>OU618532.1:17000000-18250000 GCA_914829495.1 Eilema sororculum | reverse complement strand
CTAACAGCGACCATTCATATTAGGATAGTCAAAGATCACGTCAGCAAGTTAGTCTAAATACAATATTGACAATAGAAAACTTTCTTTATTTACAATAAGTTGTGTAATATTTCTGGTGTCGAAGAAAAAGAAAAAGTAAGTTGTACAAACTGTAACAGCGTCACCTGACAGAGGGTCAGGGAAACTCATGCAACTGGCTCAAGGCCAGCAAAGGCCAAGCTTAGGTCGTTAAAAGGGAAAATCGGAGAAGATTTGGGGCTTTGCCAAAAACATCTCAAATGAGGTACGAAGTTATTTGAAAATATGTCGCGAAGGCAACGTTACAGAAAATGTATTAATGTTCCGTAAAATCATGATGGTCCACTAGCTGAGTTCTTTCTGCAGTGGCGTTTATATTTTACATTTACGCTTTATTTCTTTCGCACTTTTTGACAAATAATATTATTTTCTTTATTACCTACAGCAATTATGAAATATAATCATAACAAGTAAGAAGTGGTGGTATAAAATTCAAATTGAAATGAGACACGAACGCGATATGTTTATTGCGCCATCTACCAGAAAACGAGGTAAGCGTCTTAAGATGGCTCAGTACTTTTGAAGTACCGCACTTAACCTACCGATGGCACCACTTTCTCAGTTCAAAGAGGAAGGTAAGTTTGCAAGTCTTGCCGTACTTAAATGGTAGATGGCGTGGATTTCATCTATAATATTTAACATTTATTTTTAAATTTGTTTTCATTTGTAGTGGTAGACCTATATAGTAGGTATTATTTAGGCATAATATCACAGTAGAACGAATTGATCAAATGAAAAGCTCGTTAGACGATGATAGACAAATTATAATAATATCTAATGAACTAGGTACAGTCAGCAGTAAATAGATAGCGACATTCAAGGCTGTCAAATAGTTGGATCAATCCACTTGGAACCATAGTCTAGATCCATTTTGGTTCCAATGAGACTTTTTGTTCCCTTTAGAACCAAATATGGAGGTGTCGGTTCTACAGGGAACTATAAAAAGTAGCTGGATCCATTTTGGTTCTACCAAAGATGATTTCTTCTAATCAGAACCAATTTTTATATTTTGCGTCAAGGTTTATTAAGAATAAAATCCAGTTATTAGTTATATAAATCAAATATAATAAGAAATAGCACTAACCAGCACAATTAAATATAGAATAGCTCTTTTAGCAGTAATAAACCTATTTTAATTTTTCAAGAAAATGACCAGTCGTGATCTCGCCATTTGTGAGCTGCATTTGCGCCACCAAAATACGGTTGTCATTCTCTATAGTCGTTATACGGCATTTAGGAGAGGGATTTTTATTAAATCGTTCTAAACGGTTACAATTAAGCGAAGTTATCGATGCCTCTTGTTTTAATATATTATGTAATATTTGACTAAATTGTACTTCATTTTTGTTTATATTTGTATTAAGATTGTGGTTCCATCCTTCAATACAGTTGTTAGTACGATGACGTACACCAAACACGCACCAAATCTTAAAATATTCGTCTTTCATTCAATATTTTTCGAAATATCTCACGAATGTGGAAAAATTCTCTAAAGCATTGTTAAGCAAAATTTCATTTTTTATATAATGCCAGCCCTCTTCTATGTTAGTTTCAGGTAATAAAGGAAGGTTACAACAAAGTTTAATTATTTGGTTATTGATTTTGGTTTTTTTAATACCCATCGTCTTTGCTTTCCGAATGATAGCATTAAAAAATGGTAATAGCAGCCATTAACTTCTATGTTCATTTTCGTTAATGCAAACATGACTGCTTTCTCAAAGTCAAATGTAACTGTCCTGGGATGCCAATCTCGAATCTGTGATTTAATAATATCGAATAATATCGTATACGCTTCCGATGTTTGATGTGACATAAATGCAAATACCAAAGGTACTATGTTGGTATATGTAGCATTGCTGCCAATATCGCCATGAATGACATATAGCTGTCGAAATGGTGCAGGACAGGCTTAGTAAGTCCCGTTCATGAAAAAATCGGACAACGTTTTTAACCAACTTCGACCTTCTTCTGACGTAAATACAATAATCCGTATTCCGTTACATGAATAGTCGGCCAGCAAGAAATCTATGTACTGTACTGGTATTTCTACATTTTCAACAGTAACTGCTCTTATTTTTTTAACATGGGCCAAATTATTCCGTTTTCGATAAATTCCTGATTTTTTTTCATAAAATGTAGGTACTGGTTTATTTGTAGCTAAATGCCATCCTTTGCTCTCTATTACAGCAAGTGCTTTTTTGTACATACGAGGCGCTGGTTCATCGTTGTTTGCAATGCTATCACAAAACTCATTTATAGTGCTTTCTATAAAATTATAAGCGATATCCGGGCGGCAGATGTCGCAATGAGGTTTTCTTTTATTATCATAGTAGAAGCCTAAAATCAAATCAATTTTATTTGTTTTTATATCAGATAAAAATGAGATGAAAATCATAAAATAGAAACGTCACAGGAGTCTTCGTACGTGAAAAAGACTATAGTATGTAAATACTTACTAAATTTACAATTATTGATCCGGTACATTTTAATTTGGTTGGTTTGTAATTTTCACAGCGCCATAGCATATTCCCATTTTTGTTGGTAACATGCTTGTGATATCTATGACCCCTACACAATAATACTGTACCACCCTTACTTTTTATTAATTTTAGCTCATCACTCATTATTTAACTGATATTTTACTTTAACTAATATGTATGCACAATATTATTATTATTAGAATATACCATTTGATATAAGGCAATCTGATATACGTCATAATGACAGTAGGTAATTTATTATTTATTATTAAACGTCGCCTGCATTATCTTTACTTACGAAGAAGTTTACATAATGTTGCTTTGGAAACTGACGATTTGAATAGATTGATCGCGTGATAGATACCCCCGGTTCTAAGGAGAATAAAAAGTCTTATTGGAACCAAAATGGATCCAGCTACTTTTTATAGTTCCCTGTAGAACCGGCACCTCCATATTTGGTTCTAAAGGGAATAAAAAGTCTCGTTGGAACCAAAATGGATCTAGACTATGGTTCTAAGTGGATTGATCCAAATAGTTAGATACAGCCAAAGTGGTCCTAAGGTTCCTTAGCAGCATGTAACTTATAAAAAGTTCTTGTAGTTCATTAAAATGTTTTTTTTTATTATTTTTGAGTTAATTGAATGAAAGGCGAAAATTGCGGTTTATGACATATTAAAGAAAACTACTTACCAGATCTCGTTCAAACCAATTTTCGCTGGAAGTTTGCATGGCAATGTACAGTCAACTACAAAGAGATGTATCCAATTTAATCTTCCAAAATTATGTACCCCTGCGAGTGCCACTATGAACTAACCAAAGATTGTGACAAACATGGTATCAACTGAACTTGACAATAACATGTATGCGTGTAAAGCGCAATAATTATGTATCCCACTACAATTCCTGTGATATGTACACTTACATTCTTAGTTAAAAATCTACCCAAATACTGTGAAAGAAAATTATATACATTTAATGTTCCAAAGAAATGTAACCATAATAAAAAGGATGTGAAAAAAGTTTCTTTGAGAATGCCATTTAAAAATAAATTCATTTCATGACAAACATGGTATCAACTGAACATGTAAGTATGCGTGTAAAGCGCAATAATTATGTATCCCACTACAATTCCTGTGATATGTACACTTACATTCTTAATTAAAAATCTACCCAAATACTGTGAAAGAAAATTGTATACATTTAATGTTCCAAAGAAATGTACCTAACCATATTAAAAAAGGATGTATGAATTCCGAAGTGCTAACGAAAACAAAAAAGTTTCTTTGAGAATGCCATTTAAAAATAAATTCATAATATTACACAATTAGAATAGAAAGCAAGTATGATAAATACGAACTTTTGCGAATGAAACCGATGGCAAAACATTATTCATATATAACATATTATGTATTGGATGACTGATAAAAGAAAAAAAAGACTGTTATCATTTATTTTTATTAGTAAAGAACTTACACTTAAGATGACAAAAAGCTGCAATAAGTGTTTAATAATAATTATACTGCCCTTATTTTAATAATAAGTATCGCGAATATATATATATATCGTCGAATATATAAGTCGTGTTAGTTACACTAATTATAACTCAAGAGCTTTTGGCTTATGGCTGAAAATTGGCGGAGATGTAGCTCAGAACCAGGAGACGAAATCGCAGACAAAAGCTAGTTTTAGATAATATGAAGTATCAAACAGATTAGACAAACTAACTTTTAAACTCTCGCGTTCCATGATATACAATAACACTAACGGGAATTAACGCGATCATGGTGTAACCTGGTCGAAACGTCAGGCAAATCAAAGGTATGTATGTACCTATACCATGATCGCGTTAATTCCCGTTAGTGTTATTGTAGATTAGACAAACTCTATAAATGTGCAATGTAATGAATTTATTTTTAAATGGCATTCTCAAAGAAACTTTTTTCACATCCTTTTTATTATGGTTACATTTCTTTGGAACATTAAATGTATACAATTTTCTTTCACAGTATTTGGATAGATTTACACGCATACATGTTATTGTCAAGTTCAGTGGATACCATGTTTGTAACAATCTTTGGTTAGTTCATAATGACACTCGCAGGGGTGCATAATTTTGGAAGATTAAATTGGATACATCTCTTTGTAGTTGACTGTACATCATATATATTTTAGATTTATCATTAGATATCTTATTTTAGAAGTTACACAAATTTTTCCACTTCGGAATGTCTCTCGCGCGCAAACTATTCAGTTTAAAATAAAAATTATGTTGGAACCCTCAATGTGTGTCGTTAAGGAGCTTCATATCTGCCTTTTAGTCAGCATGTTTAGTTAGCCAGCATATCTGCAGCCATAGGTAGGTACATCTACGTAATAGGATCGGCAGAATACCCTCCACAACTTATTCGAGACATTCATGGTGTATATCGCTAAGGACTTCTGTTGTTTATAGTTGTACCCCAAGCCTAAACAACTCCAGCATGTCCTTGATCACAGTAATGTACCGACAAATCCGTCTACACATGACGAAGCTATGCGATGCGATTATACACATTAAAAAATATTAAATCACCCGAATTGAGAACCTTCTCCTTTTTAGAAGTCTGTTAGAAATCATTATGTTTACCCGACTGCCGAAGGAAGGAGGGTAAAGTTTTTCGAGACTATGTATGTTTGTATGTATGTATGTACCTATGTCCATTTATTTGGTACGGCCTACAGCCTTGTGTCACACGTCGGAAGCTCTAGATAAAATGTATGAAAAATTCAAATTGTAATTACAACATTCATAGATCGTGCACATGCACGGTAGTGTTGATGTGTGAGAGACTTCAAAATGTTAGGGTTGGCATTATTCAAAATTGTAACCAATATTTGAGCGAGATAGCATGATTTTTCTCGCTCTATCCCATAATGTCATGACTTACGTCACATCCGACAACGCTGCCAATCCTGTTGTTACAAACGTATTCCATCTTGGTCTTCAATTCGGAAAGAAAGTTGATGGCGATACATTTTAGTCCCCTCAAACCACAGAATCAGCACCAATAACAAAACACTACTACAACGATATCTTTATAGAGTAGTTAAAACCGATTGTGTCCATGAAAGACTAAGTATTGCTCGCGACTTTAGCTGCATAAAATTTTCATCCGACTAAGATCTGATCTTATGACCCACAATCCTATTTCTGGGATAACATCTGGCCTATGCTATGTTATATCAGGGGCATATTCACTATACACTAAAAAATATATTCGATGGCAGAAAACGTAAATTGCTGTTAGTAGCTACACTGGCAAAACTTGTTGTTTAATTTGAAACATCAATAATTGTCAATTTGTATCATCTGTAATACCCACCTATAATGCATAACTGCACCTTCGTCAAATTGCACCAAGCATACTATATATCCTAGTCATAACGTTCTGGCTACCTACTGTGTCCAGGTCACCATACTGCTGCTGGTGACGATACAATTACACACTCAGAATTATAATTTTGCTGCTGCGCAGGAGGACATATTTAGAAATAATATTAATCCTAAACTTTGTAATCTCTCGTAGGTATAATAATTAACAACTTGAATATATATGTATGTACAACTGAGGTAAGAGTGGTTTCTCTGAAGTCTTCCCCAGGATTCCCACACGCACGCATATCTCTTCTGTTTCCTCTGGTGATAAAAAGGCGCCCTGAGGTATCGTTTTTAGAGCTCGTGCATCTCTCCGCTGGGTCAGCTGGTGAGTAGACCATCTGACACGTTTAGAGGCTACAAATTGGCAATTGAAACATCAATAAACCCGTAAAATGGTTCTGAAGATAATATGGTAAAAAAGAATATTACAAACATACCTATATCCATGCATACACACAAGTGGCGCGCGAAAAACAAAACCCTTCTTGACTGTGGGATAATGCGCTACATTCTAAAACCGTATTTATATTTAATTAATTTTTTTATTGATACAAACGGTTTTAACTACTCTGTACCTTGCAAAAGTCACGTCTATGAAGTTTCGTATTTATTTTGGCACAAATGTAATACAGATAATGTCGTACTTTATTGACGGGTAATGTAACCCTTCAATGCACACTCATTTACTGACGTGGGATTGCAGAAAGAAATACCTTTATAAATGTTAACGAAACGAAACGAAACTATATATTATCATTTTTAATGAATTTTCATTGCTAGCGCACTATTTGAATTATGTTTTCTTCCAATGTGGGTTTAATGCTTAATGAAATTTAAAAAAATACCGAAAATAATACCTACAAAAAGTAAAAATACGTCTTGTTGGTTAGCCCTGCAACTTTGATATAAGTACTTCGTAATATTTTGAGCCATGCGTCGCCGTGTCGGGGGACATTTGGCTACTTGTTAACACCAAGGAGTCAAATATCCCATGTCAAATGAACGTATGTATGTTGCAACTTTTCAACGTTTTTTAAGTTCCGTTTTAATGGTATATACATAATAAATGATTTTTGACGTTGACTTTGAATGCAATCTTAAAGCGGGCGAAGTCGTTGGCAGAAGCTACAATAATTCACACCCATCAAAATATTTTTGCAAAAACCATTATAGTGCTTACATGTTTGTGATTCCAATAATAAATAGTATGATTAAATTGTGATATTGTGTTATAATTTTTCTATTTTAGAATTCATTAAAATCTACATCTGGTATAGCACATAATTATTATCCCAGAAATATACACACACAGGTCCAGAAACACACAGAAATAGGTTATATTTTCTATTTTTTAATATTTTCTCACTCATCAACAGGTAGTCTCCCAATGTGCGCTATTTCTCCCAAACCTCCGCCTTCTGCATCCATTCAGTAGGTATGTTACAGTGAATGTCCGAAATGCAGCGTATATTAAGATAAATAATTCTCTTTTGAATTTCTTAGTGTATTTTTTGGTGTAAATGAAGGGTAATAGGTAATTCACGACTCACAGTGCAATCAGTTTTGTAGCACATTTAACAAATTTAATCCCGGACGAAACCGGTACACGGGTTGCGGTTAATTTTTTATATAAAAATCATGCATTTCAGGGTTAAATCAAACTGTGGGTTGTGCGATAGAGAGGAAGCTTTACAAAATCGAAGTGAGCCGATCTTCTCACTCTTCTCCTCGACGTATCGTACTAGGCGCTTTTGAAAGGCACATCCCTTGTATTATGTGCCTTTAATCGTACCTCTGATTCGAACGTGCGGGGTGAGGAAATGAAATCTGCGCGGGGGTGGGAGCTTCCATTCTGTACGCTAGTACTATTATCTATTCTGTGCTTGTGTAGTGATTGTGTGAGTGACACCAGGTAGATTAAAATTTCTAGAAAATCGAAATGGTGGATTTTGGCGCCAAAACGTATGTTGTCAAAAATAATTTTGACTCAAACTTATCGAGCAGGGTATCAAAATGAAGGAAATTAGAAGGAGATTACAAAACTATATACATCTCATATCATAACTAGAAAGTATAAAATAAAACCCGACTGCCACTGAAAAGATCGAAATAAGTTTGCAGGCGGGACCCATTAATTTTCTTTCGGTTTATGATTAGCAAAGTTTGTTTTATTTTTTATTTTTTAATCATTTGTTTTTTATTCTTTATTATTCCAATGTTATTGGATTTCAATGGCTAGCATACCAATTGCTTTAAAGTTTCATTAATTACTCTCGCCTCTAAATACTCACGCCCGTAAATCCTCGGGAGGTGTATTAACACCCTTCAACAACTATCGCCGTCCCCGGGGAACAAAATGATAACTGCAAAAACACAACTTTTCAGGAAAAATAAAAAACATGTTTTTAACGATTACTCCAGAATCACTGGGAATAGATGCGTGATAGTTAGGTTTTCTAAAACTTAATTTTTATTACATTTAAATCGTTAAAGTCAAATTTGCCTAACACCTGTCAAAATTAAGATATTTAAAGAATAAAAAGTTAGTGTAAATTAATCATCATCAAAGTTGTGTAATGTCAATTATCATTTTATTCTCCGTTTAGCGTGGTCAGAAAGAAATATGATACTCGTTACTTATCATTTTCTACTACGAGTTTTTGGGATGGAAGTGATGATGATAATACTTTAATATCATTTTATTCTCATAAATGCTGCATTGAACGTCATAAGTCGTCGATCTGAACTTCTTAAGTCGTAAGACTAACGTCTTTATACGAAACGAGTGGACGGTTTTGAACGAGAATAAAATGATAACATGCATTTATCATAATAAGTTTAATGTATTTTTACGTGAATATAATTCTATTACTATTTATCAATATAGCAAGTGAGGA
Organism: Eilema sororculum; assembly: GCA_914829495.1. Taxonomy (NCBI): domain Eukaryota; kingdom Metazoa; phylum Arthropoda; class Insecta; order Lepidoptera; family Erebidae; genus Eilema; species Eilema sororculum. Next base: position 18,241,127 of record OU618532.1, on the reverse strand, counting down.
TACGTTTATGGTAATATTATATTATCATTTTAATCCCGTTCTTTTAGGCCTGTCATAAATCTTCGAATACTATTGTAATTTTTTGTAACTCTGTAAATAACGGTAAAAAAATTACGAAAAAAATTAAGTAGATGTATTAACACTCAAAGATCTCAAAAATAACATAACATTAAAATCAAGATAATGGTAGTTATCATTTTATTCCCCGGGGACGGCGCTATGATTTTTGGTCCCACGTAATACGGGGCAAGCTTATTGCCGTCAAGCGGGCACTTTATTGTGGGCTGTATCATGAGCGCGTGGCGCGTAGCTGTGATAAGAAATTGAATACCTTTAAGCAAATAGAAGGGAATAAACGACTTAATCGAAACAAATAGGTGGTAGTTATCATTGATATACCAAAAGGATATCAGGTAGGTACCATTGATAAACAAAAAATCAATGGTACTGACCTTTTTTAACCCCCGACGCAAAAACGACGGGGTGTTATAAGTTTGACGTGTCTGTGTGTGTGTGTGTGTGTGTGTGTGTGTCTGTGGCATCGTAGCTCCTAAATGGATGAACCTATTTGGATTTAGTTTTTTTTTGTTTGAAAGGTATTTTAGTCGGGAGTGTTCTTAGCTATGTTTAAAAAAAATCGGTCCAAAATGGCCGTCGCTACAAATTGGCGGAGTACATAAAAATTTCACAAGTCCCTCAATATGGGTATCAAATGAAAGGGCTCGACTAGTGGATCAATTTAAAAAGTATAAAATAAAAATTAAATTAAAAATCACAAAAAAAAACATAAAATCCAAAAGTTGTAAGTAAGTAAGTAAGTTTGTGACGGGGGTTTTAAATTTTTAATTTAATTTTTTAATGAATCGCCCGCACTTTGCTTCATGTAAAATACTGATAATAAATTGCAACATTACTTCGTAGAAAAAAAAATTTTGAATTCTTCTTTCAGTGAAATACATTTCTATAGTTTTTATTATGTTTTATTGCAATAGTTGTCCAATACCCATATGGTCGGATGTATAGAGCCCGCCAGTATCTTCAGGGTCCAAACCGAACTCACTATTGAGGTGGTACAACTGTTGATTGATGGATGGGGCAGCGTTAGTCTCAGTCGCTCACGTAAAAACCAAGATGAACCAAACCGGGAATAGAAGAAAGAACGCTGGGTTACTAGAGCATTCGTGTGGGTGTATATGTGTATAATAATAATATTATGTAGTACATATTAAGTTTAAACATTTTATAACCCATATCACGAGCTAGTTTTGGTGCATGCTTAGGTAATACTCAAGTTAATGCTACATAGTATGTCGTAGATAACACCTTCGATGTACATGTGCCTATTGGTGATTAAATCAGTTTATTTACTTTCTCAGGTAAGTCTTTCTGACGCCCCTAATGATGAACCGCAGCGATGGTAAGTACCTTTTATATTTTTCTAATAGGCTATTTGACAATTATTTTTTTACTTTCGAAAAATGACCACTTTCTTATAATATAATGAACTGTAAAAGTGAATTTTCGTACGACAAATAGTTTTCAAGATATTTGATTTTGAAAAGTTCAATTGATCGGCCACCCGAAAACGCTCCATACAAAATGTGACGTCACGCTTCAGTAGCGCGTAGTGCAAAATGTATGCAGTGCAAGAGAAAATCGCATTTATCTCAGTCTACGCTGCGTTTACACGTAAATAGTTCATAATAAAAGTTATTTAAAATTTAATGAGGAATCTAAAAAGTTATATATTTTAATTGAATTTGATTGTTTATATTTTGTCATTTTTTGGGAATTTCAACTAATAATGAAAAGTCATAGTTTCAGTTTAGATATGCAATATTTTATTTTGCCAGGCATATTTTTTCGGAACAAGCTATCATTTTAAGCAGTATTGGGAAGAATCGACGACTTAGTCAAATACCCTATTAAGAGGGGGTATAAAGGAAAATTGCCGATCTTTGATTTGATTTTTATACCCGAAAGTGTGCCACAAATGAGCTTGTTTTTTTTAAATAGAAAATACGTTATATCTGAAAGGTACTCAATTTGGTGAAAACATAAAATAATAATATTTTCTCGATAAAATAAGATCACAAAGTAAGGCCTAATTTTTGATTAAAATTAATTTATTTTCAAGATTATTTATATAACTGAGTCAATTTTTATGTACAAAGTATAAAATTATAAAACCTAGTGACTCAATTTTTCACTTTGTTAAAATTATCTGGAATTTACGAGTAATAAAAAAAAACGAATTCGGCGCTTACGACGTTCTTATTCCGCGCATAACGGTCTCTTGCTATCGCACCTGACGCGAGGTGGCGGCCATCTGTTGTTTCATCAATTAGTCGGGGTCGCCCCGTTGAGACGAGAGGACTGTTTTTCTGTTTCCCGTCGAAAAAGTTCGTCGAAATTATGGGAAATAAAAAAAATCAAAAGATAAACTCTAAAAGAGAATATAAAAAACTAAGAATTCTACTCATGGCTAATTGTCGAAAGTGATATTTCTTTATTTTCTTTAGTTTGTTATTATGTAGAATTTTTGTATCAACCGTTGCCAGGTATCCCGGGTATAGTATATGAAAATCAAATAGATGTCTTAGACCACCTCGCGTTTGAAGTATGTAACTAATGTTATTTTTTATAACAGTAATATAATTATATTTTGCGAAAGTACTTATACATTGTATTATGAATTTTAATGCTTTTCAGAGTTGCTTCAGCTCGTAATATAACATAAGCTGATTAATCCGATCCAGATGCGACTGGTAAAAATGCGGATTAGTAAAAACTGTAACTTGTAAGCTTATTGCAATTGTTTATTCTCACATTCAGTAAACATTTAAGATTCTATTCACTAAATAGAATTAAAAAATATGCAAAGTTGTATAATCTAGACACGCAGTAGCGTGTAAGCTAAGTTCAAGCAAAGGAACTGGCTAGCCAGCGGCGAGTGTAATATAAACAAGTAGAATGGTATGGTTTGAGATTCACATGGTCATTCACATTACTGATGTACTCACCGTATGTAGTGTGATTACTCACCGGGATATTTACCATGCTGTTTTATTTATTTTGAGTAACTGTTACTATGTTACGTTAAAATGATGTGAATGAAGTTATTAGAACCATGACTATTTATTTTGCCTTTTTTTTTCAGTTCAACTTCTAATGTAGAGGACATCCCGACTAGTACTGTTTATAAAAAAATATATTAGATAAGTGAGTTTCAAAATCTCACTACATTTTTTTTTGTCGTGCGATAAATCCCCACGGATACCACCCCCACGGAGCCGATGGAGGTGGTTATGTCGGACTCGAACCGACTAAAACGCACGCCGTCTTGGGTCCTTGGTTGCCGGAGGTGAGATTGCCAAAAGCCTATCTCTCGCACCCCGGCAGACCCAGGACCATCTCTTTCGAGATGGCCCCCTTCGGATTGTGGGGACCACAGGGTCCCCATCTAGCCCCGGTTACGGGGAGGCGCACTTTGCGCCGCCGCCGCGGCCTGCTTCTGCTCAGGTGACAGGTAGCTCCACCGGTCACCCCCAGGCCAGCGCTCATGGAGGACAGAGGTCGTTCTGCGACCTCCGACATCCGGTTTGCCTTCGCTCTGCGCGGGCTTCCCGGGCCCGGAGTCTAGTCTGGACCCGACCGGCCGCCTCCTCCTCGAGCAATACTTGCTCGCAGAAGGAGGCGGTCGCACCCCAAGTGTTCGCGCATCGTACCATTGCTGTGAGCAATGTGGCGAGTGTGAGGACTCCCACCCCCAGAGCCGCCACTAGGACTCGCCTCGGCGTGTCCCACGCCGGGCACTCGGTCAGCGTGTGCAGCTCTGTGTCCTCGCTCGCATCACAGTGATGGCACTCGGACGTTGGCTCCTTCCGGATCTGACACAGGTAACTCCCGAAACACCCGTGTCTGATAATCACCTGCGTCAGCCGGTACGAGAGGCTGCCGTGTGGCCTCTCTAGCCACTCCTCCATGATGGGTCTTACCGCCTATTACGGCGTGCCCTGCGCTTGGTCGCACAAGTCGTAGCTCCCATTTTTTTTTTTTTTTTTTTTTATACCGGACACGTCAATTTGACTTCACCTCGCCTGATGTTAAGCTAAAGGCAAAGTCTCGGAAAGAGGGTCACCATCGTAAACATTTACCATGTTAACAGTGGTGGCACTCAGCTTGACGGCCTCATTAGATGCCTTTTCACGCCCCGCTTAAAGGACCCGGGACTGTAGGAAGAAGGAAACACGTGAGCTGGCAGGGAATTCCAGGTCTTAGTGGTGCGGCATAGGAATGAATCACTGAAACGCTTGGTTCTAGCAGGTATACTCTGCACCGTAAATGGATGACATCTTAGCCCTGCACGTGTCGTCCTGTGAAGGAAAGGGGAGGGTGGGACTAATTGGAAGAGCTCGTCAGAACATTCACCATGGTAGAGACGGTAGAAAACTGCCAAAGACGCAACATCTCTACGCATCTGCAAAGGCTCGAGGGTGTTCGTGACCTCAGGATCCCCAATAATGCGGACCGCACGTCGCTGCAACCTGTCGAGAGCATCTAATAAGTACTTTGCGGAGCCGTCCTAGAGATGTGAGCAGTATTCCACGCAGGAACGAATTTGGGTCTTGTATAGAAGACACCGCTGCTCCGGCGTGAAAACCGCTACCATGTCCCTGTGGAGCTGAGACCTCACGGCCCGAATTTCTTCGGGCTCGGGTTCCCGTCCCTGCTCCCGCGCCTCCTTTCGGTACCGATATATCATCGGAAGGGCCCTCGCATCCAGGTTTCACGGTAGGGATCCGGCAAGGAGACTCGCCGCCTCCAGGGATATCGTATGGTACCCCCTGATGGCCCTGCTGGGCATTGCGCGCTGCGGACCATGCAGCAGACGTGCATTATGGACCGTCAGGGTCTCCGACCATATTGGGCACGCATATAGGGCCATGGACCGCACGACTCCCGCGTAGAGTCTCCTACAGGAGTCATCCGGCCCCCGTATGTTGGGCAGCAGCCGCCCCAGAGCGGCAGTTGTGTCCTTCAATTTGGGGGCCAGTCTTCGGAGATGCTCCCCGAAGTTCCACCGGCCGTCGAGCACGAGCCCCAGATATTTCATCTGGGGCTTGATGCCGATGGAAATGTCTCCCACTATGAGGCTGGAATCCTCCGGTGGCACGCACCGAGGCCCATGAAAGAACATGGCCTCGGTTTTATGCAGAGCCACTTCGAGACCCAGCCGCCGAATCCGCTCCACGACTTGGGCAACCGCGGTCGTGGCCTTCAGGGTCGCTTCGCGGTATGTAGCCCCGCACGCCGTCACCAGCGTGTCGTCCGCATAACACGTGACGGCGGCACCGTCCGCGAGCTCACCGCGAAGCACCCAGTCGTAACCGATGTTCCACAGTAGCGGTCCCAGGACCGATCCCTGCGGAACACCGCACGACATCTCTCGCCGACCGAGCCCGGTCGCACTTGGGTAGACGACTGCTCTCTCCGACAGATATGCCCCGACTATGCGGCGAAGGTAAAGAGGCACTTCGTGATACACGAGCGAAAATCTCACTACATAATAAGCCATTTCCTTTGCTTTGGTTAAACATTCATTTATATAAATCAAGCAAATCAAATATAAAACAAGTAATAGAAAAATTCGACCACATGGAACACGGACGACCGCCCGTGGAAGGCTAGCTCAGAGTAAGCACTGGAACGCCAGGGTTCACGACTATGGCGTTGAAGTCCCATTGTGGTTTGAATTTTTCGAAAAATCCGTCCTCATTGAATATTTTTGTTTTATATTCTGTATGAACTAGTTAAAAGTAATACACTCAGAAATAGATAGTTTTCAGGAAAATACGTAGTAAGTTTTTCATGCTGTTTAGCCATCAAAACAATAATTAATAGGTCATTTCCTAAACCTTTTCCACAAAAATTCACAAATAAACGTAGGTTTCAGGTAGAATAATCAAGTAAACACCGTACCTAGCTCATTTACTCATTAGCATTTGAGATGATCTTTCTTATTTATTCATTTAAACTCGAATTAATACAGTTTTTAACTATGAAATCACATTTCTATAAATCATATAATGTCGAGCAAAATGACAAAATTTCGTAAACGGCCTCGTAATATCCACATTATTGACGTCATATTCATAGAATAGCTTCAACTCTTTTTGTATTTCCAATTATAGATTAAAAATATATTTTTTCAAATTAAATTTCTACAGTGATCGTCTAATTTTATGAACTGAAAGTAATATCTTTAGGCGTCTTGAACCAATTTCAGTATAAAATATACATTTGTTTACCTTATTCTTATCTACCTATAACAAAATTGAAAGTATATTACATGTAAGCATTTTGTAATTATTATTGAAATAAATATTTCTATAACTTACTTTTTCGTATTATTTATGCACTACCTGTAAAATTATTCAGCGAATCGTCAGAGTTCTTAGGGCGATTTTATCTAAAACACAACAAATTATAATAATACAGTGAAAATTTATTAAAATTTATATCGTGATAAAAATGTCTTAATATAAATATTTGACGATTTCAAAAAATATGCATTTATTTTTTTACCACTATATTTTAAGCTGTTTATTAAAGCTAAGCTGCTTATGTTTATTTTACAAATCGCACTCATTTAATCTATCACCAAAAATAAATTTATATATTAATTTATTAATTTATTAATATATTCCTATAATTATCCGCGAGGCTATTGAAATTAAAAAACACCCAAATTTTAATAGAGAGGATGGATGGAACGTACCACCAGCTTGGGATCCAGTCATCCACTTAATCAAACCCAGTAAGCAGCAAAATCCAGCAAGACTTAACAACACAGTGAGCTCATTCTCCGTAAATTTGCAGCAGCCGAAACGTCGGTTTAAAAAGTAAATAATAACAAATATACGCGATAGAATCCATAAAAAGTGGTTTCGTTTCAATGCTTGTTTATTTTAAAAAGCCCACTCATTATATCTATCACCAAAAATAAAATTATTGTGTGTTCAAAGTATACCTTATATAGATAATGATCCAGCTCGTACTTTGACAAATTTTATCTGATTATTTTGGGTATACTGTGCGCCTGCGTAGTAAACACAGTGGTTAGCTGCCACACAAAATACTGCGACACGACAGACGTGTGGACAGACGAGAGCGGGACGTATGAAGTGTGCGGGTGAAATCTGACTTTTTTCTAGCTTTATGCGCGCTCTTAAAGTAGGTACATTATATCTCAACTATACCCCGTCCATTATATTATTGTATTTTAGACAGATGGAAGTAGTGATTGCAAGATAATTGAAATTATCGATTAAGTTGAAAACCCCGATTAAAAAAACCTTAATCGATAAATGGAAATATAGGTGAGTATTATGATTTCACGCATAATTATTACTTATCTATACTTAATAAAGCAGCAGTCAATACAGAAATATTTTTTAGAATTGATGTATAAACACCGGGAATATTGCTAAATATCCAAAACACCTCTGCGTACCCATTCGAAGGATATATAGGTGCTGGGGTATGAATAATGGCATATAATATGCGATTGCAGCACTCGCGGCTGATTTCCTGGTAGGTATTTATTAAGGAACTCCGTGGTCTGTCATAATCAGATCTTTACGAAATTTAAATGGGACCATTTTGGAATAAACCTCATTCAAACCAAAAAATAATTTTGTAGCTCCGTCTACATTAACACGTAAGGTAATATTTTTAATTATTTTCTGTACATAGACGATATCGATTATGACATTTTCTAGATAAAACACAGTCGTTCGACTAACTACATCCCTAAATTTGCTTTCTGGTTGACGTGACGTTGTCAATGAAATATGACGTATTGTCGCCTAATTTTTATTCGCATTTTTAGGTGTTGACGCTAGAACAAAGTTATATCGACTACTGTCAGTGAGCTGTCTAAAATACAATAATATAATGGACGGACTATAAGTTGTCCTATAGCCTTAGATTATAGCTTCGTCGCAGACTGTGCTCGTGGACAGGTGCGCTCACAATTCAGTAAAAGATCAGTAGGTTAAGCCACCTAGCCGCAGATGCCATTTGGATGCGTGATCGCTACGATAAGCATAGTTCATCTGAGCGCTTCCGACGATACTTTAAAGTCAGTCACAGCTTTTTATAGTTGTTAGGTCAAGGCAGAGGTCAACTCAATGGTTGACTACTATTATTTTTCGCTATTGATGCTTCTGTTTACACTATGTTTACCTTAAGTTCCTCGTGGACGTTTGGGGATTTAAATCAATAACATTATTTAATTATATTTGTATATGTAGGTATGTACAACTGATGAGCCTGTGATATTTCAATAATAAATTACATTTGAATTTGAAGTGTCTACGCACGCATGCCAATGCCATGCTCATGCCATGCAAGCCTTTACGCATGCACTTTGTTAGGATAGAGTCAAATAGCGGACTGTTGTCTCTGCCTACCCCGGAGGGAAATAGGCGTGAGCGTATATGTGTAAGTGGAATAGGCGTGAGCGTATGTATTTAAGTGACTATGGCAACAAATGAAGCACTTAATAATTAAAGATCTAGTACTCTTTTTAACAACACTGCCAGTTTTAGTCGTCTGTTCTCACTGTTCTGAGCCACAGCAGGGTTTTTAGGGTTCCGTAGGTGGGAAAAAACGGAACCATGATAGATTCGTCATGTCTGTCTGTCTGTTTGTCTGTCCGTCCGTATGTCACAGCCAGTTTTTTATAAACTATAAAGCCTAATCTGTTGAAACTTGCTAATGTATTCTGTGAACCGTATTAAGAATTTCACACAAAAATAGAAAAAAAGCAATAAAGGAGGACGGCCACGTTGTATGGAGCGTCGACTTAGGCGCAAACATTTTTTTATTTAAATAACATACTGCTATTTGGTAGCTGATGCTATGTATAAACCGATAAGTAATATAAATAGTTTAGTACCTTTTTTTTTTTTTTTTTTTTTTTTTTCGTGCGGAAATCCCCACGGATACCCCCCCTGCCGGAGCCGGAAGGGGAGGTTATGTCGGACTCGAACCGACTAAAACCGCACGCCGACTGTGGGTCTTGGTGCTAGGCCGGAGGTGAGGTTGTCAAAGACATATCCCTCGCACCCCGGCTGACCCAGGGCCATCCCTTACGGTCTGGCCCTCCTCAGGAGGGGGGACAACGGTGACCCCAACTCGCCCCCGGAATGGGGAGGCGCGCTGTTCAGCGCGCCGCCGCCGTGGCCTGCTTCTGCTGGGGTGACAGGCGGCTCCACCCGTCACCCCCAGGCCCGCGCTCATGGGGGACGGAGGTCAGTCAGTGCCCTCCGACGCCCGAGTTGCCTGCGTGCGCGGGCGGCGCGATCCGCGAGTCTTTCTCGCTCGCGCCGCCTCTCCCGCTCCGCCGTCTCCTTCACGACCATTACCTGCTCGCTGAAGGAGACGCCGGCCGCCCACGCGTCCGCGCAGCGGACCATTGCTGTGAGCAGGGTGGCGAGGGTGAGAACTCTCACTCCCAGGGCCGCCACTAGCTCCCGCCTCGGTTCGGCCCATGCCGGGCACTCGGTGAGCGTGTGCAGCCCCGTGTCCTCGCTCGCGTCGCAGTGATGGCACTCGGACGTTGGCTCCTTTTCGATCCGACACAGATACCTCCCGAAGCACCCGTGCCCGGTGATAATCTGCGTCAGTCGATACGAGAGGCTGCCATGTGGCCTCTCGAGCCATTCCCTCATGATGGGCCTTACCGCCTCTATGACGGCATGCCCTGCGCGTCGTTGCTCAAGTCGATCGAATCCCCGCTCCCGCGCCTCCTTACGGAACCGATACAGTGCCGCAAGGGATCTCGCTTCCAGGATCCACGGTGGCGATCCGGCTAGGAGACTCGCCGCTTCAAAGGATATCGTGCGGTACCCCCTAATGGCCCTGCAGGCCATCGTCTGCTGCGGTGCATGCAGCAGTTGCACGAACCTGGCCTGCAGGGCGTCCGCCCACACGGGGCACCCGTACAGGGCCATGGACCGCACGACACCCGCGTAGAGTCTCCTGCAGGAGTCCTCTGGGCCCCTCAAGTTGGGCAGCAGCCGCATCAGCGCGTTAGCTGACACCAACAGTTTGGGGCGCAGACTTCGGAAGTGCTCTCCGAAGTCCCACCGACCGTCGAGAACGAGCCCCAGGTATTTCAACCGGGGCTTGATGTCGATGGGAGTACCTCCTACTGTCAAGCTGGATCCCGGGGGTGGCCTGCGCCGAGGACCATGAAAGAACAAGGCCTCGGATTTGTGCAGAGCCACCTCGAGACCCAGCCGCCGGATCCGATCCACGACTTGAGCAACAGCGGTCGTGGCCCTCTGGGTCGCCTCGCGGTGTGTAGCGCCACTCACCGTCACTAGCGTGTCGTCCGCGTAGCACGTGACGGTGGCCCCGAACGCGAGCTCACCGCGAAGCACCCAGTCGTATCCGATGTTCCACAGGAGCGGCCCCAGGACCGATCCCTGTGGGACACCGCACGACATCTCACGCCTACCGACGCCGGTCGCACTTGGGTAGATGACGGCCCTCTCCGTCAGGTACGCCCCGACTATGCGGCGGAGGTAGAGAGGCACATCGTGGTACACGAGCGCCTCCCTGATGCAACTCCAGGGCAAGGTGTTAAACGCGTTGGAGATGTCCAAAGACACCGCCAACATCACCTCGCCCCGGGCAACCGCATCCTCCGCCAGAGTCCTCACGCGCATGATGGCATCCACAGTGGAACGCCACCGGCGGAAGCCGTATTGCGTGTCCGCTAGGTCCGGCCCTACTCTAGAGAGATGCTCGACGAGGCGCTTGGCAATCACTCTTTCGAAGAGCTTGCCCACCTCGTCGAGCAACACTATGGGCCGGTACCCGGACGGCTCGTCCGCCGGGCGTCCGTCCTTGCGGATGAGGACCAGTTTCCCCGTCTTCCACATCTTCGGAAACTGGCCCCGCTCCAAGCATGCGCTGAGGAACCCTCGCAGTCGGGGTTCGAGACCGTCTTCTCCTAGAGCTAGGACCCACGCACGGCCTGGAATGCCGTCGGGTCCCGGGGCGGTGTTCTTCTTGGCTCTAAGCCGTCGCACCGCCAGCTCTAGTTCTACCCAAGTGACCTCGGGCACGTCGTCGTCAATAACCACGCCGGGCGCATCAGGCGACCGAGGTGGCGGAGTCATCTGCGGCGGAACGTGTTCCGCCCGCGCCGGGAACAGGGATGCCACCACTCCTCCAAGCAGAGCCGGCTCGAGAACCTGGGTCAGGGGAGGGGCCCGGGGGCGCAGCTTTCCTCTTACCAAGCGGTAAGGCCGCCCCCATGGGTCCCGCTCCAGTGTCTCCAGCAGCTCCCTATAGGAAGCTGCCTTGGACCGCTTGATCTCCGCTCGGAGGGCATTCCTGGCTTCCCTGTATCCCTCTTGCAACTCCGCCACTAGGGGATCTGTGTCTGCGGGGCGGCTACGCCTCCTACGGAGCCTGGCCCACCGGCGGTGCGCGACCACGCAGGCTTGACGCAGCCTCGCGATCTCCGCAGTCCACCAGTAGACCCGGCGCCTCGGACTATAGGCTGGAGCCCTAGACATACCCGCATCGCAGACAACAGTCATGGCCTCCCGGAACCACGCCGCCTCGTCATCGATGTCATCAGGCCTGTCCGGCACCATGGCCCAGGCCTGCACGGAGGCGGCTTCCAGGAGAGCATCCCTATTCAGTCCCCTAAGCACCCAGCGCGGCTCGCGTGGGGCCGGTGTGACCAGCGCATCACTCTCGGGAGGGGAGACATCAAACCGAACGTATCGGTGATCCGACAGTGTCTCCACCTCCACGACAACACGCCAGCCCCGCACACGTTGCGACAGCGAAGCGCTCGCGAATGAGAGATCGACGATCGAACTCGCCCCGCGCTCCGCCACCCAGAACGTGGCTTCGGCCCCGCGATTCTGGAGAACCAGACCGAGAGTAGCGGCCCAGCTCTCCAGAGCCCTACCTCGCGGGTTCGTGTGCCGGGACCCCCAAGCCTCAGACCAGGCATTGAAGTCCCCAAGCACAAGAACCGGGCGAGGGTGACAGGCATTGACGACGTCGGTCAGCCGCTCCAGCGACTGCCGATACTGCCCTATGCGTCGGTGTGATGCCGGCGTGAAGTAGACGGCCACGACCGCAATCTCCCCCACACGCGCCGCTACGATGCCATGCTCCCTTGCGATCACCACAAAGGGAGGGGCACCCGCAGCGGCGTTACGCACCAGTGCCGCCGATCCATCCAGGTCGACCACCCAGGCAGGCCCGGGGGGGCGGTGGGTGTACGGATCGGCGACAGCGGCGACGTGTATGGACCACTGTGCCATGCTCTGGAGCAGAAGTGCCTGAGCATCGACACCGTGGCCCACGTTCGCCTGCAGGATGCGGAGCTGGGGATCCATTATGGAACCATCTCCGCATCCCGCTGCGAACAGTTTGCGGAACGCCCGCCTCGTGGCTTCGGCTCCCCTCCGGTGCAGGCCTTACTACCAACCCGATGGTCGGCCGGTTTGCCCCCCGCTGCACACCTGAAACAGTGCAGCGGAGCCTCGCAACCACCGGCCCTATGACCGGGTTGGCCACAGCGGAAGCACCGGTCACCGACCGTCACCTCCGCCGTGCACTGCACCCCCACGTGCCCGACCGCCAGGCACCTAAAGCACCTGGCCGGTCGAGCCTGCAGGAGCTGAGCCCGCACCCCAACAACGCCGTCCACCACGAGGACCCGCCGATCGGCAGCCTTTTGAGCTGCTGCGATGGGGCAGCCGACAACTGCCGCCCCCTGTCCGCGACGGCCGTAGCGAATCGCTCCGACCTTAACCGCCTCCAGGGGGCAGCCCCCGGCCTCCGCCACGGTGGCCCGAATCTCTTCGGCCGTGATGGAGTCGTCCAGGCCCGAAATACGCAGTTCTGCGCACTTTGTGGGCCTGGACACCCGGACGTCGGCTGCGTCCAGCGTCTCCCTTAGCTGAGCCGCTATGGCATCAGCCTGGGGAGCGCTGGAAGCGCCAGGGACCTGTATGAGGCGGGCACCCGTCCGGGTCTCCGTGACTCGGAGGGGCTTCGCCAGTTTAAGAGACCTCATATCTATGAGGCCTCTGGCCCGCCTCACCAGATCCGGGTATTGCACACCCCTCTCCGCAGCCTCCGGCGTCAACGTCAGGACGACGGCCGTTGTGCGGGGGATGCGCAACCTTCCCGGCGCTCCCTTCGCAGCAGCCTCAGCCTTTCTGGCCTTTTTGGCTGCCTTTCTTTTGGCGTTCCGCTTTCTCTTCGGCTCACCGACTACCTCCCAGCCCCCTGCCGGTGCGGAGCTTGTGGAGGCGATCGGGCCCGGAGCCGAGGTCGAGGCTGGAGCCAGGGCTGGGGATGGGGCTGGGGCAGAGGACGTCTTCCCCTTGCCCTTCCCCTTTCCCTTGCCCTTGGGCTGAGCGCCCTGCGCAGCAGCGGCAGCGGCAGCGGCCGGAGCGGATGGCACAGCGGATGGGCTGCTGGCCGACTCCTGTGGGGTCCGCGTCGCTACCGGGCGGCCCCTTTTGAGTGCTCCGGCATACCCACTCCCAGTCGGGGTCGCCAGGGGCGGACGGCGGATGGAGTCCATCACGGCTTCCAAGCAGCGCCGTGTGTGCTCCTCGTGGGCAGCCTGCCGCGCTTCCTGCGCAGCCTGAGCCGCCTCCATACGCTTTTCCATGGCGGCCAAAGTCGCCATGCAGGCCGCCAACGGGTCCGAATAGTTTAGTACCAACATAATACAAATTCCAGATTATCAGTAGACATAGGGTTATCCATGTTTAAGGTAAGTCTTCATGTAGAGCGGGTGCAATCTCCATAGAATTGCCAACGTTTAAAGAAAATACAAGGTCCAAAAGCAAGCCAGGGTTGCCTTAAGAGTTATCGCAATCCATTTTGTATCAGAATTATTCAAAATTATTCAAATAATACGGAGAAATGATAGCAGCTGTACACGTCAAGCGAATGACAATACATGACAGTAGTCGAGTGTTAATAGAGTAAGAAAATCGAATACCCATGCGCTTTATAATTTTTCAATTTATTTTTATTTTTAGGCATACATTTTGGTCTCAAATAAAAAATATTTTGATAGTAAATGAAAAATAATCATAACTTGTGAGTTTTACTGTCTTTGACAATCGTGATAATTATATTTTTATTTATTAATCAGTGGTTTTATTTTATTTTTCCCACAGATTTTTTATGTGTGCAACATTAACTGCCTTTTGATACTGAATGTATAACATTTATTGTGCTCAATCATATTAAATACTTCCAAATATTTTTTTAATACGAGTTCGCTTGATACTACAATATTATGCGTAATATTATTTCACAATAAAAGAAGACTATAACCATTTTCATTTTGCTACAAAACAGCTGCACAGCAGAGAGCCGACTCTGGCCGTCCTCCTTTTGGGGGTCCCCTTACTTAGAACTGAAAGTCAATTTTTTTTATCATCAAGCCCATACGTATGGGGTATCTATAGATCTTCAAAAATTCTATTAAGGTTTCTAACACCCCCCCCCCCCCCCCACCTCTAACCTCTAATCTGATCTATTATAGTAAGTAGTTTTTATAATACGTCATAAACCACAATTTTCGACTTGCATTCAATGACCTCATAAATAATACAAAATCTTTTATATTATGTTACTTGCTGCTACCCTTCATGGGCGAGTTCGACTTGCACTTGGCCGGTTTTTTATTAAGGCTCCAGACCTTACTTTTTCTCGGAAATCAGCTTAGTAGTGGAGACTAAATTAGTCGGTACAATTTAATTTACCGTTAGATAGATTATATACTTAATGAATGCCCTTCACGAATGGGAAAACTAATTAAAAACACAATCAATTACAGGCGACCGAAAAAGACAAATTGCGAATCTTGTAGCAGGTGAATAATACATATATACCTAGATCTTATTCAAGATGAACATCCGAAGTTACAATAATAGGGTTATGTCCTATTTATTTATTATTATCGTAAACTGTAGATTTGACAATAATTTATTAAACTGTTAAAGGGAGATTTTCTTATGCCAAATAATTTTGAAAATAATTGATTTTGAAAATTCAATTTTTCTAGGGGCCCGAATACGCTTCATACAAAACCGTGGTACGTGGTGGTACCGTAGTACAAATGTTTGGATTGCAATAGAGAATATCGCATTTATCTTAGTCCACGTTGCGTTTACACGTGTACAATTTATATATATAAAATCAATTGCTGTTCGTTAGTCTCGCTAAAACTCGAGAACGGCTGAACGGATTTATCTCATCTTGGTCTTGAAATGTTCGTGGAGGTCTAGGGAAGGTTTAAAAGGTGAGAAAAATTCGAATAATTGCCGGGAACCGACATCCACGCGGGCGGAGCCGCGGGCAAAAGCTAGTGCTTATTAAGATTGATTTGAAATTTTATCATGTCTCATTTGAATTGCTTTTATTTTGACTTACTTTGGAAATTAAAAATAATGGAAAGTCATAGTTTCAGTTTAGTTAGGCAATATCGTAGTTTACTATGCATATTCTTTTAAATTAGTCCTTATAATTCGCCCGGTCGTCGAAATTTGACCATTATTATTTAAAAAATTATAAGTTTAGACGTTACTAAAGTTTTCTGTTTCTTAAGATTTTATTTCAAAAATAGCGGTATTTCTGTATGTAATAACAATATTATTTTCAAGTTGACCACAGACTGACAATATCTACAGGTTTGGGAAATTTCGTACTTGCAACTTACCTCCGTCCGCGCAATTTTCTTAAAAGTTTTCGCCTCGCCTAATAATTTATCATTAACAATAATATAAAGTTAAAATCTCCTTACTATTTTTTTATGTTTTGATTTTTTTATCCATCAGCTATAAACATTTCAAATAGTTATGGCACTGTACGTAAAATGTGAGTAATCACAGACTTACAAGAAATAAAGGTTTGGGAAATTGTATACTTCTCCGTCCGTGTAAATTTCGTAAATAGAGGTACAAAGTCACCTATTATTTTTATCAATTTATCAATATGATATAATAAGTTAAAACCTCCTTACATTTTTTTTTGTATTTTTTATATCAGACAGCTGTATAAATAGGCATAAGCGTAGACAGAGAAGAACATAGACGAATATGAGACGAATTGATAGCTTCCATCGCATTCACACAAGAAAAAGACAAACTTACGCCAATGTCGTGTGAAGAAATGAGACCGAGTGACTAGATTTTCTGTCTCCTCTGCCGTGTCGGTTTTTACTACGGCCAGCAAACTAGTTCGCGAAACAAACCATAAAGAAAAATATGTACGAAAGTAAACAAACTTGACAGATTTTCGGTTTACTTTTATTCGTGTATTTATAATGCAATAATTGTTCTTAGACGTGCTAAAATTGGTTTTGTAACAGTTATTCAACATATATAGTAAACATAACTGAAGGAAACATGGGACGATGCAGTGTTTTCAATTGTAAAAGCGACAGTGAAATCAAATTACCAGGCGTATCTTTTCACTCGTAAGTAAATACGTTTTTAAAGTTAAAGGCCCTTTCATACACATGCCACAGTGTATTATTTCATGTGAAGTACATAATGCATATAATTCTATTGATAAAATAGTCTAAAACAGCAAATAATAATTATCATAACCTACGAAATAAATGTTATTCGATGTTGCCAGGTTTTGAATGTTTATTTGTCCAATATTATGGGTACTAATATACATGTTGTAGGTACTTGTTATAAGTATGATGAAATATTCTTATGTATGTACAATGATATTACATACAAAAAAGGGGCAGATATGTTATTAGACTGCGCCTGGTGAAGACGCGAAAACGTCCCAATTGGGACGTATCGCATTTAGTATATGTCTGGCAAACGCCGAGTTGTCACGTATGTAAGCGCATAATAAAATGGCAATAAAAATGCCACCGTGTATTTTTAAAAATGTACAAATTACGACACTAAAATCAATAAAACACGAAGGACCTTCTATCACATGTAAGTACATACAATATTACCGATTTTTTAGTGTATTTCATTAAAATTAGTTTATTAATATTTTTAAAATAATGGCGGCAAAGAAAAAGGACAGAAATACTTTTTGATATGAGCACGACAAGGACACAACAACACTGCTTGCATAGATTATCAGTACAGATGCGACATAGGGTAATTTTCAGTTTACTGCCTACTAAAGTAATAATTTTGACATGCTGTTCAGTTTTATTTGTTATTCAAAATTCAGTAACATAATTTTTGTTTTATTTATTTGTTGTCCTTTAAATAATTGTAATAACCTAAAATTTTTTTCAAGGTTTCCGACTAATGAAGTTCGACTTCAAGAGTGGATTGCAATTGTTAAAGAACAACGAAATGAGTTTGACTGGACACCTTCAAAAAGCAGCAGAATTTGTAGCAATAATTTTGAAGCCACTGAGTGATATACTTCGGAAAAAGGAACATTGCTCAGGAAGAATATAAATAACTGACAAATATACCACTGTTCGGCTTCATTCTGCTCATAAAAATAATCCCAAAATAAAAAACTTTCTAAGAGGCAGAAAAGAAATAAATTAAATTTATTTGAAGGAGTTTAATTTTTGATTATAACGTCAGTACGGCACTATGGTTTTATTTTCGAGAAGTTCCCTAAGTATCTTTTTGAATTATTATCATTTTCCGAAATAAATAATGACGTATTATTTTTTCATCGAATTTCATTTCTTGCCTACCAACGAAATACCCCTTCTGTTCAACAAAATCATAATCTATGCTTCGAAGCGCAATCGTCCGAATCATTCCGAATTATAGCTATCTTTTTTACTCACGTGCATATCCCATCTTTCGTACTACTTTAACGCTAATTGTCAACTATTGTGCACTGACAGACTGCTGGATCAGATTTGAGAAGTCAGTTACTATGAACGTAACATATCTTGTATAAAATATCATTGTGTATGTAGTAATATCATAATTGTATTACAGTTTCGCGGAAAATACAAATTTACAACAAAAATGGATTGAAGTTACAGGACGTACAAATTGGTTGCCAAAAAAGTCATCAAAAATATGTAGCAATCAAAATAAGTAAAGAATCGAGTACTTATGGAATATGAGTACCGTCGTGGCAGCAACGCGACACATGTTTTCATACAAAACGGCAATTTCATTGGTAATATATTAATAATTACTATTGTTATTACACATTTTCAAAATACCTAAAGGTATCTTGTTTTGAACTATTAAACGTTTTAAATATATATGTTTTTTACTATTACCTATATATTACAACTCACTGTAAAGAATTTTATCCAGGAATAGAGATCACGATCTCCCGAACTTAAAAACAGAGCCAAAGGACAACCCCAACTCTCATACAATCTTGGGCCCGCATGTACAGGGTTGAAAATTAGGCAATATTTAGACCATCTAAGGACATTTTGTTTGCCTAATTTTCACGACGATTCACAATGGCCAAGTTCGTTAAATCAAGCATTGTTCATAGGTTTTTAGGTTATGTTGTAATACATAATGCGGTCAAACAGCGTCTTATGTTGTGTTGTGTGTGATAGCTACACAAGTTATTCGCGTATCGCTTTTATTTGTAAGTAGGTTAGCAGGTTTTATTAGTAGGTATAGAAAAGGGCAGGTCATTAATATTTTTAGTCATTAATGTGGAATGGTCAACATGCTAAATAATAAAACTGATATGCGAAGCAAAGACATGCTTTAGCTACTTTTTTGTTGCACGATATTGAACCTTATAGTTTTATGATATGCAACTGACATTTACTCTAAAGGTGGTAAAGCAATCCTTCCCTACCCTCACTTCAGACGGCAACATCTGAGTGACAAAGGGCACGCCGTAATAGCGGCGGTAAGACCCATCATGGAGGAGTGGCTAGAAGGCGTGAGTTTTAGTCGGTTCGAGTCCGACATAACCACCTCCACCGGTGGTATCCTTTTGCTATGGTTACCATTTTCCACAAGGCTGTATACATACTTGTTTGCTGTAGTAATATAGAATTAATTATATAAGTAGGTAATAAAATAAAACAACATTATTTTAAAGATTATTTTATTTTTAAAAAGTACTGTAAACTCTATCCCGGGTATCTTCCTATTTGGCTTTAGAAATGCTTACACTAGGACTTAGGTCTTTCCTCCCCTTTTTAAGCATCATCATAGTTTATTAAAATATTGTCAAGAAACTGAGCAGGAGGTGTTATATTGTCTTGGAACCGTGCCCAACCGAGATACCATATTACACTCATTATGTGGGCACAGCACCCGACTGTTCTCTTACCTACAAAACAATTACAGCAATGCTGTAATATAGCATTCCTCCCGCTCAAAGAACTGTCAACTAATATATATATGTAATAAGTTCTACTACTTATATGCCTGGACTTTATTTTTCCTCTTAACAACCAAGTCGTTTGAGATATTGACAGTTCTTGTAGGAGGTCTCTATCCACCTCTCTGCACACTTCAATGACATACAGAATACACACTTTTCTGTGCCCCATTGGTGATTGTGCTGGTCTGTTCTCATCCAAACATGCACATTGAGCTTGAATCCAGCAAGATTCGCAAATGATGTCATTTGCATTCACCTTAAACAGAGATCATGTTATAAGCACTGAATATTCCATTAGTCATATAGGCTAGTTCTTCATGAGCGTTACACATATCAGTCAAAATACATTGTCATATACAAAAGTTGGCATAATTATCTACGGGATTAGGTAGACTCGTAGTAATTTCTATTCTATAGCAGCTATCATACAGCTTGTTAACGTTAATTATAATAACAATTTCTAAAGAGCGAGAAATAACGAATAGGTACTTACTATTTGTGGTGCGACCCATTCACGTATACAAGCTAGTATCCCTGCATCGTTCAATAAATGTCTGCCTATAATATTGCACCGATCGGTAGCGATTCCACAATTCACACAGAGACTCATTGTGATAGCTTTCAGCCGATGTGGTAAAGTCTAGTCCAGTTTTAAAGCCAAAGTCAACAAATGTAGCAAATAACGGTGTCCGGTAATCAAGCAAGGGTCAATTAGTTTGAAAATCATATACAATTCCCAGAGTAAAAGCAGCAAAACACAATGATCTCAGGGAGCCGAAGGAAAGCGAATGCGACATTTTCAATGACAGGAGTGAAAATGACATATGATGTTACAGATTATTATGAATTCTATATGATCGATTATTTACATAGACTTTGAATATACTACGATTATTTACAATCGATATTTTGACTTCCATTATGAAAGAGACAGGTGTATTTCTGAGTAGTGAACTGAATAACGAAAATAAAGATGCTACATAGATATTTTGAAATCATTCAATAAAGCCACGAATTTTAAATTCATAGTTATTAGTTATCGATTTGATTTCATAATCGATACGATAAAGCAAGCATAATCATAGCGCATTTACGAAGATCGGATTAAGTATTACATTCAACGTTTACGAAGCCTGTTGATTAATGAAAATCACATTTTTAAACTTTTGTCGCACTTGGCCATTGCTGATTGTAATGAAGTCTAAACAAAATTATAACACAAAATAGACGAATTTTTTGAGGTAGGTTTGATGTCTGTACACTCAGGCCCAAAATGGGGTATCTCCTTTATCACGAACCAGGCGTCATTTGTATAGAAAACCGCGTTTGTCCCACACACTGACAACGCAATTACGCGGGTTGCTGCAGAATACGCGCGTACAAGCAGAAAACGGGCGTGATGGCGCGTAAAACGCGAGGTATGGCACACTGAAATCTACCATCACGCGCGTGATTTTCAAGGGTTTTTTAGTCCGAGAGCTGTTAGAAATTTCTGTGTAGGTGTTTGAGACGAATTCAAAATATATATTATTGCAATGCAACATGTATTTAACGTCAAATTTAGAGCGTTTTCACATCAACCGTCGTCCGATATCCGATATCGGACATCCGAGATCGGAGGAAGTCAAATATTGATGCCCAATATCGGGTATTGGAACCGACACCACTGTTTTGGCTCGATATCGAAAAACGCAGAGACTGTAAGCGACTTTCAACCTAAATGGCATTTTCTTAGTTACGTCTCTTGTCGCGTTACTAGATGACGCTGATCACGAATATAAGAAAAAAAAAGGTAACTATGTCATGTCAATAAGGTCGAAAATTACTTGCACTTCTTATCATTTTCTTTTCATCTCTAGCGTCCTTAACATAGTCTGGGCTATCGAGCTAATGGTCGGATGGCTTTATTATTCAATATTTTACTTTACTTTTCTCAAAATTTTAGATTACTTCACACACCTATCTACCAAAAAATTTCTAATATTATATCTCTCGGACTATACTAAAAACGCCGCTCCACGCGTGACAGTAGAAAATCTGCGCGCGGATGCCGATCTGCTATACCGCGTCCACGCGCGACGCGACGTCGGGCGTTGCAGTGTGCCAATCGCCTAAGACATCCTACAAATTCATCACTGATTGCAGATAGAAAGAGAAAATAAAAAAAAATATATTGCCCGTTTGCGAGCGAATTTATCCAAAAACTAGGGTAATTTATCTTTCAAAGTCGTCACACTTGTGTTACATGGCGCCATAGATAATATTACTATTTATAGCATACACTTAACGATTTTAAGCATTAAAAAACATTCTCAGTCTCATGCGTGGACACGCTGAGCCTGTGTCTATTAAACGTAGTGTATTCAAAGTCTTTGATTGCCTGTCTGCAAGCGAATTTATCCAAACACTAGGGTAATTTATCTTTCAAAGTCGTCACACTTGTGTTACATGGCGCCATAGATAATATTAGTATTTATAGCATAAACATAACGATTTTAAGCATTAAAAAACATTATCTGTCTCATGCGTGGACACGCTGCGCCTGTGTCTATTAAACGTAGTGTATTCAAAGTCTATGGGCATAAGACTGTGGTGGTTACCTAAGCTTAAAAAAAATACTGTAAGACCACGTAAGTAACATACGCATCTGTGTGAAAAGTGGCTTTAGTGTGCGTAACGTTTTTCTTACCAAAAAATAATGTATTTTATTGCATTAGTATAAAAAAATATTAGGCTTATGCACTTCTCTTCCGTATAAACTATGAATATGCAAATCTCACCCTCCTACGTGCCCGCAATTTACGTAAAAAGGGATCCAAAATTTTCGCTTCACGTATTACTTATACATATATACGGTAGCCTAGTGGTATGGGTAATGGACTGCTGAGACGAGGTCTCGGGTTCGATCCCAGGTTTACCATGGCACACACCAATGAATTTTCGATGCTTTTCGAAGTTATGTGTGTATTTATCGCAGGTTTATAAGTGCCCGGTTAATGGCAATAGGCTCGCCACCTATTACATTGGGACCTAGACATAAACTGGCGAAATGTGGGTGCTAGCACCTCTGCCTACCCCTTCGGGGAATACAGGCGTGAGTTTATGTATATGTTATGCATTAATAAAACTTAAACATTAAACAGTATTAGTAAGGATTCGATGACCCAGGACTAGTGTCCTGGGTAGGGTATTCCCTATTCGCACCCGGCTGATAGTTGCCAGGATTGTTCAAACACCACCAGAAATGAACTCAAAGCCCTCATCAATCCGATGCCTGTTTTTTTTCAAGGTCTAACGTCACTACAACATATTTTCAGCCAAACAATCTTAGACATAATATAACATCAGATCAGCTTTTTATTGAAAGTTATAGATAATTATTTGATCTTAATTTACAGTACCCTCTCTCCTATGCTTGGGTCATTCATCAACTCACGTGCATCTGCGAGTTGGCACCTTTAAATTTTTGATTATTTTACCGTCGTCAACTCGCGCAATTGTCAAAATTTATGTATTTGTGTACAGTCAGTTACAGAAACTTTGTAATAAATTGAATATAATTAGGTTAGTACCTAAGCTACACTTGAACACAGCTGAATTATTTTAGCGGTTCCGCTGTTCTGGTTTCTCGTCCAAGGTGTGCTAGGAGCGTAAAGCTTGACCGGATAATATGCTATTTAGTTTTTTAGTAAGTTGTCTTTTTACTTATAATATTTATAGGTAGATTTCAACCAAATTCGCCTATTACTTCTACGTGCTTGAATAACAATAATATAAAATTAGTAGAATGATAACTTTAAACGACTACCTAATTCGACCATTATTATTACCTAGTTTGAATGTTCACATTGAGTAGAGGTTAACTATAAAATTAGCTCAAGTAAAGAATGAAGTGGCTTTCCTTATCCCTCTGACATGAAAGAGCTAAAAAAACTAATACAAAGAGTGGAATCAATACACCGAAAATATAAGTAGGTATACTAGTCAATTCATTGTACAAGAATAAAATTATGGACATTTTATTAATTAATTTAACAATGAAATTCGTAGAAACTGCAGTGTAATCGATGTCTGATATGAACTAGATAGTGTATTTTATAAATCGTACCTATGGCCTCCGTGGCGTGGCGGTAGTGCACGCGACTGCCACGCAGGAGGCGCGGGTTCGATTCCCGCTCAGTGCAAATATTTGTATGCATGAATATGGCTATTTGCATTGGTCTGGGTGTTTCTATGTATATTATGTATGTATTTACAAAAAAAAGTATATAAGTATGTTTATCCGCATTCTAGATTCCATAACACAAGCTATAAAAGCTTACCATGGGTCTAGATAGCGCTGTGTAGAATGTTGTGGAATGTGGAATATTTATAAAAAAAAATACTGCGGAAAAAATACCAATTTGGTTAAAAATGGGATAACGTAATATTGTAATCAAACTTCTGCATTTCTTTCTGCAAGTAGCGGTGACTAATTAAAAATGTGAATAATATCAATCGATAGAAACTATCCAGTTATAGGAATACTAATTTACTATTAGTATTAAATACTAATTTACTATTAGTACTAAGGATATAATAAGTTAGGAATATAAATAATTGCCATTGCTGCTGTACCTAATTGCTGTAATTGCTGCTGCAATTCTATTGTTATATCTCTAAACTTAAAATTATCTATAATTTTCTAATTGCATCTGTTTCTTTCATTATCAGATAGAAAAGGACAGATGATTTATTTTAGTGAACATCTGTCAAATTAAGTCGGCTCCTTGACGGTACCCTTCAACTTTAGTTAGAGATGTAATAACAGAATTGGGAGCATTGTGCATTAGTATCGTTCCCTTCGTAATAAAAATGCTAACAAAAGGTTTCAATTTTAAATGAACGAACTGTATTCTTAAGTAAGTAGCGACTTATTCAATTCCACTTAATCTTTAGATTATTCATACTAACAGGTGGAAATTTCTAACTATTAGTAGCGCTCTATTGATAATTTAGCAACTATTTCATGTACTGAGCTATTATTAAAGTGAACTAAAACGAAAAGTATTTAATGGATATCAACTTTCTTTAATTTAAACATTTTAATATAATGATTTAATTTAATATTATATACGCTATGTATATACCCTTGCGAAGAAGAGTATTGTCAGAACAACAATGAATCGAATTCTTGATAATACAGAAAGTAACGAACAGCAAATCAAATATCGACGGTTAAAAGGCGACTTGATTCAAGCGCCATTTTGCAAACTTTACAGGAGAGCATTTTAAAGTTTATTTAAAAAAAAAAATCACTGTTCCTAAAGTATATAATAAAATTGTACAAATCTCCCCAACTAAAAGCGGTATATTTTATCCTAATTTATGATTACTAGTGGTCGCCCGGTGGTCGAAATTCGACCATAAATAATTAAAAATTAAAAGTTTTAACATTATTAACGTTTATATACATATTGAGATTTTTTTTCAAAAAGAGCGAAGCGAGCGAATATTTCAGTATAAAGGACTATAGACAAATAATAACTATATCATGTATGAAGTTTTTTTTTTTTTATCGTGCGATAAATCCCCACGGATACCACCCCCACAGAGCCGGTGGAGGTGGTTATGTCGGACTCGAACCGACTAAAACGCACGCCATCTTGGGTCCTTGGTTGCCGGAGGTGAGATTGCCAAAAGCACATCTCTCGCACCCCGACAGACCCAGGACCATCTTTTTCGAGATGGCCCCCTTCGGGTTGTGGGGACCAAAATGTCCCCATCTAGCCCCGGTTACGGGGAGGCGCACTTGGCGCCGCCGCCGCGGCCTGCTTCTGCTAGGGTGACAGGCGGCTCCACCGGTCACCCCCAGGCCAGCGCTCATGGAGGACGGAGGTCGTTCTGCGACCTCCGACGTCCGGTTCGCCTTCGCTCTGCACGGGCTTCTCGGGCCCGGAGTCTGGTCTGGACCCGACCGGCCGCCTCCTTCTCGAGCATTACTTGCTCGCAGAAGGAGGCGGCCGCACCCCAAGCGTTTGCGCATCGTACCATCGCTGTGAGCAATGTGACGAGTGTGAGGACTCCCACCCCTAGAGCCACCACTAGGACCCGCCTCGGCGTGTCCCACGCCGGGCACTCGGTCAGCGTGTGCAGCTCTGTATCCTCGCTCGCATCACAGTGATGGCACTCGGACGTTGGCTCCTTCCGGATCCGACACAGGTAACTCCCGAAACACCCGTGTCCGGTAATCACCTGCGTCAGCCGGTACGAGAGGCTGCCGTGTGGCCTCTCTAGCCATTCCTCCATGATGGGTCTTACCGCCGCTATTACGGCGTGCCCAGCGCTTGGTCGCCCAAGTCGTAGCTCCCATTCCGCTACCATGTCCCTGTGGAGCTGAAACCTCACGGCCCGAATTTCTTCGGGCTCGGGTTCCCGTCCCTGCTCCCGCGCCTCCTTACGATACCGATATAGCATCGAAAGGGCTCTCGCATCCAGGTTCCACGGTAGGGATCCGGCAAGGACACTCGCCGCCTCGAAGGATATCGTGCGGTACCCCCTAATGGCCCTGCTGTCCGCCCATATTGGACACCCATATAGGGCCATGGACCGCACGACTCCCGCGTAGAGTCTCCTGCAGGAGTCATCCGGCCCCCTCATGTTGGGCAGCAGGCGCCCCAAAGCGGCAGCTGTGTCCTTCAATTTGGGGGCCAGTCTTCGAAGATGCTCCCCGAAGTTCCACCGGCCGTCGATCACGAGCCCCAGATATTTCATCTGGGCCTTGATGCCGATAGAAATGTCTCCCACATCATGTCTGAAGTTGACTACATACTAATAAAGGTTTGGAAAATATCCTATTCTCCGTCCACGCAATTTTCGTAAAAACTGACACAAAGTGTTAACTTCACCCTGCTTCGCCTATTAACCCGGCGGCGGCGCGCTGAATAGTGCGCCTCCCCATTCCGGGGGCGAGTTGGGGACACCGTTGTCCCCCCTCCTGAGGAGGGCCAGACCGTAAGGGATGGCCCTGGGTCAGCCGGGGTGCGAGGGATATGTCTTTGACAACCTCACCTCCGGCCTAGCACCAAGACCCACAGTCGGCGTGCGGTTTTAGTCGGTTCGAGTGCGACATAACCTCCCCTTCCGGCTCCGGCAGGGGGGGTATCCGAGGGGATTTCCGAACGAAAATAAAAAAAAAAAAAAGCTTCGCCTATTAATCAATAATGGTATTAACTTATAACGCCTTAAAATTTTTTATGTATCTCTTTTTTTATTCGTCAGCTGTGAATATTTCAAATAGGTATAGGACTGTGCGTATTACCAAAGCTTTAAAAAAAAAGTATGATAATTCACCTAGTATAACACATAAAATATAAACCCTGAAAACATATCGTGGAGTTCGTTCCATGATATTCTGATTCAAGAACCCTCCATTAGAGATTCAATTATCTTTTTTTTCGTTAGTGATGTTACTATTCAAATTTCATATTTCTATCCTCGGTACATCCGATTCTGCGTTAATGAAACTTGTATTTTCCTATTGTTTTATTCAGTTTACTATTCGTTTATAATGTCAGTACCAATAATTAAAACTGTGAAACAGCTGAAATAACGTTTTCATGTTCTCTACAAACCAAATTTATTCACAGAATAGTGCAGCGCATGCGTGATTCTTCAGATACGCGCGGGTGATGAGCGATGATACAGCACACTCAGTTTTCAGAAGGTATCCGGTGCGACGAGTCGCCGCTGCCCTCTCGTACACGTTTCGCGCGCAATCTTTCGCGGTATTTACCTCAAGTTTGAATGTTGCCTAGCTATATGTAGACAAAGAGTTTGAAATACTGCTGGCAATAAACTTGTAGCTAGTGTCATTTGCTTTAGTTTACGAGTAGTATCAGTTCAGAAGAATGTTGACCGTGGATTGGCCCACAGTATATTCAATTTTGATTTGCGTGCTGCTCATCATATTGTTCTTTGATTTCATTAGAAGAATAAATATCTTATGGATAAGGTGCTTGACTTGCTGACGTAAGTTTTGGAATTTGAACATACATTGCAATTTTATTTCAATAACACCATGTAATTTTACTTGTGATTTTTCAACCTATCTATCGAATGAAGATACTTCTGTTATTCTGTAAAATATGAACTTTTGTTTGAAGTTTCGTACACATTGCACCACTTTCTGTATTATTTTTTTCACTATCTTCTAAAGAAATTATTTGGTATTTTAAGATAACATCTATTATTTAGTTCTATTCTCTATTCATTATAATTATAAATATAATTATGCTTACTAAATCCATACTAATATTATAAATGCGAAAGTAACTCTGTCTGTCTGTCTGTCTGTATGTTACGCTTTCACGCCTAAACCACTAAACCGATTTTGATGAAATTTGGTATAGGGGTAGATTACACCTTGAGAAAGGACATAGGCTATGTTTGGTCGCGATAGTCGACATCCACGCGGGCGGAGCCGCGGGCAAAAGCTAGTTTACAATATATACAAAAATGAGAAATAAAACAGGGGTGAAAAAGACTAACTTTAGGCATCATAGAATCCCTCCCCATCGACCTCTACCGGTACCGCGCCCAAAAGGCTGGCGGCATTACCCCGCTGAATAGCGATAGCAATTCTTTGAGCAAGGTAGAGGCCAGCCCTATTGTCACGGGAAGAATCAATTAGACGCTTCGCTATCTCTTTTAAAAGCGCGCGCGCACTTGGACCCCACGGACCCAAAGTTTCGACTCCAAACGGCTCAAGAATATAACTGCCAGTTAAATTGATTTAGTTGCGCCGTTTGAGAGTCTCCGCTGATGCAGCAGCAGCGCATGCGCAGTCCATCGTAATTGGAAGATGGGAAGGCGCCTTTGCCTTTGCCTGGCCTTTGCCTGCCCATGTTCCAAGGTATCAACGACACACCGTCCGGTCTCTTGTCATCGTCGCGCACCAAGCCAACAGGTTCAAGTATAGCTGGCACGCCGGTGGCGGTGACAAAAGCCCGACGGATAATGTCGTTAATATTGGCATGACGAGACATGCGGCCTACGCTCCTGCTGCAAGATAATCCGTGATGTCCAAGGCAATCGACTGCTTCTACATTGGTTGGTGCCTTACATACCAGTACTATTATTAAAGATGCTCTAATAATAGCCTATCACGATTTAGCTGCACCTCTGTTACGATACGGAGTTACTTTCTGGGGTAACTCAACAGATAAGGAAGTGGTTTTCAAGGCTCTAACGAGATGCATCAGAACTTCAAATTAAAAACTACAGACAGCTGCAGAACTTATTTCCAGGAACGCAATATTTTAATATTACCAAGCATGTATATTTTCGGGGTTGCAATGTTTGTAAAAAGTAATCCTCATTTATTTCCGACCTTTGAGGCAACAGTTCCGCGAAACAGGCGGGATAATAGCAAGCTACGTTTGCACAGGGCGAAGACGGCTCTTGTGCACAAAATTATCATTTGCATGGTGCCTATAATCTATACAATAATAAATCTGTAAACGATCGATGTCTGTACATGGAAAGGAAATGAGAAAAACTGTTATAGGGGGACTTTATAAACGTAATAGAAGCCAAATCAACGTGGTTTGGAATTTTTGTCTGTTTGTCTGTTTGTCTGTTTATCTGTTTCTCTGTTTCTCTGTTTCTCTGTTTCTCTGTTTCTCTGTTTCTCTGTTTCTCTGTTTCTCTGTTTCTCTGTTTCTCTGTTTCTCTGTTTCTCTGTTTCTCTGTTTGTCTGTGAGTTTGTGCACGCTAATCTCAGAATCGGCTGAACGGATTTGGTTGCAGTTTTCACTAATATATTGTGGTAGGCTCCACTTAACATTTAGTGTTTGTTTTATTGAAAAAAGTTATGTCAATAATAGCAAATCGGCTAACAATTTGTGATTGCGTGAATACATCGAACCAATAAAGAAGCAACAATGCTTATAAGAAGATATTATTTCGGTCATAGGATTCTGCAGAACTTTGAGAGGTAAGAGTTACTACATCTAAGCCAAGTCAGGTCAGGTTACTGCAGAATGTTCGGCACAGCAAGAGTATCGACAGAATTCACATTGTTCTCGAACGATATTCTCTCGAATCCGACAGATTAGTGAGCAGCTGGTTCGGAAAAATACTCCTAAGTCTTTCATAATTAATATCATCACGCTATGATGAGGAATGAGGCAGAATGATTTTATGACATATACTTATGTAAACGTCTATTTCACACTATGATTTCATGGTAACTGTGGCTCAATATGTCTGCGGTGGACTTACAATTTTGCTGAGTCGCGTTCAAATCCATCTAAAATGTTATTTTCCTTTTTTATGGTTTTTTATTTACTTTTGTTTATTTTTTTATTTTATTGTATTTATAGTTTTATTTGAAGTAAAAATAAAATAGTCCCATATTTGACTTTTTTTTTTACTTTCGAAAAATGACCACTTTGTTATAATATAATGAACTGTAAAAGTTAAATGTTCGTACTATAAATAGTTTTCAAGATATTTGATTTTGAAATATTGAATTTGTCGCGCCGCCGCCGGCCGCCCGAAAACGCTCCATACAAAATCGTACGTAATCGTCACGTTTCGGTAACGTGTAGTGCAAAATGTATGGAGTGCAAGGGAATATCGCATTTATCTCTGTCTACGTTGCGTTCATACGTATATAGTTCATAATAAAAGTTATTTCAAATTCAATGAGGAATCTAAAAAGTTATATATTTGAATTGAATTTGATTGTTTATATTTTGACTTTTTTTGGGAATTTCAACTCATGAAAAGTCATAGTTTCAGATATGCGGTATTTTATTTTGCAAGGCATATTTTTTCAGTATTGGGAAGAATCGACGACTTAGTCAAATAGCCTATTGGGGGGTATTCTGGGATTAGGTACCCCAGTATACCGGCCTTGGTTACCTATCCTTGGTCTCAACGTGAAGAGCTGGGTTTGCTTCGGCTAGGGTGATGCGTAGCCAAAGTCACCACCATCAAAGCCGCGCTGATGGAGGAAGTAAATCGTTGCACCTTCTCTCAAGCACATTTCGTATTCTGGGAGATAGTTGTCCCTATCGTAATTACCGTCTCCACCATGGTGAATGTTCTGATGAGCTCTTCCAATCAGTTGCACCCTCTCCTTTCCTACAAAAGACAACGCGTGCAGGGCTCAAATGTCACCCGCATATGGATCAGAATATTCCATCAAGAACCACAAGGTTTGTGACTCATTCCTATGCCGCACCATTAAGACCTGAAAATCTCTGCCAGCTCACGTGTTTACGTCTTCCTACAGTCCCGGGTCCTTTAAGCGGGGCGTGAAAAGGCTTCTGATGATGCCCATCAAGCTGAGTGCCACCATTGTTAAGATGGTACATGTTTATAATGGTGACCCTATTTCCAAGAGTTTGAGCTATTCCGAACTTAACTTAACTTAACTTAACTTAAGTCGCGGGAACAGCTAGTATACAATAAATTGCCTAGAGATTGGAGGGAGTTCAACTGCAACAAATTCAAAGCAAAATATCTTAGTGCCGAACCAAAAGCTTATTACAATGTTACAGAACTTTTTACATAATAACAAATTAAAACTAAAACCCGACTATCACGCTCTAAAAAGTGACAAACAAGAAAATACCAAGGATAGCCGTGGTCGTATGCCAGTTTTCCCTAGAATATATTGTTTTCTTAGAGTAAATGGCATACGATCACGGCTATCCTTGGTATTTTCTTGTTTGTCACTTTTTAGAGCGTGATAGTTGGGTTTTAGTTTTGAACTTTATTTTTTATTTAAATTATTTTGGGGCTAAGTAAAGCTAATAATTTATACATATTCGAAATGTGCTCATTTAGCACTTTCATTTGATACCATACGCGGTATATTTATCTGAAATTATTTTTTTAACACAGTACCTTATGAGCGCTAGAGGGCGCCACACAAGATTGAGTGACACGTTATATACCCTATAACCATCGGACGATCAAGCAGTTTGTAACGATACCTCATTTGTCCAGTTCTAATATGTAGTTGAGGAGCTATGAGGGAACAAATGAACATACATACATACATACATACATACATAGCCTGTCAAAATCATAACCCTCCTTTTGGCTTCACCGTAGTCGGGTAATAATGATTCAACACTGTGACTTGACCTACTATATTAAACAGACATTTGATTTTTTTGTAGTATATTATTATTTCTTTTATTTCAGTAAATAACATATAAATTACATTTTTAAATATATCCTAAAAACAACAAAATATATTTAAAAATATAAAAAACAGTGTCCCACCGGCATCGAGTACAGGGACCAAGCTACCGGTGGTCAGGTCTCCAGAGAGAGGAACTTTCTCACTATGCGCGCCGTGTCGAGGAGTACTGCCTTCTGTATCAGGCCCTTGATCCAGCTGCCCAGCGCGAGCCTCTTTAGGTGTTGGTCGAGGCTCTTGGCTATAAGTCCATTTACGGTTATAACTATTGGAACAATGATTGCCGAGTCCACCTGCCACATGTCGACAATCTCGTGAGCTAAATCAAGATACTTAATTTGTTTATCTTTTTCAGCTTTCACGAGATGCTCGTCATGAGGGATTGTGACATCAACAATCATTGCGCGCCGCTCAGACCGGTCTATCACCACGATATCAGGTTTGTTGGCAACAACAGTCCTGTCCGCGATGATAGATCGGTCCCAGTACAATGTGATATGACCATTTTTGAGAACTGGTTCAGCAACATACCTGTAGTACGGCACCTCAGCGTCCACAAGTCCTACTTGGTTGTGCCTGTGCAAGTACTCGCTGTTAGCAAGACGAGAACAACCGGACACAATATGCCTGAGGGACTCACCGGGTTGGTGGCACGCGCGACATATATCGACATATATCTTATCAGACATGCTACAGTGATACCAACTTATTTATATATACAACATCTACTATTACCTGTGACAAACAATAAATTGATTTGATTTGATTTCTTTGTATTCCCGAGACTATATCGGTAGCCATCCTTTAAAATCACACGTTTTGATCTTTCTGATGTAATAAATTGAAACTCACCCTCAGACGCCATTCTATAGCAAACAGAAGCCAGAAGGGACTTTTTAGACACATCTATGAGACTTACAAACGGTTCATTTTACATTTTCTTTTATTGCATCATAGCAGATTAATGGAAATATAAATAATAGCTTACCGTAATTTTTTCCTGATTTTGAACACCAAATATTTAATACTTCAAGATTGAGAATGACGTTGGTAGTCGCTCTAGACTTTTTAATCTTTTGCATTACCACACGTCGGAAGCTCTCGACAAAATGTATGAAAAATTCGAATTGTAATTACAACATTCATAGATCGTGCACATGCACGGTAGTGTTGATGTGTGAGAGACTTAAAAATGTTAGGGTTGTCATTATTTGAAGTTGTAACCAATATTTGAGCGAGATAGTATGATTTTTCTCGCTCTATCCCTTAATGTCATGACTTACGTCACATCCGTCAACGGATCCAATCCTGTTGTTACAAACATATTCCATCCTTGTCTTCAATTCGGAAAAAAAATTGATGGCGATACATTTTAGTCCCCTCAAACCACCGAATCAGCACCAATAACAAAACACTACTACAACGATATCTTTATAGAGTAGTTAAAACCGATTGTGTCTATGAAAGACTAACTATTGGTCGCGACTTCAGCTGCATAAACTTATGATCGGACTGACTTCTGATCTTATGACCCACAATCCTGTTTCTGGGATAACACATAGCCTATGCTATGTTATATCAGGGGCACTATTCACTATACACTAAAAATATATTATGTCATAATTCGATGGCAGGAAACGTAGGTAATTGCTGTTAGTAGCCAAAATGGCGAATGGGTTTAAAATACCATTAGAATCAGAAAAAATATACTGCGTCGAATGATGTGGGTCTCATTTCAGATATATTATGTAAAAAAAAAAAACTTACGTCGTCACAGTTAAATCTACTACCCCTGTCCATTTGCTGTAAGTATGCAAAAAACTCGTCTTGGACTTCTTTTTCTACCTCATTTACTTAAAGCATTTAATATTCTGTTTCTTGTAAATAATACTGTAAAACCATCGATGTTAGGCCTCGCCATACACCTATCCACAGATTATGACATTTTTACGTTCCGAAAATAAAAACCGAATTGCTATATGTGACCAATATCCTGTTAATAACAACTTTTGCAATTATTTGATAATTCGATTTGAAGGATAAGGATAATTTCATCTACCTGCGATTTATAGTTATTGAGTTATGTTTTTTTAGATTTTTCAAAAGATTGTAGGCTCTTCTGAAAAGTTTGACATCTGGTACTTAAAACAATTACGTTTTCTGCTATAGAATCATAATTTAAATGTTTTAAATAAATTTAATTATTAAAAAATAAAAACACAACTGCAATTGAAACAAGTTTGATAGCAGGCGGTAGTCATTTTTTCATTCAGTTTATCTAATAGGTACCATCATTTTCAACCGCAGTCAGGTTTTTATTTTTTTAATAATGTTATTTTCACATTTTATGTCCGTTCTTAGGTACATAAAATGTTGTTCTTTATTATTGCATGGATGAAAATAACTTATGCGATGAATACCTTTAATTTGAAACATCAATAACTGAAATCCGTAAAATGGTTCTGAAAATAATTATGGTAATAAAGAATATTACAAACATACCTATATTCATGCATACACACAAGTTACGCGCAAAACCCTTCTTGACTGTGAGATAATGTGCTACATTCTAAAACCGTATTTTTATTTAATTATTTTTTTTATTGGTACAAACGGTTTTAACTACTCTATACCTTGCAGAACTGACGTCTACGAAGTTTCGTATTTAATTTGGCACAAATGTATTACAGATAATGTCATACTTTATTGACGGGTAATGTAACCCTTCAATGCATACTCATTTACTGATGTGGAATTGCAGTAGGTATTTATTTATAATGTTAACGAAACGAAACTATATATTACTATCATTTTTAAATTAATTTTCATTGTTTGCGCATTATTTGAATTATATTTTCTTCCAATGTGGGTTTAATGCTTAGTAAAATTAAAAAAAAAACGAGAATAATACCTACAGAAACTAAAAATACGTCTTGTTGGTTAGCCGTGCAACTTTGATATAAGAACTTCGTAATATTTTGAGCCAAGCGTCGCCGTGTCGGGGGACATTTGACTATCCAATGTCAAATAAACGTATGTATGTTGCAACTTTTCAACGTTTTGTAAGTTCTGTTTTAATGGTAGGTATATACATAATAATTTTTTTTATTTGACGTTGACTTTGAATACAATCTTAAAGCGGGCGAAGTCGCTGGCAGAGGCTAAGCTACTCGTACAATAATTCACTAAACACTCACCCATCAAAATAGTTTTGTAAAAACCATTATTGTACCTACCTGTTTGTGATTCCAATAATAAATAGTATGATTGGATTGTGATATTGTGTTATAAATTTATCAATTTTAGAATTCATTAAAATCTACATCTGGTATAGCACATAAGCAGCCGGGGTGCGAGGGATATGTCGATGACAACCTCACCTCCGGCCTAGCACCACGACCCACAGTCGGCGTGCGGTTTTAGTCGGTTCGAGTCCGACATGACCGGCTCCGGCAGGGGGGTATCCGAGGGGATTTCCGCACGGAAAAAAAAAAGGTATAGCACATAAGATGTATTATCCCAGAAATACACAAACACAGACCCAGGAACACACAGAAATAGGTAATATGTTCTATTTTTTAATGTTTTCTCATTCATTAACAGGTAGTCTCCCAATGTGCGCTATTTGTCCCGAACCTCCGCCTTCTGCATCCAGTCAGTATGTTACAGTGAATGTCCGAAATGCAGCGTATGTTCAGATAAATAATTGTCTTTTGGCTTTATTATTGTAGTTTTTGGTGTAAACGAAGGGTAATTGGTAATGCACACCGACTTGATCATTTCTCAATTCAGTATAGTATGACTCACACTACAACCAGTTTATTATGTTTTTTAACGAATTTAATCCCGGTCGAAGCCGGTACACCAGCTGCGGTTAATTATTTAAATAAAAATCATGCATTTCAGGGTTAAATCAAACTGTGGGTTGTGCGATAGAGAGGAAGCTTTACAAAATCGAAGTAAGCCGATCTTCTCACTCTTCTACTCGACGTATCGTACTAGGCACCTTTGAAAGGCACATCCCTTGTTTTATGTGCCTTTAATCGTACCTCTGATTCGAACGTGCGGGGTGAGGAAATGAAATCTGCGCGGGGGTGGGAGCTTCCGTTCTGTACGCTAGTACTAGGTATTATCTATTCTGTGTACTAAGCAGTTTTATAGAAGAGGTACATACAGTTCAAAGAGTTATCATAAGACTAAAGTACATAAAAAGCCGGGTGATCATCGGATTAAATGAGTAATGTTACTAATTATTAGCTGAACCCAGTGACTGCGTTCGCGTGAATATCGAAATTATTAAATTTAATATCGTTTATTTTATTACTGAAGCTACATTTCTCAGAAATGAATGCGGCCAGTGGATATTGGCAAGCATCTTATTTGCTTTCTTTTGGTTAATGCTCCTCTGAATATGACTTCTGCACATGACTTTATCGACAATGAAGCCAGTCGAACGAGTTAAAGAAAATAACCAGTTAGGAAAATTGACGAATCAAAGAAATTGACCAGTAAGGGAAATTGACTAATCAAATATTTTGATTAAATTGACGAATAACGAAACTGACGAATTAACGAAAATGGCGAATCAGGGAAAATGACGAGCAGTGCACTAACTGATCTTACACCTCGTAGTCCAGGGTCCACTTTTTCCAGTCTAATAAACTAATACAGAGTATAATTCCTTTATCATTCTTAATACTTGTTCATTTAACATTCTCTCAGAACTGAACACTTAATTAATTGATATCAGCAATAAATTCAGAAATATCCATAAAGTAAATTCAACGTATTATTTGTGCTCGAGATGTCTGAGAGCCACATTATTTTTTGCTCGTTAATCCTGTCAATAATCCAAATAGAACTCAATCTCAGCAACTGGGGAGCCATACCATAAAATCAACATAATGTGTTGGACCCGTGCCATAAAATCCTTGAACGTGGACACAATCGCTTTAATGATTCCTCATATTAATCTGATGATTTCCAAGTGGTACTTAAGCAGTTTACGGTAAATAGCCATACTTGAGACAACTTTGATAAAAATAATTGTCATAAGCGAAGTGACACCAGCCTTTGTTAAAAGTATTTACTTCACAATTAAAGTGCACATTGCGATTTATTTACTTTGAAAGCGAACATTGCAAATAATTCCGTAAATCTGTATTCATCACAATTTTGAATTCAAGGAATACCAGAAAGTCTCAACTAACTATTTTCAAACAATAATAATCAACATCCAAGAATAGCATTTTCTTTGCCCGTATTTTCTTTAAATCTTACTTTGAAGATAAGTGCAGTCTGAAAAACGGTTTTCATCACGACTTATTGATACAATTTCATAACACATTTTATATATCAGAAATCTGTAATAAAAGCTGCATACGTAAAAGTAAAAGGAGGAGAAAGAAGAAATAAGCAGGTTACGAGTACAAGCTCCGAGGTGAAAGCTTCGACAGCATGTATGCATGTATAATATGTATATATTTACAAAAAAAAAAGTATATAAGTATGTTTATCCGCATTCTAGATTCCATAACACAAGCTATAAAAGCTTACCATGGGTCTAGATAGCGTTGTGTAGAATGTTGCGGAATATTTATTTATTATTATTATTTAAAGGTAGTAGCTACCGTGGTACAACAGTTTTTAGATTATGTTACGTTAGATAAATATGTTAGGATGAAAATGATAAAATTCGCCCACGAATGTTAAACTTGAAGATTACATTGATTTTTAACTCGACGAGCGCTGTACGACATTCAATTATATCGGATACTACAATCTTTAAAGCGCCGGTAGTTTTAAAGTTGAAATAAATGTCACAATATAACTTTAAAAATCACGTCCTATAAAGACAGAGTTTACAGGTGATGGCCTAATACGAACTCTTGGTTAGTTTCTGTTGTTTGTGTGCTATTGTGATGTTCTAGTTTTAAATTCCATTCCCAGGTAGGGCAGTATCATTGAATTTTTATTTGTTAGAATAATATGTTTGTCAGTTGGGTCTAGGAATACCTCGTATATTGCTACGAGGTATTCCTAGACGTTTACGTGAGGTTAAAAATATGGTTTACATTTTTTGTTGGATACGACCACCCTTTCTTCTTACCGTATGCATATTTTGATAGGTGCTACTACAGATTTACAAAACCAAACCAAGTACCACAGTATTACCTAGTACTTATTATCTATTCTGTGGTATTACTATCCATATGCCTACTAAGACTGTGTAAGTACGAATTAGATTTTTTGGCATATTGTATCATGTTCGGGGAAACACAATCTTATGTAAATGACACTCTTGAAAGATTGGTTGGATGATAAAGTAGTAATTTGGGACAGTGCCTACTCTACTGGGTAATACGATTAGTTTATATTACAAAAATATGTAATAGGGACTTTACTTATCAACAAATATATTGAGTTTTTTTCTAAAAGTAACTTTCTGGAAAGCTGCCACACCAAGTTGAATATGAAATTGCTTCTGATAAATTTGTGAACATCTTCAAACCCCCAGTCATCCTTAATAATAATAGCAATGATTATATATATATGATAGACATACATATGTCTACTTGCTTTACTTACTTATCTAGCTTACTCATCAGGAATTAATTTAATAATCAAATTATATAATTATGTATACAAAATATATTGTACGTATCACTTAAAACTTGAAAATTGCAAGAAGTACAAGTAAGTCACATTATCGATACTTATATTATAAATGTGAAAGTAACTCTGTCTGCCTGTCTGTATGTTATGCTTTCACGCCTAATCTAATGAACTGATTTTGATGAAATTTTTGTATAGGGGTAAATTCGACCTTGAGAAAGGACATAGGATACGTTTGGTTGCGATAACCGACATCCACGCCGGCGGAACCGCGGGCAAAAGCAAGTAAAATATATATTATTTATTCTAGAGAATTCTATTTGGTGAAGGACATTGTCGTTTATCAGCAAAGTGAGTTCTACTAGCATCGCGTTTGTAGGTATTTGGTGATGGATGGTTAAGTAGTGGTGTCTCCCGAGAACCATTCCTAAGAATATTTGTTTATTAAGGAGACATGATAACTCTTAAGAAAGTCAACTTCGCCTGCATTGTCAGCTCCACAATGCAAGTAGAGCCAGTAAAACTACAAGCTTTCCTCTTCATGGCTATTTGTTATTGATTAGAAAGCAGGGTGTTATAAATGTATTATAATTTTTTATTAGGTATAAAGCAATTTACCTAATTATTGTTGTGAAATACGTGAAGAGAAAGATCTTAAGTTCATGACGAGTATTCGTATCGTACACTAAATGGTATAAATGGTTTGAGTTGCAAACCGTCACGAATTCAAAGTATCGATGTTTGCAAATGTTTATTTACAGAGTTTTAACTCTTTAAGGTAAGGCTAATCAGCCTGTTGCTGGCCGGATACCCACCTAACGATAACGTGATCTCATAAAACTATTTCTCGTCTAATAATTCCCAATTAGAGGAAATTAAAGGAGAAACATCATTAGTATCGGCTACTAAAGATGGAAATATCACATAAGCATCTTGTTTGGTAATAACCTGCCGTAAAGGTCGTTGTTATTATGGCTAATACTCAGAGGGATTACAGAATATGAAGGAATAAATAACAATATTATTTAGCACCAATCAGACAATGTTACGTTTATTGACGTCTTTATTTAAGATTTGAGATTGGATTTATTTTAAACGCAGTAATTTTATGATCGGTAGAGGGTGCCACATTAGATTCAGTGACCCATCATAATATAGCCTACTAGCTTCCGCCCGCAGCTTCGCCTGCGTGGATTTCGGTAACCGTAATAAACGCGTTTAAATGTTTTTAAATGAGATTGTGATTGTCTGAGAATTCTGTAAATTCTCTGAATCTGATTTTTTCTCAATATTTTATTTTGATTATGTTACCTACTGACATTTTATTTTATTTTTTGACATTTATTTTATTTATACATTGAACAACATCTAATTTTATTTTAAATTCACAAATTGTTGGACATCAAATATTATTTCTTTATTATTATCTTTTTAATTAGTTTTATTCATATATTATGTTTTGCGTGTGACTACTGTAATAAATTCATTTTCGATACATTTGCATGCCGATATGTAAACGGCTAAACATGACTGAAATTATAATTTACACTAATACCTTGCATGCCTTTGTATGTATACTCATGTTTAAGCGAATAAATGATTATCTTATCTTATCTAATGTTGTCCAAAAAAAAATGTAAATAAAAAAAAGGTTGTTTTGCCTCACTCGACATAGATAGGTATAGTGTGTCGCGGACTTTTTTGTAGATATTTATAAGATCTACAATTAATTAGAACATTTTATGGATCTATATTTTATAGTTTAGGCAGCGTATGCAAAAGAATTTCTAAAATCGGTCCAGTAGTTTTTGAGCCTGTTCATTACAAACAAACAAACATTCAAACAAAGTTTTCCTCTTTATAAAATAAGTGTAGATAGTGTAGACAACCAGCGGACGATCAAGACG
This sequence comes from Eilema sororculum, assembly GCA_914829495.1. Lineage (NCBI taxonomy): Eukaryota > Metazoa > Arthropoda > Insecta > Lepidoptera > Erebidae > Eilema > Eilema sororculum. The sequence continues at coordinate 18,201,005 of OU618532.1, read as the reverse complement.
CTATTCTTAAAATACGACTCAAGCTAAGTAATAACCAAGTAGGTCATCACAAAGCCAATGAAAATAAGAAATATTTATATTGAACATTTTATAATCTCAACGGGGATGACATAATGATTTATTTGGGGATCGATCAAACACATTCCCCACAGACGCCCAAATTGATATTGACATTTTTTCTCGCACCTTGCTTATTATAATTGAACGTCATTTCATAAGTAAATTAATGATGTATTGAAAAAAAGGGCATTTTAGAAGCACTCAAATCCGGTCGGGTAGGTTTACATAGAAAGAGAGACTGTAGAAGAAGTCCGTGAAGTGCGTAAAGATATACGCAGATGGCGAGATGTACTGGTGTCTACTTACTTCAGTCACAGCTTCAGTGAGGAAAGACGTGAGCGTATGTATATAGCTACTATCTATCTAACCTAAACCACGGAATAGATAATAGTACCTAAACTAAGCGGTTTGTAATAATGATTTTTAGAATACGGCTTTTTTCATAGAGACATACATGTTGTACATAGGAATATGTTCATGGCTTTTCGTTCGGGTCGTGTAATTTCAGTTCCATAAAAAAAATCCGTAAAAAATTTTTTTCTACATAGTGAAATCCATACTAAAATTATTAATACGAACGTAACTCTGTCTGTATGTTAGGCTTTCACGCCTGAACCGATTTTGATGAAATTTGGTATAAGGGTAGATTAGACCTTGAGAAAGGACATAGGCTATGTATGGCCGCGATAACCGACATCCACGCAGGTGGAGCCGCGGGCACAAGCTATTCTCGTATAAATAAAGAAAAAGTATTCTTAGGGATTTCGAAGACAGTAAATATTAGAAACCGTAACAACACCCATGTTATACATGTATACGTGCGACAAAAATTGCAACAATGTAATACGCTTTAATTTATGACTATCTACCCATTCACATCACTGCATAATGGATACAGCCTACCTCATCGTAAGTAAGAGGTATAATTTGTTTATAACTTGATAATGAGGCGTGAAAAGTTGGTCACAGCGCAATGACAGAAATGCGCCAATAAAGGCTTATTTTGATGGCAAAACATCACAGACACTCAGCCTAATTCACGATTTATCTGATGACAGATTTTATATACAGATTGATAGATTTGTCATATTGCCTTTTAGTTAAATCGAGATTCAGGGTGAGTGTCATTCTAGATTTTGGCCTAAATGTTCATGAATTACGAGTATAATGCGCGGTTCCGATTTAAATAGGATACGTAATTTCTAATTCGAGGAGCACTTGCAACACTTCAACCGCACCATACAATAACAATAATAATGTAGATAATGTATAAATACCATCATACAAACTCAAGTGTTTACCGCTATTCATTCGGACTTTGCGTCTCCAAAATATTGTAATAGGATTTCGCCAAGTTTTGTTAAAACATTTGGAATGATTTTAATGTACTTACCTGTTTTGCTCGAATCTCGCTTTGTGTCGGAGTCTTATTATTTCTCAAAATATATCTTGACGTACTTGTAAGCATTATGTTCATTGTGGATATTTATTTAATTATAGGTATATTTTAAATATAATTACACAATGTTTTATTATTTGTATTTTCAACATGAACATACACGGTACGACAGTAAGTCGGTTCTTAAAATAATATGGGTGTAAAATACCGTATATTCTAGTATTATATTAAGACATTCCAGCAGCGACTCTGTTTCTTTACCATACCTATGACTGTACATCTGAAGTATTTTATTGTCTACCATCCACAAAACGATTCGGTACAAGGCACGAACCCAGGACGGGGACGAAACGCGACGATATCAATTTTTATTATGTATTTTCTGTAACACATTGTCATGGTTACGGAGAGTATATTTTTGTACGAGCATAGTTCTCTTCGTATGGAGAATACTTATATATTTTCTGAATATAATGTAATGTAATGTAGGCACATCCTCCCTCTAAACATGCATTCAACAATCTATTATAGATTACTTCAACTTCAGTAAGATTCCTCGCTATTATCAGCGTATCGGTTTGATTATTTGATTCTATTGCAGACTATTGCCTGCCTATGCTTATAAGAGTTTTTAATAGAACCCTTTTAAACAAGATACATACACATTTCATTTCATTGTTATTACGACATTCGATAACTCAATAGACACGTTCTAAATGCTAAAGCCTACGATGTAACGAATTAATTAAAATAAGCCATGTAATAATTACAGAGAATATTTTTATAGAAGTTATTGTTTTAGAGTGCTACTGAAATCAGTATAACATTCTTGAAGATTCTTGACCTTTATCACATCTTCACCAATTTTAAACGGTAACACCAAAATATAAAACTCTTTTAAATAAAAAGGATTTATACACATATTGAGAAAACTTGTAAAAAAAAATTTTGGGCCATGCTTATAATATTTCCCACATTTTGGGGGAGAAGATTGTTACTGGTATAGATTGCACCTGTAAAAAATGTTAAATATCGTAGTTTTTAGTCATTAGACGGCAACATTTAAACGGTAACACCAACATATAAAACTCTTTTAAATAAAAAGGATTTATACACATATTGAGAACACTGGTAAAAAAAAAATTTGGGCCATGCTTATAATATTTCCCACATTTTGGGGGAGAAGATTGTTACTGGTATAGATTGCACCTGTAAAAAATGTTAAATATCGTAGTTTTTAGTCATTAGACGGCGACATTTAAACGGTAACACCAATATATAAAACTCTTTTAAATAAAAAGGATTTATACACATATTGAGAAACACTAGTAAAAAAAAAATTTGGGCCATGCTTATAATATTTCCCACATTTTGGGGGAGAAGATTGTTACTGGTATAGATTGCACCTGTAAAAAATGTTAAATATCGTAGTTTTTAGTCATTAGAACATACAAAACCATTGCTAAATATAAACCTTTGAGAATGCCGTAAGGCGAAACCGGCCGTGTTCAATATAATAAATACTGTGGAAAAAGTACAAGTGTTCTCAATATGTGTAACAACAAATTCCACCAAGTGCCATCAATCAACAGTATAAACAGTAAAAAGGATTTATCAAAATCAGTTCATTAATTAATTGGCAAAGATATGGCTGTACAAGAAAACATTCAACCGAATTGAGAAACTCCTTCTTTTTAAGACGATCTAAATTGAAATTAAGGAGATATAAAAATCGATAAATTATTACACATATTACTACTACGAGTATGAACATGGAAATTTCACACCACCTTATTTTTTTTCAGATTGCAAAACCAATAGGTTTCTCGTACTGAAATCCTCTTATGTTTGTAGTGGTTTTGCTGTGCCGAAACTTGATCTGCCGTATAATGAACGGCACGTAGCCGTAGCTGTTGATGCCGGCTTCCAACCCGGGCAGTAAACATAATCCAAAGGTCAACCCTTACTTAGATGCGGTTATTTACTACCAGAGTGTCATTATTTTGTTTTATTATTAGATTTGGGCTCACGTTTTCGTTTATTTATTGAGTACAATGGATGATTGATTTATTGAAATGAAATTAAAATGCAAGTTTTGTAAAAGTTAATAAGGATCTACTTTTAACATTGTCTAATATTAAGAATGTCACATACTAACAGTCAAAATTATATCTTCTTAAAAATAGCAGAATTATTCTGATTAAGCGGAAATTGTGGCATAGCAGACGCATTTTTTTGTTGTTGTGTCAAGTTTTAAATCATCTATTAGCCTATCGCAGTCCACTTTAGACATCGACCTCTCACGATGTAAGTAGGTAAGTTTACAAAATTGTTTTAACTGAAAAATGGTTAGTTACTTTATTGATAAATAATAAAACCAGATCATAACAAACCCTTCAGGGAAATAATATTTCCATAAAAACATTGTGCCTAAACATATTAAGTGCTTGCCGGAAGATAAGTACAGTAAACTGTCCACCAGGTAGACATGTCCAAGAATAAGGCCACTCAATTTGTAAATATTTTTACACTACTAAACAGACGGTGGCAGACAAGCACACAGCCTACCTGACGAAAAGTTGTTACCGTAGCCTATATACACGACTTTGCAAGAGATCATTCCACGGTCGAAATTGTGCTGATTGCAATCAATTCGAGTCTCACTTAGAATACTTGAAGAGTAGTTACTGCTACATACCCTAATACGCCACAAGCGTGTTAGACTAAATAGTGGTCCTACTATGCTATGCGGAATTCTTAGTAATAGATCAAAGGTTGACTTGGACTGGGTAGAGTATGTAGGGTGAGATAGGTCATAGTGTGAGTCCATAGCTGCAATGAGGTCATGGAATTATGTCAAGATGGGTTCATGCGAAATTTATACAATGTCAAAGGAGTCAGTTAGAGATTACCTTTTCTTGTAAAGAAATGAGAGTTACCAAAAATACTAACAGCAAAGCAAAACAGAAAGCATTTTTAAACATTAAGGTCACATTGAGACATTCCAAGCCTTTGCCAAATTCAGTTTTCAGCTGCAGTATCAGCTTTCAATCGAACAACGAAACGGCCAAACTTCGATATTTTCCGGAAAGTAAATGTCATATCGCTCAATATAAAGCTGTCATCTGAATGTTTGAAGTTATATTTATTTTTAAACTTAAAATTCACCTGAAAATATCTGAATTGCAATTACATCATTTTTGTATTGGGTGAGCGTTAAGGTGCTTACCAGAGACGATGCCTTAGAGCGAATCTACGAACGTAATAATCGCAGCCCCGCAACACCCCGCATACATGTCACTAAAGTGATTTTAATACAAAAACATGGGAAAAGATGTCGGTAAAAAGGGTACAGAGTGGACATAACATAACTTATTTTGGTATTTTTTTGACATCGATGTTGATTGATTCTTGATTCTTTACTATAGCTAAGGTCAGCGGCTCCGCCCGTGTGGATGTCTATTATCGCGACTTTGGTCCTAAATCTGGTACCATTCTACCAAAACCTTTTAAATAAAAATACCGTATCAAATCCGTGTACTAAGCAGCGTTTGTGTTCATTGCGAACAAACAGACAATTTTAATTTCAAAAGGTTCAAATTCTATAGCGTAGCGGTGGAGCATTCATAGATTGTGGGTTTGATGCCCGCTCAGTACTAATATTTATATACATGAATATGTATATTTCCATTGGTTAGGTTAGGTTAGGTGTTAATTAACTATATACATTGAGGTAGGTGAATATGAAAGCTATAAGTAAGCTATAGGCATAACAATTCACACACATTACACATTCTCACAGTTTCGCCAGCCAGCCATCGTTTGCAGCGTAAGCCCAAAAAATGTGTTTATTTAAGACATCACATTCAAACCTCTTAAATTGTCAAAGTTTCTCTACTATATTATGCACTAGTTGACACGGCAAACTTCGTTTCACCTTAAAAAAATTGAATTTACCTCAATTACCTGTATTAAGTTCTTCTAATTATTTTGAGAACAGAAAGCATTATGACAGGGACTCCATACGCCCAGACGGAGCTCCTGACACCAATAGGTCATCGGGGTCACCTATGGAGCTCATAAGTCAATGGGGCCCATATACCCATGAGGCCAAAATACCTTTGGGGCTCATACGTCACCGGGTCACATCACCTATGGGGTCTATACGGCCTAGAGCCCATTGGTGAACGGGGACCATATACTTACAGAGCCCGTATACCAATGGGACCCATACAAATATATACCTACTAGCTTTTGCCCACGGCTCCGCCCGCATGGATGTCGATTATCGCGACCAAACATAGCCTATGTCCTTTCTCAAGGCCTAATCTACCCTTATACCAAATTTCATCAAAATCGGTTCAGTGATTTAGGCGTGAAAGCCTAACATACAGACAGACAGACAGAGTTACTTTCGCATTTATAATATTAGTATGGATATGGCTCATACGCTCAAGGGCGTTCATACTAATTTACATAATGTGACGATGTCCAGATGTTTGCATGGCATGGCACCCTCGAATACCGATACCGAGAAGTTGGCACCAAAAAGCTCATCAGGACATTCTACACACACATCGCCATCTGGTCCCAAAGTAAGCATAGCTTAACTATCGGGTAACCCATAATAACATGTGTTCTAGAATGCTAACAATCATACATAGCATAGATGCAATTTTTTGTGAATGCGAACAGATTTATGTATAGAAACACCCCAAACAAATACACATCTTCATGCAAACATTTGGACTGAGCGGGACTAGTACCTGCGACTTCTGACTTAGCAGTCGAGAGGTCTAATGCTCATTAAGGTCGTCAGAAGGAATTTCACAGATTTTTCAATTGATTTCTGTAGCTAATTACATATTTTAGCTTATTGAGCATCATGTTGAGAAAAGTGATAGAAGCCAATGCAAATTACCTCAAGGAGTTTGATTGATGAACCCGTTGAAATACACAGTGGGCCGAGGTCGGGGCGCAGATGCTTGGCAAGGCGTCGCTTGGTCTGGCAGTCCGGCGCCATCGCGTCTGCTGTATACTAACATAAGCGCGGGCTTCTATTTTTCTTAACCATAAAGGCACTTACGATCACGGAGCGCACACTGACTGCAATTCACAAATAGAAAAATAAATGAAAGTCTAAAGTAAGAGTGAAGTGACAGAAACTCATGTCGTTGAAGACGTGACGACAAAGTGACGTTTGAGTAACCCTCAAATCCCTTTTTTATGTGAGTACGATAATTTACATTGGTTGATATTATCTCATTTCTCTTTCTAACTCATTTTGTTACGAAACAATTCTCTCGTTTTTTTTATCTTTGACGTTTTGTAAGTGTTGTTTAACGTAGTGTATTCTGTGTATTAAAAGTCTATGTGTTTGACGGTCTGCACTGGCATAAGCTGTGTGAAGCCTCAATACTTATGACACCAGTACACACAGAACAAAAAAGGTTTTTGACTTTGACTTATATGATCTTACTAACCCATATAAGTCAATTCGTCCGCGTGGGTGTCGGTTATCGCGACCAAACATAGCCTATGTGTCAATCCCGGGTGTCGACAACTTCCAAACCAAATTTTATATAAATATCTCCAGCCGTTTAGCCGTGAAAGAGTAACAAAGATCCATCCATACTTACAAGCATTTGCATCTATAATATTAGTAGGATAGTCTGTTGTGGTTTGTGGATTTGACGTTTTTAATCATTTAAATAAACAAGATTCAATTTTAGTTGGCATCCGTAAAATTTATATAAATTTATTTAATTGGATAAGATGGTATTTGGTAATATAATTGAATAAATATCGAATTAGTTCTTAATCGTAGTCAAATAGTGACTACGTACATAATAAATACGAGTTTAGAAAAAAATGTGTAGGTATTTCACCTTGTATTGAACTATTGCATTTATTTGAACTCAATCTAAATTTCGTTTAAACAATAACAGTAAACATTTAGCTGTTTATCTAAAGACAATATACACATTAAAAACCCTTATAGGTTCCGGTATACATTTAATTCTTTTACAAACTAACATATCGTCAAATACACTCTTAAATAATTCAAACACAAAGAATTATTTACTTCTACTTTGTGGGTGAACGAGGCCAGGAACACACGAGTATACGTACCATTAAAACAAGATACATAATAATTATATATGTCTATTTTTAGAGTTCATAAATACATTCAGCTGTTCTTTCTTAAGGTAATTCCGGCAAACCATCCCCTAAATTGTTGTCACAAGAATAATTTCTTTTTCACTTTAGTAGTATTTTTTGAAATTTACGATAACAGGCTGTCAGAGTTGAATGCCAGTACAGTATACCGAATTCGGCCGAAAAGCCTTCATCAACTTTTGAAAGTAGTAAATTTGGCCTTGAATTCAATATTTTGTAGGTGCTCCATAGGCCGGTATTATAGTTACCAACGTGAAAATAGATTTAGAGACTACAAATCGTTACAAAAAATTAGGTATCTAACTTATAAAGGGGATGGATAAGCTTTCATACATTTTGGGGCCTTAATGTAAAAAGACGAGAGAGGTCTCAATTAAGAGCTTATATATTATTATTAAACCATAGCTGAAAATTCTACAAATTTTGGCGATCTGAGAGCAGAGATTTAGTAAGTGAGCTTATAATGCAATTTCCTTATGCGATATCTGTGTTTTTTTAATTGAAAGTAGTCGTTGTTTTTATTCTAAAAGTATTTTATTATATTGTGCGTGGTGGTTGAAATGATGGTACAATATATGAATATTTTTCCATCGTATTTCGTATCTCATCGAAATGTATCATGGTATTAGACATAGACGCAACGTGAGGTTTTTGCAAAGATAAGATATAGAGCTACTGACAAAACGAATGAACACTCTTCTTGCCCAATGTAATGTTGGAATTCTGTATATTTAGCCAAATAAACTCCAATATAATTGAAATTGAAAACTGCCATTACCCAAATCTATGCTGCTACATTACCACACAACATCATCAACGGTACATTGCCTTTCAAATCCATACTAATATTATAAATGCGAAAGTAACTCTGTCTGTCTGTCTGTCTGTCTGTCTGTCTGTCTGTCTGTCTGTATGTTACGCTTTCACGCCTAAACCACCGAACCGATTTTGATGAAATTTGGTATAGGGGTAGATAAGACCATGAGAACGGACATAGGCTATGTTTGGTCGCGATAACCGACATCCACGCGGGCGGAGCCGCGGGCAAAAGCTAGTATCACATAAATTTAAAGTTTGAAATAAAAATAATTAATAGTAAGGAGTCCTCAGGAGTAAAGAAGGCAAAGTCAATCAAAGAATCAATTTCATTTATTCAGTTTAGGCACATAAAGAGCACATATGAACGTCAGAATTTTACAAGTAATGTCAATCACAGAACAAATAAATAAAATAAATCATTGGAAAATGATTCTTTCGCTGGTTCGGTAGGTGGTTCTACTAGAAGAGACCAGCAAGAAACTCAGTGAACTCTATTATCCTTTTTTTTTTTAAATATGGTTTTATTTATAGCAATTTTTTACAGTGCGAGCAAGAGATGAGATTAGGATGACCATGCATCTTTATCATTTAAGTAATCGTCTAATTTATAATAACCTTTTTTATTAAGCAATTTTTCACTTGAATTTTAAATTTATTAAGTGGCATGTCTATCAGATCCTGAGGCATTTTATTAAACAATTTTATACAATTGCCTACAAACGAATTACCAACCTTATGAAGCCTGAGTTTTGGCACTGCAAGTTTATTTTTGTTTCTAGTATTATAATTGTGTTGGTCAGAGTTTTTTTTGAAGAGATCTAGATTCTTGCGTACATATAAGATATTATCATAAATGTATTGGGAAGCAACTGTTAAAAGCGAGTCACGGGGTCCGAGGCCATAGATTGCTCGTATCGCGCGTTTCTGTAATATGAAAAAAGTCTCAATATCGGCAGCTGAGCCCCACAGCATCAGACCATATGACATAACGCTATGAAAGTAGCTAAAAGAAACTGTGGTATCAACTATTTGAACAGATTCATTGTTCATTGTAATACTAGTATCAACCTGTCTTACATTAGGCATAGTAAACTTTACACATTTTGTTTTCTTAGCATTGAGCAGCAAGTTGTTACTTTGTACCATCAAAAACTTGTAGTAAAGAAGGAAAGGAAAAGGAAAGAGACTCTACCTTTAGCTTAAATCACCAGGCGAAGACAAGTTATAATTATGTACTTAGAAGACGATTACTTATAAAAAAATAAAATACTAACAAAAAAGGATCATCTTTTGAAGTCTTAAGTCCCGAAAATATACTATAGAGTAGGTATGAGATATTCTTTCTGAGTGTTTAGTAATAACTGCCGTAATTTAGTATTTACGATTAATAAAAAACTGATTGTAACTACTGCCTAGTAAACAGTATAGCGCCTGACACCGACGCGACAGGCCGCTTCGATCCATGAAAGCGATGGAACTAAATATTTACGTTTTTACTATTATTTTCAATACGTGTCCCTCATTCCCCAGACACGCTCGACTTTTAAGGTTACGGCCTAGACCTTGATGATATGCCGATACATTTTAAATTAAATAAAAAATTGGATTCGGTGATATTCCTTATATTGTGCTTACATTTTAATTATCCCATTTAATATTAAAAGATAAAACATTAAGCCATAAAAACCCTGTAAAAATAGCCCGCTAGGAAACAATTAAACGGACACCGAACTAAAGTGTTTTTAGCGCGTTATCAATTTTATTGTTTTGAGAAGTCGTGATCTATAAATATTAAGATAGGTTGCAATATAAACCACATTTGTTGCGTTATTGTTACGCAAATTTTGCAACTAAATGATTCCGATGTCAGCTACAGGCTCTCAAAAATAAATTGTGTAAGATAAATAATATTGGTGATTGATTACAACGACTAGTGACGTCACTGAGGTAAAATTACCAAGAGGCAGTAATGGAGGGTAGTTTTAATTATACAAATGGGTCATATGTCTGTTGTACAATGTTTATTCTTAATTTATGGTCACGCGAAATTAATAGCCACAGTTTGACCGCATCGATGTACGGTAATAGTTTCAAGCATTTTATAGGAGTAGCTCGTACATGAATAGGTACATACGAGTAGTAACGTGTTTGATAATAGAAGAAGCGGTAAGGAAGTGATGACAAAGATCTGAAAGGAGCTAAGAGGTAGCAGTTACAGTTGGGTTGGACACAACTAATTTTACAAGATAAATAAATAATAATAAATAAAATATATACTACAACGTTCTACATAACCCTAACTAGAGCCACGGTAAGCATAACTTATCTAGCTTGTGTTGAAAGATATAAGAAGATGGTCGGGATATAAAGCCAAGAACAAATATCTGTGTATCATTTATCTTCACATGTTATCAGATACAAATTCTCACCTAATTAGTATTACTACTGGAAAAAAAAGGAGAAAGTGAGTTTGGTAACATTATTAGTAGTATACATAACTGTTGCATAATAAGGGTTCTTTAAATACGAGCTAGTACCACACAAGTGTTTTGAGACCAAATTATATGCAGTTTCATACACTACTTTATCTAATCTCATGAAATAATAAATATAACTTGATTAAATTGACATAAAAATTGACCTCCATACGCGTTGCGCCGCGTCCACAAATTATTAGAAAAAAGCATTGTCACCTCTTTGTGCCCAGCTGAAGCTATATGGTTATCGTATAAAAAATAATTTATTAATGAAATTAAATGTGAACTAACTACAAAGTTAACGTTTAATTTTCTTACCAGTGTTTAATATAAATTATTTTCATTGAAGTACCGAACATTTTAGTATATTGTTTTGACCTAAGATGAGATGCGTAGAGATGTTGCGTATTTGGCAGTATTACAGTCCCACCCTCTCCTTCCCTTCACATGACCACACGTGCAGGGCTAAGATGCCATCCGTATACGGTGCAGAATATACCTTCAGAATCAAGTGTTTCAGTGACTTATTCCTATGCCGCACCACTAAGACCTGGAACTCCCTGCCAGCTCACGTTTTTCCTTCTTCCTACACTCCCGGGTCCTTTAAGCGGTACGTGAAAAGGCATCTGATGAGGCCGTCAAGCTGAGTGCCACCACTGTTAACATGGTACATATTTACGATGGTTACCCTCTGTCTGTCTTCGGTTTTAGCTTACCATCAGGCGAAATGAAGTCAAATTGACGTGTCCTTTATAAAAAAGAAAAAGATTCGACGTTCATTAGCTGATGCCCGCGACTCCGCCTGCGTGGATATCGGTTATTGAGACCAAAAGTAACTTCGATAACGAAATATTTGATCATATCTCTGATTCCACACAACCTTTTTACAACTAATTATTTTTGAGTCTTAAAACATTTTACTGCCTATACTAAAACAATATCCACCTAAGACTTTAAGTTGATCCTGGCTCTAAACTTTCAAGTAAAATAATTATTTCTTTAGAAAATTTATTAAGAGAATTTTTTGCTGCATATTACATTTTGCAAAAGTATCTTTATTGGATGTAATAATAACCACATTAGTTGAAAATACGAGATCCATTCGTTGATACAAGTTGATACCACTACCATTTTGTTCTACGACTAATGGATGCCGAAACAACCTTGTTTTCAACCTATATTGCTCAGGGACAAATATCTTGGACCTAAAATGTGCTTAACACGCACTTTCTCGCGTCTTTCGGCGTCTTTTAAAGATAGTACAGGGTGCTACTGCTGTGGACGAGCTCAAATTCACCAGGCACAGATTATTACAGTCCGCGTGTGCCAGGTTCGTTTGTCTCACGACCTAAGCCCGCTGCATACCTGACGGGAAAAAATCCCGGACGGAACGTGGACGTGGCGGGCACGTGGTTGAATATGGTGTTAATGCATACGAACCGTGACAGTGATTCGGATCTAACGTTATGATCTAATGTTGTGAACAAGGAAAAATATTTTTTTCATTTCATGAATTGGCGATCTTCAACATCGTCGGCCACGCGATTTTTCTGCCATGTCACCGTGACATGGACTGCCACATACATTTTGTATGAAGCGCTATTTTAAAAACTTCCCGCTCCGTCCCGTCCGTGCAAAAACCAGTCACGTATGCAGCGGGCTTTATGTAGGTCCAAGATACGTATCCCGAGATTTACCAAGCAATGAAATATAAGCTTTGACTCATTACAAAACACCCTCTGTGGTAACCAAATTTAAAACAATTATGATTTTAAATAATATATAAATACCCCTAGGACATAGTTATTACACAACTCCATAAACAAAACAATGGAGAGCTTGTAATATGGGCTCTAAAAATCAGAAAAAAAATCTATTTTAATACTTTTTATTAGTGAACAAAAAATAATATATTTAGAAACGCCTAGAATAATACAATAATATATTATGATACTTGCACTGAGCGGCAATCGAACCCTCTGATATAGCAGTCAAACGCACTACGCTACGCCACCGAGCCCAAACAGATAATGCAAGCCATACAGACGGATCTTATCGTCTGGGATCGGATATGTACGTATGGAAATAATTTTCTATTTTATTGGAGCTATCTGTGTTATAGCTCTATAGCTCCAACGAAACAGAAGACATTCTAATGGAAAACACTTGATAAATAATAAACAAAATAAAGTAGAGGAATTTGCATTTATTTAGAACTTCACCTTTTTCTGCTTGGTAGGTCAGCGTTTATTCAAATACGGGCAACAACACTAGCCTCAGCAAATTAGTTTTTTATATGCAATACTGTTTAGTTCATCGCATTTGCTCAAAATGGTAACACAAGTAAAATTACATAGTCTGCATTGATATCTGATGATTCCTAGAACACCATTACTTCTTTATTTTCTTTCTCAGATTTGCAGAACGTCGGCGAAGAGTCAAATGACCTCGTCGACGTCTACAACCGCACGCATAGACCAGCAGAGACCACAATTACAATGGTATCTGAAACTGCTGGCAATGCAGAATGCAAGGTAGATTTGTACTCTGAAACTGCTGTCTAAAAAGTGGTGAACTGTCTACAATAAATTTAGTGCTATGTGACTCAAAGACTTCTATCATTACTGTTATCATAATACTGTTTATCATAAAAACTGCAATAAGTGTTATTAATACTGACTGAGTGCAAGAACTCTTAACTAGTGAAGAAAAATCTACGAATATGCAGATGATCTTAGCAGCTGGAGGCGGGTAAGTTTTTATTTAAATAAAAGATACTATCACAGCTACTTCAGCATGATAAGCTACTTGAGATTGGGAATGTTGATAATTGAGGCCATGTGAATATCATTCAGACTGCTAGTTGAATGATGCTGTTTAATTAATAAGAGGCTAGACTGTGGATGAACGGCTGTTTAAGCTAGGTAACTTTGCCATTTAAATTATGAGGAAATGTAGATCTATACTCTTATTTTGTGACCGAGTTATCGCTAAGTGTACAATTTGTGAATTTGTATGAAATGTGAAAAAGATATTGGTTTCCGTGTTGCAACCTTTTTAGATATCATATGACGGGTATCCAATTTAAAGGGGACTAGAGGAACCATTATCTTCGGTGATGACACCATCATCATTATCTGAGCGTTACCCAGTCGTATACAAGGTGAGAACCTCAGAGTCCGGGGTTCGCTTTCCGACTTCTGCTACTCTTCACTACTGGCAAGCGTGTCATCTTCTACGACACCAAGCCAGCACTTCTTTAGTATAGTCCTACAACCGGTGATAGTAGGTAGTAGTAGAGAATCTTTATAATATAATAGTTAAGTATTGTTTAAAGTTAATAAACAAATCAGTATTTATATAGTACCAATACAAAAACTGAGGGTTGAATTTATAGTTGAGCTTGATGTAATTACATTTTGCAGCATAATTAATATTTATTATCCAACAAAATGAAAATGAAAATGCAATGCATAGTAATCATGACGCTCGAAATAGCGCCAAAATATGGGATCCTCAAAAACAATAAGAAACATGGTAAATATCCCGCGGAGTATTTTACTAGCATATTTGTTGTTTAATTTCGAATACGCAGAATTTGCTGAAATGATGAATAACATATTCTGGGAAATTGTCTTTGAAATACAGGCTCGATATTTTAACGAAATTCAATTAAATGGAAACATGCAATTTCGGAAGATTTTATATCGTTATATTTTAACAATGAGTGCAGTTACCTCTATAGTGTTTGCATAATAATTATTCCCGGACTCTTAGGGCTATTTATTTTTTAAAAGGCCATGTTTTTTTCCAGATTCCATTAATAGGTTCAGGTTTTATACATATATGCATTTTACGTACGCATTTTCCCTTCGGTGAACTCGTGAAGTGTGTATGCCTACACACTTCACTAGTTTTCCCTGATGTCATTCATTACACCTTCCGTGCAAGGCCACCGGTTTCGAGTGCTTCTGAGCTGCCCTTATCCAGGGTTCCAGGTGTTTTCACCTGTCTTGGATGTCTTTTACTCATTTGAAACTACGAAAACGTCAAGCAGAAGGTCTCAGCACGCAATAACCTTCTTAGGAAGCTGACGACCACAAACTGGGGGGCCACACCGCGGGTACTGCGAACAACGGGCTTGGCACTGTGTTATTCTGCGGGGGAATACGCTTGCCCCGTATGGTGCCGATCCAGCCATGCTGGGTTAGTGGATGTAGCTCTAAATGAAACCTGCCGGATAATAACTGGCTGCCTCAAGCTGACCCCGGTAGGGCTGCTATATCCACTGGCTGGCATCGCACCCCCCAATATCCGCAGATGCGTGGCGTCGTCCCTGGAGAGGGGCAAGCTGGAGTCGGACCGGCGACACCCCCTTAGCGGTCACCCTCAAGTGCCACTAAGGCTGAAAAGCCGCAGGAGTTTCTGGGCGTGCGTTAGCCCAATTGTCGGTGACCCCTCTCAAGCTAGAACCGAATACTGGAGAGCACAGGGTCCACTACCAACCCCTTTCGTCCCGCTTTCAGAGGAACTCCCGCCTGGACATGATCTGCCCTGGAACAGATGGAGGTCTTTAAACAGACTCCGGACTCGGGTTGGCCGAAGCAAGGAATGCCGGGCCAGATGGAGGTTCTCGGAGAGGGCGGACCTGCGATGTGAATGTGGAGTTACTCCACAGACAATGGCCCATCTGTTGACATGTGCTAAATGCCCATACACAGGTACACCGCAGGACCTCATGTGCGCCTCCGAGAACGCCATACAGGTGGCAGCACACTGGGAGAAGATAATTTGAGGGCCGAGGCGCCATCGCCACGATAGAAGAAGAAGATTTGAGTGATAAAAAATATAATAGGGTATTTGACTGTTTTTTTTTTTACTTTTGAAAAATTACCACTTCCTTATAATAAAATGAACTATAAAAGTAAAATTTTCGTACGACAAATAGTTTTGAAGATATTCGATTTTGAAAATTTCAATTTGTCGCGCCGCCCGAAAACGCTCCATACAAAACCGTACGAAATTGTGACGTCACGCTTCTGTACCGCGTAGTGCAAATGTATGGAGCGCAAGAGAATATCGCATTTATCTCGGTCTACGTTGCGTTTACACGTATATAGTTCATAATAAAAGTTATTTAAAATTTAATAAGGAATCTAAAAAGTTATATATTTTAATTGAATTTGATTGTTTATATTTTGACTTTTTTTGGGAATTTCAACTAATGAAAAGTCATAGTTTCAGTTTAGATATGCAATATTTTATTTTAGAAGGCATATTTTTTCAGAACAAGCTATCATATTAAGCAGTTTAGGGAAGAATCGACGACTTAGTCAAATAGCCTATTATTTCCATTATTGTGTTTATTTAGTAATAAGAGCGCACACGGCTTGCTTAATCGTTAGTGGCAAACATCATCAGCGCAGATCTAACCTCGTCTTACACCTAAATAATTCTGCTAACCCAGCAGGAATTCTATACGAAAGAATAGTATTGTTTAGCTACTTTATTATAGAATTATGAAGAGTAAAGAAACTACCGTAGTTGAGATACCGAACAAACTAAATCGAATCTGTAATTTATGCGGTAATGCTTGTGACTTCACAAAAAATCATTCACGTCTCGTACCAGAAAGTCTCCAAACTAATGTGTTATGAATCTAGACGTCTAAGCTAATTCATGTCACTGGAACATAACATATTGAAAGAAAGAAAGAAAAATATTTTATTTACTTTCTTCATAATGTACATTATTATTACAATATTATTATTGAAAGCATTATATAAAATTTGTAAAAGAAAACAGTGCTCAAGTTGAACACTGTTTTGCCTAAAAGTAGGTATGTTGGTTGTGTGTGCTTGTTGAGTGCCACAAACACATACAGGACACATACAAGTTCGTATACAAAAGTATCACTTATTCAGCTACCGGAAAGTAAGGTCGACGCATGTCGTTAACATTTATGGTCGCCGAAAATGTTTTCCACTGATCTGCCAAAATACGTATTTTAACTTTCACGCGGAGGGAAACAATGCAGCCACGTCACTAAAATATTATGACAGGTGTAGAGTAGATAATTACTGTGAGCAATATGTCGTGCGTGATGACTCCTACTCCGAGGGCCGGAACGAGGATCCGCCTTGGCACTTCTATGCCGGGTTTTCCGCCAGGTAGTGCAGTCAGTCTACAGATGGTCCCCGAACCACCACTTTTCAGAGATCACCTGCGTTGGCCAGTGTGCTGTTATGGGTGTTATAGTCATAGTCATTTATTTTCAATGTTGAACAATAAAATTGTTTCCTGACGACAATTTTAATTCTACTTAATCTAATTGCCATATTTATTTTTAGATCAGACTATGTTGTCCGTGCCTTTCTTTTTGAAACACGTCAGCGTCTTGAAGATGAAGTCCCAAAATGATCTTAAATTCTCGTAATAGCAAATCGAACTGTTGTTATTGATTTCAATTGTATTATTGTTCAAACTAATCGTGTGAACGTTTCAGAACAATCTGTCAACAGGAATGGGGTTAAAAAAATAAATTAAGATCATTTTGAGCACTTTGTTTGTCAACATCTTTCTGATGCTGACTGTACCTACGCAAAAACATAAACTTCGCTATTCAAACCTAAAAAAGTGAGACTCCAAGTACACGCTACGAAAGAATTCCTATAAGGCTCACTTTTGACCATGTGAACCTAAATCGTATCAGTAATAGAGGAAAAATAAGAACTGAATAAAGTTAACAGCGGTAGCTATTTGATACACTTGCCAACTAGTGGTACATCCGTACAGGCAGCGGACAGATGACATGGCGGTATAATCTCATGCCGGTACCCGCCTTTGTTTGCCAAAAGTTCTGGCACAGCAGCCATTGTTATTGACTCTGCCAGATTACTTGCTAAAGCTTAAACATTGATACTATGTTGATGCCTCTGTCTATTCGAATATACTACAGCAGATATCTTGTATGTTAATTTAAAGTAGATTTCATTCGATACTTGAATGAAATAAATTGACATGAACAGGCAACCTTTCTAGGGGTATATTCTCTGGTGAACTAAACCACGTGGACACGTCCTGGCTATAGTCGATGCTGATCAAAACGACTATTTGTCGCAGCAATCGCAGCTAACTAACTTAATCAGCCATTCAATTACCGACCTAGACCACTAAAGTAAGCGGCGCCGTTCGACTAACGGCCTGAATTTTAATCTGCCGTATCGTTTGTTACAAAATTTAACAAACGGGCTGGCTAATGCTAAGGCCATCGTACTATGGGATACCACCCAAAAATGAGATACATATCTACATATTATACTCACCTGTTAATCCCTGAGAGGGTAGGCAGAGGTGTATTAACATCCACATTTCGCCATTTTTTTTCATTCATACACAGAAAATTAGTGATAAGTTTATTGAGAAAGCTAATCAATCCGACTTGGAGGTCCGACAACTCCGAGGTTAGGTTAGAAGTGTATAAACATTTTGACCCATGCATTTTAATATTTTTCTCTGAAATGCGTGGAGGTACATACGAGTAAATTTGAAATTCGTACCTAATATCTCCGCTCTGTGCAAATATTTGTATGCATAAATATGGGTATTTGGATTGGTCTGGGTGTTACTTTTGAGATGTTTAATTGTAATATGTATATATTTACAAAAAAAGGTATATGTATGTTTATCCACATTCTAGATTCCAGAACACAGGCTAGTTAAGCTATGCCTTTATATTTTACTTTACACTAGATAGCGTTGTGTAGAATGTTTTGGAATATTAATTTATTATTTATCCATACTAATATTATAAATGCGAAAGTGACTTTGCTATCTGTCTGTATGTTACGCTTTCACACCTGAACCATCGAACTGATTTTGATAAAAGAAAGGATATAAGCTATGTTTGGTCGCGATAACCGACATCGACGCGTGCGGAGCCGCGGGCAAAAGCTAGTATTTCGAGTACTTCTCCTCCAGGGGGCATGAAAATCTTCCACCCTGTATAGTTTTTTAATTTCTAGGTAACAGGCAGTTATTGTCATATTATTCAATTAAATACAGATTTCAGTATTGAAGGTCACAGGGGTGGACTGGTAAAAAAATCTGTGTAGTCAAAAAACATCAGATCACAGAATAACATAAACAACATTACATACCTACCTACACTACATAAATTAACTGAGTTTGGTTTGACACGGTCGCGATAATTGAATACCTATTATTAGAAGCTTTACAATATTCTCTGAATTCTAGCTCCGGATTATCAATTACCTGATAATCCTGAAATATCAACCTCAGTTTTTATTATAGAGGAACAGCGCTTTGACATGGCTTTAACAGTAGATATTTTTTTTTTTTATTCAACTTTATGCACAAGTACAAAGGCGGACTTAATGACGTAGGCATTCTCTACCAGTCAACCAAATGTGGTGCAGAGATAAATTAGTAGGTGCATTAATGAGAGTGACATTTATTAATTTGAACACTATACACAACTAGGTATAGGTACCTACAATGTTGTAGTACACTATATTTGATAACATTAACGCTTTTATAGCAATCTTATTAGTCATTATTTTGTTCAAAATCTATTAACTAACGAATTCAATTCAATAAATTTAATTTATTCATTACAATTTAGTACCTGCAATTCAGTGTATTTAAATGTACTGAATTTGAGTGACAACCCAAGCAATCGAATTATTATAGCAAAGTTAATCTAATTTAAATTTGATGATTACTATTAATTCAATGTTGTTAGGTATCATGATTGTAATCATATTCTTACCTAGGTAGAGATGTATGTAAAATTTACCAGCATATGCAATTAACAAATTTCAAGTTTGCACGAAATATCATTGAAATATCTTATAAAATTTATTATTATAGCGTAGCTATGCAAAACGCAAAACAAAAATGTTAATATTGCCGAATTTAATTTATTGTATGAAATAAAAGGCTTTTCATTTTATTTTATTTCTTATCATTATTTTATTTTATTATTTGATACCATTGACGAACTAGGCTGTGCGTTGTCTCTGTCAATCAGTCTGTCAGGACCAAGAGTTTTATAATATAGTATATGGAATTTTGTCTAGGATATTTTCATGATAATACTCACTGATTGGCTGTAAATTGAGAAAAACCCGTTGTTTGTCGATTGACCTTGAATAAAAAAATCCAAGCATCGGATTTATGAGGACTTTTTAGAATTCATTTATGAATGCGTTTTGAGCAAGCACGTACTACGTGAGTTCGACCAATGGAAGTGCGATTAACGATTGTGTGACAAACTCTACTACAATCCTAACAATTTTCAGCCGGGTGCGAATTATTTTAACCTTAATCATAGACCAATGTTTTACTTTGACCGGATCATTAGTAGGATTACTTACATCCTATGTAAGTAACTACTTTTCGTAGAACTATTTTGAACTTAAAACTTGCATGCATTGAAATGTCTGAGATTGAGATACATACTTATATACTTATCTTACTAAAAGATACTTTTTTTATAACTAACAAAAGTAATAGCACGCTACGTAGGAAGCAGTTTCTCGTTATTATGAGTGTATGAATCTATATTAATATATTACTTACAGAGTTACTTTTCCTTGGAAAGTTAGTAAATAACAGTATATGTTAAAGTTTTAACAAGTTTTATTTAATGAACTTGTACGAGTACAATATACGAGTATTCATGATGGTAGTCAATCCTGTTGATGTATCATAATAATCGACATAGTGGTTTCCCAGTTGCATGCAAAGTTTTTGATTAGTATGCCGGCTCCTTCGGTAACGACTGCCGTCTGACCTCCCTAGAGGAAAGCCTGCACCAGAGTCTCGTGAGTCGTTTACCAAGTACTAGCAGGTGAATTGAGCTTCCCGAGCCCGAAGACATTCGGGCCGAGAGGTCCCGGCTCCACGGGATCGTGGTGGCGGAGTGGGAGCGACGACTTGAGCAACGACGCGCAGGGCATGCCGTCATAGAGGCGGTAAGGCCCATCATGGGGGAATGGCTCGAGAGGCCACATGGCAGCCTCTCATATCGACTGACGCAGATTATCACCGGGCACGGGTGCTTTGGGCGGTATCTGCGTCGGATCGAAAAGGAGCCAACGTCCGAGTGCTATCATTGCGACGCGAGCGAGGACACAGAGCTGCACACGCTCACCGAGTGTCCGGCATGGGCCGGACCGAGGCGGGAGCTAGTGGTGGCCCTGGGAGTGAGAGTTCTCACCCTCGCCACCCTGCTCACAGCAATGGTCCGCTGCGCGGAGGCGTGGGCGGCCGGCGTCTCCTTCAGCGAGCAGGTAATGGTCGTGAAGGAGACGGCGGAGCGGGAGAGGCGGCGCGAGCGAGAAAGACTCGCGGATCGCGCCGCCCGCGCGCGCAGGCAACTCGGGCGTCGGAGGGCACTGACTGACCTCCGTCCCCCATGAGCGCGGGCCTGGGGGTGACGGGTGGAGCCGCCTGTCACCCCAGCAGAAGCAAGCCACGGCGGCGGGGCGCTAAATAGCGCGCCTCCCCATTCCCGGGGCGAGTTGGTTACACCGTTGTCCCCCCTCCTGAGGAGGGCCAGACCGTAAGGGATGGCCCTGGGTCAGCCGGGGTGCGAGGGATATGTCTATGACAACCTCACCTCGGGCCTAGCACCAAGACCCACAGTCGGCGTGCGGTTTTAGTCGGTTCGAGTCCGACATAACCTCCCCTTCCGGCTCCGGCAGGGGGGGTATCCGAGGGGATTTCCGCACGAAAAAAAAAAAAAAAAGGGACCGATGAAACGGGTTCAACATGCAGCAAAAAAGAAGTACATAATGATGGGTGAGCAGGGCCCACACAAACAATATGTGTTTTTTGCTGCGATTTTGAGCCCGCCTCGCTTTCCACCTATATCGGGTGATTTTATAGTAGTTTTGGAGTGAAAGATTTTGGGCAAAGTTTCGATAGCAAAATCATCTGAGAGTTATAATTCGGCAAATAAAAAAATATAGCCCTCATACATTATTCCCATACATTACATTTTCTTTTATCCAAATAAAGGATGACTCACGCTAGACCGTGTCGGGTCCGAGCCGAGTGTCGGCAGCAGCACGGTCAACTAATATTACATATATTTTGTATGAACACACTCACGCTATACCGAGCGGAAACCGAGTGACGGCCCAGCAAAGGACAAAGCTCGGAAACAACTCGGTCCCGCTTCGGCTCGGCCACGGCCCGTTGCAGGAATACAGTGCCGCCGAGCTGCGCCCGAGTAGTCGTAGTGATGCTATACAAGTGCACTGATGTTATGGGTGCGAGGGATATGTCTATGACAACCTCACCTCCGGCCTAGCACCAAGACCCACAGTCGGCGTGCGGTTTTAGTCGGTTCGAGTCCGACTAACCTCCCCTTCCGGCTCCGGCAGGGGGGGTATCCGAGGGGATTTCCGCACGAAAAAAAAAAAAAAGGGACCGATGAAACGGGTTCAACATGGCAGCAAAAAAGAAGTACATAATGATGGGTGAGCAGGGCCCACACAAACAATATGTGTTTTTTGCTGCGATTTTGAGCCCGCCTCGCTTGCCACCTATATCGGGTGATTTTATAGTAGTTTTGGAGTGAAAGATTTTGGGCAAAGTTTCGATAGCAAAATCATCTGAGAGTTATAATTCGGCAAATAAAAAAATATAGCCCTCATACATTATTCCCATACATTACATTTTCTTTTATCCAAATAAAGGATGACTCACGCTAGACCGTGTCGGGTCCGAGCCGAGTGTCGGCCGCAGCACGGTCAACTAATATTACATATATTTTGTATGAACACACTCACGCTATACCGAGCGGAAACCGAGTGACGGCCCAGCAAAGGACAAAGCTCGGAAACAACTCGGTCCCGCTTCGGCTCGGCCACGGCCCGTTGCAGGAATACAGTGCCGCCGAGCTGCGCCCGAGTACTCGTAGTGATGCTATACAAGTGCACTGATGTTATGTTCGTCGTTGAAAAATGAACAACGAACGTTTGATTGAGGCTTTATATGATATGGCATTATATGATATGAGCGGTGGGAAATATATGGATGGGCTCCAATTATAAGTCGTCAATCGCAAGACTCAACTGGTACAGAGCAGCCATCGATATCTCCTACAGAAAATTCTGCTGGAACTTATTTATCTCATTCATATCGGATTAAAATTGTTGTGATTGTAATGTAATCAACAAATATATGGGAAAATAAAGATTTTTTCTTTGTAGTAATTTTATTGGTTTCTCTGCCTCTTATCTCCGACCGTCTTTGCTACTGCCGGAGACAAAACCATCTCTCCTTTTTTTTAAATGAAAAGTTGAGGCCAGTCTTTGTAATTTTAGACACGGAACCCGCTCGGCGACCGTGCTACGGCCGACACTCGGCTCGGACCCGACACGGTCTAGCGAGTCATCCTAATACTTTCAGCCGATTTTGCTATCGAAACTATGAGCAAATCTTTCTCTCCGAAATGACTATAAAATCAGCGTGTATGTTCCGTTCTAGTATTCAATATGTACAGTTGCAATATACAGGGTGGGAGATTTTCAGGCCCTCTTTCAGGGAAGAACTCGAGACACCGGAGATAGCGAATTTTATTAAACATTCCTTTATTTTTAAAAATTAAATTAAAAATTTAATAAACCCCCGTCACAAAAAAACACCAAAAAGTTGAAAATAAATAAATAAAATTTAATTCAACGGTTGCCATGTCGGGGGACCTTACGATATAAAGGAGTACTTAACCAGTTACGGTCCCCCGACATGGCAACCGTTGAATTAAATTTTATTCATTTATTTTCAACTTTTTGGTGTTTTTTTGTGACGGGGGTTTATTAAATTTTTAATTTAATTTTTATTTTATGCTTTTTAAATTGATCTACTAGTCAAGCTCTTTCATTTGATACCCATATTGAGGGAATTATAAAGAAATATGTATTCCAACATGTTGTGGCGGCGGCCATCTTGGACCGATTTTTTTCAAACATAGCTAAGAACACTCCCGACTAATATACCTTTCAAACAAAAAAAACTAAATCCCAATCGGTTCATCCGTTTGGGTGTTACGATGCCACAGACAGACACACACACACACACACACACACACACACACACACACACAGACACGTCAAACTTATAACACCCCGTCGTTTTTGCGTCGGGGGTTGAAAAGAGACAAAGCTCCAGGGTGCCTTTAAATCTATACAGGTTTTTAATTTCTATGTAACAAGCAGTTATTGTCATATTATTCAATTAAATACTGTTTTCATTATTAAAGGTCACAGTGGTGAAGGTAAAACGGGCATTTAATTATTTTTTTTAATTTCCACCCGCGTGGCGTCCGATCCCGTTCCCACTGCACCCTCTTATACAATTATATATTAACTATACAGCAACCAAAATAACCACACTGTCACTTCTGCGTTTAAGCCGATACCGGCCGAATTTGTTGACATTAATTTATCACTGCTCCGTTCCCTTGAGTAGAAGCATGATGATATAGCCTTTGTGTTAATCTGATGTATAAGCTATATTATTGTAAAGTTTCATGAATATCTATTCAGTATGTTTTACGTGAAAGAGTAACAAACATCCATCCATACATACATTCACCCGTACTCATTATCTTTCGCGTTTTTAATATTATTATTGCATATCAAAAAGTTGCTCTCCGGATTCAAGGGCCCTTTTCTCATGATTTCGTGATAGGAGTGACTGCCGTCTCGCTCGCCCGATAGTGAAAGAAAAACCACCAGAACCACCAGAGCCTCGTCCATCATTCAGTGTCCGAACACCTGTTGGGAAGCTGGAAGAGATTAGGTTGGATTGGCACGTGATGACCTTATTGCGGTCCATACGCCTAAATGTTTTATTGATGTCTCAACACGGAAAAGACGCTACGAAACTCCCGTCCAGTGTAGCGCTGGCCTTATTTAACAGCCACTAATCAACTGCAGTTTTTATCTCCGCTCCCTTCAATGTGTCACCTACAGCATTAGCATCACATTTATTCACTTACCGTATTGATTTTATTTTTAAATAAATATTACACAACATTCTACACAACACTATCTAGGGATATGGTAAGCTTAGCTTAACTAGCTTGTGTTCCGCAATCTAGAATTTGGATACTTAGATAATTTAATACTTAGATACTTTTTGTAAATATATACATATTATAATTAAACCTCTCAAAAGAAACCCCAAGACCAATCTAAATACCCATATTTATGCATACAAATATTTGCACTGAGCTGAGATCGAACCCGTGCCTCCTGCATAGAGGCCGCGTTCACCACCGCCACGCCACAGAGGCTGTCAAGTATAAATACCTAGCTGTCAGATTACAATTAACTAGCGGAGTTTGTGTTGCTCACAACACTGTCTAATTATCTCCACTTTCAAATCTAATATATAAAATTCTCGTGTCACAGTTTTCGTTGCCATACTCCTCCGAAACGGCTTGACCGATTCTCATGAAATTTTGTGAGCATATTGAGTAGGTCTGAGAATCGGCCAACATCTATTTTTCATCCCCCTAAATGGTGCAGCGGGAACGGGATCTAAAAAATTGGCGGTACGAAGTTCGCCGGGACAGCTAGTAATATATATGTAATACATGGAAAATGGAAAATAAAAATTCGTTTCCAGTCATCCATCCATCCATATACTCACGTCTCAGGTGTATTAGCACCCACTTTTCGCCAGTAATGATTTTCGGTCCCACGACGTAATAGGGGGCGAGCTTATTGCCGCCTAGCGGGCCCTTTGATTCCATTCAGTCTTCAAATAACTTAGAGGCTGAAAGTTTAGTGTGTTTGTTTAGTTATCATCATCATCTTAGTGTAGGCCCCCAGTTGTATTCAAGACTTCTTTATGTAAGTACCCCAGGATTCACTAACTACTAATCTCCTCTTTTAAATTTGGCTTGCACTGCATTGGTTTCAAAGAGTCTTGGTATCTCATATCAAATAGCCCACCGTAGTCCACTGCTGGGTATAGGCCTCTCTCAATGTGCGCCATTTCGGCCGATCCTCCACCTTCCGCATCCATTCTGTCCCAGCCACCTTTTTCAGGTCTTCAGTCCATCTGACTAGGGGGTGCTCTACCTTCCGTATGCCTATTCACGGTCTCCATCCCAGGACTCGTGAGCTCCAACGTCCATCGGACTGGTCTTACCCTATTTCCTCAGTTCGTAATCGATATTAATATGAAGTACCTCATAGAAGGTTCACAAATCATCGGACGCTACAGTTTTATATGCCGGATAACCCATTTACTGGATAAACAGTGCAGTAATGTTTACGTTTTATGAGTTCGCCGTTAAAAAAAGTTGTTCGATGTCTGCGTAACATTTAATGTGATAACTAAAATAATACCGAGCGTTCCATTGTCATCACTGAGGCCCACACGCATCAACACTATTTCGGACGCACTTCGATAATTTTACGTTTTATCTCACATATAAATATTGTGGGATAAACGATTCTCATGTTGCAAAACTCTTAAACTAGACTAAAGAAACTTTCGCCAATTCACTTAAAACGCAAAGTACTTATAGGTATATCAAGTGCATGAAAATTGATATTTATTAACCACTTACATATATAAGGAAATGATATAATAATTTTATTATGTTACTGCAAAGGTAGATGATGGTGACGTTGATAAAACTGCTTTCTAGACCCAGAACGGTTTATGTGGTAAGTAGCTACTTATGAGTAAAAATTGTTATATTTGTTATATTTCTAAAAATGTTATGTAATCTTTAAAAGTATATAGGAATATCATTTTTATCCCGGAATGAAGGGAATAGGTAAAAATGATATTCTGTAACATATCTAATAAAGGACGCGATTTAGATTCAAAGGCTGGTAGAAGGACTTTAGAATACGTAATAGACAAGAAAAATAAATTTTCTGTAGTAGGTACATGTACATAAAAGCTTATTGGATTTGTTTATTCTTAGTGATGACACAGTATGCAAGAAAAGTAAATTAAAATATTTAATAAACCCCCGACGTTGCCCTAAAAATGTTTACTGCAACACCCCCTAGTGGGTCGTCACCGTAACACCTATCTAAGAACATGCTCCAAATAAAGCCGAACCCATAACTGAAAACTGCATCAAAATCGGTCTTGTAGTTTTGGAGAAAAATGGCAACATTGATTTACATTAAAAATGCTTGCTCTATTACCCCCTGTTGAGTTGTTATTGCAACACCTATCTAAGGACATGCTCCAAATAAAGCCGAACCCATAACTGAAAACTGCATCAAAATTGGATTGGTAGTTTCGGAGAAAATGGCAACATGGATTTGCACAAACAAGCAAACACACAAACATCCTCTAACCCCAAACGCATATACCGTCTCCGTTCCGTCGCGTCGTGGATAAAAATCGTTGGTTTAGACTGTGGTAACAGTAGATACGGAGGTTAAAATACACCCGATGGACACGATCACGAACAGGCCCATCCATCTCTATTACATAAGACCCAAGATGATCTTCGGGGCCCGGATTACCCTCATTCGCTAGCCGTTATTACCGGTATATGTGCTGATTGATAGACGAGGACGAGGCTCTGGCGCTGTCAATCCTTTCGGGGTTCGGAGGTCAAAAAGCCGTACAGGCGAAATCGAAAGGAAGTGGATGGAACCAGTACAACACTCAAACAGAGTAAAGATACGCAATCTATAGGTGATTAAATGTAACTATACAAAATGCAGAAATTTTCCAACCTACTATATGGGATTCTTCAAAAAGAGCTTCAGAAAGTTGGTCATTCTAACCACTTCCAATTAGGTGGGCAGTTTCCTTGTCTGTGGTATGAAAAGCGAATCCCAAAGCGGTTATCAAAAATATTTAAATATTCAATAAATACTTCCTTATCTGAGTATACTAATACCCATACGACTAGAGCCGCTTGCCTTCAACCCGGTGCTTTTTTATAGGCTATCGGATAGATAGGTAACAGTCCTTTTTTCTCGACTGCGCGACGCAAAGGAGGGTAATGTGTTTATCAGTCTATGTATGTATGTATGTATGTTTGTTTCTATGTGCCGTTCTAGAGACCAAATGCGTAGGCCGATTTTGATATTTCTTACGTCAATCGATTCGTCTTAACCTTGCGAGTGTCACTAAAGACATTACAGTAATTAAAATTCACCATAGCGACAACCAGACGCCATATAGTCAAAATGAAAAAAAAAAGTCTATGAACTATGTCAAGTGGGGTGTCGTTAAATAGGTATTTTAAAATCATCTTTAGGTTCCTTTTATCATTTTTCATTTTAAATAATAGTTTAGGATATATAACGATTTTAAGTTGTTTAACAAAACAATCATTGTGCTAATTTTCTTACTTATTGATTTAAGTTTTTATTTCAAGTCGTACGAGTTCAATTCGTGCGTATAAACGATATGAAGGAAATTACAAAAAGATATATTACATGTCATATCATAACTAAAAAGTATAAAATAAAACAAATGATTAAAAAATAATAAACCCGACTGCCACTGAAAAGACCAAAATAAGTTTGATAGCAGGCGGTACCCATTTGCTAATCATAAACCGAAAGAAAATTAATAGGTACCGCCTGCTATCAAACTTATTTTGGTCTTTTCAGTGGCAGTCGGGTTTTTTATTTTTTATTTGTGAATGGGGCCAAAAGCTTGGTGAGGACCAAAAGTTTCGCTTGAATCTGGGCAAAGAATATAATATATTATCTTTATCGCACAGTTTATGTATTCTATCAGGGCATGCAAACTTAGTTCAATACTTCCAAACAAATAATTCGTTAGAATAATGCCGACAACGTTCCTCATGTCTATCAGCGCTACCTATATATTTTTTGTGTACTACTTTCTTAGCGCAATGCGAAAGCAATTTTTGTATCAGCGCCACCTATATACTTTTGTATGAACTATTTTCTCTCACTACCTTTTTTGGGGCGAACGTTGCTCTGTCCTATGTACAAATTAATAACTAGATGGCGCTTTACCAATGTACCAAGTTCAGTCTTTTCAGAGAGCTACTGTTTTGTTTCCGTATCAGCGCCATCTACCCACTGTATACTACTTGAAGCGCCATCTACCTACTGTATACTATACTACTTGAAGCGCCATCTATATTTTTGTACATTCATACTCTATGCTTTTTACCTCCGCTATTGACTACTAGATAGCGCTAATAGTTTAGTATGCAGCAATAATATCGACTAGTTCAGTACCCACCGTTGTTGTTACTTGCCAAACTATGTAAAGCCTAGACACTATTTATTTCTGTTACATCAGCATTGCATAAAGATACCCCACCACCAGCGCTGCGGATCTCTCTTTTAGGAGTTTTATGAATGATTTCAATGGCTGTACAAAAATGTTACCAACTGGTTGCCGTCCGTTTTATTGTCATTAAATTGTAGGGGCAAAGGCGTAAGCATAATAATTATACAATGTATTTTTGTCCGCGGCTCCGCCAGTGTGGTATTTATCGCGACCAAACATCGCCTATGTGTTATCCAGTGTGTCAGCTAATTCCATACCCATTTTCCTATCAAACATACATCCATAGTTACAAACTTTTGCGTTTATAGGTAATATTAGTAGGATGTGTATTGACAATTTATTCTGGATGCACCAACCCCAGTTAGATTCATCTTTTAGATAATAATAATCAGCACTTCTCCATTCTTATTGTATAATTATCTACCCATAAACAGAGGTAAGATTGCCTCTTGCTTTACTAAGTAAGGAAGATTGCTTTAAGTGATCCTGATCAGTAAGAATCGTTTTAGCTAAATAATAATAATTTATAACACATAATGAAACTCTTAATTAAACTTATTATGGACACTACCGACGTGAACCCACTCCTAGCACAAGCAAATAAGCTTAGTTGAAGGGGTTAGAGGGAATATTAGTAACTTCGGTTATAATATTCTTTAAAAAAATACTTACGTCCATCATCATCATCACAGCGTTAGTCTAAAGCGCATGCTTTTATTTTAGAACCTGGGATCCGCGCGCATAATCTTTAACATCTTGGCATTTCCGAGCTTCACTGCCGTCTGACCCACAAGCCCCGAGAGGAGGCCTATGTATAATACCATCATCAGTACGGGCACCGGACCCATACACCCTTCCTACCTTTGATTACCTACATTCTTTTGTAATCGATTAAACCATTGAACTCCCACAAACAACTTGGTGTTCCTCCCATAATTAATGCGTGGGTACCCCTCGTTAGTAGAGGTACTCGTTAATTTTTTTAATTACGTGACATTGTTTTATCCATATATTAATTTGAATTGAGTTAGATGTTATGTTTGTACCCGACTGCACCAACGAGGGTTGTTGTAAATGTGTTTATTATGTATGTTGTAGGCCACATAAAATGTTAATAGAAAGTACCTATAGTACGTACCTACGACTTTTGGTGCTATAAAAGTGTGTTGTCAACACTAAAATTTATCGGGTCATTCATCAGCTCGCTGGCGTCAAACTCGCGGATGTCCGCGGGTTGGCAGAGTAGGGTATCAAAATGAGAAGGAGATGAAAAAAAAATGTACATGTCATAATATATCTGAAAAATATATATATAGGTACATACCTAACCAATGGTCATAACTAAAAAGTATAAAATAAAATAAATGATGAAAAAACCCGACTGCTACTGAAAAGAGTTTGATAACCAGCGGTATTAATTCTCTTTAGGTTTATGAATGGAAACTGGGTACCGGTTGTTATCAAACTTATTTCAATCCTTTCAGGAGCAGTCGGGTTTTTTATTTTTAATCATTTATTTTATTGATACTAAGAGTGCATGGGTTGTAAATAAAAAGACTATTAGGGTAATGGGGTTAAGGTTGGTAAGTAGGTAGGTCTAAATACCTATATATTTGTACCTTTTAAGTAAGAACATAAAACTGATATTGGTTACAGCTGTCCCCTTAATAGGTATTATAGCATTTAGGTAGTACGCCAAATGTATTTTAATTATAGAGTTCTAGATAAAATTAAACCACTCCAGTTTACCTAAACCGCTTGATTTAGGAGTGACGTTGCGTCAGTTTATTAATGGATTCGCACCCAAGATCTCTCGACCGTTAGCTCTACTTCTTAACCACTGAGCTGCCGACGTTTATTCAACGCTTTAAGCAATATAAATTCCGCCGCAATAAACCAATAAGATATCCTAAAGAATTGAAAACTTCCTCCTAATCGGTTGATGACAAACAGATCCGACCACATCTAATGACACAGTGTGTCGTACGTCACACCCAGTGTCACATAAAGTGTCAACAGCCCGAAGGGTGTCCACACTCCAGTGAATCGTCCCTCTGAGCACTTAGTTAAGTGATTGGATACCAGTTACCCGCGCTGATACCCCAACTTTTGGCACACAATAACTCCGCTGTATTTCCGAACGGAAAGGTACCGAAGTTCGACCTTAGATTCGATCCATTAGTAACGGATTACTTGAATAAAAAAGTTGTTTAGTTTTTATACTGACAGAGGAGTTTATTAACATTTAAGTCAATTAATTTCATTGAGTCGTTATCGACTTTCGAATGCCATTACTGTTCGCTTCCAAAGGTTGCACTTTAAAGGCCGGGGTTCGCTCTTCTTTCTTTCCATGAATGGTTTATTTGATTTTTGTGGGGCCGACTGCCGTCTGATCTTCCAAACCGTGAGGATAGAACACGCCAGAACCTTATCCATCAATCAGCAAGTTTGCAGATGAGATTGGGTAAAGTATACCTAATTTTCTTAAATTACATCTATTATTAAAATATAATTTAATTTTTACTCTATGTTTTCAGGTAAGTTCATCGCAATTATTCCAACACAACTGTAATGGTAAGTTTAGTAATAAGTGACCCCCTCTATCTCTCTCACCCAAAAATCTAACGATTGATTATCATTTGCTCCAAAATGAGCACGTAGGTACATATTCATGTACCATATATGACAGCCTCTGTAGGCGTGGCGGTAGTGAACGCGACTGCTACGCAGGAGGCGCGGGTTCGATCCCCGTTCAGTGCAAATATTTGTATGCATGAATATGGCTATTTGCATTAGTCTGGGCGTTTCTATGTATGCTATGTTGGTATTTACAAAAAAAGTATCTAAGTCTGTTCAACCGCATTCTAGATTCCATAACACAAGCTAGTTAAGATTACCATGGGTCTAGACAGCGTTGTGTAGAATTTTGTAGGATATTTGTTACATTTATTAATATTATTTTTCATCTTCAAGAGTTTCCTTGTGATTGTGAAAAATATTTAATAAATCTTTGACAAATTCTACCACACAACATACTTTCAACAAGCTGAATACATTAGAAAACTAGCACGAAGCTTATATTAATTAATTACTTTAACGCACATGAAACGCGAGAACCAAATTTATTCATTTACAAAATTATATCAAACTAACACATTACCGTAGATAAGAAAAAGTGTCTAATAACTTAATAACCGTACGTTTTCAGAGATTATCAAAAGCCATGCATTTATAAAAATCTACTCACTGAGTTGTATTTGATCATTTAGTGTTATAAGTCATTACCTTCTGAAATTTTCTTTAAAAAGGTGGATTAATGATAATTCCAATTCCAGGTTTAAGAGAATTATTGACAATTTATGCTATTGCAAAGCATGGTTATCTTTTGAATAATAATGACTGAAAAGTAAGTATATAGTCTTGTAGGAACTTTTAGATGCATGGAGAAGGAAATGATAGCGGAGTTGTAGCTAGGCAATCGAGTCGCGTGCCATCCAAACGTCAAATGGACTCATTCGGTAGGAACGTTATACCTATGACGCCCTTCGACTTTTGACACCCCGCGCGTCTCTCTTCCCACCCGCATTCGGCGACGCGTTTTTATTAGGTGAAATATCAATGGGGCATCTCCGTTACTTAATCATATTCTGTCCTCCGTGTTTAGATGTCACTGCGTTTGTATCCAACAAAGAAATGTTCCTTTCCGTGACAGATGTCTTTTCGAAGGCCTGTCACGGGGCAGCCGTCAACATGGCGATCAGACTGACAATGCCGACGTCATGATAAACTGTGAACTCTATATATATACTAAGTTTATGGTGGACGCAATCCGTCACACCCACGCATAAATCAACGCTTATCTACTAGAGCAGAGCTTCGATGATTTGAATTGTAGTATAGCTGAACAAATAATATACACTTGCAGTCAGTTTCAGAACGATCTTAAATAAATTCCACAATATTCCACACAACGCTATCTAGACCCATGGTAAGCTCTTATAGCTTGTGTTATGGAATCTAAAATGTGGATAAACTTACTTAGATATTATTTCTTTTGTAAATACATACATATTATATATTCATGCATACAAATATTTGCACTGAGCGGGGGGATCCAACCCGCGCCTCCTGCGTAGCATTCGCGTTCACTACCGCCACGCCACAAAGCCGTTCAGTGTAGTTCGTCTACTTCTATGTCTGTAATTCAAGAATTATGATTTTATTTTACTGAACCTGTTCCTGGTAACTACAGGAATCTATTTTATTAGTCCAAAATCATCTTCACATTATTGCGTTGCCAATGAAACAGGATTGGAGCATATCGGTTGGATGGTTTCATAGTGTTACGATTACGATTGTTAAAAATTCAGATTATTTTGAGTACTTCGTTCATCATGATCGATCTGATGCCTAACTGTACATGTTTTATATACGCAAATACAGAAGTTCTAAGTATACAATGTCGATTTCAAGAAAGGGTTGTTTACGACAAAGGGTTTACTAGTTCAAAACTTCTACAGGAAACAAGATAGGACGAAAAAGAAAAACTTAAAATGAACTACTAATATATCCACCTACCCTATAAAATCATCAAAGAACATTTAAGTCTTATGGACGTTTAAGCTTGGCAAAGAAAAGACTGAATATGTACATACATTTTTGAACTTGAATTCTTCATAAAGAAGTTGTGGTTAACGCACTTCAATTTAAAAAGTCTTATTCGTCTTATTCCGAAGTAAGCAAAATGACGCCGAGCTCAAATGTTATTATGTCAGAAAGGAAACAGACAGGACAACTTTTTTTATCTTTGTACAGATATTTTATATTCAACTGTTAAAAACATAGGTAATAGAGTTTGAAATATTTAATTCTTAGTTTTTAGGTCAATCTCTAACTATTTGGTGCCTAAAACTCAGAACATAAGCCGAAGTACATGTTCTATTTTTTAGATGTACCTACATACATATAATCACACCTATATCCCCGGAGGATAAGGCAGATGTGAGTTAACACCCACATTTCACCAATCATTGTATTCCGTCACAAGTAATAGGGGGTGAGCCTATTGTCATATTCCGAGTACTATTGTTGACTCGAGCCTATATCTGAGGCTGAGTCAGAAGAGTTATTAAGGTAATTGTAATAAAATTATTAAACAGTAGGTATAAGAATACACCATATTATATATATTATATACACCACAAATTGCCGAATAGGTATATCTCAAGTGGTTGTATGTCTGACAAATAGTTACATTTTTCAACTTAGTCGTGCGACTACATAGGTTAAATAATGTCCTATCTTTTGCTATTAAGAAACTATTTTATATTACGTACACGTCGAGTGCCAACTACACCCACTTACGACTAACAAAGGCGCCTCACGCCACTCGAACGCGTATTGTTGTCTAAAGAGATTCAATTGTCTACAAAGTCTCACCCCTCTTGACTTGCCGGGCTGTAACATTGTTCACTTAAAATTGCAGTTTATTTCAAGAAACCGGTCCACAATTCATAATTAAATAAAAGTTGCTAGCTGAAATGAAAAACAAAAAAATCCTTTGTGGATTCGCATCATTCACGATATTTATTTATCTGTTGTTATAGTTAATTAAATGAAAGGTGAAAATTGCGGTTTATAACGTATTAGAAAAAACTACTTACTAGATCTCGTTCAAACCAATTTTTATTGGAAGTTTGCATAGCAAAGTACATCATATATTTTTTTAGATTTATCATTCTATTATTTTAGAAGTTAGAGGGGGGAGGGGGACACATTTTTCCTCTTTGCGCAAACCATTCAGCTTAGAAAAAAAATGCTGTTAGAAACCTCAATAGGCCTCACCAATTAATTTAAAGTTTAATTAAACCTCTCGAGAAACGTCTAGATCAATGCAAATATATATTCATGCATAATTAAAAAAGATTTACACTGAGCGAGATTCAAATTTACCATCTAGGAATAGGACGCTCTACTGCACTGTTGTCGTAGCTTTCTAAAACTCTAAATGTCTCACAGAAATATTTCATCCTATTTCTTTGGAGATGAACAACGTCGCTTGTAATCTTGAACCCTATTCAAATGAAATGTTACGAAGGCCTATCGACACAGTACAATGTTACAATTCGCTCGATAAATAAATTACGCACAAATACCTCGCGGCGAGCTCCGGCTATTGAGATACCAGTCCCAACATGGCTACGTATCAATATTTTATTCTTACTTTAGATTGGACCCATGGGCATGTTATTGAATTGAAACAATTCTCAATAGGTGAATCTATTAGGCAGCAATATGGGTATTATACACCTGAGTAGATAAAAGTCTATTATGTCGGATGTACTTACGTATTAACTTAAACACCAGATGGTGTGTGGCGTCGCTTCATATTATTTTAGTTTTAAATCGTACAGGCTCTTCTAGAGCCCATATAATTATAATTACAGCATGAATACAAATTTTCATGTTATTTAAAAATGAATTTTCATCACTGCTTTATGACCCAAGACGTATTCTATAAGAGAATGTCAAAATCCAGAATGCAGGTTTAAGTCCGGTCCTAGATGGTGATCTATGTATAAATCTATATTAAATGTATAATAGTATAATTAACCGTCATTCGTAGGCCATATAGCATCGAGCTACTGTCCAAGGGAGCGGAGCAGTAAACAAGAATGTCAACAAATCTGGTAGGGTCCCGTACAACATTAATAAATTGAAGGTAGTTATATGGCTTAAAGGTATGCTTAATGCTTCGAAGTAAGCCACGGGCGAGTATACCTATCTACCTATAAAAATTTAACTAAGACTACGTCTTAGTTAAATTTTTATAGGTAGATAGGTAAAACATTTATAAACGTGTCATTAAAACACGATTGTAGAATGTTGAAGCTCGTTAAGAAACTGAAATAAGTAGCTATTAGTGGGTACGTCATTAGTGGCTTGTCGCCAACGATTATCGACGGAAAATGGCTCAACGAATCTAATCGTCACTTCCTCCGGTCTTCCGTTTGAAGCACGCTAGTGTAATACTACCTTTGTAAATACCTATATTGTGTTGTACGACAACATTATTAGTGAACACTGGTATCGTGATAATCCTAACCGTCATCGTTATAATAATACATTTATATTGAAGAGGAATTATTAAACGTCAGTTTAATTAAACTCTATTTTAGTCTAGGTACCTAATCAAATTTCTGCTCAAGAAAATTACTATATTTTGTTGTATTTGAGAACATGTATCCTACTCATGAGATTATGAAGTAGGTTTGGTTAGGTTATACTAAGTCTTAGGTACCTATTAGTAGTCAGTAGGGGATGGGTAACCATTCTTAACGCATTAAGCACCCTCCATGCCTTGGAGACGAAAAGCTGACGGTCCTGGTAGGCATAATATAAATATCTCTGGCATTCGTTACGAGTAGTAAGAGCTCTAAAAGTTCAACAACCTTATCTAACTACAGAACTTCGATATGGCCAGTGAGTCGTAAAGGTCAGATCAGTCAGATGGCATTCTCTTCACAGAAAATATAGAAGTTCGACTTTTCCGTAGGAATTAATATTGACCCCAACTGAGGTGACAAACGGCTGGGATTGTGAGTACTGATAACTAGAAATGATTGGTCGGTAGCGTTACCATTTTATTTTTCTTATAGGCTTAAACAGTTTGTCTAGCAATCTATGTCTAACTCTAAGTTTAATCTAAGGCTTACAAGTTTTGCTTTTTAGATTTAACAAAAGAAAAAGTAAATGATTTTGTCCCTTATAATATAATATTATGAGGATGTGAAAAAATACTTCTTCATTATTTATATTTTTTATAGTATCGCCCTTGGTCTACCATTTAAATGGCTGGGTATTTCCGTGCTTCAGAGAGCATGCCCGGCTGCCATACGAACATGGCTGTCTTTAGGTTTTTGGAGCCCTCAAATATTTGTCTAGTCTAACTACAGAACCTTTATATCGATCGAATAATTGATTCAGATCGAATAAAGAAGTTCAACCACATGACATTTAGACTTTAGACTGGAAAAACTATACACCCAATGGCACTCCGATTTCTATCTTTAAAAAAAGGCTTTTTACGGCAGTCCTGGTACGTACGGCAGTACGGGCCTTAAAATTTGATTCAACTAGATATTTTGTCATGATTTTAGACCGTCGTAACCTATTAACGCTTTGTCCGGAAGGAGAATCGATGCGAAACACTTCTACCGCCCTCGTAACCAATGCACCAACGCGGCAACGGCGCAATTTGCTTAAACGAGAGTTATTACGCCTAATAAAGTATGCTGTAGGACTGTTGCAAATTATATCATAACAAAGTACGATCTTAAAACAATCTTTGAAACTGTAATTTAGTAGATTATGGAAGTTATTCGACGCGTTGTGTTATCAACATTACAAGTTACAAGTTGGATAGCATTCGAGCCTGTATAGTGAGACTAACAAAAATATAATATAACAAAATAAAAATTTGGACTAATTAGCGGCGTGTGGGGCGAAACGATCGATATTTGGCGACCGGCCGACGCACGTGCTCCTACCAAATCGATTGCTTACATGACATTCTAAGTGTGAAAACATAGGGGTCATAAGTCGAGTCCTATAGGAAATGCAAATAGTCCCCTTACATGACAGGTGCGTCAGGGAAGTTCACGTTGCCTAGAAACGGAGGACAAACAAGTTTGCAGCAAGAAGAAGAAAACTTGTGAGAGCCCATGCATCAAGTTAAGGTACCCAGTCCGTAACTAGGTATCATACCTTCACTTGACTTTACTTCATGTTAAATGTTAGTAGTTTGTTTTGTATTATCTCACAAACTGCTGGATGAAGTTCACTGACATTTACTCCCAGATAGAAAGAGAACAATATAAACTTGCATATAGCCTTTCAGATACTGCGTAATCTGATGTTGGTGCACGATAAAGAGTTGTCTATCTATCTAGATAGATCTATCATAGGACTCAGAAGATTTTACTAAAATTAGTACCATATCTATCGTGCTGCACAGAATAGAGAGAGTTTCTGTACTATCAGTGCAGTAGACAAAGCAGGACAAGCCTTTGGTCTTTACACTGATACCACAGGAACTCTGCAGTGAGCTCTGACTACACTATTCACCGCCGGGATCACAACACGAGGATATTATGGCCGCGGTATTCTGTAGTGCGCAGGTACTTACCAAGTAGGACTGCTCAATTGGGACGGGAATAACGTCGTGTACTACCTCCTGTCTGTACCGTGACATTCAACTGTTACGTCAGTGGGAGCAGGTTCTATTCCCACTATCCACTTAGTGTAAATATTTATATGTATAAATATGTCTTTTTGCGTTGGTTTGCATTCCTAGGACAGTACGTTCAGGCGTCGCTCCCGGTTGTCATACGAATATGACAGTCGTTACGGGTACTTGTAGCCCTAAAAGGTCTGAAAACTGATCTAACAGCAATACTTCGATATCGCCAATGGTTTGTGGAGGTCATATGGCAGTCACTTCGACTTCATATCGAATTTCAGCTGCGTCGTTACACTCGATAAAAGCGGACCTTGAACTCTGGGCTGAACGCCTCAGATGTGATCGGTGTTGGAGGATGAATCGGCAACGCAAACACGCGACGTCCTCGTACCTCTTTCTAATAAATTGCCGACAGATTGCGCTATACTTGTGCAATAACTAAAAACATTTTGTGATTAACTATTTATTGTCCCTTCTTTAAAACTAAAATTTAATTGGATTGTAGTGTCGGCAACTATTAGGTAATCTGTGGTGTAGGACTTTAGCTTCTTATTAATCGGTATATTATATCAATTAATTTTCGCGAGTATTATGTTGAGATACCTTTTTTAAGCATCAATTTCAGAAAAAGGATTCTTTTTCTGAAATATAAAATATCATAAATTTTCCACCCGTGTGTTTTCATACATACCGTTACAACTTACAACTGAAGTAATACAAACGTTGAAACGCACAAGTCCGCCCCTTACGGAAAAATTCTACCATTCAAAAATATGTACTAATTTACTATGATTCCGTTAATGTTGGACTATGAATTATAAAATATATTCAAACAATTAACTTTTATAATTCTTCGTTATTCCTGCTTGCATCCGAAGCATTTACTTCAATCCCAGAGTCCATGATTCCTATTGCTGCTTTTAATATGGCTTACGCGGTTTTATGGCAGTAACTGCTGTTTGATATCCCGAAACTGAGAGAAAACTGTACCCGTCTGAAGTTATTATTGGGCCACTATTTATTTCTAACTATTAACTTGTATAATTATCCCTAACTACTAACTCGTATAACTAAGTTTAGACAGAACCATGGCGCAGAATGCACGATCGTAAAGGAAGCGCACGTACAAAAACTACTCAAGGAACAAAATTGTATTCCCGACAGCTTCAAGATCACTTCTGTGCCCGAGAGACTTACAGAATATCGTCAGAGATGATTTAGTCAGAGTGTATTGATTACGTTTTACATAAAATTTAACAGTATCTAGTATAAACGCTAAAGATTTTTTTATGGATGGTGGTTTATTTTATTTTCGATTTTTATAGTGGTGGTAATGTAATACCACCACTTCGTGGTCTTAGCACTTTCCTTCAGGAGGGCCATGTGCTTGTGAACTACCTAAGGCGTATTAAAACCTCCATCTATACCACATTTTACACATAAGTATGTCATTTCTTATTACCTCATCTATTACATCAAATCATTGTTCAGCAGAATCGATAGTAGTTATCTCAGTGTTGTAAATACCTAATAACACAAAACCCAATGTTTGTTTGTTCATATTCTATACGCCGCCATGCCGCTGTAGATACAGTTCATGATGGGATTGCGACTAAACTTTTACCCTAGACAGTTATAAGACTATTTTACGATTATTTTCCGTGTGAAGCCGAAGCAAGTCTACTCGTAGGATATACAAAGCATTATTTACTTGGATTAGGTTGAAATTGATTTTCTAAAAATTACGTACATTAGGTATACTAATCTTTTTTCTCTAAGCACTTCACGAGCTTCCCCTTCTGCCTTAAATCTTTTATGTAAACTCACCTATTTCGTATGTTGACCTAGTCTTTTTACAACATCAATATATCAACGTGTGTTCTATGAGGCCGACCCTGGCCTTCCTGCACACTCACATGTGCCTTGCTAGTGTGTCATTTGCCCAGTACTCTTTTGTCCTCGTGCCCGACATTACATTATACCGTACCCTTTCCAATTACAATATTCTCTCTTAGGCTACACGTAAATAATAAAACGTTTCAGCAATATGCGATCAACACGCTGCACGTGGATAACGTTCATGACGAGTTCCGCAACGTGTGACAGCCTGCCCCGAGGAATAGGTACGGCAATCGTTTCCTAATCCCGCCTAGAATCTTGGCCTCTGACGTGTTAGGAAGGAAATTACATTTAACGTGGTAAAATACACCTCGCAATGTAATAGATACATGAATTTGTTGACATACATACATATGATCACGTCTTTATCCCTGGAGGGTTAGGCAGAGGCAACACACACATTTCACCAATCATTGTGTTCGGTCCCACGTAATTATTGGCTATGGCTATGGCCTATGGCTATTATTGGCTCAAGCCATGCTTCTGAGGACGTGTCTGGGCTGTATATTTTCGTTCTCTGATGTTAAATAATATCACCGGGACTGCATGCTATGAAGAAAATGCATGCATGTGAAGAGATGCGGTGACCCAGATTCTACTCTTCCGGGAACCACGCGGCATATTAGTAAATTTATAGAATATACTTCTTCTTCATCGTAACGTTAATCCCAATCTCATCAGAACCTTTCACCTCGGAGTCTGAGATCCGCTTTTACCAATCTAACTGCGGGCTTGGCTAAACTTCGATAATTTCCATGAAGCGACTGCCATCAGACCTGCACATACAAATATTAGCACTGAGTGGAAATCGAACCCATTTTTTTATAAAATATTCTATACAGCTCTATCTATAGGTACCTAAGTAACTAACGTAACTAACTAAAGGTAACTAAGTAGGTATAGCTTGTAATCTTGTAATATGAGTTCTAAAATACGAGCTTTCCTATTTATTAGATTTGCCTTTGTTTTGTAGCACAACATATTTTACATAGAAACACCCAGAACAATGCATATTCATATTCATGCATACAAATATTTACATTGAGCGGGAATCAGAACCGCGAACTCTGACTTATCAGTCTATGCTCTACGGCACTTTACACAGCTCGCCATAAATCTGTTTGTATTTTGTTTGTTTTATTCGTATTTTATGCGTTGGCGTACCGTTCATCCAATCGCGACAAAATTATGGTAACTTATTGTTTGGTTTTCCAAAAACGTGATATACCTTTATATTGAATCCAGTGAGTAGTGCTGTCATTGGTCTATAGGATTTTTCCTATAGAAATTTTCTAGTGCTATGATTAGACTGGCTAGATATACTAGATGTAATAACCTATTATAGATTTGATCATTCATTGGAGTCGAAAATCTGATACTATTACTCAAACTATATTACATATTTTTCATAGATATTATTTAATCAACTGTGAATAAATATTTCGTGATATATTTCTACGAATATTCTATTCTAAGTATTCGTGCCCAAAACATTAAAGGACTCAATACAATTTGTTAGATGCCATGACGACGTGATTTACCTTCGAGCGAACAATTATTAGAATTGTACCGAAAAATCTATTATCATATTTATAAGAGTATACTAACGATAACCCACGAGATTCCTCAGATAGATAGGATTTATTGCGCTAAAGATTTCACATCTGGAGT
The DNA here is from genome assembly GCA_914829495.1 of Eilema sororculum. Lineage (NCBI taxonomy): Eukaryota > Metazoa > Arthropoda > Insecta > Lepidoptera > Erebidae > Eilema > Eilema sororculum. The sequence goes on along the minus strand of OU618532.1, from coordinate 18,158,956 downwards.
TGGATTGCATGTTACCATGTTAAGAAAATAACATTTCAGAAAGAGTCCAAACTCTCTCCTGCGATATCAGGAAACGGAAGGTGGGACGGCGCCAGCAAGATGTACGGACGGCCTGAAAACGGTGGTTGAGATGGACTGGGTGGACAAGGTGGAGGATCGGGTGCTATGGGGCACATTGGGAGACCAGATAAAAGTTCGCACAAAATGGACACCCTGAAACGAAATATAAAACATTCAAACAAAGCGATGTTTTACTGGAAATTATACACATATCCTATAGGTATAATGGACGGGAGAACCAGTTCATGAATTTTGTTACCTACACAACAATCTTAAGCACAAAATATATAATAGTATAGAGTTTAAGTGATCTAGCAACACAGCACTACGTGAATTCACAGAGCCCTCACCCTGAATGACGCCTGGACCAAGGAACCAATCATTAGAGCAAGTGCGTTCAATTTCACGCTGTTGAATTTAAAATTTTCAACAGTCGCATTTTGCAATATACATTTTTAGGGATCCTCAAAGTCTTAGCCAAAGCTGTAAGCTATCTAAAAGGAGACAGACAGGCTTAGATCATAGACAAGTCATTAGACAAGACGTGGACAGGCACAAACCTATTTATAGCGGAGTCCATTAGGTACGATTTGTTTTGTGGTCGTTACCGTATCTTAGTTGATTTTTAGCAATTTTTAGATTTAACTAAATAAACTTTGCAGCTATGTCCAGCAGTAGACTATTAGTATAATGATTGATTGATTGAAGTAAACCTTAGGTAATATCATATTGAAAATCTGGCAGTTTCTTTTTGTTGTAGAACGTGTGTTGATCAATGTATTCAATAGAAGTCTAAGCACTGAAAATTTAACTAGACTGATTCTAAATAAACTGATATATTGGCCGCATTTTGGTTATATGTTTTGAAAAATAATTTCCATCGTTATAAGATAATATCTGAATAACCTGGTAGGCATAATTTCAAAAGTAGGTAAGTAGTTAGTTTGAACATCTAGGCCCTAAAATGTATGGAGGCATTCCTTCACCTTTGTTAAGTTACAAAAATACTCACTCATCAAAATTATTAATAGGTATGTGTAAAATGTCACATTTACCAGAATTACCCAATCACGAATAGCAATCCTAGCATACAGAAGGTATTATTCCTTGTCCACTACTGACAGAATCAACAAAATATCATCGACGCTATATAAACAGAAAGAAAACTAATATCGTTATCTAAATTAAACAGTCGAGCTTGAAGTAAGTTTCACTCAGTATTATTTCTGTGAAGAGTCTGGAAAACTAGATACTTGTGCAGCTAACTGAATAAAATAGGATATCGATGGCAGCTAGACGTATTATCGCTCGAGTGTGTACTACATTTGATTTAACTTATAACTTTATGTTCAACGCTTAGCTTAGCAGAGTGGATATACCTAGTATACCCTGAATAAATCTGCATATGCTTTAGATTTTTGGGTTTTGTGTATTCACTCAATTTTATGTGGCTTAAAGGGCTTTTGGGCTGACTGCCCAAGCCCGACAAGTAAGTCTGCATTGGAGTGTCGTCCGTCATTCAGCATAATATGTTAAATATGAGGTTGGTGAAACATCATTCCATAATACTTTTCTGTCCAGCCGACTATTTAAGCATGTATCGACAGTAAATAGTGTAACTTAACTAAAGTTGAATAAGACTGTTAAAGCCTGCCTTGAACCTACAGTTCGTAGATAAACATCACCTTAATAGTAGTTGCAGGATAATTAAAGAATCTAATCCAATTTTCTGTCAAGTTTTCAATCTATAACTTAAGACCGATTAAGCCACCCCATCGCTTCGCGCATCGGGGTTTTAGATGGCAGTGAGGAGATTTCGCCCCAAGGGACGGTACTAATGTTCTGTCCTTTAAATGTCATGCCTTGTTGTTGTCCACGGAAACGTAGTAATAATATATGTCTTTGTATCGTGGATTGGAAATAAACACATCGATAGGAATCGTATCAACTTGAATGTTTCATTATTTAGGTCTACGTTATTGACGGTAGCCTTTTGCAAACATTCCGGGCATAGCATGGAGATAAATATAGCGAATCACGAGGTAGCAGAAGTCTCAATAGGCTTAGGAAATAGAATATCTATGTCTTTCATTTAAAGAAACACATTATCACATTTTTATACATAAAATTAATAATTTATGACAGCTATTATTCAGTATTCGGCAGTGTCGAGACGGGGCGGCATGATGCTATAATTTACGTCCGCACCGATGCGATGCACAACAGAATGCACCACTGTGTACTTTATTTATAGCACAGCTTATACACTCCTGGATACTAAATCCGATAGTTAATTGTTTATTACATTTTACAATTGTAAACAATATAGGTCTATTTATATAAAAATATAATGTATACAGACGAATTGAGAACCTCCTCCTTTTTCGAAGTCGGTTAAAAATAATTCTTACTGAATAATGGGCGGCGACTTGAAAAATGTAGATGGGACAGACTGGATGCCGAAGTCGAAGAATCTGATAGTATGATGTATATTGGGAGGTATCTATTTTTAATACTGTGCCTCCATCCATTGTTTCTTATTATCTAAACGTGTATTTATTTTATTTCTCAGCATTCTGGAACGTATTTTACATGCTCTATTTATTTTGAATCTAAAAATTACTTACTAAAATCTTCTAAATTTATCTTTTTTTCAACGCAATTTCAGTATCACCGGATTGCCTAGCAAAACCGAGTATTGATGTAAAGCAAGACAATGATTGAAACGGTTAGTTGTCGAAACCACAAAGCAAACCAACTATATTCCAACAAAAACTGGTTATTCTATAACTTAGGTAGTGTCGTTTCACACGGCACATTGTGAAGTATGGTTACACGAGCACTTTTTATTTATTGTCAGTGACTACGCAGTAGGAATTCACCTTGTATTGTTCACCGGTGCGTGAAACCATTTCTAGATAAAACTTTGTCGGTGTCCCAGCGGACAACTATTGCGGCCCTCCCCACCAAGTTACACAAACTTGTCGTGAATACATCTTGGTTTGTAATCGCTTAAACTGTTTGAAGAACATTCGTATAAGTATAATAATAATATGACCGTTTACTGTACCAAGTTTATAGAGCTAATTAATGAATGAAAGAGATCGGACCCTGAGCTCCGAGGGCACCGTGGCCTCGGATGCAATCAGGACTAACGTCTTTATGTACATAGATGATGAATGAATGAAAGAGAAACTGCCTGCTTGGCAGAAAGCTAAAATAATTGAGGCTGGTATGCATAATTTTAAAAACTAACTAACTACATGTAAAATATTGTTAAATTATTTTTGTAATAATATTGTAATCTTAGAAACAGTTACTTTACATCATACCTTTGAGAATGCCGTGAGGCAAAAGCGGTCAAATAAAAATTAAAATGTAGTGGGAAAGTACAAAGGGTCTTACTCAATATACATACCTGCATACATTTTCTTTATTTTTTTTTACATAACAAAAACATTATAAAGATGGATATAAAAGCATCCATCATACCCTTATGGGTTTATCTTGGGTGTGATAGTCTGTACATACAATCATCATTAAACACATAACAACAAACACAAGTCTTACAATTTCACCCGTAACAAGAAATATTATAGAAGAATAGTATTAAGTGCAGAGTAGGCAGGCGCATAGGCGCATATACATACATACATACATACATACATACATAGGCACATTACCACTCCTTTGCGTCGCGCATACGGGTGAAAAGTTATTTTCCACTGTGTTATTTGCTAATTTGTTATAATGTCAAGCGGAATATTAACAATAATTTGTATAAAATTTCCGAATACTCCAAACCACACTAGACACCTGTCAGATGATACCCCAATCAACGTACAGCGCATATTCCCAGTTGACGGACGAGGGACTTTAGTTTTTGCTAACAGTTTCACATTAAAATTTTAAATTTATGTCGCCCTGGAGGTTTTGTGGCGAGATATCTCTCAAACTCGGCACTATAAGTGACAGCATAGTTGACGCATTGGTAAATTTATTATGTTAGCTCGTAATATAAATGTTCATTAAATTGAGACAGAGGGCGTATGGGGCCCAACTAAGGCCTTCGGGGCTAACCTTACCGTACCTGCAAGCCGGTGTATCTGCTGATTGACGGACGAGGTTTACCACCCGGACACCAAACTATGCCAACAGATTTAAAACTTCTGTCTAAAATATACAAATAACTATACATGTTGGTGAAACTGTTTTATGATTGATATGCAAAGATTAGTTATTTACAAGGTTCAAGATCAATTCAGTTTAAAGTACTACTCCAATTTCAGCTGGAGCGTCGTGACATGAGATTTTAGTCCCTGGTTAGTCTGGTACCGACATGAGAGGGACACGAAAAAATAGGTGACCGCACTGCAGAGGCGATAACACAGCGAATCGTAGACGCTAACTTTAAAATAAAAATATTCAGTGCAGGCACTCAGGTTAGCTGTAGTACATTTGATAAAATCAAGAGAAAAATAAAATCGCAAGATAAAATCAAATACAATTCAAATATCGTGGCGGTGCGGTGCAGCCAACACTCGTGTTTATAAAAGTTTGTTTTCCCGTTTACTTCACACGCCACCCTAGAGCGACCCGACCTTAGATTCACAAGTGGTTTTGAACCTCTTGGCCCACGGAGATATTTTGCCTCCCTACTTACGTGTATTTTACTGATTATTATATAAATGGTCTCGCTTGGGGAATTGTTAGACACTGACAAAGGGTTCATCTTCAGTATAAAAGTGAAATGATTTGGCATTACATATTTCATGATTTTTCTCAAAAGGGGAAAGAGTAAATACGAGTCTTATGATAAACTAGCTTTTAACGCCTATTTCACGCTCTCAGTAGCGAGTTTTTCAAAATCTAAACTATGCGAAACATCGGCCCTGTTTTACACCTGTGGTAGGTTTTAAGAATATTATATGAAAATAAAAATATCAATCAACTAGCTTTTGCCCGCGGCTCCGCCCACGTGGATCTCGGTTATCGCGACCAAACATAGCCTATGTCCTTTCTCATGGTCTAATCTACCCCTATGCCAAATTTCATCGAAATCGGTTCAGTGTTTAGGCGTGAAAGCGTAACATACAGACAGACAGTCACACAGAGTTACTTTCGTATTTATAATATTAGTATGGATATGGATGGATAGTAACAGGCAAGAATAATTGACAACACTTATACCATATCGTTCATCAATCAATTAGCCTATTGCAGTCCATGGTTGTACTTTGTAGTCGCCCAAAGTGGACCATAGCACCCGACTCACCACCTTACGCATTCAATATCCTAGCTCACTTTGTCTGGTCCACTTTCCCCACTAATAGTTTCCACGTTTCGACCCTTTAACAGGTGGCATGTAGAGGGCCAGACCGTAAGGGATGGCCCTGGGTCAGCCGGGGTCACCTCCGGTCTAGCACTACGACCCACAGTCAGCGTGCGGTTTTAGTCGGTTCGAGTCCGACATAACCTCCCCTTCCGGCTCCGGCAGGGGGGGGGGTAACCGAGGGGATATCCGCACGAAAAAAAAAATGTCCTAGATAAAAAAAAATATTATGAAATTTTCTTATTTTTTTTAAAAGTAAACACACCTCTTATATTATTTCCTCAGTTAGGCTTAATGGAACTATCCTGAAGCAGGTTCAAAGTTTTAAATACTTGGGACACTGGGTGACCGAATCGCTCAAGGGTAATATGGACATAGTGTGGGAGTGTAGGGCCGTGCGCGTTAGGGTCTGCTGCTTGCTCGCAGATTTGCACGATGTATTGCATGTGTTGATCGTAGAGGCTGGCGTTGATAGCTTTGCAGCCATCGTTAAGAAACCGCATTGCATCCGTGATCGATCGTGTACGGGGCAGCTCCAACAGCCTCCTGAAGTGTGTTGCGGCAAGGCTTAATGTGGATAGTTGTTATTATGCAGCACTGGACATAGGTTCACCTTCCCAAAGACACACACATCGATTATGTCCATGTGCATAATTAAGTTTAATATTTTATATTACCTACAGATTTGCTGACATAGTTCATAAGCTTTTTTATAACTAACATTTTATGAGCAATGCCTGAAATAAACAATTATTATTTTATCTTATTCTTATTATAAAACAGATGGATGAATAATCACTCTTTTTACCATGTTTTTCAAAGTCTGCGGTTTCTTCGATTATTGTAAGTAATAGTCTTGTTGTCTGACGATTCCATTTTCAAACACGTAGTTGTTTGAAATAAGGCAGGTTTCTCGTGATTCGTCATCTCAGTCAGAAGTGCACTATGCTTGAATTTTTGCGTCCACAGTTAGTAAGCTGAAGTTATTGTGTTGTGTTCTACCATATCTTAATGATAATACTTTATTTTATTCCTCGTCACCAAAGAATGTGAAGCTTTCTAGTAGGTAGGTGTTTGCGTATTTTCACATACCTTGCTGTTTGAGAGCTTGTAAGTAAGAGTTTACCTGGATGATGGTAGGCTGTGGCATTGCTTTTGGGTTATTATGTATACAGCTCATCTTGAGCTGTCATCACTGTAGCGTATTTTTGGCTTTAATGATTACTTATGATTTGTCAATGTCAGCAACTGTAGGTTGGTTTCGTTTAACAGTGCCGGCGCAATACGGGTCGTTGATGCAGTATATACTCCACGAAATTATTAAATGTATGCCGTTTTCAATACTATCACTCAGATTCGGGGAACTTATTGAAGACTGAAGATTACATCGCGGCGATCCCGTCTCAAACACTTCCTTTTTATTTTTAATCAATTAAGTTAATACAGGTGAAACCAAATAATCTTAATTCATTGCAATTTATTGCAAAAAGACATAGTTATGTATATGTCATTCTCTGTCTGGAATATCCCCCAGAGAATGACAGACCAAAAGCCAAATTCACTGTAGTTCCCGTAGTCATGACAACAATCTTGTTAGCTATATTAGGGCCCTAATACATCGTATTTTCATTAATATTACATTATTTCGTAAATCTACCACATTATAGTTGGGATAATTTATTGATTTTCGGAAACAGAGACAAATTCAAAAAACCAATGATCATGAAAATCTGTCCAGCCGTTCTTGAGCTATAAGAAAGTACGTTTTTGCTTTGAATTCTGGTTTGAATTTCAAAAAATCCTTTCTTAGTACACCTCCACGCCTCAAAACAAACACTTTCTATAAATATTAAGTCTCTACGACCAGCGGTTAAGGCTGTGCGTTGTCACTATAATTAGTCAATCAGTCAGTCAGTCAGTTAGGGCTGAGTGCTTTATATAGTCATAGTCATAGTCATTTAGTCATAGTCATTTATTTTTCAATATAGAACAATAAAATTGTTTCTTATTGACGTCAATTTTAATTCTACTTAATCTAAGTTTACCACCGCTTCCAAGGCGCTGGTGGAGAAGAAACGGCGCAACAAACTAATTTAGATTATCTTATTCGATGGTACGGAATCTTCGTTTATAAGTCCGACTCGTACTTGACCGGTTTTTTTTGGTTGTCAAGTGACTACACGGATATCCGGAATATTATTCAAACCTTGACATCTAACATGAATATTATAGCGTCCCTGACAGAGAAGCGCTCTCAGAGGACTGAAATTTTGATTGTGCACGGTAGCACTTTGTCAATTCCCTCGCCAATGAGTTGCAATCTACTGCAATTATACAAATCAGATTATTATTTCTATTTCATTTCGTATTTACATTAATATGAGTCTAGATCGAGTTTTTCTTATAGTACACACACTGGTCAAAATGACATCGAAAAAGTTTTAACTTTTGGCAAAAATAATTATTGCCTAAAATTATAATTTGATTCAAAATTCAAATTCTCCTGATGTTTTGAAACTCAAACTTTACTTAGAAACAGATTTACAATTAAATGTTATAACCAAGAAGTAAGTTCTCAGAGAACATGGGCGTGTACAAAAAAAATGGACACGAACGGATGTTAGAATTTCTCAATTGTTCTAAAGTTTAGCTGTGTATGTGTGTGTGTAGGTATAGGTGTAAGTTTTTTGCCGACAAAATCTTATTTAATGTCATAGAATAGATAATAGTAGTAATGTGTAAAATAGAAAAGTGCTTCTTTAACAAATGTGAGTGCATTCTGTGAATGTCCGCAGGTAGTGGCACCCGCTGGAGCATTTTAAGCCAGCCAGCCAGCCAAGTTCTTAACAGAATCGTGAGCGCTCTTGAAGGCATGTAGTTATATGAATAGTTTTGTTGGCTAAGCAGCCACAGCTAACATGCAAAATGTGGAGAATATTTCACGTATGGTCCTTTCACATTTTGTATACTACCATTGATTTATATTTTTACTAAAAACTTATCATCATTATGGTTAATTCTGTTTGAGTATTACAACTCGTTGTAGAATATCTTATATTGGATTATTTCTGAGCTTAATATTGATACAAGAATCTCGACTTTTATGAAATAAAAATCAACAAAAGCTCATAACTGTCTTAAGAAAATACTGGAGGGTGGAAATCTTGGTGCAAGCAAATCAAACAAAGCCAGTTCAAGTTAAATGAATTTGTTCGCTTGAGAGACGTTGTACCTTACTTTATATTTCGTACTTTCATGTTATACTAACTTGACAGTTTTATTATAACAATAATGTCGATACGGATAAACGAGTATTAAAAAAACTACGAAAAGAAAACCAAGTAATAGGTATTATAATAACTGAAATAACATCCACAAACGCTTGTTATTTCAACTCACATTTTACCAATGTTATGTAACTAAGAAGACAGTGAAAGTAAAATCAAAGGAGCGATATTAAAACTATCTGGCCTATATCTGTGGCGCCAGAGGATCTTGGAGCCTCGCAGTCTACGGGGTACCTGCCAAACGCTGTTTGGTGACCGACATCGATACGATATTCAAATCACTACAGAGTAAAAATAGAAGAGGCATTAATCCCGACAACAGTGTACGGCTGGTCTTGTATTTTTGACGAAATCAAGTCATTAGGGATTTGGAATTAAAGATGGTCATTCCCATTTTTTTGTTTTTAACAGATTTTTTCTTCAAGCAAACGAGGGTGGTGGGGTAACCAATCAAATCGTTTGGCAAAGTTATAGTAGACCTAGATTTATAAAATTTGGCAAAATGCAAGATCTTATGACACAATATATAGTGCGTCAAGAAAGTCGTGAAATTAATGTTGAAGAAACTAATATTTTTCATTGTATTTGCAACACTCAATAACTGTCAAACTGAGTTTTCAGCTGTCATTCCTTGTTTTGTTGTGGATATGTTTCGTATATCTTTTGCGTTCATTTAATTTATTTACGTCTAGTAACAATATAAAGTGTAAAAATGAATTGCAATGTGTGTATTAGTTGTGAGAGACATTTTAGTCAAACGTAGTTCAAAGTATTTCAGGGATATTGTATGATATACGGCGGGATTTCAAACCGGCAAGCTGGTTTCTGATTTGGAGGATATTTATGGCCAAACATCTAAATAAGCCGGTACGTACATATATTTTAATGTTAAACACGGTATGGGAAGTGTAATCTATTAAAAATTATGTGTATTAAGTGAACATTTTATTTTTCAAAGCATTGTTTTCATTTGTCGTGGTTGAGTCATTAACCTACGATTTTAAGAAATCGTAGTACGACACTTTGACGTTTTTGAACAGTCTTGATCCATTTTGTATTAACCACTAAGGCTTTTTGGACTACTAAAAAATTACGCGGTATATACAACTGTATTTATCCAGTACCGTACGTTTTTATTTGTTTCAGATTTTCAAAAGCACATTTCTAGACATATCATTTCAGTATGTGATGATATATCAAGTGAGTCAGAAACTATCGCGGATAAATTACGCAGGAGTTTCAAGCAGCATTTTGGGTGTTCAATACTCACTCCAATAAGTTAAAGTTCTAAAAGATTATAATTATATTATATTATAATACGTACTGTACCTACATCTTTTGTTTTCATTGTTTAATACTTTACAACGTCTGTAAAAAAATCGACTGTCTAGCTATCACGGTTATGAGACAGACAAGTGGGCTTTGGGTAAGGTCAATACCTTACCCAAAGCCCACTTGTCTGTCTCATAACCGTGATAGCTAGACAGTCGGGACATGTTTCTTGGACCTAAAATATGCTCAAAACACATTTCACACCCACGGTACCCATGGCCATACTCCTGGTGGTACCGTGGGTCTAATAAAGTTAAAGTGTACCACTGAGTAAGCGATTCTGTGACCAGAGCGGTGGTGGACGAGCTCAAAGTCGCCAAGAATAGATTATTACAAAACAATCTGCGCGCGCCAGGCCAATCAATTCGTTTATCTCGCAGCTTAGATTCAAAATAATGTCCCGAGGCATATCCTAAAAACGTCCGACACGGCGTGTCCTTGAATATGAGGCCTTATACTCATTTATCGGGGTGTAAGGTTAACGGCATTTCCCTCACACCCCAGTTAACTTTGAGCCATACACGGGTTTAAGGTGGCCCTCTTGGGTGTCCTCATCTATACCCGCTGCTAGTCACAGGAACCCGTGGCGAGTCTCCGAGCAGCTCTCTATAGGGCTGCTCCCGCCGCGGCCGTTAATTGCAGTAAGTGGTAGCGTCTCCCATGTGCTGAGTAAGTGAGTGAAGCATTGCCGTTAGCGTTGTACAGGTTGCATCGAATGGAAGCTTCGGATCACGCGCACCAAATTTAACATAATATCTGTGCTTCTAAATCCCGTGTGCTTGTCTGCCACCTGAGTGATTTGACAACCATGACTTCTAAACTCAATCAGTCCGCACTCGTTGATTTCGATTAGTTGTTAAAGATTTTATTTGCAAAAGTTAATATCTAAATGTTGTTGCAAGCCCTACAACCATTTAAAAAGGATATAACGACTATTCTGTAATTAAGTATATATAATTTTCTAGCTTGAAGTTTGATTTATCTCTAAAGTTTGCGCCATTAGTGCCTAAATAAAGTGAATGAAATAATTGCCGTATTTTTTTTTCACTTTTATTCACCTACTATCCTACTATCGTAATGAAATCATACCATAAAAAGCAACAGATCAAGTCTGTTTAGTTATAGTACGACAGGGATACCAGATTAAGCGCAGCAGCGCCACCCTCAATTATCACGACTTTCTTGACGGGCTATACAGACACACTCTCTTGTTGGCGTCTTTCCACTAGCTACAGCATTTTCGTACATACGAAGAGTACCTATCAAATGAGTATCAAATTCACTTTTTATTTCTGAATTTAAGTAGTTTCTTTATGATACTACATGGCATTAAAATTTCTATAATGTATTCCATATTATATTTATTTTCTATTAATAAGATTCTGTTTCATTTATTCATCTATGTCAGATAAGGTCTGACAACTACATGCCTACCATTCTGATGTAAGATCTTATTATCTCAGAATATCACGATGGTGACATCAAAAAACTTTGAAGTTCGAAATAATAAGGTTTAGGACACACTGCTTCTGTTCCTTTGACCAGATAAAGTTCTTTCAACGGGATCAATATTTCTGAGACCCTGGTACGAAGTACCAGGCTCACAGAAATATTGATCCCGTGACCGCCACCCACAGCAAATTATATCTTACGTTTGTATGCATGCGATCAAACAAACGTCAGATTTTAAGTCTGATCAAGACCTTTGTAATAAAAAAAAATATGTAGGTGGATTATGTTCATTCGTAATAATGTTTATAACATATTTGCTCGTAAAGTGGTTGTAATTACACCAATTTCAATATCGTAATGTATCTCATTACGTACTTGTGCGATAATGTAATGTAAAAGGCACGTGTTTCTTTTAAATAAAGTTTTAAGATACTCCGTCTAAAAATGAACGATACTTTTAAAAATCTTAGCAAAGAGGTTTTATGTCAAGAAAGTGGTCAATATTTTATGAATAAAATTAACTTTGGGAAATAAAATATAACAAATAAACATTTAATTATTTAATTTCATTAATTTTGACAATAAATTACAACCATTTATCTGTAACAAAAACACAAAAACATTAATTTACTTTATTAGTAATACTGGCTGTTTTTGTACCTTTGCCTAAAAAAAAAACGTTGATGCGCGCGCATCGCTTATTTGTGGACAAGTAAAAATAATTCCGCGCGCTTTTTCTTTTCGCTGTATTGTTTTTATTTGAAAATGTCGTCAAGTAGTGATGAATTTATTAATTTGACACCGCCACAAGTCTTAAAAGCGGCGAAAAAGGCTACTCTAAGCCTCTTGCCTGAAAAATCGACCGATAGATACTTACAAGACTTTTTATTATTTTCCTCGTAAATATGTTATAAAACGTCGTATGACATACGTGCGCTTTGAAAATTACAGCCTCTGCTTCCTTATAGCCCTCGCCGATGGCTCGGGCTAGTAATATCGCCTCGGCTGTAATTTTCAACTTACCGCACTTATATCATAATGTACTATTAACACACACACACACACACACACACAAACACGCACGCATGCACGCACGCACGCACGTATGTACGCACACAAACACACACACACACACACACATACACACACACACACACACTTTCAGGTAATGCAACTAAATAAAGTGCGAAAAAAACATCACATTTCTGGGGCAAAGATCTTGTTTGCTGCTCAAACGGGTTAGATGCTTAAGTATTCATTATGTTAAGCTTAACTTCTACTTAACTGTTCATTAAGTAAGGCCCAACTTGTACTACTTGTACGGTGAAGAAATCCGTGATTGGATTTTCAGACAGGTCCAGGTTTATTCATTTAAATAATCACTCTTAATTGCTGTCTCGTTGTTTCAATAGATTGGATTGTACTCTTGTACTAAATAATTTCCCTACATCTGCGTAGTCTATCCCTTAGTACCCCATTCTGGCTTATCCGACTGTAAAATGAGGTGAGGATTTACTTTTCGGTACAAATGAACATTAACTAAAAAGAAAACAAAGCTGAAACCCTCACAAAACAAAGAAGGTTATGTTTTTTTATATAAAGAATATTAATAACTTAAATGACTAACATACTCTCTAAACCCTCAAGCTAAGCTAAATTCTTTGTGTTAGGTTCACGTCAGAACTCTAATGGCGAGGATTAGAACCCAGGACCTATCGATCGTGAGGCCACTCCTTAACAACTAAACTACCGATGCCGACCTATTATTACCGAACTATTATTCTACTTTTCTTATATTATGGAGGTTTTTTATATAAACTGTATAAACTTCAATATAATTTAGTAAAGACCTGCCACAAAACTGGTATAAAATAGGTATATAAAAACCATTGAATAAAGCTTCAATTTGGCTCTATTTTCCTATAAAGGTTTATCGATGTTTCGGTTTAATTGACCAAACTGGCGGTACAGTTATATAAATTGCCGTACTGCCGGCAACAAAAGCTCCCCCTGTAATACAAGTTAATTTTTTAAACATATAACCTAGGTATAAAGTAAGTATGTTTTTCAATTTCACATATATAGGTGAATGAAATGAATATTCAGCTATATTTTTGATCACAATTTTCTACAGGGATATAGTCATTTAATAACTTTAAGAGATAATAGCTAACCATTTGAAATATACGTATAGCTTCTATCGTTTACTGTGTTTCGCTCTTGTTGAGCAACAATTCAATGTTCGAATCAAAAAATAATCACTTTGGTAATGGCGCACCAGAATAATCAAAAATTCACAGGGAAAAAATAACAAATTAAATCTTTGTGTAACGTTCTTCGAACACAGTCCCATAAGTACCCTTGTCGTCTGCGCGCCTAAACGAGGCAGCCCTTGATAAATAAAAGGGAATTTAAAATTCAGCTTTTCTTCAGCTGAGGACTCGAATTCCTTTCGATATAATAGAATTCGTTTAGAACCCATTCGAGCTAGCATATACAGGTTTGATCTTCCCCTAAAATTTCATTTATCGAAAAATATGCATTACCAAAGGATTTCGGAGCGTAAAAGCAATAGTTAATACACTGAATCATCATCCTCTGAGTTGAGCCTTCTCCCAACTCAGGGCCAGCTTTCATCTAACTATGAAACACCAGAAAATGTAATCTCAATCCGGGCAGTGTGAAATATTGTGCACAAAAATAAATCAAATATAGACAGAGACAGACATAATTTCATGCGGAACCTCTAGTCTACTTCTGTTTGGGCGGTTTAAAATAACCGACGCGTCTCCCCCCTAGCTGGATTTCGTTAAAATCTGCAACATTTTTGTACTTAATATTACCGTTAAGACCACCGAGTCACTATCTGATTTGACTTCTCGTTCTCCTTCGACTATCTGTTTCCTCTTTACGTAGCCCTATGTTTGAAACATCGGGAGTGCAAAACGTAATTTTGTTATTACAATAAATATCTTGGAGAAATTACTTTCCAAGGATCCAATAATAACGTTTTCAGTTTTATGTACACAACACTAATATCAACTTGATGAAAGTTTGTGTATTCAAAGAAATTGTTTTTCGATTCCTTTATACCTAACGTGATGTGCCCCTGCGACTTGAGCTTACGACGAAAATAGGCGAAACGTAAAATAAACAAACGTCTCAATGTTGAAATAAGGATGTGCTATAAACAGGGCGTAGTAAAATATGTGTAAATTGCATTGTTATTTTGCAAGAACGGCAACTGCATGATGCACGCGCGCCGCAATTCACCAAAATTGGACCCTCATGCATAATAAACGAACCACTATGCCGTCGCTGGTTCTATTATGAGGACTGATAAACCGAGGGTTCGTGATGGATTTCCTTTGTAAACTATTCTTGTACAATGGATTGCCGTAATGTAAATCCTTATTCACTTTTCTACTTCGATTCTCAGGTTGTGGTCGATTTATAACGAGAACCTTACTGCAGAGTCGCATTTTTCAGTTGCAATCGTTGAACCTGCAAGCGCAATAGATAGAATAAATAAGTGAAACCCTCACGTCACGCTGCCGTCATGGGCCTGCTTCTGTAGAGACGCACGACACATCCCGCCTACCCGGCCCTAGCCAACTCGGGTAAGTAATGGCCCACTCGGAGAGATAGGCCCCGACAATTCGACGGAGGTAGGGAGGCACTCCATGGTAGATAAGCGCCTCCCTAATGCAACTCCAGGGCAGGGTGTTGAAGGCGTTGGCGATGTCAAGAGACACCGCCACCACCACCTCACCCTGTGAGACTGCTTCCTCCGTCAGGCCTCTAATGCGCATGATCGCATCTACGGTGGAGCGCCCCTGACGGAAGCCAAACTGACTATCCGACAGATCAGGCCCCACGCGTATGAGATGCTTGACGAGGTGTTGTGCAATAATGCGCTCAAAGAGCTTGCACACCTCGTCGAGCAACACGATCGGCCGGTACCCTGATGTGCCGCATCGCCCCTTGTCGCTGTCGCTGTCGCTGTCGCTGTCGCTGTCGTCGTCGCTGTCGCTCTGCTCGTGCCCGTACGTGTATTGTTCAGCAGCGGTTTGATGTCTATACATATAGCTGAAAGAAACATGTCATGGATTTTTTTGGCCTTGAGTCTCAGGCAATCTTTATATTTGACTAATTTGTCTCCTACTGTGAGCATCGCAATCTGGTTAACCAGCCCAGACCAGAGGTCTAATTAAAGCAAGCTACACTTTACAACTGCGTTGAGAACTACGCAACACACATAGAATATTCGATCAATAAAGATATGAATCTGCTTTGAGCTACGGCTTTATTCGCGTCATTTATTTATATGGTGGTTATATTTGTATTCGTAGTATAGATGTGAATTGTACATCATCTTAACGAATGATATAAATAAGTCCAAGGAATACATTTCTGTCACAACGCTTTATTACAACTTACAGTAACAGATGTATTAAAAATCCGTTTGAGTGTTTCGTTTGGTAATCTATTATGTATATGCCAGTTAAAACTGAGAGGAATGTCGCGTCTGCACATTTACGAGCCAACTATATCAAAACAAGATTATAATAAACGTACATATTACGTGATTCTTTTATAATATATGGGCGTGCGTACAACGCGCGAGTGGCCCACTCTACCGTCTATATCTGACATAATATTATTTTTATTATTGTCTTTCAGATTATTTTTGTTGTCAATGTCAATAAAATGGTTTGGGAAGTTCGAGTTAGGGCGTGTACACCATGTGGGCTCACTTTCTTCTGTAAAATTGTCGATCTTTTATTCAATATTCCAATTTAATACAATAAAGTTCCATTAAAGACCAAACAACGAAATACTTCAAATGTAATAATTAATTTATTTCTAAATATGCTTATTATTCACTATTAAGAACTATAGTAGGTACCATACATCTAAACAAGTAAATAACAAAGCAAAATGTTTACAGTAACCTAATAGATTAAATTCTTTCACGTCGCTGTCATCGCGTGGTTACGTATTCAGAAGATTGACATATTGATTAACCATGCTAATCCTTTGTTCTCAGAGAAAGCCTGATTATTAGTCACGACAGGCATCACAGATTGTTGCCTGTCGCTTGGCAACTTCACTACCGATATCAGTATATTTTCTCCTCTTGTTTCCTGCCAGCTGAAATATAGAAAAATCAATGAGATTGTGTTATAAGCGCAGTTTGAGTGTCGCGACTGATACGTATAGTGATGATGAGCCGACATGAAAAATATACTCTTAGGTCTCTTCCCATCGCCATGTGCTAAACAATTTGGTTCAAGTACAGTTGGCACACAGGCAGTGATAGGAATACGTGGGATAATCTAAATATTGTTGAGGCAGGAATTTTGTATCAGGTATCTGCAGTAAGTTGCTGCTTCAGGCTAAAGTAATTATTATCATCTATGCGTTGATTGCATCCGAGACCCTCACCTTGAAGTAGGTACCAAGTTCGCTTTTTTATAATATACTGCGAAGCGGCTGAACTTCGATATAAATCCCAAGACCGACTTGACTTGTGTTGCTTAACTTTGTAAGATGTTACAGATAATCTATTCGACTACCACTTACCACGAGCCCCTGCTCCAAGCCATAGTCTTCAAGGCATATAGGTATTCATGCCTTTTTCCCTATGAGGTCAGAAGGGATATATTGTAACACACAGACAGAAAACACACAGACACTTCACTAGCTTTCTCTACCGACAAGAATTCATGTAAGCTCGTCGGTTGGAAATACCTGTGATCTGTCCGTTTCAATACATCATGAAATTGGCCAATGTATGTTCTGCGAGGTCAATCTCGTCATCTATCTGCTTGCATGGAGCTCTTTGGTTTGTCTCCCCGTACTACTCTTTCGGTCTACCTGCCCAAACTTCTTAGCCTTATACCCTTTTCTATTTTTGTTACTTTGTATGGCCAATTTTTAGCCAAAAAGTAAATTGTTTATACTCGTACGTTTATATGTGAATGAACCAAGTTACATTGTGGAAGATAACTAAGATTTACTAACAGTGTTAAACTATAATTTATCTATACATATAATAAATCTGTAAACGATCGATGTCTGTACATGGAAAGGAAATGAGAAAAATTGTTATAGGGGGACTTTATAAACGTAATAGAAGCCAAATCAACGTTTTTTGGAAATTTTGTCTGTTTGTCTGTTTATCTGTTTATCTGTTTCTCTGTTTCTCTGTTTCTCTGTTTGTCTGTGAGTTTGTGCACGCTAATCTCAGAATCGGCTGAACGGATTTGGTTGCGGTTTTCACTAATATATTTTGGTAAGCTTCACTTAACATTTAGTGGTTTGTTTTATTGAAATCGGTTCATAAATAAAAAAGTTATGTCAATAATAGCATATCACGGCAAAAAAATTGTGATTGTGTGAATAGATCGAACCAATAAAGAAGCAACAATGCTTACAAGAAGATATTATTTCGGTCACAGGAATCTGAAGAACTTCGAGAGGCCAGAGTTCTACATCTCAGCCAAGTCAGGTCAGGTTACTGCAAAATCTTCGGCACAGCAGGTGTCTCGATAGAATTCATATTATTCTCGAACGATTTTCTCTCGAATCCAACAAATTAGTAAGCAGCTGGTTCGGTAAAAAGACTCCTGGCTTTCATAAAATATCATCACGCTATTATAATAAGGAATGGGGCAGAATGTTTTATGACATAATATGTAAACGTCTATTTCACACTACGATTTCATGGTAACTGTGGCTCAGTACGTCTGCGGTGGATTTATAACTTAGTTGAGTCGCGTTCGAAGCCATCTAAGATAATTTTTCTTTTTTTATGATTTTTTATTTACTTTTTTTTTGACTTTTTTATTTTATTGTGTATTTGTTGTATTTTATTGTATTTATAGTTTTATTTGAAGTAAAATATAAATTCTATGCTTAGTATTCTATAGGTAGTACATAAAACTAGGCTGTGTGACAGTAATAGTAGAACTTATTATATAATATTCTTAGATCTACCTATACAATTTTTTTCATTTCGGAGATTCCATCACATCGGGGCAAGCGCAATATTGGAATCAAACCGATTAAAATTTAACAGAGGAATGGGGCATTGGGGTTATTCTGGGGTTAGGTACCCCAGTATACCTGCCTTGGTTACCTATCATAAATAGGCGGTCTGAACGTGAAGAGCAGGGATTGCTTCGGCTAGGGTGATGGTTAGCCTAAGCTATCACCATCAAAGCCGCGCTCATGGAGGAAGTAAATCGTTGCACCTTCTCTGAAGCATATTAAGTATTCTGGGAGATAGTTGTCCCTATCGTATTACCGTCTCTACCATGGTGAATGTTCTGATGAGCTATTCCAAATTGCCTTTAGCTTAACATCAGTCGAGGTGAAGTTAAATTGACGTGTCCTATATAAAAAAAAATCGGATCTTAAAAAGAAGAAAACACATGTGTGGGCAGAGCAATACAGTTCTTAACCGCCTGATAAAGAAATGAAATTCCGAACAGCTTGGTTCAAGGAGGCATTATTTCTACCGTATGTGACTGACGGAAGGAAGGAGAGATTAGTTGGAAGACTCCTAATAGGCTCTATCACTCGCCGTGGTGCGGTAGAAATGGTAAAATACAGCCAGAGAGACAACGTCTTTATGCAACTGCAGACATTATACAATGTTAGTGACCTGATGACTACCAACGCACGCCGCTGCGATATTATCGATTCCGTCTAATAAGTAGGTATCTAATAGTAAATACGTAGATAAATCTATCCCAGAAATGATAACAGTACGCCAGGAGAAGCCAACCTATGTATTAGGTATATAAAAGATACCGCTGCTCCTATTATATAAAAGAGACTGAATGTGGGCAGAGAAACACTCAGTTCCGTTAAATTTCAGTTTGTTTCTTTTTTTTAAATAAACAAATGTTTCCTTTGCGTAAATTCATTTTATTATTTCCAGTACTTCCGTTCCAGTTGGGATGAAAATCTTCCACAATGTTTAATAATGAGTTTGAGCTATTCCGAACTAAACGCGGACGAAGTCGCGGGTAACAGCTAGTATTAAATAAATCTAACTCAACGTATATTGAGAATGACCTTGCTTTTTCTACAATTGAAATACACACAAGTGAATGACTTGATACTTAATTGAATAACTTGAAGACAGTAAGGACTACTACGAGAAGGAGGTAAAAAAATGACTGTGAGTTTTTATTGCCAGTACCTTTTATCACAGACTTTATCTATTGCCATGGGAATCTGACTGTAAATGTAAAAACATTACTCTTGATTTTCACAAGAGTTTGTGACCTAAATGAATAAAGATATGGAAATAATATGAACTGCTAAACAAAAGTCGCCCGCTGGGACACAGTCAAAATTGCCTTGCGTTTTATTCTTTGACTAGATGTTGCGCACAGATCCGCCCGCGAGGAATCTAATGCTATTCTTGCAAAAAATATTCTTGTAATAATTCAACTGATACAAAAGAGCCTATGTGTAGGGTTACGTTATAATCTATCTTTTTATCAAATTTCATAATCATGATATTGACAATGAACCTCAGCCGTCTTCCAGTGGCGAAAATGTGTTTTCAATAGGGAAACCGGTGGGAATAAATCTTAACTCGATCTAGCTTTCATGCACTTCGCGATCCATGGATAACCCATAGGAGTGGGGACACCTCCCCACCGCTCTGTTTAAAAAAAATCATACTGAGGTACTGATCACCTGAACGATAAATTACCTATAAACTAATATGATCAAAACTTCAGAATAACCTATAGGCATATTTTTGTGTTATCACAGTGATGGACATGAAAGTGACTAAGCACGTCGACATACCAAGGTCACGACGTCTGCTCCCTTGTTGTTCGTCTGAGGGCTTTTAAACGTAACGCTTTCTTCCTAGCGGCTTCCCGTTTATATTTTACTACTGTCTGAGCTCTCAACGCAGGCCGCTCATGAAACGTCCACCTGATGGAAAGAAAAATAAATAACGATAATATTAATAATAACAATATGATAAATATTTCAATAACCATACCTAAAGTTACTTGAATGTTGTGTAATTAAGTTTCTTTTATATATTTGTTGTGTGATGTAGCAGCAGAGCATTCGACTGCTACGCTTTCTCGTAGCAGT
The DNA here is from genome assembly GCA_914829495.1 of Eilema sororculum. NCBI lineage: Eukaryota > Metazoa > Arthropoda > Insecta > Lepidoptera > Erebidae > Eilema > Eilema sororculum. The sequence goes on along the minus strand of OU618532.1, from coordinate 18,138,358 downwards.
CAAATATTACAGGCACAGGTTCGACTCATACGCTCAGTTCAAATATGTGTGTGTTATGGGAAAACATGTAGTGACGAATACCTATGGAAAAAGGGTTGCTTAAATGGATCGAACACGTAGAGTGGGAAAAATGATTATCAACACAGAATGGACAACCCAGTAAGATTCAATCTAGACATAGGCACGTATGCCAATTAGGTCGAGGACATTATAAATAACGTAGTCAAACTCGTATATACCCTGTCATATCAAGAGCACGACATCTGCTCTCTTCATCATTGCATACGGTTTTGCAAAATTAAAAATAAATCAATAACTCTACAAATTAAAAATAAACAATATTTATCGACATTCTAGAACCTACATCAATATAATTGATGTTATGTAAAATATCGTGGCGAGTATAAATATTATTTACTCTATTTGATGACAAGCTGTAAAATCAACAGAACGAAGGCTAGTATCATACATAATAATATATCAAGTCGATAAGTCTACTGCAATGATCACACGGGTCTATTTGCTAGCCCCCCTCGCACACAAAGGCACGAGCCCCTATGAATGAATGAAAGAAACGCTTCGAAGATTAGTCGTAAATTGACTGTCAGGACAAACAATTTTATGTTAAATTACGTTTTTCCAATAAACGAAATCATTTTGTGTTTTTATGTATCTATAATATAAAAATGAATCGCAAAATGTGTTGGTAAGCGCATAACTCACCAACAGCTGGACCGATTTCACTAATTCTTTTTTTGTTGTTTTTGTTATTATCGGGAGAAGGTTCTTACGAAAAAAAATAATAAAACCGTTGTACAGAAAATTTCAGAAAGTAACTTTTCTTTTTCTCATACAAACTTTTTCTATTATGTGAGAGAAGTTTATGTTTACGTTACGGGATTAGTATTTAGTAGTAGTAGGTAGTAGTAGGAATGGGAATGGGAATGGGAATGGGAATAGGAATGGGAATAGGAATAGGAATGGGAATAGTAATGGGAATGGGAACGGGAACAGGAATGGGAACGGAATTGCACGCGGGTGGAAAATATGGCGGTACGAAGTTCGCCGAGACAGCTAGTGTACAATAAATAATATCTATTGGTCATCAATAAAATCCAATCTTGATACTTTGAATATTTATTTATTAGTTTCAGTCCAGTAATATAAACTTTTACTCACACCAATTTAGGATAGTAGAAAAAACCCTTGAAATGTGAAATGATAGAAGCTGATCGTGGGTCGTAGTATCCGTCAACCCCAGTGGGAAGAAGGCGTGATTATATAAAGTATAACCACACATTTTGATCACTATACTTTTATGCTCGATACTCCTAGCTTGGTGTTTGTTTAAAATATCCTCTATCTGGTTGACATACGTACGCCTATGTTGAGTCTTACCGAGTGGGAGTTCTGTTTCGTCAATATTCTTTCACTCTACGTGTCCGAATCATCCTTTCTATAGTGGTCACCTTATGCCATCTACAACGTTATCACGCTGTTCCTCATTTGGCCCATCAACGACACTAAAACTATACTTCTCAGACCTTTAGTTTTGTTAAATTTACTTTCTTGCTCTTTCTATCTAAGCCTCTTTCTATTCTCTACTGCATATAAGAGTGGGGAACAACTTTATTCTATATACAACCAGTCGTGCCCCTTTAAGTTTAAGTGTTTTGGCTGCTTCGTGTACTTGATTTCCTGCCAAAACTCTTCGCTCAATATAACAGTCATACTTTCCAACTCTCGTAAACATAAACATGATATCGATGATAATAAAAGTTGTCAATAATACCGAAAACAAAAGTAAAACTGTTGACAGACAGACGAGAATCAGGTATTAAATTGTTTTGTCTACTCTGAGTCTACAGTCTGTTTATTTTCGCAGGTAACCACAAACATTTTACATAATTTATTTCATGTATTTGTTCTTACCTACTTAATATGTTTTAGGGTACGTACGGTATATTTCGTATTCAGTTAAGTATCATTCTTTACTAAGTTGCTGATTTCCACAATTTCTGTGTAATATGTGTTAGAGTACAGTGTAACATTCACACTTCTAACGTGACCTAGTTCTATTGGAGAAAAAAACTCCAACTACTAAAAATTACTGTCAAGAGAAACTTTTGTGTGAACTGTTGTCATAAGTAAAGTCACCAAAGTTTCTTAATGAGGTACTACGCTGTTGGTAAGGAAATTTTCCTTTTGAGGTGGCAACGAACCATTTTAGTTATTTCACCTTTTTGGACGTATAATTGACAACGGTTCAGTGATCGCTATGATCTACCTGCGCTTGTGAGAAACATTTAACTTCAGATTGAGTAAATGAAAACAAATCTAGAGAAAATTTTGGTCTTAATTTTGATAAGGTAGTTAGATGCGCAGAAATATTGAAGTATAGCCAAATCCGCAGTTAGACTGGTAAAGCGACCCCAGACTTTAAGCTGAAAGCTTCAGATGCAACTGGGATTAACGCTAAGAGGAAGAAGCTAGATGCGCAGAACATACCCATTGAAATTGGTTCTGCAAAAACAAATCGGCAAATTATCATGCTTCTTCATGACAGTAGATGAAACTCACAAAAAGCACTGTGCGGGAAAAGCGTAAGTGCATGCATGCTTGGTAAACAAATATTATCTTAAGCGCAGAAATATGAAGATATTGTTATTGTGTGCAACTCCTTATGAAAATCAACAGTTTTATGAGTACACCCGTTATAAAATGTCGACACAGGTAGCCCACGCCTCAGACACGACGTCACATGCAGTAGCACGCTCTCGTTATATTAAATATCTATGACACTACATGCGGCTGGTGCGTACTGCGTACCTACGATACAACTACTAAACACCTATTATTTCTCTTCTAAAACTAGATCCTTGGCACCTCTGAAGAGGAACTAATCCAAAGCTTTCAAACTTATTCTTGTCTACCAAATTTTTAAGGAAGATTGCTTTAGTTCACAAAAACTCTATTTCAGGATTTTTTTCGTGAAAGTTAGTTTCCACAAGTTATTACTGGATGTTTGTACTGATGTTCCGCATAGGTCGCTGTTTGTCGCAGGGCACTTATTCTTGAATGAGGGAAGCGCGGCTGACATTTTAGTCGGTGAGCATTTTGTTTATATTCGGACTATTTATCACCCTTAATGACGGCTGTAGTCTCAACATTTCCGCTATTAATTTTTCAATGTATAATAATCTTACATTTAAAAACTATGCCTATAATTCACAGAGTAAATTTTGATCCGCCTTTTCTTCGGTTTAAATCCGCAACATTCACCCATTATGGAGAATTTCGGTTGTCAACGTCTTACTATTAATGAGATTGGAATAAGTACAGAAGACCTTGATCAACTCTCAGACTCACCTGTCAAGGCCGACCTCTATTAACTCCCACAATTGGAAATAAGACAGTGGGATACCCATAAATCCTAAAACCTATGTTAGGAGCATTGAAAAATTACTAGGAGCAATTACCGGATCCTCTTGATGAAAGAATCCTTAAGGTTCTTCATGAAATCGGGAGCATTGCTCATTGTTCAGGTCTTTTTAAATAAATACAAGCATTTGAATCTCATCTCGGGAGATGACATGCCTCAATTCATAGATGAAATGCTACCATTTGTCATGGAGGGTCCACTGGTTTTGAAAGCCATGCCGAGAATGGCTATCACTTCATATACCGCAGCACTAGCCAGGAATGCTCGAACTAACTGACATATCCAACTTAACTGCTGATTTACTAGTAATTACACAGGGTATTCTTGATCAATACAATGCTTACAACGAGTCATTATCTCATCTTACCCTTTCATGGAATGACACGGCGACTGACCGCTTACGTGGCTGAGCTTGATATAAGACTCTTAAAAAAACATCCAATCTCAACCCAACCACCATGACTATGCGAGGATCACCCTCTGTTGACTCTAGGGATTCTCCTGATCCTTTGAGTGGCTACAGATTGAAGCTAGAACCCGGCTATAGATACAAGTCTCAATATGGAACCTTAACAGTAACTGATCCAGATAACTACTAATGAAGCTAACAGCATTAGAAGGAAAATTTTGAATAAGATAATTGAGACAATAAAAAGACCAAAATCTCAAGAAAGCATCTTGAATAAAAATCTTGACCTTATTATTCAAAATTTTTAAAGAAATCCCTAAATCCTTGACTCCCACAACGAGTTTGAGAAGAATATCAAAATGAACATACCTAATCAAGCAACTGATTGGGAATACTCATACAACCAGCAACCAGTGGGCTGTTGAAATACTCCCACTAATAAAACATCAAACATTTATAATCACATTGAATACTTTAAGCTAAACGATTTGATGACATGCTGAGTTTCATAACAAATGGAATTGTAGGTATAACTTCAATCTGAAGATTTTGAAATGGATTGCTCAGAAATTTCAGTTAATCAATATTTTCAACATTTCAAGAAAATGTATTTTATAATTCTATGGCAGCAAACAAGTACCTACGAGCCCCAAGTGGTGGTAAATTGCAAGAGCTGTAACGAAAGAGAATCGCGACAAGAGTTGTTACAATCGCGCGTTGTCAACTGTAAAGCAAAAATAAACTATAAATAGGAGAATACTTAAAACTAAATGATAGGATTAAAGGTCCCAAACAGCATGAAATGCTGCATATTTCGTTTATAAATTCTGCGATCCTGCTTAATGCATCATTCGTGCTAGCAATGCATGGCTCCTCCACCTAACAAATTGATTCGCACTCACAGTAATAATTCTTATGTGACAAACACGTAGTATTTTGTTCAAATATTCTTCTAACCTAAAAAATAAGTTATATAAAATGTTAAGTTCATTATCCGCTAGCTATTAAATCGATTTTTGTAATAACTGAACCTTGTGAAGTGTTACCGTCTCAAGTACCTATCTATCACCTGCTAATTAAACGAATACCTTTTGATACTCGGCTATTTAGTTTTAATTGAGTGCCAATTTATTTTTGACGTAATTTGCGAAGATTTTGATATACTTAATTGATGAAGTGGGTCTATAGCGTATTAGGTTTAATCTGTACATTTTAATTTATGAAATTCCACTCATATTTCATTGAGGGTCGGAACTTCATGAAGGGTTAATACCTTCCTATCTCTCTTGTCAGGGTTAAATGTTTTCAATTTGGTGAATATCGCACTGTTAATGTTACACTACAATATAAACTACGTTTCATATCACAAGCATGTAGGTATTTTTGGCAGATTTTCTTACGAACTGAGTTCTAAGTTAGCGCTGGCAGTACTACAAACCTGGCACTAAATATTCAAACCTCGTAATCCACAAAACGTTTGCATTTTCAATAGGTTCTAGATCCGCACTAGTAGCCTCTCCGCATCCCATTTACTAGGACTAAATTACGAGTACTTTTAGGCGCGCTACGTCAAATTAATTGCACTGCAGTGAATTTCAGCTGTTCAAATCAAGCCGTTAGAGTAATATTATGTTCAAGAACACATACTTAAAATAGGCGCTACTTTATATTTCCGTTTTTTTTTTTAACTGTAATGACATCTGCAATGTAACATGTGGCTAGCTTAATGCCCGTGAGCGGCGTATTGCAGAAAGCTTGGATAAAGTCGATGTGACGTAGACGCCCCGAAAGCGGTCTAGGCTCTTTGTGCGGGTCGGATCCGCGCTTGAGGGCGGGCTGAACGCAAGAATGCGGCGTGCGTGCGGGTGGTAGCGTGGTAGGGGTGCAAGGCGGGGGGCGCGGCCGGGGGATGCGTTGCGGTGGTGCGGGGCAAGCGCGGGCCGGGCGCGTGCCGCAGTAGCGTGGAGGCGCCGTCGCGGCCGCTCGGCACCACTCGCCACTTCACGGCGTCCAGCTGCCGCCCGATGCGAGCGCGGACCATCGCCGCGCCGAATCGGCTCCGTAACGTCGCTTACGCTGGAAGGCTAGTTCAAACTTCCCGCCGGTGCCGCGGTTGATCCCGCGTGTAGAACGCATAGGGAAACGACATGTGCAAAGTGATGGCGAGTTGATTAAAATGTCGCCCTCGTTGCCGCAAAGAGCGAGTTCGAACTTTTATCAGGTTAAGTGTATGTAATTCTCTGAGAAGACGGGTTCGGCTGGACAAAGCGAGCCAAGCAGGAAACGGTAGTTATACTTACTGTTATTATAGTATACGTCTTGCCAAGGTTTTGTGCCATTGTTTGGAATTCAAGCACTCTAAGTTATTATGCTAAATACTGAGCGTCTTAGTTATATAAATGGTAATCGTCTCCAAATATCATGTTCCATGAAAGATTAGCGCTTGCGGTCTGGAAATTGATACGATGTCTCGATAGCTAGTAAGTTATGCGTACCTAGGTATTCTTTTAAACCTTTCGAACTCTAAATAACTTGGATAACAAAAATAAGCTCCCTGTTGCAACGTACGTTCCAAACCTATAAATTAATATAAAAGCGACGATTTAATTGAATTATTTAGCGGTACTACTTGAAATGCCGCCAAGATTTCCACTGACAGTACCTACCATCAAATTTGAATAACTAAATATGCTATTATAATATTTAACATGCAACTAATACAATGTAGATCATATATAATGCCAGCTTTTACTGAACTTGTGGCACAATTTTTAAAAATAATGAGTTAAATTACTTTAGGAATTTAAAATCATACCTAAAAATTGGGTGTTAAGAACATAGGGCTCAGATGTCTCATAAAAAACACGTAGAAATTCTGAAAATTGTGAAACTATCCTCTTATTCGACATATTTCCCAAATCGTTCATTTTCAACGTGGCTACGGGAGTTTGAAAACTGTAGCGTATTAAGTTAACCAACAAACCTTGGCATTCTCATTGGTCCGGTATGAAACCGTGTTAAGTATTTAAAACTACCTGCCGTACACAATTCACTAACGAAGCTAATGGTTTGACGATATAACACTGGTTTACAAAGTACCTATATTTAGGTAGGCACCTATATTTTAAAGCTAAACTTTTATCATTATTTTTCCATTATGTAAGGTTAAGGTACCTATTTAGTTTTTATTTTGGTTGTTACTGATATTTGCATTACTAGTGTCTGTACAATATAAAAAGCTTGTGCCATTATTTATTTCGTTTATTTATTTCGTCGTTGACGACATTTAGAAAAGAATTTTGGGCAGTAAAAATTGAAAAGTTGCAAGTTTTATACTCGTAAAAGCATAATTACCTATTACCTATACCTATTTTGACTTTAATTTATGATTGGCATACTATAGGTTCCATTTTTGTTCAATACAACAACCTCCGTGGTGTGGCGGTAGTGAACGCAACTGCTACGCAGGAGGCGCGGGTTCGATCCCCGCTCAGTCCCAATATTTGTATGCATGAATATTGCTATTTGCATTGATCTGGATGTTTCTATGTATAATATGGATTTACAAAAAAGTATCAAAGTACGTTTATCCGCATTCTCGATTCCATATCATAAGCTTGTGATATGGAATCTAGAATGGAATCGAGAATGGTGGAAAAATAACGCTATCTAGACCCATGGTAAGCATAGCTTAGGTAGCTAGCTAAGCTATGCTTACCATGGGTCTAGATAGCGTTGTGTGGAATGTTGTAGCATATTTATTATTATTTATTATCTAGGTTTGTGAAATCTTGAGGATATAGAAAAATAAAATCGATGAATAAAACATCACAATTATAAAGAAATGTAGATTTTCCACCCATCACTACGGTAGGTGCCTGCTTCACAATGTGGGTAGATATTGCTTCAATGTTAGTGATAACATGAATTAATTAACGCAAATATATTCGGAAATTTACCTCGTAAGTAAACGTTTATTATTTGAATAAAGCAGAGCAACTCCAATAACAACAGTTTATGTTGAATGTCGTACTCAGTAAGTAGTCAATAACTGTTTTAATGAGAGACAAGTTCAAGAGTTTCCTAGATATACTTACAAATCTTCGTCTGAAGTTTACATTTATCATTAACTAGCTTTTGCCCGCGGCTCCGCCCGCGTGGATGTCGTTTATCGCGACCAAACATAGCCTATGTCCTTTCTCAAGGTCTAATCTACCCCTATACCAAATTTCATCAAAATCGGTTCAGTGGTTTAGGCGTGAAAGCGCAACATACAGACAGACAGAGTTACTTTCGCATTAATAATATTAGTATGGAAGTATGGATATGGATAAAACGTAATAATAATTTTACTGAGTACTTTACTTGGATGCAATATTAAACAAAAAGCTATATTTTCAATCATACGTATATTATTTATCTACATATTATACTCATGCCTGTAAGTGCCCGAACTGGGAGGCACAGGTGTATTAGCACCCACATTTTGCCAACCATGATTTTCGGTCCCACGTAATAGGGGGCGAGCCTATTGCCGTCAAATGGGCGCTTATTCATGGACTATAATGTTTACTGTCGTATGGAGAACAACGAAGGGAAATCCCTTAGTAGCCCTCTACGACACCAACAAGAGATGGAGTGACTCCATTCTACTCCATCCAGAGACAACATAAAACACTATTTTCTAAATCAGATTTCAGTTGGAAGAGCATTCCCCCTGTAAGGGAAAGGTCATGGGTAGTCCCACTTGAGCGCTTCTTTTTCCCGATGTATTTCGAACTTAAAAAGTTAGCATAATAAATGCTATAAAAATTCCATTCAGATTATCATAATAATTATTAAAATAAAAATATATCACAAGACATAATATGTGCAAAACTGCAGGTTCGGGCGGGCGTCAACAAATTCCTCCCCATCGACGTCAACCGGGAGGGTGGCAAGAAGGCTGGCGGCATTGACCCGTTGAATGGCAATGCCAATCATTTGCGCAAGGAATCAGATTTATATTAATATCCTTAAGCTCCACCACAAGAAGTTTGTAAACGATTTTTGCTAGGTAGGTACTTGACTGAATTTCATAAAAGTAAAAAACCATTTTTTGAAAAAGCTTTCTACTATTCAAATTCGATGAACAGACATAATCAACTTACATAGTAGAACGGTAGAGCTAGGTACCTATTGTATCAGCAGTAACAATTTAGTCGGTAATGTTTAGAAATATATACATTCACACCTATTTCTCTCCAGGGCAGGCAGAGACATACACACACAGCACACTATTTGACTTTATTTTTACATACTTCACGAGCTTCCTCTACTGTCATTAATTTCAAGCAAACCCGCCGGTTTCGAGTACTTCTGATCAGCCTTTTAATTTTTAGTTTAGAAATAGAGTTTCTATAACACACATGAAGAAGTAAATATCAAATTTCGGTCATCGTCAATTTAGTACTATCGCAATAATGCAGAATTATACCGTCATTCTATTGAAGTTGATTATGATCTTTAGCGTTAATAACATCCTCCTTGCTCTTAGCTCCGGTAAATGAAGCGAATATGTTTCTCGGCTAGTATTTCTCACACAAGCCCGTAATATGTTATAAATATTCATACATATACTTACAACCAGCGTTACCAAGCCTGTACTCACGGTGTGCTTATCTGCTTCCTCAGTAGAATGAAAATGTATAGTGATTGAGGTGAAGAATTTATAAAGATCACTAGCTTTTGCCCGCGGCTCCGCCCGCGTGGATGTCGGTTATCGCAACCAAAAATAGCCTATGTCCTTCCTCATAGTCTAATCTACCCGTATACCAAATTTCATCAAAATCGGTTCAGTGGTTTTGGCGTGAAAGCGTAACATACAGACAGACAGACAGACAGAGTTACTTTCACATTTATAATATTAGTATGGATATGGATGTTTTCAAGGAGATCTTTTCAGGAAGTCGCAGTTAATATTATAGTAGTGTAGTAGTAAATAGCATCAGGACAAGGAGTAAGGAGTAGAACCAAACCAGGCTCACCTGCAATCTGGTACACCTGCTAATATTAGAGCCTCTGGCACAGACTTTCCGTATCTACTAGAAGTCATGAAAATCGCTTCCGCAGAAGCCAATATAATCCAGATGGACCGAAAGAATTATGTTATGATATTGATGATTTCTAATTAGCAAGAATTATGTATATGGAAAATCAACTTTCCTACTTAGCAGCTAAACGAATAGCTAAATACAAAATAGAAAGAAAACCTTGCCACACAGTTAAGTTAGGTGAAAACAAAGTGCTTACGTTCACCCCAGTGTAGTGTTTTAGATTCTATCAGTAACAAACTGTCACCTGTGCCTTCACGCATATTTCTATGTGACTATATAAAAGTATATATGTACCTATATACCTAGTGAGTTCTAAACTATGTGTCTAAGTTAGATGTTATACTTGTGTGTTACAACCATTCCATAAAGTGAATATCCAAATGATATTTGTTATGACAAACAACATGATGGATCGTGACATCTTAATGAGAAGTTCGCAGTTCAAATACGAGTTCTATCAAATGAGTTGGTATCACACAAATTTAATAACAATAGATTGCGTTTTATTACCGTTGTCGTTATCGCTGCGCTAGAGAACGTGTAAAGAGTGTCGTCAACTGTAGTACATAAAATATTAAAAGTTATAAAACTGTTGCCGTAAAATTATGGTAACATGGCGACAAATATAGTGCGTAAGAAAGTGAAATTGGAAAAATCAAGCCTCTTCTACAGGTTTCGGCAACCATAGAATTCCTTCAATTAAATCCGGCTGACACTTGAACCTTACCTAAATAAGATATGTTCTATATTCTACAACATTCCACACAGCGCTATCTAGACCTATGGTATTTTGTAAATATATACATAGAAACACCCAGACCAATGCAAATAACCATGTTCATGCACACAAATATTGGCCCTGAGCGGGGATTGAAGCCGCGCCTCTGGCGGGGCAGTCGCGTGCACTACCACCACGCCACAGAGGAGACATTGTAATACAATGTATGTAAATTTCTGCAGATTCTGTAGATTCATTTATATGGAAAGTTTACAGCTCCCATTGGATATCTGTTATGGAACACAGGCTACTCAGAAAGGCTTTCACAATGAGTCGCTTATTGGTTTCGTTCTATATTCCTTTTATTTCGTCCATTTCAATCAAGATAGACCACGCATAGAAACGACCTGAATAATCAAATTAAATTTCTTTTTAACTTAGCATAACTTGAGAGATCCCGAGTTTCTTATCGTTCGAAACTTTAAACTATTGGGTTCCAAATGTCACTCGAGGAAAATGAATGTTTAGCAGTTTAATCGTCTTCGTGATTTTGTTCGTATTAAAATGACAAACTCTGTCATTAAGTTTCATTTACGTCTAAGGATTTATTTCAAGTAAGTTGTTTGTCGTCAATAAATGGTAATTTGACTAATTGGTTACCTAACCATTTTCAGAATTCTGTCAAACTGCTAAACATACGTTTTCTTCTAGAGTACCTACTTACATAAGGCTGCCATGTCAGTCCGTAAATCATTACACACAATACTGAATACCTTTTGTAATGGGACAGGGATAAAACACAAAGACAATGAAGAATTCCATGCTGCATACTCCACGTAGTATAAAGATAGTATGAAAATATACCTAGTTATGACAAATGTGGCCTAAGCTAGCCACTAAAAAACAAGGTAAAGTATCTTGTAAATCAAAGTGAAATGGCACCTTGTTTGTTTTTAATATCTAGAATGAGCCAACGGTGAGGTGTGGGGACGACGGTTGTTTTGTGTTTGAGATCATAACAACTGGAGTCGGCCCATTAGCTTTTTAATATATAATTCAGGGCCTTGAAATGGCGTACGGTGTTATGCGGTAAACCGCAATGACTACGAGTGGTTAGTGACCGAATTGGTTTATTTCGTTAAATAATATTTAACAAATTCTTACAATTATTAACTATTAATTAGGGAAACTCAAAATAATATTTTTTTTATTATTCATATTAAATAATGTACAGAACAAAATGACGTTCACAGGTTTCGATTTAAATCGCAGAACTATTTTGGAAATCAGTAGGTTGTATTAGTTGCAAATTGAGTACCTACTTATAGATGAAATTAAAACTGACCGAGATTATTTCAATTTTCATTTTAATGATTACCTTCTCGTAATATACTGGAAACAGTTAACTTTTGCAATGAACGCACATCAGCGTGAGAGAGAACTGCAATGTACAAGATTATGTCAAACACGTACATGAGCAATTGAATTAATTTCACTCGAGCTCTAAATATTTTCAACAGATCTAATGCTTCACTAACTTCACTGCATAGTGATCTGATAACATACATATTCTATGCAAACTAAATGCAACTTACGTGATTTATTCAGGTAAATACGATTTATAATTTAACGGATTCCATTGCCTTAGAATTGGTCTTACTGTATATTATTTCTGTCCGAAATTTCGGCTGCTTTTCACACAGCTGAAACTGTTAAAAGGTATGAATAATAAAATAACACAAAATAAAATATATTCCATTAGATAGTTTTTAACATTGAAATAAATTATTGCTAAACTTTATAATGTAAAAACTTAAGTAACTATCGTAGTAGAAACTTATTAGATTTTACTTGTATAGCTAAAATGTTTAATAGGTACTCAGAAATAATTTATTATCCTTTAGATATTTTGAAATGTAATCACTTTGTGTCTTGTAAAGCTTAGCAATTTCACATAAATCATATTTGGTATCGAATCCCTTGTTAAAATTTATGAACGTTATTTCAGTATTTGTTACATTGCCAAAATCTGTATTAATGTGCCATCAAGATTACATACAAATTACTAAGAAATAACAGTTTATATCAAATTTAAATGTACGTAATTCGCTTAAAGGTGATACAGGAATAGGTGAAACGTATCTATATAAATAGAAAACATGTAAAAAAGACGCAGACGAGATTCAAAGTGAGACATTTAGAATAAAATAAATGGCCCCTATATTTTACGGGCAATTTAATTATAGATCCAGTGCGCTATTACGTAAGTATATTTTGAAACTATTGCAATACATTCAAAGTCGTGTCTGACATTCATTACGGACTTCCTGTTACAGTCTTCTTCTCTACGTCACCGTTGCTCGACTAAATGATACTTAATTACAGAGATCAACTTGATATACGGCCGAAATATTGTGTCACCACGCTGTCTGTGTTGCGAACATGCGAGCAAAAATAAATATAAACAGTTTAAGTTATTTTTTAGCGTATCATGTTATTTAAGCTAAACGTTTCTCAAAAACATGACGATGTTTTTGAGAAACGTTTAGCTTAAATAACATGATACGCTAAAAAATACATTTCATATCCCAGATCTAAATTATATAATTTTTGTCATTTTTAGCGTTTTCTTGGATTTTGCAGTGTTCAATTTCAGCTCTAAAATTACTAACTCATGAGAAAATTCCATTTACAACATCATCTAAGCTAGAAGTTGGTGTCCAAAATATTACTGCAAATTAGGTATTTCAAGATTTTCAAGAGCCATATTATTATATTCTGCATAATAAGCTTCTTTTCTTAAACATTCCATCAGATGGGCCGCGTGCTTGTCTGCCACCTAAGTGGTACACCGAAAGAATCTCTCATAATTTATTGATCACTATTTAACTGGGCAACTTAACATTTGTTGTCTAGTAACAGACGTGGGGAAGTCTCTGCAAGCCAAATAGATTTGCTGATTTGAACTAGCGCCACAATATTGATGTCGTTATCGCAAGAAAGATTGTCCAAATTTGGCGGAATAGAATAAAAGGGTCACGCTATTTTTTCCTGAGAGCGTCATAAAAGCCGACTAGAGAACAGGGGTATTATACGACAGTTAACATAATTAGCCCACGAAAAAGTACCCAATTAACGGTGAAACCTTCGATTCCTGTTATGTGGAACAAAATAACAGAGATTTCAAACTCTGTTATTTTGTTTGTTCTCTGTTAGTTTTCAAAATGTGGATGTTACTAAAAAGAAGTGAGTAGGTACCTACAATTTGCCTACGTCTGTATATTTTTCACGCAAAAAGCACCATGTACAGTTTCATTCTCTTTCTCAGCATGTAAAGCAATCATACTCTCCAGAGAAACCAAATTCAGATTTAGGATTAAAACAGCTAGCTCTTTGTATATCTTTCCAATTGAATCGATAAAGAATGGGAATACTGCGGGCACTGATTACATTTCTCATTCATTCGAAACTCAACATCCTTTTCTAGAAACAATCGCTTTTTCTAGCTCACCCAACCGTTTCCAACTTCCTAGTGGCTTGATGAGTATCGGGTCGCTAGTCAAATGGTTTTTTATTCATTTTACATTGTTCCTCTCACCTTCGAATTAAGACTGAATAATGGTTACTGCACTGCAGCTGCATTTACATATTTTCTCTCCATTTCATTTACTTGGCAAGTTATTTGACTATAGCCAAACAGATACGTTGCTTTGAACTAGGTCTAGAATATTGATGTCGTTATCGCAAGAAGGATTTTCCAACTTCAGTGGCAGCTGCCCAAAGGAACTGAATCAAATTGCTATTTTCGAATGGCTACGTCTATTTAAGAGAAAGATGCATTCGAGAGTTACGAATGACGCAGCGAATTCGTTACCATCTGGCCAAAACCATCCTCCCACTCCCACCGCTTCTAACGCCCAACTTAACAGTAACAATAAATTTGCCAATGTCATTCACGATTTGCAAAGTTCCTCAAGTCAGTATTTTAAACAAAATACATTTTGGATCATTATTGAAATATTTTTATTACTTATTGTTGATTGGAATTAGCGATTAATGCGACACTTTATTATAGCGACAAATGAATTAGATGACTTCCAAGTTCTCAGTCGGTATAAAGATAAAGAAAAGGACAGGAAAATGACTATAGTTCACCTACAACTTGTTATAAATATGAAGCGAATGTTTTTTTTTGAATTCCAATACACGAATGTAATAGTCAAAGGCAAAACGTTTGCACATTTGATACTAATACCAGTTTCGGGTACAATTTAACTGCTACCAAGGAACAATGATCTATTTAATAACGTTATATTGTTCCCCTAACAACATTTGGGTCTGAAAATTTATGAGCTTGACTAACTGACAGCACTTTGTACAAGGTTTCCGGATGTTAGTGCGCTTTCATCAAATTACTTTGCCAGCATTGAATTATATATATTTATTATTTATATCATTATTATTACATACATATATATATACAGTTTATTCATACAGTTTATTTATTTTTAGCAATTAATATATATATTATTATACTAGCTGTCCCGGCGAACTTCGTACCGCCAATTTTTTCCCGCCCCGCGATCCGCGTCAGATCCCGTTCCCGCTGCACCATTTAGGGGGATGAAAAATAGATGTTGGCCGATTCTCATAGATACCGGATAAGCACAAAAAATTTCATCAAAATCGGTCAAGCCGTTTCGGAGGAGTATGGCAACGAAAACTGTGACACGAGAATTTTAGATATAATTTCGAATAGTGTCACACTTATGTAAATATTTCTTTAAACACGAATCTGCCTTCCACCTTGCTAAATGAACCTTGCATATTAAATTTATTTACCATTTAATTCACATAGTTGAACTTCGTAACTTTAGAAAACTTACAAAGTTCGCGACCTTTTCTTCAACAAAATTTAGTCATAGATATATCTTTTTATTCTCAATGTATAACAATACAATTATATTCTTATTGACATCAATAATCATTTTCATAAGCTAACCACCACTGGCGCTGGTGAAGAAGAAACGGCACAAGAAACAAGCTTTGTATTTCATCTAGATTACAATCTGTTAATTGTCACAGCGAAGCAAAACAGGTTCCATTGGATTATTCACTAAAATCTGTACCCAATAAAAATACAAAATGTTATGTGGACATGACTAGCATATCATATAGGTACCGTCATTATTTCAAAATTCAATTATTTACATGAAATTCAACTCACTGGTATTGTTTTTACTCGTATGTATTTTTTTATTCTATTATTTTTAACCAAAGCTTTCCTTTTTAGGTTTTTTACTCATCCATACTAATATTATAAATGCGAAAGTAGCTATGTCTGTCTGTCTGTCTGTATGTTACGCTTTCACACCTAACCCACTGAACCGATTTTTATGATTTGGCATAGGGGTAGATTAGACCATGAGAAAGGACATAGACTATGTTTGGTCGCGATAACCGACGTGCACGTGGGCGGAGCCGCGGGAACAAGCTAGTAAACCTATAAAATCAGCAGTATCCCTTCTATTTGCCATGAAAGGGATTTAGCAGTGAATTTCAAGTTGCTGAATTTTCCAGTTATTTTTTTAATTTCTCATCAAGACTTCTACAATCATTTTTATAGATAAATAATTAAGCAAAAATACCGCATTTATATTTTATATTGGACTAGCTTTTGCCCGCGGCTCCGCCCGCGTGGATGTCAAACATAACCTATGTGTTAAACCGGAGTGTCAGCTAATTACAAACCAAATTTTATTAAAATCGCCCCGTTTAGACGTCAAAGAAAAACAAACATCCATACTTACAAACTTTCGGGTTTATAATATTAGTATGACAAGTCAATATTCAAAACGGTACTTGTGAGACTAATCTTTTTCTAGCTGTAATACTTTGACAGGAACTGAGTTACCCGAACATGTCCTGGATATTGGAAATTCCCCTTTTGAATTCTTATTCTCTTGACATTTTTTGATCAGAAAAGGTAGCTTCTAAATTTCCTTGAACATATATGAGTATATAAGCTGCCCGAATATATAGGACATTAAATTTGTAGTTGTCTATCTTGGCAACAAGCAAGCTACTCGTAGGCACAAGGTGTCGCCTTGTTAATTACACATAGCAACCATGTGTGTGTGACGTGTGGCCTATTAAGCTGCTTCGTTGTCGTTGCGGTTAGCTGGTCACACAGACGAACACTTTCACACAAATACCTATATCCTTTAATAGCCGTGCCTCGTGGTTTCGGAATGTTGATCGAACGGTCCCTTAATTGTTTAGTGTTCGACAGACAGAACTTATGTTATTAGGGGTATGAAGACAGATACAGATTGAGTTACACGCCTATATACATATTATACCGACTATAAAGTGGAGAATTTAAACGAATTAAAGTTTATCTATGACTAGCTGTAGTTCCGGGCTCAGGTTTAGTGATGTTTTGAACCTGTTTCCGCATATTCCGCATTCCATTCAATATCCCATAAGACAAGCTAGTTAAACTATGTCAACTTTGGGTCTATGTAGCGCTCGCTGTGTAGAATTTTTTTAAACACTAGCTATTGTGGTTCCGCCCGCGTATATGTCAGATATCGCGACCACTGACTCCATACCAAATTTTATTAAAATCGCTTCAACCGTTTAGACGTGAAACGGTAACAAACATTCATCCATTCATCCATACTTACAAACTTTCGCATTTATAATATTAGGAGGATGTATTTTGTGGTGCTTACGGTAGTCAAACCGAATAGGGTTATTTAGTGAGGACATAAAACGGTTTATACACGGTTTACATTTCGCTACAGGCGTTTATTAGCATCCGAATGACACACCTGGCATAATGCCCTGCCTACTACTCTTACCATCAGGGATGAAAAGGTTGCTTTAGTCGAGATTATGTTTGTATATTACAGGAAAGTTATCATAATATGAACATAAAAATTAATGAGCTATAGGATTGAATTTCGAATGTACAATGTATCAGTAGCTTAAAAAAATATTTCATATAGTATATTCTCTTTACAATCTTTAACTGCGTTTAAGAAATATGCTTAACAAGGGTGCAATATTTTCACTAACAATATTTTCACTAACAGATTTTCAATTAAATCTAGTTTCAACGCTTGTAGTTATTAAAATGACGATAAAATACGGCAACTTATTTAAGAAGTTCAGGAACTGATTCTGAAATAAGGTTACTAGTGCAAAAGTCCGGGCAGGCTGTACATTAACAGTACAAAAATAAATGAGGTCGCACAAATCCGAAGTGCAATGCGGCCTCGTGGGGACGTGCTTAACGTTGCCAAATTTGAACACAACTAAAACTATTTATTACATGAAACTATTGTATTCGGCTCTAGGGTTTGCGTTATAATTAAAACCATGAATTTTGAAATATATCAAGCTGTAACTGAAAGCTTAGTACCGTTGCAAACTTTGCTGCTTACTGTGTTCTGACGTACTGTGGAGTCGATCTCCTAGAGATAGATGTAACGTTGAATAGGTAATATTAAAACTAAACCTATTATAAATAAATAATATTAAAAAAAAATATCTCTTGAAACATCTTCTGCCGTTTGCTTGTTCCGTTCTCCTCTTTTATTTAGAGGTACTTTATTTCTAAGTCTAATTAGGAAAGTACAGTGTACACAAGTTGCGATATACTACATGCCAAATTATGGTTTGAATGTAATTTTTAAACTATCGCGGCGTTTACTCATAGTTTATAATGTTCGGGACTTCACGCGATATATAATGGGAATATATCGCGTGAAGTCCCAAACATTATAAATTATGGTTTGAATTCCTTCATTGATATCCCTTTTCTATTCCACTACTGTTTTGGGTAATTCTGAGATGGTGGTGGATGAATACGATAAATAAATAAATATGCTCACCACGTGAATACACCAACGTGCGTGTTCTCTTGGACTTAGGTACTCATAGGCCCCCATAATGGCTAAGTATCCGGCAGGCAGACTGAAAAAAAAAACAACATTTATTAATTTACTTTGCAAGCAAATCAAGCTTACATCTATTTGGATCATACATAATTATGCCAGAGATTTAAAAAAACAACACTGCGAGTAGAGCAACCCGCTTACGTTTGGTCCAATATCGTTGGATTAACTGCTCAGCATTTTTTTTAATTCACATATGCCACAAAGCAGAGGTTTTTTAAGCGACACTAGGTTAATAGACATTTTCTTTCCATTTTCCAGTTTCTTATCGATTCCGGGTTGTGTTAAGCTTAGCTCAAAGCTACATAATAGAAAGTTTGTTCTTTATAATAGTTTATTAATAGTATTAGAACTACTTATATTGGATTATACCGGCTCTAAGTGGCTATGCTAGCTGAGGAAAATTAACATGTTATAAATCATGACATAATAAGAAAAAATAGTTTTATTTCAATGTGTAATATTCACGTAAACTACCACTAGTATTACGTGGTAACATAACATTATAATATTTTATAGTAAATAACAGCTTTATGGCTGACTACTGTGGATGAGGTTCCGAGATCGAGACCTAGGTCAGGTAAAGTGCTATTGAGTTTTCTAGGATGAAATGGCGATTCGGGATAGAAAGTAAACAGTGGCTTCATTAAAACATATCAATATGCAACAAAGAACTGATATATACTTATAGTAAGTTCGAAATAATAAGAACATGGTTGAATCTTTAAAGTTATAATGTTATGTACGGAAGGTAGGAAGCCCTAGCCAGATGGACTGACGACCTAAAAATGGTAGGACAGACTGGATGCGGAAGGCGGAGGACCGGCAGAAATGGCGCACATTGGGAGAGGCCTATGTCCAGCAGTGGAGTGCGATACGCTAATTGATTGATTGAAGTACGTATCTTCATAGTCTCCTTATATTATTATCATGGTGCATATAATACATAAGCATAAGAAGCTTAAGATATAATACAAGTCGTCATGGAACGTGACGAATTAACAGAAGTAAAATATATTAAATGAAAAAAGGCATAAACGAACAATAGATTTAAGTCGACTTTTTGATCCAGGATACACTAAAATGAATAAGATGAAAAATGTCTGCGGGACGTGGTCTGCCTCACAATGCAAGCGTCAACATGCAGGAAAATGAATTCAGCTACTAAGTTTATATCACAACTTGAATGATATTTAACGAATAACGCTGTTTTTCACACTGTTGTACGGCACATGTGGTGTGTTGGTACAACAAACATTTACATAATATCGATTGCAAAAAAGTTCGTGAAAGGCTTTCTTGCCTTTTGTAGTTTTCGTGACACGTTTTGTTCTGTATTTAGTAGTACTATTGTTAGTTAAATGAGTGTAAGGTGATTCTTGTAGGAGTTATTGCTCGCAGCATCGAAGAATTGCCGTTACTTATCATGGTTATAAGTGAACTGGGCGATCATATTATTATCTAGCCTAAATGTTTCTGAGCTATATTCAGATAAATCAGAATTATGAGGAGAAATGGACTTGGTTGGAGAATGACTTACAGCTTCTGTCACTAAAGTCTTGGTAGAATATTAGCTTAAAGCAGTGTAAGGGTAAGGTTCATTACGTATAGCCTAATCAGTCAGGTTTCAACATTCCTAGCATGCTAAAGATTACACCAAAAAGAACTTTGGATATTACCGTAACAGTGAAACAATAAATGATTTGTCATAATGTGTCGATCACCATTTTTACAAGTTTTGAATCAATTTTTAATGTTTGTATGTATTTATAATGTGAAGGTTTATTAATTTCTTCATCATTCATGCATTGTAGTCAATTCAATCTAAACAGATAAGACGGCAGAAAAACCTCATTTAAACGGATGAGGTTTTTTGAAACCATTAAGTATGCTAACTATACAGGAAACGTGTTACGCTCGGGCGGGACTCGAACCTGCGATCTTTCCCTTACAGGCCCGATCGATAAATTTTTCCTAATGCATTCGATTTGTACAATGCAATCTGGTTTTGAAATATATATATATTTTTTACTACAAATTCGTCTTCTTCTTCATTTTCATAGTGTTCATTCCAGTCGCATCCGAATCCGCTTTACCAGTCGGTCCGCTTTACCATTCTAACTGTAATGGGGCAAAACTGGGGCTTTACAAAAATCTAAAAAGTTACGTAGCAAATGTTACATATTGAAAAGACAAAACTGATTCCCTTTTGACTTTTCCAATATTGTTTGAAATTTCAGCAGTCCATAAAGATTGTTCTGATGGGTAAACATTTCAACATAGTATAAAATCCTCAACACACTTCCTAAATGGATGAAAAGTAAAGCTCTTGGAAAGTTTACTCGGATTTTTTTATAATCCTCTTCATTTAATTTATAATCATCATATAAACATTAATTCTTATAATCTTTTTACAACCCTATTTCGTAACCGTGCTTTCCCTTCATATTAATAAAATAATAAAACGGGCTAATATTTACCACTAGTTTATTTCTGGAAAGCGATCCTTTGAAATTTCCATTGCAACATAATAAATTAAGGCATTATTATAGTAATATTTCATAGGCTGGCGAAATGTGGGCGCTAGCACCTCTGCCTACCCCTTCGGGGAATACAGGCGTGAATTTATGTTTATGAGTTTATTTCATAGGCACAAGACAAGGAATCATTCCTTGTACAAAGTTGTAAAAGCATGTTTAAATAGATCAGATCACGAAATGACTTACTAGAAGCGGGCAAATGATTCCTCAAAGAACTTCCACGCTCCAGCTGCCGGGACGAAGCTGTAGCTCTTTGCTAAGTTTTTATATAACTATATATATATATTTTTTTAAACAGATATTTGAATATTTCCCACGTAATTTATGTCTCACCGACCGATCCATACATCAAGTTTTTGTCCGAATACTTATTCCCATTGATTCGTATACGTCATCAAGTATTGTCATCTTGTGCATTTTTTTTTAAACTTTAAATTTGTGGCGTGGAACGTAATACATTAACTGGCTGTATTAATATAATATAATGCAGACTGTGCGTCAGTAGCATTTAGTAGGAATATAGTATTAAAACTGATTGCAAAGATGTATAACAAAAGACTGGTATACCAATAAAGAAGAGTTCACATAACTAAGGGGGTTGAATAGTATGTGTGGGTACTCGGTGGCGGAGACACGCTCGCAATACACTTGATAGTCGTTCGAGGAATGCGTGAAATGAATGTGGTGTGCCTCGACTGAGATAAATCTATTACTGATGGTAGCTGCCTTAAATTCGCAAGGAATCTGTGATAGTGATGCCGGTTTGATTTTATCACTACGGGTGGGTATGTGTGACGTTTGCCACAAAAATAATGGATCGTGTCAAGTGTATCTAATCCTACTAATATTATAAACGCGAAAGTTTGTAAGTATGGATGGATGTTTGCGGCGGGCGAAGCTGCAGGCAAAAGCTAGTCCTATATAAGACTCTGTGTTCCAAGTTACAGTATTCGAAAGTTATGGTTTAAGTTCACAATTAAATCCGTTACAGTGATACCCCATACGTAATACCCATATACTAAAGCTCGTCCAAATAACTAACTAATAAACTGCTACCAAATAACCTTAACTTACTACAAAAAATGTATAGTTATTAATTAGCATAATAAATGCTTTAAAAATTTCATTCAAATTACTACACAAAGTAACAAGAATACTTGAAACCTGAACTCAATACTTTAATAAAATGAATTTCAGTGCTCTATGATAAAATTTATTGAGATTAAATGACATGGTTGACTGGTCCTGTTTTTGACCTAAATGTGCAGTGTGCTTGTCTGAGAGATGCTGCTCCAACACTATTGCTTTCCGTAGCTAGCGATTTTGATTATTTTCCTATCAAAGCGCTTGAGTGCAAATAGAATTCAATTTGGGAGCTGCTACCGGCGCACCTACAACTTGCAACGGGAACTTTGAAACTGAACTTAAAGTATTTTCCACATTACAGTGCACCATTTGATAGTCAGAGCGAGCAGGATTTCAGTAAATATATTAGATACCTATTCTGAAAATGGCTGAATAGAAGAAACTCGAATTCAGCGGTCATCTATCACATAAATATAGTCATATAATAAAATATCTCTGCGGATATTTATTTTATACGTTAACAAAATCGATTAATGTTGAATTCATTGATCAAAGAATAGCATAGAATCTATAGAGGTAACCCTTTATAATTAGACAAGCGTTGTCAAACAATGAAATTTAATCGATATTGACATCCAGATCTTGGTATTTAATTTAGTTAAACTTTTTTTAGAAATTGAAGGTACCGCGCTTTCAGTACGACAAGTGGTTTGCTTATATAAATGTCACTGCTATAAATAAAAGTTGGCCAACTAACTCAAATTGTATCGTAGTTTTGTCGGCTTATTTTTCGTGCTGTCAATGAATTTATTGGTTCGTCGTTCAGTGAGTCGCTCGTGGTCGGACGCCCACTTTCCTCGATAACTGTAGTGTATCAACGTTATAGCTAAATTCATGGAACATGTGCGACAACATTCAAAAACAGCTTTTTGTTAGGTGTCATTCAAACGGGTTCCGTCATTGACGATTTGTCATAAAACAGCAACAAACATGATTCGTCATGACGTTTACATTGCATCACACGAACAAAACTGTTAGGAACATTAGTTCATTTGAAACATTCAAACTCAAATTCGCAATTTTTTTTTTATACCACTTAGGTGGCAGACAAGCACACGGCCCACCTGATGGAAAGTGGTTACCGCGGCCTATGGACGTATGCAACACCAGGGGCGTTACACTCGCGCTGCCTACCCTGAAGAAACCTTCTAATGCCCCTCTTGAAGAACCCCATATTGTAGTCGCTTGGGAAAACCATGGCAGGCATTTCATAATACCGTTAAAAATAATTGAAATAAAGTTCTACCCATATCACGATCTCGTTAATTCCCCAAAATATACTTAATTATTATACAATATCCACAATATTATTCAAATATGATAATAACTTTGGAATCGTTCTCATTTGTTAGTATAATATTTATAATCCAAATAACTCAAGTACTCAGTTTGCTCTTCAATCTGCTCCGTCAAATTCAACATAATTTTAGTAAGTTTACGTATTTTATAGACCCGTCCTGGCTTCGCACGGGAATGTTTTGTAAAAACAAATCCCACGACCCGACTAAAACGTCAAAATAATAACGAATCCAGTAATATAGTCGTACCAAGTACAAACCAAGGTAGGTTATTTATTTTATCTTTTAGACTGTTAACATATTTGTGATATACCTACTCCTCAGGTTGCAAACAAGTAAATGCACCTCATGGTATGTGGTTACAGAGCCTATAAATGCATACAAACGCGTCACTACTTTTGAAAATGAAGGAAGAGAGAAAGAGGCGAATGTTATAAAGAAACTGGTTCTGATTGTCTGGTCTAGTCTATAATTCGTCTGCTAATTGATAAATTGACAGAACTTAATTTAAAGAATTAACCTATCCTCTGAGGCATCCATGAACTGTTCGTTTCTTTTTGTCACCGTTGGCAATATTCTTTTTTAGTCTATCTGATTTAAACAAGATACGTGGTTATTATCCATGGGCGGTGTCCATACGCCTTCACATTACAAAACTGATACCATTAATAGTTGCCTACAAACGTTAGAAAGCACCCAAATAAAATACAAGTTTTCATATTAAAAGGTAATAAGCGCTTTAAAAATAACTCGACCACAATAATTTTACTACAATCATGTCATGTGTGGCCACGATCGGACACTTGTTTTTAACGTCGTTATAAGCAACAGACTATGACATGTGTGGTTGCGTGTGATGTGGACACCAAACTAAATTCTTACGATCACTTTAACGACCTTTTGTGGTATATATATCAATACAACATAGTAAAAACCAGATTTATAATAGGTATATAATAAACAATCTCGTTCCTAATTGTGCAATCTGGATCCGATTGGATGGGTAGTGGATTGTCGATGACAAAGCGGGAATCTCAGATTAGAAAAATAACATAAACGGAACGATCCAATAGAACTGGAAAGTGAAAGCCACAAAAAGGAATACTAAAGAAGTGTTATCTCGCTCGCACTCGTGCGTGCTCACAATGAGTGCGAACAAGATAGCACTGCTTTAGTATTCCTTTTTGCGTCTACACTTACTAGTTCTATACGTTCCGTTTATATTATTATTTTAGTCTGAGATGGGCATATAATAATTATATTTCTTGAGATAGTGTCATCAGCAATCATCAATGAAATAACCACGACATTATGTTGTCAGGCAGTCAATGAAAGCAGTCAGTTAATAAAACAGCTTATAACCAGAATTTATGATAAGGCTTAACAAACTAATCCGTGAACCGATACAGACTAAACCGATTAAATCATTGAGCGGTGAACCAATCACACCTTCTAATACATCCTTACATTATATAACACACCAGCGGGTTCAGTCGTACGGATCAGACAATAGTGACACTTTTGAGTTATGAACCGACTCGCCCTCATTGCAGTGTCCTCATATTAATGACGTCACACATAGCCGGCATAAGCTAGTCGGTCCCTGGTTGTTTATAGGTGAGAATTATAACCACGGATTATTAGCTAATCGTTTCTGACGTATTGATCGGTCGCAGTCGCTCAACAACACGCTATCTACTATTTTAATACCAGTCTATTTATAGCTCCACTTATATTATAGGGTATATTTCTCCATAACATTATCTTTAAATATTGTTGAAATGTCAGGAACAAGATTGGTACAATTATATTGTAAAACACCAGCCCAATACGGGGCATGATGCTGTATTTAAAAGTGTCTATTACTATTATTTTTATTTACCTTTTCAACCGATGTAATATACTGGTCTTCAGATATTCCTTGTGATTTAAATTCTATATAGAAAGACGAGTCTATTACAGTGATGATAAAAGCTTATTTTCTCAATACACTGAAGAAATAATGACGATAATAGACATGTAAACAAAGGCTACTTTGGCGCCAGAAAAATGGCCATTGTCTACCTGAAGTGGAACGCGACGAGGCCAACACCCTCATCAACATTTTGTGCTTTGATTATAATTAGGTTCAGGTTTCTATGTCCGTTCGTTTTGTATCCAGGATTTATCTCTTCACAGATAATAAACACTGTATAGTATTTGAAGTTTCTCTGTTGAATAGGTCCCTCAAGTATAAAACTACCTACTAGCCGAACGCCTTTTTGCTCCACAAATAACAATTGTGGAATCCTTAGGGAAAACATCTTTCTTACGCTCAATTGAAATACAAGGGTTATTTGTACTACACAATCGTTAAAGAATGCGCCTATGGACTGATAAGATAAGAGTTGAGAAATAACCCACAGGACAGGCTTGCCTAGTGTGGGGCCACTGGACACAAACAAATTTGTAGGAATATGTTATGGAAATAAACAAATTTTTATTTATTTATTATTATTTATAAATAAATATTCCACAACATTGTACACAACGCTATATAGACCCATGGTAAGCTTAACTAGCTTCTGTTATGGAATCTAGAATGAGGAAAAACATACTTGGATAGTTTTTATTGTAAATACTTACATATTCTATATATCTATATATAGAAACACTCAAACCAATGCAAATAGCCATATTCATACATACAGATATTTGCACTGAGTGGGGATCGAACCCATGCCTCCTTTGTGGCAGTCGCGTTCACTACCGTCACGCCACAGTGGCTGTCAATAGTTTTAGAGTTGAGGTACAATGAAGGATAAAACATATTATGTGCTTACATAAAGCAAACGAGCAAATCGATGTTCGACGCCTAAACATACTTACACCGAAAAAAAAATAGCACAAAGTCACAAACGCCTCAATTATCATAAAATGAAAGGTTTCACTTCACTTCGTCTGATGGTAAGCTAAAGGCAGTCTCGGAAATCGTTCAAATAAGACACACAAAACTCATTCACTTACTACAACCCTAGAGTGGTCGCGCTATGAGCATTTTGTCACCCTGGCCGAAAAATTGTTCATAAAATTTTACTAGTAAACTATTCAATGCTATGCGTCCCAGTAGCTGGGTGTACACTCCTCCCGTGTACGTGGTAGCAAGTACAAAATATATCAGTGCACAGGTGAGCGCAGGAATAAGATTATTGCGCAGGGTTCCTCTGAGTCGTCGATTTGCTAAGTGCTAAGTTATTTTATGAGAGAACATGTTGTGATGTTTGATGTGTTCGAAATTCCGACAATTTTTTTTCGAGTTATAGTTATTCAATTGTTTTTAATTTAATTATGAGACTAAATTAAACGTCTTGTTTTTTTTTCTGAAGCTAATGCTTCATTATAGACTACAATATTGATTATTTTAGTAAACGTAAGTAAATCAGGAAAATATTCACCTATTAGTAAGGGCATTAAAATGCTATAATCGCGACTACTCAAGTTCTGCGGGAAGGCAAGAATATACCTTTAAGGGAAATATTTGATTAGAGGATTAATTTATATAATAAACTATTGATTTCACAAAATGCTTGTAGGTAATAATTAGATTAGTCCCAAATACTAAATATAATTCCAAGATAACCATAAAGAGAGTCAAATCACTTTTATCCCAGTAACGAAATATTTCAAATAGGTCACTAATCTATTAAAGGAGTACACCCAATTAAATCTATAATCCTATTAATAAGCGTTAGCAATATGTTCAAGGTACTCAATATAGTGATGTGTGAAGTTCAGTTTGCTCCATTTGACATTAATCGCTAAATTATACCAATGATGTAACCGAGATTCACAGCACGTGCTGCTTATACTCGTATCGAATTAGAGGGTTTTACGTCACGCACACAGTACAATGGGACTTAAAAGTTTGTAATTTTGCCTCCGTCCAACCTGCTAAGTACTTAGCGTTGGATCACCACTCTTTTCCTACTTCTAAATAATAAATTGTTTTCGGCGGCGATTCCGGCTATTGAGGTTGCTTGAAGTTTCTTTATTTAAACTACTTCTTCACTATTCTGGAAAATTCTGTCTTTATTATATATTTTATCCTGTCCTGTGTAGTGCTCATGTTATACATACAATATGAGACTACTTACCTTGGGTGTGCTCGTTATGGGCTGTTTTCTTTAGTATAATAATTTTAAAAATTCTAAATCATTAGTGACATACATAACGTCCTCTGTATTCAAGTTTAAAACTTTGCTCCGACCCACATGTCCACGGGGCAAATTTAACGTAGCCGGGTGAATAGCAAATGAACTAGCTCATTTAAAGGCTTAACTCGTGCATACCCGCCGTGCCTGACTGCAATAATTGTATGGATACAGTGCGACTGCTCTGCTCGGGAATATTCTCAACATAACTAAGTTTCTTGCTACCAGCAGGTAGATTGGTACTCAATTCAACTTCTAAAGGAATATGCTATTTGAAAATGAGTTTTGACAACAGTATTACTGAAGGTCAGAAGCACTCAAAACCGGCGGGTTTGCATGAAAGGATTAATAACAAGAAGAAGCTCGGAGGAAGTTCATGAACTATGTAAGGATAGAGTCAAATGGCGGGCGGTTGTTGTTGTATGTATGTATTACCAAAATCTTAGAGACTGGGGTACTCTTGACACAGCAAAAGGCTTTCCTTTGTTGAGGGCAACTCTGTACCCGTGAACTTCGGGTGTGGTACAGGGCCGTAAAACTAATTGCCCACCAACACGCCGAAGACCAACAACGTGTGGGGGCTGCCAGTCATATAAAACCACTGTGCCACTTTAACACAAAGCTTCACCGTGAAGGTATGACTAGAACAGACCCATCCACTGCTGAAACGAACTGCCCAAGTAGGTCAGCTTTTTTAACAAACTACCCGTCGGACCGCAAATCATAATAAATGAAATTTTACCTGTTCTGCCTACCCTACTTTCTAACCACATCAAGATTTTTATTAGAAATTTGTAACTTCATTTTAATTAGGGCTTGAGAGATAATTAATTTCCTAATAACAGTTTATTAAGCTTCATAATTGATGTGTTTTCCAAGAAACTACAGTGTTCTTCATAAAGAACATTAAAGTTTTTACGAGCCCCGTAAAGTTAGGGATTTTGCGCGCACCCCATGTTGTTGACGCGGAAAATAAATAAAAGAGTACTAGGCATTCCAGCATAAATAAGTACTTTTTTATTGAATGAAAGACGCGGTTGTAACGCTACGCTCTTGCGTCATAAGGCATTATAAGCTGCAAATCCGTAACCGTATTCCCTCGTAGCCCATGCGTAACCGTACCACACATCAAAAAGTAAAACAATATAAATTATTGTTCACCGTAGATTTATTTTTATTAAACTAATCGATAGGTTAGGGTGTTCTAAAGGTCATGAAATCAAAACATCCAAATCACTAGTACTCGTACAACCACGTAGAGATCGTCAACTTACCTTATCTAATAGTTTACTTAGACTCTATTATTTTTTGATAGTGATTATTTATATTTTAGCCGCGGCATTATGAATAATACTCATTATATTATTATGTAGGTATACTCAAAAAAATCTCAACATCTTTCAAAGCCACGTCACGATATTAATATAATTTTAACATTCAATAAGTCAATTCTATTTACATATACATGAAAAACGAAAGACTTGCTTTCTACGTTTGTGCCACACATGTTTTGAGAAAAAAAGAGGAAATGCTCGAGAAGTCACTAAGCACATAATATGATATTAAAATATACTCAAAGGAAATATAAGCCTACTTTTATCCTTAAAGCATTATATCAAAGTGTATGTACTGAAGTCACATTTCACGAAAGCCGTAAGCTGTGCTCAATGGGGATCACTAATGAATACACAGAGATACGTGTACAATATTCTTCGACGAATACGTAGGTACGTAAGAAATGCGTCGACAAGGGAAATGCCTTGTTGATAAGAGCAATACGAACGCAAAATATAGATAGCTCAGGTTGCAAGTATGCCACATGATCCCCCACTCCGACTGCAGATGCACTTCTCCTTCGAAAGTAGTATAAATACGAACCTGGCAATGAATGAACCTTTGTCCCGCTATAATTAGATTGCATATAATTATGTTCTTATTCGTTATAAACCATACGCTCGCAAGAATTATGTTGAGCTTATATCTAACATAGAGACCTAAAGTCTTCACATTTTCTCTATGAGAACCATTTCACTCTATACTTATTTCAGAAATTTTACATTTTAACATCGCACGTACATGGTATACAAATGCTTACCGAAAGAGTAAAATCGAGTAACTTATTTTTTTGTAAGTTATATGCTTACGTTTGAATTCATTTCATCTGATGGTTAGTAATAATATAGTCTTAGATGTAGCACGTTTGTCTAGAAGGAGCAATTAACCTTCAGACTCTCAGGTAGCCTTCATAAAATACAGACTCAGGCATAGAATTCTATTCCTTATGTACGCATAATAAATATGTAGTCAAAAGATACTACTGTATAAAAAATGAAATAAGCTTCGTATCGAGTATATGCAGATATCTATAAATACTTGCTGTTGTTTAAATGTTAGGTATTCCTATGAGACTTACTTGGAAGATCTAAGTTTCGTATTCAGATAAGAATGTAATAAATAACCCTTTCATGGCAGTCGAGTAATAACGTGTTTATATAAAACTGTACTATCCCCCACTGTGATATACCTGATACTGAAAACTTTTGACTATGAAAGGCCACAAAGAGAACACACAGCTTCGCATCAATACTTTTGAACTAATGCGAAATTAAACACAATGGAAAGAGTGTAAACTACTATTTAGTCTAATAAATAGATGAGAAATCAGGCAATTGACGCAAGGGATTTATTTTTGAATGCAGGTAACGAGATAGTGAAAGGTACATATAAATACGATAGTGGAACTGGTGACGCATGCCGCGTTCGTTCGCATAAATTGGATGCATGATGAGTCAATGTCCTAGTTTAATGGAAACATAACACGCCATAAGCTTTACCCACAATTAATGCCTTAACTATCACTAAGAAATAACATAATATTATAAAGTTAAAGGCATTGCAGTGTAGTTTGAGTTACAATATTTATTCCTTTTTATGTCATACTCCGCTCCCCAAAAATCTGTGAAGATTACGTCACACAAGTGATTATTTCGCCGAGCCCCGTTAAAGCCTCGATCAAGCGAACTTATTCCAGTGACGTAACAACATTTAACTACTCCCAAAGTGACATTGGCGCGCTGCGGAACCCGCAGAACCGGTAGAATAATACAATAATTCTGCGACCTCCATTAAAACCCGTATATTTAATGTACTTCCTTTCCGATGGTGGCGTATTTTTCTGGGAACCCCAAGCGCTGGCGCGGTGCCAACGACACGGGACCTTAGGGCACGAGTCCAGCGCCTTGAGATAAAATTTGATATATCGCTTATGACGTCCACATTTTAAAAATACAAAATCGGAACACATATTTATCATTTATCTATATTTCGATGTAGTTTCCACCTGGTGGTTTTAATCATTTTATCTCGGCAATATCGCGTCATAAAGTCGTCATAGTCGTATTAGAAGACGTGTTCTAAAATATTATATCGTCTGCGGCGAATGTCTTTACTGAGTATATCATGAAAATTGATTTTTGAAAGCAAATCGTACTCGTGCTTATGCCAAAATGTTAATCCTGATTATTTTAACGAATTTCTTACAGTACCTACTTAAATCTCGGAATGGAGTACTTGTGTAGAGGTAATTAATGACAAATATTAGTTAGTTAACAGTATTATATATATTCGAGAATAAATAAAATTAGGTACGTTATTTAGTTAATTATTTTATTAATTTAAATACTTCGTATATAAATGGTTTGCACATCATCAATATTTTTAATCAAAATAAAGGTGAAAGGATTTAGGAAGGTCCATCGAATTAACTATAAGGTAAGTTAGCGATTACTCCTTCTAAAATGTGCTACTATAGTGTACTACAGTACTATAATCTTATAGTACCTATATTATATTTCATCCCTAGCGAATTCCATAAGCAATATTTTAATAACACATCATATCACACCACACATCACACTTACACAGCTCCCATAATCTTTTCTGAATAAACCGAAGAATGAACTTATTGAGTTTTCTACAACGATTTCTAAACATAAAAAATTGTGCGGCTACGTACCCACTGGACCCTCAAAATTCGACCTCATCTATAAATATGGTCCATTGGACCTCCATGTTAGAATTGGACCCTCAATCTTGGATTACATTTTTACTTTAGTGTCCATTAGACCCTCTGTCAAACAACGAGTTCCATTCGACCTTATTTGTACATCTTCATTTTAAAAAGTTAAAATATGCTTGACGATTTCTGAAATAAACAGAGCCCATTCCTTAGTCCGTAATAAAATGGAACAAAATAAAGTTACTGTCATGTGGGAGTGTTCTCGAGAACAAGTACTATATCGATGTGAGTTGCTTTATTTACTGGTATGAATTGCATAATTACCTAATTAATACTTTAACCATTTTATGCTAATGGTGATTATTCTAATAGATATAATATCATTCTATGACTCTTGCGTGTGTTCTTGTTAGGACCTGAATTTGTTACATGTGATAGTTTGTTAGATAACTAGGCGACTTCTTACCTATAGTGTGAGAGCCAGTAAGCAGCTACCGATATGTACTTGACCAGGCCTATTCATACCTAAGAAACATCATATAGGGAGTCACTAAACCTAACCTGGTGAGAATGGCTGGAGCTCTAGTCGACAAGGTTTCAAAAAATATGACATGCGAATGCATTTGACTGACCTACCATTTACAGATTATTTCGTACACCGTGTATTAATGTTGCCATCAAAGAAACACAGGGTCTTAAAGCTCTAAAACTTCTCAGTTTTATGCATGCAAATGAATGATAGAAATAAATGATAAAAGAAATGTATCTTTTAATTATCCTTCTGAACAAATAAAAGAGTAGTAGGATGACAGGAGTTTTGTATATGAGCAGATACAGAGTAGATCATCTAAATACAGAAGCGACAGCAGGCTTAACGAATCTACCTCACAACCATGAGATCGAATTCTGGCCGTCATACTAAATATGTAGGATTGTCACGATACAAGATAAGTTGAACTATTTATTTTAACTATAGGATACTTCCTAATTGCAAATTGGAAATATTCGACAACAGGAAGGGACACGAAACTCCTAAGTAATACCGCTGGGACGCTGAACGATGAGCCCATTGATCGGCCAGAGATCCGTGCTTGTTATTCTGGCTTTTCCCAATTTATAACGTATTTTCCCTTTTATGTCAATATAAGCTTAACTATGTTTCAATATCCTATTTTGTGTCTTCTAAGGCATTTCACATAACATTAATTTTACCTTATCTAAAACATATTTGGTTACGAATACGTCTCTGGCGAGTGCTAATTCAAAGGTCGCGGGTTCGATTGCCGCTCAGTGCAAATATTCGTATACCTGAGTAGGTATATCTACATTGGTATATAATTATATTTTTCATATGTAAAATCATTGCAAAATAAATCTTTTTAAGTAATATTA
Source organism: Eilema sororculum (assembly GCA_914829495.1). NCBI lineage: Eukaryota > Metazoa > Arthropoda > Insecta > Lepidoptera > Erebidae > Eilema > Eilema sororculum. Next base: position 18,105,146 of record OU618532.1, on the reverse strand, counting down.
TTCAAGTCGTATCCGCGTATTAAAAATTACATCATAAGTATTTTAACTTTCTAGTTCCTATTAATTTGAATGCAATTATATAGCATTTATTAAACTAACTGTACAATCCGATTACATCAGGAAAAAATAATTACTCATCTATTCATTTTTTACTATATATGTTTTGAACATTTACTTGTCCCGACTGACTGATGGCCGACTAATTTATCAACACAGTCAAACTTGAAATAGGGTTGTTAATCAATTTTTTATTATTATGGTCTACTGTACATGTACATTTGACAATAAAATTAACTGTTAAAGATACATTTTTGAAGTTTTGAAGATATTTGATTTTAAAAATTCTATTTTCGATCCGCCCGAAAACGCTCCATACAAAACCATGGTGCAAATGAATGGATTGCACGAGAATATCGCATTTATCTTAGTCCACCTTGCGTTTATACGTTTACAATTCATAATAATATATATATATAGTTTTTGTCTTATTCGCTTGTTTATATTTTGACCTATTCTGGCAATTAAAAATTATGAAAAGTCATAGTTTCAGTTTAGTTAGGCAATATCTTAATTTACTATTCATATTTTTTAGATAATATTAAGACATTAAGCAGTATTACTAAGGATCCAATGACTCAGGACATTACCCTATTATGGCAGATGCTTTTTGTATTGTAAGCAACCACTGAGGAAGGATTTTTGGAAACTGTTTCAAAAACGGGACGTAGGTCGCTAGATAAAGTAGAAGACTAACAATCAATTTGCAATTAAATAAAATAAATATACAATCCCTTTTAACTCGTTCTCTCATTGAATATGTCCTAAGAACCCTTCAAAGTATTGGATGATACTTCGGCGCCAAAATAACTTCTTTATAGATACAAGTGGTCCCTGATAACATAAGTCAGTAAGCTCGGCTCGCCCCACCCCTGTACTCAGCGATGTCCCTTTCACAGATTCGACCAAATATTATTATTATAGACTTTATTTATATTCACTTTCGTTTTCAAACTTTTCATATGAAAGATTTATATCTTCCCACTTTTAATAGTGCCTAATTATATGCCAACTTATTGCAACAGTATAAGTACACAAAATTATTGATAGAACCTTGATTTTAAATATACTTAGTTCTGTAAGATTTGCATGTGAAACTTATTTAATAACTTTAATAATTTATTATTTTTGTAAAGTTTTTGGTATACATACTGCTGATGATCGAACTTGATTTTAAAACTACCGAGTATTTTTATAGTGTTATGTCTCTTGCGTTATGCGCCGATTGCAACCGATCCCCGGATCCCGGAGTACACTTTCCTGCTTTTCCATCTAAGTATTTTTTTAATAGGCAATTATAAGTAACAATAAATCGATGTCTAAATGAAGTAGCAACATATTGACTATAGCTTTAAACCATCAACATAACAATTTGTGTATTGTTCAGATCGACCCTGCTGCTGTAAATAATAACGATAATGAACAATTGCCGATTTTTTGACTGATGACATTTTGGGATGATGATATTTTCAAAAGAAAACCAGTTTATAATAATATAATGAACTACTAAAGTAAAATTGTATTACAAGAAAAAGTTTCAAAGATTTTGAAAATTCAATTTCTCGAACCGCCCGAAAACGCTCTATATAAAATCGTGTGACGTCACGCTTTTAGTAGCGCGGAGTGCAAATGCATGGAGCGCAAATTACTATCGCATTTATATTGACCTGCTTTGCGTTTTACACATATTTTGAGTATAATAAAAGTATTTGAAATCCAGTAAGGAATCTAAAAAGTTCTTTTTTTGGACTCAATTTCATTATTATTTATATTTTGCCCTACTTTGGCAAGTAAAAATAATAACAAGTAGGTGTCATAGTTACAGTAACAAAATTTTATTTTAGAAGTCATATTTTCAGCTAGAATCGAATATTCAATCAAAGAATTACTAAGCTGTTGAATTCAGATATTCAGAACAATAAGTACCCAGATATAAGAAAAGTGGCAACAAAAATTCCAGCCACTCTGTATTAATCACGAAATAGTACGTTTTTACGTCGTAACAAAGGTATGGTACATCGCAACCAATATTATGTATATTATAAAATTGTATCTGCAAAGTTTGAAAGTGAGTAAGTGTCTCTTTATTGGTTTTTGAAGCTTTAATGGTTTAAAGGATTTGCCATAAACGGGGCTTATATCTTAGACTTACACTTTTTATGCCAAAATATATAAAAGTTAGAATAAGATAAATTTATATCAGGCGCATGCAGTTAGTTTACGAGATTCAACTTTAATCTTTCTAACCAGAAACCGGCCACATGACTCCAAAAAGTTAAATAGTACGAGTAAAAGCTCACAGCCAAGTATAGAAAGGCAGCCTTTGCACAACCTCAAGAACCTGCAACGACTTAGCGAAGTAATGAAGTAATTTCGTTCGTCACATTTCACACACTTCCTAATATCACTTTACATTTAGCATATGCGATATATTTGCAGAGATAATCTTCCCTAGGTTACATTATAAGATAAACATTATATAAGACTGAAGACAGTCAACGTTACCAACATTATGACTTTTAATGAGTTAAAACTGGTACAAAAGCGTGCTAATACCCACGCACGGAGTGAAATGGTTGCAATCCCCTTCAGCAATTATGTGTAGATTCCTTAGACTGTCGGAGCCTGGAGCCTTTATGTTTGCGATATTATATGTTTGTTAAAAGTCTAAAAACGCCTAGGGCGCGTTTGTTTTTTTTTTAAAGAAAAATAGGGCGCGTTTGTTAGCAATAAGATCCCAATTATAGATACCTATAATATAGATATCTATAATTGGGCTAAACAATGCAAACAGATCTAACAATTAGACGCAATATCATGCCGCACGTACCAAATAGTATTATGTGGCATAGTTCTAACACTCGTAATTGCGGTTAAGATGCATTCTAATGCGGTCGTGTTTCGGGTTAGGAAATCTTCTTGGCAGCAATTCCTGGGGGAATTGCTAACCGAATCGCTATGATGAAATACTGACGTTAGATACCTTTTTAGTACGTAAAAGCTGCAATAGGTATTGCTGTGCAAAGATAACCTAAGTACTGTAGTATGTTTATTTTAAGTCATAATTAAGAATGGAAATAGTGGCCCTTATATCCTAAAAAGTTCGATAATCTATTCCAACTACAGAAGTTCGTTATCGTCATTATGGAGGATATAATATTGTTAGTAGCAGTGTTTTATCCCATACATAGATCTCCATAAGTCTCGCCAATCATTCGAATATATTCAGCATGACGTGGATATTGAGCCGATGTGGAGCAGGCTCATTTATTTTTCTCTCATCTAACTTACAGGGACCTAATTGAACACGTTTTGTGTAACATCTAAGTCGACTTTTTTAAATCTTCAAACGTTAACACTATGTTTAAATGTAATCATAGTGCTTCCAAATTAACGGTTACTGGTGACTTTACCTCTCGGGGTGTATGGGGACACACGAAGCCCTTGGGGATCCAAGGGAACCTTAGCCCCTTGAATGAAGAAGAGAGGAGAAGCCAGTGGCGAGGGATATCGTCTCGAATTCAGACGTTAGCCACTGAATTAGAAAATTCAAAGCTCTTTTTCAATAATAAGTACACACCAGTGGGGTATATAGTGCACAGCTACCTTATACCTTCGCTACATTAAATTATAATTACGAGTGAAACATCTATCATCGAGTTGACTATAGCATACACTCAAATAAGTCTAAGTCAACTTAATGGCCTTTCTTAATGGGAGTACGGTTAAACTGTCTAAAATTTTAATTATTATTATTATGCTACACGGGTGTATGTGTTCAAGGATTGTTTACAAAGGGCATTCTTAATTCGTTAATTAGCATCGCCTGTGAAAACAATTTTGTCTATGAATATAAATCTCGTGAGGGTTAGTTAGAAGTTTAAGCTCATTTCACCACTTATTTTCGTGGTCCCCACACCCGAGGAGGGCCAGATCGAGAGAGATGGCCCTGGATCGGCGGGAGTGCGAGGGATATCTGCCAACCTCACCTCCGGCAACCAATAACGATCCACAGAACGCGTGCGTTTTAGTCGGTTAAAGTCCGACATAACCTCCCGTTATTATATCCGTTTACATACTTACATCGAAACATCCAGGTGTGATCGGATTTTACTCGTTTGGGCAAAGGCTGGCGGATAGTCGGCTTGCTCCTTGATTTTTATTATCAGAGGCCAGGATTGTTCTTCGTGACACTTTGGAACTCTGCTCAAGCTGGGTGTGGCTGGGGAGTACGACTAAAAATGACTCAGTCTTCCCTGTAGGCTTCTTCAATCTTCTGGTGGCGATGGCAATGCTTATCCTTAGTCACGTTTAGCCCTGAAAGCCTAGTGAGCATTCCTTCATTCCCTGGAAGAAAAAAAAATAGTAAAAGAGCAATTTTCATTTTTCAGTAGCTATGCGATGTTGTCGATCGTTAAATTTGATATTTTTGCGCTGTAATTAACTAGGATATGCAAGATACATTATTTCTTGTCGAAATATCATAGTCATGTCACTTTACCGTACCTGTAGGTAAACTGATAAATCGATAATAAATGAACGCTTAAGAATTAACCTTATCGATTTCCAGTGCACAAAGTAGGTTACATAATATTGAAGTACGTATTTCTGTATCACACTTACAATATTTTATTTATAGGTCTGTTATATCTATTTATATTTTTGCGCGAATCCTACAAAATATTTATGGAGATATTCATAAGCACAGTACTTACTCGGAATGCAATATGGAGATCCAAAAATACTTACCCAAACTTTAGACTTGAAGAAGGATGATATTAATATTAGTGTATTAAACGTCGCTGCTACATGTATATAAATAGCTAATCTTTCTATAACAGTCAGTAATGAAATAAGGGCTACGATTTAGTAAGCGTTCATTATGGTGTTTCAACGCTTGTGACACTATACGATATATTATAAGCATAGAGTGTAAAGCCACAGATTACCTAATATAGGGCAACGCACAAAGTTGTTACGAGTGATTGTAGTGCAAGTGAATAAATACATCTTTCTCTCAAGCAGATCGTCAGCTTGTCTATCTAAACAACTTCTTACGCTTCTATGTATACGCATACTGTACGATTTAGGTAATACATTATATTCAGAATGTGTTGTATTTCGTTAAATATTATTTATCACAGAAATATCATTCAAAACTATTTGTATAAGCTAATAATATCTCAAAAGATCGCCTCGTATACACGAAAAGAAAAAGAAAAGTAGAACACAAATTGGTATTTATCACGAGATTAGAATAGCTATCACTGTATATGAAAAATAAACAAAGTCACATAATTATCGTAATGTTATGACCTAGTCCTAAGCTTAATATGCTAATGTTCCAGCCAACTGTAACCAGTTGTTCAAACAACACTAAAAGTGTTTCAACTCTCACAATCGCAGTTACACTGAACGTAAACTTTCACTGCACTTCTATCCTATCTTCTTCTATTAAGAGAACATTTTATGTTCGTCGAAGTGACGATAGCTGGAACAGATGCTCCAGTGGTTCACTGCAGCTACAATATCGATCGCTGATTTGCCGCGTCATGCTGCCTCGCTATCGCCTTTACCACCCATTTCAAGACTACTAAGTTTATAAATTTTCAGGAACAACTGAATATAAGGTGGGACGTCACGAAGCGAACAAAACAGTCTTATTATGCTAATATTAACATACATATACTCGTGACTATAATACCCCGAAGGTGCAAGCAGATTATCTATTAACACCTACATTTCGCCAACTTTGTGTTTCGGTCCCACGTAATAGATGGCGAGCTTATTGCCGTCAAGCGGGCACTTGGTCCTGGACTGTTTGCTGTCAGATGGAGAGCAACCTTCTACAATAAATAAAGTCGCCTTCTACGATACCCACAGGAGTGATGGAGAGATTAAATGTAAAAAAAAACTATGCGTCGATACTATAACATATTTTCAAATTCAAGTTGAAAGTAATACTTATTATAAGTAAAATTAATTATTGGTGATTGTACCTTTGAAAATTATACCTCTTTATTTATAAAAAAGTACTACTAACCGAAATGACTAGTATTCCCACTAACACCTCCAACCAAGCAAGATAATTATGACAGTTGGTTCACGAAGGTAGGGTAATGGCCAGAATTCGAACCCGTTACATTTCATGTTTCATGGGGACTTAATTTCAGTAATTTATTTGATCTAAGCCGTAAAAAAACTTAGTTACTGACGTTACTGTAGTGGAGTAATGTGACATTGCCTTTGGACAACGAGGCCCGAAATAGAAACACAATTTTTTCACTCATTCCATGATATGCAGGTGTTAGATTTAGGGGGGGGTAAAATTAGAAGTGACCATATATATATATATAAGCCTATAACTCACTATATATACCAACAAACGATGCCATTTGTAATTATGTATTTGAACCAAGGAAATTAAACAATAAATACAATTCTGTTTTATCAATCTTTTTATTCTGTTATACTATGTCAGTTCCAAAGGCTGTTGTAGACAGGAAAGAACTAACAAGAAAACCTGTCTGCCTTCTAACCACAAAATAATTTTATCATTATTTCACTTCATGTTACACCAGGCTCGTAGCCAGATATTACAATATAAGACAACCCTGGTTTTAGACCAGTTATAACAGTATAATAGCTAAAACTATAACACAGATACTTATCACATAGGAACCACATTGGAGTCGAACCACTTAGTATGACAATACTTGCACAGTCACTAATACGCTATAATGATATCGTATCATCTGGTATATCAGTTAAACAGACTAATAGCCGATACTATGATATATAGGTAGTACATAAAAACTTAGATACCACACTGGTATCGAACCAGCCCTTATAATCATTGGTATAGCCCTCAGCCATACTTTTACAGCCATTATTATTATGATAGTTTATTATCCCCAAGGATTATCGCAAATACATCAAGTAATACTTTGATTCGGTTACTTTACAAGTATATTTTAGTTACACAATATTTGGAACACCCAAAGAGGGTACGAGTATTTAATTATAATTGCTAATTCAATTACTTATACTTAAATACCAATCCACTATTATATTATTCACTATAACAGTAGTTATTACTACATTCACTGTTATAACACTATAAGTACATATTATTATAACATTATAAATATAACAGAGGTATATCGTACCTCACACTTCGACGGCTCGGGATCAACTGTCCGAATGACATTTGACATCGTCTTTTTATAACATTTGAGACGTCGCATTGCATCGAATGATTTTCACCTACCCACTTATAAAAATATTGTATAAAGTAGTTTTTTATTTACAAATCCTTTACAATATTCTTTATAGTAATATAAATACACTATAATACATCGAGCTACAGCTCACCTGATCGCTGGCCACTCCATATTTTAACATGATTCTAACACAGGCATTTAATGACGTCATGAAACTCAGTAGACACCCAAACCATGACCGTGATAATCCTGGTACACATCATTGTATAAGTCACATAGACAGTAACTGAATATTTATATCCTGTGAATGGCATATAAATTTAACTGTCAGTTCGGTGACCACGCTAACATATTATAGCCATTCATGGATTAATGGCTATAATATGTTTCGCTTCAGGTTTTGTTTTGCTCATTGACCTATAAGTAGCGATCATACTTTAATGCAATCAGTACTTCTTATGATAATTTTGCTTAATAGTCTAAGGCTGGCAAAAAGCGATAATGCTCTCGAATAACTCGTAAAAGGCAATGTCTTATCTTATGTAGGTCACACATTATTAGTATTTTCGTGACCTTCAAAATATATTTCTATTATAAGTACGTTGTTATTATTCTCTATAAACAATATTTTCTGTACATAGGAATTGGTGTCAAACAAATCACACAAATATTCTACAAAAATAACTACATATTATAAGGATTCCATACTAAACTGATCTAGCAATTTTGAACAAAAATCTCGCGACCGAATATATATTATTACATGAGGATTTATAAAGTGATTAAAAGATTTTACGACTGAAATTTACCTTCACTGAAACAAGCGGACCCAGCAGACGTCCTTTTGCCTGGACAAGCCATGCACATAACCAAATACAATTTGACCTATGAGGTTCAATTTTATTTTCAAACCATTCAGGAAATCGTTTAAATATACACACAAAATTTCATTCAAAACGGTCCGCCCGTTTCGGAGGAGTTAGTGACAAACATACCTACAGAAAAAATATATACATTCAGATAATACTACAGTTTAATGACCTTAATTTTCATAATGCTGTAATATTCAGCGCTATTTCTATTAATTCGTCAAATCCCCTAAGAATCGATAAACAAATAAGGCAAACGAACGAGTCTCACTCACTCTACTACCTCTTTTGTTGTATCAACATGTGCCTACAGTGTTTATCCAATAAACTGTATCTGAAGGTGTCGAACACGAAGTTTGGGAGCTTATTCATTTATTCCCAGATTATAAAAGGATGATAAATAGATTTGAGCGTGACGCACAAGATTCAAAGAAAACACGATGTGGTTTGAAAAGGCTATTGATAGAGTTATCTCTTCGTGCGCTTTTATTGCACTGATAACTGAATCGGCAATTTGGTTTTTGGCAACTAAAATTTTTGGCTGCAGTTGTGTTAGCTTAACTTCAATGATCTAATTAAGTACCACACGAACTCTTGTTACTACTATCGGTCGGCCTGTAACTTATCCATGATACTTATGTTCGTAACCCAGTTACCAACTACATAAGTGTTGTGAACCATTGAGATGGTAAAAACATTGCGTGCTAAATAAATTAATTTTTCTTAAGGGAAACTCCTATTGAAGTTGTGTGACGTGTCTTTTCAAAATTTATTAAGCAGTTTCTAGAACTAATACCTTCTCCAGCACAATACCGAAATACATTGCTAAGTTATACTGAGTTTTGTTATAAATTTATAATGAAGCGAACTGAGCTCTTCCTCTCTCTACCTGCACTCTGTCGGCCTGTCAATTACGTAATAACACTTTATTTGAACTGTTATATTTTTACATAACAGTGAGTATCTTTTAATTTATTTGAATCAGAAATAGATGTTAATTGACGAATGTTCTCAAAATTTCGAACTATGTCCAATATTTCGATAAAAATCAGAACATTTAGTTAGCCAAACAGAAAACTTGTAAGTACAAACATTGTAAGTGTAAATATTATGTTGCCCATGCACACTACAGGGCCACAGAATAGATAATAGACAGGGCCACGGCTTGTGGCTTCGACAGTTGCATAATTCACTTGACGTCCGTAATATTGAGGTGCAAAGTAACAGCAGAGTAGGTAATGATTTGATAAATCATTTCAATAAACTTAAAAAAGGGCCTTACTTTGTTTTTAGGGTTCCGTACCCGAAGGGTAAAAACGGAACCCTATTACTGAGACTTCGCTGTCCGTCTGTCTGTCTGTCACCAGGCTGTATTTCTTGAACCGTGATAGCTAGAAAGCTAAAATTTTCACAGATGATGTGTTTTTTTTTGCCGCTACGCATACAAAAACAAAATAAAATAATTTTTAAGGGGGTCTCATAGAACAAACGTTATTTTTGTTGTAATTCATTTTACTTTCACCAGGTTGTTTTTTTTTATCGTGCGCATAATCCCCACGGATTCCACCCTCACGGAGTCGCTGGAAGCGGTTATGTCGGATTCGAACCGACTAAAACGCACGCCGTCTTGGGTCCTTCGTTGCCGGAGGTGAGATTGCCGAAAGCATATCTCTCGCACCCCGGCAGATCCAGGACCATCTCTTTCGAGATGGTCCCCTTCGGGTTGTGGGGACCACGGTGTCCCCATCTAACCCCGGGTACGGGGAGGCCCACTTTGCGCCGCTGCCGCGCCTGCTTCTACTAGGGTGACAGACGGCTCCACCGGTCACCCCCAGCCCAGCGCTCATGGAGGATGGAGGTCGTTCTGCGACCTCCGACGTCCGGTTCGCCTTCGCTCTTCGCGGGCTTCCCGGGCCCGGAGTCTAGTCCGGACCCGACCGGCCGCCTCCTTCTCGAGCATTACTTGCTCGCAGAAGGAGGCGGCCGCACCCCAAGCGTTCGCGCATCGTACCATCGCTGTGAGCAATGTGGCGAGTGTTAGGACTCCCACCCCCAGAGCCGCCACTAGGACCCGCCTCGGCGTGTCCCACGCCGGGCACTCAGTCAGCGTGTGCAGCTCTGTGTCCTCGCTCGCATCACACTGATGGCACTCGGACGTTGGCTCCTTCTGCATCCGACACAGGTAACTCCCGAACCAGGTTGTATTTAATGAACCTTGATAGCTATAACAGAAAATACAAAAATTAGAACAAAATATATTTTTAAGGGGCTATTTGAAAACAAACCAATGATGTATTTCTATTAGCGCTATAACAACAAACACTAAAAACAGAAAAAATATTTAAGGGGTCCCATACAACAAACGTGGTTTTCTGTAGTTTTTTGCTCTATAATAATATCGGCAACAGATAAACGACAATTACGAAATATTCACAGAATATTTAGTAGTACATACAGAGATTTTCTTCGTAGCCACTTCACGGAGAAGATTTATACAAGCCGAAACAACATAAAATATCTAACCAAATAGGACTAAGCATACCCTAATTAAAAAGCGTTTAAGTACGAGGGAATGAGGATAAAAAGGACATTAATTTGTACAAACAATTGGATACTTCTGGTTATTTATTTTATGCTATGCCCGTGTTGTTTTCAGCATCATCTTTTTTTCTTTTACACTATTTATATACCCCTATATATCCGGGATTCGGCGTGAACACATTCTATCGGCGCTCATAAATTTAAATCCAACACAATTTACTTGAAACGTGCAGACTTTGGGACGATCAACAAAATGTGTGTACGCTTATATATTGGTACACGGTATGGCAGACAGCGTTATATACATTTAAAAAAACGATAAATAGTATCACAAATTGTGTACGGATATTATGTAATTTTTTTTAGACTACAGAGATTTTATTTCAATAAGCCCATGATATGATGTATCCTGTCAATTAATCTACCCTCTAATTTCCTGCCATGTCGACTCGTGCAGGGTGAAGGTGTCACCCTCATGCGATGTATTCAATTTCATCTAGGTACAATTAATCGGTTCTGCACCCCTTTTTTGTCCCATCATAAGACTTGAAATTATTTACCGCCAATTGCAGTACAATCCAGGGTCCGCTGGGCACCATTTCTGCTCAATAGTAGAATACATTCTTATGCTTAACTTACGGCTTATCTTAAGGCCCTCTATTCCTGTAAAAGTAGGCATTTATAGCGATCCCGGCCGCTCGTAAAATATTACGCGCGAACGCAGTGACGGTGAACTCGGCGATGACCTCACCAGCGTCACAGTATAGAAATATGCAATAGGAAAACTTGATTTGACTTAGAAAATTAAATGCAGTTTTTTTAACTTTAAAACTTACATTATAATAACAATAATGCTTGTAATTTTACAAACATTTGTTTGATTTGAATTGATGCCAACGGTTACTTTATATAATCGCACCGTTCGTCGTCGACAGGGCAGTTAAATACCTAAAGTTAACGAGATTAACAACTTTTTTCGTGCGGGAATCCCCTCGGATACCCCCCTGCCGGAGCCGGAAGGGGAGGTTATGTCGGACTCGAACCGACTTTTTAGTCGGTTCGAGTCCGACTGTGGGCACGCCGACTGTGGGTCGTGGTGCTAGTTTTTATGAAGTATTTATATAAATTTACACTGTACCTTCTTTTTTTCGTGCGGAAATCCCCTCGAATACCTCCCCTGCCGGAGCCGGAAAGGGAGGTTATGTCGGACTCGAACCGACTTTTTAGTCGGTTCGAGTCCGACTGTGGGCACGCCGACTGTGGGTCGTGGTGCTAGTTTTTATGAAGTATTTATATAAATTTACACTGTACCTTCTTTTTTTCGTGCGGAAATCCCCTCGAATACCTCCCCTGCCGGAGCCGGAAGGGGAGGTTATGTCGGACTCGAACCGACTTTTTAGTCGGTTCGAGTCCGACTGTGGGTCGTGGTGCTAGTTTTTATGAAGTATTTATATAAATTTACACTGTACCTTCTTTTTTTCGTGCGGAAATCACCTCGAATACCTCCCCTGCCGGAGCCGGAAGGGGAGGTTATGTCGGACTCGAACCGACTTTTTAGTCGGTTCGAGTCCGACTGTGGGCACGCCGACTGTGGGTCGTGGTGCTAGGCCTGAGGTGAGGTTGTCATCGAAATATCCCTCGCACCCCGGCTGACCCAAGGCCAGTAATTCTCCTGGGTCTGCTGGGGTGCGAGAGATATGCTTTCGGCAATCTCACCTCCGGCAACCAAGGACCCAAGACGGCGTGCGTTTTAGTCGGTTTGAGTCCGACATAACCGCCTCCACCGGCTTCGTGGGGGTGGTATCCACGAGGATTTTGCGCACGATAAAAAAAGGCCAATAATTAAACTAACCTACCTAAATATTAAAATTATTCTATCCTAAACTAAAACTAAATTTATATTTATTTACACACACACAAATTATATACGATGTACGAATATTGTAGGTACTAGGTACCCCTGTACTGATATAGATAAAATATGAATTATAGAAAATCGTAAGTAGCATCTTCAGTTGTAATACTGATATTCTTATACTATGGCGCTATGAGCGTAATATTTAGGTATGATAATTTTTTAAATTACCAATCGGAGTTAGAAATTTAGTTTATGGCTTTGCACGACTTCTTTAGCTTGCGTTGTTTATTGCCCATATTGAATGACTTGCAACAATTTATTATAAATACGTAAAACCGATTGATTGGTGCACGAAACTGTCGCGCAAAAACTGACACAGGTCCTACTTCGGTAAGCGCCAGCGCGCGACTGGCGCAACTTTTCGGGCCTCAGCGGCGCGAGCACTCGCGAATTTAGTAGGTATTTAAATATAACTTTAAAAATTATTTCATAATATAGTCAAAATCTGCGAAAATGTCTAGACATATGTAGTGGCTTTAGTTTAGTACAAAAATTTTATAGAAAGCATAAGTAATTTAGTCATAATATTAAAAAAAAAATAACAAAAAGGGGTAACTTTGGGATTTTTTTCTATTGAGTGAAGTTCATCAGATCTGGTAACTGAATGCGAATTTGACTAGACTGGATCCTTAACTAATATATACCTTTTTTTTTGAAATTTAAAACGCTTTTTCCTATGATTCAAATGTTTTTAAAAAACTCAAAATGCGGCCTACCTGGCCTTAAGACGGAGTGAAATAGTATGAGGTGTTTATACAAAAAAATAAGAAGAATCTTCACAGCCTAAAAAGCTAAAAATTGCCACAAATTTTGTGGTACGAGTTTGCAAAATAAAGCGAGAACCTCTCTCAATTCCTTTGTAAATTCCCTTTGGTGCGCTAAAAGACTTTTCTGTGATATTAAAATAAAAGTTTTAGCGTGAAGGCTCAGCATCTTACATTGCTAGCCTAATATTCATAAACGACGAGCAACTGTATATGCTTTATTAACTTTCATTTTTAAAAATAGGTACCACAACAAACGCGTAAGGTATTTTTTGGTAAAAAAGCTTTATTTACCTTTTAGTATTAAATAGTTTCTGTAAAAAATTTAGCAATGCCTCCGAATATCTTTCTTTCTTTCTTCTTTCTTTCTTTCTTTCTTTTTCTGTGTGATACAAACGCCATACAATATTTAGGTGAATTAATAATTTTAAGTTAATGCCTGGGGGTGACGTGTGGAGCGGCCTGTCACCCCAGCAGAAGCGCGCCTCCCCATGCCGGGGGCAAGTCGGGGACACCGTTGTCCCCTCTCCCGTGGAGGGTCAGACCATAAGGGATGGCTCTGGGCCAGCCGGGGTGCAAGGAATATGTCGAAGACAACCTCACCTCCGGCCTAGCACTATGACCGTTAGTTGGCATACGGTTTTAGTCGGTTCGAGTCTGACATAACCTCCCCTTCCGGCTCCGGCGGGGGAGATATCCCAGGGGATTACCGCACGATGAAAAAAGACCACCTCAGGAGTAGATATACCCTTTTATAAACAGAACATCGGTTTCACTGAGATTTTTATTTCGATATCTCTGAAATTTCGTGATAATATCAGGAATAGCACCAACCCTTACAAGTATCACGTTAGCCCTACATACTACTACCTAGTTTCCATCGATCAATTGCAGTACTGTCCCCTAACTCCTAACCGTTAAGGAGTTTACTATCAGCACAGCAGCATCAGAAGTTGATTCAAGCATATCTCACAATCAACACCTTAGCCCTACATACTACTAAATAGTTATCATCGACCAATGGCAGTACTGTCTCCCAACTTCTAACCGTTAAGGAGTTTAGTAGCTTCATCATCACCACAGCAGCATCAGATGTTGACACCCTGAAGCATATATCTGAGTAAGACATTATTACGTAACAAAAGCACCATACGCAACTGTTAAGGAGTTCTGTAGCTTCACTATCAGCACAGCATCATCAGATGTTGATTCAAGCATACCTCACAAGCAACACGTTAGCCCTACATACTACTAAATAGTTATCATCGACCAATGGCAGTACTGTCTCCCAACTTCTAACCGTTAAGGAGTTCAGTAGCTTCATCATCAGCACAGCAGCATCAGATGTTGACACCCTGAAGCATATGCCTGAGTAAGACAAGATTATGTAACAAAAGTACCGTACGACCATACAATTTTCGGTGGTTGCCTTCGATTTCTTCTGGATCCCATCATCAAATCCTGACCTGGTGAAAATGGGACCACCTCAGAAGTGAACCCTATCCGACAAAAAAATTAAATAGAAATCCGTCTATAATTGGCGGAAATGTCGGTGAACATACATAAAAAAAAAAATATATTATGTATACAGACGAATTGAGAACCTCCTCCTTTTTTGAAGTCGGTTAAAAAGACATCAGATGCAAATTTATTTAGCCTTTTATTTTTTAAGGGATACTATTAACAAGCTGGTGACAGATGTAGTTATAAATTGCACTTACTAAATTTTTATACATCAATAATATCTATTGCAGTCAAACTATACATTAAATTTTAGAATTGTTGACTAATAATGGTAGTCTTCAATCTCGCGCAAAAATAAAAAATATTTTCTAGTTTAACAATCTAAACAATGTCCTTTTTATGTTAATTAATACATTTATTAAATAAATAATAGGTATGTAAGTGGTTGAAAGTTGAACAGCGGTAAAATCCCGCCTCTGTGTGATTAAGCGCTCGGTGCGCTTCAAGCAGCCACATCAAACACTTGATTATGTCCACAATTACATCAGCGTCTGTAATTGACGTTTACCTCGCTTCTAATGTGTTTACGTTAGGGGAACTCCCGTTGAAAACGACGTTGTATGCAATCGAAATATTAAAGTGTCGTATTCAGCAACTCTTGTAAAGGACAAGTCGTCATTCCACTAGAATAACCCAAGTCCCAGGTAGTTCAAAAGATGATTGTTTTGATGTAAAACGTCAATACTAGATTTGATCGGAGTCCTAGGCTCCATCTAAGCTGACCGCTAGCGTCTCACCTTACACATAAGACACGCAAGAAGGTCACTAGTTGAGTGACCGGACGGAAGCCGTACTGTCGGCCACTCGATAAGTCGTTACCTTTAAGGCTACGACTTTCAGCTACATCAGTCGTGTTCAGCATGGCATTGAATGTTTAGATTGACATAATGTCTGTATATACTTACAGCTAGTCAATTTATACATGAAGGAACCTATGTTTACCTACTATACATAGGTATATATAATCGCACATGTATTCAGGGTAGGTGTCGTTTTTACCCGTGTTGTTCCCGGCAGTGTAGAATTTGGGGCACCCCATCTTTTCCCGTGCGGTGTCATACAAGGTGACCAAGGGTTGTTTAACTTCAGACAGCCCAGATTCAGCCTTAGATTCATGGCTAAAAACAACGTGGAGAAAAACGAGTAGCGTGTACAAAAAAATCACATCGAAACAAAAATTTTACTTATCATCGTAATAAAACTTTTTTTCCATTACGACACAGCTTTAGCTAGATCAAGCAGGTTCCATACAGTTTGTTTCTGAGGACGCATGCACGATGGAGGATGTATGCACGATCATAATGCATAAATGGTTTTGGCGCTAAACATTTACAAATAAACGTTGTCATTTTATTTATAATTTTGTTTTCCAATTAGTTTATGTTTTAATGGGTGCTTGCCGACAACAAGAGTTATATAATTATACAATTTAAAGATGTTGAAATTTTCAAATCTACTATATTGATCAAAATAAGCAATACCAAAACCAAGACCGACCGCTCGTTTACCATTAGTGGAAAATATTGTTATGAAAATATAATTTCTGCAAACCGAGTGCAGCACTCCCAGTTTTTTCTAAACTATATTTCCGGGAAATGCACGAAACAAAGAGTTGGCATTAGTTAATTTGGGGCTTTAGGCAAAACTATTGCCAGCTATCTTCAACTTCCGAACCCCTAAATGTACCAGGTCGTCAATTTGAACATTGCGTGACGCCTGCCGAGACCGAAGCTTTTATGCATGCACCTACTGAACACACAGTTCACTGACATAGGTACTTATTGAAAATTTATCGAACTAGCTTCATTAGTGTGTTTTGTTTCTCTTCTACCGTATTAAACATTATTGTTTATTCCATAGTTGTTCGTATCTCATTATATTTTACCAAAAAAATGGGACAAACAGAAACATCAACATAAAGGAAGAGAAGCCTAGAGAAAGAGAAATTAAAGGTCAAGAAAATCTTACCACGAAAAGCGATTACTCAAAACTACAACGACTCAACAATGAAGCGTGATACGAACAAAAGCGAAATACATCCTACACGACAGTTAAACTAGTTTAGGCTCTGCAACACATGCAACGGTTGCAAGCTGCGGATTCACAGGAAGAGCATGATGCGCGAATTACAAAAATTCGTCAGCACAATTTAGAAATAAAGGAAAGGGAATCAATTGAACAACGAGAGGTTCCATTGAGCACCTTACGCGTGCATATTTCTCAAGTAAGAGCAGATGAAACGCTTGAACAGTGAAAAATACGCTTGAGCGCTTTACCCGACCATAATTCGCAAGTGCAAGCAGCAGAAATGTCAGAATGGCAATGCTGTGCTATGGTATTATCTAATATACCAACAGCAGCAATATTATCACGACATTCATAGAGTAATAACAAAATTAATATGAATATGCTCGAGGGGTATTCCATGAATTTATTATTGTAAGCAAATGTGCTACCGCGTACCAACGCGGCCCCGACTTGACTCCGGCAAGAAGCTCACCGGGCTTTTTAGAGTTCCGTAGCCAAATGGTAAAAACGGAACCCTTATAGATTCGTCATGTCTGTCTGTCTGTCTGTCCGTCCGTATGTCACAGCCACTTCTCTCCGAAACTAATAGGCCTATTCTGATGAAATTTGGTAAGTAGATGTATTCTGTAAACCGCATTAAGAATTTCACACAAACATAGAAAAAAAGTAACAAATTTTGGGGGTCCCCATACTTTGAACTTGAACTGAAAGTCTAAATTTTTTTTTTCATCAAAGCTATACATGTGGGGTATCTATAAATAGGTCTTCAAAAATGCTATTGAGGTTTCTAGCATAATTTTTATCTAAACTGAATCGTTTGCGCGAGGGACACTTCCAAAGAGGAAAAATGTGTCGTCGTCCACAATATATAAGATGTACATTGTGTAAACTTCCAATAAAAATTGGTTTGAACGAGATCTAATCAGTAGTTTTTTCTAATACGTCATAGTTCGCAATTTTCGCCTTTCATTCAATTAACTCAAAAATAGTAAAAGAAAACATTAAATGAACTACAAGAAGTTTTATAATTATTATATTACTTACTGCTACGGAACCCTTTATGGGCGAGTCCGACTCGCACTTGGCCGGTTTTTTGTCTATTTAGAAACATGTTTGACTTCTATTTGCCAAATTAAATCATTTGTTTGAGTAACATAGTTGAACAAATACCTCATTTAAATCCAGGGAGTATTGTTTGACTTTAAAAAAATGCGTTCAAATAAAATCGTGTTAAATTTTTTTTATTTTATTTAATTAATATAATATTATTTTCGTATAATTGTACCTACTTCATAAATTTTACTTGTTTCATATTATATAATTTTCCCTAACAAGCAAAGGCTATTTTCACTGGTTCTCCCTAAGTTTTTTTCGCTTACAATCTGGTCATGTTAAAAAACTCGATTATAAATATTCTTCGGCGAGCGTGAAAATAATAATCGTCTCTTGAAATACAGTACAGTTCAGTAAAGTAGCTGTGATAGATAATTTTTAAATAAGAGTATTTAATAATTATCAACAACAGAACGCATTTACTCAAAAAATTCTAAATTCCAAATCATTTATTCTGCATAGACCATTAAATCGGCACTTACAAAACGTTAAAACAAAAATAAATATTAAAGACTAGTTCAGCAAATGGACCACCGCACCGGTTCAAAATGCGGCCCAGACCTGAGAAGACTCCGGCAATAAACTCAGTGGATTTTTTTTGTCTATTTACAACCATTCACTTTGTCTAATCATAAATATTAGTCCAGATACAGTGATTTGTTTGAGTAGCATAGCTGAACGAACAGCTCATATCCAAGCTTGTTTATCCTCTAAATATTTTTGCATTTTATAATAGCCTTTAGTTTACTCTTAGCTGCACTTTTAAATTTATTTAAAGGTAAATCCCTAACTTAATTAGGTAGCTTGTTAAAAAAGCATATACAGTTGCCCTGGAAACAATTACTTATTGAATGGAGTCTACTATCAAAAACTACTAGATTGTTTTTATGTCTTGTATTTATACTGTGCCTGTCACAAACCCTTTGATTTTACATACATTAGGTTTTTGAAAATGTATTGTGACAGTACGGTTAGAATGTTTATCTCTTCAAATTTTCTTGGAGGGAAGCTCTTGGGCCCAAATTATAAATAGCTCGCACAGCCCGCTTTTGCAAGACAAATATTGTGTTTAAATCTGCGGAATTACAATAAGAAGAATTCCGTAGCTCAAAATACAACTAAATGATACAAATTAATTAATCGTTTCAAGACATTTTGCAAACGGAACTCGTCTCAGATCAAACGATCTATTAAAGACGACACTTAATCGGATTCAAAGTATTACAGCTTAATAAGTCTCTTTGGAGATACTTCAGGTAGCAGTACTAACAAACTAACAAATTAACACCATCCCAAAGTAAGTAGACCCACACACACACACACCGCTCGTCACTGGGTATTAACAAATTCGTGTGTATTAATTATCAGAATTGTGACATAAGACTAATGATCTTACGATGGGTTCTTTGATGTGGTTTACTTACTGGTTTTTTAAAAATGCCTGTAATTTGTCGTTCTGCTGCAATATTTGATTATGATATGAAACATAAATAATAAATATTGCACGACATTCATTTCAAATATTCAACTAAGCTAACTAGACGCATGGTAAGCTTAAAAGTAAAAGTAAAGTATCTCTTTATTGTGTACACCAAGGATAAAAACATGTGTTGTTTGTAAGTACATTTCAGGTATATACAATAGGCGGCCTTATCGCACAGTGGCAATCTCTTACAGGCAACTAGCTTATGTTATGGAATCTAGAATGCAGATAAACATACTTAGATACTTTTTTGTAAATACATACATAGTACACATATAATCACCCAGACCAATGCAAATAGCCATGTTCATGCATACAAATATTTGCACTGAGCGGGGATCAAACCCGCGCCTCCTGCGTGGCAGTCGCGTTCACTACCGCCACACCACATAGGCTATCAAATATTTGAGCCATAACTTTGAAACACACCAAAACATCAGTCATCGTTTTATCTCAAGGACATAAAGCTAGTACAATACTTGTATATTGATGACATTTAGGTAGGTACTCGTTATTTCAAGGTTTTTACATCGGGGTCTATTTTCGTACGACCAGAGGCCGGACCAAATACTCTTCGGAAAAGTGAGGCCATTGGTAGGCAGGACATTCTCAGTACAGTACCCTTACTGTCCAGACATTTTCCTGCTCCCAGTAAATGTCTGAATATTTTTACTCCCGGTTTCAGGGTTTTACATGATGCGCAACATAAAAATGTAAGTAAATATATTTTGTCTATATATTTTCTCATGTCATAAAATGTTAAAATATTTTCAAAACAAAAGTGGTATACTTATATAATATGGCAAGTTCAAGCGAACTTTCCTATTTACTCAACGAAGTGTTAACGAATTTGCATAGCAATATGAGTGCAAAATAAATTCAAATTACTGTGTATTAAACATTTGCCCTGATGAAACGCAGACAAGATATTGACTGTTTGGATAGTAGCTAACAGATACACGGCTAGCTAACCTAATAAGTCGTTTGGTTGTGGTTTACGAATGATTACTACACAGAAATATAATGGATAGCCAGCAGGACCACTCCTGTTAGCTATCCTTCTATTCTTATCTGTTTGTCTTTGTCTACACAAAAAAATGAGAAAAAGGCGTGACAGGCAAAGCAAGCTTTTTGTGTCGACTAAATTTCTGCAAATAAGACTGAATGATCAGATCAGAAGTGATACTCGCAAAAATAAGGAGCCCAGTTACTGGCGACCTTCACCCATTGACGATAATTGGCCGTGTACCTTAGTATGCCTGCACAGCTCAACGTTAGACACAATCTTCCAACTAATTGGTAAGTTGGAAGGCTTCACGTACAATTAAATTAACCAACAGACTTGTTTTTGTTTCACAATATTGGAAACTGTTCGAAGGTATTAAGTAGTTGATGTAAATGTGTTAACAAGAAAGCCGACTAATTAACACCGAACTTGGAAACCAATTTGATAGAGTAAATTGTCGACTTTGAAGGCTTTAAGGTTAAGTGAGCGATTATGTACAGTTGTTATTGTATCCACCTAAAACAACATCTACCATCATTGATGCCAGTAATAACGCGTATTGAGTTACAGATGCCAAGCTCTCTCAGTTGAACCTGAACTCGACGATTCGACTACATGTCATATTGGTTTGATTTATATAACTAAGTGCAACAAGTACGAGTATAGGTACCACCTGTTGGTAATAGGTTATCATAATCTGTAGATGCTAATAAACAGATAGCTATGTGTTCATAATATTATATACCTTTCTGCTGGGTAAATAATGCCTTTTATAAAATACCTGTGATAAATATAAGAAAAAGAAATGGGTTTACTACTTTATGACGACAGTGAAAGCATCGGATGCGATTAAGAACTAAGATGATTATCAAATATTTCAAATAATTACTATTATTACTTTATGAAAACATATCAAGGTAGACTGAATATGTAAGCATGACATACAAAAGAGAATGGGCCACTTGGTCTACCTAGTCAACATGACCGCTAATGTGTAGCTCATGGGGTGGTTAGGAGAAAAATTGCATTGCTATGCGTCTTTTACAATCTTGTAAATGGTGTGTCCAGATGAGCTGTTTGTACATTTTACCACTGCACCTCTCGCCACAGGCAGGGAATCTATCCTCAAGCGTTACGACTTGAAACAGTACGCACAGTCAGGTATGATAGGAACATCATCCCCCGCACGTTTAAGCTTGTGTGCCGTGGTTTTTCCAAGCGACTACAATATGGGGTTCTTCAAGAAGGATATTAGAAGCTTCTTACAAGGTTGACAGTGTGAGTGTGACGACTCTGGTGTTGTACACATCCATAGACAGTCGTAACCACTTTCTATCAGGTGAGTCGTGTGCTTGTCTGTCACCTAAGTGGTATAAAGAAATATTTCAGACCCACATTCCATCACTTTTTGCTCCCTCAGTATCATTTAATACTGCAAATATAATATTATTTATTAATCACTTGTGTTTTATATTTATCTATAGTTTTCTCTTTTTCAAAATATTGCCAGCCTCTAGCACTTTTTCACAATTTTTTATTGGTTTGCTAACATATAGTCTTTTATTCAGCATAGATAACGCTGCGTTGAGTAGGTAGACCAAGGTTCAATGTATATTTCCCCATCCTCCTTTGTTAAACAATCATCATTGATTCTCAATGCATAAGAAACGATAATTAAAATCGGCAGTGAATAGAAACAGATACAGTTAGTGTACTTTTGAATGTATAATATCAGTATTAAATTCGCCGTGTTATGTTGATACTTTTGCATGTTTACGTTTTACTGCGACGCATAAAAAGCATAGTGAATGTTTCAACCACCTTGCAAAATTGTTATAAAAACATTTCTTTTGACGCTTGTGGTGTTAAACAAATTATACTAGCATTTGTAGGAAAGGAAATGTTAAAAATTAATATTCAATAAAATGAAATGGCGATGCATTCATTATAATATAGGTATATATTCGTGACTCCGACTTCACAATCAATTATTCAAACGTTAAGTTTATACAATTTATAATGCTAACAGATCTCTCGATCCGGATATTATATAATCATCTTACGTTTGTCTTATACACTTCCTTCTGCGGTTACCTATTCATGTGCTACTATTTATCTGCCAATGGGACCTGTAGTTTTTTAATCAGGAGAGTAGACAAAAAATTGTACAGTAATTATACAAAATGAATACTGCCCTCCTTATTGCAAACGCAGTACTTGCAAAATGGCGGTTTCGAGATAAACGCGGTAAACCTATTTTCTCATATCTAATGGAGAAATATTCGTGGTATAACTTTTAAAATGTAACTTAAAATTAGTAAAAAATCAAGCTTTCTATTGATATATTTTTTTCTTTATTTTATTGTCTTATTTAGATAAAATGCTCAGTACTGCGTTTTCATTAACTTTTTGGGCTTGCGAGCATTACAGTATCACTAAGACTAAATGCAGTAACTGTGTTTATTACTGCAAACTTACCTAGCACGTGCATATTACTGCGTTTGTAATTAGCAATCATTTATATTTTCATGCCTGGTCCTACTAGTTGAACTGTTGGTAAATATATCCGTCTAGAGATGAGAAGGAAAATTTGGAATGATTCAAGTGTGGCTCAATAGCTCTGTTGGAAAAGCAGTCCCCCTGTAAGGGAAAGGTCGTGAGTTCGAGTCTCACTTGTGCATTTCATTTTTTCCAATGTTTTTCGAACTTAAAAAGTTAGCATAATATATGCTATAAAAAAATTCATCCATAATTTATATTATGGCTTATGGGACTTATTCAATTTTACTCAAAATATTAACGCAGTACAGTAGCATACTGCGTTTAGGCTTAGCATCGCAAGAGTAGGCTCTTCTTATTTTTGCTACGTTCAGATGCAGTAATGGTGACTACTGTGTTTGTCTTTAGTTAATATTCGTTGCAAAAAAGTTATGTGCTAAAAGCATATGCAGTAAACGTAGCAAGTACTGCATAAACTTCTAGCATATGCTTAATGCTGCTAATCTTTTTAGTGAAAGTAACATTTAGGTGCAAGTGCTGCGTTTCATGTTAAATAAAAATCACGTTTTTAATAAGAAAAAACTTGTAAATATATTTTTTACGTATAGAATATATCCTCAGGACGTCATTTTTGCAAAATAGTGAAAATCTCAAAAATGTCGATTACTGCAAGTACAATTAGCAGGGCAGAATAGCAATTCGCTGGTATGGACTGTCTTGCCTGCTTTAACTACATTTTATGTATGAGTGTAAACTTCTGTGACATTATAAAATTGTAAATTGGTTGTGGTGTGGTAGTGTTAAATATACCTAGGTTTTGTTAAACTAACTTAACAGTAAAACTTTTAATACATGTTTATTTATCTTATAAGTACATGATGGCCTTAAAAACTAGTGAATGAATTTTGATGCGGTATTTACTGGGTTTTGGTCACACCTAAAATCTGCCGAATATTTATTGCAATTGATTTAGTAGAATCGCAGGTATGTCCAAAAGCGCTAACCGACATCCACGCAGCCACGGGCGTTAGCTATTGAGATATTAATACTGAAAAAAAAATACGATTTTTGAAAGCAACAAAATAATTGGTAACACTTGGTAAACGTTCTAACTGATGTGTTCTGCTTTTTTACTACGCGTTGACTGGGACCGGCGGACCATTGTTTGCATTGTTTAGAAATTTACATCCGCGTCGCCCTCGTTAATGTTGCGACTCTTTTGCCTGCCTTTAATGCGAAATGCTGTCACGTGGGTACATTTCACAGTCACAGTTTTACAGCGATAATAACCTGGTCTTGTGACTTCGAATAACGTTGAGCACTCACCATGAGTAGAGAGGTACTCTATTGAAACTTCACACTTAGATAAATATTTTTTTTAATAAAGAATATTAAAATCGAAATTACTAATATTACCTCTAATCCCTCCGTTCTTTCGTCTGTATAGCGTAGATTTTGGTAGGATTCCAGGTATTAACGTAGAATAGTTTGACCTGTACAGTACAGCCTATATAGGTGTGCTACTGTCTAACATACGAACTCAAAAAAGAAAACTTGTACCTGAGCCCTATCTGTAGGCAAGAAGAATTCAAAGCTAATCCGTATCATGAAATTTTTGAATTTTGGAATGTCCACAATTGTTTTGATTAATAATTCTTTGGTAGTTCAATAATAGTTTGATGGTTTATTTGAATCTTCAATAGAATTTTTGTAATGTCAAGGCTTAAGATGACCAGGAAAACAAATGGTGCACCAGTATTACCTACTGTAATTTCCGCCGCTCTGTGTAACTCAAACACGGATTTTAGAATATTAATGTGCCAAATATATTTCTCCGTTTGTTCACACAGATCAAACAATGTTATTATCTCTTCTCATTTTATTATTCATGTTTCAATAATGAATTCGTATAATACGGCTGTTTATTAAAATATAAATCGAGGCGTTCGTAAGCCAAGGATAAAACATAATGAAAATAAAAACTTAACGACGTTATTTATAGCTTTTATAAATCTTATAATATACATACTTAGATACAATAGTAACGCCGGGGTTACAGCCATTAAGGGCTGCTCGGATACTCTCCACGTGTTACTTTGAACCCGCCCTAGCAGAGGGCACAGCAGAGTGCAGACAACAGGCGGGCTGATTCTCCGGCCGCAGGACTGGGGGTGACAGGATAGGCCGCTTGTCGCCCCCGCAGAAGCAGTCGCAGGTTGCCTATATTATAACAGCTGCGGTGTAGGTGTTTTCTCAACGCGCATATATTATTTTACTAATAGACTATAACAGATTACCACTTCGATCGATCATTACTTGTAATTGTAAGGTCATTTGTAAAGGAGGACGGCCAGAGTCGGCTCTCTGCTGTGCAGCTTTTTCGTAGAAAAATGAAAATGGTTATAATCTTCTTTTATTGTGAAATAATATTGGGCACAATATTGTAGCATCAAGCGGACCCACATTGAAAAAATATTTGGAAGTATTTAATATGATTGAGCACAATATGTTGTACATTCGTTATCAAAAAGTCAGTTAATGTTGCACACATAAAAATCCGTAGAAAAAATAAAATAAAACCTCCGACTTATAAAGAAAAATATAATTATCAAGATATTGTCAAAGACTGTAACACCCGTAAGTTATGATTATTTTTCATTCACTATCTAAATATTTTTTATTTCAGACCAAAATATATGCCTAAAAATTAATTAAATTGAAAAATTATAAAGGGCATTGGTAGGTATTTTATTTTCTTACTCTAATAACACTCGACTACTGTTATGTCATTCGCTTGACGAGTGCGGCTGTTTTATTTCTCATTATTATTTGAATATTTCTTTTACAAAATGGATTGCGATAACTCTTACGACGACTCTGGCTTGCTTTTGGACCCTGTATCTTCTTTAGACGTTGACCCTGGCAATTCTTTGGATACTGCACCCGCTCTACATGAAGACTTACGCTTGAACATGGATAACCCGATTTCTACAGTCTGGATGTGGAATTTATGCATTGCTTTAATTGTGGTGCTGATGTGACCCATAGTAGAAGACATATTCTAAACCTAGATGAAGTGCGACATATAATTCTAGAATGCATTGTACCCCAAATAGTATACAATAAGGAATATTATTGTAACTGCATTGTTGGCCTAAGGACAGTGGATTGTTGCTCTCATATTATGTCTGTAATCTGGTACTTGGGTTGCCCAAGGTATGAAGTTGTAACTCCGCTAGCTAGGTTCCTCGGTAGTATTTTATTGGTGTACGAAAGTGATGAAGAACATTAAAGAAAAATATTCACGTAAAATCACATTTTTTTTCTTTTTTTGAATTAGGTTCGTACTAAACCATTTATATTATCGGTTTATACATAGCTTCAGTTACCAAATAGCAGTATTTTTTTTAAATAAAAAAATGCACACGCTTGAGCCGGAGCTCCATACAACGTGGCCGTCCTCCTTTGTAAGTATTCAGGCACTGTTACCACTGATTCCAAATTTAATTTAGACGTCACCAGTTCACATCGGTTTTGGAAACTGTAGGACATACTATGTTCCACTTTGTCGTTAGACGCAGTCGTAGCTTGACTATAATTTGACCGCCGCTCCGCCCAAGTTCAATTATTCTGTCTCAGACGTAACCATAAATTCTGCTAAACGTATCATTGGAATTAAATGTAGTTTACTAATTACTGATAACTTTCGAGGCTGTGGTGCCATCTTGGTTTTATGATTTTGTCACCAAAAGCGAATGTCATATTATAACTAACTTCTTCAATTTCTTTTCAAACTTTTTTGGCTGTTCATTCAGAGCTATAAAGAAGAATTCTGTGGAATGTAGGACGAACAAATGGGGCCAATGTGGAACAAATCTTTCCTTCCCTTGTTTGGCGTTTATATGTAACATCATCAGTGTGTAGGTGTGACACTCGTACGTTTGATACACCTACTTCAATTAATTCTAGTAATTAGGCAATTAGTGTAATGACGCTGAAATAAGATCCTTTCCTCGCTACCTTCATAACTTCAAATGTTTTCGAAGAAGTAACCTTGAAGTGTGGCTGGTCAACGATCGATACCTCATCACCTAATCACTTTATGTCAATAACCTCACCTATTACACCGTAAATAATGACGTCATATATATTATATGTAACGCTTCTACTGGTATTTTCTGACTTGTAGACTATATTTAAAAGTCGTTTGTAATGTTCACGAATTTAAATATAGAAGTCTATGTAATGAAATTAATAAATTCGTTATTAATGTTATCATATTAACATGTAATGTTATTTAACGTTTTTAATGGTCACCTCGCCTTGTAAACATAAGGACATACCCAACTAAGAATTATGCTTATGTATTTTTAAAGCGGAAGTTAAACGGAACTAAAATTTCGTCAACTAAGTGTTTCGATCCCAGGAAATAGGGATGAGTATATACGTCTATAGATTACATATAAAGTTGCAATAAGATGCTGCAGTTAATATGTATTACCTGCTGCGAAAATAAGTGAAGATCCTCGTTTAAGAAATATGTAAAAATTCCTTCAGGAAATTGCCGCCCCTCTCTAGTATTTCAGCTGAGTACGCCTGGTTATAGTCGTAGCTAAGCTCTCGTAGCCAGCCAAATGGCTGTTCCGATAACTTCGTGCTTATTGAATTTTTCTTTGAAAACTATTGATATTAGTTTCTAGTATCACTAATATGCACTTAATACGTGTAAATAAACTATTTATTTATATACGGGTATTAGCACAGATATGCAACCCGTATTTTATAATTTAAAAAAATTGCTGTCTTTGTATCGTGCTCAAAAACATTCAGGGATACAATTTTTTATATTAATAATGTATGGGAATAATGTTCTGGTGAAAGGAATAATGTAGGTATGGGGGTTGTAAAAAAAATAGCCATATTAATACTTCCAGATGATCCATCTGGTTAGGTCAACGTAACTAAAAATAGAAATATCAGCTCCTGCTACGTTACAAAAGGGTCTAAAGAACTCAGAAACTCGCCCTAACGGAATACCGGCGCACCACTAGTGAGGAGTGTTTCGAGCACATTCGACAGGGTTCTCTATGGGACTAAAGTACCTTTTCGTAACTTCGTCCGTTGTAGTGTCCCGATTTTACATGTCAGCAACAAGTCCTACTGTGGCACGAAAATAGATGACAACAGATAAACACGGCCTTCACAGATCTTGATCAAATTAAATTCATTGAGAATTCGTGAGAACCCGGTTTAGATTGAATTAATGCAATTTCTAACATCAGTGAAATCGACTCTTATAGTAACATAATATAACGACTATCTCTAGGGCGCGATAGAGTGGTTACTACTATGGCGAAGATCAAGCATTCGTGTTTCGTATAAATTCTTAATGATATCCAAATCTCAACTACTCTAAGTTTTGGAGGCGAGATGAGATCCGGTTCTTAGCATTCCATGGATTCACCGTGCGGTCGCCGGGTCCATGGCGTGGTACAGAGAGGAACACTGTGACGGCGCCTGGGACTTGCGACCCAGGTGTAGGTTTAGGGTGGCCACCTTGTGATGCATCAGCGCTCACCTCCACCGTCAGTCGTGTTCCCCCCTCTACCTATCCAAATTTGGTAAGATCCTATCAACGCCGTTTTAGAAATTCGTTTGAGTAAAGAGCTTACTGAAGCTCTTGGCAATCCGAGGTCTTTAAATAAGTTATACAGGGATTTAGCTGGAATTCCCCTTGCTCCTACTTCCACGGCGTAGAGTTTAACCACATAGCCATTTTTGGTTAACTCGTTGGTCAGGTCAAAGTATTTGTTTATTTTTATAGCGTGGTCTTTAGGTATGTTAGTTTCCCACGGTACTGTGAGTTCTACTAGTACTGCACGCTTTTGCTGTTTTGAAAATAGGAATATATCGGGTCTGGATGAATAAAATCACACACATACATGAATTCTAAAGACATAACACTCCTTTTGTGGGCAGTGTTGTAAAAAAGAAGCAAATGAATTCTAAAACGGAATACCAAAGTATGATTTGAGATTGACCTGGTCATTTACTATTAAAATAAAAAAGTATAAAAGCTTCAACCGGGAAGATGGGTTTCAAATGTCGAGTGTCTGGCATTAGTGATCGCTATGTTCACAAAACCTGAACAAACTACAAATTCAAAACCCATGCGAGTCGTCTCTGTGAGTATTGTGTGTCGCAAACGTATTTGAGTATAGTGTGAGAACGCGAACAATAGTAGTGACGACGTGCGTAAAAAACTAATGCGGAAGAGGGTAGACCGATACGGTCTGCCCAATAATAACTAGTTCGGCGGTCAACCAGTGCCAGTACATTCATGATCATGGCGCTTGTAATAGCGCCGAAATATCGGATACCGGACAGTGTTTTACTATTGACGGAATACCTACTATTTAAACTTTTTGGTCTTAACATAGCCTCTAATCTAATCTAAATAATTTGAGTCCACGATAAACCATGCAAATTAGATTTACACATAAAAAAATGTATGCGCATCAAACTGAGAACCTTCCCTTTTTTATGGTTAAAAATGAAATTCCAATTTGCATATAAAGTTGGATAGGTAAAAATGTACCGAAAACTTCCAATATATAATATTACTAGCTTTTGGCCGCGGTGGCTCCGCCCGCGTGGATATCGGTTATCGCAACCAAACTAAGCCTATGTCCTTTCTCAAGGTCTAATCTACCTTTATACCAAATTTCTTCAAAATCGGTTCAGTGGTTTTGATGAAATTTGGTATTGAATTTTGATTTGATTTGAGTGGTTTAGGCGTGAAAGCGTAACATACTGATAGACAGACAGAGTTACTTTTGCATTTATAATATAAGTATGGATATATAGTTAATATAGTTGGCGAACTGTATCACAAAACTAAGCTGCATTAATTAAAATCCGCAAAAGGATACACTAAGATAATTTAAATATTTCGGGACATACTACTTAACAACGCTTTCTCTACCAAAATCGAGCAAAATGTGTAAGTACTATCCTTCCGTAGTCTAGAACATATCTAGACTACGGATAAACTTACCAAGACACATATTATGCCTTGTAAATAGATGCATACCTTATAATTATATGGGAATAAAATATGTAATTCAAATAGGGGTCTGGCATACAAAATTTGTATCGAGAGGAAATCAAAACTACTGCAGTTAAATGCTCTACCGAAATGTCAATACGCGAGGGCATGTAAAATAAAATTGAATTACTGGCGTATATGAGAGCCGTGACATCTATTCTCGTAGATGCGACGGCGATTCAGGTTGGATAGCACCAAGAAAAATTCATTCAACTCAACAACAATTACCTCGTGCAATGTTTAATTAGTTTACTGCACTTGATTCCAATTCCTATCATTATCCAAACCCACTCAGTTTTTTGTTCCTTCCTACCCAAAAACCGCGTCCGTCAATCAGCAAATCAACCGTCTTAGGAGTGTACGGCATATGAAGTAGATTTTAACCCGCACGATCTTAGGAGAAAACGACCCACCAGTTTTAGATTACACTCTGCCCTGAATTAAAATTTTGCATACTAATTAAAATATATTGTTAAAGAATGTTATTTCATGACGTGAATTTTGTGTTAATTCTAATTATTAAGATTGCAAAAGCGTCATGCGCATACCGCTCCGTCACATTTGGTGTGAAATTCGTGGCAATTGTGCTGTGCCTCTGTGTCGCAGGAAGTTTGTTTAACGAGTCAGCATTTTTGATGGCACAATAGACAGGATAACCTTTTTTTAGCAGAGTACATTGTTATGATTAATTGCAATTGAGTAAGATCTTCCAGCCAGTTTCGGCTCTAAAGTTATTTCTGACATTCAGGAGTGTTTTTGTGTGATTTAAATAAATAAAAGAAGTGAACATATCGCCTAACTAAAGATAAACACGTGCTGTGGCCTGAGAACAATACTTGTACGTATGCTCAGGAACTATGGGACCACCAGCCCGTTCATGGTTTTTATTCGTGGTCATTCCTTAATTGTGAAAATTTCAGAAAATATCTTCTAAAAACTAGAAACAACCTATGCTTGACTGGTTCAAGTAGCGTAGTTCACAAAGTATGTAGCCTAGACCTGTTAGCCGATTTACAACTACCAAAGATCAACTTTTAATAACGCAAATTTATACTCACTCTGTACTTTACTCAAAAAGTCGATCAAATAATATTACAGTAGGTACAAAATTCACGTTCGTATCCCGTCGGGCCGTCGCGTCCGTCAGTTTACTAGAAATTAATTTGGTTGCATAAATGTGTCAAAATCACTGATAAATTAATGTATGAATACAGCATTTTAAAATAGGCACAGATGCATGAACTCCCAGTTTGACTGCATACAAAACAGCGATTATAGCTTCGCTTAAATAAATTAATTATTTAATTAAAGCCGCGTTGTTGGCAGCACGCTCGCGTGGCTTTTGTGTGCTGATATCAGGGCTATTGTACTCGCACTGCGAGCAGTGACCGTAGGGATCATAGCTACTGCAATTGTTTACGGCAACTTGATTTCACATTATAAGAACTATAGAGACTGATATTCTTTTGAAGTATAACTGTATATTTCCGGAGAAAGCAGAAGTCGCTTAATACTCACATCTCCCCATATGTTTTTTTTTTTTCATTTCATGTAATAACGTACATAGACCTGGCGTTTATTTGGCACGTCGAAAAAAGTGAGAGCCCGGCTGAGTTGGACTTGCTTCGGTTTGCGTTTACTTTCGAAATTCTATTCTTTGTTTCTACTTTACTAACAGCGTTATAAATGTCTTATTATTTTTTCGTCTATCTTGCACATAATAAATGGCTGGTGGTTATTCAGTAGCGGTAATCACCTAATCACGTACACATAATCACTGGCTAGACGACCAAGGTAAACTTGAGAGTCAAACCGTTATCTCAGTAAGCCACTGACAACTGCAAGATAGCTAAGATTAATAACACCAATACATTAAAGAAGTTAGAACCTATAATAATACTATAGTGAAAATCAATCTTAAATCTTAAATTAAGCGGAACGAGAGCTCATTTATAATTTGATAGTTAATAAAAAAGAAGATAAATTTATTAGAGTAGGTACAAAAATAGCAGTTCTTAATAACTTTGAGTAGCTGCTGCTTATATAGCGGATGAGACGTCTCGAAAGCTCCTCAAGGTATGCTTCAACATTAATAAGAGGTGTGTCTTATTTTCAGCACTGGTGGTGTACACCCTTTTAAATTTATTTTTCGTTTATCCAGCTGAGAACCCTAAAAGTTATTACAAGTAGTTGTGCAAGCTTTACATAAATAAAAAAGAAAATTATGATGTTGAAGACTTCACACATTTGTTCTCTAATAATAAGCACATCATTCACGGTCGTATCTGGTAAAGTTAATATCCAGAACGGGACTTGAACCTGCGAGCAGTATCTTTCTAGGGGTAATACTCTGACCAACTTAGTTACCTGGACACGTCATGGATATTCGAAATAACACTGATTGCAACATCGTTCATTGATTTCGGCAGCTTGTAAGAAATTCAGCTGATTGCTTCAGGGTCGCTCCGAGACATCGGCGAAGTTTTTTACATTTACACAGTAATTAAGACGAAAATTGAAGTCAGCCGCCGGGTCTGGTTATATGAGTAGGTTGCTACTTTCTTTAATAAATATTAGTTCGGTAGAAATATAGTATCGTTGGCCATGCAAGGAAAATAGAGGACGGCCACAAGGTAGCCGCAGGCAGCCTCGCTCGGACTTGATACACAAGAGTAATTTTAAACTTATCTATTCTGTCAGCGTTTAACGTTAGCTTAGCACTTAACCTAGTCTGTATTATACTTCGTTCGAAGCTGAGCAAAATAATTTGAGAGGTCCATTATACCCCGATAAAAATACGAGAAATGCAGAAATAAACGTTAAATTAATGTAATAAAAAACGCCATTCGAAAAATGCAGAACTGAACTTAAAATTAATGTGTGAAATTAAACAAATTTCAACGCAGTTCAACGTAATTTATTTAACGCATTTGACCGTGATTTAATGTGCAAATTTTTTAAATTAACACTCAACGCAACGTTATGACTCATTGATGAGACTACCTCAGCGTACCTCAGTGGTGCAGTGGTAGTTAGTAGTGAGTGCAGGCTATCCGGTGTACGGTCCAGGATCTTTTTCTGTTAGTGAATTCCTAGTAGTCTTTCAAGATCTGAAAAAAATGCATACATACATACCAAATAGATCCTTACAATTCAACATCTTCAGCTAAATTATTTAAGTAAGAAATTATTTAAAAGAGAAATAACAATAGTATGAAACCTATGTACCTACATAATAATTTATAAATGAAGTTTTATTATAAAATGATACAAATAGATGTCATCTAACCTTTTCCGACAGTGAAGTTTGAGTGTTATATTTTTGTTACTAACTATGTAGAAATATTGGTTAATAACGCTAACACCGTGAACATTCAAAGCCGATATTTCTGAACTGCCGTCACTCACGTCGGATTTCAGGACTAAAATAGGCAAGAGCACGTTCGGACTGTACATTTCAAACAATAAAATATAAATAGTTATTTTGGTATCATCACTATACAAAATAATATTTTATTTGTGCCATCAGGTAAAACGCTAGTATTCGTAGCTCGCGCTTTTATACTGTCATGTCAATATTAGGCGCAGATAACAGATCAAGTTTTATTTAAAAAGAGAAAAGTTAAAGGTTTTCCTATGTAAACTCTAAAATTTGAAACCTGGGGTACCTGTTTGTGTGAATTAATTTGACGATGAATACATTTCAATATTTATACTTTCGTGTGTCGAAATCGAAACTTGTGTTATTACTACTTTACAAAATATAATAGACGGTATAAGATAGTTTGATTTGCGGTCAAATTTCACAAGAATCTTTTCAACTAAAATAAGTTATCACTTCTTAATAATAATAATAATAAAACGACACGGCGCGTATTGTGAGGAAGTTCCTTTCTCTGGAGCCCTAACCACCGGTAGCTTGGTCCCTGTACCCGATGCCGGTGGGGTACTATTTTTTATATTTTTAAATATATGTTTTATTTTTTATATATGTATTTAAAAATGTAATTAATAAGTTTAAGAATAAAATAAAGAGAATAATAATAATAATAATAATAATTGTCTTTATTGTACACCAAGGATATAACATTACAATAGGTAGGTACATAATATCAATTCGGTAGGTACATACAATTGGCGGCCTTATCGCTCTGCGGCAATCTCTTCCAGGCAACCATAGGATGGAGAAAAAATAGGAAAAATTTATTTCGGGCAGTTTGGTGTACATAGAATATAATAATAAATAACCAAGAGATAACAGATATATATATATATATATATAGAACAGATAGACACACTAGCTACCTAAGTATAGGTAGATATACATAAATATATCAAACATACATACTATTAATATCATAGATATCATAACATTAATATACACATAAATACTAACATTTTACCATGATATAATCGAGGAAAGTTATTTATTCCACTTCAGTCAGAGAGACTAGGTAGTGTTCTTTGACTTGTCTTTTAAATATAGGCAAGGACTGAGCACGCCTAATAGTTACGGGCAGAGCATTCCACAACCGAGCGGCTTGAACCGAAAAGGATTTGTCGGCAAAGTTGGTGGAATGACTCGGCATTTTCAATCTCAGATTCTCCGATGATCTCAAAACCTTCGAGTGCGTGTTGTGCAGGAACTCAAAACGTTGTTTGAGGTATGAGGGAGTTACGGGATTAAATAAAATATTGTACAACATGGATAGAATATGAGCATTCCGGCGAAGACGTATAGGTAACCACTTGAGTTTTTTTCGAAATTCAGAAACATGATCATATTTGCGTAGTCCAAATATGAATCTTATACAAAGATTTTGGAGTCTCTCAAGCTTGTTAAGTTGGTCTTCAGTGAGATCGAGATAGCTGGCATCAGCATAGTCAAGGATAGGGAAAAGAAGGGTTTGTGCAAGCGCAATCTTAGTGGCAGTGGGTAGGAAATTTTGGAGCCTGCGTAGGGACCCCGCCGCAGCAAAAGTTTTACGCTTCAATTCCTGGACCTGTGGTCCCCACGATAAGTGTTTGTCCATAACTATCCCCAGATTTTTAACCTGGTCACTATAAGGAACATTCACTCCATTACAAGTCACGTGTGGAAGGAGTGACCAATCTACTTTCTCTATCATCCTAGAACTACCAACAACGATGACCTGTGTCTTACGTGGATTAACTTCAAGTCCGTACGAAGCACTCCAGTTGCATATTGATGCAAGGTCAGCGTTAATAGTATTGACGGCCTCCTTTAATTGATTCGCTGGGGCCCGAGAATATATCTGAAGATCATCTGCATAGAGGTGGTAGGAAGAAGATAGGTCGTTGGTGATTGAGTTTATAAAAACTGAGAAGAGTAAGGGAGACAGAACGCCGCCCTGTGGTACACCAACAGTCGCTGTACACCAAGAAGAAGAAGTATCCTTGATGCAAACACGCTGTCGGCGACCAAACAGGTAACTACGAAACCAGTCAACCACAGTTGGAGATATGTTAAGAGAGCTCAATATGCCAAGTAGAACGTCGTAATCAACGGTATTAAAGGCATTACTGAAGTCTAACAGCGTTAACACTGTCAGCTCACCTTCCTCCATAGCCGATCTGATGTCTTCCGTAATATGAACCAGAGTTGTAGTGGTACTGTGACCAGAGCGAAATCCAGACTGTAGAGGATTCAATAATGAATTTTTGGAGAGGAAAATAGTAAGTTGGGTGTGAACAAGTCGTTCGAGTACCTTAGAGAGGAAGGGCAAGATAGAAATGGGACGATACTCTGAGAAAGAGGAAGGATTTTTCTTTTTAGGAATAGGAATTATTTGAGCATCCTTCCAAGCCATAGGAAATACATTAATGGTCACAGAGAAATTCAAGATATGGCAGATGACAGGGAGAATTTCGTCGATGATAGGGTGGATCATATTACGGCTGACACAGTCAGTTCCCACAGCGTTAGACGTAATTGACATTATGCTCTTCTTGACATCACAAGCAGTGAATTGACTAAAGAAGAATGGGGAGCAGTTGGGAGTCGAGACAGATGAAAGATGCTGTAATGTATTTTGTTTTGTCATTCTATCAAATTTCGACGAAGATGAGAAATATTGATTTAAATAATCTAAATTTACATTGTTAGGGACCGACTCTTCGCGAGATTTGCCAACTCCCAATGTCCTTAGAAATTTCCAGACTTTTGCTGGATCTCCGTCTTCCACAGAATTATGGATATATCGGCGTTGAGCATTCCTACACACTCTATTGCAGTGATTTCTTATGGCAATATATTTATCCCGATTTATATCCGTAGGGCACATCTTATATTTCGACTTGGCTGTCGCTTTTTTTGATATGAGGGATTTGATTTCAGTCGTTAGCCAAGGCGACGGAAGGTGTTTCACCCTTATCCTACGAACTGGAGCATGTCTATCAAATAACTGTATTATATCAGACGTAAAAACTCTTACTTTCTCATCAATACATCCGGAATCGTAAAGTGGACCCCAATCGATGCCATCGGCATCCCTGCGCAGTTTGTCAAGGTCCATACCTCTAAAATTACGCTGCAGAAGAATTTTAGGTTTGAGTTTAGGTGGACGAAGTTGATAAGATAGAAATAGTAAGTCATGGTAGGAAAACTGATCAGCAGTATACTTACCATGCTTTGCTACACGATTAAGAGATGAAACTATGATCAGATCGAGAAGAGAAGGAGTAAAGTGAGGAGCATGATGAGTTGTTCCGGAAGGAAGAATAGTTAGATTGCAGGATTGAACAATAGACTGAAGAGTGGAGGAACGAGAGTCGTTTTTAATTAGGCAGGTGTTGAAATCACCCATGACTATACTTTGATCGTACGCAGGCACAAAGGTATCTAAGAGGAGTTCAAATGAAGAAAAGTAGTTTATGTTAGAGGAAGGACAGTAAAAGACGCCAAGTAGTAGTTTAGAATGTAGGAGTTCAACTTCCAGAAAGATATGTTCGCCAGCCTGCGGTGGTTGTGGTGACATACTCAAAATAGTATATTTAATTTGCGTGCGTAGATAGATTGCAACGCCACCCGCTCGACCCTCTACACGATCGTTTCTGATGAAGTTGAATCCTGGTAGAGTATATGGTGGGGTGGGTAAACATGGCTTAAGCCATGATTCCGAAACAAGAATAGCATGTATGTGCGCACAGTCGAAGCTTGCCAGCATATCGGGGAAATGAGCCGGAATACTTTGTGCATTAATATGTACAACATTGAAGTTATTGGGAACATCAGAGAATTGAGCCGTGAGTAACTCGGCAAGTGGAGGTTCTCTCTGGCCACTAGCATTGCTGTCAGCAGAGAAATATTCATCGCTATCACTAGCACTGCTGTAGTCTGAAGATGGCATTAAGAAACAACTCCTCTAATATGGCTTATGATATTAAATACTTAAAATACTATAGTAACAAAGTTAATTGTTTGGAAGATAGAGTAAGTAATTAAATACAATATATAAATAGGTATACTATGGTATAAATATGAGTAAATAGTAATAATATTAAATATTATATAAAAATAAATAGGTAGTAAGAATATTTGAAAAAAAAAATGTGTAAAAACTTTACGCTTCTACATCCATCTGCCGGTTTTACAAGATGCATATACAATATCAACCTCATAATGAAATAATCCGAACTCAAAGGTATGCAGAAGTCAATGGGTCCAGGCATTCATATCTTGCCTATGTACAGATTTATTAATTATAAGAGAGAGTTAATAATCTGAACAAAATATTCAAAAAAGTATAGTCTGAATAATCTGAATTAAATCTAATGAAATTTAATCTGTTATTGTTTAAATCCACTGTAAGATATCATTGTAATCACTTAAGGTTTAAAATGAATACAAACAGGCGAATAAAACCTTTACATAAGACTTTACCGACCATAATGCGAGCTGTTAAAGTACAATAAAAATGAATGGCGGATGCTTGACAAGAAATGCAGTGCTTTTACAGCCCATTGAAGTCACTGGAATAAGTACCAGTCAGTAGATGCTCATGCAGGTACACCAAAGTTTAGTGTTATTATACTTTTCAATATTGAGTACGACTTTGAGCGCTCGAGTGTGATATTACAATTTGATATTCGCATTCCAGCTTAGCCGAGTAGCAACCTCCCGTATCGTCAACGTACTCGTGTAGGAATATATGGATATATTAGCAACACCGATTAAAGCCCACCTCCTGTTGGTTTTCATTCGTTTGTTGATGGTCTTACTATCAGGATACCCTACCGTGCGATTCGCAGCCCCAAAAATGGATTCGTTATTACTAATTAAATACATTAAGTATATCTGTAGTAAAAATAGGAATAAAGTGTAACTAATATACTTGGACATGATCTACCAAGTGCACTTTGAAGACTGGGATCTGCTCTTCTCCTTTCTTCTTCTTATTATCACAACCCTAAAAGGATAGCCGGCTCAAGTGCCTTGTCCATCAATCAACAAGTCTTCCGGCTTAATGCCGTCGTATTACAAAGCTATTGTAATATACTCATTATCAAATCGAATATTTTATTCAATTATTTCGTAATATGAGTTATATGAGTTTATATATGTATTTCGTAATGCAACGCTAAATACTTGATGTGGGTGGTAATGCCATTCCCAGGGATACAAAATTCATCAAATGGTTATTATTACCTATCAAATATTGCCATACATATACTCACCCCTGTGAATCCCCGAAGGGGTGGGTTGAGGTGTATTAACACCCACGTGTTGCCTACTATAATTTATGGCAATACGTGGCAGTACGGTAAAATGATTTTCGGAGGCGAGCGCTTTGCCGTCTAACGGGCACTTTGTCATAGGCTGCATGTTTACTATCAGATAGATAACAGCCATATGCCTTAGTCACCTTTTTACGACACCCACAGCAAGAGCTGGGGTGCTCCTATTCTACTCTACCGGGAACCAACACCAATATTGGAAGTCCCCTAAACCTCGTCACAGTGGGAACTAGTTCCCAAACTCACAAAACTGATGCGATGAATTGTATTTCTACGACACGAGACGTACAATGTACATATTTAGTTCTAACATAATTCACTAGTACAAAAAGATTTTCCGTAAGTAAAGTGATCCGTTCGCCAAAATGATTCTTTTTCTACTCTGTACGTCCGTTTGCATCTGGAATCTCACAAGAATAAAGTTCAAAAGTAGTCGTAAAGGATAAAATTGAAACTTGAAAGTTCAAAACGAACGTATTGCGAAGTCAAGTCCTCGACACACTCCCAAAGAGAGCCCAGCGTCTAGTTTAGTTAGAGAGTTTAGCAAGAATACTAATAATAGTCCACTTTGAGTTAGCCAGTACCGTAGGTTACAACCTAACTAACGGACCATGTAATTTCTGCTAATACGTATATGTTATTGTCTGTACGGAAAAGCGCCTGAAGTGTATAATTTATTTGTTCTTTTTTTATATACATATATACAACTACAATTTAACTTCATCTCGCCTAATGGTGAGCTAAAGGTT
Organism: Eilema sororculum; assembly: GCA_914829495.1. Classification (NCBI taxonomy): domain Eukaryota; kingdom Metazoa; phylum Arthropoda; class Insecta; order Lepidoptera; family Erebidae; genus Eilema; species Eilema sororculum. Next base: position 18,065,507 of record OU618532.1, on the reverse strand, counting down.
CGGAACCATCGTAAACATGTACAATATTAACAGTGGTGGCACTCAGCTTGACGGCCTCATCAGAACGGAAGTTAACGCGATTATGGTATAGGTAGTAAATAAAAACAAACCTTTGATTTGCCTGACGTTTTAACCAGGTTACACCGGCCTAAGCCTCATATTTGTATATCATGGAACGCGAGATTTTAAAAATAAGTAAATCATATCTGTTTCCTAAATGACAGCTTGCTTTAAAAACGTGTTTATAAATTCTAATATTATCACAAATTCAAAGTCCAAAATTAAATAAAAAGTTTTCATTACATTTTTTCTTTCACCCTACGGTGACGTTATTATCAGGACATTTGCGCTCGTAACCAGTACTGATTTTACTAACTGATACACCCATTTAGGTATATATAGTACAGTACACAGCAACTTATTTTAATATGGAGGTGTCATACGTAGCCTATGTGGGTGAAATACAGTTCATCCGGCTGGCAAGCTGGAACGGGATCAGTGACACCCCATGCATGGCCACCTTCACGTGCCAAAAAGGCTGAAAAGTCGAAAGAGTTTCTGGGCGTGCGTTGCACCCGCCGATGGCGATCCCTTCCCGGCCAGGGTGGACCTATGGAGCAGGCTCGCCACCAACCCCTTTTGTTCTGCTGTCGGAGAGTTTGCCCCTGGGCATGTCCTCTCCTGGATCAGGTGGAAGTCCCTAAACAGACTTCGGACACAGGTCGGTCGAAGCAAGGAGAATCGGTCAAGATGGGATTTCTCAGACAGCGCGGACCTGCTGTGTGAGTGTGGAGTTACTCCACAGACCATGACCCACCTGCTAACGTGTGCTGCATGCGCATCCACTTGTACAGCGGAGGAACTTATGAGCGCCTCTGAAAATGCAATCCAGTTGGCGGCAAACTGGGAACATAGAATCTGAAGAGTTGAGGCGCCGTCGATTCGACAGAGAACACCTTATAATCATTGCATACCGTAGGTTGTATTTATTTACTCTTAATAAATTCGACGATGGCAATTGTGAACACGTTATGTTAGCACATTAAAGTGCATTACTAATCGACGTGAACAGTCGGTCATTAGTGACAATAATTTCCGTGTTGTAACACGCCAATATAATTTAAACGTTAAACAGCTATCGGAATTGTTGAGTAAAACCCGTAAATATGAAATTTACGGAATGTACAACTCGAAATATTCAAATTAAATCATAACATTGTTTGCAGAAAGTGGTAGTGCAAGTCTGTGAGTATTTTTATAGAACCTTGGACTTACCGCTAACTTAATTTTAAAATGAATTATTATATAACACGGCTTGCGACATCACATATCGAATACTGTAATACTCTACAAATCTACATAAAATAATAAACATGTACTTAAAAAAAACCATCGAATAAAAAATACTTATTGCTTACGAGGAACAAAAATTTACAAACGCAAGTTACAAGCTACACACTGGCACTTACTCCTACAACTACTATACTTTACATATTAGATAACGAGAAGACGATTCCATAAAGTAGGCATAAGCTATAAATATTAATTTCTCTAATTTCACTAAGCCGCGTGTTTGTTATTACAAGGCCAATTGCTACTCCTACGAAACCTTACTTCATATAAAATTATTTCAAGTTTCCTGTACGTAACAGTTTTTCGAAACTTCCACATAAACTCTTTCCGCTGCTATAGTCGCACAGCAGTGTGAAACAAGTCTAAGTTACTTTCATACTTTTTTCACAAGTTTCTTGAAATGTTAACTCTAAAAATGTATAGCAGATACCTTACTTTTATGGTGTGGATGAATAGTAAAACATATTTGCGCGGGTCGTACCTACTAGGGAGCTATTAATATAAATGTGTCGCATGTAATCATTCAACTTCCGATCAGTAATAAATATATAGTAATCACGCCTCTTTGCCATTTGACGGGAATAGATTAGTGAAAGTAGAGAACCTTATTTTCCCACTAGTAACAATTCTGCTACACATCTTTTACTTGTTTTTTTTCATTGCCGTGTTGGATTCCGGTGAAAAAAATTGGGCAAGGCATGTGGAACCGAAAATATATAATCAGTAAAATGTGGGTGTTAAAACACCTCTGCCTACCCCTTTGGAATAGATATTCATGCTGGCATAGCCTCTTCCGTACGTGGCTCCGAAAATCATAGTTGTTTTCAAATAGCGTTTGAGACTAATTGCCACATTTTTAAATTAACCCACATAACTTACTAGTTTAGAAAATGTATCTACGTCCACAAAAGCTCTGTCTATAACTAAATCTATTCTATCAAACAATTAGTGCAGCCGTTGATTCACCTTTGTCTCGTCCGACGGATTTACTGAGTGCCTACCCGCTACGGAAATGGTGCATTGAGCGGGAATGGCCGGAATTAACAACGTCTCTTGACATTCTGGCATGTACTACTTATTTTAACAATCATTACTCAGTATTAAATAAAACCATTTTACGCAGTTTTTCAACTAGATTACTTTATAATTTATTTTTATTACATCTGATTCAATACATATATTGTTCTGATTAGTACTATTATAAATGCGAGCTTTTAGTCAAATTTTGAGTTGCCTAGTAGATGTGCATTATTGAGTATCCTGGTAGAGACTATCTTAACAATATCAATAATGTTTGACAATCTCAAAACTATTAACTCATATTCGAGGTAAGATGAGTTATAAAATAAACATTTTCATCGTAAATTTACTGTTAGTGTTCACCTCTGTAGTGCGCTACACCACTTGAACACTACGAATAAGTTTGTGTCTAGAGGTTAGAGTGGAATTCGATGCTGCAATCTCGATATGAAGCCGCATTTTCCACAAATTCCTTGCACTTTGCATTGAGCGCCTTGATCACGGTGAACATTTCGATAAACAAAGTTTACTAGAAACGTGATATTCGCTTTTAACTCATAAACCTGGAATTATAAGTATTCAGGGAGTTCTCAAGTAATTTATTTTTGTGTATGTAGAACATTACAACGCGCTGTCCACTAGCCACTACTTGTCAAAATTTTTGACTACAATATTCGAGCGCTTCAGTAAGGAAAAATTGAAAGCAAGAATATATATTTCCATATACCTATACAATGAATTCCATAAATATTCTGTTAGGTACATATACCTACTTCCTGATCCATAAAACTGGTGTATCTATATTCGAAAGTTCGTAACTAATTCTGTCAGGGTTATTCTCATATGACTAGATCAATTTAGGCCACCAAACAACGGAACGTGACTTCGACAACTTAGTGCAGCTTAGTGTCATATAGCAGTGTAATATAATCTGGAGTTTATTTAATATGATCGAAAATTTTCATGAATTTTACCCAAAATAACAATAATTTTATCGCGATTTGTTTTTGTTATTTTTGTGTAAAGGGGCGATCATAATAGTGTAAGTTGTCTCATCGTAGCTGATTTACTTTTAATATTATCGGTGTTACTCAGAATTACCCCACTCACTGTGGGTTTGAAGTTAGGTCGTATTTTGTTTTGTCCTTAAAAAATAAGTCAAATTCTGTCAAAATAAATCACGGTTATATCTGCTAAAATTTATTTTATTTATTCACTTTTGAAGAAGGCTTACAGATTAATTACATATTTTAGTAACAACAATGTATATCTATATTGATAACAATAAGCCTCCATAGCTAAGTAACAATATGGAATAACATTAATACATTTTAATGTGCACTATTTCCTATACGGACTACGGTTCATGGACAAGGATTTAGTTGACCTTTTTATTATGTGCAGCGGTTCCTACCCAACATACGCTATGTCTTCTAGTCACTCCCAGGAGAAAAGAATTGCCGTCAATCAAGTAATTTTTTTCAATGCATTTTCTATTTACGTCTTGCTAATTGTAATGACTGTTAACAGAACTCTGTATAAGCACGAATAATTGTGTAAACTTAAATAGCGCAATGCAGATATAGTTATTCGAAGTATAAGTTTAACAAATTTTGATAACTTTTATTTATTACCTACTTACTTAGAGAGTAGAGTAATAATATAATTAATGTTCTCACAAGTTCATTTCACGTCAAGTATATCTTTAAGAATGTTGAGTTTCACAGCAATTATCTGACATACGAGATGTTTATAATAATTCCAGACAGTAATTCTAGGGAGCAATTATAACTTTCATAAAAGTTGTTTAGCTTACAGATTTCACATTATGACAAAATATATAAAAAAATATTCTGGCATTAGAATTTGTGATTTGTAAATTAAACATAGCTAGTGTTATTATAAAAATAAAAATAAATATTATAAAATGGACATTTTTAATTGACAAAATATTTTTCATAGTGTTCGATATATGACGTGTAATATTCACTTACAATGGCACAAGAAGAGAGGCTAAGTGCGGAAAAAAGAGTCCCCTATCCTACGACGTGTAATATTCTTATGATTAACTTAGTGAGTTCTGAGGCAGTAATACTTATCGCACTTCGCTGCACCGTTTGCACTCAATACTGTTCCACAGCAAGCTATGTATTAAAATACATAGTAATAAATAAATATAAATATTCCACATCATTCTACACAACGCTATCTAGACCCATGGTAAGCTTTTATAGATTGTGTTATGGAATCTAGAATGCGGATAAACATACTTATATACTTTTTTTTTGTAAATACAATAGGTATATTTACAAACACCCAAATCAATGCAAATTGACAAAGTCATGCGTACATATATTAGCTATGTGCGGGAATTGATTCTACGACCCCTGAAATAGCAAGCGAACGTTACACGGCCACCATAAACATGTTTGTACTCATTAATCATTTCCTTGCTCTTAAGCGACGTCTTTTGATATATTCTCCGTGTCGTGAATTAATACTTACATATGTCTTATTAATGTGAAACGAATGAATGTTTGCTTTAAAAAAATATGGCCTCTCTAACACGGTGCTGAAGTAAAACGCTTTCAAAATGTAATAAAACAACGCTAACACTTTATTTAGCGGTATAGCTTCATAGTAAATATAGTAAATAAACGTAACGTTTTAATAAAACTTGTGATGTCTTTTTAGTTACCACAGAAAGTAGGACAGCAAAAATGAGGTTTCAGGCGACTGGGACCACTACACAACTGGAACCGCGGTGCCAGTTGCTTCATAACATTTTGAATCGGTCGACTGGGACCATTATCTAATTTGCTTTAATGTACAGATAGCAGAAAAATCAAGTTAAATTAATTCAGGATTTTACAGTGAAGTATTTCAGTAGGTGTAAAAATGTAAAAAAAAAACTATATGCGGCAGATTCCCAAAGTCAACGTAAAGTCGTAAGCGTAAAGTCTTATGGGCGCGTACGCATTTCGTTTCTATGAACCACGTGGCCAATCAAAGTCGAAAAGCTTATCAGGCTCAAGAAAAGATGCACATAGATGAAATTTTAATGTCAGTTAGACATTATTAGTTGCAACAAGTATAGTGTGTGTTGACGAGTTGTACCTATTTAAACTATTTGGTTGTGTATGAAGCTGCTGCATTAAGTATATTGAGTAGGGTTTCGTACATAATACCGAAAGTTAAATGATCGAACAACAATAGGTCGACAACGTTTGGTCGGACGATCAAATCGTTGCTGGTCCTATTTTGGTATTTTGGTCTTGTACAAGTACTCGTTATTACTACTTAGCTATATATAATTTAATTAAGTTGTTTACTACATTTAAAAGGAAGAAACAAACATTTTAAGTAAATTAATCGAATATATTTTATCCTAGTTTGGCCAGACTAGAGATGTAAGATCAAAAATGGCATTTCACACGGTATTTTTGGTATTTTATGTTTAAGAACATGTGTGTAGTTTGTTAGCTAAAAATATATCTGAATAATTGTTTTTTTACAATATTATGAGTACTGTCCAGAAGGGTTCTATAAGGCAAATGAATAAAAAACTTTAAGTATGATTTAAATTTACTTTTATTTAAATGCAAAGTAACGAAATAATGTTATTTGACCTAACAGGTATTCGTCAAAATGGAGAATGAAGTCCGAGTTGTTCACATGGCCCACCATCTCTTCGCATTTACATTACCCAAAGAGGTAGAGAGCTGTTGTGTAGAGCTGGCTATGAATACACATTAAAGAGAACCATCAAGGATGGGTCAAAACTACGGCGATGAGCAAAAAAAAGTATGTAATGCTACAATCAAAACAAAATATGTTCCGATGATGATTTTAAATGAAACGGCTCATGGTCACGACCCGAATAATTTAGAGGAAAGTGAAATAAAAGAACAAATGCAAATATGTTCAAAAGCAGTACAAAAAGACCTAAATACTTCAGTCATTCAAATATTTGATAAAAACATGCAAGTTCTTAAAGATAAAGGATTACATCTTGTGACCAAAATACCTGCTTTTCAAAATGTCCAGATGTTCAAAATGTGAAGATTTTTATTTATAGAGAATGTTAGAAACTTACGAGATACCTAAATCGATGTGAAGACAGATTTTCAAATTCCTATTGTTAGGTGGTATTACAACCTAAGGTTATTTATTATATTTTTTGCACAATAAGACAATTATATCTTTGGGTATAATAATTCTGTGATTTTTGTATGTTTTTTTTTTATTTGATAATTGTGACAAATTTTATATACGAGTACTACTTTATGGTGTACAAAGATAAGACACATATACCAACATTAAGACTGATTTTGAGATATTGTTTTGAGGCGATTCACCAGTTAATTAAGCATAATAGCCAACATGATTTTTAAAACATAATTAAAAGTGTTATACTTTTCAGTAGTACAAAAAAGTAAATTTTTTTTAACCAATGAAAAACTTTGTTTTATTTGTACTTAACACTTTTTCTGCTAACTACACTAAATTTGGTACTTAAACAATGGATTTGTAGTTAAAATTACGAGTGGTCCGACTCGCCTGACGAAATAAAATAAATAAAAACTAATCAGGCAAGTGACACCACGGTCCCAGTTATGTAGTGGTCCCAGTCGCCTGAAACATAGCTAGAGATTTATATATAGTACACTGAAAAAGTATTTAGTATGAATTTTTGTTAAGCTCTTACTGTAGAGGTTAGAGGGAACTGGCTTCTTTTATAATAAAGGTGGCCGCATTCCCAAAACTTACCATTATTTTACCGTTGAGGTGAAGTCAGATCGACGTGCCAATCATAAGCGGATTTCACAACTATTTCTACTGATGAATTCCATTAAGTTAATACTAATAGTTCACGTACAACAAAGCTGTTGATGATGATGATGATGATGATGATGCCTCCGACCGATTTCGGCCATGGCGACCACTTTGACTCCTAGTCGGCTCGGCGCTGATGCGCTCGAAGATGGCTAGCATAGCCGATCTTCGCGGTGAACTCTCGTGTGCACTGCGGGCATGTGAGAACACCACTTACATAATGGTATTGAATGGCAGCGGGTGGGCGGACTTTCAGCTCATCGCGTTTAGCGTCGAGGTCTGCCTTTCGCTGTTCCTCGAAATCGCTTACTCGTCTTTGCACCACCCTGCGCCATTCTGGACGTTGCGCTGCCAAACCTTCCCATTGAGACGGTTCGATGTTGCATCTTTTCATATGACGCTTCTGAACATCTTTAAATCTGAGGAGTTGGCCGCCATGTTTCCGCTTGCCTTCCTCTAGTTCAGAGTAGAAGATGCGTTTCGCCACTCTCTCCTCCGCCATACGTGACACGTGACCGCACCACCGAAGCTGCCGACGCATTAAGTAGGCCTCAATGCCACTGACCTTGGCTCGTCGCAAAACTTCGGTGTTACGCACTCGGTCGGACCATCGGATCTTCATGATTGAACGTAAGCATTTGAGGTGGAAACGATCCAGAGTGCGTATGTGGCGCCGATACACACACCATGTCTCGGAGGAATATAAGAGGTTTGGCAGCACAATTGCCATGTAAACAGATATTTTGGTGGCCAGCTTAAGGTCATGTGAACAGAAAACCTTGGAACGCAGCTTCCCAAATGCCGCAGCTGCGGCACAGATTCTGCTGCTGATCTCATCATCAAGGTCACACTTGGATGTAATAGTGCTCCCCAGATAGCGAAACTTGTCAACCTGCTTCAGCATGTCCTGACCTAGCTGTATAGACAGTGTCTCGTGACCATGTGTGTCCAGGGACATCACCTCCGTCTTCTTGACACTGATTTTTAGGCCGAACTTGCAGCAAGCTTGGTGAAAACTGGACATAAGCTGTTGCAGGCCATCAGGGGATTCTGCCACAAAGCATAAGTCGTCAGCATACATGATTTCTGTAATCATGGTATGGGAGACTTTAGTGCGCGCCTTAAGTCTGGCCAAATTAAAAAGACTGCCATCTGTGCGGAAGCGGATGCGGACTCCCTCAGAACCAGCTTGTAATACATCCCTGACTACTACTGCAAAGTACATGGCGAACAGTGTGGGCGCTAGAACACACCCTTGTTTCACCCCACAGGTAACGGGGAAGAAATTTGATTGTTCGCCATCGACACCGATGCAGCATTGCATGTCGTCATGCAGGAGTCTAAGAAGTCTCACAAACTTCTCCGTGCATCCTAGCTTCCCTAGCACGATCCAGAGGGCTTCACGAGGCACACTGTCGAATGCCTTCTCCAGGTCAACAAAGCAGAGATATAGCGGACGACCCTGCTCTCTGCTTTTTTCCTGCAGTTGACGCACAGAAAAGATTGCTTCACAGGTGCCTCGTTCAGGTCGGAAGCCAAACTGGGTTTCTGGCAGTATTTTTTCAGACAGAGCCCTTAAACGGTTTAAAAGGACTCTGGCAAAGGCCTTTCCAGGAGCAGACAAAAGCGAAATACCACGGTAAGAGTTGCAATCGGAACGGTCACCCTTGTTTTTGTAGAGGGTACAAATGCGAGATACTTTGAAGTCATCCGGGACTCGCTCTTCCTCCCACATACGAGTAAAAAGTTTCCAAACCGACATGTACAACTCCCCACCGCCGCATTTTAATAGCTCTCCCGGTATAAGGTCAATACCAACCGCTCGCTTGTTCTGTTGCTGCCTGATGGCAGAGACAACCTCATCACATGACAGGGGCTCATCCAGCTCAATGGAAAGAGGCAGTTGAGGTATTAGACTCACACTTTGTAAATCAGATTCTCGATCTACGTTGAGCAAGCTGTCAAAGTGTTGGGCCCAACGATTTAGTACATCCTCCTTGTTTGTCAATAGGTGCATACCGTCTAACGACTTCAACGGCACCTTCGCTCGGTAGGATGTACCAGTCAGCCTACGTACCTCGGAGTAAAACTCCCCGATCTGGTTAGTGTCAGCGAGCCACTGCATGTAGAGAGCTTTGTCTTGCCACCATTTGTCTTTTACTTGACGAGACAGCTTCCGCAATTCAAGGTCACTCGCTTTGATTACCGCAACGCTTTCACCTTGCCTACTATGCTGTCGCAAGAGGTCTCGATGTTTGTTGAGTGCTGTCCTAAGAATCCCGTCATTCTCATCAAACCAGTCCTCACTACGACGGCTTTTTAAACCTAAAGTAGCTAAGGCTGCTTCCATAAGATGAGAAGACAAAGTTCCCCAGACCACCCCAACATCACCTGTCTCATTGACTGGCAACAGCTTTTCAGACACAGCTTCAGCATATTTCTCCCTCACCTCGAGATTCTTAAGCCTATCCACGTTGAGAGACGTAGACTTTGTAAGTGTGGATCTACGAGGTCGACGGAGGCGGAGACGTAGCTTTGTGACAACAAGTTGGTGATCAGTCCAACAGTGAGCACCACGCATTACACGAGTGACTTGGACTTGACCGGTATCTCTCTGCCGGACAATCGCATAGTCAATCAAATGCCAGTGTTTGGATCGAGGGTGCATCCACGTTGTCTTGTGCTTAGCGGCAAGTCTGAACATAGTGTTCGATATTGCAAGCTCATATTGAGCACAGAGACTGAGTAGCAACTGACCATTGCTGTTCATGTTGCCGACTCCGTGTCTACCCAGGACTCCAGGCCAAGCCTCATAGTCCCGTCCAACTCTGGCATTGAAATCGCCTAGCAATATAACCTGCTCTCTGGCGTTTATGCTGTCAAGGCTTCGAGATAGTTCCTCATAGAATTTATCCTTGATGTCATCAGCCTTGTCTAGCGTAGGGGCATAGACACTGATGACATTAAGGTAATTGTCTTTGTCCAGGTGAAGGCGCAGTGTGGTAACGCGGTCTGACGTATGCACAGGGTGCTCCTCAAGTCGCTTTGCTATGTGATTCTTGATAGCAAACCCTACACCTGAACGTCGTGGTTCGGCGGCTGTGGTACCTTTCCAAAAGAAAGTATAGCCTCCGCCTTCTTCTACCAGCTCTCCTTCATCGGCAAGATGAGTTTCGCTAAGAGCAGCCACATCCACGTTATAGCGATGAAGTTCCCGAGCTACTTTGGCAGTTTTGCGTTCAGGGCAGGCGTTGCCATCGCGATCAATAAGCGTTCTCACGTTCCACGCGCCGAATGTCATGATAGGTGTTCTCATGTTATACTTTTTGTTCTTTCGACCACGTTTTAGTATGATGCAGTGACAGCCGCGGTTACTGTCACCTTCCGAGTAGGAACGAGCATTTTTTTAGGGCACCTTTTCTAGCCCCCTCCCCGGCTGAGCGAAGAGAGCAGTGCCTCCCTAAATAGGGCTGCTCTGTCATCCCGGGTGCTGCCGAATCCGCGCTGTCGTTCCTAATTTGCAGTGCGAAAGCGACCACGGCGTGTACTCACACCCCCAGGACCGCCCATGTGCAGGAATCAGACAAAGCCTAGCTTGCATCAAACTAGACCTCTCTACCTCATCCTATCGCCATAGGACTTAAACGTATTCGGAGTCCAAGATACGAAAGCGGTCAAGTGCGCAGGATATTTGGAGGTGCGCAAGCGTTCGCGCAGACGCAGGCGCACACACTCGTCTTCCCCCTCCTGTACCCAGTGGAACGAGCAATCGCTACGACTGGAGGAGAGGTCGGATGATGTGTCTGGCCGACGGTAACTATACGCCCTCTACCGCCGCCCTAGGCCATTCACCTTGCCTTGCTGAATCGCCGAGTCTGCCAAGCCCTTTTGTATATCTACAGTGGGTTGCCTTTCTCGCCGAATCAGGCTTTATGCGCTATGCGGGAGGGATCCGCAATAACTTGCCACCGAAATGACAAGCCCCCTCAACCAGGTTTAGCCCGCGAGCCGCCGCGGTTTGCCAGGGTGTGGCCGCTGTGCGCATCACAACTGCTTGGAGCCACTGGTGAGAGTTTATGGGCTAACAGCGAAATTAACACATCTCTGCCACCTCTATAATAGAAGTCGGCTGGCAGAAACAGGCGCTATTACCCCACTACACCCACAGTGTATGTACAGTTTTTAGAACTAACCATCGCTTCTTGAATCATCAGTTTAAAGCGCAGAAACTTGTTCTGCATTCTCGCTTGCTGGTTTAATGCACCGGCACGGCAACGAAGGATTATGTTCTGGAAACACTAAACTTTTTAACGATATAATAAACTTATGAAACAAGTTCTCTTTCTTAAACGTCTCAAATTCATTAACATAAATTTTAATAATTATATTTTGAGGTTCAGTGTTATCTTACAGTGGTATTAAGTAAGGACATGAACAAAGTATATGGGTGTGAGTACCGGAGTTAAGGGCGGTACATCTGCTGATTACCGATTGAAAAATAAGCGCAGGTTTCCTTCTTGGACTTGGAATTTAAGGAGGCAGTTGGTCCCATAAAAACATAAAAGAAGAATAACAAGTAAACTGCCTCCTAGCTTCAAGGCAAATAAACTTGGACAACAGGACACAATGCTGAGATGATGAGTTAGACCTATAGTTACATTTTTGGTTTAAGCCTAGCAAATGCACAGAACTTAAGCCTGTTAAAATATACCCAAAAGTAATCCGACTAAAGGGTATTAAACAGAATGAACAAGTAAAGCTTTCCATATAATGAAAAAAGCAAACACTTCCTCAATTAAACAAATTATACAACGTGTAAGACAGACATGACACAGTTTGCGCGACCCGAGAATTGATCTCTGAATAAAAGATAAGGACTCAAACTGACAACTTACGCAGAGACCACAATGAAATACAGCCGAAATAGCGAGTGGAATACGAACATCGTATGCGAAACATTCTAATTCATATTTAAAAACTTCGTTAGGATGTAAGAGTTTAAACTGACTACTTTTATACTGCTATCGTAGGAATGTAGATGATGAAATATAAGATACATTGAATGCTACGTTGGAGGACGCGGATTCGATTTCCGTACAGTGTGCATATCTATTTGTACTCATTATAAACCACTAGCTTTTGTCCGCGGCTCCGCCCGCGTGGATGTCGGTTATCGCGACCAAACATAGCCTATGTTCTTTCTCAAGGTCTAATCTACTCCTATACCGAATTTCATCTAAATTGGTTCAGTGGTTTAGGCGTGAAAGCGTAAAATACAGACAGACAGACAGAGTTACTTTCGCATTTATAATATTAAGTATGGAAATATTAGTATGGATATCCAATTTATACAGACTTATTTTCCCTCCAGGGTAGGCAAATACAACTTGACAGCCCGAGCAAAACCTGCAGTCAATACATAACTAATAATTTACTTCTTCTTATCATTTCAATGGCAACAATTAAAAACGTCTAGAAGCAACCAGCCTAAAACTCAGCTACATTGATCGCATCCTCCGTCGCCTCATTGAGATCGGCAATAGCACAGGTTTATGGAGACGGCGGGCATGACAGGAGATTGCCCAATTAACTGTCTAAAAAAGGTATAAAACTATTCTATCCAAAACTATAATATACACTGAACTATAACACAAAACTTTTCATAAATTTGTCGCAATCAATCTTGTTTAAGCTTCATCGACAAGATACAGCAATCAGCCGCAGATCGTACCTCGAACGTCTTATGGTGCTCAGTAATCAATTTCAGTGGTCTGCATACCTTCGTACCTAACACCATTGTACTAACTGTAGTATCTTAATCGGTCAAAGCGGCTGTACTGACCACTTCACAAAGTCCCAGTGATGAGGGTTTCCTATAAAAATCATGTCAGTTTCCAAAGGGGTCGCATGGTGCGTGACTAACTAGATCAAGGTAAGGTTTTCTACAGACTTCCCTTTTGAAAAATTACACCGTTCGCCACTGCGAAGTTTGATATATGAATTATGTGCTTAGAGTTCCAAGGTCACCTCAACACTTCTCATGGATAATGTACAAGGTGAAACAGGGTTAGGTTTATTTTTCATCATAAAAAAACTTGCAACCCGTGAAAAAGTACCCGGTGAATGATAAAATAGGTCCTTATTAAGTTGAATCGAAACATGGTTGATGAATATCCCTTAATATTTTTTAGTGTTCAATACCCGAATAGAGTTTATGTTTTTGTTTACGTTATGTTCAGAATGAGGTATAAAAATACAATATGTCGATTTCATAACTATTAAAGTAAACGATAAAAGTGGGCTACTACTACTTTTATTACGCAATGAATAGGTTAGACATGTTGATCTGATTTGTTTTTGGTATAAAATAAAGTAGGTACAGGAAATTAGGGTGTTTAAGGTTCAACAAAAGTCTTTAAGGTCTTTTTCTTCTAAAAAGTAATTTACTAAAAATTTCCGCACTTAAAAAAAATGACCCATAAAAACTTCGTGTTGCGACTTCGCCTGAGCCTAGAAAAGGCTACTACTACTGGGACAATTTAGTCTTGACTTCAGTGCTCTAGTTCTATGTTCTATCTCTCTAGTCTAGTTCTATCTAGTTGTTTGAAATGTAAGATAATTGGCTAAAAAATATTGCGGAGCCGAAAAGAAACTCATCGCTTTAGATGTTTTACATCAAAAATGAAACGATATAATGTCACGAGCAGTGTGACAACATTTTTAAATTGAAACGTAGTTATTGTGACTATTTCAGTTGTAACAGAGTTATGCTTTTAACAACACGTTGTCGGTTTGTGTCGATTAATCAAAGGTCGCCGCACACCGATTAATCGAAGCTCGAAGCATTTTGAACCGTGAGAGTTTTCACTCTTATAGACTGCGAGGCTTTTTTTTTATCGTGCTATATATCCCCACGGATACCACCCCCACGGAGCCGGTGGAGGTGGTTATGTCGGACCCGAACCGACTAAAACGCACGCCATCTTGGGTCCTTGGTTGCCGGAGGTGAGATTGCCAAAAGCATATCTCTCGCACCCCGACAGACCCAGGACCATCTCTTTCGAGATGGCCCAAGACTGCGGGGCTGAAGTTTTTTGTATAAATTTACGAAATCACCAATGTTGTACGATTCTTGATGTTAGTTGGCTCACAAGCGAATATTTCCGTTTCCTATTTTTGTATAGACTTATCAATCTATTAATGGAAGAAAAAGATGCACTCATCATGACGATATGAAATAAATATTCTAAGTGATATATACACTCAAATTGCACATAGTTTTACCTTATAGTAGGTATACACCTTTTCATATAAAGTTGTATAAAAGGTGTATACCTATCTTATATCTTTTGTCAATTGTACAAATTCAAACAAATGCAAATACAAATATTAGTGTACATAAATATGTGTACTAAGCGGGAATCGAACCCGGAAGTCTGATTTAACAGTTCAATGCTTTACCGGTACTGTGATGTAAGAATGACTTATGGGCTCTTTACACAAAACAAACGAAACGTGTTTGCTGTTATAAATTGAATTACAGCTCGTTTTGTGTTACAAATTCGCGAACGGCAGATCAATCAAAGATGTCAGGTAGGGCAGAGGGAGTGCGCAAAAACGCGACCCGAGTCGTATCATTTCCCTAAGCAGTGACAGTCGAACTTCCGTGGCCCTTGGGACAATTTACACTTAAGAGGATATTACCGCCAACAATTCATACAAAATGAGTTCACTTATTTTTTTTTTCAATAAAGAATTACGTTCAAAGAAGTCTCCGAGACAATAAAAACTTCTGTTTGGATTTTTACCTTTTTCTGTTCAATTATTATCTTTTCTGTGGTTCAATGTCAAAATCACATCACGTGCAAGCAAGATTTTTATTAAATTTACATGATCAAAAAAATAAAGCCATTGTTATCTAGTACAGTTAAAGTCAGGGCACCGCTTTGAAAATAAATGAAGAATTACACCAGTAGTTTAAAATGACAAAAATAATTATTATAATTTTCGTATCAAGCGCCTCATATCAACAATTTCTTCATTTTACACGAATCCATATACATAAATAAAAAAATAAAGTTTAAAACTAAAACCCGACTACCGAAAAGACGGGGATGGAACGACAAGGATAGTCGTGGTCGTATGCCACTTTACCCTAGAATATATTGTTTTGTTAAAGTAAGTGGCATACGACCACGGCTATCCTTGATATTTTCTTGTTTGTTACATTTTAGAGGGTGATTTTTCGGTAGTCGGGTTTTAGTTTTAAACTTTATTTTTTATTTACATTATTTTGGGGCAAGGTAAAGCTAATAATTTATACATATTTGAAATGTGCTTCTTAAGCCCTTTCATTTGATACCAAACACGGCATATTTATCTCAAATTTATTTTTTAACACAGTACCTTATGAGCGCTAGGGGGCGCCACACAAGATTGAGTGACAGATCATATAGCCTATAACCATCGGACGATAAAGCCGCTTGTAACGATACCTCATTTGTCTAATTCTAATAAGTAGTTGAGGAGCTATGAGGGAACAAATGAACATACATACATACATACATACATACATACATACATACATACATACATAGCCTGTCAAAATCATAACCCTCCTTTTGGCTTCGCCGTAGTCGGGTAATTAACATGTTTACATTAAAATCTGGTAATCATTGCCGCTATCGTTTTAACGAATTCGATTCGGAATCGTGATTGCTGACTGAAAGCATATTTACTATTTGCTCAATCAGTCATGACACTGATTGTGATATATTTTTGATATAGGTACAACTATAATGTATATATGGCAGTATGTTCCCGGTGGAGTAGAATAGAACTACCCCAGCTCTTCCTGTGGGTGTCATTAAAGGTGACTAAGGGACAGGGTTGCTTTCTATCCGATAGTAAACATACAGCCCAAGACCACGGGCCTGCTAGACAGCAATAGGCTCGCCCCATATTACGTCGTGGGACCGGAAACAATACTTGACGAAACGTGGTAGCTAATGCACTTCAGCCTACCCCTTCGGGGGTTTCCAGACGTGAGTATACCGGGTGTAAGGGGAGCGTTCCCCAAGCCGAAAAGCCCTATTAGTACTCCCAGTACATAAAATATTGGCATAAAAAAACCAATGTGGACAATTTTTTTTTTTCAAATTTTAAGCTAAATGATACGGTAATTTCATAAAAAAACACCACAACAAAAAGAACGCGCTTGGCACTAGTAGTTTTTTTGTAGTAACGTATTTTTTATGAAATCAGCGTTTCATTTAGCTTTACTTACACGTAAATAATGCAAAAGACAAAATAAAAAATAAATAAAAAGCTTTTGCCATGTACCTGGAGTACTACTAGGTATTTTCAGCTTCGGGTGCGTTCCCTTTACACCCGGTATAGATAGGTACATATAATGACGGATATATAGATAGACCGACATAATAAAGGATATATAGATAGAGAGATATTTAGGCTTCCTTCTCGTGGTCGGGAGTCAGGCGGACCGTAAAAGCCGTATAAGTCAAATCAAAAGGAGATGAAGTACCTGAGCGGACTCCGGGATTTTGCTAAGTATTTAGAATAATTTAGAAAACCAATTAAAAACTTAACGTGACTAATCACAATCGTAACGTACGTGGTTTGGCCGAGTTTATTGGTTCAGACGTACTAAGAAATAACTGTAAAGCTAAACCACTTTAAATGTTTCATCTAATACGAACGGGTATGTGTACCTACACTATTAGCTTACGGGCACTTCATTACAAAAAGCGTTATGTAAAAATAGAGAGAATATTCTTTTAAAACAGTAAGTAAATAATTCTTCTTCGTACATTTCGCACGGTCAAGCGTGTAGGGGGGTGTCTGCCACCGCTTCACACGTAACCGCTGCAGCCGTTAACCCGTGCGACGCCGCCGTTGGATTGTTTTTCACGATTTTCATGTTCTTTTTTATGTTATATTGTTGAACTTTAGGAACGGAGTAAACTGTAGATAAATCAACAACGTGAAGTTATTTAGACCTTCACAAAGGTAAACTTTTGAAGTTGTGATGCATGTGTGATTAATATACATGAGCCAATACTTTTCACTCTAATCATTAAGCATTACTGAATGGACGCCGGATTGACAGCCTCGGAAATATATTATAATAATCATGAATATCATTGTGACAATTTCGATTATTGTCTAATTGCAGAAACGTTTTTATACCAGTTACATTACTCCCATTGTGACGAACAATTAATTCTATAACCCATAATATTTCCATAATGCCCTTAATTATTTTCATAATGCATGCACGTTAGAGAGAACTTTATTGCGTTACTTCGCGTGTAATAGATTCCTAGAGAATTCCGTATATAAAATTTACTGTTAGGCACACGTGATCACATGGATAATGATTAATGATTTAATTTTGTCCAGCGCTAGTGGGCGAATGACTACGTGTATCTACTCGCTATTTTAAATTTGTCGCAACCTTGTAGTCTCGCCGCTCATTAGGTGTTAACAAACAGGAAAGAAGGAGAAACTGTCACATATTATTTATGCTTATTGCAATTTTATATATACGTGCAAACTACAGGACCTTTTAAAGAATATTATTGGCATTGAGTGTGAGATTTTTCATAGTGCTAAAGAAGAAAAAATGCCGCGTTTAATGAACATGATAAACGCACAGAATAAATATCATGCTTTTCTCACCCATGTGACCAATGAACGAGATGGCGGTTGAAAACCTCACTTTTCCGAGGAACTACACGTCTTTCAGTCTCTTCGATATTTCTATAATGGACTTGAGAATCCTATAAAGCTCTCAAAAATATTGAGTGAACTGTTTAAATTGCAAGGCAAGCACTACCTCCCCAGAGTTACTTACCTTCCCCAGTTACTGAAAAATGGGGCTCATAATTAAATAAAACCACTGAGCTTGGCATCGCGCCACGGCTCATTAAGTTTCGTATGCACCTGCTAGTACATTTTTCTATATAATGAAAAATGCAATAATTAACATTTTTAATCAAAAATTACTTTCAAGTGGCAAGACTGGCTATAAGATGCAATGGAGATTTATATCATCAACATCCACATAAAGACGTTAGTCCTGATTGCATTCGAGGCCACGGTGCCCTTGGAGCTCAGAGTCCACCTTCCGGCTCTTCCTCCTCCACTTCACACAATCTTGGGCGTCCAAGGTGGTGAGACCGTTTGCACGCATGTCACCCTCCACGACGACGCCACGCTAGCACTTCTTGGGCCTACCCCTTCTAACTGGACCCGGTGGGGGCACCATTGCCAGGCATTTATTACCCACGTAACTGGGCGGTTGCCGCAAGACGTGGCCAGCGGAGGTGGCTCTCTTGCATTTTTATGATGAAGGCTACCACGGATGCGAGAGTTCCTCACACGATCTTTATGCGTGACTCCACACATCCATTGCAGCATTTGTATCTCCGTGACATGAAGCATCTGCTTGTGTCGCTTCAACAGCGGTCACGCCTCACAGCCGTGTAAAAGAACATGTCTAATGATCGTTTTATAGACCTGCCCCTTCAGCTTAACTGACATTTTAGGATCGCATGTGACGCCAGTCATTTCTCACCACTTAGCCCACGCGGTGGCTAATAGGTAGGTAAAAAAACAAAGATAAATTATTTGTACGTGAGTAATTTTCGCTATAGAGTATTGCCAGCTAGTAGGTATTTGCTAGGATGTTAAATTCTTACTACTCTATCCACCACAGATACGTAATCAGACTGTGGTTGAAGATTAAAAAGATAAGAATCAAACCACTACTCCTTGCAAGAAAATCAATGACGTCATCGCAGGTGCGATCTACTATAATTATTGACATCATGCTATGCCTTGCTTCTGTTACAATAATGGTGTTTAAAAAAGGTGTTTAGTGATTTAAATATTGTAATTACCTATTCGGTTTAAATTTTCACTTTTAAAAATAACATACATTTAGATATTACGCTATATTTTTGTAATACCTACCTACCTAATTCATAACCGAAGAAAAACAGGTGATCCATTAAAGTTCTGCTGTATACTTTCACGTCAGGCTTAATTTGAAACACAATTTTGGGACTTGCTAAATTACTGATTTATAAAATTACTGACAGATTACGTACTACTTACTTCAACGTAATGACACAGATTTATTAGCGCCCTTTACACGGTCATGCAATCATGCTTTCTTGAACATCCAGGATTGCGGGGCGGAATGCTATACGTATAATTGCGCGCGATTATCTTTTGAAGAAAGTTCAGAAAATCTTACGCGTGGTAACAGACGTCACGAAACAAAAGACGCATAAAATTTGGTATGCAGTTAGCTGATCAACACATAGGCTAAGTTTGGTCGCGATAACCGACATACACGCAAGCGGAGCCGCGGGCCTAAGCTAGTCAATTATAAATATACACCAATTCACGCGATGCCCTTTCTGCTCATCAATCGGTGAGTTTGTGTGGCATCCATCTCAAACAATGCTTACGCAGAGAGTGAGGTGGTCGTGTATGGGTTACTTATCAAAATCCCGAAGCTCATAATACAAAATTTCATAATTCCGACGTACGAAATACTGAAATTCAAAATTCCGAATATTTGTTTGACCGAATGTTCAAAATACTGAAAGTTCAAAATACCGAAAGTACAAAATCCCGAAGCTAAAAATCCTGAAAACTAGATTTTAAGGTTAAGTTTGGATGGTTACAAAAGAAATAACCACGAAGGCTTAGGGTCGGTGCACATCTAACGGAACATAAGTTGTATATGATCGGTCGTGTAACGCCAAATACAGACAAATGTATGATAAAACATTCAATCGTTCACACTTAACCGATAATGCGTTAGTGCGTGACATTCGCTCAAGACTTACGCTCGACGCATGTTCGGTCAGATGTGCACTGATTCTAATGCGGAAGCTCTAGTCCCGCCTTAGCCTTCTAACCTAATCTGTCCAAGTCGAATTGCGGGGGGTGAACATTGCGTGCCTTGACACGGATACGTATAGGTTAGAAGGGTATGTGGACGACCTCCGCCATACTCTTGGTGTTAGGTTACTTGTGATTATGAATTAAGATATATGAGCTAAATATATAAAAACTTACCTGCGTTGTAAAAGGTACCTATAAACATTTAACGAGAACGCCTACCGTCCGTAAAATATAAAAATCTATTTTTCGGAATTTTGAACTTCGGGATTTTGAAATTTTGGGATTCTGAACTTCGGTATATCATATTTGGTACATTCGGGATTTTGAATTTTGGTATTATGATACGTAACCCGTGTATGATAGTCTGCATTGCAGCTAATCCAATGTTCACTTCTACCTCGAGCTCTACATTATGTAATTCGCTGATTTGCACGAACCAGTTTTTCAACTGCTTGAACGTTTTCTCAAGCGACCGCTGTTTTTCGTGCTCTCGTGCCCTCTTCTAAATTCAATAAATCAATTGAAAACTGTTGCGCGTTAACAAGCAGATTCACTAAAAGTAGTTAACAAAAGTTCAAAACACTGTTGAGGCCTTTAATCTTTCATGGTCATAATAAATCATTTTCCGAAAATCTCTTCAAGTGAATTGCTACGAAAGAATTCCAGCCAGATTCTCAAAGAAAAAATCATTTAGCAACTTAAAAAAACCAGAATTAATTAATGTTCCATATTCAAAATTTTTAGTAAATAACCGGCCTTAAAGTTCAATAATGGGCCAGTAGTAAATTAATGAGTATCTAACTTCTTTTGCATGCCCCTCGTGTCTTTATTTCGTTTGTTTGTATAGCCCGTCAAGAAAGTCATGAAAATTGAGGGTGGCGCTGCTGCGCTTAACCTGGTATCCCTGTCATACTACAACTAAACGGTCTTAATCTGTTGTTTTTTATGGTTTATTGCAGAATAATCTAATTAAGATAATAAATAAATAAAAGTGAAACATGTATCACGGCAGTTATTTTTTCACTTTTATTCAGGTATTAAGTATACCTACAACTACACAACTGCCAGAAGTTTTTTAAGTGTAGATACTTCTTTTTTCGCTGTATAAAAAATGTACTTTCTGCCGAATTGCACACAGTCATAAATTGAAATCAACGAGTGATTTAATGTGGAAGTCGTGGAGAGTTGTCAATACATAAAAGGAAAAGTATTAATCCCTCAAGTATTCATTTCATGCATTTTTTATCCCACTTAGGTGGCAGACAAGCACACGGCCCACCTGATGGTTTATTATTTACATGTGTAAACATAAACTTGAAGCCTAATAAAACTTACAGCGTAGATAGTATGTAAAATTTGGGGCGCGTGATCCGAAACCTCCATTTGATGCAATCTGTACAACTGAGATGGCAATGCTTCTCTGCTCTCTCTTCCTCAGCACAAGGGAGACGCTAACCTTTACTGCAATTAACGGCCGCAGTTGGAGTAGCCCTATAGGCTCGCTACGGGTCCCTGTGACTAGCAGAGGGCATAGAAGTTACTAGGGTTGGACTTTTTTAGGTTATTCCTAGGGACACGTGTCTTGCCCGGTGCACCTAATAAATTGCGAGAGAAACGAGGCCCATTGTTTTGTAATAATCTATGCTTGGTGACTTTGAGCTCGTCCACCACTGCTGGCCACATTTTAGGTCCAAGATACATGTTCTGAGCAATACCTTACTCAAAGCACACCCAAAGAATAAAAACGTGATAGCTTTTTTTTTTTTTTTTTTTTTCAGTCTTAAAAAATTTAAACAAGAGATCTTTTATAAGAATAATTTATTGAGTATGATGAACAAGGCATGAGTATTGAACATCTGAAATGCTGCTTGAAACTCCATGGGTAATTAATTTATCTTCGATAGTTCCCCACTCACTGGAAATATCATCAGACTGAAATGATATGATTGAATGAATTTTTACAGCGTTAAGTATGCTAACTATACAAACCGAATACATAGGGAAAAAGAAGAATCATCTCGGGCGGGACTCGAACCCGCAGTCTTTCCCTTACAGGGGGAATACCTTGAAATGATATGTCTTGAAATGTACTTTTGAAAATCTAAAACAAATACAAACGTACTGGATAAATACAGCTGTATTATGTATTATATATATTGTATACCCCGTGTATTTTTATAAGTCTGGGCCTAAGTGGTTAATACAAAGTACCAGTGGCGAAGTGTCCATATAACCCGATTCCTACCGGCTTACCTTTGCAAAAACCCCTAAGCATTGTTTATTAATAAATTATAAATCAATGAAACCACACTATTCACTACACAAAAATATAAAACAAAAAGTATTTTGTTACGTAAATCGCAATTATAATAATTATTCACATACATTACATAATACACATATTTCTCATAACGCCATCTAGTTCTCAATTAAGGAAGGAAATCTCTTGTATGATTCTGTCTGAACGCGCGCGAATGTAAGCCCGCCGCCAAAATCGGAATCCTCAACTCATCTTTAGTACGCAGTCGCACGCACACATGCGCAATTTTTCTTAGTAGTGCTCGTAGAAATATACAATCGACATAAGCCGCTGCTTAACGAGTTATGACAGAGAGAGAATATACGATAAGAATTTGCGAGAGCGAGAGAGCAGTAATGTGAAGTTTGTTTTGTTTACATACACTGTAGTTTAGGCGAATGAGCGATGTATTCAAATGCTCACCACAATTTTGACATTAATTTTTGATTTCATCAATAATTATTATGTTATAAATAAGTTAGAATTCGCTTTTTTGTGTAAAGTAGTTATTACTAAGTATAATTTGTGCTTGTGTTGTGTAGTTTATTGACTGTTGTGCATTGATTGACATTATACTGTCGTAGTATCTACGTAATATTTTGGTAAGTAGTCGTTGTATTATATGCATTTGTAGTGTATTTTGCTGTTATAATGGCTGCGTTAATAGCATTAGATTGTTGTCTGACTGATTATTTGTTGTGTGAGAAAACATCTTTCTCGAAATTAAATTATGAAAATAAGAAACACGTAGTTCAGTTAGGCCGAGCCCGCCCCCGGTCATGAATATAGAATATAAACGGCGCGATGGATTTACGAAATTCATCATATATCTCATTACGATAAATATAAGTGGCTCACAGGCAGTTGTAAATTAAATAGAATGTATTGTTTTATTCTCAGATTAGACATAAACAATTTATCGAATTCATCAAAAAAACATGTTCAAACTGAGAAACATCCGTAGTTGTATAGTTTTACATGAGTTCGGGACAACTAGAATCGAAACATTTTTCACGAATACCTATGAAGTACATAATCGAAAAGTAGATCGTAATAGAAATCTAATGAAACGGTTTATAGATATCTACAGTAATTTTTTTAGGTAAACAAGAGTTAGCTTTTCGCGGTCACGATGAAAGTTCAGGTTCTGATAACCGCGGGAATTATATCGAAACCTTATTATATTTAAGTAAATACGATTCAGTAATGGACTCACAATTAGAACAATGTTCTTCAATGCAAAATCCCGTATTTTCTGGTCTTTCTAGCGACATTCAAAACGATTTAATACATAGCGTTGCATCCGTTTTAAGAGATCGTATTAGATTAGAGATAGATAAAGCTCAATTTGTATCGGTTATGATTGACGAAACACCTGACGTAAGCCATAGGGAGCAACTAACTGTAATATTTATATATTTAACTGAAACTGGCATTGAAGAACGATTTCTAGGATTTTACGACGTTAGTGGTAGTCGAACTGCTTAAGTCTTATTTTTTTAAAGCCACTTTCATTACACTTGAAAGACACTGTTATAATAATCATCAGTGCTTACACGTATAGTAAATGTGGGTTGAAATTTCCTCAACCATTTGGACCTAAGCCTCGACCCATTCAGTCACAGCTTTTGAAAGGAGTACCTACACATTACAATCGGCCATGGTAAGGTTTTTTCTTACGTTCGGCTTCCCTTTTAAAAAAATCCACCCTTCGCCACTGCAAAGTACCTAGATCAAGAATGTTCAAAAACGTCAAAATGATGCACTATGATTTGTTCATAGATTTGTTATATGCGCAGGCTAATGACATAACCACAACAAATGAAAACAATGCTTTGAAACATAAAATATTCATTTGAAATACATAATTTTTAATAGATTACACTTCCCATACCTCGTTCAACATTAAAGTATATGTAGAGTCAACGCCATAAGTTGATTAACACTAAAATACTTTACAAATCTTTTTATAATGAAATGCATCTGTCTATAGTAAATTTAGTGTTATGATTCCCAGAAGACAAACTTAATTTACATATTCAATGTTTTTTTTTCACAATTTTATGTAAGGTTTAGGGGCCACAGTGTTCAATAAATTAGAATTTTTAAGCTACTTTTGTAGTTGACTGTACGTATTGGCTAATTTAGCATTTTGGTCATCAAAATCGTCAAAGTCGGAAAGCAGCTTGCCGGCTGGAACTTCTGCCGTGTATCATACTACATCCCTGAAATACTTTGAATACGACATGTCTCGCACTACTATTATTCACATATCAATTCATTTTTACACTCAAAACTGTTATCCGATGAGCAGTAATTATATAAACGCAAAAAATATACGAAACATCTCCGACGAGGCTTGGAATTGACAACTGATTACTCAGTTGGGCAATGGTTTGGCAGTTATCGAGTGTCGCAAGTACAAGGAGAAATTTTAGTTCCTCCAACATTAATTTCACGACTTTCTTGACGCACTATAAAAACTTATAACAAACATTCAGTGAACAGTCACTTATTTAAACAACAATATGCCCGACTTTTTCATTTTACGACTCGTCAGAACCGGCGGCAATAAGTCTGAGCCCACAAAGATAAGTAGTCGATACAAAGCGAGTCGTTCCTCAACTTTTAAACAATATATCAACCCTTGCCCTACGGTTTGAATAAATCCTTTCACCTCCGTCTATCGTACACATACATGCATATTTTATCACCTGTAAGTCTGCGAAGGGGTGAACAGAAGTGTATTAACATTCATATTCCACAAACTATAATTTTCGATTCCACGTAATAAGGGGAGAGCTTATTGTCATCAAATGGGCAGATGAAGAAAAGCCCTCTACCTGAGTCGCCTTCTACGACACCCGAGGGTAGAGATGATGTGACCCTATTGAACTCCACAGAGGACCAACGCATTCATAGTATGTGCATAAAAATGTAAAATGCTGACTATTAAAGTCTTCTCAAGAACCTCAGTTATACGTCGTTCTTTAAGCCGTTAATTAGATTAAATACCTAAGACTTCACTAGAAGCTCTCGTATTATTATGTATTTGCGTTCTTGTATTCATTGCAAAAGAAAGGAATAAAATAATCTACGTATACCTAACAGATAACAAGTAGACCCGTGAGAGAAAGTAATTATACAGGCTAAACTAGGCTCATTATATATATACGTAGGTTATATATTTTTTTACTTTAAAAAATAATGTAGGTATTATATGTGGGCTTAATAGGCTAGTAGCCATAACAAAACAACTGAACGAAAGAGGAGTAGAACTGAAGGGAAAATATTTGTGAAAAGTATATGACGATTGTTTGTAAAGGTGAAAGATGTGTCATAAAAAAATATAACGGTTGTAAGTGTAGGTACTATTTTCGCTGAGACCTCTGAATATCCTGATCCCACATATATACTCAGTTAATCACTTTATTTACATAATATACAAAAATAAAAAAATATAAAAGAAGACTAATTGCAAAACTGCATCAGGCATCAAAGAATTCCTCCCCAACTACGTCAACCGGCAGGGTGGCCAGAAGGTCGGCGGCATTGCCATGTTGAATGGCAATGCCAATCCTTTGCGTAGCACCTATTAAACGTCTTGAGATTTTTTTGAATAAAATTAGTATAATTGATAGTTATTTAATTAATTCTATCTGAAGTTTATAGTGACTACATCATCGTTTACCATTCTTTTTTTATTGTATAAATATATAGTCCAAGTAAAGTTCAATTTACGTGCAGAAAACAATAGAAATCATCACCCAAGAAGAAACCATTACCAATTTCAACGAATCAACGAAACATTGTACAAGTTTCACGTAAAATACTTTATTTGAAACGAGAAACTATTCGTACCACGTATGGTTGTGCTTACAAGCCGGAGTGACAGATGGTCCAGAGCTCGGTCCGAAGAGAATTACATTTCGCGGGTGACGTCAGAACTCACACATTGCGGCTGCGAGTTGCGCTGATATAAGACATATAATATTAAAAATGTTTGTACGTTAACAGATGCAGCAAATCGGACTTATAAATCCGAATTTGCACACCGACCCTCAAAGGCAACGATAACAATAAAACAAAACCAAATGTAGCCTAGCTAACAGTCACCGACGACAACTTATGACGCGATACAATAATTTAAAATTGTGATTAAAATTATAATTAGTAAAAGAGAAATTTATGTACTGTTCCAAACTATGCGTCCAATTTTTTCTCGTAGAGTTTTAACTAGATATTAGTGTTGTGATGTGTCAGCAGAGCTGAAAGGACCAGGTTGTGATGACAGTTTGAGGTAGCGTTGAACGTGCAGCATGAGAGTGAACTCGCACCGACTATTGACTATGTGAGTGTGGGGGGCGAGCGAGGCGCGAGGGCGACATGGCGGCCGTCGCCGGCCTCTACGGGCTTGGCGACGAGCAGCGAGCTCGCCACCGTCGGGGACAGGCCAACGCCGAGCGCTCCGAGTCCCGAGATGACAACACTGAGGCGTAAGTCACTTTCCATCCTCTTCTTATACTAATCTACACACCGATTACGAAGGTTTGATCGATCCGGTGGATTACTGCTCCATCGGTAAGCTGACACCAAGGATTACTAATTACCTAAGGATTGACCACTTGACTTATTTGTTTAACCGAAGGTATGTAGACGGCGACGCTCTACATGCCCACTACGGACCGTCTTCGATCGAAACTTGTGTTTGTATAGGATCCATTACATTTAATTATTCGATGGTGTCGATCCTGTTGTTACGAAACTTAACTAAACCAACTTGAGCGAAGTAAAATATAATGTGTCCTTTTATTTACCGAAGATAAGACAAAGGCAAGGATAAATTTTAGTCCAGTGGGACCCGTTTACTAAAGTTAAAAGGTGTATATGGGGCTCAATCCAAATATTCGGGCTCTAAGCCAACCTCACGTGCAAGTCGGTACACCTGCTGATTCATGGAAGAGATTATGTGGTAGACTTTAATGTCGGGCCAACAGCAGTATCTCCCACAAAACTAAAAGAAACCAAAATAGGAGAGCTGCGAGCTTTGGACTGCCATTGTCAACCAAATTAAAAACCCGTTTAGTTAAGAACCAGTGATTTCCGTCCTGTGAGTGACCTGATTTTTTAAGTGCCAACAGAAAGCTGTTTTCGTTACAGTTCTAAATGCTGTAAGTCGAATTTCGGATTTTTGAGTGAGACGGAGGCTCAAGTCGTTCACTTTCACACTTATATTGACAAAGTGGACTTCAAACGCCTTTTGATGTTTCTCAGGTAGAAATCCAATTACTGAATTGTAAATATAAAATCATGTACAAAAAAAAAACAAATAACAACTTAGTTTTATAACTGTAAGGTATATTAACAAAACATGATTCTCAGAACGAATTTACTGTTCCTATTACAATTTAATTGGATTACTTTATGAAACGTATCTTGTAAAGTTTGTAGAACCTTTTACTGTAGATCAAAGTTTGCCAGATCTGTGCCTTTGATCAAGAACATCGGCAATTACCGTACTTGACACAACCGTGGCGCGAGTTATGAGGCTGCCTTAATTCATGAGCAATATATAAAGATTCGCATTAATAGTAAGTAGTCACATTTACAATCATACATATACATCATACATGTATACAATCTGTCTAGTTACCTACTATTAATGTATGAGGTTGTGGACAATGAGGAGGTGACAAAATTGGTGATTTTTTGGAGCTACCGTACCATAAAATACTACAAAATAATAATAATTCATAATATTTTAGGACACATATTGAGAACACTTGTGTAACAATGAATTCCACCAAGTGCCATCAATCAACAGTATAATATTTTAGGACATTTTTATTTTGCATATACAATTTTGAAATCAAAAGTTTGTTTATTTGTCTTTGATTTCTTTACTTGGTGTAATATCTGTACAGTAATCAAACACATAATTGTACATACATAGTGATTATTGACTCCAACTATACATAGCGTATGATATTGGTTCTCAAATGCACATTTTTTTTTTTTTTTTGTAAATACATACAATTGTATTTAGAAACACAAATACCCAGGTGAATATACATCTTGATATTTACACTTAGCGGGAATAGAATCTGCGACATTTAGAAAAAACGGCAGGCCAGAAGAACTGCAAACTAGCAGTTGTTTTGGCTCGTTCAGTTACTGTTCTAAAACTAAGTAAATAAACCTTATAATTTCTTTTCACTTAGTTTACCATGTTTGTTAGAGAGATTTGATCCTTATGATTGACACTATCGATTGATGCCATAAAAATACTGAATGTTATTTTTCGCTGGTTTTAGTCGGATCTTGGAAATGCAGTTTTCCTTTTTTTTAAAACAGAATTTTATTAAAAGAATGTTCTTTTAAGTGGAATTTGCCATCTTCAGTATTTAGAGTACTTTCCCTCCAGGTAAGTTTAATCTTTTCCACCCTGTATACTCTATGCTTTCGTGTCCCGGTAATAGTCTGTGAACCATGTCAACTAGTGACTACGGCTTGTGTTATGCAACGACTGCGTTAGCCTAATAATATCATATTTCCTTGAGTTTTTATAGCCAATGCATTCGCATTACTGATAGGTACTGAAACCTAACCTAACCTTTCCACTTCACTTCGTCCCTTCAAAAGCCAGCAGATATGAGTGACACCTCTTTTGTTACAGGGTTAACTCGTTCAGAGGCTCCAGTTCAATTGTGACTTGTGAAAACGTCTAGTACAAATATTTGTTTGGATATTTCGATACAATTTTCTGTAGGATGAGGTACCTCCCTGGAGGGTGGCTTCAAATTTAAAGCATAAATCCCGTTAAGCCCACCCATTGTAATAATATAATTATTTATTATTAAGTGCGCCGATTATAAGGTTATGACGAAGGAGAAACAGCCAGGAGCACCTAATCTCATTAATTTATTCCATGATTGTCCGCAACTCGAGCTCGAGCTTTGAATTCGTAGATGGAAGTGTTACAAACAATCACGCAACTCTGATGTCCTATTAGGAAATGCGTTGACAGGTTTTGTTTGGTAATCACATCGTGCAATAAAATATGGCTCCTTACAGTGACAGTTTTAAGTTGCAGTTTATATTTATTTTTTAATCCCCGACGCAAAGAGAATGGTGTTATAAGTTTGACGTGTCTGTCTGTCTGCCTGTCTGTGGCATCATAGCTCCCGAACGGATGAAGCGATTTCAATTTAGTTTTTTCATAAGTAAACTAAAAATTTCAAAAACCCCTGACACATAAAAAAACACTTCCAAAAAGATGATAATAAATTGTGTTGGTTAGCCTTATCTTTGATTAATAATATTTTGATTCAAGCGTTGCCATGTCAGGGGAACTTGAAATGGTTTTTTAAATTTTTAATTTAATTTTTATTATTGTTTCTTTTAATAATATACTACGATTACATACTTTTTCCCCTTTTCGTCTGATTGCCAATCTTGGTTATATCGATAGCTTGCACGTTGAAACCCAGGGTTTGCGCCCCTACTCTCCTTCATAATTGATGTAATTGCATTTTACGGGAGCGACTACCATATGATCCCCAACCTCGAAAGGAAAGCTTGCGCCAGAGTGTCATCCGTCAATAAGCCAGTGCGCTGGCTGACTCGAAGGTGCGCATACAATGAATAAAAAATGTTTAAAATTATAACTTCATCTCTGATAATTTGACCGCAATTACAAAACTCGACGCACCATACTCGAATAATTGGTTAACGAGAGATGTTAGCATAATGTTTGTTATATCAGGGGTAAATTGATATTTGGTTTTACGTAGGTAATACGATTACTTCCCGCGTTCAATGGATTGACAGTAATGTATAAATTAAATAGATCGGAAAAATTCAGTATCCAGGACGTAGACCACCTTACAGAGAGAATACCACGGAATATGATCATTTTCTTCTCCATGGAGAATACCTACTCTGACTAACTGAGTTACTTAATGATGATATTCGAAATTCTCCTACACAATCGTCTGGAATGAGGTTGACTTTGCCGATCGACATAATAAAAATCATACCTTTAATAAGTATGTTTTGCCACATTCTAGAATGCAAATATAAATTACTAATTGCTGCTGCTTCTACAGAGGCTCTCAAACGGCACAAATACTCCAATCTCATCGGAGACTATGAATTTATGCCGTTTGGAGTCGAAATGTTGGGGCCACGGGGACCCAGTGCCCGCAGTCTCTTCAGGGAGATTGCGAAGCGTATGGTCGACGCTTCTCTTGACCAGAGGGCTGGCCTCTTTTTAGGTCAGAGAATAAGCATTGCCATACAATGTGGCAATGCTGCCAGCCTTCTGGGAACGCTGCCACAAGAGGCATGCGATGCGGAGGAATTCTACGACGCGTTTTAATTTTAGTCTTAGTTTTAGTTTTTAATTGGTTTTCTTTTAGTTTTATTTGTACCTAATTAGTAGTTTAAAATGAAAATTAATTTAATTACTTATTTGGGTCTAGGTGTCGCTGTATAGGATGTCCTTTTTATTCAAGTCACGATGAGGTACATTTTTTTTTCTTTTTTTTACATTAAAAGCATGCCGTTTAAAGAAGCTGGTTAAACTATAGCATGCTTACTAATTTATTATCAGGGTACGTTTACCTAGTCATATTTATTATACTAATCGTCCTCATGCGAAAAGCCTGTATTATATAAAATTATCAGAAATATAGTGGACTGTAGAAGGCAGTAGAATATCTCATCTAATTAAATGTTATCAATAACATGGGTATATAAATAATTAATAAATAAATAAATATTCCTAAACATTCTACACAACGCTATCTAGACCCATGGTAAGCTTTTATAGCTTGTGTTATGGAATCTAGAATGCGGATAAACATACTTAAATACTTTTTTTTGTAAATACATACATATTATACATAAAATCACCCAGACCAATGCAAATAGCCATATTGATGCATACAAATATTTGCACTGAGCGGGAATCGAACCCGCGCCTCCTGCGTGGTAGTCGCGTGCACTACCGCCATGCCACAGAGGCGTCTGTACACAAATCTGATAGACTGTGTTAAATATTACAAAGTGAGAAACACCAAATTGTTCAATTAGTTACGACAAACATTTTGTTATGACAGTTACCGGTATGAGCAGACATAGAAACTTCCTAACATATTCAAGTGCGCACAAGTCTAGTTTTTTCTTAAGTAAATTCGTGTAATCCTCGTCCTCAATTTTCAATTTCAACAATTTTGCGATGAACATGTTTTGTATTAACAAGCACCCAAATAACTAATTTCATAAAACAAAGCCTTTACAAATATTAAAACATCGCTCTTTAACTCGTAAAATTCACAAAACACTCTGCTATAAACACGGAATGGGTGCCATAACCTACACAGCCCCCATTCACAATATAATTAATCCGACCGACATTCTGTAAGGACTATATTTAACTAAAACATTCGTCTAGAAAGCGAAAATGGTAATTGTAAAGTTAACCTTACCTTCTACGTTCGAGAGCCAAATTGATTCTCAATAAAAAGTAGTGTCTCTTTCTAATAAGCGTGATATGGAAGTGTGCGAGAGAGGAAGAATATTTCGAGGTTACGGAGACTATTAATACACTTTTGATCTTGTAACGAAAAGTTTTTTAGGTTGACACTTTATTATATAAACGACGAAAGAAGATGAGATAGGTGTGGGTTTAAATTATTCTCAACAGTTTTTGTTATTAAATGTGAGGCGATGACGCATTTATCACATAGACATAGAAAAAAACTAACTCATTTTAAATGCTAGACTGTTTTTATTACGATGTATCTCATTTTGTGACGCACTGTATTACCTCTCACATACTCAAACACATTGACGCGAGATAAAAATAATAGGACACTAAAAATTAAAAACATAAAATAATAGTGATATAAATGGATAGTGGCCTTACCTCACCCAAAATACACCGATGAAATCAGCGATGTCTTGGATTAATAGGAAAATCGGGAGAACTCAAAACAGGCGGGTGCATGGTAAAAGTACAGTACAAAAAGTTCGTGAGGTGCGTGAGGCAGGAATTATACAGAACGATTTTCGATTTCGATCGTATATATTTTATCGATTTATATATATTTTTTTTTGTATAAAAACACGTCTAAGGACAGAAACAGAAGTTTGCAAACAAGGGGTCAAACCTTCATTATGTCAGAGCTAGAAGTGATCGGGTGATGGCAATTGGTTAGGTACCTACTGATAAATAATAATTACGTACTACTAACCCAGCGTAGCGGTAAAGCATTTGGGTCATACATAATTTGTTAAATAAACTATTTTTTTTTTAAATTTGTACTTTTTCAAAATATTACTTAACATTTTTTAATTTTAGTCTTAGATTTTAAATGATTTCTTTTATTTTATTTGACGAGACGGCTGGGGGCGAGAGAGCTTTTTTACTTTATAACACTGAAATGAATCATTCACCAGTCACAAATATCAGTATTTGCGGGACGTTAGGGCTAATATACATGAACATGTTACGAGGTCACGATGTGTTACGATGAGGTATTAGTTCACAATGCGACATTTATTCGTGGAAATGATTACTTTAAAAAAAGCACTTCAAAAGGAGCCCCTTGCACGGCAACATCGTCAATATAGTGTCGCAAATAATCTCTTAAATCGAAGGCGGAGTGATTAAGTACTTTTACATACGAAACGGCTGTGCATATTTTTAAAGCTGCTCCTCGAAAATTTCCACGATATAACGTTGCATCAGCTAACAGCCCTAAATTCTGACCACGGTAGCATTCGAGGTTACCACTTGGGCCTTTGATTAATAGTGTCACGACATAATATTATTGTGATTTTTAATAAATAAATATTGTTGTGATTTTTAACAGAAAACATGCCAATAAATAGTCAATTGCGTTGCGGCGGTTTGACAGCCTCCGTGGTGTAGTGGTAGTGAAAGCGGCCGCTACGCGTTCACTACCGCTACGCCCAGCGGGTTCGATCCCCGCTCAATGCAAATATTTGTATGCACGAATATGGGTATTTGCATTGGTCTGTTCGTGCCTCGGAGAGCACGTTATGCCGTCGGTCCCGGTTGCCATACGAATATAGCAATCGTTACGGGTAGTTGGAGCCCTCAAAAATCCAACAACTGGTCAAGCTGCAATGCTTCGATATCGCCTTTGGGTTGTGGAGTTCAGATGGCAATCGCTTCACAGAAAATAACGAAGTTTAGCCAAATCCGCAGTTAGACCCCAAGCGGACCCCAGACTCCAAGCTGATAGTTCTGGATGCGACTGGAATTAACGCTAAGATGATGAAGAAGAAAAAGAGTCAATCGCGTTGTGAATTTTGTTGCGCTCTCACAGCATCGTGGCACACACGCGATAGCTGCGGGCAGTCCCTTTAGATTTCATATTCCGTACTTGTGTCCACAACAATATGAAGTGAGCCAATATCGACAGTAAACTGTGGTCGGGGCTGGCTGTGTACACATCATGCTTTTGATCGAGCAAGATACAACAGAATCCACAAAATTCACAATATTATTAAACGCTGGTGAAAGCTATTGCGATTTTTTTCTGTACATTATCTCCAAGTATACAATGTCGTATTGTATAGTGGTAAACTGCTGCACTTTCCATCTGTTATTATTTAGACAAACTGCTGCACGTATTATCTATTGCTATGATAACAAATATTCGGTTTGTTGCTATGGTGAAAACTACTGCACGCCTCTCTATAGTAATAATTTACCGTACATGTTTACACTTGCTGCCAATGTCACTTCAGTAGGTACCCTAATTTCCTGCCTTATCAGTATAAAAAAAATATTTGTAAGTTTACTCAACAATCTTGAAAAATTAAACCGTGTTGCTCAGCTAAACTAATTCAGTTTACTCAGGACTCATTATTTGAATTTGTATCTCATCGCCCAATCCTGTGTTATTTCGTTACTGGAATTATTGTAGTTAAAACTGCTCTGAATCAGTAAAGATTAAATTTGTCAGTCATTCTCGTCATCCAACTTTCGCTGAGCTCGGCGGGAATGAAGCTATATCATAAGAAATAGATCATTATGTAATCGTTGACATTTTTCATTTTGCTTATCTTCTCGTTGGTCCTGTGACATTGTAGTTTGGAGGAGATCGTGGAACATTCCCGGTTGAGCCCATTTGTGTCAAGAAAAGCATGTACCACCCATTGCTACTCAGGTATTGTTGTAATTTCAAGAGTAATTTTTTACTATATTCCACCTTTTTGCCAACTTCAGCTAAATCTCAACAATATTGTCACAGTATTACTTGTACAACATCTAAAGCTTGCACGTCGGAACCTTGACTACGCCAGAGTCTTTTCCACCAATCTTGATGGGCTCATCACAAAATGTAATGGTTAGATCAATTTTAAGTTGCATTTCAAATTATCAAATCTGAAATAATCAATTTCCAGTCAGAATTAATAGCAGTCGCAATCAATAGTAGTGAGTGCTATTGTCAGAACCTCTTCGTAAGGAACCTAATAGCTCATTAAACAAGCCATCGCATCTACACATTTATCTAAACCCGACAATTTCACGCTCATCCAAGTAACGATCACACCGCGCGTCTACGATAATTCGTAGCGACGCTACGCGTACATACTTCTACGCTCGCTACGACCGCCTACGCAATCTGAGTTGGTAGACCACCCGGCGGCGCCTTGAACACATCGCACCCTACTCGGATTTCATGGGTGTTTTGTTCTTTTATTTTTGTAATGAAGGAGCCGGTGGCTGCGTAACGATTAGATAAAGATTTAGTCGAGGTGATTCCGCTAATTATTGACGCCTCGTTGCACTCGCTTATTGTTTGTATACGATTTTGGTCAGAGGTTCCATTTTCGGATCACTCAAACTAATTTAAGCGTATAGAGAGAATAGAGATAAAATAAATATCTGATTCAAATAAAGTAGTAAAAAATATTATTACGGTCTATGATAAAACGTTCAAAAATTATAGTTTTGTCTTACATTACCTACCTATATTATTTTAAGTTACATATACTTAAAACCCGCTTCGATGGATGGTGCTGCAAGCAGGAGTATTGATTTTTTAGAATTTTATTTCCGGAATAACGGGACGCGCGCCGCTAGTCATAAAAGTAAAAAGTCAAAAATCATTTATTCTCTGTACCACCATTACCATACCATTAAAACAGCACTTAGAGGCAAGAGTCTTCTCAGGTCGGGGGCTGCGTATCGAACCGGTGGTGGTCCATCTACAAAAATATATTTATTTTTAAATTTCTCTACTTTTACATTTTGTCTACTTAGTATAAATCCAAAAGTTTGCTTGAGTAGCATAGTTTAGGTAACAGCTCATTTCCTAGCTTGTTTGTCATCTAAACATTCTTAGATTTTATAATAGCCTTTTTGGCACAATTTAGTCTAACTACATTTTTAAATTTATTCACAGGTAAATCCCTAATTTCATTAGGGAGCTTGTTAAAAAAGCGTACACAGTTGCCTCGAAAATATTTACTAATGAGCTGGAATCTACTATTATGTTTACGTTACCCAATAAAATAAAAAACATGGTAAATATCCCAGTGAGTGTTACACTATTAATATATTAAACCGGTCAACTCTTGAAAATTTTAAAATATTTTTCCTTACCTATATAAGGTTCTAAAAATGTATTGTGACACCACTGTAAGAATGTCTATTTCTTTAAGCATTTTTTAGAGGGAGACTCTTGGGTCCACATTATATTATCTCGCACAGCCCGCTTTTTTAAGATACAAATTGTGTTTAACTCCGCTGAATTACCCCAAAGGAGAATTCCGTAGCTCAAAATACTATGAAAATAACTGAAATAAACTATTCTCGTTTCCCAACATCCCTGTTAGAAATGTCTTTTAACATACATGTAAAATAACATATACAAAGATATGTGGTAGGTAGCTTTACATGGTCTAAGTAGTAAGGCGTTCGCATTTAAAAAGCAACGCTCTGTTTAGTGAGGCACCTCGACCTTGACCCTGTGCAAGTGGCCGGTGGCGAAGGGCCCGCGCCGCAGACGCGATGCCGAGGGGCAGCGTCGGCGAGAGGGGCCGCACGCTCGCACGAACCACGACTGCACCAATTTTACACATAGTGGAAAGGTATCGAGGATTAAGTCAAGTATTAGTGAAGTCCAAGTATCTGGCGCTTGGAATTAAAATATTTTTTTACAAAATCAAGTTCAGTTTTTTGCACAACAATTAAACCTGGAAGTGAAGTATTTAAAAATTTGTTTTTATCTTTCAAAGTGACCATAGTCATTAAATATTATCGTCACACCGCTTTCCTATTCTTATTAATAGGGGTTAAAGTATGAAATTGCCGTTTTATTGCAATAGGTTCTTTGAATTGACATGGACATGTTCTTCTTTCAAAAAATGTGAAACATTTGAATATCGACTTTCAATTGTTTTTGTTATTCAACTTAGACAAGAAAGATGGGTACTGCGAAAATTCGAGTAATTTTTGAATACGAGTTCCGACGCGGAAGTAACGCAACAGAAACAGCCCGCAATATCAATGTTGCGTTTGGAGACGGATCTACTAATGAACGCACCGTGCGATTTTGGTTTAAACGCTTTCGTGATGGAAACTTCGACTCGAAGAACGAGCCACGAGGAAGACCGCCCACACAGGTGAATAACGATGAATTAAGAGAGATGGTGTGAGCCGATCCTAGCCAAATTACCCAGGAATTAGCGGCATGGTTTAACGTTACCTTACCCACAATATTGACTCATTTGCGTCAAATCAATAAAAAAATTATTAAAAATGGGTGCCTCATGATTTGACTGATCTGCAGAAAGAAACGCGTGTTGAAACTTGTGTTGCCTTGTTGAATCGGTACAGAAATGAAGGAATATTGGACTGAATTGTGACATGTGATGAAAAGTGGATTCTTTATGATAACCGTAAAAGAAAAATGCATTGGCTGACCCCAGGTCAAACGCCACAACAGTGTCCTGAAGCATAACTTACCAATAAAAAGGTAATGGTAACTGTTTGGTGGTCTCAGCATGGTGTTATTCACTATAGTTTTCTCCGATCTGGTCAAGCAATAACGGCAGATGTCTATAGTGCCAAACTCCGTACAATGTTGGCAAAACTAGCAGTAAAACGGCCCCGACTCATGAATTGATCTTCACCATTATTGCTCCATGACAACGCGAGACCTCATACAGCACGTGAAACCATTTTAACCCTACAGGAACTGCGGTTAGAAACCATTCGTCATCCTCCGTATTCGCCAGACCTTGCTCCAACGGACTACCATTTTTTTCGTGATTTGGACAATTATCTACGTGACAAGAAGTTTTCTTCCCAGGAGGCAGTACAAAATACTTTCACACAGTTTGTGCAGTCTAGATCCTCAGAGTTCAATCGCAAAGGCATAAATGACCTTCCTATTAGATGGCAGCAATGTATAGATAATAATGGTAACTATTTTGAGTAAATAAATGTGTGTGTGAACACACATACGCATGTTAATTACGTGGTCATACACACGGTCATACAGTATTTTTTACGCTTAGGTAATCACCACAGTACCATACCATTCACAGCTGATGAATAAAAAATAATTGTAAGGAGGTTTTAACTATATATTATATTGATAAATTAATACATACTCATATTATAAATGCGAAAGTAACTCTGTCTGTCTGTCTGTCTGTCTGTCGTCTGTGTGTCTGTATGTTACACTTTCACGCCTAAACCACTAAACCGATTTTGATGAAATTTGGTCATAATCATCCACATAAAGACGTTGGTCCTGATTGCATCCGAGGCCACGGTGTCCTCGGAGCTCAGAGTCCGCCTTCCGACTCTTCCTCTTCCACTTCGCACGATCTTGGGCGTCCAAGGTAGTGAGACCGTTTGCACGCACGTCAGCCTCCACGACGCCAGCCCTTCTTCGCCAGTCACCCTAGCAGAAGCAGGCTGCGGCGGCGGCGCAAAGTGCGCCTCCCCGTACCCGGGGCTAGTTGGGGACACCGAGGTCCCCACAACCCGAAGAGGACCATCCCTATAGAGATGGTCCTGAGTCTGCCGGGGTACGAGAGATATGCTTTCGGCAATCTCACCTCCGGCAACCAAGGACCCAAGACGGCGTGCGTTTTAGTCGGTTCGAGTCCGAAATAACCGCCTCCACCGGCTCCGTGGGGTGGTATCCGTGGGGATTTTGCGCACGATAAAAAAAAGCCAGCACTTCTTGGGCCTACCCCTTCTACCTGGACCCGGTGGGGGTGCCATTGCCAGGCATTTGTTACCCACGTAGCTGGGTAGTTGCCGCAAGACGTAGCTGGGCAGTTGCCGCAAGACGTGGCGGCACCAGCGGAGGCGGCTCTCTTGCATTTCATCTGCGATGTCACGGACATGAAGGCTGCCGCGGATGCGAGAGCGAGAGTTCCTCACGCGATCTTTACGCGTGACTCCACACATCCACCGCAGCATTTCATCTCCGTGACACGCAGCATCTGCTTGTGTCGCTCCAACAGCGGCCACGACTCACAGCCGTGTAAAAGGACTGGTCTAATGATCGTTTTATTGACCTGCCCCTTCAGCTTAACTGGCATTTTAGGATCGCATGTGACGACAGTCATTGCCGCCACTTAGCTCACGCGGCGGCAAGGTGTGCCGTGATGTCGTAGTCGATGTCACCAGAAACGTGAAGTAGTACAGATCCCAGGTACTTAACCTGATCCGTGCGCTCGACCAAGTCATCGCCTATGCGGACATGTGTGGGATCTGTTGAGTTTAACGCCAAGTATTCTGTCTTTGCCACATTTAGCTTCAGACCGCCGTTCTCAAGCGCCTCCTAGTAGATTAGACCTTAAAAAAGGACATAGGGTATGTTTGGTCGCGATAACCGACATCCACACGGGCGGAGCCGCGGGCAAAAGCTATAAAATTAATGGAAAGACAGAAAGAGAGAAAGAAAAAATAATTTATTTAAGTTCCTCACGGTGTGCATCTCAAGTACAAATAAGAAGGTATTATAAGTATTACAATTTTATAATTAGTATTTATAATAAAGTTTAATAAATTATTCTACGAATAGGTGTACCTACCTTTTTCTACAAAAATTGCGCGGACAGAGAAGTATGAAATTTTCCAAAACTTTATTTATTGTCTGTGGTCAAATTTTATGCACCTTTTTTAGCTTAAGGTAATCGCACATTCCCATATCTATTTGAAATGTTCATAGTAAATATAGATAAAAAATAAGAGATATATATATTATTATAAAATACACATAGTTTTACTCGTAACTTAATATCTTAGTGTTACATACTGAAATACGACTCTTTTTTTGCATAAAGTACTAGGCTCACAGACACTTTAAGGAACTTTATCTGGGTTGCATAAACAGGAGCAGTGTGTGTCCTATACCTTTCTATTCCGAACTTAACGCGGACGAAGTCGCGACCAAAAGCTAGTCCTTTATATATTGTGTTGTATTAATTCAGGAGAAGATTATTTACAAAGCTCTATAAAAATGTATGTATGCTCTATAAAATGTACGTATTAATCATCGTCTACTTTTGAGTTAATAATAACACTGTGATTGGTAACGAGCGTGAGATGAAATTGAAACATTCAATTTGTGTCCATTTAATGGGATGCAGCAGGTCACCTCACACATCACCGACACATTTAACCGTATTTTTTAATAATTGACGTAACAGTAAGCTGTAAAATTGAAATTCGCTTGTTGAAAATCAAAATGTCCATTAGAGTGTCCAATAAATATTTATGAAAACCTCTGAATTCGCATACACTAATCGCCGCAAAGTAATTTACGGAGGCCACGATTGCTTGATCTTAAGGCAGACATCTTACTCACTCGACTATCACCGTATCCTGGGTCAATCTGAAGAAAGAATGTTATTGTCTGGAAATGTAAATGTGCCTTCGATGCGGCGACATCTAGAAATAGCTTTCTATTCATGTAAAATCAAAAATATAGCTAGCGATATGTGGGTTTTATCATTTCCTCTGCCTACTCTTTTAAGTATAAGCCAGAACATTTATAAAATTATGCGAAAACATATAAACAAAACAATGCAGTGTTAGAAACTTCTATACACTTCAAACTAAATTTTAAACTGTAGTTTACCGTAACTATTTCCAATTAGTTCTCGGCGATCAAGTAGGTCCCTAATTAATTACTCTAGAACACTACGCGTATATACATAGTATACCTACGCATATACATGCACCAGAATGAAAAATAAATTGTCATAATTTTCAAATCAAGATAAATTATTTTATCAATAACTTGCCATTAATATATAAAGCATATAGTCAAACATACCCTTTTAGTTTTTAAAACATGGTTCAAAACTATCACCTAGTTTTGTGGCATGTCGACATTTTTAGGCGATTGGCACACTGCGACGCGCAACGCGGCGTCGAGCGTTGTTGCGTCGACGCGGCGTCGCGCTCGTCGCCTCTGCGGAGCTCATTTTGTATAGAAAAACGCGGGGTCCCACACACTGACAACGCAATCACGCGCGTTGCCGCAGAATACGCGCGTACAAGCAGAAAACGCGAGGTATGGCACACTGAAATCTGCCATCACGCGCGTGTTTTTCGAAGGATTTTTAGTCCGAGAGCTGTTAGAAATGTCTGTGTAGGTATTTGAGACGAATTGAAATTAATATTTTTGCAATGCAACATGACTATATACGTCAAATTTAGAGCACTTTCACATCAACTGACGTCCGATATCCAATATCCGACATCCGAGATCGGAGGAAGTCAAATATCGATGCCCAATGTCGGGTATTGGAGCCGACACCACTGTTTTGGCTCGTTATCGGAACACGCAGAGACTGCAAGCGACTTTCAACCTAAATGGCATTTTCTTAGTTACGTCTCTTTTCGCGTTAATAGATGACGCTGATCACGAATATAAGAAAAAAAATTAATTAGTATGTCATGTCAATAAGTCGAAAATGGCTTGCACTTCTAATCATTTTCTCTTCATCTCTAGCGTTCCTAATATAGTCTGGGCTATCGAGCTAATGGTCGGATGGCTTTACTTTACTTTTCTCAAAATTTTAGATTATTTCACACACCTACCTACCAAAAAAATTCTAATATCTCTCGGACTATACTAGCTCCCCGCGTCGACGCGCGTCGACGAACGACGCCGCGTCGAGCGTTGCAGTGTGCCAATCGCCTTAAAGTTTCCTAAATTATTCAATAAAGTTACGACGTGATACTACAGTTCATATTAGTGCCATCTAGCGGCCGATAGACCAGGTAACGATAGTCAGTAGTATACGATAGTGATTCTAGATGTCGCTAATTTCAGTCAAACATGATTTGAGCATAAAAATAAAGAATTTATACATTTTAATTGTTGCTTGTATTTATAATAATATATCACAGTTTCGCACGAATTTTCGTTTACTAAACATTAAGTATAATACGAGTAAATAAAGTTGTAGTCTCGATCGGAACTAATGGGAACTACGACATGCTTGGGTTTCTACTGCTCGATCACAGAGGGCGCAGTAAATAAAAGTAGTGTTGAGCATTTACACTAGGTGGCGACACACATATGAATGAAGCAATATCGTTGGCTGCAAAACCGTTGACACTGCACTGTTTTACCAAATTCTACACAAAAGGAATTTTTACTTATGGGAACTGAATTATATTGGTTTATAGAGGGAGTTTTGTTTTAGAATAAATTTTTTATTTAGTATTCTCACCAATAACTTCTAGTGCAGATAAATTATTTTTTGTTAGGCGTAGTTCACGTCGATAGCTTAATGACAGGGTTGTTGTCCGCCTCCTTTGTTTTGCTCACGTCAAATTACTTGGCGAAGGTCATTGTGTCTTAGGAGTGGGTGTATGGTGCTCATCATGATCTTCAAGAGTGGGTCGACCTCATCTGCAGACCACTACCCCTACTGATGAACGGACGAGGATCTAGGATTGGTTTTCCTCTTGGTGTTGGGGAATCAGAGAAAGACGTTACCGTGAAACCGTAATAAGCCAAGTTGTTCAATTTGGTTAATTAGCACCCGGATGAAGAAAATACTCTAGTTAGGGATACTGATTTAAAATACTTTTTAAAATACTAAGGTAGCAACAGGGCGAACGTTAAGCGTTTACCATAGCCATACATTGATGTCTCTCGGAAGGAAAGACAGATAGATACACGTACGACACCGCCGTGATGGTAAGCGAGATGTTTGTCGTGCCAAACCATGCCCCATAAGTGTTATGATTATTTTATTAGAATGATAATTCTCACACCGTCACAACACAATACAGCAGCTGAGGGTATGGTCATAATAACATCTTTAAGGCCCAAACCGGCCCCATTTGCTTGAATGTGTCACAGACACGAAATTAGTACAGTCAGCGTCAGAACCATCTTGACTACAGAGTCTCAAAACGATGTTGATACTAACGTATTAACAGCTTTAGCAAATCAAACTATGTATTTTATTGATTTAAATTACATTGTTGCCCGAACTAAAGGTTTGTACCAAATATCAGAATAATTGCCTTATTAAAAGGAAGGGGGAAAACCAATGCATTATTCATCATCTCAAAATCAGATCATTTTGAGTACTTCTTTCGTCACGATTTATCTGATGCTGGCTGTACACATTTTAAGAGTAGGTACGTTTCAAAACATGTTTTATTATACGTTCTTATGTATATTTTATGTTATTCGTAACCAAATACAATTCCGTGTATAAATAACGAACTTGTCATCATATCATTTGGTTGTACAAATAGACGCAAGAAATTTGTTTGGCGACCAAAGCAAATATTTCCTTCTTAAATTGATCCTGTACTCGAATATTTGGAAAAGCGCTTCCCAGAATACCGCCAATCGGATCAGTGTTCTCAAAGAGAGGCATCACAGCTAATACTTATCGGCATATGTAGAATGTATTGGCATCCTTTCAGAATACCTACCTCGTGTATCGACGCCTTTGAGGTCCGTATTTGGAGAAAAGTTCAATCTCACAAATGGAAAAGCTATCGGTCGAACCCTTGGCACCCTCGCGCTCGACCCAGGTACTGCGGAAAACTTAATACTAAAGGTTACCGACACAATTTATTTATTTGTCGAAGGCGTTTTTTATTTATTTGTATTTGGCGTTATCTTCGATGTACCTACTCTTGGATGACCTTCTTCTTATTTTATACAACTTCATATTTTATATATCAGGGGTACCTAACTGGTAAAGCATTCCGTCATATTATTTGAACGATAGGTACATGGTCCCTTCGATATGGTAACGGTTGAATCAAAATATTAATAGGTATTTCTAACTTAAAAGGCAAACACAATTTATTTTCAACTTTTTGGATAATACATATTTATATATATCTTTTTTTTTTACATTGATCTGCTAGTCAAGCCCTTTCATTTGATACCCATATTGAGAGACTTTTAGGGATTATTATTTACTCCGCCAGTAGCGACGGCAATCTTGGACCGTTTTTTTCCAATCATAGCTAAGAACACTCCCGACCTTTCAAACAAAAAAAAAACAAAATCCAAATCGGTCCTTCTGTTTAGGAGCTACGATGCCACAGACAAACAGACACACACAGACACGTCATACTTATAACACCCGTCGTTTTTGCGTCGGGGGTTAAAATAAAAGAAACCAATTCCTCCGCATCGCATGCCTCTCGTGGCAGCGTTCCCAGAAGGCTGGCAGCACTGCCACGTTGTATGGCAATGCTTATTCTCTGACCTAAAAAGA
Organism: Eilema sororculum; assembly: GCA_914829495.1. Classification (NCBI taxonomy): domain Eukaryota; kingdom Metazoa; phylum Arthropoda; class Insecta; order Lepidoptera; family Erebidae; genus Eilema; species Eilema sororculum. The sequence goes on along the minus strand of OU618532.1, from coordinate 18,021,274 downwards.
GGCCAGCACTCTGATCACGAGAAACGTCGACGATACGCTTCGCAAGCTCCCTAAAAAGATTGCGAGCGCTCGGGCCCCATAGCCCCAACGTTTCGACATTATAAACATAAAAAAACATAAAAGTAATGAGAAGACTGAAAAGAACTAAACCTATTGAGTTAGTTTTGTGAATTAATGTAACAAAGTGCAGTGAGTGCTATATTTAAAGAACACAAGATCAAAGTGTCTATACAATAGAGACAATAAGAAAAGTGCCAATGGACATATTCTTAACTTGTAAGTGCTAGCAAATTAAGTTAAATTTAAATTACTTATTAGCCTTAAGGTTTAATAACGAATACTACAAAAAAAAATCGTGGAAGTAAAATAAATTTTTTAATCAGTGACACTCAATTCACAATATGGGTCCTAACTGATACAGTTCAAAATACGCATAATATATTGTAGACTACAATATTATAGCATTTCATAATCAACAAGTAATTATAAAGTGAAAATGCGCCGTTTCGACAGTGAATATAGTATGAATTATTTATTAATTATTACAAACTATATTTGTACATTAAGGTATATTTCTATCCGTCACATGAAAAGCATCAGCCGTACCATACCACCAATCAGCACCGGGCCATAAGGCGCTTATTATGATCCGGCCGGGCCACGTTTACCCGACCGCACTATTCGCTTAATCCGCGAGGTTCCCACTTTGTCACGGATCCCTCAGTGTGTGCGGAATGTTGGTCGGATCCGAGGATTTAGTGGATGAATGCCGACCTCTTGCAAAATCTAAGCCAGCGTGATCCAATCTAATGTATCCAATCTAATGTATAAAAATCAATGTTTGTTTGTTTCTTTGCTTGTATTCTTGAGTTGCTATATCGTTTATCTATACTAGTATTATAACTGAAGGTATAGTATGTTTATTATTTATACTGTTGATTGTTGGCACTTGGTGGAATTCACTGTTATCACATGTATAGTATGTTTGTATAAACGCACCTTTCTATGATACTACGTGCGATATAATAGTGACCTTTTTGGGGAGTTTATAGATTATGTAACATTATGCTACGATCCTTTCCCCTCTACTCCAATATGTTCTACTGCGCTAAAATAACACCCGCTTAGCTACTTTTTTAAACTATTATGAATACTTTTAGCGTACCTATAGATAGTGAACTGAGTGTACATATTCAGTCAGACAAATATTTGCTCCAAGCGGGTTTTCAAAACCAGCCACCCCTGACGTAGCACTTCTACTTACAAAGTTCGAACTAAACATACAGCTTAACGTAGATATCAAGCGATAATGTGGTTGTTTCTTGTGGTACTCGTAGTAATCAGTGTTAAAAACTAAATTGAGTAAATTATTCGACAGTGAAATTAAATGTGACCTGTAAGGCTACGAAATGACGTCTACGGTGTAGAGCCTCGTAGCGTTTTGTAGCATACCGTATCTGAAGTATACAAATAGAACCTCTTAACTCCGTCAGCAATATACCAATAAAATTACATACAACAGCCTAATGCGTAAATAGTTGATACATACTATAATCCAGTTTGGCGTAGCAACAGTAAATGCAACTACTTTATTGACCAAGCCAGATACAGCAAGAGCGTTTAGCTTTTGTCCTCAAATAATTCACGAGCTATCCACCCATCTACTGTCATTTAACCTATCATACTAGCTATTCTTTTAACATGCCCTATTTTTCAATGCATCATCAATTTGGCCTTTTTACTTTCTAATTTTTATTACCAAACCCGCTTAATGATGAACAGAATGAAAAGGTTATTCATTATCAAAACATCGCAGTGGTTGGTGTGTGGCGTTGTGTAGACGACCCAACGTGTCGGTAGCCAGTCGTGACTGCATCCCCCTGCGCGCCCCTTCCCCGGAGCCTTCGGTATTGTTGTCTTGGTACTGCAACGCTCGGCTCAAGCCAAAACCACTAACTAGGGTACGTAGCTATGACGACGCAGGCAAATCATAATAACATGAAATGGTTACAATAATAATATTTTAGAACGTGCTTCACAGCGATATCTAGACCTAAACTGTGTCTAAACTAACATAACATAACATAGACGTACCTAGATACACTTTTTGTAACGAAATACATACATACGATATATGTACGGAGCGGGAATTGAAACAGCGACCTTTTTTATTAAAGGGCTTTGTCGCGTTGCGTCGTGACTACTTGGCTCCGTAATGATACATTTTGATATGCAAATCAGCTTATGATACATAGACCTACTCTAAATCTAAGTCGGCTTATATAATATAAAGACTGGGCTTCAACCGATGCAGGGTTGGCCAGAAGGCAATTGCACAGGCAGATACTCTGATCTCTCGTGTAACCAATATGCATAAATATCTCTGTAAAAACAGCAAATTCTAATGTATTCATTCAGCTCTAACTATGGCTCACGGGCCGCATGTGTCATAATTTAAAGAGTTTTAAAATAACAGCCCTTGAGTATTTTGATACCCATTGGGATAGACGGGGAATGAAAGAAGAAGTGAAAGATGTATGCCAGGATACGAGCAGGTGGAAAGTAGCTTGACTGTATGTATGGATTTCCAGATGAGTGCTTGTGACTTTTGTTTTGAGTTTGAATCTCCTAAAAAAATGCTTGTACATAACATTGTTGTTAATTAAGTGTTATTCATTTTTGAAATAATGTTATGAGTATTTGCTATGTGTAAAAGAAAAATATATGAAGCAAATAGATTGTTCCAACGTGAATGGAAATATTTTGTTGTACAGTCAGCATCAGAAAAATGTTGACGAGTAGAGTACTCAAAATAATCTTAAAACCAAAATTTCAATATTATATTGATAATTAGAGTACTCAAAAAGTTGTAAGCATCCAGAGTAGTCAAACTATCTTAACAATCTGTCTTCCAGAAACATGTAAGTAAGCAGAGTGTTCATTTTCATATACACAATCACGCTACTCAATGGTATCTAATCAAACAAAGTGTTCAAAATATCTGGACAATGTCATTTAATCGCATTTTGCATCCCTTTTTTACTTATGTAGCCATCCTTTACACATGATGATGGGATAATGTGAGATAGATAAGTTAGAAAAGTTGCTTAAGCCATAAACTATCCACTTGAATTAGTGAGAAAAGAGTATGAATACTTACGTAAAAAATAAAGGGTCAGTCCTGCAACGCAAGATACACCTATGTACTCAAAAATCCACTTCTCGTATACTCTAATACGCATTATGACTACATCGACATGACATAGACGCAAAATGTCTACTCTTTGAAAATAGGTCCAGTTAGATACGAAATTATTGTACAAACATGTTATAATAGAGTGTTTTTTTATAATAGATTATAATTTGAATGAATTTTCATAGCATTTATTATGCTAACTTTTAAGTTCGAAAAACATTGGAAAAATGAAATGCTCAAAAGAGACTCGAACTCACGACCTTTCCCTTACAGGGGGACTGCAGTCGTTTTTCGAGATTATAATTTATAATAGAAGTTTTTTTAATACGTCATAAACCGCATCTGAAATAGTTATTAAAGTTAAACCTATTTTATTTTTACTTTTTACCCGAATAGAGACCTTAAGGCTGAAAAGGTTTCGATGAAAGTGGTCACAAATAAAGGTATTTATGAGTGCATGAAATATAAATCGATACTACACCGTGAATTTTTGACGCTATATCTAATGGATTTTGTTATTTTTTTTAATTAAATAAAGTATAAGATACAAAAAATACATAAAAAAGACCAAAAAAAGCAGGCGGAGGTACCCATTTGTAATTCATAAATCCAATGATAATCAATGGGTTCTGCCTGCTATCAAACTTATTTCGGTCTTTTCAGGAGCAGTCGTGTTTTTTATTTTTAATAATTATTCAATCGACAGAAAAATTTAGAAATACGAAACCCTATTCCATACTATGATTTATATTAATACTAGCTGTGCCTGCGACTTAGTCCGCGTGGACTTATATCTACTTATGTAGGTTTCAAGTAATTTACACATCATACGAGTATTTATTTCTTACGTATTCATACTCTTTTCTCACCAATGCTAGGGGATAGTTTATGGCTTAAGCAACTGGCAACTATAAAAAATACAAAAGAAATTGTCATTAATTTGACAAATTTTCTATCCTGTTCTAACTTATACACCTATCTCACATCATCCCATCATCATGTGTAAAGGATGGCTACATAAGTAAAAAAGGGAAGCAAAATGCGATTAAATGAAATTGTCCAGATATTTTGAACACTTTGTTTGACTAGATACCATTGAGTAGCGTGATTGTGTATATGAATATAAACACTCTGCTTACTTACATGTTTCTGGAAGACCGATTGTTAAGATAGTTTGACTACTCTGGATGCTTACAACTTTTTGAGTACTCTAATTATCAATATAATATTGAAATTTTGGTTTTAAGATTATTTTGAGTACTCTACTCGACAACATTTTTCTGATGCTGACTGTACTAAGCTAATACAATATAGCGATTTGTTTGATATGTCGTGAAAGTGTTGTAGTAAAAAATTACACAATTTGTCGCCATTTTACCACAAAACATAAATCTTTCAGCGAATAATTTCTTCTGGATCACCCTTAATAAGAAAGGGTTTTCTTATTTAATGTTTCCTTAATCCCAATCGCTAACAAAAATATCAATAGGAATAAATGACTGAAAATGTTTGTAGCCCCTATAAAAAAAGGTTGAGTCATCATCAACGCCATTTAAGCATTGAATCTGCTTCTGGTTTGGCTTTTTCAGCTGTTATGGGAGTGACTGCCGGCTGGTCTTCCTTGAAAGGGAGATTGTCTTCGGCACGGAGGATTTTAGTGAGGCTGTAGTAGTCAAATATTCTACCGCCCACCTGCTTAGAACAATTTGTTATTTTAATAGCGTCGTAACGTTTGTATTAGTTTTTTTTTTTATATACCACTTAGGTGGCAGACAGGCACACGGCCCACCTGATGGAAAGTGGTTACCGCGGCCTATGGACGTATGCAACACCAGGGGCGTTACACTCGCGCTGCCTACCCTGAAGAAACCTTCTAATGCCCCTCTTGAAGAACCCCATATTGTAGTCGCTTGGGAAAACCATGGCAGGGAGTTCATTCCACAGCTTGAGCGTACGTGGGATGAAGTTCCTTTCATACCGCACGGTACGCACCATATTCGGATGCAATGTGTGGGGATGAATTCCCTGTCTATGGCGAGCGGTGCGATGATAGAATGTAGCTGTGGGCATCATGTCAAATAATTCATCTGAGCACAAACCATTATATAAGCGGTAGAAAACACACAGTGAGGCAAAATCCCTTCTGAGGCTGAGAGGTTCCATATTGCCTGCGAGTATGGGACTGTCGACGAGCCTCAACGCACGTCTTTGCACCGAGTCGAAAGGGTTAAGCTGGCGTGCGGGCGCTCCGGCAAAAAGATGGCAGCAGTACTCCATGTGGGCCGAACCTGTGCCTTATAAAGAAGGAGTCGCTGCTCCGCAGTGAAGTACTGCTTCGCCCTGTTAAGAACTCCAAGTTTCTTTGTTGCCAGCTTGACCTTGTCCTCTAAATGACTGCGGTACTGGACGTCACTTGAAATGTCGACGCCTAGGATCCCGATACTCGGGGCAATGGTAAGCCGTGTGCCCAGGAATTGCGGCGCTACAATAAATGGGGTTTTCTTAGCGGTGTATTTTATTTCTTCACCCAATCTTGGATAGGCTTAGGTAAATTTAATTATCATGTTTAACCACATTTAGAGACCCATACTTAAACTTTTCTCAATTGAAGTATGACATACAATACTTTTTAACTAGAACAAGACCACGGAGTTAATATAATGCAGTTGCTTTGCAGTATCATAAAATAATGTATGACATTATTTTTTTAACGGTAAGTTCCAGTTTCAAGTTCAACCATTTATAGCAACGCATTCATCGTCAGCGATTATCGTAAACACTAATACGTCACGTTTGAGCTGCACAGGTTCAAGGAAAATAGCATCACACGACACAATAATAAAACCGGTTCAGCTAGAATTTCGAGTCAGCGTGGAGCCATGACGGTGCCGTGTCGGGAGAAGGGGTGGGCCACAGCGAGGGAGGAAGGGGGCTCTCACCCTCCACCTTTTCGGGAATGATACAGCAGTGCGACGCTGTAGCAGGGACTGGGTAGACGCGTTGACGCCAAGCCGGCCTTGGACTTTCTAGGTCACTCGGGATCGTAGTTATTGCGCTCCGTATGATAATGACAACTGCGATTTAGAAAGGACTTGGCTTTGTTTGAGTAGTTAATACGTAGCTATGACATTTGTTATGATTAAGATGTTATCTTCTCGGGACTGTAGCAGTCAGTCTTCCCTTTATCTTTGGAGATTAACATACTTATATAATTGTTTGATATACGAATATAACGAAAGATTACGCAACTCGTAGTTGTGATAAATATACAAAAGTAATTACAGCCGCAACCATTGATGAAAAGCAACCCAAACGATGAGAATAGAGTCAATAAAAACGAATATAATATTAGTAATCCATATGGATAAATAAGTCTCTGCTTTACTGATCATGCCATCACTTGAGAGTAACTTTACTGTAATTCAGTAACCATTTTTAATCATTTTTAAGTATCAGTTTTAATACAACGGAAAGTAAAATTATAATTGTAATTATATAAATTTATGCACTACTGATATCTTCTCGTTCCCGACGATCTAGAGTACAAGGCTCATCGATCCCTGCTCTGCAAAGACCTTGACCGCGCCGCAGCAAACGGGAACTAAAGAACACTATTGTGTATATTATGCTAGAGAGATGCATTGCCAGAAAATCTAATGGAAGTATAGAGCGGAGGACCTCTATAGATCCCTATGGTGTTGTTAGAGTCGGTGGTTTGAAATTACAAACAGTAAATCCTGCTTTACGACGCTCTTTCCTGAAGACGCGATTGATTCATTATGCAATCATGTAGAAGTTATATACGAGTACCTACATGTACAGTTAAGCATTCAACTAGTACACCTTTGGTTCGATTCCCGTACTGTGCCAGTATTTATATATGCACGGTTTATATAAACACGTATTTCGAAGTAGAATATGCCTTTATAATAGTAGTAAACTTTACAATATTTTTGTCTTAATAGCTTCTACTATAACAAACTAATAATATTCTTGAACATATCCAAGAATATGGTACAGTAGAAGAATCCCACAAACGCAAACAGTCTTTCTCATCAAATATTTAAATAGAAGTTCATCTCCGCCGCCACTGAAGTGCACAGAACAAATTACTCTGTGGGGAGTTGCCGCAGTATCAATTTTGTCTTTTTCTCTCGCCACTTCCTGATTATTTCGATTTCCCGCTCGACTGGTGTCTGATTGCTTGGTAAAAATCTGAGGCAAAATTATTTATTAAGTCCAGTAAACTTACAACTACGACTTTCTATCAAAGACTTTCGTTAAACAGATAAATGCAGATTCAATGAAGATTTTTTTTATACCTACGTACATTTGATCCATTAGATCAAATGATGTTAGTCTTACCTTGTAAAAAAATAACCTCCAATTTTCCACACGTTTGTCAAACTAAAGTTAACATTGCAAAAATCTACTGAGCACTCATCGGTAGCCTGTTGATCAATCAATTCTGTTCCACCAATAATACATACAGTTTTTAGTTGACATTAGTTTCGCAATCGTAAGATTTGTAAGAATAACTACCCGGCCACGGGAAGGACAGAGATAATTTCTCTGTTGTACCCCGGAAGGTTGCACTAGGTTTCGACGGAGATACCCCCTATCCTAAGCCCCCTACACCCACCCCTTTTAACCCGCTTCAGGTGGAACCTTTTTGAGCGATGACGCCACTGTCCCTAAAAATGGTACAGTTGCACTTAACTCCAGAAATTGGAGAATGGTTGGCCTAATTTTCACAGAGTTTTTGTATGCTTCGGAGGGTTCCCCTGTTAGAAAACGTGGACTAAGAAAAGATTGAGTTTAAATAACATAATTGTAAAATAAAAATTGTGTTATAACCGCAAATGGTAGCTAGTTTTCGTTTCGGTTCCAAAAAGTGGATTGAAAACACTAGGTATAACCTCTAGCTATATCGTGGTTCACCTCGCTTACCCTCGTTCATTTCGGTACATCGGTAATTAGCCGTCGTCGTTCGTTGAACACACCGACTCACCGCGATTTTTTGGAATATATTTTTTATACTTATCTATTATACAAAAAGGAACCTATGTATCCCTTGGTTGCGCTATAACTTAAAACGGCTTCACCATTTCATTGATTTTTTTCTAAGGCCTGTAATAAAAGTTTGTAGACAAAGAATAAAACATGATTGCCCAGAAAATTAACACATTTCCGAAAACTCAACGACTATTTCACTATTCTATCCGGATGGAGCTGCGGGCAACAGTTTTGATATAGGCATATAAAGGCAATGTTGCAGAACTGCAATAAACTCACAAACATATATCCCCGGCTGACGTTTAAAGTACCCACTAAATCAGAGCACCGAACGTATACACCTTTTTCAAATAGGCTGACCGCACCTGGGAGGACAAAGGCCCCTTTTTCGGCAATATAGCCAACCCTTCTCTCAGGACGGCGTCACGCAGAACTGAACACAGGGCACGCGGCTCTCCGGCCCGCGTGAAACATTGTTCGGTACAGATACAATGACAATGTTACGCAACTGGAAATTCGAATACGCGATACTAACGACCCGGTTTCTCACTCTTCAGGAGTTGATGTATTACGAACTATGCATTATAGACCTTTAGCAAAGAAATAAATGTTTAAATTCTAATGAAAACCGTATAAAACCTCCCGTGTGGTTTATAAAAACCTCGCGGATAGTCATAATATTATAGATGTGTACAATATAAAATATTTGAATTATTTTAAGACGTATCAAGGACGAAAATGTACCTGAGTATGAAATATCGTATAATAATATAAATTGAAAATATAAAAAACCCCCGACACTACCCATCCCCATTTTGATCCCCATAACTTTAAACGGCTCAACCGATAACCGAAAAATATGACGATTTAATAAGACAGTAATAACTTCATTTATTACAAGCCTTTATTTAGTTTCACCTGGATGTTTGTCATCAAATCTTGCAAATGAAATTCCACTTCCCGATTACCGATTGAGCTGAAATTTTGCGTACATGTGTAAATCGCGTGACAATGCAATATTATGATGACAAGGTGCTGATCTGATGTTGTAATTGGTGGCTAAGGGAACTTCGCAATTAAATGACACAACCTCATCGAGTTTGGGCTCATTTGAATTGTCTTGATCACTAGTTTGTCTTTCAATGGTAACCAGGGTCTGATGATGAAGCTGGAAGGTGGTCTTGGGAACTCTGTTATGAAACGACGTGGGGTTGCGTCGTTTCATAACAGTATAACAGTATTCGAGTTTCGGCTCGTTTGATTCGTCTTGGCGAGCAGTTTATTTTTAAATAATGGATGGATGGATAGTTGATGGATGGAAGGTGGTCATAAGAACTCAGATGGTGATAACCCATCGAGTCTCAGCTCGCTTGATTCTTCTTGACAAGTACTTCAGTGCTAGATCTTCGGACCACGTCGAGTTTATGGAGACGGTAGATGGTCATAGGCATTTCTGAACTTAACAAGAACACTTGTGTTTGGGTTTGTGAGGCTGGTCTTGGTAAGCACTCTAGTGCTACATAATACTACGAAAACTAAAAAGTAAAAATGAATATTAATAAAAAATAACTTTTTAAAACTCCGCCTTAAAAAAATAATTAGATAATAATTTTGCACTCGGGTTGTGCTAATTTCAAAATCCTGTAGTGCAAACAAAAAATGGAGGAAAAACTTGCGCGATACCAGTTTTTACCCGACTGCCGAAGGAAGGAGGGTCATGTTTTTCGAGACTATGTATGTATGTATGTAGGTAGGTATGTCCATTTATTTGGCACGGCCTACAGCCTGAACCTGAACGGCTTGACGGATTTGGACTTGTGAGGTGTCATTTGATTCTTCGTGATTGTGTGTACCAGGAGTACACCAGGTATATTACAATTTCTAGATTTTTGGCGCCAAAACGTATGTTGTCAAAAATATTTTTCACTCAAACTTATCGAGTAGCGTATCAAAATGAAAGAAATTAGAATGAGATTACATACATGTCATATCACAACTAAAAAGTATAAAATAAAACAAATGATAAAGAAATAAAAAATCCCGACTGCCACTGAAAAGATTGAAATAAGTATGATAGCAGGCGGTACCCATTTGCCAATCATAAACCAAAAGAAAATTAATGGGTACCGCCAGCTATCATACTTATTTCAATCTTTTCAGTGGCAGTCGGGATTTTTTATTTCTTTATCATTTGTTTTTTGAAATCAGCCCAACCCATGTACAAAATGAATATTAATATTAATAGTTTCTTATGTAAAGGCTTATTTTTACAAACTATTTTTCTTTTCTTTTTTATTACAAAAGAACTTTGATCCTATTCCCCCAACAAAAGATTGGTGTTGATTATCCAGGGTTTGTCAAAATATAGGTAAGTATGTGTATTTACAGACTATATCTATCTATGTGCCAAATTCCAGCCACATACGTTCAGCCGTTTTTAAACGGCTTATAAATTTTTAAATTTACGAGTATAATAATAGTAGGATAAAACATGATTCTTACATACACAAAAGTACACAAACTGATTAGCTATAAATTTAATTCATATAACGGAGCTCCACGCGCTTACGCACCCGTTACAATCATTTCAACCCTGTCAACGTCATGACTATAAAATAATTTGTAACTTCGTTCTTTTATTTACAAATCATATCTCCCCTTTCGACCACACTCTCGGGTCCACCCACAGTTTTGAAAACGTTTATCGTATATTTTAATTGCACATCCGTCGGTTTTACACAAATAACAAACGATACCACACCTTTTAACGATTTAGGTACGTAATTGACCTGGCATTTAGTCGCTCATCATTTTATTTTTAGAACAAATGCGACATACCTAATCCAATCTGAAATCTGCCTCTGTATAACATAAATAATACGCTGGTACATTTAAATTTAAATTGAGCTCTTTTTTATTTAAGATTCATGCACACGCAAAACAAACTTATCATACAATGGATGTTGAGAAGTTGGTACATTGGTACTGCTTATTTCTATAAGAAATTTCTCCCAGCAGACCGGCGAGAGAAGATAGTGACAAACAAGAAAATAGGTGTAATTGTGTATAATAATTGTAGAGAAAAAACGAAACGTTTAACATTATAAAATATACAGTAAAATAAATATTTAAATAAATATTTCCCAACATTCTACACAACGCTATCTAGACCCAAGCTTAACTAGCTTGTGTTATGGAATCTAGAATGCGGATAAACATATTTAAATACTTTTTTTTTTGTAAATAAATACATATTATACATAGAAACACCCAGACCAATGCAAATAGCCATATTCATGGATACAAATATTTGCACTGAGCGGGAATCGAACCCGCGCCTCCTGCGTGGCAGTCGCGTGCACTACCGCCACGCCACGGAGGCTGTCAAACAGTAGTACTTAATATAGAAATAAATATATGTATTACTAGCTGTGCCCGCGACTTCGCCCGCGTGGAATGTACTTAATAAAAAAAAATCAGTTTTTTTTTAGCCTAAGTTACTCCTTATTACATAAGCTATCTGCCAGTGAAAGTCCCGTCCAAATCGGTCCAGCCGTTCCAGAGATTAGCCAAAACAAACAGACAGACAGACAGACAGACAGACAGACAAAAAATTTGAAAATATATATTTTGGTATGTGTACCGTATATACATTTATATGCATGTAGTAGAAAGCGGTTATTTTAATATTACAAACAGACACTCCAATTTTATTTATTTGTATGTATACATTTATATGCATGTAGTAGAAAGCGGTTATTTTAATATTACAAACAGACACTCCAATTTTATTTATTTGTATGTATGTATATGAGCTACGGAATTCTCCTTTGGGGTAATTCCGCAGATTTAAACACGATATTTGTCTTGCAAAAGCGGGCTGTGCGAGCTATTTATAATTTGGGCCCAAGAGTCTCCCTCCGAGATAAGTTTAAAGAGATGAATATTCTAACCGTAGTGTCACAATACATTTTCGAAAACTTAATGTATGTCAGGAAAAATATTGCAAAATTTCCAAGACTTTGTGACAGGCACAATATAAATACTAGAAATAAAAGCAATCTTGTAGTTTGTCATAGCAGACTCCATAAAATAAGTAATTCTTTCCAGGGCAACTGTATTCGCTTTTTTAACAAGCTTCCTAATGAAATCAGAGATTTACCTGTTAATAAATTTAAAAATACAGTAAAGAGCAAACTGTGCCAGAAAGGCTATTATAAAATCCAAGAATATTTAAATGATAAACAAGCTTGGAAATGAGCTGTTCGCTCTGCTGTGCTACTCAAGCAAAACATTGTATCTAGACCATAAGTTTTAGGCTAAGTAAATGTTTTGTAAATAGACCAAAAAAAAAAAAAAGCCCGCTGAGTTTCTTGCCGGAGTCTTCTCAGGTCTGGGCCGCGTTTCGAACCGGTGGTCCATTTACTAGTATTAGTTAGTATTTAATATTTACTTTATGTTGACGTTTTGTAAGTGCCGATTTAATGGTCTATGCAAAATAAATTATTTTTGATTTTTGATTTTGATTTTATAGATATGTATAGATATATATCATAATGTATACAGTATCTCATAATGATTATACATATAAAAACGTATTCGACATAAACTTAAATATATATATATATATTCATAAACATACACAGTACAATAATAAGCAAACATTTATGCATATATAGGAGAATCACCGTCCCTCCTCCGCTCTGATGGCAGACGGTGATGAGTTCCATAGTGTGACCGCTTGCACGGAGTAAGCGTATAATATTATGTGAACAGTATAGATACCTACTGGTTTGCCACTTCTAATACTTTTAAATAAGTAAGTAGGTAGGTCAGTCGAGGTCGGTTTCGCAGAATAAAATAGGTCAGAAGCTCCCGAAGGCGGCGCGCTTGCATAAAAAGGTATCCAGTATAGAAAGTTGAAGCTCTGCTTACCCGGAGAAAGTCGTGAATTTTGTGCACAAAAGTATGTTTCCTAACATCGTAGACATACTACTCACTACTTGTTACCATTATAGGTTACAGGAATAGGATGCTTTACAAGAAAAAAAAACCGCAGAATTTCTTTCTAAACGGTAACTTCCATTTCAAGTTCAATTTTCCCATTTTTATATTTTACGTTACGGTAAATACCTTTTTAAGTAACACGATACCATCGGCAAAGACAAAACGTCGTGGTAAAGGCCGATGAGGGTTTAATAAGCTTTCAAAATCAATGACTCCTTCACATAAGTGGAGCTTAAAACCTTTGACACTGGTGTAAGAACGGCTTGAATGCGGCGAGACGTGCCGGCGCGGCGCCGAGCCTCCGGCTGCCTTGGAGACTGGCGTCATTCAGTCTGTGTTTGCACCGTTCTCCTTCGGTGACAGCCTTCATACAGAATATCAATGGGCGATCATTTTGAAGTCTTATATATAAAGCAACCGGTGCTCCTTACTCGAAACTGAAGTGACTGCTTTTAGAATGGATTAGTTTTACCTACAATAACAATATTTTTACTTGTTTCTGGCAACTTCAACTATTATGTAAAATTATTCATGAAATTATCATCATCATCTGCCTGCCCCTGTGTGACTTGGAATAACATGATATTCCCTACCAAACGTCGACTATGACTCCTCCGTCGTCGAAGCCGTGTACTAGCACTGAAACCTCTACACCCCAATCAACACGCCTACAGCGAGGGCAAGTCAACAGAATCAGCACTCCACCACGTGGTCTCCCGTATCGGTGGTGCTCTAAAGTCAAAACAATCCACCATAGGCGCCTTTATTGACATCGAGGGTGCCTTTGACAAAACAAACTTCAAAAGCATAAACAAGGCACTGTTCGAACACGACGTGCCTTTAACAATGATTGAACGGATAGACAACATGCTCAGACAAAGGGCTGTGCAACTCACAGTCAACACCACAACGTGAGGCGTCGTAAGTAGAGGATGCCCACAAGGCGGAGTACTCTCCCCTCTATTATGGAACCTGGTGGTCAACGAGCTTATAACAGATCTAAACGCAAACAACCTCTTCACTGTAGGGTATGCGGACGATCTCACGATCTTAATATCGGGATTGTTCGAAAGTGCGATATGCGATAGAATGAGATAGGCTTTCAAGATAATCAAAGCCTGGTGCGCGAAGCATGAACTATCGGTCAACCCCCAGAAAACCGAATTAGTAATGTTCACGAACCGAAGAGCACCGGGACCATACAAACTCCCGAAACTCTTTGCAACCGAACTAATACTTCAGGAAGAAGTAAAATATCTCGGTGTAATCCTCGATAGCAAGCTGCTCTGGAATAAACATCTTGACCATAAACTGAATAAGTGTAAAATCGCTTTCTACCAATACAAAAGAATGATGGGAAGCAAATGGGGACTCTCGCCAAAAATAACCCTGTGGTTGTACACAGCGGTGATAAGGCCCATGCTAGCTTACGGGGCTCTGGTATGGCGGACACGCACAGTACTGTCCACTGTGATCGCCTAACTAAAGTCCTTCCAAATGCTGGCTTGCTCATCAATCTGTGGATGCACGAAAACCACTCCAACTGCAGCAATGGAGGTAACTCTGAACTTGACATATACATCCAACAAGAGGCCACCATCACCGCCATCAGATTGTGGCACCTGGGGCTCTGGGGTAACAACCACACTAGTACCCACACCACAATTCTTAGGCGAGCCCTGGAGTAAAACCCACTTTTAGCTGCCCCATGCGACAAAACTTTCAAACAACACTTCTTCAACAAAAAATACCATATAAGAACAGAAGCCGAGGAAAAGGATTACTCCGAAATTAGAGAGGTACGCGTTTACACCGACGGCTCCAAAACAAAAAATGGCTCAGGAGCCGGCGTACACTCTCTAGACCTTGGCTTAAGCATCCACCTACTACTAGGCGAACACAGCTCGATTTTCCAATGCGAGTGTGTCGCCATAACAACGGCTGTGACGGCAATAAGTGAAATGAAGGTGAAGGGCTTTAATATAAGGCTCCTAACCGACAGCACAGCCGTCCTAAAAGCGCTAGACCACCAAATAACTAACAGCAAATTAATAGCAGAATGCCAAACTGCTCTGAAGAAGATATCCACCCATAATGTAGTAACGCTACAGTGGATAAAAGGGCACAGTGGGTCCTACGGCAATGATGCTGCGGACGAACTCGCGAGGAGGGGTTCCGATACGACCACTGCTGGCCCGCTACCACTATTGCCGATACTTTTCTCACAGATCCGTACTTGGATACGCGAGAGATCTGTGAAACTACATAATGATGGATGGGTACAAACCATTGACTGCAGGCAGTCAAAAATGGCCATGCCGTCGATAAACAAACGACTAACGAAACGCCTCTTAAGATTAGACCGAACCAGTCTAAGAACAATTATGGGGACAATAACGGGTCACTGTCCCCTCAACAAGCACTTATACACCGTCGGTGTCACGGACAGTCCTCTCTGCAGGGGGTTTTCGGCGCCGAGGATACGGCCGCCCACGTATGACTCCAGTATGACTGCGAGGCAGTGGCCAACCAACGATCCCAAATCCTCGGCACAGTGAGGTCGCTCCGCGAAGCCTGAGAAGCCCCCAGTAAGCTTCTGCGCTTCTGAGCGGTGCTAGGCTGGCTGATCTAGCCAGTACTCTTCACGTACAATGGCCCAAGAAGAGAGGCTAAGTGCGGAAAAAAGAGTCCCTATCGTATCCTCCGTCGTCTTTTCTTGAGCCTACCTATGCTTGTGAACACGTCAAATATGTATGTATATAAATATAATTACTTATATAATGTTTTATGAACATCAACATACTACTATAGTTTATACTTACAATCTTTTTTGTTTCGTGCGGAAATCCACTCGGACACCTCCCCCACCGGAGCCGAGGGGGGAGGTTATGTCGGATTCGAACCGACTAAAACCGCACGCCGTCTGTAGGTCGTCGTGCTAGGTCGAAGGTGAGGTTGTCTTTGACATATCCCTCGCATCTCGGCTGACCCAGGGCCATTCCTATCGGTCTGGCCCTCCTCGGGAATATACTAACAATCAGATTCAGAAGAATAAAGCCTGTGAGCGCCGCCGAGAATCCGCTTTGCTAGTTATTTGTTGCAGAGTGGATCGGCCGCTTTTTAGCGAGAACTCGCTTAACTTTAGGTAGGCACAACTAGGTAGTACACGATTTGTCATAATATACCACTACCTAACATAGACCTGCTTCAACACTAAACTTTTCTTATAACCGTGATAGATATTTCAAAGTAGATAGACGCTTTTGCACTGGAAGTTATTTCAGGTTCTCTACAATTTTATTTCAGCTTGTGATGTGTGGAAGGATTGAAGCAGATGGTAAGCTGTCCTATTCCTACCATGAAGGGAGAAGGTGTGAGTACATACATTATGTAATTTGATTTTACTTGATTTTATTCTATTCTATTATGTAAATCACAACAAAAAAAAATTTCAGGGTTACAAATAGAGCCCTGAAACTCCATTATTCGTGTGACGTAAGGTTATTGTTGCAAAAAATTATCTCAAAATCAAAATTATCTGTTTACAAAATTTTATTATGAAATCTTGAAAATCCAACCGACGCTTAAATCACACTAAAAGCAGTTTTGTTTTGTTTTATGTACAAGGCATATAGAATTATTTTATTTGGCGTTGTTTTTATTAAGCGGCGCTCCTATGTACAGGTACGTAGTAAGTAGCAATTTGTCGAGTCCGTCATACATAATGCAGTACTGAGCTCTCAGATCTCTTAAATAATAAATAGCCTTAGCTAAATAACATTATAACATGTTTTACTTACCTTTTTCTATTTACATAAATTCTCTTCAAATGAATATTATTAGCATTTTTTAAACCAGCTTTCTTGCCTCCAAGACTACGCTCTACATTATTATTTAAGTAACTTTATGAGACAAACTCTCTAAAATTTTGTACAATTATAGCTCTAAATAATACTCCTAACACAAACAATGTAGCTTAGTTGGCAGGATAATGAGGGTAATAGTAAATTTGGTTAACAATCATCATCATTCTCCTAGTGATTTGCCGGTTGTCTAAAGTTTAAACTTTGGCATTGAGTATTTTTAATGGTTTCATTTTTTAGGTTTGTTGACTTTCGTCCATAGTAAAATGTTTAAATAAATCAGTCTCATTTTTTGTGTTCTCTTTGAACTTTGTATTAAGGGAACACGTCGTGCGAACCTAAGAGGTATTATTGGTTCTACCTACCTACGCTTGCGATAAATTCCACAAGGTTAGCGACTTTTTCAAAGTCCTTTATTATCCTAGAAGTTTATACTTAAGGCCGGGTTGTAGAGCGGCGATTGTACTTTTCGCACTGCAAATTTATAATCAGCGAGAGAGAGAGATGGCCGCGAGCATTTGAAGGCAGCATTTAGAGAATATATATGCATTTTCAAGTTTAAAAAAATATATCAGCGTGATGAAATGTAACTTTACCAGTCCCTAGGCCCTAGTCACAGCATAAGTATCTACAGACCATAGTTATTCTGTACCCTAGTCCATGCTATATTTTTTACTACAAACTTCGACATTATTTGATAATGGCGTCTTAGTGTAAAATGTGTTTGAAGTAGCGATTTTGAGCATCTTAAAGCCATGTTTGAGCTATTTCTATCGAGGCAAATATGATCAATCGTGTACATCATGCCTCGTTGTAAATCAAAACCACGAACGGATGAACAACGCATGATTTGAAAATTGAAATAGATTAGGTGTTGCTCTATCGCTCTCCCCAATCCTAACATAGCACTATAAAAACTAAACTAATATTATAAACATCTAATTTAAAACCTAATAATCACCACAATACTGATTAAGAGACGAGTAAGTGTATGATGTGTACACACGAATACAACTATACCAGTTAGGTAAATGTAGGAACGCCGTGCCAGTGAGCTTCAATCAAATAAGTTATCACGTTATTAATTAAATCGAGTGTGCAAGTACAGGAACTCATAAATTCACACGTGTCTTTACATGTGCCACCCACGTTTGTGTAGAAAGGCTATACTGATTATGCAAGCAAAGCACGTTGTTACGAAGGCTAGGTGGGTGCAGTCTCCCCGCGTGACTCTTATGTAACCGCCTCTTACAGGCATGAGAGGGTACCTAGACGTTCGCAATTCGATTTTTCTAAACGAATAGCGTTGTAACAAGTTCAGCTGGTTTATTGAATAAAGAGAGATGAATAAGCTCTTACTTTGCAGTACACTAAGTTGTTGATATTTCGATATCACACAGACTATTCAATTTCAGAATTTTATTTTGGACTATAAAGAAGTATCTCTCCAATTATCTTCTTTATATATTAGATTTCACGAAACTTCTTTATAGAAATAAGTATTTCTTGAAATACATTGACACCAAAGCCCTGCGGTGAGACAAGCCCCTGTTAGTTCTTCGTTATGTGGCTCCGTTAGCGCCCTTATATCTCGCCTATCTCGAAGTATAACATCAAAACAAACGTATCATATGTCGACAAGCCCCTGCTATGTACAAATGCTTTCAGTAATTATACTAATTAGTTAATCTATAGCTTCCTTCCATCCTTGGCCAGTGTTAGAGTTCAGGGCTAATAGTTTTGGAGCTAACTAATCACTGGCTAATTATTAGCCAGTGATTAGTTAATTGATGGTAAGTAAGATGGATTGAAAAGTACCTACTAGGCGGATGTAGAGCGCTTGTTAAAGATACGATAGTATGTTTATTTGTTAACCAACTATTAACATTTTTTAAACCTTAAATATATTTATGTAAGCTGTCTGTAAATTGTAATTTAAAGGAAATAAAAAGAAAACTGAAAATCAAAATATATTTGGTCGATGTTAGTTAAGATAATGGTTGAATTCTTTTAGCCAAATTCCAACGGATTATCGCCGCGGTAGGCAGTATCATAGAAACCACTCATATCCCAAGAGACCGGAGTGTGTTTATAAATATGAGACGGAGTTCTAAATATGTCCACTATAAGCTGAATGAATGGAGGTACGAGTGTGGCCCCGACAACGTCAGGCCTAAAAATATTGTGAAGTATCGTCTAGCCGCAGTATTGGGAGAAAGAAATGGTATTATTTATATTCGTTGTTGGAGCGCTATGTTAAAATCGGTTTAGCAATTAAGTTTTTATTTAGCTTTCGTGTTCTAAAGAAGCAGAGATGACGCTCACGCGTGCACGTTATTTAGGATTTATTGTGGTTTATCCGTCGAATTTGATGGGGTGTTTCCGTGTCTTTGACAATTAAAGGCCCGTTTAACTTCATTCTATTTAGTTAATTATAGTTAATTAAATAAATAGTTTCGTTTAAACCAACCAACTAACTTACATGATTACACGAGCTGCCGAGAAAGGTCTAGAAACTTAAAGATACTGTGAGAGAATTGACACGAAATCGCGCATAGTCAGATAAAGTGCTGCTGGAACATTATGTTAAGATTTTTTCAGTGGCAACACAGTATTGGAAACGAGCCTTATAAACAGCATAATTATTATACTACTCTCTATATAATGTAGTGTCAAAAATAAAGCTGACGAAATTAGGATGTTTATTATACATTTTTAATATATTTACATTTAAGTTTTGTAGTGAAGACATTCTTATTAAGAGAAAATGAATTGCAATACGATTTTACAACGTCTTTCTTAGTGGATACACACTTTGTAGATAATTAAAATTACATCTACTGTATAATTTACGTGTGTTTAACCGGGTGCTAACAGCTCATACTGACGTGACGTCGCAACCTCAAATAACTGTCTATGATTTACGACGACGGCGGCGGCGACGACTTGCCCGACTTCCATTCTGTAGCTCTGTTGACAGAATATTATCTGTGATAGTATTGATTCGTAACACTAACATAATATTAGATGGTTTATTTTTTGCACCAAGTCAACGTTCAAGATCAATCAGAATCCATATTATAAGTATAGAAACTAGCTATTACCCGCATCTCTACCTGCATTAAAATACTTTGCCAACTCAAGTTTCTTCATTCTATGTATACATTAAAAATCTTTTAGAAAAGGTGACTGAAATCGGTAAAAGTAAACAGCAAGACCATGGTAAACTGGGTTTAATTTTTTGATACCCTTTTGATGATGATTTTGTTTATTCTCCGGCATTCAATTCAAGGGCGATACAGTAAGCTGTGTGTAGTCGTAGGTACCTAAGGTGGTTAGTAGTAGTAGTAGTAGTAAGGTAGTAAGGTTTTTTTTAATCCAGCATGTAGCGAAGTGCTTACTTGGGAATCATGTTTGCTAAGTCTATTAAAAGAAGATAACACTTTGTAAAAAGCTGGTTACACTACAACGAGGAACGAGGATGAACGAATACCATTGAGTTGCTTTCATCGCGATATGATGGTCCATTCACATTAGTTCGTTCGATTTCAGCCTCTCGCGTATACTCGGCATAAATAAATATATTTATTTGTAAAATATTGAATGGTCAATATAATTTATGTTGTAAAATATATTATCCTCGATATTGCACCGCGGACAAATTAGCTATGACATCAGCTATGCTAAACGATAGATTTGTTCTATGAATGCGCTGACCTATTTCCATGCTCGGGTTAATCGCGTTGCACTTGTATTGAAATGTTTAACGTCAATTCCATTGAACGAATTACGATTTAACATACAGATTGTGATAGATGTGTCGTGCCACTAAGCCATGCGCGTCATTTTGTACCGCCGCGCCAAGCTCAATTAATTCCCTAAATTGCAGTGAGCGCAGTGGAATTGTCTCACGGGCTCGCATTAAGTTAATAACCAGTGAATTTCTAATTAGAACTTGCATTTCCGTATAGGAAACCACCCAAATGTTTTCTCTACATACCTGCTTACCTCCGTGACCTATACATAATATATATTAATATTATGGCTGGTTTATTCCTTGCGCAGAGGATTGGCATTGCCATTCAACGTGGCAATGCCGCCAGCTTACTGGCCACCCTCCCGGTTGACGTCGATGGGGAGGAATTCTTTGACGCCTGAACCTACAGTTTTGCACATACTTTGCTTTATATTTTTATTTATAATAATTATTGTATTACGTATATTATGTACATAAAAGTTGAAATAAAAAATACAATTGTTTTAATATTATAAATGATATAGAGATCCGGTTCTTAGCATTCCATGGATTCACCGTGCGGTCGCCGGGTCCATGGCGTGGTACAGAGAGGAACACTGTGACGGCGCCTGGGACTTGCGACCCAGGTGTAGGTTTAGGGTGGCCACCTTGTGATGCATCAGCGCTCACCTCCACCGTCAGTCGTGTACCCCCCTCTACCTATCCAAATTTGGTAAGATCCTATCAACGCCGTTTTAGATATTCGTTTGAGTAAAGAGCTTACTGAAGCTCTTGGCAATCCGAGGTCTTTAAATAAGTTATACAGGGATTTAGCTGGAATTCCCCTTGCTCCTACTTCAACGGCGTAGAGTTTAACCACATAGCCATTTTTGGTTAACTCGTTGGTCAGGTCAAAGTATTTGTTTATTTTTATAGCGTGGTCTTTATCCACTCAAACGTCCGAGCGTGACACCTGTCAACACCTCGTACGTCCGCGCGCGCGGTCGGTGTAAAACCGCGTCGAGCGCCCCATGCCGCTTCTGATTCAAAATGTATTTTGTAGCCTACTATTGCAGTGGCATCAAATTAAAAAATACCAGTATAAAGCTGAATTATTAAGGAATCAAAATGTATCTTAATTAAAATGCAATAATTAATCTGTAGTACTTAAAAAAAATGTTGAACTTAACAATAAGGGTTAAATTTAAGTAAGATACTGGTTTTCACAAGTTTTGACGCTACATTTTATTACTTTCCTTAATGTTTTTTTACTATAAAACTGAAGAGTTTGTTTGTTTGAACGCACTAAGACTACCAGTTCGATTTGAAATCTTTGAAATCTTTTTCTGTTCTGTCCGTGGCGTGGTGGTAGTGAACGCGACTGCCACGCAAGAGGCGCGGGTTCGATTCCCGCTCAGTGCAAATATTTGTATGCATGAATATGGCTATTTGCATTGGTCTGGGTGTTTCTATGTATAATATGTATGTATTTTACAAAAAAAAAAATGTATTTAAGTATGTTTATCCGCATTCTAGATTCCATAACACAAGCTAGTTAAGCTATGCTTACCATGGGTCTAGATAGCGTTGTGTAGAATGTTGGGAAATATTTATTTTATTTATTTATTTATTCTGTTGAATAGTCCATTAATTGACGAAAGTTATATAGGTATACTTTATTTTAAAACTATACAGCGACTATCTTAGCAGCAGTCTTAGAAATTTTTACGTAACTTGTTTAACCTCTTCTGGGAAAGTGCAGCGACAACGATCTGATTAAATGTTGTTCACTTTAAGCGAAGGTCGAACTACTTGGCTCAAGTTGAACTCACGAGCCGTAGCAACCTTTGATCTAGATTAGTGAGCGAATCGGCGCCGCCCAGTCTGCTCTGCCACTCCGATGCACCACGGCATCGCGTTACTTGAGTTAGTGAATACATGCGACGAGCATCCTCCCGCTCGGGTCAGGCTGTGGACGAGCACGTTAGTGATAACCGCACTTTCGGAGCGGAGTAGCCCTGGTGCAGCTCATGTAAACTTTACTTACATAATTATACCTTAGCTTTTCATTCAAATGCTGCTTCACGCTTTCACTTTGAATATTGCAAAGCGCATGTGTTCATACGCTCCATGTCGGAGGGAACGGAATACCGAGACAGAAAGCATTTGAAAGTGAATAAAGTTCCAGGAAGTACTAATAAGGGCAAGGAAAGCGAGTGTTTTCCTGGAAAGACGATGTGTAGGGGGTTGCGTGTGGCGGTGCGGGTGTGCAGTGCCGCGGCGTGGCGGGCGCGTGGCAGGCGCGGGCCGCGCCGGGCGCGATGCAGTGGTTGGCCGGTGTCGATACGCTGGCGGGGAACAACGGGCGAAGGCGCGGCGTGCGGGTGGGGACGTGGGGGAGCGCCGGGAGCACGCACGCGCGCCTGCTCCAGTACTCCTCCGCCGCGCCAGGGCGACACACTCGCTCGCCCGAGCATAGCGACCGCCACGCGGCTTTCTGTTGAGACGATGACTCGGTGAGGCGCCGCCGCCACACGCGCCCCGAATACGCATTACGTAAGGAACAAACGTTTACGACACCACCCGCGATCTGCGGTCACTCAACCATACATATCGGAACTTATATCGAACTTTCTCAAATAATCAACGCTAATATTAATTAATAAAAGTCGTCCATCCGCGGCGATAGTAGATCGCGGCAAAATCACTTTCGAACGGGCGCTCGTAATTCGGCGGTAAAGTTGCGCATCCATCGGTGAGTGCGCTGTGTGCGAGGAGGGTCGGGCGTACGATCGCGGTACCGGACGGGCGTACGGGCGTGCCGCATTGTAGCGAGCGGCGCGATGCGGCCTCGGGACCGCGCACCGCTCTGAGCCATTATGAGGCCCGTCGCGGAGAGTCGCGGAGATCAGGCGTAGCGCGACACTGCGGCAGGCAGGGCGCTAGGCGCAGGGTCGCGGACGCGGGCATGGCTCGCGAGTAAGGTGGCGGCCGCGGCGCACGCTACGAGTCGGCCGGGGGGCGCCGCGGGCCAGCCGGCATCTCCGCCGCGTCCCCGCTGCACCGCACCTGCTCCGAGCCGATGACACATTGACGTTGAGCAGCCACCATTGCTCGCATAGAGTTGGTCGAGAAATGGGGGCTGACGCCTGTCCTCAGGCCGAGGCAGGAATGCCCCCGGGCCCCGGAGGAAGGCGGGGACCAAAGGTATGTATATACCATCCCATAGGGAATAGAGTTGCAGCATACATTTGGCGAGATGCGGTCGTAACGCCGGGAGCGGAAGTGTTCAGCAGTCGTAAAGCAGACTGCGGTCAGGATGTGTCCCGTTTACGTCACAATAGCCGGTGTTTCGGTGGTTTGCCTCGAGCAACGATGCTGCACGCACACGCATATAGTTACTGTCGATCGCAATGAACACCTTCGCCATGTGTTGGTGAGTGATGGTCGACGCCGGACGTTGCGGCGTACTGACACATTACCACTACACACCACATTGTCATCTGAAATCCAGTGAATGTTGATCGGGATAATCTTGTCCTGTCCGTCGCATATTTTCAGTTGTTCAAATTTTTATAACATTCCAGAATGCACACAGAACAATTAGTAGCTCCTAACAATAACACCTTGTTGGATTCATCTCACATCAAACTTGCAGATGCTTGGGTGCAAGCTTTTGTCCATCTTATTTTACTCTTGTTCTCACATAAGTAGGTAGGTACCTATATTGAATTACAATTGCTTTTATGAAGATAGGAAACATTTGTTCCATTGCGGCAACGCGCCAGTCACCCGTTCAAAGATATGACAACAGAAACACGACGATTGCTTGTTTACCGATCTCCGGGAACTGTAAAAATATCGATGATTGACGTCGTTAACATAACTCGGTAGATGCTGTGCTATGGTCTCACACATTTCATTCGAATTACATACAGCTCTCAAACTAGATCAATAAAAATATTATAATTCTAATGTGAGTCACAGATCACTTGCCTTGTATGAAGTGGCGATGAGCGAGTCATCGGCAATGATGGTATTAGTACACAATCCATAAGTCGCGACTCATTATTTGTTGATGTCGCAACGCGACGCCCGCCTCTGCCGCCGCACAGCGGTGCGCCCCGCGAGGCTTACACCCCTCCCTTACACACAGGGACACCCAGCTGTACATTGCTTCAGTGTAGCCATAACGATCTCCAACTTTTAACACGAATAAACGCAAACGGTGAAATATAGATCATAAAATAGATACCTGTCCCTTTAAAAAAGCTGGTAATTCACAGACTGGCGGCGTTTGGTAGAATAGAATGACGAATGTATTTGATTTTTGTGAAATGATATGACAGTCGTTAACGCATGTCATAAACGTCAAATCAATGCACGTCAAGTGCTTGTCTAGAGGGGCTGTAGGTTGACGACTTTCTTTCATAATCGTCGATTTCCTTAATAGGACCTAGTTGAAAATTAGGAGAAGGTAAATGAAATATAATAGGAAATTATATAGGCCATGCATGTGATATCGATACATGAATGAGTAATCCTATGAGCTGATAAAACTAACTATTGGCATATAAAGCGGCCAATTTGCATCTTATTATAGGCCACAGATTACTGCACTGCTAGTTAGGTGGGATCTATGATACTTCTAACGCTCAGTAATGCATTCCAGAACAGATTTCGTTCTAAAGCTGCATACATCCGTTCAGAGACTTATGATAATGATTCTCTATGAGCATGAGTAGATAGGCATCCATATATTCGGACATCGTAGTTTATTGCATGCCAGAAGGTCGGCTAAAGATTTCTTAACATAATATGTAACAGTAGTTTATGAAACTGTTAGATAATAAGGGGTCTTAAAATACGGGTGTGAATTAAAAAGCGAGCCGCGGGGAAGTTACGAGAGTTTTAAGATCATTTTGAGACTTCGTCGTCAAGGTATTTCTGAGGCTTACTGTACAGTACACAAATAAAACAATGTTGTCCCAGTTAGAAAGGAAAATGCATATAAAATTCACCCGCTAGCTGCCTCAGTTATAGTGGTAGCTATGACGATCAATCGAAACTACGAATCCCAGATATAGAGGTTTGCTTCGTCCACTAATAGAAGTAATTCAATGCCAAAGTGTTGGGACCTCAGCATGAGTTTTAGTTATGGAGGTTTCTCACTTATCCAAATCCCATTTATCCAATTTTCACATCCTTTACTACGTTGCCCCACTGAAAAGTTTATTAAATATTAACTAAGTTAAGGTTTATTTTTTGTTCATATGCGCAATCTCTGGAAGTAGCTATTTGGAAATTATTTAGATGTTTGACCTTGTGGAACGTGTCAGGCTATTTAACATCACACCACGATCGTCAAGAGTCGAGTACCGCAAAATGTAACTTAACTTGCTAGGTAGGTACATATACGAGTGTAGGTATATGGTATGGTATAACAATACTGGTCAAAAACCAAGTCTCACAAGCACAACTCAGTTGTTCTACTGTAAAGTTGTGAGGTCCAACAAATTCCAAGTCGGTTATTGATTTATTCAGTCCCTACTTAAGGGCCTTCTGTCTTAAGTAGTTACGTAATTATCTTACCTAACAACATATTATAGTGACCTAATTAAGGGAAAGGTCGTGAGTTCAAGTCTCACTTGAGCGTTTCATTTTTTCCGATGTTTTGCGGACTTATTTAATATTAAAAATCTTTAACGTTTTAAATAATTATATTGACTCGGCTGGCTAGGAAGTGCTTCGAGAAAAGGATGGTACGGCCGTACCGCATTTTCTGCTTGCTCGACTTGGTGGGCACTGCCGTGCCCCCAGATAGGTATGTACCTACACCACAAGCTGTGTGGTCTTAGCTGGGCATAAAACAGTTATAGGTAAACCTAGGTGTCAAAGATGCTATCAATTTGTTAGTCCTTAAAAACTAAAAATAAGTAAATAATTTAAACATTTTAAACTTAGTAAATTTAAATTAAATCATAAAATAGATCAACCCTATTCGGATTATGTGAGCAAATAACCAGGTATACATGACAGATGATTATGAAGGTGGAATTAAATGATTATGTAGAATTATGATAGTAATGAACAAAATTGACCAAGAAGTTATTAAAATAATATTATTTAAACCGATATTTTCAGTTGATGACATAAATTAAGTAGGTACTTCACCGAATAGAAACTGTAATGGCCATGATTTTAATTGCTTTCTGAAACTTGATAAAAGTATATTTCAAGGTCCTTCCCCGAAAACGTCCTTGGGCAAATGTTTCCTCTTTGCCACAAGAGCAGCTATAGGTATTCACGGATTGGTTAATGACTTTAATTTTGAATCAATTTTAAAAATTAAAACGAGCATGACGTGTGGATAAGCTGACCAATTAAGGAAACTGACGAGTGGTGACCTAATTCATACGTTAATTATCAAATTGTGTAATCCATTACTGTTAAGTAGTTGCAAACGACGAAAAACGTGAACTTTAAGACCTTGGAATCACTTGTAATTTACCTATCTTTTTATTATGATTATTTTTTAAAGGCATAAAGGAATATGAACGCCGCATAGTAATGCTGCGGCCACAGTACCGTGAATATGCCAATCATTACCGCCATCATTTCAACAATACCTACGTGTAGCCACGATTTACTGCCTAAATTTTTTGACATCTCGGGGTAAATTGTAACGAATATCAAATTATCAAGAGATGTCAAACCCACGAAAAAAAAGGATATACCTAAACTTCGATGGGGAACACAAAATGGCGGCTATAATAGAGAACACAGAAAAACAGTCTGTTTAAAAAGTGAGTATATCATTGCACAGCTTGCCATAGACAGGGAGTTCATCCTCATACATGCGACCGGAAACAGTACGCACTGTACGGTATGAAACAAAACTTCATCCCACGCATGTTCAGGGTGAGCTCCCTACTGTGGTTTTCCCAAGCGATTACATTTCAATAAGAAGATTTCTTCAGGGTGAGTGCCACGCCCCTGGTGTTGAATACGGCCATAGACCACGGTGATAACTTTCCATCAGGTGGGCCGTGTGCTTTTCTGCTACCTCAGTGGTATAAAAAATTAATTGCTTCACAAAAAAGAGCCTTAAAAGTTTTCGATTCAAAGAGGAGTGTAGCTGAAACATCAAAATATACGTATTACCTAAGGTAATATAATAACTTTCTCACGAGGCAAACGGAAGGTAAGACAACCCCTTGCCAGATGGATTGACGACCTGAAAAAGGTGGCTGGGACAGACTGGATGCTGAAGGTGAAGGATCGGGTGACATGGACATGGAAGAGGCCTATGTCTAGCAGTGGACTGTCGTAGGCTAATTGATTGATTGATATTTCTCACAATAAACAAAATAGCTACAAAAACGTCCGCAACCTTTTGTTCTGGAATATTCCTTAGGCCACATTTCCACGAGTTACATGGTCCAATGTATAGCAATGCAGCGGTGATAGGGACAGCATTGTCTAAATAACTCCTTAATGCGCCATAGAAGGTGAACGGACTTGGTTTGCCGGGTGTAGCCCCGTCTCTAAGAAATGCGACCTTAATTCGTTATATACTAAAAAAAAATATTGTATTGTATACTATTTTGACACACATGGAATAACTACGTTTTTGAGAGTTGTTCTAGGTTGATAATTCAAACCCAATCTATCTTGTATTTCGTGTAAATACATCTTTAGCCTTGCTGAATAAGTGTGGGAGTGTTTTAACAAATACGTATACTAATTTCAAAAATTTACACGCAGTACAGAGTTATTATACCTACCTACTAAGAGTGGGTTTCACCAATGACAACAACTAGACTGAGTTATCGCAGTTACTCAACGACTTTCATTGAGTAAAAACAATGTCATAGGTAAGGACGAACGGTTACGTGAACTGAATTCTACGTGGGACAATCCGCGGGCATGAGCTAGTAATATTATTATTACCTGGCAAAGTCGTACGATATGTTAAATTATTTTATAGGTGTTGTCATGAGGTCGACAGCGCATTATCAATCATCATAATTATGAGATACATGTTCATTTTATCCTATAGTAATACGTTTTACAGTAGGTAATACTATTGATATTTGCTAGGATTTTATGAGAATATAGAGAATAGATGCTTAATGTGTCATAACCTGCAAAGTCCCGATTTTCTAGCAGACGTCCCATTAGGTATGATTCCGATGGCGACCGCATACGACCTCAGCAGACGCGTGCAGCAGATACAGCGTACCGAAAAGGAAGTATCTTAAATTCGTTAATATAGAACCTACTGTCTTGAAACTCATAATCACGTCATAATTAATTTGGTATAAAGTACTCGTAGCAGTTGA
Source organism: Eilema sororculum (assembly GCA_914829495.1). Lineage (NCBI taxonomy): Eukaryota > Metazoa > Arthropoda > Insecta > Lepidoptera > Erebidae > Eilema > Eilema sororculum. Next base: position 17,992,111 of record OU618532.1, on the reverse strand, counting down.
AAAAAATACTCCTGAAATAAAACGTAGCTAACTATTATTCCAGTCCATTAATCCTTGTACTACAACCTGTACCAAATTTCTCCCAGGTTTGTTCAGCCGTTTAAGCGTATTTGTAACAAACTTCCAAACATCTTCACATACTTCCAAATCATATAATAATATTAGTAGGATTTCAACAAAGAAGTTAGTAGCTAATCATCCCGTTACGAATTACCTTAAGAGCGCGCATAAAGCTAGTAAAAAGTCAGATTTCACCCGCACACTTCATACGTCCCGCTCTCGTCTGTCCACACGTCTGTCGTCTCGCAGTATTTTGTGTGGCAGCTAACCGCTGTGTTTGGTACGCAGGCGCACAGTATACCCAAAATAATCAGATAAAATTTGGCAAAGTACGAGCTGGATCATTATCTATATAAGGTATACTTTGAACACACAATAATTTTATTTTTGGTGATAGATAAAATGAGTGGGATTTGTAAAATAAACATAAGCATTGAAATAAAACCACTTTTTACGGATTCTAACACGTAAATTTTTTATTATTTACTTTTTAAACCGACGTTTCGGCTGCTGCAAATTTACGCAGAATGAGCTCACTGCGTTGTTAAGTCTTGTTGGATTTTGCTGCTTACTGGGTTTGATTAAGTGGATGACTGGGTCCCACTGGTGGTACGTTCCATCCATCCTCTCTATTAAAATTTGGGTGTATTTTAATTTTAATAGCCACACCAATGACTTGTCGATGCTTTTCGAAGTTATGTGTGTATTTATCGCAGGTTTATAAGCGCCAGGTTAATGGCAATAGGCTCGCCACCTATTACATTGGGACCTAAACATAAACTGGCGAAATGTGGGTGCTAGTAGCTCTGCCTTTGGGGTCTTCGGGGAATATAGGCGTGAGTTTATGTTATGTTATAAAATGTACAGACATGAAATATCTACTAATTTATTATGTATAGATAGATAATAAATAAAATACTACATAAAATCATGAAATATATACATGAAATGAATAATGAATACATGAAATCATTTGCTATTATCGATTTATAATTTTATAAATCGAGGTTTTTAACTTAATCGATATTTTGAATTTTTGTGCAACCATCACTATTTCCATCTGTCAAAAAGAAAATAAACGAATGGACAGTATAGTTACATACTTCAAACGCGAGGTGGTCTTAGACATCTATTTGATTTTCATATACTATACCCGGACTGCCTGGCAACGGTTGCTACAAAAATTGTACTTAGTAACAAACTAAAGAAATATTACTTTCGACAATTAGCCAAGAGTTGAATTCTTAGTTTTTTATATTTTCTTTTAGAGTTTATCTTTTGATTTTTTTTATTTCCCATAATTTCGACGAACTTTTTCGACGGAAAACAGAAAAACAGTGCTCTCGTCTCAACGGGGCGACCCCGACTAATTGATGAAACAACAGATGGCCGGCACCTCGGGTCAGGTGCGATAGCAAGAGACCGTTATGCGCGGAATAAGAACATCGCAAGCGCCGAATTCGTTTTTTTTTAATTACTCGTAAATTCCAGATAATTTTAACAAAGTGAAAAATTGAGTCACTACATTTTAAAATTGTATACTTTGTACATAAAAATTGACTCAGTTATATGAATAATCTTGAAAATAAATTAATTATAATCTAAACTTAGGCCTAACTTTGTGATCTTATTTTATCGACAAAACATTATTATTTTATGTTTTCACCAAATTGAGTACCTTTCAGATATAACGTATTTACTATTTAAAAAAAAACAAGCTCATTTGTGGCACACTTTCGGGTATAAAAATCAAATCAAAGATCGGCAATTTTCCTTTATACCCCCTCTTAACACCTTTGCAGCACTGTGGCACACTTGCACACGCTCTTTTGATTTTATATTCCGCGCGTGTTTCTAACAACAGAATTCGATTGATCCTTCTTTTGTCTCTAGCGGAGCAATAAGACGCCACGTTCTAGAGATATTTGCAAGACTAAAATAAAAATTAATGTGGTACGGGCGGCTCGACTGCGGGAATCCGGCTCGTGTGCTCGTGTGCCCATTCATCTGTGAGGTTTTGTTTGTTTCTTTTACAAACGTTCGTTTATATACATCGTCTTATTCTATATATATACTCTCTTTCATTTTAAGCTCATAGCTTACGTTTTCCCTCTTTACTTTTTCCCTAAGCGTAGCTTTTTACGTTTTTTCTATGGACCTCACGGTACGTACATAGTCCACAATAATATGAGCGGCGGCGGGTAGATATCTATTTGTTAATACTTTGTTTTACAAGTTCTTTAGGTCAGAAGCACATGAAACTGACGAGCTTACAGTTACAAGTTTTATAAAAATAAACAGCAGAGAACGGTCGTTGAAGTATCTAAGGATAAAGACAGAAGCAAAGCAGTTGTTGTCTCTAAATGCGTGATTATGTAATTCCCAATGAAGATATACGAGTCGTCAAAAAAGTCACCATAGACATCATATAACGGCTAAGGAGTAGGCTCGTTCTCCATCCAACAGAACCTACAGTCCTTGAAAAAATGCCTGGCTGCAGCCTAATTTGGTGAAGTGTGGATCATCAAGTCTCTTGGGTATAAACACACGTGATTTAAAAAATAAGACTCTGGTAAGCAAATAATTTGATAGATAAACATATTGATGTTTTAGTTGATTGATTGTTTATGTGTTTATCAATCAAACAAAAATGTATTTGCCAGAGTATGGTATGAAAGTTAGTAGTGTGCCAGAGTTATGATACCTTCGATCGAATATATGGCAAATTTATATTTTGCATAATTTAACCACTACTTTTATATTAGCATTAAAAATTGGAAAATTTCTATCAAGGGTTCAAATACAAATGATTTAAAAAAGTAATCTATTGCAGTGGATAAAAATTGCCGGTTTTGGATTACGGGAATGTTTCCCTAACATTCTGTATATTAAACGGAGAGAACACAAAGAAATAGTAGGCTGTTATTTATACTTACTCCGAAAACAAAAACAACACAAATCAATTATAATAACTCTCCTAGCCAGTTCCAGCCTTTTGCCAACTCTAGAAACCTAGGCTTTTATTCTGTTCTAATAATAGTCACCCGTGCTAGGCTAGTATCGCATAACCTAGCAATGTGATAACCTATTCATTTACGACTACAGAGCCCCAGGATAACAAATATTAATTATATCGTTCCGCTCAAATTGGTACAGAAAGTTAAACATTTCCGCTGTGTTACCTCGTGGTGAAGAGGATTTTTTCATTTACTCAGTAAGGGAGGAATTCCCTAAGTTCGAGGAAGCAATTGCTGTAGTCTGAGCAAATTGTTATAATCCAGTTCACTAGCCGCCGACAAGATTTACACGAGTCAGTGAATCCTGATTCAATTTTATCAGTTTCGGCGTAACATTTCTTGACGACAGAGTTCAACTGGAACGGGAAATGGTTTTCTATTGCGTTAATTATAACGTATACTATTTTGGCGTAGTAATGACGATGAAGTGTAGTAATGATAGCGAAAGTTGTAACTGGGGAAAGCGGGTTTTTAGTATAGACGCAGCTGCTATACAATTATGTATCATAATATAGATAAAATTACAGACTGTACATAGGTTTAGTACGTTTTAATAGAGAAGTGTTGATAACTACTAAGTGGAAGTACATATTAATGCTGGGAGTGTTCGAGTCAAGTTTATCACATAATAAAAACGTGACATTGTGACTCCCTCACTCGCCTCCTAATAAGTAGGCAGGGGTGGTGAGCGCGAAAGGTTCTATATTATTCAATAGAGCTATAATTTTCGTTGACTCGATTAATGATACAATGTATAGTTTATAAACATAGCCTGTTTGTTAGTAAACATCACACTAGATCGTGTGACTCACCAGCTCTGACGTAGCGAACAACATAATTATACCTTTAACCGCCTATAACAAATTAATTAGTGGGTATGTGCCTCTACATATACACAATACATTAGTGGATATATTTTTGTATTATTAAATTAAGTGTATTTACTTACTGACTTTATGAGGACAGGGTAGGAACGTTTGAGGCTTAACCTAACCAAACGGAAGAGGTTATCCTTTTTTGGTTGAGAGGTCACCAATCAGTCACTCTCGTAAATATCAACAAACCAAAAAATAAAACCCAGCCTTGGGTTCTTCTAAACCTCGAACGCAACAAGGGAATCGCTGATTAAATTCATATACATAGCTCAAAAATTTTGTAAGGATACAAGGATATTAATCCGGTCAATCTAAACATTCGAGGTTACAAAAATTCGCACCCGGCTGAAAATTAGTAGGATTGTTCAGAGCGATGATAAACGAATTCTAGAAAAATATCATGAATCCGTAGCTTGGATTTTTTTATTCAAAGTTAAACGTCAGAAACAGTAGGCCTGACCATGCAATTATCTTAGATTTTTTTCCTAAGAGCCATCTTTTCAGAGATATAACAATTCGGATATTGGAGATGTTGTACTGTGAAGGGTTAAAACTGACAAAATAACCTTTATTAAGTTGTAATTTACTGGATCATATGGCGATGAGGGATTTTGTTGCCGTTATAACAACTTACTAAAAATATAATATAGTCAAAATAAAATAAATAAGGGCAAAATATATGTTGTACAGATAATGGTACAGAAACATTGAAGTCAGACTCACGCACGATAGATTCTTATAAATGGCATGAATATAAAAAATAGTAGGTACTGTAGGAGCATCAATTTTGTGCCTTATTTGAAAATCACCAACCTGTAGTACGTATTTATGAACCATGGTGGTGAATTACTGTTATCACATTGTAGGAAACTTTCTGGTTTTAAACTCTGAAATGGTGACCCCTTAGTGCATGGGCATAATTTCAAATAACATCTTAGAACACAAACCAGTATACCTACTTGCGTTAGAGTACCTAAAACTTTACTGGTAATTGATGACAAAATATTTGTAGACGGGACATAATTATAAATAATGACGGGATTAGCATAAATGAACTTTGTCAGCGCGCCAATATGCATGTCCATGCTGTCACAGTAGCCACCATTTCCCATGCCCTATAGAAGCAGCTGGAGTTAAACGTAACAGACGATTCCGATAGGGAAGAGCCGTCCGAATGTTTTACCCAAGTTGGCTACTAATTCCCGTCTCGACTCTCAATCACCTGGGCGACATCGATGTGTGAAATCTCTACAAGAAGGAAACCGTCGACGGTTGAACGACTATAGCAAAATCAGTGATGTAATATATCTCAGAAACTGTGTGTTAATTACACGCTTCGTTACCTTTGAGAGAAGGGAAGTGGTTCCGAGAGGCCTGTAATTGCTCGGGTCAGATTTATCTATTTGATTATCTGAACGATTTGGAAAATTCAAAATTCAAAATTCAAAAATATTTTATTTTGCATAGACCATTAAATCGGCACTTACAAAACGTCAACATAAAGTAAATATTAAATACTAACTAATACTAGTAAATGGACCACCGGTTCGAAACGCGGCCCAGACCTGAGAAGACTCCGGCAAGAAACTCAGCGGGCTTTTTTTTTTTTGGTCTATTTACAAAACATTTACTTAGCCTAAAACTTATGGTCTAGATACAATGTTTTGCTTGAGTAGCACAGCAGAGCGAACAGCTCATTTCCAAGCTTGTTTATCATTTAAATATTCTTGGATTTTATAATAGCCTTTCTGGCACAGTTTGCTCTTTACTGTATTTTTAAATTTATTAACAGGTAAATCTCTGATTTCATTAGGAAGCTTGTTAAAAAAGCGTATACAGTTGCCCTGGAAAGAATTACTTATTTTATGGAGTCTGCTATGACAAACTACAAGATTGCTTTTATTTCTAGTATTTATATTGTGCCTGTCACAAAGTCTTGGAAATTTTGCAATATTTTTCCTGACATACATTAAGTTTTCGAAAATGTATTGTGACACTACGGTTAGAATATTCATCTCTTTAAACTTATCTCGGAGGGAGACTCTTGGGCCCAAATTATAAATAGCTCGCACAGCCCGCTTTTGCAAGACAAATATCGTGTTTAAATCTGCGGAATTACCCCAAAGGAGAATTCCGTAGCTCATAATACTATGAAAATAGCTGAAATAAACTATTCTAGCCGTATCCACATCTGTTAAAGTCCTAATCTTTTTTACAGCATAGGAAGCTGAGCTTAATCTACTAGCTATTTTTTCTATATGTGAACCCCACTGAAGTTTAGCGTCAATACTCAAACCTAAGAACACTGTCGATTCCGCAAGGCTCAACAATTGTCCATTGAGTTGTACATTGGTTTCTACCTGTGCAACATTAGGCAGAGTAAATTTAATACATTTAGTTTTATTCTCATTAAGGCAAAGATTATTGATATTAAACCAATGGACCACTCTTTTGATTGCACCATTCACTTCGTCATAATTATCGTGTTGCCTTTTAATTTTGAAAATTAACGAAGTATCGTCAGCAAATAAAATAATACTATTATTGTCCCTTACATAGTAGGGAAGGTCATTTATGTAAATTAGAAATAAAAATGGTCCAAGTATCGAACCCTGCGGAACGCCCAACGAAACCACAGATCCTGCTGAACATGTACCGTTAACATCGACCCTCTGAATTCTATTGTTCAAATATGAAGTCAGAAGCTCGAGAGCCTTGTTCCTTATTCCGTAATGTTCTAATTTCCTGATTAATGTGTCATGGTGAACGCAATCGAAGGCCTTGGATAGATCACAGAAGACACCTAGAGCATCATGCTTATCCTCCCAGGCTTCGTAAATACAATTTAAAAGTTCTACACCCGCATCAGTAGTCGAACGTCCCTTAGTAAACCCAAACTGTTTATCATGAAACAATTTGTTTTCACCAAAATGGGTCAGCAACTGTCCTAGAATTAGTTTCTCAAATACTTTACTCAAGGTTGGCAACACAGAAACTGGTCGGAAATTCGAAGGATCTGTGGCGCTGCCGGCCTTGAACAAAGGTATAACTTTGCTATATTTCATTAAATCAGGAAATATACCACTGTTGAAACAGTCATTAAACACAGTTGCTAGATGGGGAGCAATGACATCAATTATACTTGCCATAGTTTTGACTGATAATCCCCATAGATCCGCGGTCTTTTTAACATCAATTGTTTTAAACGCTTTAACGATGTCCTTGCTATTAACAACCGTGAATACGAACGTGTTCTGACACCTGTTTGTTGATTCTACAAGCAATGCCTCAGCGGAAATGGAAGACGACTGAAGAGTTTTGGTTGTAGTGGAAGCTATATTTGCGAAGAAATGTTCAAACTCTGTCGCAACCTCCAAATCCTCCGTGACATGGCGATCTTCTATTTTTAAATGGAAATCTCTTACAGTTGATGAAGATTTCCCACATTCGGAATTTATTATATTCCAAGTAGTCTTAATTTTATTAACAGAATTGGTTATTTTCTTCCTAATGAAGTTTGATTTCGCAAAGGAACAGGCTCGCTTAAATACTTTTGAGTAATTTTTAACATAGTTCTGAAAAGCAGGGTTGAAATTGTATGACTTTTCAGAATACAGCTCATACAATCTCCTCCTGCTCCTATAAATCCCCGATGTTGCCCAGTCACTGAATACAGGGCGGCCGCCAACCGATAATGTTTTTGAGGTAAAAATTCTCCCAAACTCAGTATCGATCAGGTTGGTTAGTTCTGCGTAAGATTCTTCTACACAAGTGTACAAGGGCAAATCAGGTATTTTACTCACAATACTTTCCCTGAAAGCGTCTAAACGATACTGGTTAATCGGTACAAATTTAATTTCTTTTTTAACATTTTTACAATTATTTCTTTCAATGGTTATTAATTGGCCACGGTGATCCGAGTGTACAGCATCCACAAGACATTTGTTGATTGGATTAATATTCGTGTAAATATTATCAATACCAGTGGCACTATGTGCAGTTATTCGAGTAGCTTCTGAAAACATATTAATAAGATTAAAGGTCTTGAACAGATTTAACATTTTTTTTCTCTCTGCTGGCACTATAGTGTTTTCTAAAATATTTACATTGAAATCTCCACAAACTATTATTGCCTTATTGGAACGGCATTTAAAAAGCGCTTCTTCCATCGTTTCTTCAAATCTTGCAAAGGGCGCAGCCGGGGGACTGTATACGCTTAATACAATGAACTGCTCAAACTCAATACTAGCTATCTCAATAACTCGCTCAATAGAGAGGCTTACTAAGTCTTTACGCTCTTTAAATTTTATATTCTTATTAATAATAATTAGGGAGCCTCCACGATCCAAATTTTTTCTACTGAACGAGCTTGCCACCTGGTGATTTTTGAAGTTGAACATGACCTGATGGTCTTTCAACCAATGTTCAGTTACACAGAAAATATCAATATTATTCAGGGTCATGTGCAACTCCAATTCCAATTCTTTACCATTTATCAATCCTTCCACATTTTGATGCACCAGGTTTAATCTACTAGTTTTAGAATTTAAATTACATATAGGAGACTGAACTGTCTCAAAAGCCGTATGGCTATGGCCGCTAAAGTTGGACATAGTGTGAGAAACTTTGCTAGATTTATTATCTGTTGTCGATTATTTTAGTTTTTTTTTTGGATAACATTATCCACTGTGTCAGTAATGTCAGTATTGTTCAACTCAATAAGAGTTTTGTTAATAGCCAGTTTGGCTAATGTATTATTTAAAAAGTTTCCTAATAGGAGCGCAACCTGTCGTTGCAAATATTTTGATAGTGAAAAACTATCTATTGTCAAAATAAAATTGTTCTGTAATACAAAATTACAGTCAAATAAATCTATGGTCCTACTGTATGTAGTCAAGGTATGTAATTTTCTATTTATATTATATCTAATGTTGTTTTCACTAGTGAATAGTAGTAGTGAATGATTTACTGTAAGGTAATGCACAAAATATTACCTGTTTAATTTTAATTTAACATTTATTTAGTGATAAATAAATACAATAAACATTACTGTTATTAAAATAAAACTTTGGGTTGATTCTATCACTATTTACTTTGTTTCCTTATATTCACACTGATTCCGACGTTTCAGTTGTTTTGTAGCTGCCACGGTCATGGGGGGACTAAACATGATAGTTCTCTCATAGTTTGGCGATGTTAGGAGATTCGTTGAAAATAGTTTGTTGCAAAATATAAATTTTCATTTAAACTCCCAACAATAATATTACAATAAGTTCCACATGGGTACACCACATAAACACAAAAAACTTAATTAAGAAAGTCACAATCCCTTTTTTCAATCTTCCGATTTTTATAATTCCGAATTTCAGAATTCTAATGTATCATATCCATTTTTATCTCAGAGGTTTAAATCTGTGTTCGATTTTCAGAATGGTACGGAGCAACCTTATCTTTAGCACCTTTAATTCAATGGCAAGTCATTGAAGAGGCGCGATTTTTTTCTTAGAGATTTTAACGACCTGTGATGTGGCGGTGTAGCATTCGAATAACAAATCAGATGTGAGGAGTTCGATTCACATTCAGTGCAAATATTAGTATGCATGAAAATTTAGTTATATGTGTTTGTATTTATTTGTTTGTTCTATTTTTAGGACAACTATATAGCTCAAAAGATAAAAACGCGCTTACAACTTTTGTTGTAGTCGGTGCCTTGGCCTCGCACTTAGCCGATGTTATTTAAAGCGTCGCCTTCGATAGTTTAGTGGTTTACGGAGTCAGTCTATTACACTGCGACGACGACGTGAAACTACTCCTAACACTGGCAATTTAGCTTACCTGGAGGAGTTAACAGGAATACTAAATCTCAGTAACTAATATTCTTTTAAAATATATAGAGGACTTTATGACCAGTAGTATGTCCAAGAAAATAAGGATGGATTGCGTGAAAGAGATGGCAAAGGAAAGAATTAAAGAGGAGACGACGTCCAACAGGAATGTATGGTAGTGAATGACATCTATTTAAGCGAAGCCGCTGTGCCAGTCAGTAGCCGTACTAATAGGAATAATTACCTATTAATAGCTCGACAACATCGTCTCCCACCGGGTCCACATTTAGGAAGAATTTCTTTTTTGGCACTAAACCAATACGTATGCTGTGAATTGAGTCATTCCGGTCCATAAATATAGTTAACACGCTGTATTTTGCACTGTTGTTTGTATACAGCGCAGCGGTAGTTTTTTTTTTCGTGCGAAATTCCTCACGGATGCCGTCTCCGTCGGCCATCAAGGGAAGTTATGTTGGACTCGGGCCGATCCTATTATCGGGAATATGATCTCAAAATATCTGTTCTGCAATCTTCTTACATGACAAGCCCATAGCCGCGTCACATCCGTAGATCAGCAGGTGTACACTGGAGATCTTGGTGGGCAGTTTCTATATGCGCCGCGCAGACGTAGGTACATCACACAGATGGCTTTTCTAGATATTGAAAAGTTTGTTACACAATCACGTTCAAAACGCTGAACGGATTTGACAGACATTAGTTAAAGAGATAGATTATAAATCTGAAATAATACATACGCTTTTTATCTTTGGAATATGTGCTTGCCGGGTTGCGTTGCGGATTAAATACCTGTTTGGAGCGAGATGAGCCACGGGCTACAACTAGATTACTTTAATATGACTCCATCCTACATAGTGGTGATTTGTAAGTAAAGTTTAAACAAATTGACCATTATAAAAGTCAACAATGCCAAATGGTAGTCTCAAGTCTGTCCAACTGGCTATAGCTAGACTCGGAAGGCAATTAAATTACAGAACTAAATATCTGTAACTTTCTGACCCAGCAAACCTTGTAGGCAATATGCACTTACAACTTTTGAACCAATACATTACCGATTTCAAGTAACAATCGATTTTGTTTATGAAGAAGTATCATTCGATTTTACACGAATGTTTCACATTGAAATACGACCATCTTAAAGAATTCCATGGTGATTTATTTTGTATTATCGTGTTATTTACACTGATCCTAACATTTCACTTATCAGGTGATAATATAGGTATATAATAAGTATTTTTAAAACTTTTTATAATACACAACACAACTTTCACGTTTTGATGTTATCCATTGTATGTTGTTAAAATACTTTTTCATTATAAAAGCAAACTGTTATAGTTGGCGTAAATACAACTAAGTTCGAACGATTATTATGCGATTCGATTATTTGCAAGGAATGATAGTGTCGGGATCGAATATATTCGTAAGTATTCGATATAAATTATCGAATCCATACTTATATTATAAATAGGAAAGTAACTCTGTCAGTTTGTCTTTCTATCTGTCTGTCTGTCTGTATGTTACAGCGAGAAACCGTCACCGATTTTGATGAAATTTGGTATAGGCGTAGATTAGATCATGAAAAAGGATATAGGCTATGTTTGGTCGCAAAAACCAACATCCACGCAGGCGGAGCCGCGGGTAAAAGCTAGTCGCATATACATCATTCATACATAATTGCATTTACGTCAAATCTAAGTCTGGTTTTTATAATCGAGGATTATTTTACCTATTTTCAATTAACAACAACAATATGTGTAAGTTGTGTGGTATTTAAATTAAAAAATGGCATTACATTTCACATTTACAGTCTTTTGTATGTAGGTATCTTTAATATATTTGTGGCGTAGGAATAGAAACCGTTATGGTAATATTCGCGAAATCCTTCGACAAATTGAATAGTTAATATTGAGTCGTTTAACCGATTGAGACTTATTCATAAACAAAGTCGATAGTCATATAAATCGTACAGGTCACTTATGGGGACATAACTACAAAGAAACATCAAAAGTTAACTTATTCGCTGGATAGAGCATAGTACAGTTTCACTAACTTGTAGGTACCTGGGCAGTTAAACTAATAAGCAAAATAAGTACTTATACTCCGTCCATTATATTATTGTATTTTAGACAGCTCACTGACAGTGGTCGGTATAACTTTGTTCTAGCGTCAACTCCTGAAAATCCTAACAAAAATTAGGCGCCAATACGTCATTTTTCATTGACATCGTCACGTCAGCCAGAAAGCAATTTTAGGGATGTAATTAGTCAATCGACTGTGTTTTTATTATAATAACTTGAAAATGTCACAATTGATATCGACTACAGAAAATATATTTTTTTAAATATTACTTAACTGGCGATTTTTAACCAATTTCTAAACAACAATTCGGATGTTTATAATTATTTATATTTGTATGATTTATACGGAAAAATGCTTTTTGTAACTCCATCATTTGTAGACGGATTGTCAAAATTATTTCTTTGTTTAAAAGAGGTTTATTCCAAAATGGTCCCATTTAAATTTCATAAAGAAATCCATCATCAGAATTTCAGAGACAGGCCACGAAACTCTTCAATAAATACCAGGAAATCAGCATGTTGGAATATTCTTCTAGAAGTCAGTTGTTTTGTTTTGGACATTAGCGTATGCGTTAATTTATCTTCAGTATAATAGTCTGTCAACTAAGTAATTCGAAAGTGAATGTTCCATTCCTTGTCTCTACGAATTCCATTCTCAATCATTTAATAGAGAAGAACCTGCGCATACAACATAGTTTAGGTGGGCAGCTTTGAATGGAGCAGGCCAGCACTGCAACGCTTTTTAGGCATTAAAATTCTCCCATTTACTTGAATCAGGGGTCAATGTTGATGTTACGAAATACAGTATTATGCATTATTATTATATATTATTTATCCTACGAAATCTTCAAAAAATTATTAGTAATACTAGTAGTAACATAAAACAATGTTCATACCAACAACGACGTATCTTCTTTTGACATTTCCACACTCGTACACAAATGCCCTTGCTAGTTACTGAGCTGACCGATGAGCCCGCAGTGAGAAGGATCTCACTCGTAGATAATACTGCTTACAGCAGACCACACCCTGTAGTCAACAAAGTTCACCAGGTAACACAATCACTTGAGTTTCTATCGCTTCATTTCATATTAATTTTCACTATTCAGAAATAACTGCCAAATTATTATGTGAATTACGCGAAGCGTTTCGCACTTTCAGAATTCAGCCGTTATACACACGAAAATTATCTATCCTAGGAAAAGATGATGAAGGTCAAAATTGTAGGAAATTTAATCGTAAATAACTTGGTAGTCACCATTTCGGTGTAAGGTTAAAAATAAACGAATTATTCAATAAACAAAATTATATCCTTAAATTCAAGATGGCCGAGAACGCAACGAACTGAATACCAAGCAAATAAAAAAAAACTAATCATTCCAAAAGGTTACTACTAGGATTTTTTTCTAGGTTCGTCTCCACATTCGTCTCTCAATTAAGAGACGAACCTAGAAAAAATTGTTTTCTTTTTTCTTGTACTACAGGTATGTAGTGCCTAAGGTAAAGTTCAAAATGTTATATTATAATAATAATTGCAAACCAAATTTAGGCCAAACATCATGTACATGTGTAGTCATGAGATGTAGTCATACCTCGTAACATTCTTATCACAACGTTCTAGCAAAAAAGGATCTATTCGATTCTAAGTGCATTTGGAAGCCGCGGTCCGCTCCCCTACTTTTATTAGTACATAGTAGAACAAATCTATGCAATCTCATTGATGTGTTATCACCAATACTAGCCGTCAAGCGGACATTTTACTATTGCTTGTTTAAGCTAATAGAAATAACACTTCGTTCTATCATTTTTATTGCACTCATAAATTAATATAAAAAATTTGGAGGATATTTATTTACATTTTTAGCTCACAGTTATAAAATGGACACGAGACTGAAGTTTGTTGTTAAGTGAAGGAAGTTGCAAGTGCGTTCTATTGTTTTGAGCCGTAAATCAGTAAGTGCTCGAACTATCAAAACACAACACTATAAAACGTCCGGGTATCGACGATTTCGTGCTTGATTCAATGCTGCTTCGCATTTTTCGGAACTCCGTAATTATGAATAAATGCCGGCATCAGCGTCTGAAACGGTGTTGCATTGCGTTTTTACACGCGTTTCAGTGGTTGCATGGTTGCACCATCAACGCGTGAAGAGACACGACTGGCATCCGCATGTGCGCGCAGCATTCGGCCGATCAATCGAGCCCCCCGCAGTATTACTTCGCCCGGGTTATTTATTTTTAGTTCTACAACTGAAGTTACTTGATAAGTTTTGAATAACTTTATTTGCAACCAATAATGTTAACTATTATTTTAGTGAGACCTATAAGTTAATGATATAAAAGAACTATTCGGACCCCTTTTTCCAAGATAGCGGCCGTGGTACAAGGGTCGCAGCCCCATAAACTTGGATTTAACTTTACATTGACCCCTCCTGGATATCTAAAAAGAAAATTGGATGTTCTGACAAATGCACGCTAAATCTGCACTAACGCACAGAATGCAGAATAAGCACCACGAAGGAAAAAAGCGTAGTAACATAATTATGTAATATGATATACGTCTGTGAATAATAATTCACATGGTTCCTGCAGAGTAGAATTCGGACCACCCTATCTCTTCCTAAGCTGTGTCGTGCAAGGCGACTAAGGGATAGGGCTATTTAACATCAGACAGATATAATACAGCTCAACCTCAGATGCGTCGCTCGAGTCAATAATAGTGCCCGGAATACGACAATAGGTTCATACCCTATTACGTGGAACCGAATACAATATTATTGGTGAAATGCGGGTGATACCTCTGCCTAACCCACCGGGGATATAGTCATGATTATATCTGTGTGAACAAACTACTATTAAAAAGTTCTAATTGAAAGTAGAAACAATACAATGATATGATTTTGATCAAGTTAAAAGGGGTTGCGTGCTTCTGACTGATCTTTCTTTGTTTATTGACGTAAGGAGAGACCTCGGTGCACGGACTTTATTGGCATCGAACCATTAGGAACGTAACGCAAGTATGTAACATCGAAGAATGTCTGTTTATATAACTACTGAGGTACTGTGTAATGACATCACCATTTATATCAAAGTATGTAATATTAGGAGGAAATGTGACAGTGGTATTTTTTTAAGGCCCGTTGTCTGTCGTATGTATAAGTTTCACGAGGTTATATAGATACATCTAGAGATGTGTCATGACCGCCAACAAATTTTCTATCAACCAAGGGAATATTATTACAGTTCACATATCATCGAGATCAACCGTAAAATTATATTAAAATTTATTTTGGCATTTAAATGTTACGATTGAAGAAAGCAGCTCACAATCTGAGTAACATTTTTACAACTCGTGCGATTTAACATGGCACCTGGCTCAATCAAGTGACGTTTAAAGTACTGACTGCAAAAGAAATTTTGAATTTTCGAGGGCGCCATATTTTATTAGATAAGTACATTTCTTAAATTCTTTAATATTGATTAAAATAATTAATAGATTTCTGATCGTAAGATTAAAAAGTAAACAATATTCATGGCACGCTTTTCTTATAATAAGCTTGTGTTATACTTACATTGTTGTAAAGCTGAAAGTATAACGTATTACAGGTATATTCAATAAAATCACTGTTGGTGAAACTACTAGACATTTTTTATTTCTAAAAATGAAATTATTAATATAAATATATTGATGAAATGTTATCCCAATAAAATATTGTGATTGTTTATCTGTACAAGTTTCACATCCTTGTATCGCACCCCTTATTATTAAACCAGGTTAAAGCTATTTTTATCGGAAAGGATATCAGAGATCACAGCAGTGACTAAACATGCCAAATTATAAAAGGACATAATAATTTTACTAGCGTCAGTTCCTTCAGTGGTAGTTTACTGCCTAAATTATGACAGTACACGTGCATTCTAAGAGGGAAAAAGTTCTATTCATTATTTTTATAATATTATATTGATGGATTAGTTTAGTTTTTACTACGGTGATGATTACCGCCGTTGTAATAAGATTCTATATTGATAATGAGATTTATTGAAAGTGTGGATGCATGTTTGTTAGGTATTTAATCAAACCACACAACGGTAGAACGAATCTGGATGAAATTTGGCAGAGATAGAGAATTTAGAAAAAAGGAATACTTCATAATCCAATCAATTCAATTCGAAAAATCCAAGAAATCCATACTAATATTATAAATGCAGAACATAGTAAATCTGTATGTTATAAAGTATTATGACGAAAACTCAATAAAATAAATCAATATAAATGTTCCAAAGGTAACAAGAACAAAACTCTACAAAATCTGATAATAAAAACTACGATATTAAAATGTACAACAGTCACAGTGATGCGGACGCTACTGCAGGACGAGAGCGGGGCATCGCGCGGAGAAGTGGGAGGAGTGTTGTTTGCAAGGCCAGGTGCCATGTTAACTCGCACGAGCTGTATGTTATGTATAATGAGAAGGTAAATATTTTTTGAGCTTTTAGGTGATGAAATAGTCACGTAATTTCGTTAATAATTACGTGTCCATGGTAAACATTGTAGCTTCGTTTGGGAAACCTGAAAAACGTAATGAATTAAGTTTAAAACCTCTATTGCCTTATAAAATGTATTGCGAGGTACCCAAAATTATTACAGGTAAATAATACTAGACAGAATGTATTTTAAGCACTCTACCTACCTACGCAACATAGAGCAATAACATTTTGACGTATATTATTTACGAGTAATACTTTTCTATTATCTTAATGAATTAAAATATTATCCTATCTTAATGAATCTGATCTTGTATAAATAAAAAAAAATATAAGCAACCACTTTTTTGGAAGCATAGAAACTGTGTTATCCAAGTCTATAAATAACCGAAAAATTATATGATAACAGAAATACCACTTCTATCTAACAACGCGCCAGCTAACACGCAGATGAAAGCAACTCAACTAGTCGTTTATGCACTCTAAACCGAGATTGATTGATTGATCTTCTTGTAAGTACAGCTGTAAGTACCTAATAGCACAGATTACTTTTACCTAAATAGTTAAATATTACCTACTTTTGTTATTCACAAAATACCGTGAGTGCTTAAAAGTTACTTCCAATAACACTTTCCCCGCGTGTGTCAAACTTGAACCTTATAGAGAGCCATTCGCCCGCTCTCACGACTTATTCTAATCCCAATCTGAAAAATATAGGTATGCCCACAATACCTTACACACTAACATAAATCGATATAATCGGATGATAACTAACTGTAATGAATCAATCGTCGCCCAACCGCTATTTCCTAGAGTCGGTGTAAACATGTGAAAGATGATCACGAGATATCAACACGTACGGTAATACTTCAATCTGTACTAACATACGAGTATGCTGTTAATAACCCGTCTAATCAGTCGAGCGCGCTAAGTCCTGATCTTGAAGGACTGTCACGAACGCGGTCCGCATTATGTACCTACTTACTTAGTAAATGCTTAAGAGTCATTGTCACTATTAACATAGACGTGGTTCTTATTGATTTTCAAACAAATCCGACACTGATATCTTAGTCAGTAGTCAGCTAGGTTAAAAATAAGAGCGAAATTGCGAAAATTATATAATTGTACCCAGGACCGCATTGTCTGCTACGCAAATTATTTCCTAATGCATAACCAACCAACGAGAACACTTTAGTATTAGGTATACTGCACTGTATTGCATATATTACTGCACATATTTATATTTATACGCTTATCTGAGAAACAACTGGACCAGTTTTAACAAAACCTTGGAGACATGCCGGCTACCGACCGACATTGGATAAAGCGCTAAATTAGGCACGCTCGTGCCTAATTTAAATATGTCAAGCGGAGAAAGTGTTATCGCTACGTAATACACGGTATTAGCTCAAAGTGCATTCGATATTGGTATCGTTCAACGGGAAGATTTTTTTTTTATCAATAATAATATTCAGATTTTAAAAGATAGCATAATAATTTTCGAGCCGATGCAAGAGTAGGTAACTACTGAAAGTACTTGTAATTCCAGGTTTTAGAACCACATACGTTGCGAATCGCCACACATTTTTCAATTTTTCCAATTACAATGCCATAAGTAGGTAAACTAAACTAATAACGGCATAAGATTTATTACTATGTTAAGTATTTTGTTCATAAAACATTCGGTAAGAAAAAGAATAATAATTTCTAGAGAAATAATTTCTCGAAATAAAAAGAACTCAGAAATGGTAACGTATTGCACAAATCACTTTTCCTTCAGTGCGTGTTTTAAAATTAAATTAAATTAAATTAAATTTCCTCGTTAAAAGACGCAAAAATAAAGTTTCCCAGGCCTTTCATCGAAGTTCAGTTGAACTTTTGTGTACTTTTTTCACTTTTTTCTGTTCTCTTAACATATGCCTATGCTCCTCCTATGCAGACAAACACAAGATTATCAAGAAGACGTCAAGGCACGTATTTACGTCGTGTGGGCTATGTGGCGGGAAATGACTAGCATCAAATGCGATCCTAAAATGCCAGTTAGGCTGAAGGGGCAGGTCTATGAGACGATCATTAGGTCTGTCCTTTTACACGGCTATGACACGTGGCCACCGTTGGAGCGACACCAGTATATACAGCGTATCCAGATATGCAAATACTGCGGTGGATGTGCGGAGTCACACATTAAGATTATTAAAATTAAAAAGAAATTAGAAACCCTCGCATCCGCGGCAGCCTACATGTCCATGACATCCGGTAGGGCGACCACGTCTTGCGGCAACCGCCAAGCTACGTGGGTAACAAATGCCTGGCAATAGCGACCCCACCGGGTCCAGGTAGAAGGGGTAGGCCCAGGAAATCCTGGCTTGACGTCGTGGAGGTCGACATGCGTGCAAATTCACACACACAAAATTTCACTACCATGAACGCCCAAGATCGTGCGAAGTGGAGGAGGAGGTGCTGGAAAGTGGACCCTGATCTCCGAGGGCACCGTGGCCTCGGATGCAATCAGGATTGACATCTTAATGTGGATAATGATGATGACAAGAATTTCAAGAAAAGTTTTGTTCGGTATCGCTAATATAACACTAGGTGCTCTGTGAACAGTAGAACGAGCACCACTGGCCAAATTTTTCTCATAAATTTAATCAAATCTAGCATCCCTGCAAAAACTCTACAGCTACATCCTTATAAAGAAGTTGACCTTTGCGTGGTACGTTTTTTTACGACAGTCTGTGATCGATCATTATTCATGTCTTGATTCTGAATCTTCCTTTGCCAAAAATCATGAAGACCCGTTCATAAATAAAAATGTGACAAAGGGTGCTCGCGAGGTCTTCTATTCACAGAACTACTAGGTTAGTTATAATTGATCTCGGTTGTTATTATCGATAAAATGTGCAATTTGTAAAACACTCATAGTTAACAGAACGGATTTACTTATGACACCCAGCCTTCAGGATATAGCTAACGTCATTAACTAGTATTAACAAGAAAGTTCATGCAATTTATTTGCAAAACAAAATAAAGCAGTACAATCAAATATTATAGGTTATCAGGGCTAGCTCCAGCTGACATGCGCCACCAGAAGCTAGTGCGGTTGCACTCCGGGCCGCTGCGCTGCTACGGGGGCTGGGGTAGTTAAGTCTAACAGTGACTCGCGACCAGTTAGTCTATCGAGATCGGCCGTCAAGGCTGCATGCGCGGGCCCTCGGCCGTACGAGGAGATGTATTCACGCTACATCGGCTACGTTGCTCGTCAGAGGCGCCTTAGCGCATATAGCGCCTCGAGCCTTCATAGTCGACCGTGAGTCTTCAACACTTTAACATGTTTAAAATACAATACGTAGCTTTTCGGTTTTCTTTGTTTAGAAGAAAAATATTTCTTTGTTTTTCTATCATGTTTGTTTGTTTTCTTATGGCGAATTATTTATTGTATTTTAATCTGTGTCTAATTGAATTGATAAATAATAGGATGTATTATTTACTTTTATTTTTTTTATTTTTGCGCTTATTTATTGAGCTTAAAATTATGGTTATTATAATATACATTTTAATAATTTGGTTACTTCAATTTGATGTTTTTTAATGAAATCCAGGAAAAAAGATATTTCGATTTAAATAACTTTAACTAAATATGTATAGCACATTTTATGAGTAAAACATCGTGTATCTAATTGAAATCTGGATAATAATAGATCGATATTGTGTATGTCGAATTTAGCAATGACGAGGACAAAGGCATGCGGGGCAGGCATCAGCGGTGATGCGTGAGTCCTGCTGCGCAAGTTAACCCGAATCAATTCAGTACCAGAAAAGCGTCATTATGGGGTTGACAGCAATTACCTCACTAACTAAACTTTCTAATAGCTAAAATCCCTGATATTTCATCAAAAAGTAATGACATTCAACAACATGTGAGGTATCATGTCCATAATGTTTCAGCCAAAAATTATCAAGATCCATTCACAAATAACGCGACATTGGTGTAATAGGTAGGTTCTAAAATCAATAAGGATTTAGTTATGGTTTCCGAAGTGTTCGGATACCTTTATCTCTCGATTATCATCTTTGCTGTCATGTATATAATAAACAAATAGAATATTTAACACGGCTCAAACCAGTGTTAATTGAAATATTTCGTCAGTACATAATTATAACGGTCAGTGATATAAAATTGGTGTGTATAGGGCACGCGTCTGAATGCTTGAAGCTCGATGGAAATTACCGCGATCATGGAATAGGTACCTATAAAATATACGTTTAAACTGGCTAGGCATATCGACCAGATTACGTCTGTTGTGGTGGCAACAGGTGCCACATGTTGCCTGGTCGTGGTATAATAGTTGTTGACCACCACAGTAGCATTATTTATATGTGCAACGGTGAATCTTCAGGCTTTCTACAGTGGAAACTTACCATCATCATCGAGGTGAAGTTATATTGACATATCCTACATTGGTTTATGTATGCATAATTATTATTTTTTATGCAAATATTAATTTTGAGAGTAGACAGGAGCAGTATAATACACATTATTAACTTATTCTTGTAGTGTACCAATCGTTTTCGGTGTAATCGGTAATTTATGGACAGTTCATTTTTATATCCTCGCTCATTTGAGAAATCACTTGAGAGTGAGTACACCACCGCTCATGACTTACCGTCACTACGTAGAAAACGTACTGCCACGTACAAAAGGTTGACGAAGGCTTTAGAAATAGGCCATTTATCACTTAATGAACCTTTGCAGTGCGAATTGTTTTACTCTTACCATCAGGAATTAAACAAATAGCTTCGAATTTTGAATAATCGCATTCTGTGATATTGCAATTAATGAACGAGGAAAAGGAGAGTGCGGATAGTATTCAGGATCATTTTGATGAAATGTAATTCGAAGTATTAACGATTTATCGCTGGCTTTATAAAGGGGAAGCTACCCAATCGCACAATGGGACTAGCGGGTCAATTTCATTATCGAATTTTTTTTTTATTATAAGTCCCAGTGTAGCACTTACCACTACGGGAATAATCTCCAAGTGTATGCTACAGGCTCATTGTTATGGTATTCTTGAAAAAACAAGTTTGACACAGGTTCTTCACTTCACTGATAGCGCTAAGCTTGGCTTTTTTGACATATATGATACTCGTGAAAAGTAGGTTAAGTTTTCGAAATGTACTTTTGAAATCCTCTTATAAAAATATCACACTGTAACAGTTTTCTTCACGAGAATCCTCAAATGAGAATTCGTGCATAGCGGAACTTTTCTGTGGGTATTTCAGGAGTCGAGCATAGCGGGACTAGAGCATAGCAAAACTAACCGCAAATTTGGACTAAACAGTTCTAGAAAGAAAGAAAGAAAGAAAGAAACATTTATTTGGTGCAAAGCGGTCACACAATATAACAAATTATAGTATAAACAGTAATGACATTATTATAAATATCAAGTATTGGACGCATGCTCATTAATAGTGAACATACTTCCAAACTCCAAACGCAACAGACACGCAGTAAGTGACATGCGACACACAGATGCACCAAATGGGTGTCCAGTTCAGCATGTGCCAGGTGGAGACCTGGCGCTGGTTTTCAACTAGAACCCTGTTGGGCAGTGACACACGGACGCCGAACCGTCGAAGCCGAGTGTGAAAGAGTGAAAACATGTGAATATGAAAATGTGAACGTGTGAATGAACGGTGTGTGGAAGTATTGTATTTTAAAATTATACAGTAAATGACAATATTTAAATAGTACATTACTAATACCTATCCTACTAATATCATAAACGTGAAAGCTTGTGAGTAGGATGGATGTTTGTTAGTCTTTTACGTAAAAACCACCGAATAGATTTTCATGAATCTTTACTCCTAATATAGCTTATACATCAGAATAACACATAGGCTATATATCACCACGCTACTACTCAAGGGAACGGAGCAGTGACCAACTTTAAATAAATATAAAAAATTACATAAAATATACATACAAAATATAACACAGTGTTTGATACTTACACAGTAAATAAATAGAATATATCATCTAATATCATCAATATCATTTTATGTTTTTAAATAGCAACCGCATAAACAAATAATATAATTTGCTGCTATGTGCCTACCTCACGACGACGTAGCTGAATACAAAGAAGAAGACCTGTTTCAGATAGATATTCATAAAATATCGGAAGGTATTACAATAGTTACAATGAACACTGGAACTATACAATTACAATGAATCAGTACTTGCGAACCCGTTGTTTTTATACTACTGGAGTAAGAAATAACCAAAGCCTCTCCAGTTAAATAAGTCCAATCAAACAATAAGACGTAATGAGGAAGTCAAATAAAAGAAAATTAGTACTCATCTCTCACAAACCATAAAAATACAGCCCTACTATTTATAACATGTTTTAATTGAGATGAGTATTGAGTATAGGTACTTAAATAAGATATGTATCAATATCCAAAAGCTTTTTAATTCTATCAAAAAACTAAGGCGCATAACAGCCTGTATTTAAACGAACCAGAGGGGCGCAGGCGCGTGCGGATGGTGCAAGCTCAAGGTAACGCAATGAGACCAACACAGACACTTTTTGTATTTGCTATCTGATGTCTACAGTACATCTACGTAGTAACATGAGTAATTAACAGAAAAACCAGTGTTGCATCATTGAGTGGCTATCAGGATTAACGCATACTAATAGGAAATATTGTATTTAGTTCGAGAGTAGTTGTTTGAGCACGAATGGGCACAGAAATTGTTTACTGTACACAAATTGAAACATAGTAACATATCTTTTAAGGATTGTGTAGTCACCTTCAACTTACAGCTTGTGTATAATAAGGTCTCCCTTAAGCGATAACATGCACCAGAAAATATATTTACTGACGATGGACTGTTTTCTTTTCCCAACACTATCCATTAGTATTAGGTAGCTCTTTTTAGACTTAGGTGCATATCTTTAGGTGTTCGATGTTCAGTGATAAAAATGACGATTATTAAACCTTAATATTTAATTAACTGTGTGAGGGATGTATATGAAATTTGGAGCCATTATGAGCCAAATGAGGGATATAGTTTTCGAATTATGAGGGGGTCAAAATGGTTCGTGTAATATTACTCACGGTACCGCTCGTCTTCTGTTGGTTTGAACTTGACTTTGACACGCTGCCGCGTGTCAACATAGCGCGTAGACATAGATCTCTAACCGCAAGTTTTTGTTTGCACAGGTCGCTGCCGAAATTGTGCAATACAGACGAAGAGCCTGGAAGGCCCCCCCAAGGTGGGGTATTGACGTTCGAGCCAATTCAGCACGATCACGACTTCTGCGAAAGAGTGGTTATAAACGTAAGTACCCTATATCTATAGTCACTTTTCTCTTACAGTAGGATTTGAAGTAGGTAGACCAGTCGATTGTACAGTCAACGCCATAAGTTGATTAACACTAAAATATTTTACAAATCTTTTTATAATGGAATGCATCTGTCTATAGTAAATGTAGTGTTATGATTCCCAGAAGACAAACTTAATTTACATATTCAATGTTTTTTTTTCACAATTTTATGTAAGGTTTAGGGGCCACAGTGTTCAATAAATTAGATTTTTTTAGCTACTTTTGTAGTTGACTGTACAAGGTACGCATCATAATTTACATAATGGTGGCCCGTGGCGGTCCTCAATTCGTTTTTGGGAGATTATCCGGAAATTTCGCATATACGGTAAAATTCCTTGAAACAAGGATTTTCATCGCATGGTAATGTAGTTTTTGACATTGATCTGGCTTTACGATCATGGCAAATGAAAGAGTCCATTACTAAGTTAAGATAAGTTCGTTACTTAATTAATTTAGGCCTTTTAACTGACTAACATTATCTTTGCAAATATAATTGCAGTGTGTACCTAGTGTGTAAGCACAGAATAGATTATAAATTGAGTAAGACACTTTGTACTGTTTCTAAGATTACCTTAGAAACAGTCACTTTACATCATACCTTGGCGAATGCCGTGAGGCGAAACCGGTCAGGTGAAAAATAAAATATAGTGGGAAAGTACAAAGTTTCTAACTTAATATGTGTAGCAGATTCCACCAAGTACCGTCCATCAACAGTATAAACAGAATAAATAATAGTATAAATACACTGAACTTACTTATCTACATTATAGTTTACTAATCATATTATTTTTGCAAAAATGTGAAATTTGGTCATGTTTGGACTTGGAGACGGAAAAGATTGCATACTTTGCATACTTTCATGGGCTTGAATGTAATGAGATAAAAATGGCACCATTTAATATGTAGATGTACATTAACCATTCCCTTTATGAAAATTTCGTAAGTTTTGACAATTTGAGTTTTTTTTTTTATCGTGCGAAACCAACTGGCTTACTCCTTCTCTTCGATGCTATATCGGTACCGAAAGGAGGCGCGGGAGCAGGGACGGGAATCAGAGCCCGAAGAAATTCGGGCCGTGAGGTCTCAGCTCCACAGGGACATGGTAGCGGAATGGGAGCTACGACTTGGGCGACCAAGCGCAGGGCACGCCGTAATAGCGGTAACGGAAAGCGGTAATAATAAATGGTAAGACCCATCATGGAGGAGTGGCTAGAGAAGCCACACGGCAGCCTCTCGTACCGGCTGACGCAGGTGATTACCGGACACGGGTGTTTCGGGAGTTACCTGTGTCGGATCTGGAAGGAGCCAACGTCCGAGTGCCATCACTGTGATGCGAGCGAGGACACAGAGCTGCACACGCTAACCGAGTGCCCAGCGTGAGACACGCCGAGGCGGGTCCTAATGGCGGCTCTGGGGGTGGGCGTCCTCACACTCGCCACATTGCTCACAGCGATGGTACGATGCGCGAGCGCTTGGGGTGCGGTCGCCTCCTTCTGCGAGCAAGTAATGCTCGAGAAGGAGGCGGCCGGTCGGGTCCGGACTAGACTCCGGGCCCGGGAAGCCCGCGCAGAGTGAAGGCGAACCGGACGTCGGAGGTCGCGGAACGACCTCCGTCCTCCATGAGCGCTGGCCTGGGGGTGACCGGTGGAGCTGCCTGTCACCCAAGCAGAAGCAGGCCGCGGCGGCGGCGCAAAGTTCGCCTCCCCGTAACCGAGGCTAGATGGGGACCCTGCGGTCCCCACAACCCGAAGGGGGCCATCTCGAAAGAGATGTTCCTGGGTCTGCCGGGGTGCGAGAGATATGCTTTTGGCAATCTCACCTCCGGCAACCAAGGACCCCGGCGTGCGTTTTAGTCGGTTCGAGTCCGACATAACCACCTCCACCGGCTCCGTGGGGGTGGTATCCGTGGGGATTTATCGCACGATAAAAAAAACTCCTTCTCGAGCATTACTTGCTCGCAGAAGGATGCGGCGGCACCCCAAGCGTTTGCGCATCGTACCATCGCTGTGAGCAAAGTGACGAGTGTGAGGACCACGCCGGGCACACAGAAAGCGTGTGCAGCTTTGTTTCCTCGCTCGCATCACAGTGATGGCACTCGGACGTTGGCTCCATCTGGCTTTCAAGCAGGTACTTCCCGAAACACCCGTGTCTGGTGATAACCTGCGTGTGGTCGCCTAAGTCGTAGCTCCCACTCCGCTACCATGTCCCGGTGGAGCCGGGACTTCACGACCCGAATTTCTTTAGGCTCGGGTTCTCGTCCCTGCTCCCACGCCTCCTTTCGGTACCGATATAGCATCGAAAGAGCTCTTGCATCCAGGTTCCACGGTTGGGTACCGGCAATGAACTCCGCCCATATTGGGCACCCATATAGGGCCATGGACCGAACTACCCCCGCGTAGAGTCTCCTGTAGGAGTCATCCGGACCCCGCATGTTGGGTAACAATCTGAGATCTGAGTAATTAGAGGTTTAGTAAAAGTGAGGTTATAATGACTAAGCATATTGAGCACTAATTGTTACTATATTTAGTGGGGAATATAATAAAAGCCATATTAAGAACGAATATTGGTGGCTTGAAACCTAAAAAGGTAAATCAATGATAGGTCAATGTCAATCTGCTGGGAAAAAAAAAACATTTTTATACTACATTATTTTTATAACACATACGTTAGTCGTAACAAAATCTATAATCAATTACGATTAACAATAAATAATAAATTGGTCTTATTTTAATAATATAATTGTTGTTAAATGCAGTAAATTGTAAGAAAAGTACTATAGTGCGTTTGAATACATACCTCGAGTGAATAGACTAAAAAAAAACTATTTTCTTTGTAATTCTGTAATCGATTAAGGACATCGGTAATGTAACTAAAACTCTGTTTTTCATTTATCTCCTCTCCCAAATTGAGAATTGAAAGGTTGGTTGCAGGAAATAGTATTTGATATAATACTTTTATTTTATGCGTTTGTGCGACCTTTCATAGAAACTGGTTGAGTAAAATGCTGAGAAAACGTGGATTTGCAATTTCCTCTATTATATGTACATCCAATATTGTAGGTGCAGCATTTGTTTATTGAAGTTTGTTGTTTGTTATTGTTTGAATTTGCTTAAATTGAAGCATAGCATTACTGTAGTAATATAGGTATGAATTAAGACGTCAATGCCCTAGAGCGTGTAGCACCGCAGAATAATTAATTAGTTTTCCCACGCTGTGTTATGACTATCTAGTCTCATCAGGTTATTTTTAGTATACGTCTCTAAACAGTAATGAAACATGTATGAAATATTGAAGTAAGACGTCATATTCATTATTATCGAATAAATAATTATAGTTAATTAAATAGACTAATAGTTTTTAATTTAGTCAATCAAAGAGGTACTCTCCATAATAATCTGGTAACAAACTGAAAAAAAAAACAGTCCACATTCCACAATACATATCCTACATGTATAATTTTCATGGAAAGCGACCATAACGTATCTATTTGAATAAGATAAAAAGTTTGTTATTCAAGTTGTTTTTTTTAAACACAGTCATTCTATAATACATAACTGATAATACTTAAAGTGCTCGATATCCCCCTTTCGTTAGGGACACCGTGGTTCCCACACCCGAGGCCACGAAGAGTCATGGACCCATGAGGGAGCCATCTTAAAATAGTAGAGGGCCCAAGGTCAGGCCAGTGTGAGAAAATTGCCGAAAGGCCACCCAACCTTACACTCTGGTAATTGAGACCCGTGACCACCGCGTACGGTATTATCGGTTCAAATCCTACGCAGGTGTAGTCAACACTCGCTGTCTATGGAGATTTCAGAAAAAAAGTAATCTGTCGAGATTTTTTTTTTGACGTCAGTTATAGGAGGTCATACTCATATTGCTAGAGAGCATCACTAAAATTGGAAGAAAGAAAATATTTTAATAATGAAAAAAAATATTATTGAATTTTATAGCATTAATTACGCCACTATCTAGGTATTGTCGCGGGCTCGAGTCCCGCCCGAGAACAATTAAAATATTAAGATTTTTAAAGTAGATGATTTTTTTTACCATATACCTACAAAGGTAGTACACAAAGCTTGCGATACTTTTATCTATTTCAAAATGGATTATGTATTCGGTAATGCTGACAATTAAACTAAGATACATTTCCTTTTATAAATATAACTAAACTGTAGAAATACTCAGATCAATTAAAAATAAAACATTTATGCATAAATAAATATTTTAAAAAAGCAAAGTGAAAAAGTATAAAAAATCATGCAAGAAGTTACGGTACGGTCGGCTCGGGCGTCTACGACTGCTGTCTCTACTTGCCGCTCACGCTCGAACGAAACTAACTAAAGTTAGTTTAAAAGATGGCTGGGATGGACCGTATGTGGAAGGTAGAAGATCGGGAGCAATAACGCACATTAAGAGACTGCGACAGGCTAATTAATTACCAATATTTATACTCAGCTGAATCTCTGAAGCCCCTGGAAATATTTTTATGGAATAAAGCGTAAAGTAGACTAATTTTAATCCTTATAGAAAAAGTAATAGGGTTCCACGTAAAGATAAAAAATAAACCATCGCGTTCTCCCGTCTTGATCATTATCCTACTTAGTTTAATGGTTTTTCACGATCCTCATGAAGTCAAAATTATCCTAATAAATCGCCTCCTAAATGTCCAAATCGGTATTCTCTTAAAAAAATTAAGTTGACTAAAAATAGCGGAAAAATACCATGTTAGATGCAACTGCGAAAAAAATAACATTAAAAATTTAAAAAACCCCCGTTCAAAAAACACCTCCAAAAAGTTGAAAATAAATGAATAAATTTTGATTCAACGGTTGCCATGTCGGGGGACCCTAACCGCTTAAAAATTCCGTTATATTATCGGAACAATTCAAGGTCCCCCGACATGGCAACCGTTGTAGCAAAATTTATTCATTTATTTGAATGAATTTTTATAGCATTTATTATGCTAACTTTTAAGTTCGAAAAACATTGGAAAAAATGAAATGCTCAAGTGACACTCGAACTCACGACCTTTCCCTTACAGGGGGACTGCTCTTCCAATTGAGCTATTGAGCCACACTTGAATCATTCCAAATTTTCCTTCTCTTTATATCCGTCTATAAGGGCGACGGTGCTTTTTAGAGGTGTTTTTTGTAACGGGGATTTTTAAATTATTTAATTTCTTATTTTATACTTTTTAAATTGATCTACTAGTCAAGCTCTTTCATTTGATACCCATATTGAGGGAGTTATGAAGAAATATGTATTCCGACATGTTATGGCGGCGGCCATCTTGGACCGATTTTTTTCAAACATAGCTAAGAACAATCCCGACTAATATACCTTTCAAACAAAAAAAACTAAATCCAAATCGGTTCATCCGTTTGGGCGCTACGATGCCACAGACACACACACACACACACACACACACACACACACACACACACACACACACGCACAGACACGTCAAACTTATAACACCCCGTCGTGTTTGCGTCGGGGGTTAAAAATGCCTACAATAGGTAAGAGGGTAAATGTCAGTTCAAGAATAGAGACGACCACCATCTATATCTCCCTATTGAAACCAAGTAGTAGTGAAAAATTAATGCGGAACCTCTGTGAGGCCCACCATGTTCTTGACCGATTTCATTATCAGATCCATCGAGCGGACACTCGTCTCTTATCTCAGTATCATCTCCCTATCTACACAAACAGCACAGTCTCTCAACATTTTCCAACTGCATGTGTGTCGCCCTGAAATCGTCACAAAGGCTATCACAGTGTTTTGGCGTGTTTTATCATCAGCCTACAATATATTATTTTTATTATTATTATACTGTACGCCTTGCGAACGTGTCTTCAAGTCGAAGTTCGGCTTTGCAAGCCATATTAGAGCCCATCATAAGGACCAACTAAATATTTAGGAGTCGCCGTCACCGGATACGGTTTGGACGACATGATGACAATATATTTAATATAAAGGCACTTTTTTATTGTTTGACTGATCGGTGCGACGAACGCAAGACATTTAACTAGAAATAAATTTATTTGGTGATTATTTAGTGATTTAGTGAGTACAAATGAAGGCTTATGAAGACGAGATGGGGTTCGTAGCACTTTACCGATTTAATTTTTACAAATAATATACCTACATAGTTTTGAATAGGCCCAATTTTTCTTATTAATTCTTTGGCTAAGAGCAAGCAACAAACATTTAAAAGAACGTATTGTATTAGAAACAACAAGATATAACACCCAATTGATATTACAAGATCTACCAATATTGAGGGAGTTATGAAGAAAGATACGCTCTATAGTAAATGTATGGGGATTTAATTTTTTTCAGCCCAAAATGCATGGCTTGAGTCAACTATTACTCCCTATTACGTGGGACAGAATCCAATGATTGGTGAAATGTGGGTGTTAATTCACCTCTGTCTAGCCACCCCTGTTCTCCGGGGATAATACGTTAAATATAAGGTAGTTTTTTTAATACAATATAAGTGGCAGACAAACACACGGCCCACCTAATGGAAAGTAGTTATCGTGCTTATTGAGTGAATACACAGATTGATGTTATTTAGCGTTCCTTCTACTTCTCCACCCTGCGTGTTTGGTTGAACTTTGATATTTGCGATTGCCCTTTGCGACTGCGATTTGCTCTCCACAACCTTCTGGCAATATCTAAGTATTGCAGTTATTGAACTTTTTAGGGCTCAAACTACGTGTAATAACTAGCATAGATGTCCGTATTACAACCGGGCCCACGGCTTAACGTTCTCTCCGAGGCACGAAAATATCCAGAGCAACGCAAATAAACATATTCATGCATACAAATATTTTCACGGATCACATCACCGAGGCTGGCAATAATTTGACGTTGCTTTCAAATTAAGATTGATATTTTAATGTTCAGATCCCATATATACTCACGTCTGTAAATCCCCGAAGTCAGAGATTTACTAGCACCCACGCTTCGCCAATTATGATTTTCGATCCCATGGTGTAATAGGGGGCGAGCATATTGCCGTCTACCGGGCCCTTTGTCTTTGATATTTGGTCCGTCGACTAACTGCACCCCACTAGCTGGAAAAAGCTGAGGTGCAGTCCAGAAGAAACACGTATCATCATATTTTTACTAGCTTTTGCGCGCGGCTGCGCTCGCATGGATGTCGGTTATCGTAACCAAACATAGCCTATGTCCTTTCTCATGGTCTAATCTACCCCTATACCAAATTTCATCAAAATCGGTTCAGTGGTTTAGTTGTGAAAGCGTAACAGACAGACAGACAGACAGAGTTACTTTCGCATTTATAATATTATTATAGTATGGATATAAATATTCCACAACATTCTACATAACGCTATCTAGACCCATGGTAAGCTTTTATAGCTTGTGTTATGGAATCTAGAATGCGGATAAACATACTTATATACTTTTTTTTGTAAATACATACATAATTATTATACATAGAAACACCCAGACCAATGCAAATAACCATATTCATGCATACAAATATTTGCACTGAGCGGGGATCGAACCCGCGCCTCCTGCGTGGCAGTCGCGTGCAGATAATAAACAAGCTTGGAAATATGCTGTTCGCTCAGCTAGTTACTCAAGCAAATCATTGTATCTAGACCATAAGTTTTAGACTAAGTAAATGCTTGTAAATAGACCAAAAAAAATGCCCGCTGAGTTTCTTGCCGGAGTCTTCGCAGGTCTAGGCCGCGTTTCGAACCGGTGGTCCATTTGCTAAACTAGAATTTAATAATTATTTCATATTGACGTTTTTTAAGTTCCGATTTAATGGTCTATGCAGAATAAACAATTTTTGATTTTGATTTTTGGCCCAAATTCTACTCTGCCGGGAATCACGCGGCTTATAGGTTCTAATTAGATTTTATAAACTTTATTTTGTGTATTGTACGGAGGTACGTAAAAAACCACATTATTAAGTCTTTCAAACTAGACTTTGTAGGTATTTAATATTTACCCAAATATCATATTGTCATATTGGTTCCCAGTGGAGTAGAATAGGGCCACCCCACCTTTTCCTGTGGATGTCATAGAAGGCGACTGAGGAAAAAAGCTGTTCTCCATTCGACAGTTAACATACAGTCCATCACGGCAATCCGAAAATCATAGTGGGCGAAATGTGAGTGTTAAAACACCTTTGGGAATTTACAGGCGTGAGATGTATGTATAATATAAACATTCCTATTAATAATAATAATATAAAAACTAAAGAAACCTCAAACATTTAAATTTCACACCATATGTCAATTATTGGAATCAATGGAATCTAAATATAAATAACTCAAAGGTGACTGACTGACTGACTGACATAATGATCTATCAACGCACAGCCCAAACCAATGGACGGATCGGGCTGAAATTTAGCATGCAGGTAGATGTTATGAAAGGATTTTGAATAATTCTACACACAAGGGGATAAAATAGTGGATACATAATATAATCCTAAAATAATAATCCATTTATTGGCATCCTATTTTTAAACTCAAACGCAAAACATAACCGCCAAATAATGGATAAGATATACCAATATTTTGTTATTTATAATGCAATGCAACTTCTTACCTTGTCAAAACTATAGCGATATGCTGAAAACAAAATTATGTGCAGCCGTTGTTCGAACTGAAACTTTTAACGCCATTCACATTTAAATGGCACTTTACATATTGCCATTCGGAAAAGGAATAGCTATCGAAAAATCTCCCTAAAATTGACGGTTGTGAATTCTTGTTTTTTACATTAAACATAGCTGTGCCAATAATTGGTTGGGTTAGGTTGCCAAAAATAGGTACGTTTAATTTTTACAAGATCAATTTACGAATAAGTCGTGTACTATAATGTCGTGTCTTTTAAGAGATCTTTTGATGCACAAAAGATTTCCTAAAGGAGATAAGGAGCATTTATATATAATTCTGGCCTGTGATTCCCTGAAGGGGTAGGCAGATCTATTTTAAAGTACATAGCAATTTGTGTATTTATATACAGTTCCAAATTCTTTAATTTCCTCTGTACTGTTTTTCCTTCAAAGAAACTAAAGGCGCTACTGAGACTAAAGTTCCTTTACTTCTATGGGTATGTGTGTCTCTGGAAACGATCAATTGAAAAGATTTAATGCAAATAAAACAAAGCGACTACACTTGGTTGGTTTTATTTAGTTAGCGCAATATAATGCAGACGAAATAAAAATTTGAGCTTGCATAAATTCGCATAGAGCTAAAAATTTAGTGTGGTCTTAAATACACCATAATGAAAGAAATATCTAAAGTTCCCATCGATTGGACTTGTGTATTTTTATTCAAGATCAAAGGCATAGGCGTAGATAGAGGAAGGCAAAGTGGCCAGGTTCCAGGCATGAAATATGTATTTAAATGTTACGTATGTATATATAAACGAAAGTAGATAACCCTTTGTATGACATGGACTGGACATGGACAAAATACCCTTAAATTCAAGATGGCGGAGAACGTAACGAACCGAATGCCCCGCAAATCTGAATTTAGATGACCAGAAAATTACTACTAGGAATTATTTTTTTGCCAAATCCTATCTTTATTGGTCTAAGTATGTTTTGACTACTGAAGCTACTCGGCAATATCACCACTTGTTATAACAGGCCATTATCAAATAATTTGATCAGTGGGTCAGGCCGCGGGCGGCACATAGCACACACGTTTATACATACATACGACACATGAAGTGTTCCCTAATTTTAGCTTTGTTGTAGTCGCATAAAAGTTGGGTCAGATTTAGGTCAACCTTCACGATTTTTAAAGTTCGTCTGCGAAACTAATGTTATGCGAAAAGAACAACATCTACCTATTTTATTTACTTACAGATTGTCTATAATATATATTATTAATGACACTTGTCAACAGTGATTTTGTCACACGAACTTTGAAAGGAGATTCCGTTCTGATTACTTACCCTCATAACTAACTCTCAGATTTTTTGTGATGAAGTTCACTTTAGTTACTACAGTGATGAATTGAACGGCCGTAAAAAAGAAATGCCATTTTTTTGCTATTAATTAAAATGTTTTGATTGTAATCGACTTTTGTGATTGTGCAAGTATGCCCAGAAAGTGTATCAAAAATAGCGAGAAACTAGTTTTTGAAGCTATACAGTGGTCTTCCCGTGACCATTACTGCTGAAAAGCAAGTGAGACGTTAATCTTATTTTAGTAATAAAATAAAACCAAAGAAATAGCGATTGAAGCCAATAAAAATAGTTTTACCAACTGTAAGTAGTTCAATTTTGCTCAGTTGTACTCAGTAGTTTATTAAGCAAAGCTTGGGTTCCTCTTATTTATAGTCCCATAAAGAATTGTAATGAAAATAGATTTTCAAAGAAAAGACCTCCGTAATAAGTGCATGGTGCAGGCCCCTCGTAATTAGTTACGTGACTTATTTGTTACATTATGTAACTTTGTTTTTATTTATATATATTTGCTGACATTTAGCTTTAAGAAAATAAATATTGTAAATTGACGTCCAAAAAATGCCGCAGTGGAGTTTGTTGCGCCGTTTCTTCTCCACCAGCGCCTTGGAAGCGGTGGTAAACTTAGATTAAGTAGAATTAAAATTGACGTCAATAAGAAACAATTTTATTGTTCTATATTGAAAAATAAATGACTATGACTATGACTATACTGATATAATCAACTAGGACTTTCTCATAACCTCAAAAATATTCGTAATTTGAAGAAAATTTTAACGATTTACAAAAATCTGCTGGGCGGTGCTCCATGCATGTGTTTAGAATTGATTTAGATAACCATAAGAACAAAATCATCTATAATTGCTTATTAAGCTTCTATTGACATAATTCTTATGCTTCGAGTTGCTAAATATCACTCAAAATTATTTTTTTAGACTGTTAGTGATGACCACGAAAAAGGATACATTACAGGGTTGAATAGGCCTTATCAGGGTAGATGGAATGCAAAGAAGTTGGCAGACTATTGTTGGACGATCCAAGAAGACCAACCAGAACCCGAATATGCCGGAAGATCATAAACCTTTGGTTTACAAACTATTTACGTTATATGTTTTTTCTGGAGATCTACGAAGCATTTTTCGTATAATTCGAGATTCTATAAAAAAATTGGGACGTATTATTAATAAAAACTGCATATTATTAATCACAATACCTAATATGTAAAAACAAATGATAATAAAAATACAAAAATAGTTCCTGTGATAATAAAAAGTTCAAATTATGTTGCCCAGTGTTATTATTTCCTTCTAAGCATTCAAATAATTACATAATGTGATGGACGAGCTTCGGAGTTCTTGCAGGTAAATGCTGGCGTGCCGCAGGGTTCCGTCTTATCTCCCACTCTCTTTCTTCTGCATATCAATGACATGCTCTGTAACGGAAACATTCACTGCTATGCAGACGACAGCACCTTACACGGGAGTTATTACGCACATCCTGCAGCCAAGCAGTCTGATATCGCTGAAAAAAGGCAACTTCTTATCACTGAGCTGGACCGGATCCTGGACCACATTTCTCAATGGGGCGCTAGGAACCTGGTCGAGTTCAAAGCCAAGAAGACCCAGGCATGTGCGTTTACAGCAAAGCTATCTCCTTTCCTTCCCCTTCCCACTCTTCAGAGCACACCACTGCCACTGCAGGATCACCTCACTATCCTCGGTATGGATGTTCGCTGCAAACTGAATAACAAAAACTATATCGAGAGTATCATCAAATCAGCCTCGCGTAAACTCGGAGTCCTGAACAGAGTGAGACGTTTTTTCTCGCCGGAGCAGCGGTGTCTTCTATACAAGACCCAAATTCGTTCCTGCGTGGAATACTGCTCACATCTCTGGGACGGCTCCGCAAAGTACTTATTAGATGCTCTCGACAGGTTGCAGCGACGTGCGGTCCGCATTATTGGGAATCCTGAGGTCACGAACATCCTCGAGCCTTTGCAGATGCGTAGAGATGTTGCGTCTTTGGCAGTTTTCTACCGTCTCTACCATGGTGAATGTTCTGACGAGCTCTTCCAATTAGTCCCACCCTCCCCTTTCCTTCACAGGACGACACGTGCAGGGCTAAGATGCCATCCATTTACGGTGCAGAGTATACCTGCTAGAACCAAGCGTTTCAGTGATTCATTCCTATGCCGCACCACTAAGACCTGGAATTCCCTGCCAGCTCACGTGTTTCCTTCTTCCTACAGTCCCGGGTCCTTTAAGCGGGGCGTGAAAAGGCATCTAATGAGGCCGTCAAGCTGAGTGCCACCACTGTTAACATGGTAAATGTTTACGATGGTGACCCTCTTTCCGAGACTTTGCCTTTAACTTAACATCAGGCGAGGTGAAGTCAAATTGACGTGTCCTGTATAAAAAAAAAAAATATTGAAAAATATAAAGCATAGGGGGCACCCATCGGCCCCGGCACAGGGGCTCAGCTACCAGTGGTTAGGTCTCCAGGGAGGGGAACTTCCTTAATATTAGGTCCTTACATATGAAATTGGCGTTTTGTATGGGAGGAACAAAAAGTCGAATATTTTTAAATATAACATATTTAATTAATCAAAGTATGAACCATTGTTTTCTATGCACTTTTGCCATTTCATAGGTAGTTCATTGATCCCTTTACAAAAAAAACCAATCGGACGGGAATCAATAAAATCTGTGAAGGCGATTTGGACTGCCCCATCAGAGTTGAATTTTTTTCCCTTGCAAGAAGTTGTCCAAATTTCGAAAAAAAATGGTAATCTGTTGGAGCAAGGTCCGGGGAGTAGGGAGGATGTCTTAGACATTCCAATTGTAGCTCTTCTAATTTGGTAGCCGTCTGTTGTGCGGTGTGTGGTCTAGCGTTGTCGTGAAGCAGCAGTGGCGTGGAGCGATTGACCAGCCTAGGTTGTTTAGCCGCTAGCTTTTCCATCATTGTTTGAATTGCTGACAATAGACATCAGCCGTAATAGTCTGGCCAGATTTGAGAAAACTGTAATGAACAATACCGGCACTAGTCCACCAAACGCTCACAAGTAACTTTTTCGGGGTTAATTTTAGCTTGGGGCAGGATTTGGCTGGCTGGCCAGGATCCAACCATTGCGCTGAGCGCTTCCGATTATCGTAAAGAATCCATTTTTCATCACAGGTAATGATTCGGTTTAAAATACCTTCATTATTGTGCCAGTTCAGTAATGTAACGCAGCAGTCGACGCGCGTTTGCCGGTTTGCTTCAGTCAATTCGTGAGGTACCCACCTTTCAAGCTTTTTAATCTTCCCAATTTGCTTCAAGTGAATTAAAACAGTTTTATTACTAACACCGCAGCCTGCAGCTAACTCGGACGTGGTTTGCGATGGATCCGCTTCCACAATAGCCTTCAATACTTCATTATCAACTTGGGTCTCAGGCCGTCCACGGGGCTTGTTCTGCAGGTCGAAATTTCCAGAACGAAAACGTTGGAACCAAAAACGAACTGTGTTTTCTTTTACAACATGACCGCCATAAACATCATTCACCCTTCGAGTCGTTTCCGCAGCACTAGTGCCACGGCGGAACTCGTATTCGTAAATAATGCGATATTTTAAGTTTTCCATTTTGTCAATGAGTGACGCAAACAGAAAAAAACAGAAGAAAAAAAACAAATGAATGACGGTCATCGAAGCACAAATACATGAGTAAATAGCTGTACAAATTTGAATTTGGAATTCCTTACCAAAGAGGAGAAAATCGTGATTAAAGTGGCCAGTACGAAAAACGCCAATTTCATATGTAAGGACCTAATATGTGCGCCATGCGCGTTACGTATACATGCTGGAAGATTTTTATGCCCCCTGGACGGGTAGTGCTCGAAATACTGGAGATACAGAATTTCCCTGGAAGGAAACATTCCTTTACTTTTTTTTTAAAGCAACAAAACTGCATTCATTTTGAAACACGCTTGACGCACCCGGTAATTGAACCGACTAAAACCTGAAAAAATCACTTCCTGTAATTGTAATGACTTCAATCGATACCAAAACTTCATTAACGTTTTATCTCTGCCCATCGGGCCCATGGCATGTTTCGTCTCTCTTCCTCTTCCTCATAGCGTTTATTCCAGTCGATACGAAGATTTCAGTTTGGAGTCTGGGGTCCGCTTTACCTGCGGATTTGGCTGGACTTCAATATTTTCTGTGGATCTTTATCCCTTTTTATCCTATCTTATGTAGGTCAATTTTAAACTGAGTGTAGGCAATATTAAGTGCATCGAATTTATTCCTCTTTTGCTTTGTGCCAACGTTCTTGTTACTTCTATATATATTTATGTGAAATACAATTACGTACGGTACTATAATGAACGTCGTTATGTTCTAAGCACAGCCATCATTAACGGTTTTGAAAATTAAGATGATTTTCTTTTCGTATATTGAACTTGATAGAGCGGTGATTATTCCACCACTGCACTTAAGATTTGCACTGCTGTTAAGTTTAAAGTGAGTTTTAAAACTTATGAAAACAGATAAAACGTTTACAACATCAATGTACAGGGAATCGCATTTTTCTATAACTTGGGAATAGTTATGACATTTTAATTCAATAATGCGTAAACCTTTCATGCTTTTTTTATCAAATCTTTGTAATGGAATACCCAAGTTCACTGGTCTTAATTTCAAAAATTGTTTTAAATATAAATTAAAGAAAAATTGCACAGTACTAATTAATTTATTTCAAAATTTTGAAATGAATATTTTAGAGTTCAATAAAGCTGCTTTTACTACTTGCATCAAACCAATAAATAAAATGATGAAATTTTAATTCATTAAAAACTAAAATTGAAAAACAGAGTGAACATAACATTTATTTCATGGATAATAAAATCGGACAGGTGTGTGTCGGGCTCGCCCACTGAAGGACGAATTCATTCTACGTTACTTCTCTCTTACTACTTTTGAGAAATGTTTTGTCGAGATAACCGACATCCTTGCGGGCGATACCGCGGGTAAAAGCTATCACCTACCTATATTTGTATATAGCCTGCGAATGGTTCACAGTATTTCCAATACTTCCAATTAATGACCCTCACTTGTATGAACTTCGTATAGGCTACCTTCGCTTTCAATAGATTTACAATGTTTTTCATCTTCTGATGCAAATAAAATGTTCGATTTTTTGAGAGCCTTACGTACTCTGAACTCTTGCAAACTTCCGATTGCACTGCGCTGCGTCTTTTTTATTCAGTTGCATCACTTCACATCATGCCTATTATATTATAAGTAAATAATCACTGCCGATAGAAGTGAAGTCTTTATAAAAAGTTTAAAGTAATTTACTTCACAACATAAGTGCTTTCTTATACCGCATCGACAAACACATGGCCCATGCATATCTGATGTGATCATATCTACCGTGGCCTACGGACGTGTGCAACACCAGGGGCGTCACACTCGCGTTGCCTACCCTGTATGAATATTCTAATGCCTTTCTTGAAGAACTTCATATTGTAGTCGCCTGGAAAAACCATAGCATCATTCCACAGTCTACCCCAATCTACCCCAGGAGGGTACCAGCAAAGCTGGAGAATCCCTTCCCGAGCGTAGCTTGGGCTGCTCCACGTATACTGAGGGGGGGGGGGGGGCAAAGTAGTGCTTACCTCGGAAACAGCGTCAACCCAACAAATACTCCAGCCTGGGTTTTTCAATAGAGACAGATCACAGTCACTGTCAGAAGCTAGTCAAACCAAAACCAATAACACTACCAATCCTAACGACTCTATAAATGTCTGTGGAAATATCGAAGATGGATCTTGGACTGGTGTTACAAAAAATCAAAAAGACAACGCAGTAGCCCTGTAAATGACAGAAAGTTATAGCAAACTAAATTGAATAATTACTGGCTTAGCGAACCTATACCAACATCCAATTCATTTGCCGAACTTGTAACCGCTGAACGTGTCAGACGGACTACTCACCGGCTGACCCAGCAGAGATATGCACGAGCTCTAGGGGATCCCAGGGTGCCTTTTGACAGAGGAGAAAAGAGTGCGTGCGTGTGGGAGACCAGGGAGACTTCAGAGAAAACCACTATTACCTCTGTTGTACATACATATATTACAGAGAGATAAAATTATACATAAGAAGATTACAGACAATAGAGTTACAGAGAGATATACAAAGATGAGTATGTCTTCACCAGCTGCACCACGGTGACCTGCTTGCAGTAGGTAGCCAGAGTGTTACGGCTAGTAGGTGTAGTACACGTCGGTCAACCCACTGTTGACACAGTTATTTCTTGCAGAGTGAAGTTATATAGATATATAGGAAAGTTACATAAATTTTAATAAAGAAAAAGGGAATACGTGACCCCGGTTGTCGGCCTGCTCGGCGTCTGCGCACGTCTCTTGCCGCAATCTCGACCAGCCAAGGTGCTTCACGTTGAGGTTACAGGCTTGCGCCGACAGCGGTTGGGAACTCGACCACAGAACACGCTGAGATGGAATTTGAGGACCAAGGTGTCCTCTAATCCCGAACTAGGAACCCTAAGAACGAAATAACACTAAGAATCGTCTAGATTGCAGAAGCATGTTGATAAATACAAGTAAAATCACTTACCAAAAAAATGGGCAACACGAATTTAATTAAGTACAAAGTATTTTCCAAGACACAACAATACAAACGTTCCAGTCACAATGCAGAAAGTAAAAAAAGATCCTGTATGTGGCCGCGTCCTTGATTTTATACCCCTCTTCGTAGACATTTCTAGAATATCGAGAAGAGGGGACGTTAGATAAATCAAAACTCCAACATCACCGCGAAACAACCGACAAAAGTCGAGACATCACTCTGCTGGACATATGTGACAGCAAACTTAACACCTCCCGAACTTAGCTACGCTTCACTGCGTCGTCACTGCAATTTCTGAACGAAAGAAATTTGAACCACTTCAATTTAAATGAGGAAATTTAATTTTATCCTAATTAGGATAGCCTATAATTAAACAATTAATTTTCCCATCTAGGTGCTATGTATATTTCTAATTCATATAGTTAAATAAAAAAATCGTACGCCATCTTGTGCTAGCTAGCACAAAAGTTCTTGCACCGCGGCACCGACTAACTGATGTGAGTCCCACTGAGATCGCCACAGGTGGCGCTAGTAGTAATCAAATTACAGTAGATAAAATCTAATGTTACAAACTAGAAAATACACTCGCTGATTTATCACAAACTCAACCGACCGAAAAGCAACCCAAACCACCGCCGCTTTTTGTCGACAATGTCGCTAATATACGACCGCTAACGAAATTACTAAATCAAAAAGTGGAAGGATTGTTTATACTAAAAATTCTACAGAACAATAAAGTTAAAATCCAACCGCAATCAAGTGAAGCCTTTAAAATCATTACGACAGAACTAGACAGCAAAAATACTGAATACTACACATACAAACCGAAACAAGAGCGTAGCTTTAAAGTTGTACTAAAACATATTCACCCATCAACTGATATTGAAGATATTAAAGAAGCCCTTGCTGCTCTCGAACACACCGTCACCAATATATGGAATATAAAACAAACAGCTAGCAAAAAACCATTAGACATGTTTATTATCGAACTACAACCAAAAGACAATAACAAGGAAATATACATTATCAAAGGTCTTTTGAACTGCAGCGTCAAATTTGAACCACCAAGACCAAAACGTAGCATACCTCAATGCTCCAATTGCTAGGACTATGGACACACAAAAGGGTACTGCCGTCGTAAGCCAAGATGTATTAAATGTGCCGGATACCACACATCCGCAGAATGCCCACGGAAAGAAAGGTCTAAAGATGTAATGCGTCTGATGCAATGGGAACCACCCTGCTAATTATAAAGGCTGTGCAGTCTTCAAAGAACTTCAAAGACAAAAATATCCGCCCCTCCGTAGCAAAATGATTCCAAATAGCAACAATAACAGCCAAAACATATTCAAGAACCAAAGCAAGTTCCCGCTTCCCCAAACAATTGACCCAGCCAAAACATATGCCCAAATAACAAACACAAAACGCATACAACCAGGAATTACTATACACAACGAAACGCCTTCTTTACAGGAACGTCAGGACGAACCAACGGACTACTCACATGACTACAAACAAATTATGAATATGATCAAAGAAATGTTGCAGCAAATGACAGCAATGACAAACCAACTTATGAACATCATGTCCCAATTGCATCCAAATTCAGGCCATTAAAAATTGCCACGTGGAATGCCAATGGGCTATCAAATCACGCTCTCGAAGTAAAATTGTTCTTGGACACTTACAATATAGATATAATGTTGGTATCCGAAACCCATTTCACTGCTAAAAGCTTCTTCAATGTCCCAAAATACAGAACATACAAAACAGACTACCCTGACGGCTCAGCCCATGCAGGCTCAGCTATATTAATTAAAAGAAATATAAAACACTATGTAATAAACTCATACCGCAGCAACGAAATCCAAGCCACAAATATTATAATTGAATGTGTAGATGGACCACTAAAAATATCCGCACTCTACATACCTCCCAAACACAACAATTACACATCGTTCTTCAAAACGCTGGGTTCTAAATTCATTACTGGAGGAGACTATTATGCAAAGCACACTGACTGGGGATCCAGAATCGTAACCTGTAAGGGCCGTGAACTTATGAAAACAATCGACCATCTCAATCTAAACGTGTCGTCCACTGGCAAACCAACTTACTGGCCTACTGATAGGAAACGGAAACCAGATCTGGTGGACTTTTTTGTCTTTCGGGGTCTTCCGGAATCGTCTCTACGCTGTACTTCCAGCTTTGACTTATCTTCTGACCATACCGCAGTCATAGCCGAATTATGCAACGAACCTGTGAAGGTAAAGGGGCCATGCAAACTTCACAATAGGAAAACTGATTGGATTGCGTTTAGAGAACAAGTTAAGAATACTATGACCACTCAGTTACCTCTAAAATCTGATGATGACATAATTAATGCAGTAGAAGTGTTTAATAAATGCATTCAATCAGCTGCATGGGAAGCTACTCCTACAACACATAGACTATATGACTGTATACCAACATACCCCCAAATCGTAACTGACATTGTACAAAGAAAGAGACAAGCTAGGAAAAGGTGGCAGCAAACAAAATATTCCGATCACAAAACCGAGTACAACAAAGTGACTAAAAAACATTTTGAAAAAAATTAAAAATGAAAACCTGGAGAATTATATACAGAGTATAGATGCTACTCCAGCCACGGACTACTCATTGTGGAAAATCATTAAGAAGGTTAAAAGACCAATTACTTTCCAATCACCCCTACGTAAGGAAGACGGAAGTTGGGCCAGAAGTGACATTGAGAAAGCAGATCTATTCGCTGAACATCTGTCGCGCATATTTACTCCAAATCCAGACTTAGGGTCAACAAAAATAGACGAATTTAATGAGAATTTGTCCCAAGTCCATCAGCTCTTACCATCTATTAAACACTTTTCCAAAAACGAAGTAGAGCAAGTTATCCATAAACTGGACTCAAAAAAGGCTCCTGGCTATAACCTCATAACTGCAAAATTAA
Source organism: Eilema sororculum (assembly GCA_914829495.1). Taxonomy (NCBI): domain Eukaryota; kingdom Metazoa; phylum Arthropoda; class Insecta; order Lepidoptera; family Erebidae; genus Eilema; species Eilema sororculum. Next base: position 17,948,795 of record OU618532.1, on the reverse strand, counting down.
TGAAGGAACTGCCAGAGATTAGTATAACGTTCTTAACGCAGATTTACAATGCCTTCCTGAGAAACGAGTTTATTCCCGAGCAATGGAAAACAGCCGAAATAATTCTCATTCTAAAACCTGGCAAGCAACCTGATGAAGTTTCTTCTTATCGTCCTATAAGCCTCCTACCTACAACTTCTAAAGTGCTTGAAACTCTCATCATGAAAAGACTCCTACCCGAAATTAATAAAGCGCAAATAATCCCCTCGCACCAATTCGGATTTCGTGCGGCTCACGGAACTATTGAACAGGTCCACCGACTTGTCAATAAAATTAATACTGCTATTGAACAAAAAAAATATTGCACGGCAGCCTTTCTGGACATCTCTCAGGCTTTTGACCGGGTTTGGCACGAAGGCCTACTACATAAGATATTGAAAACACTTCCCCCTAGCTACTACACTCTGTTAAAATCATACTTGACTCGTCGCCACTTTTATGTCAAGATAGGTGAGGACAGATCAGAATTATACGATATTAAAGCAGGTGTGCCCCAAGGAAGTGTAATGGGCCCAATGCTATACCTCTTATATACATATGATTTACCATTGACAGCAAATGTTCTCGTCGGGAAATTCGCAGATGATACAGCAGTGCTGGCTACACATGAAAATCCGGCAATTGCATCCAACATGTTGCAACGAAGCTTGAACGAAATATCTACTTGGCTTATCGACTGGCGCATAAAGGCAAATGAAACCAAATCTGTACATGTGACTTTTACTCTTAGGCATGGCTCATGCCCTCCTGTCAAGCTGAATAAGATTCAAATCCCTCAAAACGAGTCAGTAAGATACTTGGGCATACACATGGACAGAAGACTAACGTGGAGAAATCACATCTTCAATAAAAGAAAAACAGTGGGGCTACAACTTAGGAAAATGTACTGGCTAATGAGTGCAAAATCAAAGTTATCACTGGAAAATAAACTCCTTCTATACAAATGTATATTGAAACCTGTTTGGTCTTATGGGATTGAACTGTGGGGAACTGCGTCAAACTCAAATCTGGAAATTTTACCACGGTTCCAATCTAAAATCTTACGTATGATAACAAACGCACCTTGGTATATGACCAACAATCAACTCCATCGAGACCTGAATATACCAATGGTGAAACAGGAGATACAAAGTAAACTTAAGACCTATGCCAAACGCATTGAAGTTCACCCCAATGCACTCGCCTGCACCTTGATGGATAAGACGTCCAGCACCTTCACTAGACTAAAAAGAAAGACAGCCCCCCAAGACCTCATATAACGACTTGGTAATAACGAAATGGATTAGTCGCTGGACTAATTCCATTCAAGACCTAAAAAAAAATTTATAACCTCTAGCTTAATGCCAGACACCTAGGCAGATTGCTAGATATAAAGCACTTGAACAAAATCCACAGCAAAAGCGTGCGGAGGATGAATTACACCTGACTATGCCTGACTGTTTAAAGTCGAAGGGCTCTAGCTGGTAATCCGGTGCTCCGGCAAAACTGAAATCTGTAGTAGTATCCGCCTGGACCTTTTTTTTTCGTGTGGAAATCCCCTCGGATACCTCCCCTGCCGGAGCCGGCAAGGGAGGTTACGGTGGACTCGGACCGACTAAAACCGCACGCTGACTGTGGGTCGTGGTGCTAGGCCGGAGGTGAGGTTGTTGTAGCTAGATATGGGTTCAATGGGTAAGGCGGAAGCAGAGCTCTCGCATTAGCTTTCGTGGTTGTTTTTTTTGTACCTCTTATATCTCTTAATAACATTTCGTACATTCGGTACTGTTCACTCGGTATTCTATACATTGCCTAGGCCACGGGTCAAGATTGCAGCACATACGAGTAACCAATATTATTCAAAAGGTATATTTTCTTGTCAATATTATTGAGTGCCAATGCCAATAATGCATGGGGTTGAGAGCTGAGTGTAATTAAGAAAGACGAGACGGGACATTAGTCAGCACACTCATCAATGCTAAGGTGTTTACGGTAGACCGCCACGTCACGCGTCTGGCACTACCAAACATCCCATTGACGATTAAAACGACGAATTACGTTTGAGTCCTACTAGTAGGACCACGGGCCATTATTTTTGCCCCTAGGTTGTGATAATTTAGCCTATGTGTTAGTCCAGGGTGTCAGCTAACTTATTTCTAAATTTCATTGAAATCTACTCAGAACTTTTTACGAGAAAGAGTAATAAACATCCATTCATCCATACATCCATCCATCCATAAAACCGCACGCTGACTGTGGGTCGTGGTGCTAGGCCGGAGGTGAGGTTGTTGTAGCTAGATATGGGTTCAATGGGTAAGGCGGAAGCAGAGCTCTCGCATTAGCTTTCGTGGTTGTTTTTTTTGTACCTCTTATATCTCTTAATAACATTTCGTACATTCGGTACTGTTCACTCGGTATTCTATACATTGCCTAGGCCACGGGTCAAGATTGCAGCACATACGAGTAACCAATATTATTCAAAAGGTATATTTTCTTGTCAATATTATTGAGTGCCAATGCCAATAATGCATGGGGTTGAGATCTGAGTGTAATTAAGAAAGACGAGACGGGACATTAGTCAGCACACTCATCAATGCTAAGGTGTTTACGGTAGACCGCCACGTCACGCTTCTGGCACTACCAAACATCCCATTGACGATTAAAACGACGAATTACGTTTGAGTCCTACTAGTAGGACCACGGGCCATTATTTTTGCCCCTAGTTTGTGATAATTTAGCCTATGTGTTAGTCCAGGGTGTCAGCTAACTTATTTCTAAATTTCATTGAAATCTACTCAGTACTTTTTACGAGAAAGAGTAATAAACATCCATTCATCCATACATCCATCCATCCATAAGTACTTACAAACTTTCGCGTTTATAATATTAGTAGGATTCATTCCGTCAGTAGACTGTATTGTACTCAATGACTTATTCATGCAGAAACATGGCGGTTTTCAAAAATGGGGCAAACAATAAGTTTAAAAAATATGTAGCTATATAGTTTAAAAAATATATAGGACCCTAATAATAATGCGTCAATATTATCAATTTACATAAATTATATTATTATTTAGGTATACAAAGTATTGAACTTCTTAGCTTTTTAGGTTGGTACCTATGTGTGAACCTACCTATCACCGGCTTAAGCCAAGTGAGTTCATTAATTAATATTGTGGTGGGTGTTGTTAGTGAATATCAAATTATCAAAGGATGACATACCCACGAAAAAAACGTTTACACCTAAACTTGGATGGGGAACACAAAACGAGGGCTCCGAAGCAATGGAGAAATCTGACTCAGTCTCCTTTTGTAGCCACTCGTCTTAACACGAAGGTAACTTGATTAAGTCTTTCAAAACAGTTATAATTTAATAAAATTTGACAATATTGGAAATACCTTGATGGGACATCTTAAACAAACATATAATGTAAACATCTAAAACTATTTGAAACTATTTGGGGTTTTTCAAGAAGTACAATAAAAGGTTTCTTCAGGGTCGGCAGCGCGAGTATAAAGCCCCTGATGTTGCATACGTCCATAAGCCACGGTAATCACTTTCCATCAGGTGGACCGTGTATTTTTTTATACCACTGAGGTAATATACTACTATTTCAGTGGTATAGAAAAATTACTTACTTCACAAAAAAAGTGTCCAATTTGGCTAAAAAAAGTTTCCATTTCGAAGAGGTGTGTTAAACCCAGTTAAACCGGTATAGTAATAAGGTACAGTATTTTCATCTTTATTAAGATCTATACTATCCTCTAAGACTTTTTACTTCCCGCATTGGGGTAACAGTCCGGTAGACGGTAACAGCAGTGTAGCCGTAACATAATGATATAATGTATAATTTTTACAGAGGCCTAATTTTTTGAGGCTTTTTTATGGATGCTTTTAAGAGTTAAGTATCGAAATGACAATTAAATATGTGGTTTTATTTACTTAGTATTTTATTTGATCTATTTTTTATAAGAGTTTTATTTGTTATGCTCGGTCCCCGTAAAGGTTGAGATTTTGCTATTCAAGACATCCTTTGGTTAATATTTTATGTTCTTCTTTTCTACTAATTTATATTTTTTTAACTAAATGTATATTTGTTTGACTACATTACTATATTTATATAAATTAACAATATTAAGAAAGAGTAATAATACTATTATTGATTTAATCAATAATAATATTATTACTATTTCTTAATATTATTAATTTATTTGCATACATATTTTATCAGATTGCGTGATATATTTGAATATATATTTGAATGTGACAGCTACACCACAACTCTGACGTGTTACAGAATATTATTTATACGGTTGTTATTGTGAATTTAACAATAATACTGTAATCTATATACTACTTATTACCTCCTGTAATCTGATGTTAGTGCACAATAAAGAGTTATCATGTATCTATCTATCTATTATTACGAATTCATTATTAAGGCCGTATATTTTCTTCCACAGCATACTTTCGCGGCTCTGATTGGTGCATAAAAAGATGAAAAACTTCATCAAATTATTGGTGCCATTTTGGAACGTGGACAACGCATCTACAACTTATACAACATATCATTGACTGTACCCAGTTATAGTGAAAAAAGTCGCAAACGTCAAGAAGCCATGAGTAGATCCATCGATAATACGCATGATTTGAAACGTAGTGGGCTAACGTTTTAAATCATGCGTGTTATCGATTTTCACCCGTTTCTCAAAACCCGATCGTGCGATAATCCGTTTTAATTTGCCCTCCGCGTTGGTCAACGACTCATAATTTAGTACCTACGGGTAGTTGGTGATTTATCACAGTTTCGATGCCTTGTTAGTCGGTAATTTTGAATTTTCATTTCACGACGAAAATCAAAGGACAGACTAAAATTATTTTGACCAACACATTGGATTCTATTGTTGAAATTACACAAAACAATATTTGACTAGCTGAAGCCTGCTCTGTCCGGGTAGGTATCGGTTCCTGCAACCAAAAGTGACCTTAATAAAATAGATTCCTATTATACTGAACCGATTGCAACTAAACATGCAGTAGTTGGTAACTCTGAACAAGCGTTCACAAATAAAAAGTGCAGAATTCCATCGACAGTTGTTGTACCCATCGCAAATAAAAGTACAATGATTTTTGTACACAGAATCGTTAATTTAACATAATCCAAGCATATAATGTATGTACATTAGAAATATTAAAGTCAACTTTCAGCTCAACTCAGACATTCATTTTCAACACGCAAACGCAAGCACTTACATTACACGGTTTTGACAAATCGCCTATGTAAGTGCAACACATTATGGCAAGCGCGTGGGAGTTAATGGCCGCACTTCGCTTATAGAGATTTTCAGGCCGTGACTGATTACGTTTAGGCTTGCATTTCAAGTTCCGCTTACTGCGCTCTGTCGCTCAATCATAGGGCGCTTTAGGCAACGTAGGTTAAAATATAGCTAATTAGTCCCAAGAATTTACCACTAAGGTGATGTAAACGTTTTTCGATTAGAGTATGCAACAACCTTCACTGATCCGTTATCTGGCTCAAAATTATTTTATTTTCTTCTTCTAAGAAATATTCTCGTGAAGACGCTTGATTTTTTATTAGTAAAAACTTAAGCATTATTATTTTTATATATGCAACAACCAAGTACAGTTTTTTTAACGAAAAATATTTATACCAATTGAAAAGATACTACTATCATAATAACACAGAAAACGATTTAATCTAGGTTAACGATTTTTGAAAATTAAGTATGCAGTCATTCCACAACATTCTTCATAACGTTATCTAGACCAGGAGACTCTACGCGGGTGTCGTGCGGTCCATGACCCTATACGGGTGCCCTGTGTGGGCAGACACCCTGGAGACCGGATTCATGCCCCTGTTGCGTGCACCGCAGCATAGGATGAACTCCAGGGCCATTAGGGGATACTGCACGATATCCTTTGAAGAGGCGAGTTTCCTAGTCGGACCGCCACCGTGGATCCTGGAAGCGAGATCCCTTGCGGCACTGTAACGGTTCCGTAAGTAGGCGCGGGAGCGGAGATACGATCCCGAGCCCGAAGACTTTCGGGCCGAGAGATCCCGGCTCCACAGGATCATTGTGGTGGAGTGGGAGCGACGACTTGAGCAACCACGCGCAGGGCATGCCGTGATAGAGGCGGTAAGACCCATCATAGGGGAATGGCTAGAGAAGCCACATGGCAGCCTCTCGTATCGACTGACGCAGATTATCACCAGGCACGGGTGCTTCGGGCGGTATCTGCGTCGGATCGAAAAGGAGCCAACGTCCGAGTGCCATCATTGCGACGCGAGCGAGGACACAGGGCTGCACACGCTCACCGAGCGTCCGGCATGGGCCGGACCGAGGCGGGAGCCAGTGACGGCCCTGGGAGTGAGAGTTCTCACTCTCGCCACCCTGCTCACAGCAATGGTCCGCTGTAGACGCGTGGGCGGCCGGCGTCTCCTTCAGCGAGCAGGTAGGGGTCGTGAAGGAGACGGCGGAACGGGAGAGGTGGCGCGAGCGAGAGAGACTCGCAGATCGCGCCGCCCGCACGCGCAGACAACTCGGGCGTCGGAGGGCACTGACTGACCTCCGTACTCCATGAGCGCGGGCCTGGGGGTGACGGGTGGAGCCGCCTGTCACCCCAGCAGAAGCAGGCGGAATGGGGAGGCGCCTCCCCATTCCGGGGGCGAGTCGGGGACACCGCTGTCGGGGGGACAGACAGCACCGCTGTCCTGAGGAGGGCCAAACCGTAAGGGATGGCCCTTTTTTTTTTTTTTTTTTTTTTTTTTTTTCGTGCGGAAATCCCCTCGGATACCCCCCCTGCCGGAGCCGGAAGGGGAGGTTATGTCGGACTCGAACCGACTAAAACCGCACGCCGACTGTGGGTCTTGGTGCTAGGCCGGAGGTGAGGTTGTCATAGACATATCCCTCGCACCCCGGCTGACCCAGGGCCATCTCTTACGGTCTGGCCCTCCTCAGGAGGGGGGACAACGGTGTCCCTAACTCGCCCCCGGAATGGGGAGGCGCGCTATCTAGCGCGCCGCCGCCGTGGCCTGCTTCTGCTGGGGTGACAGGCGGCTCCACCCGTCACCCCCAGGCCCGCGCTCATGGGGGACGGAGGTCAGTCAGTGCCCTCCGACGCCCGAGTTGCCTGCGCGCGCGGGCGGCGCGATCCGCGAGTCTTTCTCGCTCGCGCCGCCTCTCCCGCTCCGCCGTCTCCTTCACGACCATTACCTGCTCGCTGAAGGAGACGCCGGCCGCCCACACGTCCGCGCAGCGGACCATTGCTGTGAGCAGGGTGGCGAGGGTGAGAACTCTCACTCCCAGGGCCGCCACTAGCTCCCGCCTCGGTCCGGCCCATGCCGGACACTCGGTAAGCGTGTGCAGCCCCGTGTCCTCGCTCGCGTGGCAGTGATGGCACTCGGACGTTGGCTCCTTTTCGATCCGACACAGATACCTCCCGAAGCACCCGTGCCCGGTGATAATCTGCGTCAGTCGATACGAGAGGCTGCCATGTGGCCTCTCGAGCCATTCCCCCATGATGGGCCTTACCGCCTCTATGACGGCATGCCCTGCGCGTCGTTGCTCAAGTCGTCGCTCCCATTCCGCCACCACGATCCCGTGGAGCCGGGACCTCTCGGCCCGAATGTCTTCGGGCTCGGGATCGTATCCCCGCTCCCGCGCCTCCTTACGGAACCGATACAGTGCCGCAAGGGATCTCGCTTCCAGGATCCACGGTGGCGATCCGGCTAGGAGACTCGCCGCTTCAAAGGATATCGTGCGGTACCCCCTAATGGCCCTGCAGGCCATCGTCTGCTGCGGTGCATGCAGCAGTTGCACGAACCTGGCCCGCAGGGCGTCCGCCCACACGGGGCACCCGTACAGGGCCATGGACCGCACGACACCCGCGTAGAGTCTCCTGCAGGAGTCCTCTGGGCCCCTCAAGTTGGGCAGCAGCCGCATCAGCGCGTTAGCTGACACCAACAGTTTGGGGCGCAGACTTCGGAAGTGCTCTCCGAAGTCCCACCGACCGTCGAGTACGAGCCCCAGGTATTTCAACCGGGGCTTGATGTCGATGGGAGTACCTCCTACTATCAAGCTGGATCCCGGGGGTGGCCTGCGCCGAGGACCATGAAAGAACAAGGCCTCGGATTTGTGCAGAGCCACCTCGAGACCCAGCCGCCGGATCCGATCCACGACTTGAGCAACAGCGGTCGTGGCCCTCTGGGTCGCTTCGCGGTGTGTAGCGCCACTCACCGTCACTAGCGTGTCGTCCGCGTAGCACGTGACGGTGGCCCCGAACGCGAGCTCACCGCGAAGCACCCAGTCGTATCCGATGTTCCACAGGAGCGGCCCCAGGACCGATCCCTGTGGGACACCGCACGACATCTCACGCCTACCGACGCCGGTCGCACTTGGGTAGATGACGGCCCTCTCCGTCAGGTACGCCCCGACTATGCGGCGGAGGTAGAGAGGCACATCGTGGTACACGAGCGCCTCCCTGATGCAACTCCAGGGCAAGGTGTTAAACGCGTTGGAGATGTCCAAGGACACCGCCAACATCACCTCGCCCCGGGCAACCGCATCCTCCGCCAGAGTCCTCACGCGCATGATGGCATCCACAGTGGAACGCCACCGGCGGAAGCCGTACTGCGTGTCCGCTAGGTCCGGCCCCACTCTAGAGAGGTGCTCGACGAGGCGCTTGGCAATCACTCTTTCGAAGAGCTTGCCCACCTCGTCGAGCAACACTATGGGCCGGTACCCGGACGGCTCGTCCGCCGGGCGTCCGTCCTTGCGGATGAGGACCAGTTTCCCCGTCTTCCACATCTTCGGAAACTGGCCCCGCTCCAAGCATGCGCTGAGGAACCCTCGCAGTCGGGGTTCGAGACCGTCTTCTCCTAGAGCTAGGACCCACGCACGGCCTGGAATGCCGTCGGGTCCCGGGGCGGTGTTCTTCTTGGCTCTAAGCCGTCGCACCGCCAGCTCTAGTTCTACCCAAGTGACCTCGGGCACGTCGTCGTCAATAACCACGCCGGGCGCATCAGGCGACCGAGGTGGCGGAGTCATCTGCGGCGGAACGTGTTCCGCCCGCGCCGGGAACAGGGATGCCACCACTCCTCCAAGCAGAGCCGGCTCGAGAACCTGGGTCAGGGGAGGGGCCCGGGGGCGCAGCTTTCCTCTTACCAAGCGGTAAGGCCGCCCCCATGGGTCCCGCTCCAGTGTCTCCAGCAGCTCCCTATAGGAAGCTGCCTTGGACCGCTTGATCTCCGCTCGGAGGGCATTCCTGGCTTCCCTGTATCCCTCTTGCAACTCCGCCACTAGGGGATCTGTGTCTGCGGGGCGGCTACGCCTCCTACGGAGCCTGGCCCACCGGCGGTGCGCGATCACGCAGGCTTGACGCAGCCTCGCGATCTCCGCAGTCCACCAGTAGACCCGGCGCCTCGGACTATAGGCTGGAGCCCTAGACATACCCGCATCGCAGACAACAGTCATGGCCTCCCGGAACCACGCCGCCTCGTCATCGATGTCGTCAGGCCTGACCGGCACCATGGCCCAGGCCTGCACGGAGGCGGCTTCCAGGAGAGCATCCCTATTCAGTCCCCTAAGCACCCAGCGCGGCTCGCGTGGGGCCGGTGTGACCGGCGCATCACTCTCGGGAGGGGAGACATCAAACCGAACGTATCGGTGATCCGACAGTGTCTCCACCTCCACAACAACACGCCAGTCCCGCACACGTTGCGACAGCGAAGCGCTCGCGAATGAGAGATCAACGATCGAACTCGCCCCGCGCTCCGCCACCCAGAACGTGGCTTCGGCCCCGCGATTCTGGAGAACCAGACCGAGAGTAGCGGCCCAGCTCTCCAGAGCCCTACCTCGCGGGTTCGTGTGCCGGGACCCCCAAGCCTCAGACCAGGCATTGAAGTCCCCAAGCACAAGAACCGGGCGAGGGTGACAGGCATTGACGACGTCGGTCAGCCGCTCCAGCGACTGCCGATACTGCCCTAAAGGGATGGCCCTGGGTCAGCCGGGGTGCGAGGGATATGTCGATGACAACCTGACCTCCTAGCCTAGCACCACGACCCACAGTCGGCGTGCGGTTTAAGTCGGTTCGTGCCCGACAGGGGAGGGGAGGTATCCGAGAGGACTTCCGCACGAAAAAAAAAACACTAACCTTATACACATCTCTAGAGTAAAATAAAAAATATCACTGGTGGCAATGGGACCACCTAAAAATACGCTCTTTCAAATTAATAAACATTTTTTAAATCAGTTTACTAATGACTAATGACTGACTAACCGATGGACTTAAAATACATTAAAGACCATTTGAACATTCAACCGTTTGGAATTGAGGAATTGTATCTTCTCATCTTCAGCTTACCTGAATAACTTGATAGTGCACAACTAGCTTTTTATACGACCATAATTATAATATTTCAAGAAATATTCCCCAACTCCTAATTGTTGTGACTTCCATTATTATATGAGGTCAGTAACGCCATCATCATCATCCACTTAAAGACTTTAGTCCTGATTGCATCCGATGCCACGGTGCCCTCGGAGCTCAGAATCCGCCTTCCGGCTCTCCCACCTCCACTTAGCACGATTTTGGGCGTGACACGCAGCATCTGCTTGTGTCGCTCTAACGGCGGCTACGCTTCACAACCGTGTAAAAGGACAGGTCTAACGATCGTTTTATAGACCTGCCTCTTCAGCCTAACTGGAATTTTAGGGTCGCATATGACGCCAGTCATTTCCAGCCACGTATTGCCACGTATTGCCGTCGTGCCACGTGCCTTGACGTCATAGTCGATGTCACCAGAAAGGTGAAGTACAGATTCCAGGTACTTAACCTGATCCGTGCACTCGACCAAGTCATCGCCTATCCGGACGGGCGTGGGGTCTGTTGAGTTTAACGCCATGTGGATATTGATGATGAGTAACGTCAACAGAAGATAACTACAATATAGCATATTTATGATAATAATAACAAATTCCATAAAATTTGACGATTTCAATTGGTATTCATCATCCGATCCAGAATTGGTGCCAATAAGACTACCTCGGAAGTACGTTCCTATAAATAATAAAAATAGTAGTTTATGAAACTGTTACATAATAGGGGTCTTATATGAGTGTGAGTTCAAAAACGAGCCGCAGGGGAGGTTTTTGTAGTGTCACACGAGTTGTTTTACCGTGTCTACCATAGTGAATGTTCTGACGAACTCTTCCAATTAGTCCCACCCTCTCCTTTTCTTCACAGGACGACACGTGCAGGGCTAAGATGCCATCCATATACGGTGCAGAGTATACCTGCTAGAACCAAGCGTTTCAGTGGCTCATTCCTATGCCGCACCACTAAGACCTGGAACTCCCTGCCAACCCACGTGTTTCCTACATGTTTACGATGGCGACCCTCTTTCCGAGACTTTGCCTATAGCTTAACATCAGGCGAGGTGAAGTCAAATTGACGTGTCATATATAAAAAAAAGAAAGTGGCACTAAGCAGAAAAAGAGCAGAAGCATAACGCGTTTTAGTCACAGCTCATAATATAATAGCGCCTGATACCCTGCATCGTACCGACGACGCACGTCATGTCCAACAGCAATATATAAAGCAACCCGACCTTAAAACATGGAACCATTCGCGGTTTATGTTTATAGAGGAAAATTAATTAAAATCTCTTCATAAAAGCTTGCAGTACAGCTCGGTCCGCCCTTGGGAAACACACAATTAAATGTATTTTTGGATACGCCCAGCCACGCAGTGGAGTAAGATCCACACTTCCGAAAGAAATATAATGTGTAACGATGTGAAGGTAGTTAATGGGTGCTTGGTGCAAGCTTGTAAATATGGATGTTTAAATGTTCACATGTGATTAAGAGCGAGTAGAGCGGGTTCCGGTGCGCAGACGCTTATAGCTGGCAAGTGCCAGCCCACATTTTGCAGGTATTTTATTCACGCTACAGTCACACTTCGCCACTTACACAGTTATTCATCTTTAATCAAGCAATTTACGCAAATATTTGAATTCTGCTCTAAAAGAATTATTCCTTCAGAGGCGCTAGTGCATTATAAGGTATAATAAAGGAAGATGGGCTCATTTGGGACCCCGTCGATACCTTGTGGCCATCCTCTGTATAATTTTAACTGTTGAAACGTAAATTTTCTCAAATCGAAATACCATTAAACTATATTTTATACAATATGTTCAAAATTTTATTTTTCATAGACAGATTTACATAAAAACTAAAAATAAATGTATTTAAAATATAGGTATTTGCCTTAATATTTTCGTAACCTAAATACAGCTATTTAACTGCCGTAAGCCGTAACTGTTATTTTTTATTCTTTTGAAGACCATTAAAATGGGTCCACTTTACTTCGGCGAAGTTGAAAATTATTAGAAAAACTTCGCTGCTTGAAGGTAAATATGAGCATAAAGGCGTGATTTAGAAAATACCACGTTTAAAAAAAACTAGATTACAAATGGCACACATTGGGAGAGGCCTATGTCCAGAAGTGGATTGCGGTGTGCTAATTGATCGATTGATTGATTGACAAACCTGTTGCCTCTTCAAACGACAGCTGTGAACCAGTAAAACACCTTGAACAACCTTGTAATCGGTGCACCGGTCGAGGGCTAAACATTATATACATAATATCAAAGAAGACGCGAGCCATTAAGCGAAATACGAAATATCAACGCTATAGCCCGTCGATTGAGAGTTATGCCACGCGCTACGGGTTATTTATGAAGTGTTCTCAAATTGAGTGTTTTATGTAATGCGACTGTACAGATCATATCTATATTATATGAAACCATTTTCAGACTATGTACATACCTTTGTTTTTTTTTTCTTATTAATTGATTTTATTGTTCAACAATGAAAAATACACTTAATAGGTACAATTTAGAAAAAATAAATTAATGAAAATAAAAATATAAATATTTACATACATAATGCGTCGTGAAATTCCTCCGCATCGTCGCCGACCGGTAACGTACCCAGAAGGCTGGCTGCATTGCCACGTTGAATGGCAATGCTTAACCTCTGTGCAAGGTAATAACCAGCCTACTGGTCACGCGTAGCGTCGATCAGCTGCTTTGCCAGATCTTTATAAAGGAAACGGGCACTTGGGCCCCATGTCCCCAACGTTTCAACCCCAAACGGCTCAAAAACATAATCACCTGTTAAGTTACAGTATTTGCGCCGTTTGAGGTTTTCCGCAGATGCAGCAGCAGCGCCGGCACAGCCTGCTGTGCTTGGAAGATGTGAAGGCGCAAGGGTGTCGACACACGTTGCGTCCCACACCAAAGGCCTACCCATCTTCCAAGGTAGCAACGACATACCATCCGGTCTCTTGCCATCGTCACGCACCAGCCCATAAGGTTCACGAACGGCTGGCACGCCAGCGGTGACAAGAGCACGGCGGATAATGTCGTTGATGCAGGCGTGTCGCGATATGCGCCCAGCGCTTCTGTTGCATGAAAGGCCATGGTGCCCAAGGCTGTCAACAGCTTCACCGCAGTGGCAACGATGGGGAGAAACGCACGGCGCTCCTAAGCGAAGGCAAGTGGTAAGGCGGAAAGTGGTATCGTCCAACATAGTACCTATATTGGGCGATGGGAGTGCCTGAATCCACAGGCCTGACTCCCATTCTCCCACAGCCAGTAGGCGTGCACGCTCTGAAACATGGGAAGATGTGTGTAGTAATCTTTCTCTTACCAGCTTGCAGAGCGGCGCATCCCATTGTCTCTGGGAGAAAAGGTTACCAGGCAACTCGGTGTTGGGACAAGCAACCTTCCAAGCATTAATGGCATCGGACTTACACGACACCTCGGAGTTAACCTGTGTGTTGATAAGAATTTTCCTGGTCAACTCCTCAGTGCCGTGGACCGATGATAAAAATGCTGGAAGGCTAACATCTGAAATTTTGCGAACGCCGAGACCACCCAAGCGAACTGGCAAGGACGCTTGGAGCCAGGCTCGGTCGTTCAAGGCCACATTTAATATTGTACTGAGAGTGTTTTGCAGTATTATGTCAATTTTTGCCAGAAGTGTCAAATGCTGCCAAAACTGGGATGAACGAAGTGCATGAGTAAATTTAGGAACAAAAAGGCAAAACCGAAGTATAGTAAAGGTCGAATGAACACTTATTTTTTGTAAGTGATCTGTGATATTTTCAAAATTTTGAATTTTTTCCTCGATAAATGAATGAAACCCATCTTCCAAAACTGGAGACCCTAGGAGGCGTAGAGTAGCTTTTTCTAAAATTTTGATATTGGGTGCTAAGTGGTTAAATTTTTCAATAGTCGAAGATCTGTCTGTCGAGTCACCGATAAAGATTTCGCATTTGTCAGAGTTGAGTTGCAAGCCGATCATCACCCCCTAGAGTCCCATCGTCTAGGTACCAAATGTTGAATTTTGAATTTATTTGTTGTATGATGGGATGTATTGCAAGACTAAAGATGGTGGAAGACAAAGGTTGGCCCCATATAGAATGTTGGTAATACCTTCGTCCACATTGCCGGAGAGCATTAGATTAACTAACGCCGTCAGCTCCTTCAGAAGGGCATCGCCAGCCTCGCCAGCGCTCGGGCACATTAAATCCTTAAGGTGCTGGGGAGTTAGGCCATCGAGACCGCCAGCAGATCCGCTCCGGAAGGAGCAAACGGCTGCGAAAACGTCCTTAGCAGTAACACTGAGACATTCAGTGTCAGAATTTGGTGGTTCTGGGAAAGAGAGGTCAATTGATGCCGGTGGGGGCTTACTCTGCAGACCCGCGAGCGTGTCTGGAGAGTAAGGTGCCACTACATCGCTGCTAAAAAGTAACCTCGACGCTCCCCTGATATCACCTTCCCTTATTTTATTTTCTATAAATTTATATTTGTTGGACTGAGAGTTGTAGGTGTAGGTTAATTTCGATTCAAAATTATATGTAGTATTGTTACAGTTATCTTTAATTTGGGTTGTCAAAGATTTTTGTGTACTATTGTTTTTTATATGTAATATTCTGTAAGGGAAGGTTAACAATTGCTTTGTTTGGATATAAAATTTATCCATAAGAATAATCTTAAGCAAAATAGCGACATCATAATAAAATTAATATTATTATATTTTAAGTAACATCTCCGGGTCTACTCAACCGATTGCGATCAAACAAATGTAAGATTTTAAGTCTGGACAAGCCCAAGTTTTTTTTTATTTCTCCAATGGACAAGCGTCGGTAGCTTAATGGCTAATGAGTCGGCCTTACGATTGAAACTCCCGATTTCGAATCCGAATTATTTCGAATTTAACTTAGCTTTAAAAAAAACATCTTTTACGTTCCTATATGGTTCGTCTGTGGTCAACTTGAGAATATTTTGGGACGGTCATTTAATGTCTGTCACATAAATACACAAAGCGTGCCCGGATATTATAATGACCTCGCAGCAACCTTTGCGGATTCTCACATCCAAGCTTTACTAATCTCCGAGAGCTTCTTGAAACCCAATCTTCTCTCTGCTTACTACCCACTTCCCGGATTTGTTTTAGTAAGGAACAATATTTCGGGTAAGGATGGAGGTGGTGTAGCCATATATCTCCGTAGTGATCTACCTTTTAAAGTGGTTGCCTCATCTCCATCACAATACTCAGCCAGCGCAGAGTTCCTTTTCCTGGAGGTCTGGGTCAGGGGTGTCAAAACGCTACTTGGCGTTGTCTACAGATCCCCCCACAGTCGATTATTTCACCGATTTCGAATAAGTATTAGAATCTTTTGGGGTCTCATTATGAGCATTACATCATCATGGGTGACTTTAACACTAATCTTCTCGCAGTGGACTCTTCAAGGACTCACAAACTCCTTCACATAGTCGAGTCAGCTAGTCTTATGTTTTACCGTTTAAGGCTACACTCCACGATAAGGATGTAGAAGACACCTGGCTCGACTTAATTCTTACTTCTTCTCATAGTCTTGTTCATTTTCACGGTCAGTATTTGGCGCCAGCTTTTTCTCATCATGATCTAATATATGTATCTTCTAATCTTAAACCTCCTAAACATAAGCCTAAAGTACTGCGTTATTTTTGGCGAAGAGATGCCAACAAATTGAATGCAGATGCCGCTCAGATCAACTGGGCGCCTTTAACAAAGGCTACCACGGTTGATGATAAAGTATTGTTCTTCACCAAATCGTTAAATAACCTATTTGACATTTGTGCCCCTGTTAGGAGGGTAAAGTTGAAGTGTCCCTTGGCGTCATGGCTTACAAACGAGGTCCGAATGGCTATGAAACGCAAATTAAAAAAAAATCGTTTAGAGACTAATGGGGACTCTTACCAAACTGCCAGGAATCGGTGTAACCAGGTGTTACTTAACGCTAAACGCGTCGACATTCCTCGATAACATAACGCATAAATCACCAGGTGATGTTTGGAAATTTTTTGGGACATTGGGAATCGGTAAATCAAGGCAGCTACCCAAAACAATTGAGTTAGACGCCATTAATCGTCATTTCTCCACCTCTTCTGCAATTTATGGTTTTGTTGTTGTTTGCATCATAAAGCCAGATCCATAGATTATGTCACTATAATAAATGTCATAGATTATGTCAATTACTATGTAATGGCTGCATCCACTGTAGACAGAGAAAACAAACGTAGCGTTGGAGCACACTAAACTGCAGTATGCTCGCGCACTTTACTATTAGTTAAATATCAACCTTATGTATGTATCATACACATATATATTATCATCACAACAGAAGATATAATTTAGAAACTCTACACCCGGAGTCTAATGACAAGAATACAGGATTCTTTGTACAATTCTTTTCTTAGTAGAACAGTTATTGGAAAATCAAAAACTATAATCAAAAACTATCAATAAAAAGGCGACGCAGGCATCATATTTAGTTAGTTATCGCATTGCACTAGCCGGTGAATCGCGGACTATCACTGCGAATTTAATAAAACCATATGTGTCAGCCATAATAAAATGTATGCTCGATGAAAAATTTGCAAAGCATCTTTGTAAAGTCAGCGTCATAAATATCTTGACGACGAAGTCTCAAAATATTCTTTCTATAGTAAATAAGCTATCGTATTAGAAGCAAATCAAACTGTTTTATTGATTTATAGGGTATTGTTGTCCGAACCCCCTAAAGTTGTGTACCAAATATCAGAACAATCTATCAACTGAAAGGGGGTCTCGAAATTTTTAACAAAATCGATATGGGTATCGCTTTCGGGGTTTTTGGGGTCGCTGATTACGAATATTTCATCCCTTTCGCGATCCAAGATGGCGGACTCGAACTTTTCAACAAAATCAATATGGGTATCGCTTTCAGGGTTTTTGGGGTCGTTAATTACGAATATTTCATCCCTTTCACGATCCAAGATGGCGGACTCGAACTTTTCAACAAAATCAATATGGGTATCGCTTTCAGGGTTTTTGGGGTCGCGAATTACGAATATTTCATCCATTTCACGATCAAAGATGGCGGACTCGAAATTTTCAACGAAATCGAAATGGGTATCGCTTTCGGTGTAATCGGGGTCGCTGATTACAAATATATCATCCATTTCGCGATTCAAGATGGTGGACTCGAAATTTTCAACTAAATCAATATAGGTATCGATTTCATGGTTTTTGGGGTCGCTGATTACGAATAGCGATCCAAGATGGCGAACATGACATTTTCACTAAAATCGATATGGCTATCGTTTTTAGGGTTGCGGATTACGAATATATCATCCATTTTGCGATCCAAGATGGCGGACATGAAATTTTCAATAAAATCAAAATTTCCAATTTAATTTTAATTGAGATTCAGACTGAGTGCCATTCTAGAATACGGGCCACAGACTCAGACTCTGAGACTCAGACTATCAGACTCAGACTCTCAGACTCAGATTTTCAGACTCTGACTCTCAGACTCAAACTTTCAGACTTTCAGACTCTCAGACTCACTCTCAGACTCAGACTGTCAGACTCAATCGCCCAGACTCAGACCTTCAGACTCAAACTTTCAGACTCAAATTCAATAGTCTGACTTAAAATATTACGTTTGATCATAATTGGTTAAGAGTAGAAACGGAGATATGACTAAAAGTCGTAATAGCCGACATCCACGCGAGCGGAGCCGCGGACATCAGTTAGTTATTTATATTAGCGTGAGTTAATGTGCCTTGAGAGAATAGAGAGACCAAATAAATATAGCAGAAAAAAAATAAAGTGACAACCCTGACAAAACTGCAGAAGGCGGCATTTCCACAAACATCAAACGCGATGAACTACTGTAAGATTACTCGTTATACTGTGGTTATAGTATCTTTTTATCAAAGTAAATTCAAGAAAAAGACTGACTGAAAAATTGACAACACAATAATATGGTCCGTGTATCTTCTGGACTGCAGCTCAGCTTTTTTACCAGCTAGTGGGGTGCAGTCAATTGACGGATCAAATATATAAAAAAACCGGTGCTTGCCCTCAGTCCACCTACATAATTCACCTGGTTGTACTACAGGTACTTTTATTTTCCCGTGGTCCACCCAGTAATGGTGCAGTGGACCTCGGTAATTTATTTTCTTCCCATGGTCCACTTGAGTTCACCTGCTTGTACCTCGTGTAAAGTTGTTTCTCCATACCTCGCAAAAGGAGACCTGTAAGGATGTTAAATATATTATATTTTCTGTGCTACTTTCCTTGCTTATAGTTTTTATTTGTCTCTTAATCTTAAAATGACTTCATACAGTTGTGACGGTACAGCGCCTAGCCAAAGCTGAGTAATTTTCGTTTTTCCGTATTCGACATGAAACTATGCCGAAGATGCCAGCCCCCGCCCATTGGCGGGAGATATTAGTGCCCCTCCGACCGCACTGATATTGTGAAATTCATCCAGAGACAGTAATTTCTCCACTGGCTTTAGCCTTTCAATAAAGACAGAGAATGTAACAACGAACGAATACGCTGATGTCAGTTACTTGTTTCACATATTTTCAATCGTACGTATAAATTCGGTTTACAAGTTACTATACTTCACTGACCGGTTCCCGTACCGCAGGAGTTGTAATTCCTGATCTTCCATCTGACATATCTGGTTGCACCGACCTCTGTGCTTGAGGGAGCTGCACTTCGACGCTAGGTCCCCCGTGGGAATCGAACCTCACCCGGCCATAGTTATCCCAGACGGTTGTAATGACATTATATGACAGCAGGTTGCGGTCTCGGTACGATAACTTGTTCCTAATCTATAAGCACGATGTTCCTCATACGCCATCATCATGTAAAGCCGCCATCGTATCACAAATTACAGGGGAGATGAGCATCAACGACAGGAGGCTATCCTATTAAAGGTATCCTCGGTCTCTGCTATGACAAGTCTCTGGTCTGCCGCCTGACTCATTACATGTGACGCTCTCACAGCCATCCCATTTACGGTACCACGTAACATACATCAACGGACACGCGACTCAACATATCAAGAGATTTATTATTAACTTACTCATATAAATTACTCAGCCCGGGATAGGAATACACATACAATATATAAATAGCACAAAACTATGTGGCACAAAGTATAACAGTAATAATAGATAGTATGAAATCAACTCACTACGTCTGTAGTCTTAATAATGTCACACTTGTAACTTACTCAAGTCTTCCGCGCCTAACTTCCGTATTCCACACCAACTCGTCAACCGCCCTGGTCTCCCGTCTAAACCCGAATGTCTCGATTCCGTGCTATCGCGAGTGAACCTCACTATCCTTCCTTTTAAGTTCTCAGCCCCTTTTTTTACCTAGTCGATCGTTTTTATGCGCGCTTGTCGTTCCGAGTGGCGCTCTCATCATAAATAACCCCGAATTCCTCGCACTTAGGGACATTGTTTCAATAGGTTTGACCCATAGGCCATTATTTGTAGTGTTTTATGATTTGCACATGTCTGGCTTTACATTTGTATAGCAAAACCATGTCCCTTTCTTGCAAAGGATAAGTGTCTATCTCATTTGGGGAATTTATTACAAGCAACGATGGCACCAGACGACTATAAGTGGACGACTGCTAATAAATAACGAATTACTAATGCATTGCAGATGTACCTATTACAGTTTATTAATTCCTTATTGTTAAGTAACCAGTGTACTATCACACAGTGATGAAAATGAAAGACTCATTCTGGAGTCTTCTGGCGTTAAAACGGCAGCCATTATATTAATATCGCAAAAATCTAGAGGCATTACCTAAAATTAATAATCATAGAGTAAATAATGTCTAGTAGTCAATGAGTCAATGAGAAAGAAAAAGTACAACTTATTACCTCGTAAAGAATTCACCTTTTTTCACTTGTTGGGTTATCTACTATTGTGCAAATGCAATTTATTATTAACTAGCTGTGCCCGCGACTTCGTCCGCGTGGAATGTACTTAATAAAAAAAAACATTTTTTTTTTTCATTTTTTTTTTTAGCCTAAGTTACTCCTTATTACATAAGCTATCTGCCAGTGAAACTCCCGTCCAAATCGGTCCAGCCGTTCCAGAGATTAGCCAAAACAAACAGACAGACAGACAGACAGACAGACAAAAAATTTAAAAATATATATTTTGGTATGTGTACCGTATATACATTCATATGCATGTAGTAGAAAGCGGTTATTTTAATATTACAAACAGACACTCCAATTTTATTTATTTGTATAGATGTATAGATGTATAGTTGATTAGCATAAAAAATAGAGATAAGGAAATGTAGGTTTACTTAAAAATATTATTAATAAACAATTCGTCTCCATCGGACAGTAAACATACAACCCAAGACAAAGGGTCCGCTAGACGGCAATATGCTCGCCCCCTATTACGTCATGGGATCGAAAATCATAATTGATGAAGTGTGGGTGCTATAACAGCTCTGCCTACCCCTTCGGGATTTACAGACGTGAGTATACATATTAAGGATCAGGAACACGAAAATAACAATTTTAATCAGAAAGCAACGCCAAATTATTGCCAGCCAAGGTGACGTTTAGTAGGTTATGAATATGACTGCTAGGCGCGGCTTCGATTCCCGCTCAGTGTAAATATTTGTATGCATGAATATGTTTATTTGCGTTGGTCTTCGTATTTTTGTGGCTCAGAGAGCACGTTAAGTCGTTATTATAATACGGACATCAATTATAGCTGTTACAGGTAGTTTGAGAACAAAGTTCAATAACTGCAATTTCGATATTGCCAATAGGTTGTAGACGGCAAAAGGAAGTCGTTTCGTGGAAAATATAGAAGTTCAACCAAACACGTAGTTAGTCTGAAAAAAGCGGACCCCGGACTCCGAGATATATAGCGAGGTATATAGGAATGCAACTGGGATGGACGATAGGGTGAAGAAGAAGAAGGAACGCCAAATAACAACATTCTGTGTATTCACTCAATAAGCACGATAATTACTTTCCATCAGGTGGGCCGTGTGTTTGGCTGCAACTTAAATTGTAAAAAAAAAACATACATACATATATAATCACCTATTCCCTGGAGGATAAGGCAGCGGTGAATTAACACCCACATTTCACTAATCATTGGATTCGGTCCCACGTAATAGGGGATGAGCCTATTGCCGCGTTTCGAGTACTATTTAACCAGCCATGTATCTGGGCTGAAAAAAATTAAATCCTCGTACATCCATACTTAATATTATAAATGCGAAAGTAACTCTGTCTGTCTGTCTCTCAGTCTGTATGTTACGCTTTCACGCCTAAACCACTGAACCGATTTTGATGAAATTTGGTATAGGGGTAGATTAGACCATGAAAAAGGACATACGCTATGTTTTGTCGCGATAACCGATATCCATGCGGGCAGAGCCGCGGGCAAAAGCTAGTTTTACTATAAAACGTGATCTTGTAATGTCAATTAGGTGTTTATATTTATATATTTGTTTTATTTATCCCCAGAGTGTCAGGCAGAGGTGAATTTTCTTAACTTTAGTACAGACACATAATTGAAGTAGTGACAAAATGTAATATTAGTAAAAATAGAAATAAAAGAATTAACACGCACATTTCAACAATCAATGTACCTATTCAGTCCCACGTACATTATTCCGATGAGCCCCAAACTATTGCTAATCAAATGGATTATTGAAAAGATGCAATTAAAATACAAACTGTTTCTGAGCAAAAAACAATAGGATTGAACAATAATATACAGGGTGAATTTTTGATCAGGGCTTGGATGGCCATTGGCCAAATCCGAAACTATAAGGAATAGCGAAACTGATTTTAATGAAACTTAGAACGTCATCATTAGATTTTTGAAAAACCAATAATCCTAGCTGGGAGTCGGCCCCGTTGATTTTGAAAAAGCCACACGCTGGTTATTACACCATACGATGGTGTCGCTGTTAAGGATAAATTTCTGCAAAGTAATGATACACGGCAAATTCGGAAAATTTGGAATTTAAGAAAATTCATATCATATGTTTAGTCAGTGTCATAAATATCTAGACAACCGACGTCTCGAAATGATCTTAAAACCCTCGTATTAAGAGCAAATCAAACTGTTTTATTGATTTATATGGTATTATTGTTCAAACTTAAGGTGTGTACCAAATATCAGAACAATCGGTCAACTGGAAGTGGGTCAAAAAACGAAATTAAGATCATTTTGAGCACTTTGTTCGTCGACATCTTTCTGATGCTGACTGTACCTAAATTTTGTATCATAATTTGTTTCGTTCGAACAGATCATAACTATTCTGTGTTTTAAATTATACTCAGAATGATTCTGGTAGGCTGGTAAAATGTGAAAGAAGAATATAAATCTCGCTTTTAATTTCGTCCTTTTTTTCTTTTAGTGTATAAGAAAAAAAAAAGGAAATTAGAACGATATGCATATTGGCACCGTTAATTTAGATTCTGTTCGTACTTTGTTTAGTAATTTATTAAAAAAAAATATTTTGAAATATAAATTCTGTAATTTGAAGATGGATTTAACAAATGATGAACGATTTGATTTAATAGAAGCATATTTTTTCAATGGAAGAAGTGCCGTTGGTATGGTACAGAAACAAATATCGTCATCGTACTTTCCCCACTCTTAAGTGCTTCCAAATAATTGTTAGTAATCTTATACAAGGAGGTAGCTATCGCCAAGCAAAACTATTAAAGCCACGTATTTCTGACGGAGATTTAGAAACAGTTATTTTGACCTATTTTGAGTCATTCTCCGCTAATTCCACCCGAAACGCAGCTGAAACCATTCAAGTGTGTATATAAAGTTTAAAAAAATACAAGTATGAAATATTACCGCCACGAACGCATTGTGCATTGTGTGATTATTTAAAACGGCTTGATTCTTGCAATTATGTACATAGTTAATTTGGAAACTCGACAACGACAGACATTTCTTATCCAATATTTTACTGTCTGACGAAACAATTTCTTCTAATAATGGGATATATTATCGAAATATAAACATTACTGGTCTCGAAATAATCCTTTGCGGGTAACCGAAGCGCATTGCCAGGTGCGATTTTCATTTAATTGTTGGTGCAGTATTTTGAAGGAAAGAGTATTTTATTTTAAAATTTATGACGGCACGTTGTTGATGACTTTTAAAAATGTTGAAATTTTGAATGAACTATTTGAAGATCCGAAAAATTTGCCTTTGGCATTTTATATTTATTATTATATATTATTATTTTATACGGCTATTATGAGCTCCAGCTCATAATAGCCGTATAATAAAAGAGATTTTGATTCAGCTTTGATTTCGCGACAATTTTATTGCAACGCATGGTCCTGTACCTTGGCCAGCGAGATCCCCAGATCTTACCCCCTAAGATTACTTTTTCTTGGGGTATGTCAAAAACGAAATTTACAAAGACACGTATACGATACAGTTGATGACTTGAAACATTCTTTGGAGAATATTGTAAACGGAATCAATAACATTGTAATATTGAATGCAGTACGATCCTTGAGGTCTTAAATCCAGCTATGTATAGAAAACAATGGTCTACATTTTGAATTCTGAACCAGTTATCGTAAGAAAAATAAAATGTATTTTGTTAAAGATGATCTCATTCCTTTAGTTTGCCGTATGTAATTACTTCCCAGAATAAGATTCTTAATAGCAACACTATCGTATGGTATAATAATATAGAGTGTGTTTTCTTTTTTTTTCAACAAAATGAGTTCGATTCCCAGCTATTGGTTTTTAGTTTGATTGAAGTCGGGCCCGTGAATCCTTTGAGCGTTTTACGCTATTCCTTATAAATTTAGGATTTGGCAATCCAATCCCTTTTGAAAAATTCAACTTGTATAGTGCTCTTCTTTTAATAAAATTAAATTAAAATATTTTAATAGAATGGGGGTTGCCCATAACTAAGACTTGGAATCTTTTAAAACTGTTTATAGCTAAACGCTAATAAGAGCTGGCAACAAATCATATAGGAACGAGTTCATTTCTCCTTTACTCAATAAACTATTTATGTAATAATAGTAATTTTACTGATACCTACTGATTTATATATGATATGAATTTCCAAAATAAAGAATATTATAGGGTCGGCGTGAGAGACTATGAGGAAGAATAATAAATACTCACGAACTCATAATTTGATTGATTACTTTAAATGTGCACTAAATGTCATTCCTAGAGTTTTTTATAGTTATGATTGGGGATTAATGAATTTAGAATGTAGGTTCCACTCAACCGATTGCGATCACACAAACGTATGTCTAACTAACCAAAATTTTACAAACAAAAAAGTATCATTAATAAAGCAGAACCCATTTTTTTTAAATATCACCAATGTACAGACACGACCATTTTACGATTATAATAATAGTACTGTAGATGTATAAATTTTGTATATACATAAAAAATCATTTTTTACTTTAACCATTTTTGAGATTACATTTATTCAAATAAATAGGCACATTAACATTGTTGCCTTGGTGAAATCTCAGATTATAGACCTTCAATAATGTTCAAACTCATAATTTTTAATGAAGAATGGTTGAATTTCGACCACTGGGCGACCACTAGTTTTTAACATATTTTTTTTGAATACCACTTAGGTGGCAGACAAGCACACTGCCCACGGTTACACTCGCGCTGCCCACCCTGAAGAAACCTTCTAATGCCCCTCTTGAAGAACCCCATATTGTAGTATTTAGGCATATAGTGCGCTTTGAACGATAAAATAAAATGTAATGTACACAACGTGTGTTTATTTACAGGTCAGCGGGCTCAAGTACGAAACCCAATTACGCACACTAAACCAATTCCCAGAGACTTTACTGGGGGACCCATCTCGAAGAATTCGGTACTTCGATCCGCTAAGGTCTGTATTATTTCGATTAATAATATTTAATTCAGCTTAATCTAACGTTTCTGAAATAACCTAATTGAAAACCTAATATGTTGTAGTCCACAACTGCCCCCTCTCATTTATTGATGCTGTTGTTGATAGTTGCGCTTCGGTCTAAACTGTGGCGTTGTAGTCTAGCATATTAATTAAAAAGCAGAATACAACTTCTGATTCACGGTACTATGACATTTTCTTGTAGGAACGAATATTTCTTTGACCGAAATCGGCCATCGTTCGACGCCATCTTATATTATTATCAAAGCGGTGGTCGGTTGAGACGACCTGTAAACGTCCCATTGGATGTTTTTTCCGAAGAAATTAAGTTCTATGAGCTCGGAGAGCAAGCAACCAACAAATTCCGGTAAGTAAAGTACGACGGGCTGGTAAAATACGTATGTTTATTAGAATGTATATTATATATCATTGGTAACCCCGTCAAATCGCTTGCAGGGAGGATGAGGGATTCATAAAAGAAGAAGAAAAACCATTGCCCTCCAATGAGCGCCAACGTAAAATCTGGCTGCTTTTTGAATACCCTGAAAGTTCCCAGGCCGCGCGTGTTGTGGCAATCATCTCGGTGTTTGTTATTCTACTCTCCATCGTCATATTCTGTCTGGAGACTTTACCCGAGTTTAAACACTATAAGGTGTTCAACACCACGACCAATGGCACCAAGATTGAAGAGGATGAAGTACCCGACATTACCGACCCTTTCTTCCTCATCGAGACGCTCTGTATCATCTGGTTTACTTTCGAATTGATAGTGCGATTTTTGGCGTGTCCGAATAAGTTCAACTTCTTTAGAGACGTCATGAACATTATTGACATCATTGCCATTATTCCATATTTTATAACTTTGGCGACCGTGGTTGCCGAAGAAGAAGATACATTGAACCTACCCCGCGCACCTGTATCTCCCCAAGACAAGTCGACCAATCAGGCGATGAGTCTTGCCATTCTCCGTGTGATTCGTCTTGTGAGGGTGTTCCGTATTTTCAAGCTTTCGCGACACTCAAAAGGTCTGCAGATCTTAGGCCGCACGCTCAAAGCCTCAATGCGGGAACTCGGCCTTTTGATATTTTTCCTGTTCATCGGTAAGTTCCTTGTTATTTTTAGTTTCAGGAATTAACTTAAAATATATAGTAAAATATCTCATTACCTCACAGACTGGTCAAATAAGAGCAGCACAGTTTTGGCATTATAAAAAGTTTAATGCCGTTTTATAATTGTCAGTTTTGGTTAAAGTGTACTGGTTTTTGAAATAAACAGTACTAAGTCTACAGTTGTGGCGTATTTCTCATAAAATTAAGATATTTGGCATTTAGTATGTAAATAATGCTCAGGTTGTTGTGTGTATGTACACACAACTACAAGATAAATAGATATTTTTTTATTTTACACCAACAAATGTATATATGTGACTATTATTAGTCAACTGCTACTAAAAAATATTCATTGACATAATATATATAATATCATGAAATTGCCATTCTTTTTTCATTAGTAGGCATATGTGTAATAAATAATACCACATAGTCGT
Source organism: Eilema sororculum (assembly GCA_914829495.1). Lineage (NCBI taxonomy): Eukaryota > Metazoa > Arthropoda > Insecta > Lepidoptera > Erebidae > Eilema > Eilema sororculum. The sequence goes on along the minus strand of OU618532.1, from coordinate 17,921,880 downwards.
ATGAGATGTATTAAATGAAGGATGGTAATAATATATCAAAGCACGCGAAGAAAATAAAAATAAAGTATCTCTTATTTGGCTAACCTGTATTTTAAAAACATTCTTTAAAAAAAATGATTACACTCTAATCGAGTGGACTAGAGACAGACCAAAGCAAATTCAACTTAGATCGGACACCAGTAAATCTACATAATTACATAACGCTGGCGCAGGCCAATAGCTCATTGTCCCCAGTAGGAACAGGCTGGGCACGCAAGGCACGTCGCCAACTGAATGTGCCCTAGCGTGCACATTATATTTTGTGTTCGCAGGAGTGGTCGTGTTTTCGAGTGCAGTATTTTTTGCTGACAAAGATATCACAGGCACTAATTTCGAATCCATTCCTGACGCCTTTTGGTGGGCCGTCATAACCATGACCACCGTCGGGTATGGCGACATGAGGTGCGTTTGCCTCTACCTGTCGCTAGCCTGCAGTCCGTGGCCATGCCATCCTTACTCTTCCTGCAACCCTGCTCGCAATCCTGCCACTGTATGTTCTCCGTTGGTGTGTGCTTGTTCTTCAAGGTGTGGTGCTGTTTTCGTCGGCGGTGTACTTCGCCGAGGCCGGCAGCGAGAACAGTTTCTTCAAATCCATACCAGACGCCTTTTGGTGGGCGGTCGTGACAATGACGACCGTAGGATATGGAGACATGACGTATGAGACTGCGATTTCACCCTAAGTTTCATAATTGCCTTCTCGTTCTCCTTTCATTTCATTTTATTTCACAACCTTGCAATGGTTTATTTAACATTAATGTGATTATTTATCTTTCGCCACATCATGTAACCACTTTAGCTTCAGTTTGGTTTTATCGTCGGTTCGCTTAGAACTAAACTAAATCACACGTTTTTTTTCACATTTATGCTGAGACTTGCACGTTCGACAACGTTCCTTGTCTTGTTATTATTTATTTTATTCAGTCTTTGTGTCATTATTATCTTCCTGAACTATTAAAATTTTACATGTAAGCTGAGTTGTAAAATTTTCCACTTAAAGACACGCACGTACGCTCGTGTCTGTGGACGACTTATGTCGTCGGAGTGACTATCGCCCCTCAAAATGCGTATCCTATTATGTAATACACATATTATGTAGGAGAGAGAACAGCCCGCGCACTGTTGAAATAATAGCATCCCCGTGTACGAACTACACATCCACCTCCCGATATACGCACCTACGTAACGCTTATGCTAAACGTTCGATGTATTGTATGATGTTAACTGTATCGATGTTGTTATGTTGTGGCTATTACGAACTGTCCAATATTAGCTCATCGAAAATGGTGCCTTATATTGAATGTGGACACGTCAATATTAAATTCAGTATATTACTTGTTTACAGCGTGCATTAGTAACGTATGGCTTATGTGCCACTGTGTCGGCACGCTCTCATCCTGTCTATGTCTCTCTCTCTCTGTATACTTGTCAATATGCCCTATGCTCTCCCTGGCGGTAAATTTTATATACAGAAGCTACTATGTAAAATTTATGTTCAGAATGATTCATTGCTTGTTTATGTCATTGGCTTTCGATCATTAGCTTTCATACGCCATTTTCGATAGAGACATTAAGTTACATTTACGTTTAGACGTAAAATTATCAATTGCATGACTGTGAAGTCGTTAGTGTAGGTTGGAGAACGATCGTCACTGTTCATGTTTAGCACTGTTCTGTCTAGATCTTAGAATTAGTGTTTCAATTACTTTTATTTTAACTTTAAACTGTAGCATCCTGTAATGTATGTCATTGGTAAGAAACGTTTCACGAATACTATTTCGTCAGTTATTTTCCGAGACCAAATTGTTATTGTGTAACGTTTTTAGTATCAAATTTTATATATCACAGAGATGTGATCGCTGGCGATAAACTTTAGACTGCATTGCTCTAACTTCATGAAGGTTACGGTTTAACTGTAACATGCTGGCGGGAATGTATGATGATGAATGAAAGAGTAACGCTTGCGAACTACATGTTGCTTAATGCGAATAATCGTACCAATATAAACCTTATAGATTATTGATATATTACTAGTCACAGTTTTATTTTATTAGCGCCCGTTGACTGTTAATTTATTAACTGATATGTAGTTAAGCAGGTATGGTAAGTATTGAGAACACAATTGACGCATGAATATCATCAGCGTTTATGTTTGTTAACATGATATTAGTTGAACTCAGTTTATTCGGTTAGCTGCCGCCACGTGTGGTTTCACTATTTAAAGATATGTTTCTGGCGCGTAGGCCTGTTGGAGTGTGGGGCAAGATCGTGGGCTCGCTGTGCGCGATTGCTGGCGTGCTCACCATTGCACTGCCGGTACCGGTCATCGTATCAAACTTCAATTACTTCTACCACCGGGAGACGGACCAAGAAGAGATGCAGTCGCAAAACTTCAATCATGTCACCAGCTGCCCTTACCTGCCGGGGACTATGGGCCTACCTTACCTTAGTAAGTGCACTACGATTCTAATATAAGTACCGTCGTTACAAACCTTTATTTTACTTTGCCAAACATATTGTTGAATGCCTATATTAGCGAAAATTATCAAATTTGTAATAGGTAGATTGACCCTTAGATCTTAGACCGTTAGATGTTCATTCCTAAAATGTCCCTATGGCAACTTTTTCTTTAAATTATAATTCACAGCATGTGTGTTCGTGGCTTACCAGTTATATTTTACAGCATTTTATTTCGAGTTTATTCCTACGTTATTGTTTCTTTTATGTTAATTTTCGGCAATTTCAGGTGGCAAGGACGATGAGAAGGACGAGGTTTGCAGTGATCAATGACTGTATGACAGTATACTTCTGTTGTATATATTATAAGGACTTAACTTTCGACAGAGACGATATTTGTGATATTACCGTGTAAGAGACGAGCGAGTGCACAGTGTTCTTTTGTTTTTTGTGTAAATATTTTTAGTTTTAAGCGAAGATGTAAAATAATCGAATAAAAATTGTTATTAATTTTTTTAGTTAGATTTGAGTTACTTTGTAGTTAAATTTTATTTTGTTTGCGCCAGTTCTGTAAATAAGCAGGTTCGTACTCTACTTACTTTTTATTATAATACATAACGGATCACTTAATAATAATTTATTGTCAACTCGTTGACACGGTATACATAAATCTAAGTAGCCCAGTTTTGTACTAATTATACCGCTCAATATTTGTCGATCTCATAGATTTAACATTAATTTACTTTTATTTGAGTATATCAATTACACATGTCCCGGACAGAGCCACTTCAAGATCACATATATTAAACACATTATATTAATAACTGTTATATTATATACAGAATGGAATTTATTTACTCTATGAAAAAGGAAAGTACTGGGAATATTGTAACTCAAAAGAAGCATTCCTTTATTATTTAATGCCTAGATATTTCTTAGATACAAATAAATTTATCATAAATTTAACATAAAAAATAAACAAATCTGCATTCGCATCGAATTTCGAATCTTTTTGAAACTTTTTGAAAATCTTTGAATGCGGATTTAATTATTTTTTAATATAGGGATGTTTACTTACAGTAAAATTTACTATATTAAATTATTTGAGTACTTCCAGGCTCTTGTCATTAGAAACAGGCGAACTTAATTCTCATTAGTGAGCATAACCGAATATACTCATACCTACATATAACTCAGTACTGACTTGTCGTTATAACAAACTACGAAATGAATTAAGCATCGTACCCTAACTGTCACGATAACTGGGAAGAGTGACCTTCCACTAAGGATAACTCACAACTAGGTCAACGTGTGACCTTTTCCCACGTTTTTAGTCTGCAGAGCAAACATTTCCTTACTTTGAATTGCATAGATCCTCGCTGCCGGGCCAATTAAATTTAACTGGATTCTTCCTATAATATTGCAGTTCTAACGGATGATAGGTACTTAATGAAAATTATGAAATCGAGTAAGGTATCAATATTTTTGTTTGTAGCTAAACTTATATCAACAAAGAAACTGAAGCACCTCATAGTTATAGTTGCTACGACAATGGCTTAACGAAATAAATAATAGAGCCTAGTATGCCTAGTAACGATTGAAGTCGGCGTAACCCTTCTAATCTTGGCGTTCACATTCAAGCAGTCCATTCAATAAGTTGGCTCGCCGGCATGTTGGCATGTGAATGATCCTTGTCACTAAATAAACACGCGTACCAAAATAGCATAGCAGTATTTTTTTGTTTTGAATTTTATTTATGTGTATTATACATTCAGTTATGTTATGATGTAAGTTGCTTTTTTTTTGTAACTGTGCATAAGTGACGTCAACTTATAGAATCTGATTAGCCAACCATTTGTAGGCGATTAACCAATATTTAGTCGTCTCTCCATTTAGTGTTTTACTATTCCTATTTGTATTATACTGTCAGCCTCGGTGCAACGGTAGCAAGAAGTCATGAACATTTGGGTTCGATTCCCGGGTTGGGCTGATTGAATAGGTATTAGCAAAAATGATGGTGGACGGCTTTGGATCCATTATTCCAAATGAATGTAGGTGAAATATAGGTATTGTATACGTACATACCTATGTTTACCCCTTTATTACACACCTCCTCCTGGACTACCGATGTGATACACTCACAGGTACACATACAGGTATTATTTCAAGTTTTCAATAGTTTGAGCTAGTCCCTTGATAGAAAATCATAAATAAATATGTATATACCTTTTAACTACAATAGCTCAATTAATCACGCTCTTACGATTAAATGCAGATAATATTATGTAAATGAGTTCTGCTAATGGATACTGCTATACACTTTTTACAAATATAGCTTAGCAAAGAGTAGTTGAAGCCGCGTGCGGTGGCAGTTGGCCAAACATAGTACTCGGTAAACTACAATACGTCTCGTACTAACTGGCTTCAGCTCCTTTCAATGTGTCGAATAATTTAATGAACATGATTTCATCCTAACAGTAAAGTACAAATTTATAGATGGATGATAGACACTTCATCAGTATAATAATAAATAAATAAATAAAATATTCCACAACATTCCACACAACGCTATCTAGACTCATGGTAAGCAAAGCTTAACTAGCTTGTATTATGGAATCTAGAATGCGGATAAACATACTTAGATACTTTTTTTTGTAAATATATACATACTATACATAGAAACACCCAGACCAATGCAAATAGCCATATTCATGCATACAAATATTTGCACTGAGCGGGAATCGAACCCGCGCCTCCTGCGTATTCATTAACCAAATTGGAAATACGTAAAAACATGAATACGCATATTTTAGTAACCATAATTGATGTGTGTTGTCTGAAAAATAAATGTAAATGTGTACCATAACACATTATTCCACAACGATAAATCAGTTTAAGTATTAGCCAGTAGGTACTCAAATTAGATACACGATAACACTGCTCAACAGAATATCAGAGAAGCTAGACAAATGAATCATAGTTTTTGTACCACAGCTAATAACGTTTTCACAAATGATTTGATTATTTAATAAAATTATAAAGCAATTAGTAGGCTAACTTTTGTTTAAATTTAGGTTGAAAAAGTCAACCTCGACGGGAATCTAATCCTGTTTCCGATAGTTCGTCAGAATTTCGTAAATATATTATGAAAATTTAGAATCTCAAAGACGTGTCCAAATAGCTCAGTTGTCAGAGCTTATCCGTCTTGAGTTTTGATTTTTCCGATATAAATCTATAAGCAAATTATTTAAAAATTAAAGACCATTTAGGTTGTACACATCGCAGCAGCTTCTGATTAATCCGTCCGTGGTTTTATTAATAGGTATCAAACCTAATAATAAAACCACTCTCAATAAGATAACAGTACCTACTATTAACAAAATACCTAGTAGGTAATAATAGATATAATAAGCACGGTTACATTTAAAAGCACAGTAAAAATAAGTAAGCCCATTCCAATTAGAAGATATTACAAACCTGACCAGCTGCACAACAACAAACAGCATTTAAAAAAAACAGATTACAATAACATCAAGAAAATGGAATAGACTCCTAACAAAAAAGCTTATTGATTCTTAATAATGAAAAACGACATCAGAATTAAACAGTTATTATATCTGCTGGATAGTTTCAGGACGGATCCACAAAAAGTCGTCTGTCAGCGATGACTCGTCCTCAGACATGATGGAGTTCGAAGAAAGCGCACTGCTGGCTGACTCTCAACTCGAGCAGAACCTGCGCCGGCTCCAAGAGGAGGAGCGTCTCCTGTTAGAACAGCAAACAGCTATGGAGAACGGCCCCTTCGACGACATTGCCGCCCTCGAGCATCAAGACGCAATACGTCTTAACCAAGTACGTTAGCATATCTATCCACGAGCACTGGACACGTCGACGTCGACGCTATGAAAACTTGTCATTTCCACTCATGGCATCATCATTTGGAAAGTAAAAAATTGACAAGGTTAATTAGTTTTTACATTTTATGATCCGTTTAACGCTACATAATTATGACGTTGGGTAACTTAACTAGATATATTTGTAAGACCTGCACCCGTCACGTTTGGATTTCTTTTTAAACCAGCTGTTTCTGGGTCTCCGCAATATCAGGTGCCCGTTAATACCTCTAGATTGTTGAGAAAAGAGTAAAAAAATAAGAGAATTGGAGAAAATCCTCCGATAGTCACACCAATCAAACAAATAAAGCGATAGGTATTCTTACGACCGATATTCAAACTGATGGTAAGTATTTCTGACCTAACTATGCGGAAATAACCATGGCTACAGCTCATGTCTCCACACGAACTTAATTTTTTTACAGCTGCAGCAGAAGGAGCTGCAGAAGCTGCAGGCTCAGCGGCTGATGATGCGCCAGCAAGGTCGCTCACACTGCGCCGAGCATGCGCACAGCTTCGCCCACGGAGTCCGCCGCGAGCAGATCGCGCGCCGCCGCGCCACCTGCACTGTGCGCGTCAACAACCTGCACGCCGCTGAGGCCATCGAGACGGATGTCTGACTAGCGGGTGAGTCGACTCCTCAACTTACAGCCAGGTCGTCATCCATCATCCACACCTCTATTTAACGCTTTACTAGGCGACTGATGGCCCTCGTAATATACTTAATACACTTGCACGAATTGGCTTCTTTTTTGAAACTTATAATGCCTTTTTTATAACACAAGATTTCATACATATCTACCGCTAACACAGACAATGGGTAGGTAAGTAAGAATTATACACTTACGAGGCCATACAAATGCCGTTTGCTTGGTAAAGAGTTATTTTTTATCCTAATCAGTATACCTTTTTCCACTCACTCCTAACATTCCAATTTATTGATCGTTTTTTCGAACTAGCTAACTGCTTATAGAAAGACAAAAAATTAGATTCATATATCACTAGATAGTTTCTCATCATAGAAGACAACTTAGTACCAGAATACCGTAGATACAAGGGAGGAACAAAAAAAATTGACAGCCATTCGTGGCTATCTTTTTGTTATTCATAGGTAGTTTTGCATTAGTCAACCATGATGCCACGGATTAAAAACTATTAGTAGTAATAAGGTAGAATTTCATAATGTATGCTAAGTAACTATAACACCAAGCTAAAAATAACATAAAGGCTTTTGGTAAACCACAGCACCTTTAGAAGGCATATCTCCGCACGCCGCGCCACAGTTCCGTACTAAATTTTATATCATATTGTTGCGTTTTATGTCATCTTTCGTCGATTTGATATAAATGATACACAGTGCAACATCAGCTTAGATTAATTTTGAAACTTCACTTATTGTATCGTGCTTATAATAACAGCTGCAGTAGTAAAATAGGCTTCTTTGAAAATCGTTTATTACTTTTAAAAAGTTCTTTTTCTTCTATAGTATTAAGAATTTTAAATATATTTGGTTTATAAATATCTAATTATATCTGCTCAGACTATGTTTTAAATATAGTAAATAGGATTGATTCTCCAATTTTGTTTCAGCGGCCCCAATAATGTTAGGTTTTCAAAATAACAGAAATATTATAAAATTTTCTATAAAGAAATGTGGGATGTGGATATAGATATCCGACAACTACTGTACAACTATATTCCGCCAGAGCTTTAGAGGACTGTATTACTGAACATCGAAGTTTAAAAGCGCAAAGCACTGTATCCATAAAGTTTAAAATATCGAATTACATCAGTCAGAATAGTCGTAATCGCGACATACGGAACGCCGAATGCTTTCTATGTCGAAATACTTTATTGAGAATGTTCCGCATCTCGATGTACGGAACGCCGAATGCTTTCTATGACACAATACTTTATAGATAATGTTCTAAATCGCCACTAATGCATTTAGGATGTTTGATCTCGATATACTTACATTGATCTGCGGTACTATTTATGGTATGTAGTAGCCAGGCGATATTATTGCGCCTAGTAAATTGTAGTTAATAATGTAATCTTAAAAACTTTCGTATAAGTACAATTGTTTATTTGCCAATTACACGTTAATCGGAAAGAGAAAAGAAAACTTTCAAACTGATCTTACTTTAATGTATCTTATTGTGTAATATACTTAATGTATATTCTATTTAAATAATGTTTTTTTAATAATATAATCTATATTCCATTTACACAATAAATGTTTTACTTTATATACTAATACTATAAAGATGTAAAGTTTGTGAGTTTGTTTGTATGTTCGGGGTAATCACCACACCCGGTTCTCCGGATCCTACTGATAAGTGGGCGAACCACGCTGTCATCTGTTGAAAATTATTTAATTTTTAGAAAGATAAGTACATTAGCCGTAGTATTATCTCGGGTAAATGCGAGCGGAGCTTCGGGCGACAGCAAGTATTAGGTACATAATATAAATAGTACCGCAGATCAATGTAAGTATATCGAGACCAAACATCCTAAATGCATTAGTGGCGATTTAGAACATTATCTATAAAGTATTGTGTCATAGAAATTATTCGGCGTTCCGTACATCGTGATGCGGAACATTCTCAATAAAGTATTTCGACATAGAAAGCATTCGGCGTTCCGTATGTCGCGATTACGACTATTCTGACTGACGTAATTCGATATTTTAAACTTTATGGATACAGTGCTTCGCGCTTTTAAACTTCGATGTTCAGTAATACAGTCGCTTTAGAGGAACTACTCTAATTCGGCACTGACTTCAACAAATATTCTACGCGCATTTATATATTTTCAGTTATTATTTTGTAATAAATTATAAACTTTACTTTTCAGTTGATTTTCATTCATCTAGAATGAAAATGGGTGTTGAGATTTTTTGGTAAAGTTAACATAAATTTCCTATACAGTACATCTGCTAAAGGATTGACATGATACCCTCTACTACGAGACATCCATATTGTACACTGGAGGAGTTCTGTTGTCTATTTTTGTACTCCAAGTCTAAACAATTCCAGCATGTCCTTGACCACAGGTATTGTTATTTTCACAACTATCCTGTAACATGGTAGGTACATAATATATCTACCATGTTACAGGATGGTTATAATTTGGATAATGGATTTTATAAAGACATTTTTTATTAATTTTTAATTCCCACTTTTTAGTTTTCGTAATATTATGTGGAATTGGAGTGCTAATCTAGACAAGTCCAACGAACCCAAACATGTTCATGACCATCTACCGTCTCCCTAAACTCGACGTGCCTCTTATGGCCACCATCTATCATATGAATCAAACAAGCCCATACTCGAAAGGGTTGTCATTTAATTACTGTTTTCCTGTGGCCATCTTCCAGCTCCATCATCAGATCCCGACTACCATCTACCATGAAAATCAAACGAGCTGAAAATCGATAGCGTTGCGTCATTTCTTTTTTGAGTTCCTAAGACCACCTTCCAGCTCCATCATCAGACCCTGATTACCGTTGAAAGACAAATTGCTCGTGAAGACAATTCAAATGAGCCCTAATTCGATGAGGTTGTGTCGTTTAATTGCGAAGTTCCCTTGGCCACCTTCTAGCTCCATCATCTGATCAGCACCATGTCATCATAATATTGCATTGTCACGCGATTTGCACACATATAAAGTAACCGGCTAGTTGGTCAAATTTCATTTGCAATATTTGATGACAAAGGTGAAAATAAATAAATTCGCCAGTGCGGTTACAAAACGTCAAAAATTACTAAAATAGGAAAGAATTAATGACAGCATAAGACGTGCGGTTTTTGTCTTCATTTACCACAAAACCTCTTTCTTTTTAAGAAATTTCATGAAATTGTATCTCGTTATATCACGATCATATAGCTTTTTATCTATACATATAAAATTACTTGTCCCGACTGAATGACTGACTGACTGATTCATCAATGCAGAGCCTAAATCGCTGGACCTACAAACTTGACATTTTGACAGTAGATGCATTTTATGATGTAAGCATTCACTAGAAAATGATTTTTGGAAATTCTGCAAGTAAAGGGGTAAAATAAGGGATGGAAGTTTGTATGAAGTCCGTAATTTTCAGAGGTAGATGCACTATATTTCATAAAACTGTGTTTTTTAAGAAATAAATGAACACGATCAGCGTTTTTCAAAATCTAACTACTAAGAGGGTAGAATAGGTGTGATAAACGTTTATGGCAACATCGTCATTTTCAAAGTTAGGCGGCGGCGCCGTTTATTACCCGTGTTACTACCAATCTTACTACTAGTAGTAACACCGGTAATTGAGTTACTGTTCTTACTACTAAAGTTGAAAGTTGTTGGAACAGTAAAAAGAAATTACCCATGTTACAACCGTAAAATTAAAATACAATAACCAAACAAAAATGACGAAATTGTATTTTATTGAATAAACATGAAATAAAAAAGATAAAAACAGGCAAATAATTTCTCATGAAATAAAAAAGATAAACATGCCAATCACCGCAATTGGTTGTAAAAGAAAAAAAATAGACAAATCACAACAATCGCTTACGAAAAAAAAGAAAACAGGAAAATGACAGTAATTTCCCATGAAATAAAAAAAAGAACGTGCCAATCACAACAATTAGGTACTTGTAATAAAAAGAAAAACAGGTAATTAACCGTAATGGCTTGTTAAATAAAAAAGAATAACAGGAATTTAACAGAAATTGCTTGTAAAATAAAAAAAAGAAGCGGGCCGATTTTAATCGGTTCGACTACCGGTTGTGGCATTTCTGCCGGGATGCGAGAGATATGCTTTCGGCGATCGTGCCTTTTGGTCGGTTCGAGTCCGACATAACCGCCTCCATGGACTCCGTGTGGGTGGTTTCAAAACGACGCCAACTTTACCAAAACCCTTTTAAGTCAGTAATATAATGAACTGTAGAAGTGAAATTTTCGTACGACAAATAGTTTTCAAGATATTAATGCGCCGCCGCCGGAAAACGCTCCATACAAAATCTTCCGCAATATTGTAAAGACACACATCGGTTGCGCGTAGTGCAAATGTATGGAGTGCAAGAGAATATCGCATAAATTTATCTCGGTCTCCGTTGCGTTTACACGTACATAGTTAGTAATAAAAATAATTTGAAATTTAATTAGGAATCGAAAACTTATCTATAGAGATCCGGTTCTTAGCATTCCATGGATTCACCGTGCGGTCGCCGGGTCCATGGCGTGGTACAGAGAGGAACACTGTGACGGCGCCTGGGACTTGCGACCCAGGTGTAGGTTTAGGGTGGCCACCTTGTGATGCATCAGCACTCACCTCCACCGTCAGTCGTGTTCCCCCCTCTACCTATCCAAATTTGGTAAGATCCTATCAACGCCGTTTTAGATATTCGTTTGAGTAAAGAGCTTACTGAAGCTCTTGGCAATCCGAGGTCTTTAAATAAGTTATACAAGGATTTAGCTGGAATTCCCCTTGCTCCTACTTCCACGGCGTAGAGTTTAACCACATAGCCATTTTTGGTTAACTCGTTGGTCAGGTCAAAGTATTTGTTTATTTTTATAGCGTGGTCTTTAGGTATGTTAGTTTCCCACGGTACTGTGAGTTCTACTAGTACTGCACGCTTTTGCTGTTTTGAAAATAGGAATATATCGGGTCTGGATGACGAGGCACAAACATCCTCCGGTATTTTATAGTGTTTCTCATACGAATCTGCGAGTAATGTCCAATCAGCGGCTGCTATCAAAATTGAGTACGGCTTTTGATTTGTCTTTTTTGAGCAGCCTTCCTTTACAAACGCGACGTCATTTCTTTGGTTTGTGGTTAAACCCTTTTTCGCTCTAGCTACCGCCAAACTTACCGCCTCACGTACGATTTCTAATACCTTATCATGTCGGCGCGAGTAATGACCCCGGTCTAATAGCGTCCTACAACCCACCAGTAGGTGCCTAGCAGTACCAATTGCTTCACCACATGAGTTACATGTTTTATCTGTGGCTTTTCCCCATCTGACAAGATTGCTTTGGTCGGGGAGGGTCAACTGGAATGCATTGATATAGAATTTAAGGAGAGCCGGTGACCAGTCGTATATTAAGGTACGCCATTTTAAGGCTTAAATTTTTTTAATTAAATGTTTAATTATTTTGACTTTTTTTTAGAATTTGAAATAATGAAATGTAGTTCCAGTTTATTATTATATTATACAAGGCAGATTTTTTCAGAACAAGCTAACATAGTAAGCAGTGTTGGGAAGGATCGACAATTTGTGAAATTTATAGACTATTTTCCTGTTTTTCTTTTTTATTTCACAAGTAATTGTTGTGATTTGCGTATTTTCTTTTTTATTTTACAAGCAATTACGGTTAAATTCCTGTTTTCTTTTTTTATTTAACAAGCACTTGCGGTTTATTTCCTGTTTTTATTTTTTATTTTACAAGCAATTGTGGTGATTTGCCTGTTTTTCTTTTTTATTTCACAAGCGATTGTTGTGATTTGCCTATTTTCTTTTTTATTTTACAAGCAATTACGGTTAAATTCCTGTTTTCCTTTTTTATTTAACAAGCACTGGCGGTTTATTTCCTGTTGTTATTTTTTATTTTACAAGCAATTGCGGTGATTTGCCTGTTTTTCTTTTTTATTTCACAAGCGATTGTTGTGATTTGCCTATTTTCTTTTTTATTTTACTATCAATTGCGGTAATTTGCCTGTTTTTTTAAATCCATAAGAAATTGTTGTGATTGGCATGTTTTTCTTTTTTATTTCATGTGAAATTACTGTTATGTGCCAGTTTTTATCTTTTTTATTTCATGTGTATTCAATAAAATACAAATTCGTCAATTTTGTTTGGTTTCTGTATTTTAATTTTACGGTAGTAACATGGGTAATTTCTTTTTACTGTTCTAACAACTTTCAACTTTAGTAGTAAGAACAGTAACTCAATTACCGGTGTTACTACTAGTAGTAGTAAGATTGGTAGTAACACGGGTAATAAAGGGGCGGCGCGGCGGGACGACGCGCGCGCGGGTGTTCCGAAATCCCATCGCGTACATACACAATAAAGACGTCGCGTTACAACTATAAGTACGATTTATTTTATTAGTTAATTAAAATATCACAAATATTCTCGAATATATATTAATCGTACGAAGAGAGTTACCTTTAATCCCGAAGGTTTAAATTTATATCAATAACAGTAGGTACTTCCTTATTACATTATGTAAACGTAAAAAGGCAGTCACCCTGCTTCATTATTGAGTGATAGACGAGGTCTGAATAATATTTAAGTTATCAAACAAGTCTTTGATACTCGTATATACTAGTTACTTGCAAATTGAAGGACGAAATTTAAAAAAAATATTTTATACCTAAAAGCTAGATTAACAGGTGGATGTACCTTTCAACGAGATCAACACACATTTATAATACCCAAAAATGCAAACATTTATGAACGCTTATTTTAATGAAATGAAATGTCGTGAACTAATTCTTAGGTGTCACAAATCCACTTGGATTTGGTGACATTTACTCGTATGTTCGTGGGCAGATTATAATTAATTTTAATATTTGCCATAGTTCATACACATTTGATACCAACACGTTTAAGTCATTTCATCGTCAAATTTTTGACCGAGCGAGTGAGCGTCTCCGTTTCCACAAGGTGTGATTTTGCTTTATCGATTTGTCGTAATCCATTTCCATCCTGAAACCAACCTCACATGCACATAAGTACCCCTGCTTAACAACGAATAAGGTAAAATATTAACTAATTGAAACCCCGACTGCTGTTTAAAAGATCGAAACATGTTTGATAAAAGGCGGCAAACTTGTTGTTGTTGTGTTCTTTGGTTAATGATTGGCCTACTATAAAATTTGTTTAGATCTTACAGTCGGGTCTTTTATTTTTAATAGTTTTTTAATAGTTTCAATGCAGGTGCACACAACTAAGACAGTTACCATTTAGCAATAGTATAGACCACGTGGGTATAATTTTGTTGGACATTCATTATATACCATTACTTACTATCAACAATTGCTGTACTTAAAAAGCGGTTGTAAAAAATGTGCAGCGGAGTTATCTTCTATGCTAACGCGGCTGTACCGACTGTCCTACAGTTCGGGTACAGGGCCTTCGGTTTGGAAGGAGGCGAATGTCCAGCCGATCCCGAAGAAGGGGGATCGCTCGGACCCAGCCAACTATCGACCCATAGCCGTCACCTCAGTGCTATGTGCCACCTAGAGGATCACTTGCTTAGTGACCGGCAATACGGTTTCAGACCGAAACGGTCAACGGGTGATCTTCTGGCGTACGTGACCCACCTTTGGGGTGACGTTATGGAAAAGCACGGCGAGTCACTGGCAATTAGTTTTGACATCGCCAAAGCTTTCGATAGGGTATGGCACAAATCGCTTCTTTCCAAGCTACCAGCCTTTGGCCTGCCTCCCAGACTATGCAACTGGGTTGCAAATTTGCTGCAGGGGCGCCGTATACGCCTTTGTGATGGACGAGCTGCGGAGTTCTTGCAGGTAAATGCGGGCGTGCCGCAGGGTTCCGTTTTAATTCCCACTCTCTTTCTTCTGCATATCAATGACATGCTCTCTAACGGAAGCATTCACCGCTATGCAGACGACAGCACCTTACACGGGAGTTATTACGCACATCCTGCGGCCAAGCAGTCTGATATCGCGGAAAAAAGGCAGCTTCTTGTCACTGAGCTGGACCGGATCCTGGACCACATTTCTCAATGGGGCGCTAGGAATCTGGCCGAGTTCAATGCCAAGAAGACCCAAGCATGTGCGTTTACAGCAAAGGTAATCTTCTTTAATTTCCCTTTCCACTCTTCAGAGCACACCACTGCCACTGCAAGATCACATCAATATCCTCGGTATGGATGTTCGCTGCAAACTGAATAACAAAAACTATATTGAGAGCATCATCAAATCAGCCTCGCGTAAACTCGGAGTCCCGAACAGAGTGAGACGTTTTTTCACGCCGGAGCAGCGGTGTCTTCTATACAAGACCCAAATTCGTTCCTGCGTGGAATACTGCTCACATCTCTGGGACGGCTCCGCAAAGTACTTACTAGATGCTCTCGACAGGTTGCAGCGACGTGCGGTCCGGTCCGCATTATTGGGAATCCTGAGGTCACGAACACCCTCGAGCCTTTGCAGATGCGTAGAGATGTTGCGTCTTTGGTAGTATTCTACCGTCTCTGCCATGGTGAATGTTCTGACAAGCTCTTCCAATTAGTCCCACCCTCTCCTTTCCTTCACAGGACGACATGTGCAGGGCTAAGATGCCATCCATATACGGTGCAGAGTATACCTGCTAGAACCAAGCGTTTCAGTGACTCATTCCTATGCCGCACGACTAAGACCTTGAACTCCCTGCCAGCTCACGTGTTTCCTTCTTCCTACAGTCCAAGGTCCTTTAAGCGGGGCGTGAAGAGGCACCTAATAAGGCCGTCAAGCTGAGTGCCACCACTCAGCAACATGGTACATGTTTGCGATGGTGACCCGCTCTCCGAGACTTTGCCTTTAGCTTAACATCAGGCGAAGTGAAGTCAAATTGACGTGTCCTAGATATAAAAATAAAAAATTGCCTCAAACCAACTACACCAAAATTTACCTCAGACAAGAGACAGTGAATTCGGCGATAAGTAACGACTTTAGGTAACTTTGTGATATTTTAATTCAAGTATGTTTTATAAAAGATTATCCTTATCCTTTATTAAAGAAATTAGTGTAAATGTATATGACGCAGGCTGTTAACTAACGGCCGTTCCCAATAACATTACTTACAGTTAAAGATAGATCGCAACAGTCAAATTTGACGTATCGGCTGTTTAAATTCAAAACATGGTAACTGGATTTTTTGCATGAAAGCGTAGAGGACGCATAGCAGTATAATTTTACTTTCCGAAATTGGTGTGGAATCGAGTTTTTGTGTATAAAAATAGTGGATTTTAGCCACAACGCCTTGGACAAGTTAATTGGCTATTACAGTGAATTGTGACTCTACGCGTTCAATACCAATCTCCCCAGGGAGCTTTTATTAAAGTCCCCACCTTTACTGAGGCAGCAATCATCTCATTCATCGTCATCAACATCATTAACTCATAATCGTCATCATCAACAATCATTTTTTAACTATTATATGTAATATATATATATGTGTGTGTAATATAATCTATACATATAATAAATCTGTAAACGATCGATGTCTGTACATGGAAAGGAAATGAGAAAAATTGTTATAGGGGGACTTTATAAACGTAATAGATGCCAAATAAACGTTTTTTGGAATTTTAGTCTGTTTGTCTGTTTATCTGTTTATCTGTTTATCTGTTTATCTGTTTATCTGTTTATCTGTTTCTCTGTTTCTCTGTTTCTCTGTTTGTCTGTGAGTTTGTGCACGCTAATCTCAGAATCGGCTGAACGGATTTGGTTGCGGTTTTCACTAATATATTGTGGTAGGCTTCACTTAACATTTAGTGTTTGTTTTATTGAAATCGGTTCATAAATAAAAAAGTTATGTCAATAATAGCATATCACGGCAAAAAAATTGTGATTGTGTTAATAGATCGAACCAATAAAGAAGCAACAACAGCTTACAAGAAGATATTATTTCGGTCATAGGCATCTGAAGAACTTCGAGAGGCCAGAGTTCTACATCTCAGCCAAGTCAGGTCAGGTTACTGCAGAATCTTCGGCACAGCAGGTGTCTCGATAGAATTCACATTATTCTCGAACGATTTTCTCTCGAATCCAACAAATTAGTAAGCAGCTGGTTCGGTAAAAAGACTCCTGGCTTTCATAATTAATATCATCACGCTATTATAATAAGGAATGGGGCAGAATGTTTTTATGACATAATATGTAAATGTCTATTTCACACTACGATTTCATGGTAACTGTGGCTCAGTACGTCTGCGGTGGATTTATAACTTAGTTGAGTCGCGTTCGAATCCATTTAAGATAATTTTTCTTTTTTTATGGTTTTTTATTTACTTTTGTTTAACTTTTTTATTTTATTGTGTATTTGTTGTATTTTTTTGCATTTATAGTTTTATTTGAAGTAAAATATAAATTCTATGCTTAGTATTCTATAGGTAGTACATAAAACTAGGCTGTGTGACAGTAATAGTAGAACTTATTATATAATATTCTTAGATCTACCTATACAAAATTCTTCATTTCGGAGATTCCATCACTTTGGGGCAAGCGCAATATTGGAATCAAACCGGTTAAAATTTAACAGAGGAATGGGGCATTGGGGGTATTCTGGGGTTAGGTACCCCAGTATACCTGCCTTGGTTACCTATCATAAATAGGCGGTCTCAACGTGAAGAGCAGGGATTGCTTCGGCTAGGGTGATGGGTAGCCTAAGCTATCACCATCAAAGCCGCGCTCATGGAGGAAGTAAATCGTTGCACCTTCTCTGAAGCACATTAAGTATTCTGGGAGATAGTTGTCCCTATCGTATTACCGTCTCTACCATGGTGAATGTTCTGATGAGCTATTCCAAATTGCCTTTAACTTAACATCAGTCGAGGTGAAGTTAAATTGACG
Source organism: Eilema sororculum (assembly GCA_914829495.1). Classification (NCBI taxonomy): domain Eukaryota; kingdom Metazoa; phylum Arthropoda; class Insecta; order Lepidoptera; family Erebidae; genus Eilema; species Eilema sororculum. Next base: position 17,903,928 of record OU618532.1, on the reverse strand, counting down.
TGTCCTATATAAAAAAAATTCGGATCTTAAAAAGAAGAAAACACATGTGTGGGCAGAGCAATACAGTTCTTAACCGCCTGATAAAGAAATGAAGTTCCGAACAGCTTGGTTCGAGGTGGCATTATTTCTACCGTATGTGACGGACGGAAGGAAGGAGAGATTAGTTGAAAGACTCCAAATAGGCTCTTTCACTCGCCGTGGTGCGGTAGAAATGGTAAAATACAGCCAGAGAGACAACGTCTTTATGCAACTGCAGACATTATACAATGTTAGTGACCTGATGACTACCAACGCACGCCGCTGCGATATTATCGATTCCGTCTAATAAGTAGGTATCTAATAGTAAATACGTAGATAAATCTATCCCAGAAATGATAACAGTACGCCAGGAGAAGCCAACCTATGTATTAGGTATATAAAAGATACGGCTGCTCCTATTATATAAAAGAGACTGAATGTGGGCAGAGAAAAACTCAGTTCCGTTAAATTTCATCAGACCAAAAAAGTCCGACACGTGGACATCAACTCCAGTAACAATTTGGAAGTATCTACATCATCTGCTGGAAACAAGCTTACCAATACAAGGAATATAATAGCAAAATGAGGCTATATGACCCCATCCAAGTCAATGCTGTATTTGCTCTCTTGCCCACTGCGCCCCTCTTCTCTACCTGTGTGTAAAGCAATGAACAACGATGTGACTGTGGTCGATGGAATTTATCATAAAACTGGAACTACCGACCATTGGCTCGGCAAAGAAGAGAACCACTGCTCACTGCTCAGGGCGTGCAAGGCACCGGGTTTTCTTGAAACTATTTTGTGTGATACTTGATGTACTTATTTTAATTTGTTCAGTTCGCAAGTGGTGGCAGCATGTTTTAAGAATTTGGGAGGAAGGAAGAATATTTAAACCATTAAAACTGGTGAACATTACCAAGTCCAAATATAACAATGTTCATCACATACTTGATAATGATTTCGTCAGCAAAATGTTGAATTTTTCAAAATCCTTCAGCAATATTTGCCAAGCCAATAGAAGAAGTCTGTCAATTTTCGTAGTTTTCAGTAGTTTAGCCCTGTATTTATAACTCAGTCACTCAAAAGACTGTCTTCATAATATTTAATTTAAAAATACAAGGTGGAAGATGTCAAGCGAGTTTTCGAAATGATTTGAATACAGTTTGTAATAATATAAATAATGTTTCCTTTGCGTAAATTCATTTTATTATTTCCAGTACTTCCGTTCCAGTTGGGATGAAAATCTTCCACCATGTTTAATAATGAGTTTGAGCTATTCCGAACTAAACGCGAACGAAGTCGCGGGTAACAGCTAGTACAAAATAAGATTAAACTTGATAGTGGCTAAATGCGTAGCAAAAAACCAGAAAAAAAATAGAAACTCCTTGGTTACCAAGAGGAACTCCCTATTTAATCGTTGGGGCAAATCCTACCGTAAGAGAATACATTTTAGGCCTTTTTTTTTTTTTTTTTTTAACCGTGGGGGAAAATCCTTCATGGATGTTATGCCGGACTCCTACCGACTAAAAACCCCCACGGTAACGCCCAGAAGCCTATGGATGGGAGCCCCGGGTAAGCCCTCGGAAGGAAGTCCCAGGACTCCCATCAGACCTACGGCTACAATTGCGGCCTCGTCTCGGGGGTGGTTCGGGTGCTATCCCGCGTCTATGGGGGGGTTTTCGGGTGTTATCCCGCTTCTTAGGGGGGGGGGGGCGTGCGTGAATCCCTCACGTCACGCTGCCGTCATGGGCCTGCTTCTGTAAAGACGGTGAGCAGCCAACTCACCGTCCTCAGGCCCCCGGTCATGGAGGCCGATGGTCTTCGGCGAAGACACGTCGGCGGTGCTCAAGCCGCCGACTGCGGAACTCGGGTGGGAGAGTTTTCTCCCGCTCTCGCCCCGCCGCCTCTTTCACGAGCATGACCTGCTCACAGAAAGAGGCGGCGCAGTCCCACTTACTCCCGCTGGAGACCATGGCTCGCACCATGGTCTCGAGCGAGAGGGTGCCCACGCCCAGACCCACCACGAGGACCTGGCGCTGTTGCGCCCACGCCGTGCACTCCACCAGCGTGTGGAGCGCTGTGTCATCGCTGCGGTCTTCGCAGTGCTGACACTCGGCCGTGGTTTCCCGGTGTCTTCGCCACAGATACCTACCGAAGCTACCATGCCCGGTAAGTATCTGTGACAACCGGTAGGAGAGAGCACCGTGTCTCCTCTCCAGCCACTCGTCCATGACCGGTCTGACGGCCGCAATTGTGGCGAATCCCCCCTTTGGTTGCTCAAGTCGCATCTTCCATGTCTCCACGGTTTCCTGGTAGAGCTGGGACCGCTGGGCCTCGATTTCTCGAGACGCAGGCCATTGGCCCCGCTCCAGCGCCTCCTTGCGCCATATAAATAGAGACGCAAGGGCTCTCGCTTCCAGGTCCCATGGAGGGGTCCCGGCTAGGAGGCATGCCGCCTCACCAGAGATCGTGCGGTATCCCCTTATCACCCTGACGGCCATCGCCCTCTGTGGGCTCAGTAATCTAGCAACATTACTGGCCGTCAGGTTCTCCGCCCATACGGGGGCCCCGTATAGGGCCATACTTCGCACGATCCCCAGGTACAGTCTCCTGCAGGGGGCGTTGGGTCCCCTGATATTGGGCATCAGCCGCGCGAGTGCGGCTGACGCCCCCCTCAGTTTTGGGACCAAACTTCCTGATAAGAAACTCAAATTTGAAATTCCGCGCATGTATTCGTTTTTGTTATATTATCCGTGTGGTGACGAGAAAAGACTACAAGTATCGCATCGTATTCATCTGAGGGGGTGTTTAAAGAGATCAGTAACGGAAAAATACGCAGACGACATCACTGCGAGAGAAGGAAACCTCAAAATAAAACCATGTTCCAACCCGTCTGACCAGCGCAGCGTAGAAACAGTAGGCTAAAGCCTTCCAACATCCCAATTGAAATAGGCTAATTGATTGTTGACTGTATTAGGAATTTATACGGTCAGTTAAAATTGAGCCGCTTCTGTAAAGCATATACGTAATAAGGACCATGGTGATGAATTGATTACTTTTACTGGCTCTAGACAAGAAAAGAAAATGTCGATACTGCGTACATCCGTTAATCACTTAGAGATTAACGGAATATCAATACTATCTCAATGAGTCCTTGATATCAGGTCTGGATCTGGTCTTTACGTTTACCGCTGAAAATCAAATCTATAACCTAGTAAGCAGACTTACTAATGTTTTGATACTGTTTTCACAGTCTTATCTGAATAAATTTACAAAAAATATAAAGTATACGCGATTTGAATATAACTATACACTTAAACGATTACGAGTTATACAAACTAAAATGTCAACAATATAACTCGTTGGATTTAATTTATTTTAGCATTATGTATGCTAACTATTAAATCGGAAACATCGGAAATTTGGCTCTACTGAACATTTTGGTTAGAAGGAGTTACTATGTTTTGCATTTAAACAGCCGAGCACTTCATCCGTAGATGCGATCAATCTTTAACTGTAAGTATGTTATTGGGAACGGTGGTAAGCGGCGCCGTTCGAATAACGGCTAAAATGATATTCAGTCGTATCGTTTGTTACAACATGAGGTACCACCCGGAAACAATACAAAATTACATACATACCTATACGTACCTGTAAATCACCGAGAAGGTAGTCAGAATTTGTGACAAGTTTATTGAGAAAGTTGCTCAATCCGACTTGGATAGGGTAGGTTAAATAGGGTTATTTTTTTATAAGTTTGCAGAAGTCATTCTTTCGCTTAGCTGTTTTCAAACGTCAACGACCGCCATTTGCCTAGCCGTTTAATAAAATGGCTAAATATAATCGAGTGGCGCCACCGCTTAGTAAAGAGCCTAGGTTCCTAGGCAGTTAACTGAACTGAGAATGATTATTTTGGTAAACAACTTTAACTCGTTACATATCTTAAACTATCCTTAACTTATTTAAAATGAAAAATGATAAAAGGAACCTAAAAATGATTTTAAAATACCTATTCGACAACACCCCACTTGACATAGTTTATCGACTTTTTTTAATTTAGACAAAATGGCGTCTGGTTGTCTCTGTGGTGAATTTTGATTACTGTCATGTCTTTAGTCACACTTGCATGGTTAAGACAAATCGATTGACGTAAGAATGATCAAAATCGGCATATGCGTTTGGTCTCTAGAACGCCACATAGAAACAAACATACATACATATATACATAGACTGATAAACACATTACCCTCCTTTGCGTCGCGCAGTCAGGTAAAAAGAGCTATGTTTGGCCATATCAAGAGTGGGTGCAATCATTGAAGGCACATGTTTCCTTCTTGTACTCTCTCTTTCAAGTCTACTTTCCCTATTTTTAAAAAAGTGTGTGTTATGGCCAGAAACGTCAGCAGAACCATAATATATGGACAGGGTACTGTTAAGATCCTCAGTTCTCTAAAATTTTATCTACAGGACTGCTGTTGGTCTATGCGTACCATTGTTCTAATGGCTCTCTTCTGTGCTACGAAGGCTTTCTGGACATTGTACTCATAACTGCCTTCCCAGAAAATCATACCGTATCTCAATTTTGATTCGACTAAGGCGAAGTACACACATCTAAGCTGCTCCAATTGCACAAAATCTCTTAGGTTTTAGCACATAACAGGCTGAGTGAATACCGGCCTCTATGCCCGCCAACTCACATTTCCAATTCAAAGAGCCATCGACATCCAAGAATTTAACTTCATTAACTGTGTCAAGCTTATCGCCCATAATGTCGGATTTGCTGCTGTTTATTTTAAGGCAGTTTGATGTGAACCATTCATTTAGGTAATCAGTGCCACGCTGATCCTTCCATTTAAATCAGAAATGTTGCCGACCGATATAATAGCGCTGGAATCGTCAGCAAATACCGTCAGATTCCAATGTTCTGGTAATTTTGTTCATCGCACTGTTAATCAGGTCATTGATAAAGATAATGAAAAAGATAAGACTGAATGCAGAACCTTGAGGAACAACTGTTTTTATTTTTTACAAGCCTAGATTTAAAAGTCTTATCACATTTGGCTCGAATGCTTCCTGATTGCTCATAGCTATCAGTCTTGATTTCTACAAACATTTGTCGGTTACTCAGATATGAGGTGAACAGCTGTTTAGCTGGCCCTCGCACGCCGTAGTGCTCCAGCTTTTCGATAAGTAGATCGTGCCTCACAGCATTGAAAGCAGAACTCATGTCTAGAAAGGTGCCTGCCACTTTTTGCTTGTCATTTAATCTAGTTACTAAGTCATTTATTAAGGTGTTAATTGCGTCTAACGTCCCCACCCTCTTAAGATAAGCAAACTGTCTCGGATTGATTACCTTATTTGTACCAAGATGCCTTAGCAGTCTAATTTTCAGCAGGACTTCGAATATTTTAGATATTGTGGGAAGAAAAGAGAGATCGGTCGATACATTTTCGGATCTAGTTTTGAGCCTTTTTTATGTAACGGTACTACTTTGGCGATCTTTAGCTGATCCGCAAAAATACCGCCTTGCACGCATTGATTAATTAAGATTGCTCAATATGATAATGAGCATTTTCGAACATACCTACAGAACACTAAATCTCCCCTAGGGGAGCAGCTCGGGGGAGCTGATGGTCGGAAAGGAAAAATACTCATCAGGTGTAAAAATTTGATTTGCTTGGATACGCTTGGATCGAACATTTTAAAACTCCGGACCTTATGATACACTAGCTGTTACCCGCGACTTCGTTCGCGTTTAGTTCGGAATAGCTCAAACTCATTATTAAACATGGTGGAAGATTTTCATCCCAACTGGAACGGAAGTACTGGAAATAATAAAATGAATTTACGCAAAGGAAACATTATTTATATTATTACAAACTGTATTCAAATCATTTCGAAAACTCGCTTGACATCTTCCACCTTGTATTTTTAAATTAAATATTATGAAGACAGTCTTTTGAGTGACTGAGTTATAAATACAGGGCTAAACTACTGAAAACTACGAAAATTGACAGACTTCTTCTATTGGCTTGGCAAATATTGCTGAAGGATTTTGAAAAATTCAACATTTTGCTGACGAAATCATTATCAAGTATGTGATGAACATTGTTATATTTGGACTTGGTAATGTTCACCAGTTTTAATGGTTTAAATATTCTTCCTTCCTCCCAAATTCTTAAAACATGCTGCCACCACTTGCGAACTGAACAAATTAAAATAAGTACATCAAGTATCACACAAAATAGTTTCAATAAAACCCGGTGCCTTGCACGCCCTGAGCAGTGAGCAGTGGTTCTCTTCTTTGCCGAGCCAATGGTCGGTAGTTCCAGTTTTATGATAAATTCCATCGACCACAGTCACATCGTTGTTCATTGCTTTACACACAGGTAGAGAAGAGGGGCGCAGTGGGCAAGAGAGCAAATACAGCATTGACTTGGATGGGGTCATATAGCCTCATTTTGCTATTATATTCCTTGTATTGGTAAGCTTGTTTCCAGCAGATGATGTAGATACTTCCAAATTGTTACTGGAGTTGATGTCCACGTGTCGGACTTTTTTGGTCTGATGAAATTTAACGGAACTGAGTTTTTCTCTGCCCACATTCAGTCTCTTTTATATAATAGGAGCAGCCGTATCTTTTATATACCTAATACATAGGTTGGCTTCTCCTGGCGTACTGTTATCATTTCTGGGATAGATTTATCTACGTATTTACTATTAGATACCTACTTATTAGACGGAATCGATAATATCGCAGCGGCGTGCGTTGGTAGTCATCAGGTCACTAACATTGTATAATGTCTGCAGTTGCATAAAGACGTTGTCTCTCTGGCTGTATTTTACCATTTCTACCGCACCACGGCGAGTGAAAGAGCCTATTTGGAGTCTTTCAACTAATCTCTCCTTCCTTCCGTCCGTCACATACGGTAGAAATAATGCCACCTCGAACCAAGCTGTTCGGAACTTCATTTCTTTATCAGGCGGTTAAGAACTGTATTGCTCTGCCCACACATGTGTTTTCTTCTTTTTAAGATCCGAATTTTTTTTATATAGGACACGTCAATTTAACTTCACCTCGACTGATGTTAAGCTAAAGGCAATTTGGAATAGCTCATCAGAACATTCACCATGGTAGAGACGGTAATACGATAGGGACAACTATCTCCCAGAATACTTAATGTGCTTCAGAGAAGGTGCAACGATTTACTTCCTCCATGAGCGCGGCTTTGATGGTGATAGCTTAGGCTACCCATCACCCTAGCCGAAGCAATCCCTGCTCTTCACGTTGAGACCGCCTATTTATGATAGGTAACCAAGGCAGGTATACTGGGGTACCTAACCCCAGAATACCCCCAATGCCCCATTCCTCTGTTAAATTTTAACCGGTTTGATTCCAATATTGCGCTTGCCCCAAAGTGATGGAATCTCCGAAATGAAGAATTTTGTATAGGTAGATCTAAGAATATTATATAATAAGTTCTACTATTACTGTCACACAGCCTAGTTTTATGTACTACCTATAGAATACTAAGCATAGAATTTATATTTTACTTCAAATAAAACTATAAATGCAAAAAAATACAACAAATACACAATAAAATAAAAAAGTTAAACAAAAGTAAATAAAAAACCATAAAAAAAGAAAAATTATCTTAAATGGATTCGAACGCGACTCAACTAAGTTATAAATCCACCGCAGACGTACTGAGCCACAGTTACCATGAAATCGTAGTGTGAAATAGACATTTACATATTATGTCATAAAAACATTCTGCCCCATTCCTTATTATAATAGCGTGATGATATTAATTATGAAAGCCAGGAGTCTTTTTACCGAACCAGCTGCTTACTAATTTGTTGGATTCGAGAGAAAATCGTTCGAGAATAATGTGAATTCTATCGAGACACCTGCTGTGCCGAAGATTCTGCAGTAACCTGACCTGACTTGGCTGAGATGTAGAACTCTGGCCTCTCGAAGTTCTTCAGATTCCTATGACCGAAATAATATCTTCTTGTAAGCTGTTGTTGCTTCTTTATTGGTTCGATCTATTAACACAATCACAATTTTTTTGCCGTGATATGCTATTATTGACATAACTTTTTTATTTATGAACCGATTTCAATAAAACAAACACTAAATGTTAAGTGAAGCCTACCACAATATATTAGTGAAAACCGCAACCAAATCCGTTCAGCCGATTCTGAGATTAGCGTGCACAAACTCACAGACAAACAGAGAAACAGAGAAACAGATAAACAGATAAACAGATAAACAGATAAACAGATAAACAGATAAACAGATAAACAGATAAACAGATAAACAGATAAACAGACAAACAGACAAAAATTCCAAAAAACGTTGATTTGGCATCTATTACGTTTATAAAGTCCCCCTATAACAATTTTTCTCATTTCCTTTCCATGTACAGACATCGATCGTTTACAGATTTATTATATGTATAGATGGGGCCTAATGGGCCGAAAGGGACTGTAACTATATTTATGGCGGTTTGACTGAACCTATCTTTATGGCATTTTGAACGTCTCGACTTTTGAGCGCTTATATGGTTGTCAATAATATGGAAACTTTACTTGTACCGAAATTATTGACATTTTGCTTGCGTGATTGAGTTGATTATCTTAATTGACACTATCACTTTGAAGCTGACGGTACCTAAGTATATTCTATAGTCTTTCAACTTTCGGTATTTTTGAAACTAAGGACATGACATAAAAATATATGATTATTTATAATTAACTAGCTTTTGCCCGCGACTTCGTCCACGTTAAGTTTTGAAGAAAGGGCACACTGCTCCCGTTCCCGAGACCCAGATTAAGTGCCTCAAAGTTCTGTGAGCCTGGTACTTCATGCAAATGTACCAGAAATACTGATCCCGTGACCGCGACTCACATGAACCTATACCCGAGATAAAATAAAGGTCGAACGGGATGAAAAGTAGCCTATGTCCATTCCCTGGTTTTAAGCTACATCCCAACCACTTTTCAACCAAATCGGTATAGCCTTAACTTATAAATAGTGTAACTAACACGACTTTCTTTTATAAACATAGATAATACTTTGGCCAGCATTTTTTTAACCAATTCAAAATATTTCACCCAATAAACAGATAAGAGAAGATCGTCTCTAATCCTAACCTCTACTCCTATATAACTGTCTTCTGGTGCTATTCCTTTAAAAATGCATTAGATTTTATTTCTGAAAAATAGTCGACCACTATAAAATAGGTAGATCAACCAACTAGTTAAAACGTTAGGGACTAATAAGGACGTATCCTAATCCCGGCGACCTGGCTGATAACTGTGTTGTGTCCTATAACTCGTAATGCTATGTAGTAAAATAGCTTACGCTTACGCTTTCAGACCCGGCGAGCCGGTGCGAAGGCGTAGCGACGGTGTGGCGAGGCCGGCTGCCGGCGCGCTCCGCACCACCATGTATCGTGTAACAAGCGTCTAACTCCCCTGTCGCACGCTGACACCGCCGTCTCGGCGGATCCTGCTCATCGTTGCCTCGACCAAAGCCCTGATGCATTGAATCTTTCGACACATTCACCACCTCCAACCCTGCTGTCCAACTAACCTCTATTCCACTATACACTCAGACCCTTACACCGCGGTCCGTATACCAAATACCGACTTGTGAAGTATTATAAATAGCAGCTTTATTACAAATCCCAATACAATCCGTTGCTTAGAATAATATCGTATATTAGCGACAATGTGTTTTCAAGTACTCAAAAAATAATAAAATAATATAAAAAAATAATTCTTCTAGGATAAATACGCTTGTACGGTGAGAGCGCGACCCGCCGCGGCCCTCGCCTTTTTTTGTAAATATAATTGATACAGCTTAGTTACCGCTTTAATACACTTTCTATACATTATTGACACACGTGTAATAGGTAATAAGAAATATTCTTTGTGACAAATAATCAAAATAGGCCTACAAAGTTGTCGCTCTGTTCACAGAGGTCATTTTTCAAGCGTCGCTTTGACGCTTCTACTGCTATTTGTACATAGTAATATAATACGGGCGGGAGTCGCCCACCAGCGTACTCACTTGGATTATACATTACCCGGACATGACACTCGGACAGACACTCTAACTCGGGCGATCACACAGATCATAGCCACCATCTCAGCCCGACGGCCCAGACTTCAATCCGAACTGCCGTTTAGACCATCGAATGGCCGGCCGGACTCGGTTACGCCCAGTACGTTACAGCTGTAGCATATGCGCGAAGCTTACAAAATAACTCAAAATGGTTTCTGAAACGTTCGTTAGTACAAAACGTTCGAACGGCAGCTACAGAAAGTGGCTGCTGAATGGCAGTACCTACATTTATCACGATATTGAAAGGAATATTTGAGACACTGAAGATGAGTAGTTATAAGTTATTTATGTTGTAAATCATCGTTCGTGAATTAATATCAGTGTATAATCGTTGAATATACAGACACGTGTAAACGTCATCCTGATCCCTCAATGTACCCTGCCCTCGGTCCCGCGCCCCGTGCCCCATGCACCCTCAAATCGCGCAACAGTCTCGGCCACAATATATTAATAGGTGTACTCACGATTATGTATTTAAATGTTATAGTAGTAGTAAGACGGCATTGCCATCTTGTCTATCATCATTCTTGTTATTTTATATTGATATTAGCTCATTGTAATGCGTAGAGGAGGTGCGATCGGTAGCAAGCGCACGTCACTGCGCGCAGGTGGGGCAACATGGCGTGTGTGTCCTGTGACAGATTCTTTGCATTACGATGGTATTAGCTTATAATGTTACAGTTTAAACATATCTAGAAAGAAGTGAATTTATTATACGTATGTTTTGTATGTGATAGGCGACAGACTCGACACGTTTCATTCCAACAGTCTGGAAATCCTCTTCAAAATGACGCATTCCGTTGTTCGTTTTATGAACCGTTGCCTCGATATATTAAGTATATTGTGTCCATATCTTACATACTTGACTTTGGTTCTCGACTTCGATACATAACTACATACAAGATAGGTTTTCAAAAGTCTACATAAATTCAGTACTTTTAACTTGCAGTGACCATACCAAAATGTATGCAATAATGTGTCAATTCTAATTACTTTACCTGGCATCGGTCTGTCGGTCTATGGAATATCGTTTACACTTGTGTTGTAATATCAACATAATCATTATTAGGTATAGATTACATCCAAATAATTTTTATCATATCATTCTAACACATTTCATAGCGTTTAACATCTAGATGAAAAGACATAAATATTTACGCCCTATATTATAGTTTAGCGTAGTTAGTAGTTATTGATAGTAGTTAAGTGCTGCCCTTATACTGGGTACCGATCCTTCGATTCATCGTCTATGCGATGAGAATACTTTTATGATTAACATTTAATTCGTATATTGAAGAACTGCAATATAGATACTTACTAATCCTAATGCCCGTAAATTGGCATAGTAGTCGTATTTTTTTTTGTGATACAGTCACCTGACAGACAGTTCCAAGTTCAGCACATCTTAAAATTGATCTACGGTCCCAAGCATTTCTTCAATCTGTCACAGCAGTTTACATAAGATTAATATTAGGTACCTAATTATTAAAATCAGTGTTATGTGTAAATCGGTGTTTAATTAATTATTGACGTCTAAACGAATTTTGTGTAATATGTAATTATTAATGAAAGAGCGTGTTCTAGCAGTGGCAGTTACAGTTGACACTTGAGCCCCGCAAGCCGGTTGGAGTCGCGAAGAGTACGGTCTGAAGTTAATTCATAGTGTTATAAACGCAAGTTGGTTGAACGCGCTAGAGTTTTTATACAGTCGGTAGATAACATATATGCGCAGAATGGAACAATTAGTTGGAGCAGAGAAGCGAATTGTATTCATACAAGCACTCACTGTTAGAACTCGTAAAACCGATTTGAGACACCGAGCTAAGCTCGACACCCGGCCACGACAACAACTGGTAACAGTTTGATACATTAATGTTATTAATATAAATTGTAATATTTTGAGTGTCTTCTTCGTAATTGATATCAATAAAATCTGTCAATTAGAACTACGAATTATTTGGCAAATTAATTTATTATGATAGTCTTTGACTAACTGCAAGTCAAATTCCGTAGAAAGTTTGCATTTATCACACAAGAAGCGGAGACCATGTTAAACCTAACGTAAGAGTTAGTGGTTTTTTCACATATCCTACTGGATATGCGCGACTAACTCGCTTAAGTTTAGCCAGTATACAGCTTTTTGGCTACAGGTCGACATTATAAACAAAGAATGAAATCAGAGGTTACCTGACGTGTAACAGGCACTTACAACTGCCCCATACTTGCAAACACTATTATATAGTTACTTCATTTGTCAATATATTCGATTTTAGTTAGTATACCATGTATGCTACATAGCATGTTGCAGCGTACGTTTAACTCCGAGGCTGTTGCGACGAAATATTTAAATGTCACCAATGTCTATATATCCAGTTTAAAGTTACCACGTTAAGTTATAGGTTAGTTTAATGAAATCAGATAGCACTGGTCCTGTATTGTATCTTGTGAAGGATGCTGCAACGCGGCAATAACTAAATAACTCAACTATGACCACGTTAAACATCGAAATTAGTGCCATGCGTGGATACAGGATGGGGCGCAGCAGGCACAATTGCCCCCCTGACTCACAATTCAAGTATGTAGTATGATCTTGAACAATTTCTTCGAAATTTTCCTCCTCCTTCTGAACGATATAATATATATATATATATATATATATATATATATATATATATATATATATATATATATATATATATATATATATATATATATATATATATATATATACGGGCACTAAACTAATAACTATGTCACCTCTTCCGAGTGAAATTTTGTATATGTACTCCGTCTGAATGAAATTTTGCAAACTGCTTCCTCGAAGTTTCGAATGAGGTCCTGTATCCGCGTCTACCTAATGAATTCTTTTAGCGAACTGAACAGTGGCTGGTGTCACCAGTAAACATAAGTGCCTAAACAACGTATAAATTTGAATATATTTATTATTGAAATTAACTAAAATAATTTCAACTTCAGCTGCCAGCGGATACTGGGAATGGAGCAATGACTGTAATTGCCTGTTCCTTTTTGACTTACAACCCAACCCCTTTAGTTAGACCATACACCAGTTTAATAAAAAACACTTTTCAAACATGATTGTGATACAACTAAATGTACCCACATTCTACATCAAAGGTACGCAATTATACACAAAGATTTAATCTAAAATGTACTTAAGAGTTTAAAAAACAGCTAAATTCTTTTTCGAGACATAAATTTAGATAAATTGATAACAAAAATATATTTCCATATTAAATAAATATGTAGTATTGTCCCATAAACTATTTTAATTATATATTACGCAGAAACTAACGAAGATAACAAATGTATATACATCGGTCTCATGAAAACAAAAATACAAACTCTCGCACTCTTTACAAAATTTTAACGAAGTTGTGTGCTTCCTCCTGAACGGGAACCTGTACTATGCTTCCCCGGAACGCAATTCAGCATAATTTGCATCTCTCTCTGATCGCAAGTCTGTATATTTTGTACTCCTTTTGGATGTTTGAATGAAAACCTATGCAGGTACCGCACCTACATCCATATAATATTTAAACATGGCTGACAATGCCAGGTGTTTACGTTTTAGTTGTGTTGCAGTAACGGTATGATGTTATTTGGATGACTAAATCGCATTTACATTATGTATGTCTGTTTAATTATAGTCAATATGTGTACGGTAGTTATACACCCAGCAATAAGCATTCAGAATCAAGTACAAAGCTCCGCCACAATGTTCTGCTTAGACGTCTCGTGCTTCAGAATGTAATTAGATTAGAAATCTGGTGTAAATGAGTCTTGGTCCTTGATCTTATTTACCTAGGTTGATCCTATTTACTTTATGCCGATTGTTTTTATAAAGAGATAAACGCACCTATCGTGAATTTCTTAGTAGTCACATTGTTTAAGTATCGCCGCAGTCTAATATTGCTGCGTTGTTGCGAAATAAATATCACAAGTGGTGTGTCATAAAGAAAACTGGCTGAATGACGTTCTAAGCAGACGTAGCAGTACGCAACCCAAGTGACCAGCTAAACAAGCTGCGTCGGCACAAAATGTTTAGAGCGCATGTAATAACGCGCGCGACTCGTACGCGCGCCAAGTTTCAGTAACGCTCTCACTGAGAGCGTGGGGTTGCGCAAGACCTGTGTGGTCGACTCTCATACACAAGAAACAGATAGTGGTAAATTGTGAATTACTCATGTTGGCCAAAATTGTAGTTACGCCAGTTCAAATAGGCGTATTATAATTTTCGCTCAGTATTATTAGTTGATATTTCGTACGTAGTATGTATACAGAGGCGGCTAACACGGGCCCGGTGCATTACAGAAAGATTTTTTCTCAATCATCACTGTTCGTAAAGAAATATTGCGTTACAGAAACCAAAAAACTACTAACAATTAATTATCGTAGATAGTTAATTAAACCCACATAGATTTCATAAAGGAAATCACCCTATTTACTTGAGTAATATCAATCTCGTAGTTAGGAAGGAGTTGGAAATTTTAAATTTATTAAGAAGTCTGAAATGTCCGTTACGACAGGCTGTATTTGATATGGTCTATAGGAAAAACTGTACTCGGTAATTTTATCTGTAAATTAAATTCAATTTAATTTAAGACTTATAGTTAGGTGATATCTGCAAACTATTAGCAGTGTGTGTTATATCTAAAATATTGTTCATTTTTAGAGCAGTTGTAATGTATTGCCTCGATAGTGTTGGGTGAGGGATGCGAGCGGCCGAAGTTTGCATGAATTCCGAAACGTTCCGATGGGACCCACCGTTCAGTGCATTCAGTTGCATTTTTATTAACACTTGCGACTACAGTTTGTTTATGGCTGCCTCTATGCGAGTTCTTGTGCTTACTTTTCACTATATGAACGCAATGCTGAAATTAAAGTTACTCTAGGGATTGTCACGCTGGCCTCTACTAGCATTTTATTGTTTCTCGTCTAAGAAAGACGATGAAAGCTAAGAGTCGATATATTATGTTCTAGGGGTACTAACTTATGGTTTCTCTTATTCACTGGCCTCCTCTCCGTCCAGGTTGAAGCGTGTTCAAACATATATTGAATATAATGTCACAAAAGTCAATATCACTTTAAATACTAGTATCAATAAATTTTTACATTATTTATTTTATATAATATTTTCCATCGTAACACTTTTGGCGTTACATAATATTATATACTTATTAAAATATATCTACTTGTAAATCAGTAATTATTAAAGGAAGAAGGAGTAACGGAAGACACATTGATCACCGAGCTTTTTTATAAATTTCGATCTGTTGTTTACGTTATCATAAAGCAATAAATCGGACACACGCTAGCTGCGAGCTTACGATATTATTTCAAAATTAATATCTATTAAATTATAACACTAATGTAAGATAAATTGGAGCGAACTCTCTAGATACATTATAAAAGAACATTATCCTCTTACAATACATAACGTTAAGGGTTTATAATATTAAGAGCTTTTCGACTAGTATACTTACAAAAAAAAACATGGAGATCTTATGAAATAATCTGAATTTTTCGCGATAATTTATTGTATTTAATATCCATCCAGTATTATTAGATGAATAGGTGTAATGGTGAAATGTTACCATTTTCTAGCTCCTATAGAATGTTAATGTAAAATAAGTTCAATAATTGGCCAACAAATTAATAATTCTTAATGATATTCATATTTTTTCACAGTAATTTTATTTTAATGGTCCCATCGCTCGTGGCTTGAAGAGGTCATATTAAATATACTATGACCTCTTGAGATATTCAGGTTCATGTCGGTCGAAACGTTCATTAGATGGTATGTTATATAGGCAGTTATCAAATTGTAAAGTAGAACTTTGCATTGTTCCTTTGCTCATATATTTACGTTCAAATTCCATTCACTCGCAATACGATATTTAATTACTCAAAAACGAGTAAAACAAATGTGGTCATTTTAAATCGTCATTTTTTATTTCAAGGTTTAAAAATTAACCTGAACCCATAAAACCGTTAAGTAAAGATATGCATAGAATAGTTCGCAGCAGTCGACGACGCGTCGCTGCTGCTTCCAAACCCGTCCGCAGATAGCAGCAGACGGCAACACCGTATTCCAGTTGGTTCTGAGTGTTCTATAAGTGTTTCTTGGAAATATATAGAAACCAATAGTGTCGCCAAGACAGGTCGCCTGCTGCTGCGGTATGCGCTTGACTACGATTGCCTTTAAACCCGTATTCTAGAAAGACACTCAGACTGAATCGCGATTTATCTCAGGAAGGATTGTATAGATAGATTGATAGTTTGACTATAATATTGCCTATACAATCTATTCTCAAAGAAGTTGAGATTCAGGCTGAGCGTTGTTCTAGAATACGAGCCGTAGTCTTCATATTAATATCAATTATAACTTCACAAATATTTCAACTTAGCAGTGCTTGTGAAATGGCTGCCGATATCATGAGCATGTTGTAGAATATAGTCAAGGGTGCAATGTTCAGTGACGTTAGAGAAAATAACAACTAATAAATAACATGCTAATTTCAACACTATATTATTTTATTATTAGAGAAGTAGTCAACGTTGTTCATGTAGTGTCTGTTTCGGAGTTCATCAAATCTTAGGTCCAGCATCTGAATATAACGAACGATTTCAAAACAAGTTCTGATCAGTCGGACTTATTAATTTTATAATACCAGATTTGTTTTATCTTAAAATGGCGACGACATAAATGAAAACATACGTGTAAAGGTAATATTTTGGAATGCCCAGGCTGTTTAGAATCCATCTAACATAAAATGAATTGTCAACGTTACTTGTGATAACTCTATTCACGTACCAAGTACGAGTATTTATACTATTATTTAATCGAGATCACCATAGAAGCGACAAAGAACTACCATAATGGACACACAGTCACTTGAACCAAGGTATACCCGAACGCGTATGTATGAAGTCGCCGCCTAACATGCCGCCCGTCGGCGAAAGCATAAATGGGAACACTGTTATTCTTTTAATCATATATGATCACTTCCGCCGCAGTGTAAATATTTCAAGGCGCTATGGCCAGTGATAATATTAAGTTTAATGTGGTGGTTGTTAACTACGTCTGAAGGCTAATGAGGAATAGTTACGGATACATTGTATTTAAACGCTTGTGTACTAAACAACTGTGTTAATCAGAAATGTTAACTGTCCAGCCATCACTTTGTCGATGGGAAAATGTTCAATATGGAAAAACTATGCGTTTCTGACGAATGCAGGAGTGTTGAACTCTTTAAAAAGTTTGTGAGGGGATATCTGGACTGTAGACTTCATTGTTAAATACGTAGATTTGCTTTAGTACTAAACTTCGATGCGTTAGGCCTACTTTGCTACTATTTATTACCTAGCTATAATTTAAAATATATGCTTAAGCATTTACAGAAATCGTTCTACCTTTTTAACATACGTCACAAGTATTTAAGTTATTTTTGTACAAACTTGTTAGGTACTATGTCAGCGTGGAGGATATTCCTAAGCGTATAAAAAAGTCGAGAAATGAACCCAGCTACAGTATTAAGTGCTGACTGTGATCAACCACACAATGACAGGACTGACTAAGTACTTGTTTTGATTTTCACTATTTATCAATGAGCTCTACCAGTCCAATACTTCAACACTGAAACAATTGCTTAAAATATCCATTTCGATAAATTCCTTGGTATGTCTGGAGCTTTTTCCAACTTTTATACTTAATTTAAATGTAACAGTGTTATACTGTTCTGCAATGTATGGTTTTTTTTCTTTAATCGAAATGTATAAATGACTAAATAAAACTGACGATTGTTTTTTATTTAAATAACACCTCTATACCTATATATTATATTAGTTACGCACCTTAGCCTGCGTGGATATCGGTTATGGCCACTCTTATTACGATTAGTGCAGTCATTGAAGCATTATTGCTCCGAATTTTTTTACTGTGAACCGAATTGCATACAATTTTGGAATTAGGTTCATCTTACCCTTAACTTCAAAATTGAAAATGATTTGAACTCCGCACCCACCCTGGGGGTGGTTGCCACCCCTTCTCGGGGGTGTTTTTTTTTGTTCAAAATAACCTCGGATATCGATAGAAGGCCTAATTTTAAGCAAAATCTCAACTATTAAGTTTTTCAAAAAATCTAATACTTTTCAAGTTATTGGCAATTGAAAATTCGTAATTTTTTCACGTTTTGCACCGGTTTTTTGCAAATATCTCCAAAAATATACGTTTTATCGAAAATTTTATGAAGAACAAAATTGTAGCAGGTATAACAATGAACAATTTGGTTTTTAATAAAGTATTCTAAGTGCAATATTAAGCTAGATATTAAAGATCAAAGCCGTTTTTTATTTTGTCTGAAATTTAATCGATGTGGTCAATGCCATCTAGCGGCGAGCAGATGCATTTTATGCATTCTAATACAAAAGGGTTTTGTAGTGCTTGAAATAAGCTTTAAAATGAGCACTATTAAAAGTCATTTGCACGTAAAATAAGTGAGCTGTATTGCAAATAAGGGGAGCATCTAATGTTTTTTCTTTCAAATCAATGGGTTTCTTAAGTGCCATTTCCACCAAAATTAAAATTAATCGTGTTCCGCCTAGAAATAACTTTATTATGAAGAGTTTGATAGATAGTATCAGTTTGGCTGCCTCAGGACACATATTTTACAAAAAAGTCACGATTAAAAAAAAACTAAATTTCAAATTAAAAAAAAAACCCACTTTTTTCACATTATCTCAAAAATGACAACAGATAGGTATAAAAGTATACGGATTCAAAATTTAGGTATTTTTCTGACAAACAATTTGTTTTTATTTTGTTTTTTTCTGTCAAACAAAAATTGACGGAGATAAGATTGTTTAAAGAGTGCTTGGCAGCGCAATAACAGCCTCTCTTAAGTTTAACCCTTCACCGTTTTAGAAAAAGGTTTTTTTACTATATATTGCAATGAAGGATGTTGTAGCTTAGTTCGAAATTTATTATTTTTGCACATTCATTTACTGGGTGTGACTCAACTTCGGCGGCATATAATAAAGGCAAAAAAAAATGGATCTTTTGAAACGAAGGCAAGATTTGAGAAGTAAGGCAGAGATATTCTTGAATAATGCATCTGAACTCGAAAATATTTTAGAGGTAGGTAGATATTGCATGGTATGTTTTTATGGACTTGCTAAGGATACACAACAAAATAAGCTTAGTCGAGTAGAAAGCTTATCAGAATATCTCGAAAAGATGCGCTATAAAATTTTCTCAAAGCTGCTACGAAAAACACTGCCGTAAAATTATCATCCTTAGTTCCAACCGTTGGTGCCATAAATGAGCATACTACGAGGGTTTATCTTCAAACCCAGATTTGGCTTGGCAACAAAAACATTCATCCAACGGATTGGGGTGGGTCATGAATGACGGTTTATTAAATCCACTTAAGTCTGTAGATCCACCCGCACCACAAGAACTGCTGAATATGATTTTTTGCAACTGCAAAAAAGGATGTGGAGCGTCTTGCAGATGCAGAAAAGTTGGGCTGTTTTGTTATAGTACCTGTGGAACGTGCAGTGGAGATAACTGCCAAAATAGCCCTCCAATTCAGCCAGAAGATGTTGAATGTGACAGCGAATCCGACATTCGAGTCATGAATAATAATAATAATTATATTTTAATAATAATGGTACAATTTTATATAATTTGTAAATATTTTATTAAATAAATGGCAATTTTTTACTCTAAATTAAATTATTTTTAAATATGTAATCATATATATTTACTGTTTTAATTTAGGAGTTATTTTAAGGGTAGAAAAGCTTAAGAATATGATAATCATTTTCGAGAGTGTGGAATAATATTTAAATCCTTTTCATTTTATCAATAAATTTTTTTAACAATTTTTTATCAAGCGGTAGTTTTCAAGGGTTGAAAGGGGTTAAAATTTGATAATATTAAATTTGAATATTACTTGCTCTATACTTATATCTTTTTATGTCATACCAAAGTATTTTTTTGTGATTTTTTTCAATTTAGGGGTTGTTTGCAAGGGTTGTAAGATTTTCAAGGGGTTGAAAATGATTTTTATATGAGGTAATTATGTTAGAAAATACTTTACAATTTCACGACTTACTATTAGACATGTTTACTAGCGATAAAATGACTCAATGTAAATTTTTCCATGAAGGGGTTGTTTACACCCCTTAAAAATAATAGGCGGAGTTCAGATCATCTTCACTTTTGAAGTTAAGCGTAAGATGAGCCTAATTCCAAAATTTCATGCAAATCGGTTCACGGTTAAAAAATTCGGAGTTAAGACCGTATTTTTCGCTTCAATGACTGCACTAGATGGGACAGACAGAAGAACAGTCGAGTGTAGTAATAGGGCGGCCCTATACTATAATGGCTAGGCAGATGAAATTTTTACAATGTTGGTCTGTAGGTATTATTATTGCTGTTTTAATAATATATACTAAGATATAACGAGCAAAACAACCTACGCACAACCTACACCCTCGGACTCGTCGTGCAGCACCGCCTTGCACCCTCCGGAATCCAAATCTCCGAGGCCAGCTACAGAATCCACATCTCCGAGGCCAGCTACAGACTGTTTAGGCGTCGAGCTCAGACGAGTATTTCTCCCCGCCGACGACGCCGACACCTGTCCGTCGACCGGGGTGAGACCGACCGCCGTCCAGCTTGAGTTCCCGAGGCCCACCGGCCTTCAATAAGGCCTACGCTACTGGTGGTACTGTGCGCCGCATGCGATGAACGTCATCTATGAATGAGAATGTCATGTCGGGTATATTTTGCGGCTACAGGGGGAGGAGCCAACCCCACTACGTAACTTAATCGCATGCTTACTCTGTTTCAGGATCTTGAACCAACTGTGAATGTTTCGGCACAACGACTGTCGGATCAGGTGCGGGCTGTCCAGCGATGTCACATGTTGGATAGCGCCGTACTTGAGAGGCTACGCTCTGATTTGCAGAACAACGATATTATCCCTCCTTCACCACAAGCCGTGGTGCAAGTGGTCCCCGATTGTGGGTTGGATAATGTCGCTTCTTTAGTGAGTACTCAGTACATTAATCAAATAAGGAATGCCTTGGAGTGTGCCGTTCGTGATTATCGGTCAATGAATTGTGGGGTACATGTATTGATGTATGTATATACTAGAAAGGTGCGTGGTTGAGTTATTACGGCGCATGCCAGTTACGTCCCCATCGGAAGACCCTGTGTCTTCCACACGTAACTGCACGGCTAGGAAGGTGAAATAAAAAGTATCGTTATAAATTTTGACTGCACTGTTTAATCACTGAACCTAGTCTAACGCGGTTACAAGGTTACTATCTCGCGAAGGGTTGAGGTGTGGACACAAGCGAACGGCCGAATGGTTAGGAGGCAACTAGCGCGGATTGACGCTAGTCGCCACGAAGTGCCGCGAATGGAATGCGCTGCGTAAGCGACGCCGTGCAGTACAATGCACTTACTGTGTCCCTACAGAATTATCAAATTAGACCTCGTTTACCGCGTCTGCCAGTGCAACGAAATATAGTGTGCGCCTTGGATTCACTGTTACCTAGTTATTTAGATAATAGTGAACATCTCGGTGATACACACTCAATTTTGTACTGTGCCACCTTTGGAGCATGTCGAGTAGTTTTGTTTAATTCTCAGAATGTAACACCGCTACTACACCTAAGCCAGGGTCGAGGTGGCAGTGTAGAATTGAGCATCGTATCGCTGAGACCAGGGCACTCATTGGCATGCTAATCTGCTTCAGGGGGCCTACCACAACCGTTTACAAAACAGTCTTATTGCAGGAGAGTTTTGTGTCAAGTTTGAAGTAATCTTGCTTATATTCGTACCATAACCGTACATTGTGCATGTCATGTATTCCTGCTTAGTGCTTTTGTGACGTCAAATTAATTTTAGTTCATTCAATTCGTACCATGACGAGATTTTAGAGCAGTATTGTATTTAACATTATTGCTTTTATGTCAAATTTAGCCGTTTTAAAAAAGTTGCTAGGTAGCAACTTTTTTATTATTGTTTTGCAAAATACTGCTCAAAAAATATTTTCGTAACCCAAAAAGCAAGTAAACCGTATTTATATACATTAACTTAAACAAGAAATGGTCAAGCTGACTATTATAACTTGGTTTTTAGCTAGCATGGTGCCCAGTGAGAAGACTCGCATCCCGGGAAACGCCTTTTACAAGTATAAATTGTATAGAAGAATGCATAGAATTTGCTTAGATATTAAGCAAAAAAATACAATTCTAAAAATTACAAGTATTTTACTTCAAAGTAAAAACTTCTTTTTAAAAATCCTTTTTGAATAAAAAAACTCTATGGTCTTCTAATAAAGAAATCACTGACATTAGGCGTAGGGCTTGACTCCAGGGAAGATTTCAGTATCCGGTGATTTTTCTCGAGGTTTAATAAATCTTCGAAAAGGCTCCGGACATTCTTCGATTACGCGGAAGTCTATTTAGTCAGTTTCGTAATTTTTTTTAAGTACCTACCCATTTGAGACATTGTATTACTATTATTATCATAATCCTCTTATTAAAACATTATGAAAACGTCTAATTTGTACACTAATGAAATCAACTTATTACCGACTTTGTGCCCGGAATACGGCAATAGGTGGACCGGCGAATGCAATGATTGGTGAAATGTGGGTGCTGATGTTAATTCGCCTCTGCCTAACACTCCGGGGATATAGGCGTGTACTTTTTAATAAATGCACGAACATCTATACGTCATATACTTCGATAAAATCGTATCGCTATGGAATCTAATCATATTCCTAATCAAAAATAAATAGTAAAATAATGTTCATGAAAAAAGGCGAATAATATTAACTATACATAAAATCTCCGGAGATTTTGAGAAAGATAACAGGTTGTTCGCAAAAATCTCCAGAGGTGATCCGGTTTTTTTTGTCTCCGGAGTACAGCCCTAATGCGAATAAATTATTGCAAGGAATACATAACTCTTTCTAAATAGTTCATTCATTTCCATCAATAAGCAGGAATAAAATAAAACATTATTGTACGCTCATGGTACGAATTTGAGTAAGGTTATTTTTGTGCCTGCAAACAAGGAAAAGGGAGATCGCTGTACATTCTGTCATACTGTGTAGCGCCATCTCTTTCTCACACAAAACGGAGCAACATTCACGTAATTTGTAAAACGTTTTTGATATAAATGCAGAATTTTTGTTCCTTGAAGTACAAATCAGTGGAACAAACTGGTTCTCGGAGTTGTTTACTGTCCTCCTTCTATCAACTACTTCTCCAGTCTGGAAACAGTCCTGGACTCCTTGGGGTCACTTTATATGCATCACATCATCATGGGTGATATTAATACTAACCTGCTAAATTCCCAGTCATCAGAGGCTCGTAAACTTAGTCACATTGTTGAGTCAGCTAACCTCCTTATTCTACCCTTAAAAGCTACTCATCACAACATCCTGGTCGAAGATACCTGGCTTGACGTCATTCTAACCTCATCCGCTGCCCACGTTTTTAGTCACGGCCAAATGCCAGCACCAGCTTTTTCGCGCCACGACCTTATTTATATCTCTTACAAGATAAAGCCTCCCAAACTCCGACCCAAGGTTGTATTTCTGCGAAGTTTTGGACGCATGGACACGAACAAGTTGCACCGGGATGCCCTAGATGTTGCACCCACTGTCGATGAGAAAGTTACGGTGTTCAACGAAGCTGTTCTCAATCTCTACGATGTGCATGCTCCTGTCCGTAGGGTAAAACTTAAACGTCCACCGGCCCGTTGGATGACATTTGAGGTTCGAGGCGCAATGGGGCGTAGGGATCGCGCCTTTCAGAAATTTCGGAAGAACCGCACTGAAGAGAACTGGAACCGCTTTAAGACCGCAAGAAATCGCTGCAACCAGATGATACGCAACTCTAAATGCCGACACATTCACGACAGTATTAACCCATCTTCACCTGCTAGCATCTGGAGGTTTCTTGGTATTCTGGGTATTGGCAAACAACTTGCGGACAAACAGTTGACAGTTGGTTTGGATGATCTGAATCAACATTTCTCCTCTACCACACCTATTGATCACCAAACCAAAATGTCGTACATTAAATTACATCGCTGGCCTTATTAGTCCCGATATAGACACCTTTAAGTTTTCTCCAGTTGCAACCGAAGACATCAAAAAGATAACCCTGTCAATTAAATCCAACGCACCAGGTTGTCATAATAATAGCCGTCGTATGATAGTGACAATTATCGACCACCTGCTTCCTGCCATCTCACATATAATTAACTTATGTCTTTACTCTAGAACTTTCCCCTCCCTTTGGCGTAAAGCTTACGTGATTCCTTTACCTAAAATTCTAAATGCAACACTTCCCAACCACTTCCGTCCCATATCTATTCTCCCTTTTTTGTTTAAAGTTCTTGAGGCCTGTGTGCAAAAACAGCTCTCTACGTTCATTCATCAGAACTGTCTGTTAAGCCCGCTACAGTCGGGCTTTAGACCTGGTCACAGCACTACCACTGCTCTTTTAAAGGTTACAGGTGATTTAAGAACTGGCATGGAGGCTACTAAGGTAACAGTTCTTGTCTTGGTGGACTTCTCCAATGCCTTTAACACAATCAATCACGAAATCTTGTTAGCAACACTTTCCCATCTTAAGATTTCAGCGGATGCACTGGATTTTTTCTCAAATTATATTCAGGGGCGCCAGCAATGTACTCGCATTGATGAGTTCACATCGAAATGATGTGATCTCACCTCTGGTGTCACTCAAGGCGGTATTCTATCCCCAATATTATTTTCTATCTTTATTAATCTTGCTACTTACAATCTTCGTTGTGCGTATCATCTGTATGCAGACGACCTGCAGCTGTACGCCCAAGCACCTGTTGATGAGATTTCCCGAGCCATAAGCGAGGTGAATCAAGATCTGGAAGCTTTGGGAAACTGGTCTACTAAATTTGGTTTAGCCGTAAACCCATTGAAGTGTCAGGCCATTATAGTGGGCAGCGGTAGGTTGATGAGTGGAGTCGATACCACTACACTACCACCAGTTACATACAACGGAACACTAATACCATTCAGCTCCTCAGTAAAAGACCTGGGACTCCACCTTGACTCCAACCTTGACTGGCGTGTGCAGGTAACGAACATGAGTAAGAAAATTACGGGTAGAATGAGAGTTCTGTACGGCCTAAAGAACTTCTTTCTAACAATGACAAAAGTTACGTTGGCCCAAAGTTTAATTAATAACTATGGTGATGTGTGCTATTTTGACCTGAATGCAGACCTCCTCGATAAATTAGATAGTCTTCTCAATAACTGCATTCGATTCATCTTTAACCTACGTAAATATGACCACGTGTTTTCTTTCCGCTCGCAACTTAGTTGGTTAACTATCCGTCCTCGCCGTAAGTTGCGCAAACTTACTACTCTTTACAATATCCTCAACTCTCCCACTATCCCAACTTACATAACTTCCTATTTTAAACTTCTAAGTTCCAATAATGTTAG
The DNA here is from genome assembly GCA_914829495.1 of Eilema sororculum. Lineage (NCBI taxonomy): Eukaryota > Metazoa > Arthropoda > Insecta > Lepidoptera > Erebidae > Eilema > Eilema sororculum. Next base: position 17,878,230 of record OU618532.1, on the reverse strand, counting down.
GAATCTTCGTTCTAATGACAACCGGCTCCTCGCATTTCCTTCTCATAGAACGAACTTTTTAGGCTCCTCTTTCTTTGTTGAGGCTGTTCGTCTGTGGAATGCGCTTCCTCTGGAGATCAGGAAGAACACGAGTTGTAATGTGTTCAAGTCCAGGGTACGGCTACTGATCACCACGGAATTGGCAGAATCATCGTCTCAATGATAATGATATTTCTACTCTAATTTATGTATGTATATATATTATTATTCTCTTTATTTCATTATTAAACTTATTAATTACATTTTTAAATACATTTATAAAAAAAAAAAACATATATTTAAAAATATAAAAAATAATGCTCCACCGGTATCGGATACAGGGACCAAGCTACCGGTGGTTAGGGCTCCAGAGAAAGGAACTTCCTCACGATGCGCGCCGTATCAAGGAGTACTGCCTTCTGCATCTGGCCCTTGACCCAACCATCCAACCCAAGCCTCTTTAGATGTTGGTCGAGGCTCTTTGCTATAAGTCCGTTGACTGATACGACTATCGGTACAATGATTGCTGAGTCAACACTCCACATGTCGACAACCTCGTGAGCCAAGTCCAAGTACTCAACTTGTTTATCTTTCTCAGCTTTCACGAGATTCTCGTCATGAGGAATGGTGACATCAACAATCAATGCTCGACGTTCGGATCGGTCTATCACCACAATGTCAGGCTTGTTAGCTACAACAGTCCTATCAGTGATGATAGATCGATCCCAGTACAATGTGATATGACTATTTTCTAGAACTGGCTCAGGAACATACCTATAGTACGGTACCTCAACTTCCACAAGGTTGTATTTCAGAGCAAGTCGCTGATGGATTATCCTGGCTACTTGATTATGTGTGTGCAAGTACTCGCCGTTAGCAAGACGAGAACAACCGGAAGTAATATGCCTGAGAGATTCACCAGGTTGGTGACACGCTCGACAAATATCAATTGTGCCATCCCTCATGATATACTTCCGGTAGTTATTCGTCTTGATAACTTCGTCTGCAATTGCACAGACAAAACCTTCAGTTTCCCCAAAAAGGTCACTGAAACATAGCCAGGACACGGATGCCAGTAGGTCTACTTCGGACCTGTGGAGGGCCCAATAGAACCTGCCATGTAGCTCCTTACTCTGCCATACCTCCCTGCGGCTGTCAGTGCCAACTATTGTAGGCCTGCGCCATATTATTATTATTTCTCTTTATTTACTTAACTTACTTATTAATTACATTTTTAAATACATACTTATAAAAATAAAACATCTATTTAAAAATATAAAAAATAGTACCCCACCGGCATCGGATACAGGGACCAAGCTACCGGTGGTTAGGGCTCCAGAGAAAGGAACTTCCTCACGATGCGCGCCTTAGCAAGGAGTACTGCCCTCTGCATCTGGCCCTTGACCCAACCATCCAACCCGAGCCTCTTCAGATGTTGGTCGAGGCTCTTTGCTATCAGTCCGTTGACTGATACGACTATCGGTACAATGATTGCTGAGTCAACATTCCACATGTCGACAACCTCGTGGGCCAAGTCCAAGTATTTAACTTGTTTATCTTTCTCAGCCTTCACGAGATTCTCGTCATGAGTAATGGTGACATCAACAATCAATGCTCGGTGTTCGGATCGGTCTATCACCACAATGTCAGGCTTGTTAGCTACAACAATCCTATCAGTGATGATAGATCGATCCCAGTACAATGTGATATGGGTATTTTCTAGAACTGGCTCAGGAACATACCTATAGTACGGCACCTCAAATTCCACAAGGTTGTATTTCAGAGCAAGTCGCTGATGGATTATCCTAGCTACTTGATTATGTCTGTGCAAGTACTCGCCGTTAGCAAGACGAGAACAACCGGAAGTAATATGCCTGAGGGATTCACTAGGTTGGTGACACGCTCGACAAATGTCAATTGTGCCATCCCTCATGATATACTTCCGGTAGTTATTCGTCTTAATAACTTCGTCTGCAATTGCACAGACAAAACCTTCAGTTTCCCCAAAAAGGTCACTGAAACGTAGCCAGGACACGGACGCCAATAGATCTACTTCGGGCCTGTGTAGGGCCCGATAGAACCTGCCATGTAGCTCCTTACTCTGCCATACCTCCCTGCGGCTGTCAGTGCTAACTATTGTAGGCCTGCGCCAGTTCTCTTTAGCCAAACCAAGCGGGGTGAGCCCGGTATCTACGTTGACTACATCACGATGCATGTCCACGTTCGACTTAAGAAAGTAGTCTCTGAGATTGCACACCTCGCGATTATGAAGGGTCTTGGCATTTAAAAAACCTCGACCCCCACATTTCCGCGGGATGTACAATCTCATGACTGACGACCGTGGGTGGTGCATTCGGAATGCAGTCAACTGAGTCCGGACTTTCCTATCGATAGTATCGAGTTCAGTCTGAGTCCACTTGAGTATGCCAAAAGAGTACATCAAGAGTGGCATGACCCAACTGTTACAGGCACGCACTTTGTTACCACCTGACAAAAGACTGTTAAGTACCTTTTTCAGGCGGCCAAAGAAACGTTCCTGTAACATTTGTTTCATGTCGACCTCATTGATGCATAACGCCTGTGACCATACCCAAGTATTTATAGGTCTCAGTTACGAGGAGTGATCTTAGGTTAGTGGAATCAGAGAGTTGTATACCCTCCGACTCCACCACCCGCCCTCGTTTTACATGAATGACTGCACATTTTGTCCACACCAAACGCCATTTTAATAGAATTACTGAATGTTTCAGTAATCTTCAGTAAAGTTATTAATTGAGGGTTAGTGTGGGCAAATAGCTTTAAATCATCCATGTAAAAGAGGTGGGATACCATCTGACCCTCTCTTTGTAGACTATAACCTAACCCTAAATTCACTAGTAAAGTACTAAGTGGATTCAGGGCTAAGCAGAACCAAAGGGAGCTCATACTATCCCCCTGAAAAATACCCCGTTCTATTGTTATCGGCACGCCACCACCCAAAGCCTGACGACACCCTGGATAGAAAAGAACCGCCCTCCAATGCCCCATACATGACCTTAAGAAGGTACATAGAGTTGTATTGACTTTATACAACTCCAGCACCCTCAAAAGCCACGTATGTGGCACGGAGTCAAACTCTTTCTTGTAATCTATCCAGCATGCTGTCAGATCCTTACGATTGCGGCGAGCTTGCTGGCTAATAGCCATATCAATCAGGAGGAGCTCCTTAGTACCCCGGGCCCCATTCCTACATCCATTCTGAGAGGCACACATAATAGAATTATTGTTTATATGATTGTTAATCTTAGCTCTCAGGATGGATGTAAGAAGTTTATAGACCGTTGGGAGACATGTAATCGGTCTATAATCATTGGGCTCCAGAGTACTACCAGTTTTATGGAGCAGGTGAGTAACTCCTGTCGTCATAAAAGCTGGTAGCGTCCCAGATTCTACAGCGAATTGAAATTGTGAGGCCAAAACAACATGCGAACTCCGTAGCCATTTTAGCCAGAAAATGTGCAGTCCATCCGGTCCCGGAGATTTCCAATTAGACAGCGAACGGACCGCACAATCTACATCAATGGCATCAATGTTAATTTCTTCCATTTCTGGAATGGTTACGCATGCTCTTTCGACCTCATGCATCCAATCCCCTTCAGTGTGGCTAACGGGCACCGACCAGATGCTGCGCCAGAACGCATTTGTGACTTCAGCATCCGGCCGTCGCACGTCATCCACACTTTCTTCTGTTCGCTCCCAGCTTCTATATGCCCACCTTTGGTCTCTTTGGAACATACGGTTGACGGTATATCGATCAACTCGTTTTTATATCTCCGAATACGGTTTGCCCATGCATAGACTTTCTGCTTCAGGAAGTCAATACGCTCTGTGACCCGAGACGTATAATCTTGGGGACTAATATCAGTTCCCGCAAACGCTCGGGTCACATAGCGCATCACCCTTGGGCGAGTATTGCCCGACCTGAAGCAGATTAGTTTACCGATGAGCACCCTTGCCTCGGTCACGCGTCGTTCAATTCTGCATTGCCATGCTGGTATGGCAGACATAGGTCGTATGGCAGGATCTTTAATGGGAAATTTAGCACCTGCCATACGACATGCCGCCACAGCAGTACAATACAGAATTGAGTGGGTGTCACCGAGGTTTTCACTATTTTCTAGATATCTAGGTTATAATGAATCAAGGGCACTCACCAGCGCTATATTACGCCTATGTATGGGCAACCGCGGGAGACGTGGCCTGACATGTACGGGCAAAGCCTCCTTAATCTCTTCATTGTACTGAATACTTACAGGAATAGGTGTGTCATCCGGTGCAACACAAGTATCATCATTTAGTTCTACTGTAGAAGCAGGAACAGGAACCGGGGCGGGGGTGACACAGATATTTCGCAAGCATTCTAGCCGTAGAGTCTTAAGTACGGTTTCATTCAAAATGCGATTGCGTTGAATGACCCGCACTTGGTTCGATAGTCGTTGTGCCGATACGTTGATGGAAGGTTCAATTATTATTATTTATGTTATATTCTATTTGTGTTTATTTATGGGTTATATATTATAATGTTAATCAGTCAGATGTATTTTATATGTAGGTCTATGTATACTGTCTGTTTATGTAAGTATAAGTAAGTTATCAATATCTAAAATCGGTCGAAATGTTATCACTTTAAATCTTCCACATTAATATGCGCTACCTCGTAGTAGCTCTGCACAACCCTAAGGTAGACTGGCAGAGAATGCCTACGGCATTAAGTCCGCCTATGTACAACGTGCATAAAGTGTAAATAAATAAATAAATAAAATAAATACTCTTTTATGTAACTGGCAGAATATTGAAAGAAAAAAAAGAAAACTATCTGTCATCTGACATTAAAATAATTTTATTATGACATTTTATTTTACACCTACACCGCAAATAATATGTAAAGCCATTAATATTTCTTATAGTTTAAATTGCCTGGGTATTTATGATCAAATCATGCAAATATTATCTATTTATATTTTATATGTACTATTTAAAGTGGTAGCAGAGCGGGGTTGTAACTTGTAAGCTGGGAGTCCGAAGCAACGAGCATCTACTATGTCAACTTACTGCTTATGCTGAATGAAGAATATAATATTATTATGTCGCTATCCGAAGCTGTGAAAGAGCTCTCCATCTAAGGCTACTGCTGAAAGACATGACAGCAGTGTTTGATGAATGTGAATGATTTTCAGTGATAACCAAGTGGCATTGAAGCTATGTGCTAATGCTATCCTAAGTAGCAAATTAAAACACATCGACCAGAGAAAGCACTTCTTTATTATACAACGTGGAATAATTAGTGTGCGATACAAAGAATCTTCAAATGCAGTGTTGTTTTGAACTCTCTTTGTGACAAGCATGCAAACTTAAGAACAAAATACAATTCATTCATATTTAATGTCTTCATAACAATCGTGAATTTTGTATTGTAGGTACCTACTTATGTAAAATTTTATTTTCTACCGCTAATATAAAGCCGTAATAATTTTGTTTTTAATTGTCTGGGCATTCATGATCACATCATACAATTATAACAGGTGCAAGGGGTGCGAGTGCAAGTTTTATTTCAGCACATCGATAGCACCGACTCGAGTGCGATACGTATGACGTTGCACGGAGTAGCACCCAAATTAGGAACACTGCTTTAACTTGACGACATTCATGGCTCTCGAGTCCCAAGGTTAGATAGAGCTTTTTAGTGCATTCCACAATAGGACAGATTTTCATTACCTACCTATTGATATTATGTTATGTATGTGATATTTGGTTATACCTATTCAGTAGGTAGGTATTCTTAGGACAAGGTTTGTGTGAAAGATTTGTATCTAAAAGTATATAGGTAATTCATAGCACCGGGGCAAAGCCAAGGCGTGCAGCTATGTTGTTATTATAATAAGATCGTTGCTATGAGAACCGAACCGATGTCACTTGATGCGCACTGATGCTGTCACAACAAAGTGCCCAAAGGCGCAAAGTGCCTTCCGCGTACCCGGGGCTAGATGGGGACCCTAGGGTCCCCACACCTCGAAGGGGGCCATCTCGAAAGAAATGGTCCTGGGTCTGCCGGGGTACGAGAGATATGCTTTTGGCAATCTCACCTCCGGCAACCAAGGACCCAAGACGGCGTGCGTTTTGGTCGGTTCGAGTCCGATATAACCGCCTCCACCGGCTCCGTGGGAGTGGAATCCGTGCGGATTTTAAACACTATAAAAAAGGCTTTGTCACTATTGTTCATAGTACACCTCGTCCGTTCACCTGGGTGGACCACGAACATAATTTTTTGTTAGTGGATCACCTTAGTCCACCTGGGTGAACCACAAACACAATTTTGTGTTCGTGGTCCACTTCATTGTGTATGTGACCTCTTTCCTTAATGAATTGCATACGTATTATGATCTCTGTAGTGTACTTATTTATGATTAAATTATTATGTTGTCAATTATATGTCAAACTTAATAATATTAATTGTTGTACATACAATACAAATTGTTAATTGTATAATATTAATTGTTGTTTAACTAAAATGGAGGAGTTAAATTACATATCTCGTAAAAGAGGCAAAGTTTTATTACACGGTAGTTATCAATACTACAAAGTGAAAAATTTCAAGAATGGCAGTTTATTATGGCGATGTAATGCGTACAAAAAACTCAAATGCCGTGGAAATGTGATTATTAAGGTATATTTTTTTAAATTATTTTTATAAAGTGATATAATAGTTCAAATTATAATATCTTTTAAATTCTTAATTTTCCGTACATCTGGTAAAAGTTTAACTCTCTTTCCTACGATTTATTTATAATTTTTTGTACTTCAGGACAATTGTGTCATAAAAAGTAGAGATCATCTGTGCACTCCGAATTTGGCTAAAAACTTGGTCACAAAAGAGTTAGCGGAGTTAAGAGAGACAGTAAAAAACAGCTATGATCCTGTGCCAACTCTATATAATAAAACAAAAGCAAAACTTCAGGACATGGGCTTAGATTTAATCACAGAAGTACCACCACTAATGAATATACAACAGAACTTGTATAAAATACGTAACCAACACTTTGGACTACATAAAATGGTATATACAAATTTCGAGGAAGTAAGTGTGCCAACTAGATATACAGATTTTGTTCTGGCAGATTATTATAACAACGGTTTACGTATTATTATTTTTTGTTCACATGTAAACCGAACAAAAATTGAAGAAAATAAGATCACAGAATTTTTTGCCGATGCAACATTTGATGCGTGTCCCCCACCATTTTATCAGTTGTATATAATTCATGGCGATGATGAAAGCACAGCTACTACAACAAAAACAACGCCGTTAATATACGTTTTAATGCCAGATAAAAGACAGGAGACATATCATATCGTTTTCCAGTTGATCGTGTGTCAACTGCCAGGATTCAGACCTGTAAAATTTCATTCTGATTTCGAAATAGGGGCAATTAATGCTGTACAAGAAACATTCCCAGATGCCGAACTGCGTGGCTGTTTTTACCATTGGAAACGAGCTGTATGGAAAAAATCCAAAAAGTTGTGTCTTAAAAGCAAAACAGAACAGAGATTAGTTGGATTGACAGCAGCGCTTCCACTTTTACCCAGAGAATACATTCAGTATGGTTTGCAATATATAAAAGATGAAAGTAATGAGAAGAAGAAGTTTATTGCCTTTTTTAAATACGTTGATAATTATTGGATGACGAAAAACTTCCCTAATATGCTAAGCGTATTCGGCGAAAGGCACAGAACAAACAATGTTGCTGAGTCATATCATGCTAAATTAAAGAAAATAGTAAACAAAAAAAATACTAATATACTACGCTTATGTATGGCTTTAAAAGATATAGAAAAAAAAACATTCTGTCATAAAAGACAAAATATTTACATAGCCAACGATGATACGTCATATACAGCTACAATTAATTACTAATGATATTTCCGTCGGTTTGGCGTTAGAAAAATTGCGTTGACCTATAGTTACATATTTGATTGTACAGTCTGTTGTCAATATTATCTGACCTACTTTAAAAAGAAACAAATATGGACCATTTGCTAGTAAAAAATTAAAAAAAGTTGAGTTAAAAATTTGCTACAAATATTAATTGAAAGCGAAACAAATCTTTGTCGCAGGATTAGATCTGGCTACTTTTTCGTCTCAGTCCCATACATACGCCACGAGACCAGAACTACATGAAATAGTTTATTGAAATAATGTATTACTACGTAGCAATGACACTAATTATCACAAATAGTTATAACATCCTAATCGTAAAGTATTAGAGATCAAATTTGCGTGTTTATTATTCTATTTCTTAAACAAGCATAATTTGTCTGATAAGCTCATATAAGTTGAAGAAACCTTAATATTAGTTGAAGACGGTCCAAATTCGTTTGTTTTTAGGGTGGGTCAGATAATGTTGACAACAGATTGTACTGTGCACTTTTAAGTTTAGGTACTATGCACTTGTTTATTAAGTTAGCCGGTTTTACATTACTTTTTTATTTACTGAAGTTTAAGTTTTAAGTTGGAAAAAAATAAAGATATTGTGCATTTAAAAACATCTCTTTATGGGTAACCATAGTGACACGTAGATAGACCAACCTTATTAAATTAATCAATTACAATTAAAAATAAAAGACCTATTGTAATTTAGACTAGATGGCGCTGTGTGATATGTTGAAAAATATTTATTTATTTATTACCAGAATTTTTCGCAGGTGAACCACGAACCATATTATTTGAGATTTTTTTTTTTGAAAAAGTTAGTTGGTCCACTAACAAAAAATTATGTTCGTGGTCCACCCAGGTGAACTGACGAGGTGAACTATGAACAATAGCCGAACAAAGAGTACATTTTTGTAAAATGCACACTGCGCAGCATTTTGTCTTTTAGTTGGCTTCTATTATCTAGATCTCCGCGCTACCCACTCTAATAGCTCGAATTCTAATTAAATAATGCTTGATACTCGTAGCTTGATAGATATTTACACTAAGCGGTAATCACCTCATCGACATCATTACAATAGACTCTCGCTCCGGATCGTTCTTGGTGCTGAGGCTGGCCATCGCAATCCAGCTTGGAAACGCGGCAAGTGTGATGGTGAAAGCAAGCGTACAAAGATGGTTATTCGATTAATATAGACACCATATTATTTATTTAGTAGGTATAACATGGAATAATTTATAAAAGTAATTATATTTGTAAAATAGTTATTATTATAACTGGATCTTAATGCGGCCTTTCGAGCAACCGTTGAGCTCTTGAATAGCCAACATGCATGTTATTATTTGTGCGTGGTTGTTCACTCAGCTTATCCTATGGCTCTCGCATCAGTTGCCTATAAAATGGTAATGCAATGAACACCTAGAAAAAAACAACTATGTTAAGAACATGATATATTTACGAAACTAATAGTGGTCAATCACACATTACAATACATTAGCGTGTACTTAATTCAATATAAATATGGGCTTACCTTAGTCTTTACAGAGAACTCTGTAGATAGGGATTTTCAACAGTGTGGACTCTATTCGTCACTCTGTGGCAGAATCTTTTACTTATTGAACCAATTTCATATAGGTAATGGAAAGGGTCTCATTTTTATCGCGACTGCACTTATCGTGAATAAGCAATATTAGCATAGCTTTTAGAAGCTGATAAACTCCTCGAATATTGTTTTTTCAATTGTTTTTTGTAACTATTGACTTTATAAAGGATGTCATATTTGACGTTGAACGAACAAAAAGAACGAAAACTATGGGTGACGTCCCAAAACTGCTAATTTAAACAACATTATTGTAATATTGCTTTAAGAGGTCATGGTACCAAAACACGTAGTAAGATTGAAATAATACTGCTTTAAGAGGTTGTGGTTGGCCCCCAGGTCGGGCAATACACGCCCGAGAGTCATGCGCTTTGTGAATCGGGTAATCTCGGGAACTGGCGTTAGTCCCCTCGATTATACATCCCGAGTAACAGAGCGTATCGATTTCTTGAAGCAGAAAGTTTATGCATGGGCAAACCGCATTAAGCGGTTCAAAAAAAGATGTGACCGATATGCACTGAATCGCACATTCCAAAGAGATGAAAGATGGGTGTATAGAAATTGGGAGCGACCTGATTTAGTGGGTGACGTGCACTTGCCAGATGTTGGCAACAAACACATTATGGCGTAATATTTGGTCAGTTCCCGTCGCTCAAACAGAGGGTGACTGATACAATGGAGCCTGTAGTAATATCAGAGGATAATATTGCTTGTGTAGTCCATTCGCTACCGAACTGGCTATGCTATGCTTCTTACATTTGTTCTGAGAGTACACATAACTAGTCATATAAATAAATTCGTGCCAGATCGATTGAGAATAAAGGTATTAGAAAAGTTTTGACAGCAAAAACAAAGTAAAAGTTTAAAGTCAGCGACCCTAAAAATAAAAATGTTGAGCTAGCACGCAATCCATCCCTGTCCGTTCACGAGTACTGCCAAAGACAATGCTTCCCTTGCACGTATCGTGGGGATGCTACAATTAAATTAAATTAAAATTCATTTATTTCAGGTATAAAAATATGACCCATAGTACACAGGAATATTGAAATTGAGCAAACAATCCTACGCATGCCTATTGCAGCAGTGCCTTATGTATAGACAATCTGGCCTTGCTGCATTCATTCTCAAAACTGTGTTTGAACTAGTCCGCACCCTCTGCAAACATGCCTGAAGCGTTGCAGAAGCGGGGCAGCCCTGCTCTGCACTGCACTGCTCTGAACGCGTTGTTATATTGTATTCGAAGGGCGCTGTAACTAGCTCGCGAATACTTCGCACATAGACTGCACGTGTTTATAGATATGCAATATGCCTCAAAAAGTGTGACATTAACATCACTTGAGCAGCGTGCAAACCTATGAGCTATGATATTCGCTCTTCTGGACAGCGCTCTTCTCTCCCGTTCAATGTCTGCTTGGTGCTTTAAGTCGTCCGTCCCCATATGTCCCAGGTATTTAGATTGTCCCTTTCTAAAGGGACCCCATACAGTGATACCTCAGGTACCCTTTGAGGACAGTTGAGGCCGACCCCAAAGACCATACACTGACTCTTTTGGAAATTATAAATTAAGCCGGGTTCCATCGCATACACACATCAAAAAAAGTTTGCGATCACTTTGAAAAACTGAAATCTTTTTTGTTACTGTAGATTATATTATGATTTTTTCTTCTTTTTAGATTCTTTATTTGAAAATAAAGAATTAGAACACAAAACAATGACACCGTTCAATTATTTTACTTACAAAAAGGCTTTCAGTCCTAGCTTACGCTCATTCAGAATCGCTCATCTGATTTAGTGAATTAATTTTTAATTATTCTTTAAGGGTTGAGTGACTTCGTTGAAGACCGCCCTGTGTCTGTGGATGGTATGGGGTCGACCACAACTGTTTTATCTTTAAGAAATTGTAGGTTTTCTTGAATAGATCTGCTATAAAGTTGGTTCCTTGGTCAGTGAGAATTAATTTTGGGATGCCAAATACGGAAATGAAATGAAGCAGACATTCGCTGGTTTCTTCGGCGGTAGTTTTGCGTAATGTATAGGCAGTAGAGAATTTTGAAAAGTCATCTTGTAATGTTAATATAAATTTTAGTTTTGCAGTACCGGACTCTGCGAGAGGTCCTACGACGTCTAATGAAATGCGCTCACAAGATTTGGTTGATGTGCTCGTAATTTGCATGAGTGATAGACGTTCACCAGAATCCTTGTATTATGGAACAAATAATTTAAAATATTATAAATCTTTGCGAAGCTATGCCTTTCAAATGGGTCTCGAAAATCGGAAACACCGATTTGGTCAGTTTGCTCGTTATCCATTAATTCATTCCGCACGGTCTTTACGGTCTCGAATATTCCTTAGTATGATGACCTGTCAAAGTGGTGTATTTTAGTGTATAATAGGTAATAGGTTTTATTGCGTAGGTAATGTGGTTGTTTTTCTTGACTTAGGAGTTGATTTTGATCTTCTATCTTGAATGAAGGGATTTGATTCGTCAAGATCTATTGAAGTGGGAATTAATATTGTTACGGGAGACGTGTAACGGGATTGGAAATAAACAGCTTCGTATGTGAGACCGCTTTATTTACAAACCCCAACAGCCAAATCTTGAACACGACACTCATGGCGCGACTGTACCGTACGATGCATTACATACTGCACTTACAGTCTTATTCGCGACACTCACAGCGCGACTGTACCGCACGATGCAGTAGGAGGTCACTGCGCTTACACGAAATTCACAGCACAACTGCACTATACTTTTTACCCACTTTTCTTCCTTTTTCCTTCTTCTTCTTCTTCTGTTCACTTTGAACTCCTAAACTTAACTGTCCTTTCACCGCTCTGACAGCTCCTTTTATACCCTTAATTTCGATCATCTTTTCGATATTCATTTTAAACTTATTATGATCTACTAGAAGAGCTTAACTATATTGTGATCTTCATTTCGTTTCTCATTTTTATTCTTCCAGAATGTTCTGCTAATAACTAGAAGAATTTAAATATGGAATCTTCTGTTACCTTTACCAAATAAATAACAAGATTTACATAAATTATAAAATCACAAAATCCACACATCGTAACGTAACACCAGGATTCGATCCGTCGACCATCGTTTTGGCAGACGTTGTCTAAACCGCTCAGTCACAGCTGCTATTGACAATGAGTTCGAATTTATCGTTCCGATGCTGTGACATGTTCGTCACATTCGTAACACTGCCCCCTCCTAAGACATGCTCGTCCCGAGCATCGTTAGAGCAATAATATCGGGCGAGTCTATCGATGTGAACAACTTTAGCGAAACTTCTCGGCGATTTTTGAATTCTATAAGTCATTTATTATCATCATTAATTTTCGTTATCACTTTATAAGGTCCTTGCCAACTTGGCTGCAGTTTCGGAGATAATCCTTGCTTCCGTACTGGGTTATGAAGCCACACTAGCGATCCTTCCTCAAAATATCTTAAAGCAGGACGGCCAGAGTCGGCTCTCTGCTGTGTTTTGTAGCAAAATGAAAATGATTATAGTCTTCTTTTATTGTGAAATAACCGGAAAGCCGGAAACCCAATCATGAAAAACTCTTAGTATTTCCCGAACTTTTGCCTTCGGTACAATTACTTGTAGGTCTATACCATCTCTTGCCGCACTCTCCCATTTACGACATAGTAGGCCATCTTGAAGTATCAAGCTATTCCATAACGCTCTTAGTGGAGGAACTCAATCCAGCAACTTCATTCCAACTTGGACGAGGAGAAGAATTTGTTAACCATTCTAGAATTGGCTTCAAGTCGTCATCTTCTTCTTGCAATTTTCGTATAACGTCATTACTCCACCTCTCATTACATGAATCCATTCTTATAACACGTATTATAGAGGTCTGTTCCTTACCCTCTTGTCTTTTGCAATGTTTACAATCATTGTCACAAGGTCGGCGTGACAACGCATCGGCGTTACTATGAGAACCACCGCTTCGATGTTCAATTACGAAGTCAAATTCTTGCAATTGTTCGATCCATCGTGCGACTTGTCCTTCGGGGTTTTTGAACTGTAGAAGCCACTTCAATGCCGAATGATCCGTTCTGGCTAGAAACTTCCGTCCTAATAGATATTTCTTGAAATGCTGTAACGTTTTCACGACAGCCAGGAGCTCTCTTCGCGTAACACAATAATTTCGTTCAGGTTTTGATAGCGTTTTACTGAAGTACGCTATAACAACCTCCTGATCTCCTTTTCTTTGTGACAATGTTCCACCTATGCCTGTGTTACTGGCATCTGTGTCAACGACAAACTGGTTTCTTCCATCAGGATATCCCGAAATAGGGGTTTCGCAAAGCCTCTTCTTGAGATCTTTGAAGGCAGTTTCACAATCTGCATCCCATACAAAAGTTCGCTTCTCCTCTGTAAGTCTATGTAGTGGCTTTGAGATGTCCGCAAAATTCTTAACAAAACATCGATAATAAGGCTCGCACCTAAGTCTTATCCTGCGGCACCGGCCAGTCTTTCACGGCGGATACTTTTGCGGGATCTGTTTCTACTCCGCCTTCAGAAGTAACATGCCCCAAATAATTGACTTGTCGTTTGAAGAAGCTGCATTTCTTTAGATTCAATTTTAAGTTTGCTCCCCTAATTTTACTCAGCACACTTTCTTACTTCTTAAAGTGATCGTCGAAATCTCGTCCCACAATAATGACATCATCGAGGTATACCAGGCAAGCTTCTCCTATTAATCCTGCAAGGACTCGCTCCATCAATCTCTCGAACGTCGCTGGCGCGTTGTAAAGGCCGAAGGGCATTACCTTGAAATAACAGAGTCCCTTACCGGTAGATAATGCAGTCTTCTCTTTATCTTTACGATCCATCTCCACCTGCCAGTATCCACTTTTAAGTTCCAGCGTAGTAAACCAGTTCATTCCACTTAATGTATCCAGTGTGTCATCTATTCTTGGTAAGAGATAACTGTCCTTCGTAACGTCATTCAATCGGCGGTAATCGATGCAAAACCTAGTAGTAACATCCTTCTTCTTGACTAAGACAACTGGGGAACACCAAGGGCTAGAAGAAGGTTCTATCACTCCATTTCCTTCCATCTCTTTAATCATATACCCAACTTCTTCTTCCTTAGCGAATGGAATTCGTCGAGGTCGTTGGCGGATTGGTAATACATCGCCAGTGTTAATTTTATGTTTCACTAATCCAGTCTGCCCGATGTCTCGTTCTCCTTTAGAGAAAATGTCAGCAAAACGCCTCAACAAATTTTTAGCTTTTACGAACTGTATTGCTCCCAAATCTTTACAGTCAAGAAAAACTTCGGTCAGATCTATTTTCCCTGATGAGATATTCGTTTTTTCTTAACTTCTTAACCACTCCATTTCTTCGGTGACTCCAATCAGAGTGCCCCTTTTTAAGGTCTGTACGTCGCCACCCAAATTAAGCACTGGAACCAGTATGTTTTTAGACATACTGACTACCGTTCTAGCTGGGAACCACGAATTATCATCTTCTGTCTTTTCAACAACCAAAATTAAATAACGTCGGCTATTGTTACTTGAATTTTTACTCATTGTTATTGGTACAAGTGTTCTAGGTGGAAGTCTGGTATCTTTAAGGTAGACTTTACCACCACCATCACCTCCTTTCATAGGCACCTCAGTTGTTCCACATTTGATGACTCCATTTACAATATCAATTTTGCACTGAAGATTTTTCATAAAGTCATCCACTATGTCAGCTATTACAACTTTCTGCCAAAAGAGTTTGTCGCCCATCTTAATTGCCACCACTCGTTCTCCTCTCACGGGTATGCGCTGGCCGGTAGCTGTAGTCAAATGTACAGTTTTTCCCTGGATCTGACTCTTCTCACAGTTCTTCCTTATCTGTGATCCAACTACCGTACGCGATGCCCCAGTGTCTAAAGTTAACTGGCATGCAGTTTCATTTATCCTTCTAGCGACAGTAAGACTATTCCCGTCTGTGCTTTGGTAAATCTTAACTTTTGGGGCTTCTTGTCCACCGGCCAGCGCCCACCCCCTAAGCCTGGCCGGAACTAGTTTACCGCTGTCTCCGACGCTTGTATTTCCGCTTCGACTCCGGTTCTTACTGTCATACGGTTCGGGCACGTATTTCTTAAGTGATAACAACCCCCACATTGATAACAACGGGAAGCGAAGTTTCTTCGACCACCCTCTTGTTCGGGCGACGTTACTCTTCGCACACGCAAACCTCCATATTCACTACGGACGGCCTCCACTTCCAGCGCATGCGCCACAGCTTTCTTAACTTCCGGATGATGGGCCAATCGTACCGCAGCTCTCACTTCCCTATCGCGGATACCATCGACGAAAGTTTGTAGCAGCATCCGCTCGATGAAAGTCGTGGGAGAGGACTGGTATGCCTTTCTCACAAGCTTTTCAACCTCCAAGGCCCACTGTTGCAGTGTCTCGGTAGGCTTCTGCACCCAGTCTCGGAACTGTGCTCGGAATACATGTTCGAGATGCGCGTCGCCGTACCTCGATTCTAGAGCCTCAACAAGCTCCTTGTATGAAGCGTCACTTTCAATAGCCTTCAATACCGTTGCAGCCTTATCTCTCAACGCTAAGGTAAGGCTGGTCCTTGCTTGTTCTTCGCTTCAGCCGTTTAGTTGTGCTACGGCTTGAAACTGTCTCTTGTACGCAGTCCAAGAAGATGTTCCATCATAGGAGGCACCTTGAAGCTTCCACCCGAAGAGACTACGGAAACTGGTGTTGTTGTACCGGAAGCCTTGATCTTACGTAGGTCCCCCTCAAAAGATGTGATTCGCGCTTGATGGTCAGCCAACATGCTTTCATGGCTCTCTACTGTTTTTTGAATCTTGCTCTTCGTTGAAAGCACGCAGTTGTTGGAAGAGCGCACCTATATCCGTCAGCGAGAGCGGCGGTGCACTTACAGGTTCCTGAGTGGCTAACGCACGTGCAGGTGCTGCATAGGTACCTTCGCCAGCCTCCTCTCGACCTCCTGCGACGTCAACGGCAGATACTGCTGGGTTTTTTTTTTTTTTTTTTTTTTTTTATCGTGCGAAAAATCCCCACGGATACCACCCCCACGGAGCCGGTGGAGGCGGTTATGTCGGACTCGAACCGACTAAAACGCACGCCGTCTTGGGTCCTTGGCTGCCGGAGGTGAGATTGCCAAAAGCATATCTCTCGCACCCCGGCAGACCCAGGACCATCTCTTTCGAGATGGCCCCCTTCGGGTTGTGGGGACCAAAATGTCCCCATCTAGCCCCGGTTACGGGGAGGCGCACTCTGCGCCGCCGCCGCGGCCTGCTTCTGCTAGGGTGACAGGCGGCTCCACCGGTCACCCCCAGGCCAGCGCTCATGGAGGACGGAGGTCGTTCTGCGACTTCCGACGTCCGGTTCGCCTTCGCTAGATACTGCTGGGTATGCGTCACCTTGTTCCCGCGCTGCCGATCTGGAGCGTGTGTTTGGGCGCTCTCGGTCGTCTCTCGGTGTGAATGGCATCGTTTCTTCCAATCCCACTTCTGACACCAATGTTACGGGAGACGGGTAACGGGATTGGAAATGAACAGCTTCGTATGTGAGACCGCTTTATTTACAAACCCCGACAGCCAAATCTTGAACACGACACTACTGCACTTACAGTCTTATTCGCGACACTCACAACGCGACTGTACCGCACGATGCAGTAGGAGGTCACTACGCTTACACGAAATTCACAGCGCAACTGCACTATACTTTTTTCCCACTTTTCTACCTTTTTCCTTCTTCTTCTTCTTCTTCTTCTTCTTCTTTTTCTTCTGTTCACTTTGAACTCCCGAACTTAACTGTCCTTTCACCGCTCTGACAGCTCCTTTCATACCCTTAATTTCGATCGTCTTTTCGATATTCATTTTATTATTTCTTTAGAACTCTCTATGATCTACTAGAAGAGCTTAACTATATTTTGATCTTCATTTCGTTTCTCATTTATATTCTTCCAGAATGTTCTGCTAATAACTAGAAGAATAGAAATAAAGAATCTTCTTTTACCTTTACCAAATAAAGATTCACATAAATTAGAAAAACACAAAAACCACGCATCGTAACACCAGAATTCGATCCGTCGACCATCGTTTTGGCAGGCGTTGTCTAAACCGCTCAGCCATAGCTGCTATTGACAATGAGTTCGAATTTATCGTTCCGATGCTGTGACATTTTACGTCACATTCATAGGTCACATTCGTAACAATATTATCTTACGAGTACAAGGGCTTTTTAACAGATTCTCTTTATGTTCGATGATTGTTGTTGTGCATGTTTTTGTTTTATCGGCAATCTGCTTTAAGAATCATAGAAATGGATTTCAATTTCTTTGTTGGCTATTTATAAAACATTGCGGTTATAATTTATGTTACAACCATTGACTGTTAAAAAGTCATTACCTATGATGCCATCATAAGGTAAGTTTATATCTTTATTGACATGGAATTTATGACTGATGGACTTGTTACTAACCTTGAACTTTAGATTGAAATGACCTGAGGTTTGTGTGGGGTCTTCCCCCGGGTCGATACCCTTAATGCTTATGGGTTTATAAATGATCTTAGGTTGAGTGAGGAGACGTGATTCCTTCAATAGGCAGATAGCCGAACCGGAATCGACAAGAAGTGTCAGCGGAACATCTGACACCTATGAATCTATAAGTATATGAGGCAATAGCCTTTTTGAGGTGCCAATATTAACCTCGTAAATCTTTTTGGGTTTTGGGGTTACTGAAATTGATTGTTTTGGGGCTGGTTACCTTGTTCTATAACCCGACTGCTAGAGATGAGGTTTCCCTTTTGGGGCTGGTTACCCGGTTGTATAGCCTCGGCGAATGGGTTGAGGTTTCCGTTTTGGAGTTGGTTACCCGGTTGTATAACCTCGGCGAATGGGTTGAGGTTTACGTTTTGGGACTGGTTACCCGGTTGTATTACCTCGGTGAATGGGTTGAGGTTTCCGTTTCGGGGCTGATTACCCGGTTGTATAACCTCGGATTTAGTAGTACACTGACGGACTCATAAACTGCATCAAAGTTCAGGTTTACTCTAAAAGGATTTTTTATAATAAGTATGCAAACTTTTTAGATTAAATTATATAAATATGGAAAGACTGGCTCTTAATCTTAAAAAAAAAATTAAATTTAAAAATAGAACTGCAGTAAAACAAATGAATATAGCCGGGAAAAGAAAATTTACTTGTAGTATCAGATTTGCGTGTTATTTATAGCAAAGTTTTAAATTGATTCTCATTGATTTTTTTTGTTTTGTCAATTGAATTATTGTTACCAGCATAATTGTTGGGTTAGTTTTTTAACACATCGAGAGTTTTTGAACCATAATATGGATACTTCGTCCGAACAAGCGGCACAAATTGTAGCATTGGTGCGGGAGGGCTTGGATCAACGAACGATTGGTAGAAATTTAAATTTAAACCAGTCTACGGTTTCTAGAATATACAGAAGGTTTGTAGAGACAGGTTCTTACAGGAGGAGACGTGGTACAGGCAGAACTCGAGCAACCACAGGTCGTGATGACCGATTTATTGTTATAACTTCCCTGCGAAATCGTTTCCTCACGTCAGTTAACATCAAAACCGAGCTTAATGAAGTGCGTGGAGTAAACGTGTGTGCACGAACAATAAGAAGAAGGTTAAAGGAAGCGGATATCACCCCTTTTAGACCAGCAAATGGTCCAAAGTTGTCTACAGCTCACAGACAAGCTCGCTTAAGATTTGCGCGTCATCACCTGAATTGGACAGAAGAGCAGTGGGCCTCTGTATTGTTCACGGACGAGTGTAGGACATGTTTATATGGTGCAGATGGTCGCAGAAGAGTCTATCGTCGACGTGGGGAGCGATATGCTCAAAGTTGCATTGAGGAGCGTGTTCCTTTTGGAGGCGGTTCATGTATGGTCTGGGGTGGCATATCGATGAACGGGCGAACAGAACTTGTGTTCATAGACATGGTCCGTCAAAACGGTAATAGAGGGGGTTTGACAGCACATCGCTACATAACAGAGATATTAGAAGATCACGTGGTGCCTTACATGGGATTCATAGGCGAAAATTTTACTTTAATGCAGGATAATGCCCGGCCGCATGCAGCTGCACAAGTTCAATATTATTGCGAAGAGGTTGGGATACGTACAATGAATTGGCCAGCACGCAGCCCGGATCTTAATCCCATCGAGCATGTTTGGGACAATTTAAAAAGAGCTGTATATGCGAGAAACCCTTCGCCCACGACAGTGGCAGCACTAAGAACAGCACTTTCAGAAGAATGGGACAATATTCCGCAAGATCTTTTAAAAACCCTTATAAAATCTATGCGGAACCGATTAGAATCCGTAATAAGGGCACGTGGGGGCAATACACCTTATTAAAACACAAATAAACCCTTGCATAAAGTTTGTGTCTATTGTTAAAACCAATTTTTTAATTAAACCAATTTTTCTTAAATTTCTGTTTTTTCTTCAAAAAAAGTCTTAAGGTCCTTTCCAGTACATAAACTTAAACTTAAAGATATGACCCTACGCTGTTTTAAAGTTCACGAACCAATCTAGAGGTTTCAATTTAAATCTGTATAGAAAGTATGCATACTTGGTTAAAATATTTATTTCAAAGTCGTCTATTACTTTGATGCAGTTTATGAGTCCGTCAGTGTAGATTTTATAGAATTTGTACCGGCTTTGTTTGTACGTCCTGTGCGGTACGTTTACTGGTTTAAATCGTCCTCCTCGTGGTTATCAACCTCGGATTCCTCGGACTCGAAATTTTAATTTACGTTTACGTGAGGGACGTGGTGAGTCTTACACCCAGAGGGTTTACTGGCATCGCCTTGAGATTGCGAATAGAGGCGTTTTAGTCTTTTTAGGCAGTTATTGATATCGCGCGGCTGCTGCCCAACCTGAGGGGCCCGGAGGACTCCTGCAGGAGACTCTACGTGGGTGTCGTGCGGTCCATAGCCCTATACGGGTGCCCCGTGTGGGCGGACACCCTGCAGGCCAGGTTCGTACCCCTGCTGCATGCCCCGCAGCAGAGGATGGCCTCCATGGCCATTAGGGGGTACTGCACGATATCCTTTGAAGCGGCGAGTCTCCTAGCCGGATCGCCACCGTGGATCCTGGAAGCGAGATCCCTTGCGGCACTGTATCGGTTCCGTAAGGAGGCGCGGGAGCGGGGATACGATCCCGAGCCCGAAGACATTCGGGCCGAGAGGTCCCGGCTCCACGGGATCATGGTGGCGGAGTGGGAGCGACGACTTGAGCAACGACGCGCAGGGCGTTCCGTCATAGAGGCGGTAAGGCCCATCATGGGGGAATGGCTCGAGAGGCCACATGGCAGCCTCTCGTATCGACTGACGCAGATTATCACCACCGGGCACGGGTGCTTCGGGAGATATCTGTGTCGGATCGAAAAGGAGCCAACGTCCGAGTGCCATCACTGCGACGCGAGCGAGGACACGGGGCTGCACACGCTCACCGAGTGTCCGGCATGGGCCGGACCGAGGCGGGAGCTAGTGGCGGCCCTGGGAGTGAGAGTTTTCACCCTCGCCACCCTGCTCACAGCAATGGTCCGCTGCGCGGACGCGTGGGCGGCCGGCGTCTCCTTCAGCGAGCAGGTAATGGTCGTGAAGGAGACGGCGGAGCGGGAGAGGCGGCGCGAGCGAGAAAGACTCGCGGATCGCGCCGCCCGCGCGCGCAGGCAACTCGGGCGTCGGAGGGCACTGACTGACCTCCGTCCCCCATGAGCGCGGGCCTAGGGGTGACGGGTGGAGCCGCCTGTCACCCCAGCAGAAGCAGGCCACGGCGGCGGCGCGCTGAATAGCGCGCCTCCCCATTCCGAGGGCAAGTTGGGTACACCGTTGTCCCCCCTCCTGAGGAGGGCCAGACCGTAAGGGATGGCCCTGGGTCAGCCGGGGTGCGAGGGATATGTCTATGACAACCTCACCTCCGGCCTAGCACCAAGACCCACAGTCGGCGTGCGGTTTTAGTCGGTTCGAGTCCGACATAACCTCCCCTTCCGGCTCCGGCAGGGGGGGTATACGAGGGGATTTCCGTACGGAAAATAAAGGCAGCTATTGATATCATGACCCACATCCTTACAGTACCTGCACGTAAGGTTCGGGTCAGAATTAAGCAACGATGCGATTCCGACACTAGGTCGTAGGCATTGTGACAGTTAGTGATAAAGGAGCTTAATTTCTCCCTACTACCATCATATTGTTTTAACATTTTAGTAAGATATTGAGTTCCATTTTTGTGGGTTGGATGGTTTTTCGTGATGAGGGAACTTTTGACGAAATTATTACGGCCGGTAATTCTATGTGTAATTTGTCGCTTACTGTTTCGGGCACTTCAGGCATAATATGTATTTAAAATGTAGGTTGACAATAGTTAGCTATGTATAAAACACCAAATTAAAAACTAAATTGATATTAAAGCTAGAGTTCAAATCAACACAGAACTAACTGGAACGCGTGGGCGAAGAATAGTACTAACGCTTGGATTCCTTGCATATACGTGCGGCACGTTACGTAAAAATAAAATAAATTTGCCAGAAGTAGTAGTAAAAGCGATGCTAAGAAAAGGAGAACAGATAGCTAAACAAAAGGACAATATCTATACTGTACTAAAATGGCATGATAAACGCGACATTCTGATGATCTCGACCTGCCATGGAAATAGTATATCTAACGTTACTACCAAGCGAGGCGAAGTCATGAAACCAGATGCCATAATCTACCATAATGATGCCAGAAAGGCATTGATATTTCGGATCAACTTACTTCATTTCATTCTCCGTTACGTAAAAGTTAAACATGGAACAAAAAAAATAGCTTTAGATATGCTATTTCAAGTCGCCATCATAAATGCCAGATGCATCTATAACGAATTGGAGGACGGTCATAAATTGACAGTATTACAAGTGCAAGAAAAATTAGTTCGACATTTCCTTAAACCTGTAGCTTCAACCACGGAGAGATTACCTTCAAGAATTTCCATCTCAGGTAGCTCTCCAAGTTCTTCAAGTTCCTCAAGTAATTTTGGACATATGCTACAAGAAATTCCACGAAATAATAGCAATAAACTTGTACGAAAAAGATGCACTGAATGCTACGTCAAATTGAAAAATGAGGGATTATTGGCGAGAAATGCTAAGCAAGTACATACTGAGTGTAGAAGGTGCGAAAAAGCATTTTGTTTAGAATGTTACAACAAGAAACATGCTTGATTTTGTTCGTAAATTTTGTTTTAGTAAACTTTGCATTTAGTGTCAGTTGTTTTTTTTCTAATTTCTTTTTTGATTAATTGATATCAAAAATAAATCACGCATTTTTTTTACTACCATGAAGAATATGGTTCTTGCTATGCGTCCACTCCTGGCTTAAAAGATCTGAAGCCACGTTCATACCGAAAAACTTCCTCAATTTGTATAGAGAAATGAATCACATATGATTCATGAACTTATTCCAAAACATTCACGTGAGTGATATATGATTCATTGGACAGGGAAGTTGTAAATTTTAAAATTTACCAGAACAAAAACCATAACATCAATGAAGATGACACTGAACCTCTCCTAAAGTCGAAGACAGAAAAGCTTGTTATGGAACTGATGCAGCCATCTGGCCCATGAAGGGCCATGAACTTTATATGGATAACTTCTACAACAGCGTAAACCTATCCGACAAGCTTTTAAGTAGCAGGACGTTCACAACAGGAACTCTAAGGAAAGACAGGAAAGATAATGCAAAAATATTGTCAATAAAGTACTTAAAAAGGATGAGCATATAATGGAGTAGGAAAGGCAAAAGTCAAGTAGCAATGATTACTACTCAATACCACCCTCGGATAGTTGTAACTAGAAATCGCTTTGGTAAGATTTAAAGAAGCCTAAAGAAGTAGTTGAATACAATAAATATATGTCGGGGATAGATATATCCGATCAGATGTTATCTTATTATTCCACTCCAAAAAAGACTGTTCGCTGGTACAAGATTAGTTCCATATTTTTGATATGGCGATATGGAATACTTATTTCGTTTACCGTAAACATTGCAATAATCATGCAACAATGTTAGAATTCAGAGAAGGCATTATATAATGCGTTTTCTGCGTTCTCTCTATATATATTATCTAGGGCTAGGCAATATGAGTTGCTCTGACATTATTTCTTCTAAGAAAATATCAAATCCGAGATCTCAGCTACAGAGCAATCGTCAAGCAGAGACATCGCAAAGAAGCCTGAAAACTGTAAGCGTAACAAAGTTTTTTTGAGGTGTCGTTTATGCAAAAGAAATAAAAAAGGAAACAAGTTATCGGTGCAAGGGGTGTGCCAGTAAACCACCTTTGTGTCCTGGGTGTTTTGAGCAATAGCATATTCAAGCAGATCACTGGTATCAATATTAGGTACCCTATATATTAGGGGTTAAAGTAGGAAATTGCTGATACTGAAAATCTAAATTGTTTATATTTTATTTTTTAACAAATTCATTTAATCAAGATCGTGACAGTGAGTCTGTTCGACAGATAGAACATAAACAAATGAATGTAATACAAGAGAAGCGGACCTTTGCGGGGGTGACTAGAACTGAAAGGTCAAGTAAACATCAACAACAACAGAATGATGATGGAGGATGGACGCTGGTGAAGAATAAAAGAAAAGTTTATAACAAATTTATAACAACGAAGGGGAAAGCACATATTGACGAGAATAGTAAGTTTAAGCCAGCTGATACGAAGGTACCACTTTTCATTACAAATGTGCACCAGGATGTAACGAAGGCGGATGTGGCCGAGTATATTTTGGAAAAAACGCAGGAAGAAGTAGTTCCGATTAAAATAAAAATGGCATGAGAAAGGAAATACAGCGCCTTTAAAATATTTGTTAGTGCAATAAACATTAAGACGTTCCTTGACGATACTATGTGGTCTAAGGGTATTTTTTTAGGCGTTTTATACACATGACAGGCAAAGAGGGAACCTTCCCTCGACGTACAGACGGGAGGCAACGCTCAACGGATCACAGTGGATAGCAGAACAAATGTAAGACTTACCTCATTTAATTGCACGGGTCTGAAAGGTCACTAGAAGGAGTTAGATGTCTGCGTGAGAAAGCGGATATCATAGCGCTGCAGGAGACTTGGCTTTGGCCTCATGAACTATCAGAGTTGGAGACATTCTGTCTTGACTTTGGTAGTACGGGAGTATCAGCGATTGACACTTCTAAGGGCGTCGTGAAGGGCAGGCCGTATGGAGGTATAGCCATATTATGGCGGAGTGCAGTGCAGGTAATCAACTGTGATGATGACCGGCTATCAGCAGTGAAGATTTCAGTAAGTGGATCTACCGTTATAATCTTTAATGTTTATATGCCAATTGACTTTGATAAGAACCTACCTATCTTCACGCAGTGTTTAAGTGCAATTAGTGCTATAGTAAAAGAAAATAGTGACAGCACGGCGGTGTACATACTGGGTTATTTTAATGCGCACCCAAGTAGGCCTTTTTGTAATCATTTGTTAGACTTTTGTGAAGACCAGCATTGGACATGTGTGGACCTAAAAGTTCTAGATATGTCCAATACGTACACTTTTGTCAGTGAGGTTCATGGGACTGTCAGTTGATTAGATCATTGTATTGTCTCGAATGCAGCACTCGATACAGTGACGAACATACATCTAGATTAAGACGTGCGATGGTCTGACCACTTTCCACTGGTAATCGATTGTAGTTTAAATATGGAAGCATGTGAAAAAATACACTGCGGGGCTCCGGTGTTAAGTGGAGCTGTATGGGGAATCCGCACGGGGGAGCAAATCCGGCGTTATCATGAGATATGTCATTCACAGTTACGTAAACTTGATTTCCCAAGTGTCATGTCCGAATGTTGTGATGGGATGTGTTCTAAAGCTGAGCACAAGTCAGTGTTGAAAAGTATGTATCTGAGACTGGTTACCATATTATCTGATGCGGCAAAAGAGACCCGTAAAAGAGTGAAGGTGGGGAGGAGAGGTGACTATGTGGCGGGATGGAACAGACATGTGGCGGGCTACCAGGGAGGCCAGGCGGAGGTTTATGGCTTGGGTGAAAGATGGTAAACCTAATTATGGTCACACATATCATGAGATGAGGGAAAGTAGAAAATTGTTTAAGCAGAAATTAAAATGGTGCCAGGATAGGCAGGAACAAATGAAGATGGATGCAGTTGCATCTCATCGCACTGCAAGCAACTTCCAGCAGTTCTGGAAAGAAACAGCAAACATGAGCCGCAAGCCTGGCCTTCCTTTGAGTGTAGATAGAGTCAGTTACCCACACCTAATAGCGAACGTCTTTGGGGAGCACTTTAGGGTGAAACCGAAATGTGAAACACGGGAGTGTCGGTTGCCTGGTGCTGGGGCCATTTCCCATGTGAGAAACGTAAAATTTATAGCGACTGAGGTTAGAAAGGTAATTAACAGTATGCAAAGAGGTAAATCGCCTGGGCATGATGGGCTCAGCATCGAGCATCTAAGGTACGCAGGGGTGCACCTGCCACGCTTTCTCGCCCTGTTTTACAATCTCTGCCTGTGTCATGGGTACCTGCCGGATGAACTTACCAAAACAATAGTAGTTCCCATTGTTAGGAACAGATCTGGGGATGTTTCGGATAAGGACAACTACCGGCCCATCTCGCTTGCGACCATCATAGCTGAACTAGCTGAACGCTGAACTAGCCAAAAAAAATTAAACGATCACATAGTAACAATCTGACCGAGTTCGTTGAGAGTGAAGGGTCGCGGCGATAAGGGTACTGCGTACAGCGTAGCCGACGACGCTAGCACTTGAACGGATTTTTTTTATTGGTGCGTCACCGGAAGGCGTTGCACGCCCGTACGAGAATGTCTTAACTTAGTTCTTTGTTCGCCTAGTTGATTGCGGTAAATAATTATGAACCAGGAATGTTCTTAATTTCAACACTTTCAATGCAACTTGTAATACGTTGAAATGAAACCTCCAACCAAAGAAAGAAAGAAAAAGAAAGAAAATATTTTTTATTTCGCTTGGCAGTACTTCGACATATCATGCAACATAATATAATTCCTTACTTTAATTATTGTAAAATAGACTTAGGATACATACTTAACTGTAGGAACCGTGAAATTGACACACTGCCAAGTTGAAATAAACGGCCGCCTCTCAGCTTAATGCTATCCGCGTTGTAGTGCAGGCGGACAGCGCTGGTTTTCAGAGACGGCCGGACAGCGGGTGTGACATTTTTTTTTTAAACTTGTGGTTCTTTTTTTTCGTCACTATTTTTTGAGACAAAAAATAGTGACAGAAAAAAAAAATACCACAAACCAGTGCGACATTCAATGGCAGCAATACTAAAAATAAAAATAAACAAAAAAGAACAATAAAATACTGGCAACAATCTCACATTAACGCATACTTTCAGTGTAGTACAATCTTTAGTTTCTTTACTATGTCTATGGTAACAATTTATGAGTTTGACGCTTACCGCGCTTCCGCTGGCGAAACGTCAACATAACGTCAATCATTCACTTCACTCAAATCAGCCATTTTGCAAAACTAAACTGACACGTTTTGACACATCATCAAAAATTATAATTTGTAAATAAGTAAACGTAAAACGGATTATAAAGGTGCGCTGCATTGAGGCAACAGTGAAAATGTGAATCAGCCCGCCATCAGGTGAGCGTAGCGTACCTACGAGGCCCACTATAGCCTACAACACAGCACACCGATGCAATGCCGCTGTTAATTATTATAAGTAATAGGTAAGTAAAAAAAAAAGTTCCGATTATAATAATATCAGCTCAATGTAAAGGTACTATAAATGAAATTTGATACCTAATCTATTCAAATTTTTTGACTTTCAGTTACGTTAACTATCTCCCAAGCAGTAGCAGAAAAAGAGCATTTTGCATGCAACATAATGTCAGAGAATGTGCAAACCAACCAAAGAAAAAGAAAAAGGCCGCAAGCGAACAACAGGCCACGCACGTACCGGCACTCCCCACATGCCTTTTGTTGATGGTTTGAATGGTAAGTAATAAGAATTTTATACAAACCGCTCCAGACCAGCAGATTGATACAATAGATTAATGAATTCAGATAGGTAGTTAATAATTTGGATGATGATTATTATGAATGTGTGAATACATTGTACTTTTGTATGAACTCATCAGCTTGAAACTGCCTGTCCATAAAATGAGTAGTCAAAAATAATAATATAGCTTATAATGATAATTACATCTATGTTCTAAAGTGAGTTTGACTGGTCCACCATATACATGGTCCTGAGGCGGTGCACAAAAGTTTGTTTCGTTTTCAGGCAGCGGATTGGTGGGGAGAGGACATTCCAGCTGTGTGTGGCAACATGCCTAAAACAACCTCTGAAGGCGGCAGTCCGGTGCCTAGGCAAGGACAAAGGAGGGACCTTTGACCTTTTGCTGAATCGCCGCTTATCATGTCTCCAGCTAAGTTAGAAACTGACGTATATTGTATAGAACTTTAAGTCTGTAGAAATAGTTACTAACTACTTTATTAATATGCGCCTCAAAACGCAACTGTGAGTCCATAATTAGTCCAAGGTTGGTCGCAGTGTCTACTCTCTCAATTCTCTCACTGCCAATAGTGATAATTGGGTCCATTTCAACTACAGACTTGACCTGATTTTTGGAGCCTAACACCATGAATTTAGATTTTAGTGGGTTTAACACCAGTGAATTTTGTTTTGCCCATGTCACCACTCTGGCCAGGTCCTCATTTATGGCCGCTATTGCCGCAGCTCCCTCCCTTGGTTTGAAAGACTTGTAGAGCTGTAAATCATCTGCGTACATGTGATATTTACAGTTACTTATTGAATTCGCAATGTCTGCACTATACAATATGTACAACAGAGGCCCCAAAATTGATCCCTGAGGCACGCCCCTGGAAACCAGGCGGGGGGGGGAAACGATTCGAGTACCATCTTCCCTCTGTATCTCCACGCACTGTGATCTGTTTTCCAGATAGCTCTGGAACCATTCCACTGTCTCTCTGGCAAATCCATAGTAGGACAGCTTAGATAGTAGGAGTGTGCTATTTATGGCGTCAAATGCGCGGGAAAAGTCTAGGAGAACCAAGATGGTACTTTCCCCTTCATCCCTAGCCTCAAGGATATTTCCTACCACATCAAGGAGAGCTGTGGCAGTGGCACGGCCCTTGCGAAATCCTGATTGTAGCTCAGGCAACAGCTTGTATGTCTCTAGGTACTCTGTTAGTTGTATGTGTACTACTCTTTCCAGGACCTTTGATAGACAGGGCAAAATGCTAATAGGCCTTAAATCCTTATAATGCTGCGGGCTGCTCACTTTTGCTATGGGACGGACAATTGCATGGCGCCACAGATCAGGGAATCTGTGAGTTGTAATGGAGGTGTTAATGATTTCCGTCAAGGGTTGTAGTGCTGATGGGAGCACCATAGAGAGCATTTCCTGGCTGATTCCGTCCATACCCTGGGCATTAGTTTTAATATTATTTACTATCTTAAGCACCTCCCCTGCACTGACTGGCTCTAAGTAAAACTCATGTGGAGTGCACCTATTGAATTCAAAAAATGTCACTTGAGAGATTGACAGCATAGATTCCCCAGGCACATTCAAAAAAGCCCTATTAACTGCATCAGCATCATTGAAATGAGCTGGCAGTAATCTGTCCCTATGGTCTGGTAAGATGTCAGTCTTTAGATTTTTCCACAGAAGTTTAGGATCTTTGACCTTTGAATTTATATTGGCTCCAAAATAGGCTGACTTCTCACCACGAAGAGATCTATCTGCCAGATGTTTCAAGTCCAGATAGTACTTATGATGCTCGTCTGATCTAGTACTATGGTACTTTGCCCTGGCCCTATCTCGAAGACGAAACAACAGTCTAACATTATCAGTGATCCACGGAGTAGGAGGTGCTCTAAAAGTCTTTGTTTTTATAGGTGCATGAAGGTCGAACATGTACAGCACATACGAGTTGAAGGACAGAACCATGGCATTCACATCCTGGCCTCCACCAGCCATCATCCATCGAAGATTATGCCTGTCCTCCTCGAAGCGTTCCACCAGAATATCCTTTAGAGGTCTGTAAGTAATTGTTCTTGGACTTGGCTTGGCTTTTCTAATCATTGTATCACAGACCAGAAATGAATGGCGACCTAACTCTGGGATGTGGTCTACAATGATACTTACCGTCCTGATATCTGTACATATAACATCTATGAGAGTGGATGAACTGTCAGTGAAGTGTGTTGGTTTATGAACTACCTGAACCAAGTTCAGGCAAGTAAGGAAGTCAGTAAGTTTACTCACATTGCTCTCATCTACCTTCTGCATATCCACATTGAGATCACCCAATAGTACCACATGGTCGAACGGGGCCAGGGCCATAATACTATCGGTTACACTTCCTAGGAATACATCCAAGTCAAGCCAGGGAGGACGATAGGCGGTCCCTATGAGCAGCGTTTTACCCATGATGCTGAGGGTAATCCACATCTGCTCAACATTAGGATTTTTGGAGTGCACCCTAGTTCAGGCAGTGATCCCGGATTTTATATAAAAGACTACGCCTCCCCCCCGACCCCCCTTCACGTTCATGGGCCTTGGAACATGCCGGAGTCGGTAGCCCTGCACCACAGGGGCCCTGGCATCCTGTCCTGTCTTTAACCAGGTCTCATTTATGGCCATAATGTCCACATTGTGGTTTAACATGGCCACCCTGAACTCCTCCTGCTTGGTTGAGAGAGAGCCCGTGTTAAGTAGACCAAACTTTAAATATCTATTATCAATCATTTATAGAAGAAATATTATGGGCTATAAGTAACTTACATTTGCAGCTGATAACAATGGAACAACAAAACAGGGTATAATTAATTTGATTTACATAATTGTATATAATTTCAACATGTATATAATTTTTTTGTATATAGTGTCTATTGTGAGTCAGATTATATATAGTTAGAATATAAGTGTATATAGGTGCTAGTGATGTGCAATTGTCAGTGTGTGAGTGGCATATATTTAGTACCGAAATGCCATACACATTTTTATAAAAAATATTTTGTATTCTATGCACACAATATTGCCTAACAGAATACATAAACAAAAAACCTAGAACATATAAAAGGAAAGAACATGGAAAAACAAGTGTCCCAAAACCATCCAAGTCAACCTCACATCTATTCTTCATACTGCCTAACAATCTTTGGAATATCTCCATCCACAGCAATCCGATGCGAGGGCTCCCCGGACCTGCGTCGGGCGAGAACATGGCCATGCCTCGTCCATACGTAGCGCCAGCCATGGCGCTCTGCGGCCTCCCGCGCCCTACGAAACAGCAGTTGGTTGGTCCTGGTCAAGCGCTCATTGATGAAGAAGCGCCTGGTCGGCCCCGCCACTCCCAGACCTTCGGTTGTGGCTTCTCGACGTACTCGTGCGCTGCTCAGTAAGGCATTTCGGTGCTCGCAACGTACGAACCTCACCACCAAAGCTCGGGGTCGCGGTGAAACAGTCCCCTCGCTGCCATCAGCCTTAAGGCTAGCTTTTGGTTCAGCTAGGCGCCTACCGATGCGCTCAGCGTATACGATGTCGTTCCCATCCATCTGCACTCCCATCTTCGTAGCCACCAACTGCACCAGATGAGTCGGGTTCTCCGATTGGGACTCGGGTATGTTTGTTATCAGGAGATCATTCGCCAAAAGTTCCTGGTCGCGATCGTTCAGTTCCTGTTTGAGCTGCTCGACAATTTGATCCGTCGAAGAGGTAGACGCAGACGGAGGACGCTCCTTTGCCAGAGTCTCAAGATCTCCCAACCTAGATTCCAGGATGTCCATGCGCGTCTGGCATGCTGTGATGGACGTCTTCAGACCCAACAGCTCACCCTTAATCTCTCCAATCTCAGCCCGTAAGCTACGCACCTCATAAACCAATAGGGTTAGAGTGGACTGCATATCTTGGGTGCCCTGACTTCCATCCACCGGCTCCCCACACACATCTCCCGTTGCGCTCTCCTGACGCTCCCCAGCATCATCTTGGCCGCAGCTGCGCCCTCTCACAGGTGTTTCAGCTTTGTTATCCCTGATTATGTTTTTTCTGCAATCCGGACACTGCCATTGAGAGTGCACAGCAGTGCAGAAATCCAACACAAGCTCGATGATACGGAGTACGACACTTAGTACACTTGGCAGCGTCCGCCAGAGAGATGAATTTTCCACATCCTCCGCAGGCAAATGGCATTTTTGAAAGTTATTTATATAATGTTGTTGTAGTACAATTATGGAATGGGAACTTAGTATTGAAATAGGAATATTGTGAGCCTGATTGATTGTTATTCTTATTAAGTTTTAATTGTAAATATTGTATATAAGGTTTAAAAGGTATATTAGATGTAGGAAATTATGTATTTAAATTTTAATTGATATATAGTTTTTTTTTTCTTGAAATGTGGGTACTCTTGTAAATTTCTTATCACAGTTCACTTAGTATTTATTAAACTAAATAGCTTTAAATATGCACTTACTATACTGTATCTGGTTTTTTTATGCTGAATTGTGGTTATCAATGGTTATCACTTTTAACCCAAAATGTTCTCTTCTGCAATTTTATTTCTTTTAAACGTGATCATACAAAAATGTCTCTTCTTACGGCAATACCATATACCTATAGTTCACTTATGGTATAATGCAATCGTCCAAAGCACAACAATAGGGGTTGGTAACACACACACCCGTCTTTTCTCGCCACAATAAAGTAAGTGTACAAGTGTCCTCTTTTACCACAATTAACAAGTACACACACTAGGCACGATACGATAAGCCTATGTATCTACAAGGTACGTTAGGTAGGCATCACTTTAGTAGGCGTAGCTAGATCTCACTTCTGAACTGTTAGATAGAAATTAAACTACTGCCACATAACATAATTATATTCAAAATAATAGGGAGCGACCACACGTCACACTCCTATGCTGTCCCGAATAGTTGTGTCCTTATCGATCACTTCACTCAATCGATAGCCCTGCCGCATAGGATTGGGAAAGGCATCGCAATATTGTTTACAATAGTAATATTGTATACCTACCTCCACAAATATATTTACCCTAGTGACTCTAGTGTCCCCATCTAGCCCCGGGTATGGGGAGGGCACTTTGCGCCTTTGCGCACTTTGTTGTGACAGAGCATCAGTGCGCATGTCCATTTTAATGTCATCAAGTGACATCGCTTCGGTTCCCATAGCTGCACGCCTTGGCTTCGCCCCGGTGCTATGAATTACCTATATACTTTTAGATACAAATCTTTCACACAAACCTTGTCCTAAGAATACCTACCTACTGAATAGGTATAACGAAAATAAATAGGTAGGTAATGAAAATCTGTCCCATTGTGGAATGCCCTAAAAAGCTCTATCTAACCTTGGACTCGAGAGCCTTGAATGTCGTCAAGTTCAAAAGCAGTATTCCTAATTCAGGTGCCACTCCGTGCAACGTCATACGTAACGCTCTCGAGTCGGGGCTTGCCCCTAGGACCCGGTGCCTCGCACCCCTTGCATCTGTTATAATTGTATGATGTGATCATGAATGCCCAGATAATTAAAACATATAAAATGATTACGGCTTGCTTTATACCGGATTGAAACCGGAATCAGTTTACCCGTATAGATAAGAAAAGCATACATTTTACAAAAACATGTATAGATCATATTTTTATACGTAGTGTCGACTGTCGCGTCCGAGCTGTACACACAGCTGTTGTAAACAAAGCGCTAGCCGATCACTTCATAACCGGTTGCGCGATAGTCGACAATACGCTCGTGGATAGGTCTGTTCAGTATAGGACTATAACTAAGTTAGATAACGATAAGGTGCGCAATGAACTGGCAGAAATTGACTGGAACTTAGCCATGGATTACAAAAATCCTACCGACATTGTAGACTTTATATTGAATAGATTTTCTTTAGTATACAACAAATGTAAATATAGTGTAAAAATAAAATTAGGTAAGAGACAGAACTGTAAATGGATAAGTAATAGAATAAAAAAAATGTGTGACACACGGGATAGACTACTTGATATATGGTTAAAAGACACAAGTAATGTGAAAAATAGATTAATATATAATAAATATCGAAATAAAACAAATAAACATATAAATAATGTCAAAAATAACTACACCTTGAAAGAAATTCAGCAAAACTTTAAGAATAGTAAGAAAGTATGGGAAATTATTAATAACTTATGTGGCAAAATTAATAAATCTGTAGATGACATAATTTTAAAATATTTTAGATCCAAACCAGATGTAGTTTTCTGACGAAAAATTGTATCATTAATGATAAACAGTACGGTTTTCAAAAGAAGAAAAATACGTCACAATTGTTATCAAAGTTTACAAATGAGGTCAACAAGTACCTGGACAATCGTGAACATGTGCTTGTTGTCTTCATTGACTTTAGCAAAGCATTTGATGTTTTAAATTACGATACATTATATATGAAGTTACAGCAGAATGGCATACGGGGCCCATTGTTAAGGTGGTTCCAAAACTATCACGTGAATCGATGTACAGCAGTAAGTGTCCGCGGTTCATTAAGTGAAAACACTCCAACCGATAAAGGCACGGCTCAGGGTTCGATTCTAGGACCTACAGAATACTTGCTGTACGTAAACGATATGTGTAACATTTTTGCCGAGGGTTCCGTGTACCAGTTTGCCGACGACACATGCTTAATTACCTCACATAAAAATATATACAAAGCACAAGCAGCAATGCAACGTAATTTCCACTTACTATGCAGCTGGGCCCATGATGTGGGTCTAGTTATCAATGCTAAAAAAACTAAACTTATGCATATCCATTCACCGTACTTGACTTCTCAAATTGTACCGGTTATCACAGCACACGACCATATGTGTCTGCACCAAAGCAGTACCTTTTCATGTAATTGTCAATCATTACAAATCACGTCAGAACATTCATATCTAGGTCTAACTATAGATAGTAATTTTCACTGGGGACCCCATATTAGCAATGTTTGTGATAAACTCAGATCTATTATGTCAAAGCTGTATGTACTCAAGTACAAATTACCATACAAAACATTAAGAACTATGTACCTATCACTCGCTGACTCGGTGATTAGCTATGGCCTATCTAGTTATGGGCGCACATACAAGACATATATTGAAAACATTTATAACTTACAACTAAGAATGCTAAAAATAATTGTACTTACAAAAATTAAACAACAATACGCGAATGACGAAGAAGGTTTGTTTAAACACTGTCAGGTTATGAGTGTTTTCGATAAAGTGCGAGTGTGTGTGCTTAGCGAGGAATGTCACAACATTGTTAACTTAAATAGAAACATAAGACATGAATCATTACGTAAGCTTTCTTATTTGCCCATTTATAGGTTACCTAAACATATCAATGTATACGGAACAAGGACGTGGGAATACATGTTGCCATGTATATTAAATGGTCTGCCTACCGAAACCCGTGACGCACTAAATAAAAAAAATTGTAAACGTGTCCTAAAGAAACATTATCTGCTTACCTAGTCATTGCCTTAATGTAATTATTTTGTAGCGAGATGAGTGTCAACATACCGCTGTTAAACCCCAGATGGTTTGTGCAGTATGTACTTATACTAACATAATGTATCATTGTTTGTGTTTTGGAAATAAAAAACTAAAAAAAAAATATTTGCGGTAGAAAATAAAATTTTACATAAGTAGGTACCTACAATACCAAATTCATGATTTTTATGTCAGAAGACATTGAATATGAATGAATTGTATTTTCTTCTTAAGTTTGCATGCTTGTCACAAAGAGGGTTCAAAACAACACTCCTCCTCACAATAATTAAGCGTTTACTTAGTGCCTTCGTTACGATGAGCGGAAGCGAAAACTCTCGCTCGCTTAGAACTCTGCGCTGCTGTGCTACTCGCAAATTTAATTGACTCAGTCCGCTCTGTTTTTAGTAAACGCTGTAGTATAAATCAAATATACGCATTCTCTGACTTCACGGTAACTCTTACCTGGATTCATTCTCCCGCACATAAATTTCAAACATTTGTAGCCAATCGTATCTCTCAAATTAATGAACATTTATCCGCACCTCATTGGTATCACGTCCGTGGTGTAGAAAATCCTGCGGATATCGTATCGCGCCCTGTAACTCCAACGGGATTACTCAATAACGCTCTGTGGTTCCATGGTCCGGAGTGGCTGACCACTCCTATTAACACCTGGCCTATAAAAAACTTTAAAATCAATCATAATGACAACACGGAGTCACAGGAAATGAAAACCGCTTCTCTTCACGTACGTACTATAACTACGATTGACTCATCTCATCCCATTCAGGATCTCGCAGAACGCTGCTCTTCATGGATCAAATTTATTAACTCTCTTGCATACGTACTTCGTTTCTTGAAGATTCTCAAATCTCAAGGTTCCTTAACTATACAGGATATAGAATCCGCAGAATATTACGCACTACGCTACGTACAGTTTAAGTACTTTTCTCAAGAAATAAACGCACTTAAAAATAATAAATTATGTCCCACTCAATCAATTTTAAAACTCAATCCTTTTCTCGATCAACAAGGTCTACTTCGCGTAGGCGGAAGGCTTACTCATTCTCAATTAGATTTCACTAAAAAACATCCGATATTACTATCATCTAACGGTCGCCTTGTTTCACTTTTAGTTGATCATTATCATACTTCCAACCTGCACACCGGACCAGGTTTGGTTCTGTCACTAACTCGTCAGAAATATTGGATTCTCTCCGCTAGAAATCTAATTCGTCAAAGAGTACATAAGTGTACTCATGTTTTAAACTGAAGCCTCGCGCCACGAATCCGCCTATGGGCGATCTCCCCGCTATTAGAGTTTCTCAAGTAAAGTCTTTCGTGCACACCGCTGTGGATTACGCAGGACCCTTTTATATAACACACATACGTCGGCGCGGAGTGAAAAGCCACAAGGCTTATATTTGCTTATTTGTTTGTCTCACAACTAAAGCGCTCCACTTAGAATTCGTCTCTGATCTAAGTACGGACTTATTTCTGGCTGCGTTCAAACGTTTCATTTCTCGCCGTGGGCCTGTCTCCGTTCTCTACAGCGTTAGAGGTACTAATTTTATAGGCGCTAAGCGCAAATTAAATGACATTTATTCCCTAATATAGTCCACTGATTATAAATTGAACTGGCAGAAATTGACTGGAACTTAGCAATGGATTACAAAAATCCTACCGACATTGTAGACTTTATATTGAATACATTTTCTTTAGTATACAACAAATGTAAATATAGTGTAAAAATAAAATTAGGTAAGAGACAGAACTGTAAATGGATAAGTAATAGAATTAAAAAAATGTGTGACACACGGGATAGACTACTTGATATATGGTTAAAAGACACAAGTAATGTGAAAAATAGATTAATATATAATAAATATCGAAATAAAACAAATAAACATATAAATAATGTCAAAAATAACTACACCTTGAAAGAAATTCAGCAAAACTTTAAGAATAGTAAGAAAGTATGGGAAATTATTAATAACTTATGTGGCAAAATTAATAAATCTGTAGATGACATAATTTTAAAATATTTTAGATCCAAACCAGATGTGGTCGCCAATAAATTTGCACAAGTTTAGAAAAAATGTGAACAGTACTTGTGTCCAATGTAACATACCTATCCTAAGGGTCGATAAGTATAACAATGATTGTAACTTGTCAATGAGATTAAACAAAGCTACTAATGATGTAATTTTTTCCATTATAAAACACTTAAATGATAGAAAATGTCCGGGTTTCGATAATATAAGACCACACGATTTAAAACAAATTAATAAAAATATTACCCCTCTTATCACGCATCTAATTAACTTATGTATTGCTACGTCTTTATACCCTGACCAACTTAAATTTGGCATAATACGACCACTTCATAAAAATGGCTCGTATTCAAACGTAAATAATTATAGACCTATTACCATCCTGTCATGTATTGACAAAATCATTGAAAGGTACTTTGAACAGGAAATTAGTAGTTTTCTGACGAAAAATTGTATCATTAATGATAAACAGTACGGTTTTCAAAAGAAGAAAAATACGTCACAATTGTTATCAAAGTTTACAAATGAGGTCAACAAGTACCTGGACAATCGTGAACATGTGCTTGTTGTCTTCATTGACTTTAGCAAAGCATTTGATGTTTTAAATTACGATACATTATATATGAAGTTACAGCAGAATGGCATACGGGGCCCATTGTTAAGGTGGTTCCAAAACTATCACGTGAATCGATGTACAGCAGTAAGTGTCCGCGGTTCATTAAGTGAAAACACTCCAACCGATAAAGGCACGGCTCAGGGTTCGATTCTAGGACCTACAGAATACTTGCTGTACGTAAACGATATGTGTAACATTTTTGCCGAGGGTTCCGTGTACCAGTTTGCCGACGACACATGCTTAATTACCTCACATAAAAATATATACAAAGCACAAGCAGCGATGCAACGTAATTTCCACTTACTATGCAGCTGGGCCCATGATGTGGGTCTAGTTATCAATGCTAAAAAAACTAAACTTATGCATATCCATTCACCGTACTTGACTTCTCAAATTGTACCGGTTATCACAGCACACGACCATATGTGTCTGCACCAAAGCAGTACCTTTTCATGTAATTGTCAATCATTACAAATCACGTCAGAACATTCATATCTAGGTCTAACTATAGATAGTAATTTTCACTGGGGACCCCATATTAGCAATGTTTGTGATAAACTCAGATCTATTATGTCAAAGCTGTATGTACTCAAGTACAAATTACCATACAAAACATTAAGAACTATGTACCTATCACTCGCTGACTCGGTGATTAGCTATGGCCTATCTAGTTATGGGCGCACATACAAGACATATCGCTGGTTAAATGCCAAAGGGCCACATTACGGAAATGGTAAATTTTACAGGAGAGCCCATCAAAGTTTTCGCCGCGATATTTTTAATTTTTTTGAGAATCTATAAGTGCTACATCTATGTATTATATATCATTCGATGCGTATTTTAGAGCTTTATTAATGTAATACTAACTAATTTCAGCAGCTTGCATCTACGAAAGTATAATATCACATGAGACCGTTTTGCTTATAAAAATGAGTGTTAAATCTGTGCATATTTATTTAATAAAATGCCACAAAACGAAAGATAAGTAATGTTTAATGAATATTTTTCTCGAAAAACTAATGAAATCAATCTTAGCTAAACATAAAAAGAATAAGGATAATACAACATGATATAATAACGACTCAATTTTACAGTCATCGCGTCTTTATTAAAATAACTAAAAAGTTAAAATTCCAAAAGAAAAATAAGGAAAATGTGTTATTGCTCATAACATTGTGATTCACACACAGTCATCTAAGCCTTACAAGGAACAATACTTATAGACTACCCACTCAATCAATTAGCCTATCGCTGTCCACTCCTGGACATAGGCCTCTCCCAGTGTGCGCCATTTCGGCTGGTCATCCGCCTTCCACATCCAGTCTGTCCCAGCCACTTTTTTAGGTCGTCAGTCCATGTCGGGCTAGAGGGCGCCCTACCCTCCGTTTACCTTCTCACGGTCTCCACTTTAGGACTCGTTGGTCCAACGGCCGTCGGTCCTTCGGCAGATGTGGCCAGCCCACTGCCATTTCAGCTTACTTATTCTGCAAGCTGTGTCGTATGCCGTACAGTTGTATTCCTTTGTCGGATGACCTCGTTTCGAATTTTATCCTTCAAGGGGAATGTAACATCCCCATGCCTCCACGCTGGAGGCTTATGGGTTCTGGTCTTGGAACTGGACGGACATTGTGGCGGTGTCATACAAGCATCTCAGCACCTCGATGTATCACCAATCGACACGACACCGCTAGAGGACATCCAGAACTACCCAGGTTTCTATGGAGTCGAACGCTTTTTCGCAATCTACAAACGCCATACACAGCGGCTGATTGTACTCTTGGGTCTTTTCTACGATCTGCCGAACAGTATAGATGTGGTCTACGGTGCTAGAGCCTTTTCGAAGCCTGGCTTGTTCCGGTGGCTGGAACTCGTCGAGCTTACACGCGAGGTAATTTGTGACGACTCCTGAGTTTGTAGACATGATTCAAGAGTGAGATGGACCTGTAGTACTTCAGCATGGTTTATCACCTTTTTTGAAGAATAGTACCACCGCAGTCCCGCTCCATGCCCTAGGTGTAAGGCTCTGCTAGATTATGGAACTAAAGAGGCTCGCTAGCTTTTTCAGAATAGGAACCCCGCCTGGTTTCAAGAGCTCAGTAGTAATTACATCATCACCAGGGCACCTGTTGTTCTTCAGTTGCCTGAGAGCCGTCTCTATCTCGCACAGCTCGACATCGGGTATCTCCTCGGTGTAATGGCGCGTGGGTGGGGCTCTATGGTTTTCATCGGTATGTCCCTTCGGTTGAGTCATCCGTGATGCATACAGCTGTCCATAGAATTTCTCGATCTCTTCAAGAAAAGTGTCATTTATTGATTATCTTGTTCGGTATTTATATTGTTCAGGCTGTTTAGTATCGGTGAGCTCAATTCTTGATGAACAATATTGGGAGTTGAGTTAAATGTGTTATTTTGTGTTGAGGTAGTTTGAAGATCTTCATTTTCTGCTATTACCACCTCCATTTTTTGTGCTCGTGTATTCATTCTACACATAAAGAAAAAACAATGATATACGTATACAAACACAGACCCTACTGTCCACTCCTAATGATTTCATCATCGACGGAACCTAATTGTTTAAATTGACTAACTGGCAAAAAAAAACATACAAGCGAACCACTACACACAAGAATAGAGTCACAAAAGAAACATGCCCAATTTGCGTAAAAAAATAGTAATGTATTTACTTTTTTCTTATATACAAAACTCTGGCTCCGCACTTTCATCTTAAAAAATAAATAATAATCTCATGATATTAAAATGCAAAGCGGACACATTTTATAATATGGCCCTTTGGCTTATACAATAATGATGTACTCACTTGATATTTATATTCCACACGGCCACAATCCAAAATATGGCACTACAGTCTATAAAATTTAATTAAAATTAAGACATATTTCGCAATATGGCCCTTTGTCTTATAAATAACGTGCACTTACGCCGATTACGAGAGCTTAACTCAAAATGTGGCTGTTTCGTCCTGAACTTAGTCACCAAAGTCGCGGAATGCAAAAAAGGCGCTTGTCTGATTTGGCCATTTCTGACGCTAAAATAATGGGTGTCTTTTTCAAATTTAAAAGTTATAATGATTTGGATGCCATTTTTGAAAAAAAAATTGGTTTCAGATTTTTTTGCGTTGTGGCCCTTTGGCATTTAACCAGCGATATGTTGAAAACATTTATAACTTACAACTAAGAATGCTAAAAATAATTGTACTTACAAAAATTAAACAACAATACGCGAATGACGAAGAAGGTTTGTTTAAACACTGTCAGGTTATGAGTGTTTTCGATAAAGTGCGAGTGTGTGTGCTTAGCGAGGAATGTCACAACATTGTTAACTTAAATAGAAACATAAGACATGAATCATTACGTAAGCTTTCTTATTTGCCCATTTATAGGTTACCTAAACATATCAATGTATACGGAACAAGGACGTGGGAATACATGTTGCCATGTATATTAAATGGTCTGCCTACCGAAACCCGTGACGCACTAAATAAAAAAAATT
Source organism: Eilema sororculum (assembly GCA_914829495.1). Lineage (NCBI taxonomy): Eukaryota > Metazoa > Arthropoda > Insecta > Lepidoptera > Erebidae > Eilema > Eilema sororculum. The sequence continues at coordinate 17,836,846 of OU618532.1, read as the reverse complement.
GTAAACGTGTCCTAAAGAAACATTATCTGCTTACCTAGTCATTGCCTTAATGTAATTATTTTGTAGCGAGATGAGTGTCAACATACCGCTGTTAAACCCCAGATGGTTTGTGCAGTATGTACTATACTAACATAATGTATCATTGTTTGTGTTTTGGAAATAAAAAACTAAAAAAAAAATATTTGCGGTAGAAAATAAAATTTTACATAAGTAGGTACCTACAATACCAAATTCATGATTTTTATGTCAGAAGACATTGAATATGAATGAATTGTATTTTCTTCTTAAGTTTGCATGCTTGTCACAAAGAGGGTTCAAAACAACACTCCTCCTCACAATAATTAAGCGTTTACTTAGTGCCTTCGTTACGATGAGCGGGCGCACGGCGCAGACGTCCGCTCCGCGTGCTTGTTTCAATTAATTTCAAGAGCAGCGCTGCGTGAGGCGGACACCCGTCGCACGCGACGTGGGCGCTGTTTTCTCGTGGTAAATAAATAAACCTCTTTCGAACAAAAAAAAAGGCTGCTCACCGCGAAATCTAAAGTGTCGAATCCCAATAAAACTCTCGCTCGCTTAGAACTCTGCGCTGCTGTGCTACTCGCAAAATTTAATTGACTCAGTCCGCTCTGTTTTTAGTAAACGCTGTAGTATAAATCAAATATACGCATTCTCTGACTTCACGGTAACTCTTACCTGGATTCATTCTCCCGCACATAAATTTCAAACATTTGTAGCCAATCGTATCTCTCAAATTAATGAACATTTATCCGCACCTCATTGGTATCACGTCCGTGGTGTAGAAAATCCTGCGGATATCGTATCGCGCCCTGTAACTCCAACGGGATTACTCAATAACGCTCTGTGGTTCCATGGTCCGGAGTGGCTGACCACTCCTATTAACACCTGGCCTATAAAAAACTTTAAAATCAATCATAATGACAACACGGAGTCACAGGAAATGAAAACCGCTTCTCTTCACGTACGTACTATAACTACGATTGACTCATCTCATCCCATTCAGGATCTCGCAGAACGCTGCTCTTCATGGATCAAATTTATTAACTCTCTTGCATACGTACTTCGTTTCTTGAAGATTCTCAAATCTCAAGGTTCCTTAACTATACAGGATATAGAATCCGCAGAATATTACGCACTACGCTACGTACAGTTTAAGTAGTTTTCTCAAGAAATAAACGCACTTAAAAATAATAAATTATGTCCCACTCAATCAATTTTAAAACTCAATCCTTTTCTCGATCAACAAGGTCTACTTCGCGTAGGCGGAAGGCTTACTCATTCTCAATTAGATTTCACTAAAAAACATCCGATATTACTATCATCTAACGGTCGCCTTGTTTCACTTTTAGTTGATCATTATCATACTTCCAACCTGCACACCGGACCAGGTTTGGTTCTGTCACTAACTCGTCAGAAATATTGGATTCTCTCCGCTAGAAATCTAATTCGTCAAATAGTACATAAGTGTACTCATGTTTTAAACTGAAGCCTCGCGCCACGAATCCGCCTATGGGCGATCTCCCCGCTATTAGAGTTTCTCAAGTAAAGTCTTTCGTGCACACCGCTGTGGATTACGCAGGACCCTTTTATATAACACACATACGTCGGCGCGGAGTGAAAAGCCACAAGGCTTATATTTGCTTATTTGTTTGTCTCACAACTAAAGCGCTCCACTTAGAATTCGTCTCTGATCTAAGTACGGACTTATTTCTGGCTGCGTTCAAACGTTTCATTTCTCGCCGTGGGCCTGTCTCCGTTCTCTACAGCGATAGAGGTACAGCCAGCGTCAGAGAAAACAGACCCCCTCAATACTTAAAGAATATCGCCGCCTGCGCCGGCCGCGTCACATGACTCACGAATGACGTCACGTGATGCGATCGTCGCAGAGCTGCGAACGAGCGAGCAGCTTCATCTGCCTTTTATTTGCATGTTCATATTTGTAATTTTCTGATATTTTTCGTCATTCGGCTCAATTTTAAACCATGATACAATAAACTCACAAAAAGATGCCACTGCCGCTTAAGGATACGAACCCGCATCCCCAGCGCCAGTCGATCACTTAGACCGTGCCTTATACCACTAGGCTATCGGTTCACTTAATAATAATGACGAAAATATGAATAACATTACTCCTTTTATCGAACAAAGTTGATTACGGTGTAATTTTCTAGACCTTAAGGTTTAAATTTCAACGTCCACCCTATGTAACATTAATAATTACTCAATTGACTAAGAGATAAGGTTGAAATTTGTATAGATTTCTTTTTTAGTTCAATAGATTACGCTTGATACAGCTTATTGCACTACCGTCATGTTTTACTTCAAAAATTTATCTGCTATATGAGCTGTGGCTATAGTATTATAATATCTGTTACAGCGCGCTAAAGTTGCAATTAGAATACTTCTTTGCCTTATTTCCTAAACTGTGATTGAAGGTAACTTTATAATTCGTAGTAATTTGCATTGTTGTATTAATCCTCCTCGTAATATTATTCAATTTATTAAGTTTTTGATCAGTTTTTTGACTAAATTGAAAGTATGGTTCGATTAACAACATTTATAAAATTGTTGTTCTCTGGGAGCAAGAACAAAGCATAAAGAAAATAGCACGAGATATGGGCAAAACGGTAAGAGTTACGATAAAAATACCTATATTATATACCTATTTATATTGCTTGATTAAGCCATATAAATAGGTATATAATATCATGTATATATTATATTATATTATTTATATATTATTATATTATCATGTTATATTTTCATTTACAAGTTAGTTTTTTGGAGTTTCTTTTATTTATTATCATTTTCATTACAGAGAAATACACTGCGTAGATGGATGCGAAGGTATCAAGCGACGAGTTATATAAATGTGAACGCCAAGGACCTCGCCCAGTTGCTTATACTCATGAATCAGAGCGGCACCGTGATATTGTGGAAGCTCACTCAGTGGCACCCTTCAAAACTACGCGCTGAGACTAAGTGCTGAGACTTTTGGAGTATCGCTGAGCACTGTTTGACGACATCTACACGCTGCGAATATCCATAATTATAAGCCAGCCAGAAAGATTCAACTTACTGACGATCATCGCACCAACCAAGTAAATTTTGCCACTCGTTATTTAAATTCCGACTGGGAAAACGAAATTGTTATATTTACCGACGAAAAATGCTGCGCTTAACATTAGGTAAGTTAATGATTATATTCTGTAACAAATAAATATGTATAAATAAACCTAAAACTTGTTTATTCTAAATTATTATTCTCTACCCCGAAAAATATATATATATAAATATATACACATATATATATACATATATATATATATATATATATATATTATATTAATATATGTATGTATGTATGTATATATATATATATGTATATTATATATATATTTTAATTATTATTGCTGCTGACATTGTTTTACATATTGCAACAGATTTGAAAATGTTTATTATTTTAGGTTACTGGGGATGGATGTCTTCAATGGGCCCAGGCGAGCTAGTGGAAATAGGTGGCCGCATGAACAGTGAGCGATACCTTGATGTGTTGAAAGACGTAATGCTGCCTTCAGTGCGGGTCGCATATCCAGAAGGACAAATTTACCTGGTTCAGGATAACTCTTCAGTGCATCGGTCCCGAATTGTGCAAGACTGGCTAAATGCACAAGAAGATAAAACGGTGTTTGAGTGGCCGGCTAAAAGCCCGGATCTTAATCCTATAGAAAACTTGTGAGGTCAGATGGTTTTAAACTGGGACTCAAGTGAAATAAAGTAAAAAAAAATGGATGAAGAGGTAAACAGAACTTGGGAATTAATGCGAAATAGTGCCGCATGTTTTAAATATGGTTTCGGGGATGAAAAGTCGTCTTCGATAAGTGATACAGTGAGGGCCATCCTCTCCGTTATTAATGCAGTTTATTGATTCTTAACCAGGACAAATCTTTGTGTGATGAACACGATTAGGTATTTGTTATGTGTCTGGGTGTAATTTATCTAAAAAGTATCTAAAATAAGTATTATATCAGTTGTCTAGTATCCTTATCAGTTATCACATTAAGGTGCTATTTTGGGCTAGATGACGCTGCGCTGTTTATAAAGTGTCCTAACATTCATAATAATAATAGTATATTATTAATATTTCATTACTCTTGTTTACAAGTTTAGTAATCTTCTAATTTGTTAACGATGCACCATCTGACCTCACATATTTTTCTAATGCTGTGTTAAAAGGGTTACTTATCAGAAAATGTGATCAAAGAGGAAGATGTATATTGCTATCCCGTTATAGTTTAGCATGTTGGTTCTTTCTTTGTGATTCACAGGCACAAATAACATTTCATTTTTCAACCATTCTTTTATATTCGAAGATTATTCAGAGTGTAAAAAATTTATGTTGGCAACTTTAAATATAAATATTGTAGTTATGTTTCTAGAATTATCTAATATTAAACATTTTATACTTCACTTAGGGTATTGTGTTTTGTCAATAAATTTAGTTCAGGTGAAATCTAAAAATAAGTAACCCTAATTTAACTCAGATAGAAAAACTGTATACTCAACCAGGAAATGACCTCCATGTAGTCTTATAAATGTAATTCGAGAAATAAATTAATATTGTTTATGCAACAAGCCTATTTTTTCTTACAAACCTCATACCTACTATAAAATTTGATTCCTTAAATAATAATTAACAAAAAGTGCTTAAGAGACTAAAAAAATAATTACATAATATGAATACAAAAAGAACTTCACGTCCGAGGATTTGAACCCCCGCTTACCGTATACTCAAAGCGTCGGTCATAACCACTAGACCAACATGCCTTATACGTAATGAATCAAAAAACTTCAATGCTTTCATGTCATTATCAAGGGGGGTTCGTTTTCTCTGAAGCTTACTGTACTAATTTTATAGGCGCTAAGCGTAAATTAAATGACATTTATTCCCTAATATAGTCCACTGATTATAAAGATCACATAAATGATTATCTCACTCAACATAAAATTAAATTTCTTCATAGTCCACCTTATGGACCTAATTTCAACGGTTTGAGTGAAACTAATGTCAAATCCGTTAAAACTCATTTATTTAAAGCTATCGGAACTCAGATACTCACTTATGAAGAATTTAATACTATTCTAGTACAAATTGAAGGCCTGTTGAACAGCCGTCCAATTTGTGTTCTCTCTTCGGATCCTTCCGATCCATCCGCATTGACGCCCAGTCATTTTTTAAATGTAACTCCGCTTACATTTTTGCCCGCTGAACCTATTGATCTGACTCTGTCCGACAATAGACTGACGCGTTATCAACTCTTGAATAGAATAGTACAAAGTTATTGGAAGCGCTGGAGTGCAGAATATCTCATTCCCCTCCAGCAGCGAGAAAAATGGAACTCGCCTTCGAAACCTGTGAGGGTGGGTACCTTAGTCATCATTAAGGATGACAATTCGCATCCCTTGTTTTGGACACTAGCTGTTGTCACAGAGGTGTTTCCGGGCAAGGATGGTATAATTCGCGTGGCGAAGGTTAAAACTCCGTCGGGGGATTATGTACGACCCGTAACGCGGCTCTGCCCGTTACCTACGCAATAACTTCGTTAATAATAACTCAAAATCCTTTTTTTTATTAGCTCATAATTTATTTTAATTTAAACTTTTGTCTCAATTTAGAGGAAACCTCTAAACCCCCCGAAGTTGGCTGCGCCATTGTGAATATTTAATTTATTTTGTTTTTTATATGTCAACTAAACGCACAACTCACTCCATATCACACATAGTTATTACGCATAACAAAACGCATCTTTCGTAGGGCAACACTACTCATTCCTTCCAACTTCCGTTTCCCCACGAAAGTCAGTGCTTCAAAAACTACCGTACTCAACTCGCGCCGCGACGTATACGCTCTAATTTTGTGACGTGTTAAATCTCTAAAATTTAATATAACCACCTCATGAACATTTAAAACTTCACGACCAAGTGATCTGTGTTCATCAAGAAAGCCGTCACCGCAAAGACTTCAGAGGTGATCCAAGCCGCCGATTAAACCACCAGCAGGTAGGCACTGATTCCCTCCACTATTATTGACATAACTTTTTTATCTATGAACCGATTTCAATAAAACAAACACTAAATGTTAAGTGAAGCCTACCACAAAATATTAGTGAAAACCGCAACCAAATCCGTTCAGCCGATTCTGAGATTAGCGTGCACAAACTCACAGACAAACAGAGAAACAGAGAAACAGAAAAACAGACAAACAGACAAAAATTCCAAAAAACGTTGATTTGGCTTCTATTACGTTTATAAAGTCCCCCTATAACAATTTTTTTCATTTCCTTTCCATGTACAGACATCGATCGTTTACAGATTTATTATATGTAATAGATTACTAGACAGACTCCGTGGCGTAGCGGTAATGTACGCGGCCGCAGTGCAGGAGGTGCGGGTTCGATCCCCGCTCAGTGTAAAGATTTAGATAGACAGGTCGTGCCTCAGAGAGCATCTTATGCCCTTGGTCCCGGTTACCATACGTACATCTATGGGAGTCGTTACAGGTAGTTGTCTAGTCAGGTACTCAACATCGACTAAAGATAACTTTTCTAAAAATTGTGGCACTGACAATTCACCTCTACTCAGTTGTAACTGTTCTAATTTAATAAATTCATCTTTTTTTAAATCCATTTTTCGCCGCTTAGTAATATTGACATTAAATTTTTTCAATTGATAATACCTGACATTTGTTAAACTCGCATCATCTTTCAAAGCGTGCAAACATTGGAGTATATTAGGGTTTTTACCTAACAGACTATTTATTTTATGGTTCCAACCCCCCACTATATTTGTAGTACGGAACTGCTGACCAAAAACTGACCAAATTTTAATAAAATCTGGCTTCATCCAACAATCCAACATATAATTTTTAAATTTTGTCAAGGCTTCGTCTTCTACTATTTCGTTTTCAATATAATGCCAATCTTTTTCAATGTCTCTTTCCGGCAGGTATGGCAATGAACAACAAAGTTGAATAATCTTTTTCTGCAATTTAGTTTTTACACATCCAATCGCTTTTGCTCTACGCCACAAGCATTGAGAAAAATGAAAATGGCAACCTGTTATTGGTATTTTTAATTCTTTTAACGCTTTAATAACGGCTGCTTCGAAATCTATTTTAACATCTTTTGGGACCCATCCTGGGATTTGTGAAGAAATTAATTCAAATAATATTTTGTACGCTTTTTTAGATCGGTGTGACATGAACGCATATATTAAAGGGATGACATTCATATCACCATGAGAATTACTTCCTAAATCACCATGGATGGTGCATAATTGTGAAAACGGTAAAGGACAAGATTTAAATGTGCCATCCATAAAAAATGTTGTAGCCTTCACCATGTGAGATTTTGCCTCTTCTGAACAAAAAATTAAAATTAAAATTTTATCATTATCATAAAAATCAGCAAGCAGAAAATCTCGGAACTGTACAGGAACCTCCATATCTTTAAGAGTTCGAGAACACACTTTTCTAACTTGAGCCAGCTCATTCCTTTTTCGATAAATTGTTGTTTTTTTATTTTGAAAAGTGGGCTTTGGGTTATTGCATGCCAAGTCCAAACCGTGTTTTCTAATGTTATTCATATGTTTGTTATATATATTTGGAGCCGGATCTGTTCCTTGGGAAGCTTCTAGAGTTGCTTCATTTAACCGTGCAGCTATTATATTCTGCGTGGTGTCCGTTGGACAAGTCTCAGCAGTACTTTTCTGTTCTGAAAATTACAAAAATATGATCGTGAAATAAGATTTCAAAACCAGCATAAATAAAGTACAACCAGTGTCACTTTCTGTATGGTAAAGATTGCAACGATAAATCCAAATAGGAACATTAAAAATTTTATGTGGATGCAATATTTGAAGTATTTGGATACTTAATTGTGAACGTACGTACGTACGTGGGTATGTGTCAAAAAGTAAACAAGTATCTCCAAGTTTCAATATTTAAATCAATTGTTATTTCACTATTTTCCTACGTTTTTTTAACTCTTTGGAGCCAAGTACGCTACAATTGTTTAGTACTTACGTTTGTGGAAGTGTTAATGTGACCAGACATCAACACCACCTGCCAGCACTATATCACACAGTCACAATAGTATAATTTTATTGGTCACAATGTCTCAGCTTGCTGCTATTGAGAGTGCACAGAGCAACCTAGAGGAATGCTTCTCTAAGAGAATGGCAGAACTGGAGGCGCGCAGCTACAAACTGGAGGACCGGCTAAGGACACCGTTGCAAAGGTAGCAGAGGAGTTTCGGACCTTCAGAGAGCTCATGTTTGCTATGCTTAGCTTACTCAGGAAGCAAATTGCAGAATGTTCCAGAGCATTAGACGCTATAGAAACAAGGCACCGGCGAAAAGCACTTGTCTTCATGGGGGTTGCAGAGACGGCAGATGAGGACTGCAGAGCCACCATTCTTGAGCTGATCCAGAAAAGGTTGGAAACAAATAATGTCATTGCTGACAATATAACATGCTGCCATAGGATTGGAGCCCCCAGTAGTGACCGCCATCGTCCCATCTTGGTGAGGTTTTCTGGGCTAAATGTCAGGTCGGACATATGGCGTGCCAAGACAAAACTGAAGGGTTCTTCTGTCTCAGTCAAAGAGTTCTTGACTAAAGCTAGGCAGACAGTTTTTGGCAAGTCTCGGCAGCATTTTGGTATGCGTGCATGCTGGACACAAGAAGGCGTTATCATCGTCTACGTTGCTGGGGGCCGACATAAGGTAACAACAATAGAGGAGCTAAACCCGTTGATAAACAAGCATCCCAAGGTAGCGAGTGAGCGAGGTGCAGTTCCTTCCCGGAGTGTCGCAGGCAGTGCTGATAACGCGAGGTCAAAGGTGCGAAAAAACTAAGGGACAGCTCCGATATAGATAATCATAAAGACATTTTCATTCAATCGTTACATGGATCATTGTTTTCGTAGCTCGTAGCGTATTGACTTGTTCGTGTGATGGCTTGGTTCTAAACTACCCTGTACTTATTTTTTCTCAACTACCGTACCATAATTTTCATTGTACTATTTAAATTACCAACAACAATCAAATAAATTATTGTTTACAAAGTTGATTTGACAGAATGAACCGTGAATGTTGACAATAATGCCATTTTTTTGACATGTGACGTGAGTCGGGGCGCGAGTGCGAACCAATGGGAAGCAAGATTGGAACCAACTTATACGTTCGGAAATGACACATAACGTTTAGTTCGTACTATTACGAATAATTTTTCTTTCTCGATTCTTTCATTCTTGCTTTATATTGTACCTATATTTATTTTAATGTTTTAGTGACTTGTTGTTTGTGTGAATACAGTTGCTGGTGGGTGGTGCAGAGACAAAAGTGCTGCTGTACGTACATTGCATTATTTATTAACTTTAAACTTAAATTCCACTTTATTATCTATATTCTTTAAACTTATTTAAGTTTAGGCATTTATTGTATGTTTATATATATTTTATTTTATCTATATATTTTGTATTGTAGCATAACATGTATGCTGATGATGATCTGTACGTTTCTGCCAACGAATCCTTAACGTCATCCGGTGATGAAAGTTTTCCTCAGTTGATGGTACACTTGGTGACTTTGTGCGACAAACCTTTAACCACCAATCTCAACACCTCATGAATATTTGTTACCCTAATACGCAAAGCTTGCCGTACCATTACAGTCACTTCATGGAAGCCTTTACGAACGCTGACGTTCATGCCATTCTGATTTCAGAGACCTGGGGGCCTACCACAACCATTTACAAAACAGTCTTATTGCAGGAGAGTTTTGTGTCAAGCTTGAAGTAATCTTGCTTATATTCGTACCACAACCGTACATTGTGCATGTCATGTATTCCTGCTTAGTGCTTTTGTGACGTCAAATTAATTTTAGTTCATTCAATTCGTACCATGACGAGATTTTAGAGCAGTATTGTATTCGTAGACAGAGAAGAACATAGACGAATTGATAGCTTCCATCGCATTCACACAAGAAAAAGACAAACTTACGCCAATGTCGTGTGAAAAAATGAGACAGAGTGACTAGATTTTCTGTCTCCTCTGGCGTGTCGGTTTTTACTACGGCCAGCAAACTAGTTCGCGAAACAAACCATAAAGAAAAATATGTACGAAAGTAAACAAACTTTACAGATTTTCAGTTTACTTTTAATCTTTTATTCATAACGCAATAATATTGTTCTTAGACGTGTTAAAATATTCACAATTTGGTTCTATAACAGTATTCAACATATATAATAAACACAAGTGAAGGAAACATGGGGCGGTGCAGTGTTTTGGATTGTAAAAGCGATAGTGAAAGGAAATTACCAGGCGTATCTTTTCACTCGTAAGTAAATACGTTTTTAAAGTTAAAGGCCCTTTCATACACATGCCACAGTGTATTATTTCATGTGAAGTACATAATGCATATAATTCTATTCATAAAATAGTCTAAAACAGCGAATAATATATATCATAACCTACGAAATAAATGTTATTCGATGTTGCCAGGTTTTGAATATTTATTTGTCCAATATTATGGGTACTAATATACATGTTGTAGGTACTTCTTATAAATATGATGATATATTCTTGTGTATGTAGTAATATCATAATTGTATTACAGTTTCCCGGAAAATACAAATTTAAAAGAAAAATGGATTGAAGTTACAGGACGTACAAAGTGGTTGCCAAAAAAATCATCAAAAATATGTAGCAAACATTTTGAGGAGCATGATTCGATTAAAAAAAAGAAAATAACTCTTCTGCTTCCAAATGCTGTGCCACTACAGGTAAATAACTGAGTTGATCCGGGGAAATTCTTTGGTTAAAAAAATCTTTCTTTTCATCGAGTCCCATCTCATATCCAAAGAATGTCACGCTTTTTTCCCTTTGTACCTACTTACATATAGTCCCACCTGTTTCCCACTGAACAGGCAGAAAGGACTTTATCTTAAAATAAGAAAATATACCTAAATTACGAAATTTCAGTTAAAAAAACCAGATGCAGGAGATAAGATTGTAACGCCAGCAGGGAATGTTCATCAATATGCAGATATTTGTGGTAATAAAATGTTACAATTATGTACGACACATTTCACAACTTATTCACAATAAAAAAAATTAACGTTGGTAAATAGTTTTATTGAGTTTCAGACAAAATTTTAAATACCTAATGTATTTAAAATTTTGTCTCTTAATATCAAAATTATAGAGAAAAGATTCTCTACGCCTCCTCAGGTCACCAATCCTAGAAGATACACCTACACCTCATTCATAGAAGAGAAATCCTTAGTTACTTATTTGGTCTCAAACGTCGTAAATACTTAAATCTCATTGGAGATTGTGAATTTTTGTTCCGTTTGGAGTCCAAACCTTAGGGCCATGGGACACGAGGGTCTTTGAGGCAACAGTGGTACTTCTACTGACACTCTTACGAGCTCATTTTTAGTTCTATTGTTGAATGTATATTAATTCTATGCAGATATTGAGCCAGATGTGGAACTTCCTACATCGGCTGTTCACCTTAATGTTAATCATTCTACAGTCGTAAGTAACACATTGTTATACTCCTTTTGTAATTTTGTGCATACATTATAAAACAGCTCTATCCAACTCTCTGCCGTGAAATTGCATATTTCATCAAAATGTATTTTATTATCAGGATGAGGGTCCAGACTACTCACCTCGAACATTGAAAAGGAAGTTGAAAAGTTCTGAAGAAATTGCAACAAAGCGACTAAAAAAGTTAAAAGCTATACGCGAGAAAAGTCGTCGTTTAAAAAAAAAAGTGGCTGATTTAGAAGTGATGATCGCAGAACTCAAAGCAAAGTCTCTGGTTAGTGAAGAAGACGGAGACTTATTGGAGTCAATTGATCCAACGAATAGAGACTTTTTGAAGAAATTTTTAAATCCGACTGATTGTACAAGAAAATATTCCACAGAACTACGTAAATTTGCACTTTGTTTACATTTTATAAGTCCACGTGCTTATGAATATGTACGGCAGCAATTCAATACCTGTTTACCTCATCCATCCACGCTCACTTCGTGGTACAAAGGCGTTTATGCTAGTCCAGGGTTTACAACTGAATCCTTAGAATGCATCAAATTGTTAGCCAAACGTAAAAAAATATACTGTGCCTTGTGCATGGATGAAATGGCTATCAGAAAGCACATACAGTGGAATGGGACACAGTGTGTCGGTTTTGTGAATTATGGAGAAGCCTTGGATGGGTACAATGTTGCTGAAGCCAATGAGGCGTTGGTATTTTTAGTCAATTCCATCAATAGTAGTTGGAAGATACCGGTTGGATATTTTTTAATTAACGGCTGTACGGGAGAGCAAAAGGCAAATTTAATAAGACAATGCCTACATTTACTTATTGTAGATTGTGGCATTACAGTTATATCGCTAACATTTGATGGATGTCCGGCAAATTTCACTATGGCTAAAAGTTTAGGTTGCTGTATCGATCCATCACATAAAATCACCACATCTTTTTCATTTCAAGGAGAAGATGTATTAATTTTCCCAGACCCTGCGCACATGTTAAAACTCGTGCGTAACACATTAGGCGAAAAAAAGATATAATAAATGCACAAGGTGAAATATTTTCTTGGAGATTTATTGAAGAACTAAATAATCTTCAAGAAAGTGAGGGTCTCCACTTAGCGAATCGCCTAAAATGTCAGCACCTAAATTATACTAAACAAATCATGAAAGTGAAGCTTGCAGCCCAAACTTTTAGCAATTCTGTGGCTGATGCAATAGAGTTTTGCAATAAAAAATTAAATTTACCCGAGTTTTATGGTTCGGAAGCTACTGTTGATTTTATTAGGAAAATTAATAACCTATTTGATGTTCTTAACAGCCGTAATCTCAAAAATTATACTTACAAAAAACCTATCAATAAAAGTAATAGTGATCATATTTTGAATTTCTTAACCGAAATGGAACTCTATATCCGAGGGCTAACATTATTTGGTAAACTAATACTTGTTACGAACAGAAAGGTCGGGTTCCTGGGATTTTTGTTATGCATACAGAGTCTAAAACATATATATACTAATCTAATATCTACAGACAAACTCAGATTTTTACCCACATACTAACTCAGCCAAGATCATTTAGAGTGTTTTTTTAGCTCGATCCGGTCAAAAGGCGGTTTTAACAATAACCCAACAGCTGTACAATTTCAAAGTGCATACAAAAGATTGGTAGTCCACGGTGAAATAAAAAGTATTTCTTCTGGTAACTGTATACCCTTGGAAGAAATTAAAATCCTTACTCATACAGATGTACGGTATGAAAATAAAATAAATAAATATACCCATCTTAATGATGGGGTTAACATTCCAGCCGTTTCCAATGATGATGAAATAGTTATTGACAAAGATCACGATTACTTAAGTGACCCATTAAGATTATCTGTATACAGCGAAGAAATTATTCCTTATATTGGTGGGTTTGTGGTAAGGAAATTAAAGAAGATTATAAAATGTGAAGAATGTCTTCTGAGCCTTATAAGCAACAAATATTTAGGTCTCATTGCTATGAAAGATAAAGGTGGACTAATTTATCCTTCACAGGAGGTAATTAAAGTTTGCATAATAGGAGAAAAAACGTTTAGACAATATACAAGTAAAGGCATAGCATTTTTTGCCGAGAAAAATATTATGCCACAGCTCATATTGACGTCTTTTAGGCGATGTCAAGCTGTCTTTACTGAAGCTCATTTTCAAAATCAACCCTTTGTGGGAAATCATCGGATCTTGCTCATAAAAGCAATTTTAATGCGATATTTTGAACTTCGCATTCATCATGCTACAAAAGCCTTTGAACCTAAAGAGAAAATTCGAAATATCCATACAAAACTAGTATTATTTAAAGGGCAATGAGATGTTAACAACTTAAATATATATAATTCAAAGGCCATTGTATATTATATGGTCTTGAAATTGCCGTTATGCAGTATTGGCCATTTCAAATCAAAATAATTTTTGTTTGGCTAAGAATTCTAATTTCATATTAATTTTATTTTAAAAATATGGAAACTGTCCAAAAGTATTCATTTGTTTATTGTTACATTTTGATCCCATTTCAATCTTTTTCGTCATCATGGATACGTTAAAAAATCGAGTAATTATGGAATATGAGTACCGTCGTGGCAGCAAAGTGGCACAAGTGGCATTCAACATCAACGACGTTTACGGACACACTACAAACTTCTTAACACTACAAACCAACGGGGGAAGCTCTCCGTCATCCACCCTACTCACCAGACCTTGCGCCTACAGACTACTACTTTTTCCAGAATTTGAGTAGTTTTTTGACGGGATAAAAATTCAATACATGAGAGACAGTACAAAATGCCTTTTAAGAATTGCTTGCCTCCCGACCAGCTGATTTCTATAAAAAGGGCATCAATAAACTGCCACTGCGTTGGCAAAGATGCATTGATTGCATGGGTGATTACTTCGATTAATACAAATAAACAATACATGAAAAACATCGTTTAAAATTTTCATACAAAACGGCAATTTCATTGGTAAAGAGCTAATATATTAATAACTACCATTATTATTACACATTTTTTAAATACCTAAAGGTAGGTATCTTGTTTTGAACTATTAAACCTTTTAAATATTTATGTTTCTTACTATTACCTACCTATACATTACCACTGTAAAGAATTTTATCCAGAAATAGAGATCACGATCTCCCGAACTTAAAAACAGAGCCAAATTTTATCACAAATCAGGCGTCAAATAAAGTGTAAACAAGTAAATTATTTTGCTCTTTCTGGCAATGGTACACGGAAATTTACTTTTCACTAAGTAAAAATTTTTTTTCTCTCATAACTCATAAGACATACCTACAGATTCATCACTGATTGCAGATACAAAGCGAAAAGAAAAATATAATATTGCGTGTTTGCGAGTGAATTTATCCAAAAACTAGGGTAATTTATCTTTCAAAGTCGTCACACTTGTGTTACATGGCGCCATAGATAATATTACTATTTATAGCATAAACTTAACGATTTTAAGCATTAAAAAACATTCTCTGTCTCATGCGTGGACACGCTGAGCCTGTGTCTATTAAACGTAGTGTATTCAAAGTCTTTGATTGTATTTAACATTATTGTTTTTATGTCAAATTTAGCCGTTTTAAAAAAGTTGCTAGGTAGCAACTTTTTTATTATTGTTTTGCAAAATACTGCTCAAAAAATCATTTTCGTAACCCAAAAAGCAAGTGAACCGTATTTATATACATTAACCTAAACAAGAAATGGTCAAGCTGACTATTATAACGGTTTAAAAGTACTTTTTATTGTGTTCCACGGATACCTCCCTGTTTGGCCAACGCGTCCGTTATATCTAACGCAAACCGACTAAAACCGCACGCGGTTTCAATTAGGTGGATCAATAAGGCATTTTCGTCACCCACGCTCGGTCTTCTCCGGTTTTTAGCTAGCATGGTGTCCAGTGAGAAGACTCACATTCCGAGAAACGCCTATAATTGCAAGTATAAATTGTATAGAAGAATGCATAGAAATTGCTTAGATATTAAGCAAACAAATACAATTCTAAAAATTACAAGTATATTACTTCAAAGTAAAAACTTATTTTTAAAAATCCTTTTTGATTAAAAAAAACTCTATGGTCTTCTAAAAAAGAAATCACTGACATTAGGCGTAGGGCTTGACTCCAGGGAAGATTTCAGTATCCGGTGATTTTTCTCTAGGTTTAATAAATCTTCGGAAAGCCTCCGGACATTCTTCGATTACGCGGAAGTTATACCTATTTAGTCATATTCGTAAATTTTTCAAGTACCTACCCAATTGAGACATTGTATTACTATTATTATCATAATCCTTTTATTAAAACATTATGAAAACGTCCAATTTGTACACTAATGAAATCAACTTATTACCGACTTTGTGCCCGGAATACGGCAATAGGTGGACCGACCGAATGCAATGAAATGTGGGTGTTGATGTTAATTCGCCTCTGCCTAACACTCCGGGGATATAGGCGTGATTATATGTATATATTACCTACTTTTTAATAAATGCACGAACATCTATACGTCAATATACCTACTTCGATAAAATCGTATCGCTATGGAATCTAATTATATAATCAAAAATATATAGTAAAATAGCGTTCATGAAAAAAGGCGAATATTTAACTTTATATAAAATCTCCGGAGTTTTTGAGAAAGATAACCGGTTGTTCGCAAAAATCTCCAGAGGTGCTCCAGTTTTTTTGTCTCCGAAGCACACCCCTAATGCGAATGAATTATTGCAAGGAATACATAACTCTTTCTAAATAGTTCATTCATTTCCGTCAATTAGCAGGAATAAAATAAAACATTATTGTACGCTCATGGTACGAATTTGAGTAAGGTTATTTTTGTGCCTGCAAAGACGGAAAAGAGAGATCGCTATACGTTCTGTCATACTGTATAGCGCCATCTCTTTCTCACACACATTGGAGCAACATTCACGTAATTTGTAAAACGTTTTTGATATAAATGCTCTAAGTAACTGGCAGAATATTGAAAAAAAAAAAAAGAAAACTATCTGTCATCTGACATTAAAATAATTTTATTATGCCATTTTATTTTACACCTACACCGCAAATAATATGTAAAGCCATTAATAATTTAGTTTCAATTGCCTTGGCATTTATGATCAAATCATGCAAATATTACCTATTTATATTCTCTATTTAATGGTAGCAGAGCGGAGTTGTAACTTGTAAGCTGGGAGTCCGAAGCAAAGAGCATCTACTATGTCAACTGCTTATGCTGAATGAAGCATATAATTATTATTATGTCGCTATCCGAAGCCGTGTAAGAGCTCTCCATCTAAGGCTACTGCTGAAAGACATGACAGCAGTGTTTGATGAATGTGAATGATTTTCAGTGATAACCAAGTGGCATTGAAGCTATGTGAAAATGCTATCCTAAGTAGCAAATTAAAACACATCGACCTGAGAAAGCACTTCTTTATTATACAACGTGGCATAATTAGTGTGCGATACAAAGAAACTTCAAATACCTACCAGGGCCTCAACATCTAAACCTAAGTAAACGCTTAATCATTGTAAAGAGGAGTGTTGTTTTGAACCCTCTTTGTGACAAGCATGCAAACATAAGAAGAAAATCCAATTCATTCATATTCAATGTCTTCTCTGACATAACAATCGTGAATTTGATATTGTAGGTACCTTCTTATGTAAAATTTTATTTTCTACCGCAAATATAAAGCTGTAATAATTTTATGTTTTTAATTATCTGGGCATTCATGATCACATCATACAATTATAACAGGTGCAAGGGGTGCGAGGCACGAGGTCCTAGGGGCAAGTTTTATATTTAGAATTAGGACATCGATATCACCGACTCGAGAGCAATACGTATGATGTTGCACGGAGTTGACACCCGAATTAGGAATACCTACTGCTTTTGAACTTGACGACATTCAAGGCTCTCGAGTCCCAAGGTTAGATAGAGCTTTTTAGAACATTCCACAATGGGACAGATTTTCATTACCTACCTATTTATTTTGGTTATACCTATTTAGTATTCTTAGGACAAGGTTTGTGTGAAAGATTTATATCTAAAAGTGCGCAAAGGTGCAAAGTGCCCTCCCCGTACCCGGGGCTAGATGGGGACACTAGGGTCCCCACAACCGAGTTAATCCACTTTGTTCAACTGTTTGTTCAACGAATTGAACAAACTCTACAAATTAAGTGTCATTTGTTCAACTATTTATTCAATTGAACAAAAGTCACTATTATAGTGTACTTTGTTCAACTACCTAACTATTTATTCAATTGAACAAAATCCACTATTATAGTGTAGGTACTTTGTTCAACTACCTACTTGCCTTAGGACCGGCTCCGCGGAGCGCACGACTCAAAATCTGTCGAAATACAGATGCAGCCGTGCACGCACACATCACCGAGATGCACAGTGGGCTGCTAGATGCTCTTTACCAGTCAAAATAATGGTAAAAATTGTCTTACAAATGATGAAATGGCTTCTGTGAGCCTAGTACTCCATGCAAAAGATACCAGGCTCACAGAAATACTAATCCCGCGACCAACGTTTCTGTGAGCCTAGTATCCATGCAAAAGATACCAGGGTCACAGACATACCATTATACTATTTATAATTAAAATACTATAATAGTGGATTTTGTTCAATTGAATAATTAGTTAGGTAGTTGAACAAAGTACACTATAATAGTGGCTTTTGTTCAATTGAATAAATAGTTGAACAAATGACACTTAATTTGTAGAGTTTGTTCAATTCGTTGAACAAACAGTTGAACAAAGTGGACTAACTCCCCACAACCCGAAGCGGGCCATCTCGAAAGAGATGGTCCTGGGTCTGCCGGGGTGCGAGAGATTATGCTTTTGGCAATCTCACCTCCGGCAACCAAGGACCGAAGACGGCCGGTTCGAGTCCGACATAACCACCTCCACCGGCTCCGTGGGGGTGGTATGCTTGATACGCGTAGCTTGATAGATATTTACACTGAGCGGTAATCACCTCATCGACATCATTACAATTGTCTCGCGCTCCGGATCGTTCTTGGTGCTGAGGCTGGCCATCGCAATCCAGCTTGGAAACGCGGCAAGTGTTAGTGGAAGCAAGCGTACAAAGATGGTTATTCGATTAATATAGACACCATATTATTTATTTAGTAGGTATTACATGAAATAATTTATAAAAGCAATAATATTTGTAAAATAGTTATCATTATAACTGGATCTTAATGCGGCCTTTCGAGCAACCGTTGAACTCTTGAATAGCCATCATGCATGTTATTATTTGTGCGTGGTTGTTCACTCAGCTTATATCCTATGGCTCTCGCATCAGTTGCCTATAAAATGGTAATGCAATGAACACCTAGAAAAAAACAACTATGTTAAGAACGTGATATATTTACGAAACTAATAGTGGTCAATCACACATTACAATACATTAGCGTGTACTTAATTCAATATAAATATGGGCTTACCTTAGTCTTTACAGAGAACTGTAGATTTTCTAGGGATTTTCAACAGAGTGGACTCTATTCATCACTCTGTGGGAGTCTCTTCCGCTTATTGAACCAATTTCATATAATGGAAAGGGTCTCATTTTTATCGCGACTGCATTCGGCGACGATTTCGTGAATAAGCAATATTAACATAGCTTTTAGAAGCTGATAAACTCCTCGAATATTGTTTCTTCAATAGTTTTTAGTAACTATTGACTTTATAAAGGATGTCATATTTGACGCTGAACGAACAAAAAGAACGAAAACTATGGGTGACGTCCCAAAACTGCTAATTTAAACAATATTATTGTAATATTGCTTTAAGAGGTCGTGGTACCATAACACGAAGTAAGATTGAAATAATACTGCTTTAAAGGGTTGTGGTTGGCCCCCTGTTATAGTTTCGGCAGTGGAAGTGGAGGCTTGGAGAATAAATGTGGTAAATTAATGAAAATAAAGCTTTAAGTATTTTTTCTTGTATTTCGATCTTGACGTGACAGTAAAATCTATATAGTGACAGAACGTTTTTCTTTTGGAATATAAAACAAAACCGAAATAGAAAAGAGGTTTGAATACTCAAACTGCAACACTTTCCCTTATTCAAAACTTCTGCATTCCGAGGGCTGAATAGAGATAACAAAATCTAGGACGAGGCAACCCTTTCGTTAGGATATCAGCCAGCTGGTCCGTTGTGCCGATTCTCTTCACCTCTATTGCACCTTCAGCAACTTGCTCTCGAACATAAAAATGTCGAATACGAATATGTTTCGTTCGCTTGTGAAACTCTGGATTATGTGCCAAACGAACAGCTGCTTCGTTGTCAACAAACAATGCAGGAGTATTCTTGAGCTTAGTCAATTCTTGCATGATTCTGGTTAGCCAAACTAATTCTCTGGCTGCCTCACTAGCTGCTACTAACTCTGCCTCTGTAGTAGAAATAGCAACCGATGCTTGCCGTTGACTGAGCCAGGATATCGCGCCGCCTATCGATCGGCTGGTCTCTCGATCTCCTCCATGATCGGCATCACTATATCCTTCGAGTATTCCTGGTTTATGCGGGTCATATTTAATTCCATAGGAATACGTGCCTTTGACGTATCGTAGAATCCTTTTTACGCCAAGCCAGTCTTCCTTAGAGTGGGATTCTAGTTTTCGGGAGGCAACACCCACTGCATATGCAATGTCCGGACGTGTTCCGACCATGAGATATGCTAAAGCACCGACAACTTCTCTGTACGGGTACTTTTCCTTCTTCTCTGTTTCTACTTTCCCTGATTGTGAAGTTTCTATGGGTGTAGTTACAGGATTACAATCAGCCATCCAGGATTTTTCTCGCGTAGGCTTCCTGATTTATGAACACCGAGTCATCCTTTTCTCTTACGATTTGTAGTCCAAGGTAATACGACACGGGCTTCGTCGTAATCTGCAATCGTTTTCGTAAATCGTTCAGAAAAGAATTTGCCAATTCTTCATCAGTTGCGGCTACTAGTCCATCATCTACGTATAATCTTATTAACAACTTTTTGTCGTCTATTTCCTTGGTGTACAGACTCAAGTTTTCCGTTGAGGAACGCTGTAGCAACGTCAAACTGAACTAGGTGCATGTTCTCCTTAGCACTAACACTCAATAGTGCTCTGACGGTTGCTAGACGTGGGACGGGACTGTAGGTTTGATCGAAATCGATTCCTTTTCGCTGTTTAAAGCCCTTCACAACAAGTCGTGCTTTATACTTGTCCAATGAACCGTCTGGGTTTCGTTTCGTTCGTAGAACCCATTTACAAGGAAGCGCTTTTCTTCCCTTCGGTAGATCACATGCTGTCCACACATTGAGATCCTTTAGAGATTTCATTTCGCTATGCATCGCTTTGCGCCATTCTTCACAATCATTCCTATTCATCGCATCAGCAAAATTTGACGGATATGTCTCTGCTATGCATAGAAAGAAAGAAAGAAAGAAAATTAGTTTTTATTGCGGATGAACACATGCACATATTACAAAGGAAATAATAAAAATCAGAATAATAAAAATGTAACCACAACACCAGTGAGTAGACCTACAGCTACTTAGGCGGCGAACGTTTTGACCGAACAATAACCGACCAAGTTATTTATTATTGTTTCTTATCTGTGGTCGCCGCCTGAGCAGTCGCGACCATGAACCTTTATGCTTACAGAGTATACAGATTCATGGTCGCGACAGATTGGCATTAATGACGTTGGCAACGTGCCATTTTCTACGTGGCGCAAGTCCATGACTTACAAAATACACACATGGTCTCACATAACACGTGATATTGGATTACAATTATAAATGATAAAATATGTACGCTGCGTCCTCAATAGGGCTACACTCAGCATATACTGAGGTGGATATTGACCACCACAGAACTGATTTTCAGTGCAAACAGATATTGACCACCACAGAACTGATTTTCAGTGCAAACCCATAGTTGCCACCTGACGTCGTCTGGCAATATCGCCTCATATTTTCAAAAACAGCATGATAACATGGTGAAAGGTAAGGAACTTCTCAAATTTTACTGATTTAATTGAGTTCTCCTTCGGTATTAATATATTTCTACACTATACAAAACTAAGCGGGTAGGTAATCCCAAGCAGGCACCCATATATGGGTGGATATTTCAGTTTCTACGTTCACATACACATATATCGATACCTCCTCCCACGCATTAAGTCGTAACTCCAAAAGTCAAATTTTACAGGGGAGCCGTTTTTAGGAACATTAGTGTTTTGCTGACTCTGTACAAAGTTTTTTACAGAAGTTATCATTCCATATGACTAATAATTGACTTCAAAATGTTATAACAGTCTTTTGGCGTAATAAATAATCATATTCAAGAGAATAAAGGCCAATTTAGTAACTTACGACCTTATACGCGTTGCATAAAAGTCGTATCTCGTTGTTACGTCCATATGCTACTACTAAAACCTACTTAGACAACGCAAATAAAGTCGTATGTTTAAAATACGACCTTATGTGACGTTGCAAACAGTCATATGTCAACAAATTATGGTCGTATCTATAATAAATGAAAACCACAATAAAACCTATTGAGATAAGCTTTATTACAACAAATTTTACACTATTTCAATCTTCTTACATTATTTTTCTAATAATAGGAAACTTAAAACAAAACATAATAACACTTCTAAAATCTTTTACGATTATAGGTACTATGATGGGCTGGTATATGAAAAAATATAACAGCCTTTTTCTTTTTGAAATTGTCCTTATTATAGCTTTATCTTATTAATAAAAAATATGAATAAATGTATCAAAAATATATAATGTATAATCTAGGTACATCTTGTAACAAATATTTAAAGCACAAAAATCTAATTCTTGGAAACAAAAAATCAAAACTTTACTCCAAAGAAATTATGTTTGGTTTATCCACTTGGTGGAGCGCTTATGTACTTTCTTAATTATTTCCCACATAATTTAATTGTATTTCAATTTTTGTAATTTAAAAGAACCGCTTCTGTGAGGGAATAATGTTTGAATATTGGCGCTCATTTGTTGACCACTTAGTGTTGAAGAAGGCCAATGAATGGCGCTGTGCACGGATCTTTTCGAACTATATTTTGAGAATGAAGTTTTTCTATGAGCGACTCTCAAGCTTCACGGCTGACGTTCAACCCGTTCACTTTTTAATCAGTCTTTTTTGACTCCGCTAACGCACCAAACGGAAGTTTGAGTAATTCAACTCCTCGTTTCTTTTTCTGTGTAATTCTATAAGTTCCTTTGGCCACATTCTCAAGTCAGTATAAGGGAAGTGTATCGGAAGAAAACGACTCACTCAAGACAATCACCGGCCGGTCGAAAATTACCTACCCACCAGCACGTGCCAGGAACCACGCCTGTCTGCAGCTGAATCCTCACGAGGTGGAACACAGGTCAGTGCCGGTTCTCTTACGTTTTCATTCATAGAAGCGGTCACATGTGCATTTTCTTTTCATTACTACCTAACTGCTGGTCATAGGAGCTTATACGCTCTGTGTGCAAACACACCACTTGGTAGGACTATATACACGTCCTACCACCACTTACTAATTAATGATCAACATTATAAAAATATATAAAAATCAACATAGAATCATACAAAAATATACCTAATTAAAGTCATATTACTGTTTATTAGCACTAATCGGATGATGAACTCTCTTCTACAGGTCCTGCAACAGTGTCATTATGCGATAGTTGTTGATAAAAAATATGGTATTCTTGAGGTATTATACGTCCTTCACAAAGACTTATTAAATCCTTAAACTTTGCTGATGTTACACATAAATGATTGGCGTAACATTGGTTCAAATCACTTTCAATTACTTCTAATGAAATATTGTTCCTTCTTCTCGATTCATACCCCTTTTGAATTTATTAAGCTCATACAATTTTCTTCCTCCAACTGATATCGATAGTTCAAAATATGGGATTCATTTGATACTACTTGAACTTCTCGTATTTTGGTCCATAATATTTTTTGATTCCTACTATTTTTAACCCAATTTCTACCCTCTAGTAATGTTTTGTAATTGTAAAAATCTGACAGACTCATTTCAATTACATTATAATTCGGAGGGTTCACTTTGGACCATCTAACTAAAACAAACCATTGCGCTGGCGTGTATATAAGTTTATTTTTTGCGTTTCTCTCTATTAGGGCATGAACAGAGTCTGCCTCATTTTGTGTATAACCACGCTCTAAAAACCTATGAGTTATTGTTACTCCATACTTTTTAGCGGCATAAGTATAAAAAGCAAAGACAATTCGGTTTCGATTTTGGCCCGCACAATTATCGGACCAAAACCTAAATTCTTTGGCACCATCTTTTACTTTAGACTCAATAAATTTAGACAAGCAACTTGCCACTTCACATGCTCCGTGTTTGCCATTAATCTCAGGCCACATATAACAATAACCTTCTTGACTAGCAAGATCAAACACTGTGAAATTGTAAATAGACAATTTTCTTTTGTAATAGAATAAACCTACATTGCCATGGGGACAATTCAAAATTTTTTGGAAATCGAAACACGCTGTAATTATTTTTCCTTTATTTTCTATAGCTTCTTCTTTATCTTTAGCCTTAATTTCACGCGCTATAGTTTTGTTTTTCATGTGCTGTTCTTGCATTTGCTTTTCTTCTGCAGTTAACGTATTTTTGTTTATATTATATGTATGGCATTCGTTACAAATATCTTTTTTCGGTTTATGAAATGAAATATTGAAGTTTTGATTTACAATGTCACGATACTGTCTTGCTGTCTTTGCTTTGTTAAATATATTTTCAGTAACACACCACTCATTGTACAAACAAAACATTTTTGTGAATGTAAGATCACTATACAGGTATAGCTTAGTAGATTTTTTGCGCACATAATGAGATTCGACTGGCTGGAATGTATTAACATGTCTTATAACTTCTTCCTTTATTTGGTCATCTATGACAATGACTCTGGTTCCACCACGCCGATCAGGAGAGACAGACCCACCACCTAAGCGCCATTTTTTCAATGCTGTTTGAACTGTTCTCTCGCCTATAGAAATCGTGTTTAGGAACATGGTTTTACAAACTAATATTTTATTAGGTACATCAGAGTTCGGTTCGACAATAGGTAAAAAATATCTAACGGATCGTTTAGGTCTAGATACAGCATTTGAAGTAGAAGGATACCTAGTGTCGGTTTCTTCGGTATGATTAACAATGTAATCCTATTGTCTAGAGTGATCTCCAAGTTGCCAAAAAGAAGCAAAAATACGTTCACGTTCCTGTGTATTAAGTTTGTGGAAGCATTTAAGTCGGCAAGTATGTGGACATGGCTCTTTTAAAATTTTTGCATCTCTAGGTATTCCATTTCTACTCATATAACCTTTCCCTAAATTTTTTAAGCATTTTCTTTTTATATCCTTCCATTCATCACGGTGATGCTGACGTTTTCGACCAATCCTTGCTGATGGAGTATTGTTATTAGATGAACACGGAGAATCCTGACTCGAAATGGTACTACATTCTGGTGTACTGACTCTACTACCACTACTAGAGGAACAATCTGAATCGCAAATTAATACATTTCGGATTTGAGGGGTCGAAGCGACAACGTCATGTGCTATAAAATCAGCATTTGGAGAGGGCATTGGTGTTATATCCAAGGAATATTGGCTTACTGGTCTTTGTGCAATTAAAACTTCAGCACTCTGTTCCTTGTCTGTAGTTTCAACAAGAGCTTTTGTCGTAAAGGATGGTATTGGCAGAAAAGAAGCTGAATTGCTACTGTCTAAACTATTAGGTATTTCATCATGAGTGCTTTCTATTACATGAGTACTACTTGTGCTGCTATGCATAAAAGATTGTCCGAACATTGTCTTATATAAATCCCAGTGGGCCACAGCCTCACGCGGTACTGGCGATTCTGAAAAAAAGTAACTCGATTATCGATGATAAAATAGGTGTATCAGTATAAAAAAAGGTGAATAGTAAATAAATAGGGTATATAAATAGATGTATTTACAAGAAACACGAAAATAAATAATTTTATACATATTTACAACAGTTTTTAAATAACAAATAGTTGTATCTTTGTTTTGTAACTAAGCATAAAGTCTTAAATTTATGATACGTTCTTATACATTTATTTATTTTTAAATTACAACATCGCATAATGTCGTAAGTATAAGTTACGACCACTAGAGTATTTTTGTTGAGTAGTAAAAAGTCGTAACTAACCATCGCACCCACTAAAGAAACGGCGTATAAAGTCGTAACACAGATGTTCCGACGTTATGCGTTGTAATCGCTTAATTTTGTATTTTACCCATAATATCATGAATACTAACAATATGACTTCGACATTATGATAACATACCAACATAAACAAACACTTTATTCACATAAAATATACCACAATTAAATAAAACTTACCATTTCTATCTTGTTGATCGGCCGTTATTTCTTCGGTGTTAGGTACAGTATCATTTAAAACTAAATTCAAAATATTTTTCGAACGTGAGTTACTCATTTTCACTTCTTGACAATTATGCTAATAAATCTAAGTCTTATTTGTAAAGGAATACTTCAGGAAACTTAATTATTATGAATATTTTCGTTAGCGGTTGCCGCATGTCATACGACGTCGGTACTGTGCTGTGATTGG
The DNA here is from genome assembly GCA_914829495.1 of Eilema sororculum. Classification (NCBI taxonomy): domain Eukaryota; kingdom Metazoa; phylum Arthropoda; class Insecta; order Lepidoptera; family Erebidae; genus Eilema; species Eilema sororculum. The sequence continues at coordinate 17,810,537 of OU618532.1, read as the reverse complement.
CCCGTGCGCCGCCCGTTGTGACTATTCAACGTTGTGACTATTGACGATTGAAAAACTCGTTAATTATTGAATATTTTTATATTCTGAGTTCATATTTTGTTTAATATGATATAATACTGCCCTAATGGAACAAAATGTCATTTTGATAAAAAAATGTGTTCCGACTTTTTGCGTTGGTGGTATCGATATTATTACTACGTACATATTCTACGTTCAACTAAAACACCTCCTCTCTCATTTCAGGTCCACACCCAATCTTTAGCCAGTGCAGATAAATAATATGTATCTTGGAGTTTAAAATTTGCCACTAACAGATGCTCACAGTATTGGCAGGCGAGTCTGGAATGACAAAGCTTAGGGGCCAAAACCTCAAGGTAAGTGCATTGTGTATATACATAACATAAACTCACGCCTGTATTCCCCGAAGGGGTAGGCAGAGGTGCTAGCACCCACATTTCGCCAGTTTATGTTTAGGTCCCAATGTAATAGGTGGCGAGCCTATTGCCATTAACCGGGCACTTATAAACCTGTGATAAATACACACATAACTTTGAAAAGCATCGAAGTCATTGGTGTGTGCCATGGTAAACCTGGGATCGAACCCGAGACCTCGTCTCAGAAGTCCATTACCCATACCACTAGGCTACCGCAGATATAAAAAAGTAATATTAGAACAATTTAACACATATTCTTTTGATGTAGAAGGAGTAGTGCCCTGTATCTTGTTTTAAAGCTATATTTGGTTTTTAGGTCCCTAATAGGTGGAGGTACTAGGTAGATCATTCCAGACGCGCATTGCCGCATATTTCAAACAACCTCGGAAGGCTGTGGTCCTGTGCCGTGGCACCACTATCACACTGGTTCTAGACCTGACTGAGTAAGGATAGTCTATCTTTTTAAAACATATTTTCTCATACAGGTTTTTTACTTTTCAATATATCAAAAAGCATAGTGGCAAAGTGCAGCTTTCTTCTAGCCTCCATCTTTAGTATATTATTATTATTAATATAAGGTGTTACATGTTGGCGTCTTGGTATTTGATAACAGTATCTGGCACATGCATTCTGTATTCGCTGAATAATGTTTTTAGTTTTTGCAAGTACACATGGGCCATACACTGTATCACAATAATTGAACCTTGATAGTATGAGACTGTCCACCAGCTGCTTCCTCAGCTTCGTTCCTATGTAGTCACGGATATTGTATAAAACTTTCAGCCTGTAAAAGCAATTCTTAACAACCCTGTCTATATGTCCCTCAAATCGTAGCTGTGGATCCAACACTAGACCAAGGTTAGTGGCTTCGTTAACCCTTGCAACTCTCTGACCATTTATGACTATAGCTGGGTCATATTGCAAGATTGACTGGATCTGCAGCTTACTACCCAGTATCATAAACTTTGATTTTAGAGGGTTTAAGATTAGTGAATGTTCTTTTGACCATTGCACTACCCTTTCCAGGTCCTCATTTAATTTAGAAACAGCTGAGAGTGTATCACCAGGCTTAAATGATAAATACAATTGTGTGTCATCTGCATACATGTGGAACCGACAGTGTTTAAAGGAGCTTGTAATGTCAGTAGTATACAAAATAAATAAAAGTGGGCCCAGAATTGATCCCTGCGGTACCCCTCTAGCATACATAGTCGTTGAGTCTGTCGGGACGTGGTATTTCGTTGCGATCGCGCATATTGTAACGCGGCGGTTCAGCGTCATAGAATTCGTCTACTTCTGGATTTTCAAGATGTGGTTCTGGTTCACGGACGTGGTCTTCTTGGACTGCTTCGGGTTCCATATCATCTCCCTCGAGGCCACGTTCATGATCTTCAGAGACTGAGAGCTGATCTTCTTCACGGTCTCCTTCAGGTTCGGGTACTGGATCATGATGAGCATCAATCTGTTGAGCCGGTTCCTCGTTCCTGATGGCGTTGTCCATCGGTATTCGCAATGTGTACTCCCTCGTATTTGCGTCGTTGTTTACACAATCAGGGTGAACATCTCTGTTAGGAAGCGGTTTCTCATCAAATGTGACATCACGGGAACGGACGAGCCTGTTGTCTGTTTTTCCGTCGGTGATCCAGATGCGGTAGCCATCTTCATCGTAACCAACAAGTCTTCCCTTGATGGCTTTCTTATTCATCTTCTTCCGTTTCTACTTTGGAATGTGGACGTAGGTATTGCAGCCTATAATTCGAAGATGTTTGATCGCTGGTTTCTTTCCACTCCAAAGTTCATACGGTGACTTGTCTTTGTTGTTTGTCGGACCAGTTCTATTGAGAATGTACGCGGCGGTGTTTATAAGTTCTGCCCAGAGTTCTTGTGGCATTACTTCGTGCGCATACATCATCAATCTCGCTGTTTCAACCAAAGTTCTATTCTCGCGTTCACTGACACCATTTTGTTTCGGTGTGTATGGCATTACCAGTCGATGTTGTATTCCATGGGAGTCTAGTAGTTCTCGAATGGACTTGTTGTCAAATTCACCACCGTTGTCGCTTAGCAGGCATTTTAAGGTATGTCCTTCGGTCTTCGTCTGAGCTAACATTAAGGCGAGCTTATCCTTAACATCTGACTTGTGTCTCAGAAAGTATACCATACGGTAGCCTGTGTAGTCGTCTTTGAACAACACGTAGTACTGAAATTTTGAATAACTTGGTTGAAAAGGTCCGCAAACGTCAGTATGTACGATTTCTCCGGGCGCGGTAGCTCGGGTCCTCGTACCGAATTTAAATCTGTGAGCTTTTCCGTATATGCAGCCTTCGCATAACTCCTTATCAAGAGGAAGGTCTAAGTCCAGTTCGCGTTTAACTGTAGCTTACACGTGCCTCTTGTTCTGGTGCGCAAACCTCTCGTGGTAAAGTTGCATAGTATCGGATGTTGCATAGACTTCAACGGGATTCGCAGGATGTACGACTCTGACATCTAGTCTGTATAATCCACCTTCTTTCTGACGTCTTCCTACTAAGCAGGCTTCTCCGTTGACATAGACGGTGCATTCTTTTGTCGTCGATGAGAATTGACTGCGCGGAATCTTGTCGTGTACTGCTAGTACCGAAAATAGATTTTTCGTTATGGCTGGGACGTACCAAACGTCTTGCAGGGTCACTCGTTGTAGCTTCCCTTTTACATTTGCTTCGAGTATTACTGAACCTTTGCCTTTAGCACGAATCGAATTGCCATTAGCCGTTGTTACAATACGGATCTCGTCAAAGCGTTGGAAATGTTGGTATATATCAGCCCGGTTTGTCACGTGGCTCGTGGCGCCGTTATCCACGTACCAGTTTTCTGTGTCAGGATCGATCGAAAAAATTTCTGTGCTCTCTATAGACATCAGGATCATGTTTGCGGATTTGGAGGAAGAAGGTGTTGCTTGCGAATTACTGCTTTTTGGAGGCTTTCCGTCTTTGATCCACTTCTGACAGTTTCTCACTCGATGGCCGATAGCTTGGCAGTAGTTGCATTTCAACTTCCTGTCCTTCTTCTCTGCAGTTGACGTAGTGCCGGAATTTGAAACGAAGGCTTCCTGTTGAAGTACCTACGTTGTTTCTCTGCAGTGCTCGTTCAAATGCACACAGATGACTTGTGAGGCTTTCTATATTTCGCTGGGATTTCGGTAGCAATAGCCAACTGCTTCTGAAGGAGAAGTAGGTCTCGTCGAGTGTATCCAAGATCTTGCATAGGAGTAGCAGTTCTGGTAGCTCGCCGGTCTTGTCCTTACTTAACTCCTGATTAAGCTGCGTCCAAATGTTCTTCAATTTTGACATGTGTGTGGCTATGTCATCTGCCGGATCCTTTCTAAAGCCAAAGAAGCTCATGCATAAATTGTAAGATTTGTCTTCGTCAGTACCGTCGAACAGTCTATGCAGCTCAAGCCATACGTCTCTTGCATTCGTGTATCTCATGACCTTCCTTAGTGTCTCTTCATTCATATTGGTCGTTATTATGAGAAGAGCAGTTGCGTCCGCTTTTACAAACCGATCTAATTTTGCTTTATAAGTAGCAACTGCAGGTTCTCCAGTGCAAGGACCGGGTTCGGTAGGTTTCATGAACGAGCCTTCTGCTACTTCCAGCGCGTGCGGGACGGTGCGTAGCAAACTTACGGCTTTGTATTTCCATGTATCCCAATTTGATTTTCCTCGTAGCAACCAATTTGTAATTTCGTAACACTCTCCATCTCGTCGTGGGGTGAGACCGATAACCTGTTATAGTTTCGGCAGTGGAAGTGGAGGCTTGGAGAATAAATGTGGTAAATTAATAAAAATAAAGCTTTAAGTATTTTTTCTTGTATTTCGATCTTGACGTGATAGTAAAATCTATATAGTGACAGAACGTTTTTCTTTTGGAATATAAAACAAAACCGGAATAGAAAAGAGGTTTGAATACTCAAACTGCAACATGTACTACGTACTACTGGTCAATATCTTATTTTATCGTATGTCAGATTCAAGTTAATTAAAGCCAAATATCTAATTGGTTTGTCTTTTAACTAGGCCACAATTTAATTAACTAGTGTTATGCCCGACACGGACAAGAAATCTATTATGCCCAATGCAGACACTAAACTCACGCCCAATATGGCTCGATACCTCAGACCCGAGAAGTTCGACGTGGAGCCCACCGCAACCGAAGCGGACCTTGTAACGGTATTAATTCTGTTTTCGGAACAAGTAGCGACATCTATCCGTTTTTATAGGGAAGTGGAATCGATTTTCTGTCCTTCCGACACTAGATGGCGGAACTTCATCTGTTTATCGCAAAGACTTTGAATACACTTCTTCTCTGTCTACGGTTTATCGACTGCATAGATTTTTCTCGTACATCTTCTATGACTTCCTGTCAAAAATTCATTCTATATGAACAAAAATCATAGGCGAGTGTGGTTTAATAGAATTTTCTAGCACCTTCCATTCCAGTGTCGACTAATACGAATTGCTAGATTATAGAGAGGATTTCCGTTTGGGGGTTTGCTGGAATATTCCATAATAGATATTATAAATACGGGTGTTTCGGCTGACAAGAGAGAACTTTTGAACTTTTGATTGCTTGTGTGTGTTATTGGAAGACTGTCGCTCTGTGTTATTAAATTATTATACGAAACTCTGAGCATATCGTTGTGAAGTTCGCCCAGTAATTCTGGTAAGAAAAATCCTTTAACTCCGGTAGGTAAAATCTATGCTGTTAGGTCAGGTAGTGAATTTAGTGTTTCATATTGTAATACAGGGTCCAATTGTACCATTGTACAATCCTGTCTGGAGAATACCACTATTGGCGTAGGCGGTGGAATGGCGTTGGCTTTGTTGCACCGACCCTGCACTGCCTCAGACTGGAGACTAGGTCATGTGCAATATTCCTTAGTATTTTTAGACTTTTAATTGCCAAAGAGCAAATCTAGTGATCGTTGTAAGTGAGCTCAGAAGAGCGGTACAAGCGGTGTATCTTTTATGTGGAACTTTTGTTGACTTTGTTTTTTTTGCTTGTGAGATTATATAAAGCGATTCCTCCTACGTAAGTTGTTGTATCCCACAAAATGTCATCTAGCGTTTTTACTAAAAAAGAGCTTTATTTTGCTGTAATTTACGTATTCAAAGTGAAAAAATAACAAAAATGTTGTTTTATCAAGCATTTTATAGACGTAAATCGTTGTAACTTTTGTACGAGAACGGACTAAAACGTTGTATAGTTCTTGGCAATAGTTTACGCGGGGTGCAGGGCAGGGAGGATCACGCGCTCGCGAGTTGTATCGGCTCTACATACAACAGAACACGCTGGACAATGAGACGAACGCACGCATGTCGAAATATCACTGGTAAGGTACTTTATTATATTATTTCTTATACATTATTGAGTATAATATCTTATTTTTGCCGATTACAACCTAAAATGTTGTAAAGATTACTTACAACTGTATACGCTGTTAAGTTTACATTCAAAAAGGTTGTATGTAATACATAAAACATTTTACGTAGTTCAACGTGTATTACAAAATGTTGTATGTCGTACTTACAATATTTTACGTTGTTGAGCGTGCATTATAAAATGTTGTATATAAAACATACAATATTTTACGTTGGAATAAAAACTAAAATAAATGTGGCATGTAGTAAAAATAACATTTTACTTCAGAAGTCGTTATTCAAAACTCAGCTTTCGAGTACCGGGACTTCCTATATTTTTGTACCTATGACTTTTTTCTTGCTTTATCTCAATGCTTAACATAAAGCATTTTTTTAATTTTGTTATATACTATGTGAAACTATTTAAAGCGCTCTTGTCTACCTATCTGACTGACATAGAGCCCTAAACGGAGCACTACTTTGCTCGCTTACTAACTAGAAATGCTTGCTTGTTTACTAACAGTAAAATTTCTTTTTCGTTTAGTTTTCTCCACTTCCAATAAGTTTCAATGAATCGGAAATGAATGCTTTAGCAAATATGATAGATAGTGACATCTTTGATAATATATCAGAAGAAGAAACAGAGTCTAATACAAAAAATAATGAGACACCGCACCCTTCCCCTTCTTGTAGTATCAATCATTTGGATTACGACTGTGATAATGATTTTTGCCCATATTATATACAAAAGGAAAATATATCGGCGTATGATATTTCACCTCAATCCTCACCAGTGCTTTATAGCTGCTCAACGTGTACAACACTGAACAATAGTCCACTATCAAGTATTTCAAATAGTCCAAGCACGTCAACCGCCAACCGCCGTCGTCAATTAAGGAAAGATAAAGGTAATGTAAGAAAAAGACATTTTAATGAATGGATCGATACCAAGAGAAAGTTCTTGCGTAATTTATGAAAAGAATATGTGTCAAGAAAAGGTTCAATGCAACCAAGTAGAAAGATGGGCCCGCCATGTTCCTGCCGGAAAAAATGTTCCGATAAATTAAGCGAAGAAAGATTTTTGGAATTTAGGCAATCGAGAAAAGCAGTGGATGTATGTGGTTAACATAGTAAAGAAGCAAAATAAACGTAGAGTGTATACTGATAGCATTTCAAGACGTAAGTATACATTACAATATTAGTTACCAGTGGGATATAATGAAGATGGCATTAAAACATTTTATAAGCACTTTGTCCGTCAGTGATTAGGTTATTAATAAGTCTTTAGAAAGATGGACAAGACAACGGGATATTGGTTCCAGATCAAAGAGGAAAACACTCAAACCATCCAGTAAAGCTAACTGATAGTCTTAAAAACAGTGTGTGTGACCGTATCAAGAGTTTACAGCCAGTTGAGTCTCATTATACGAGGCAAAGGTCAAACAAATTGTATTTATATGGAGACTTAAATTTTCATAAGTTATTTGAAATGTAAAGCTGAAACCGAACGCCAATATCGAGATATTGCAAATGAAAACTTTAAGCTCAGTTTTTATATCCCTAAAAAAGATCAGTGCGATCAATGCCACATTTTTTAAAATATCCATAGTCCGACTGAACAACAGATTGCAGATCATGAAAACCATGTCTCAAATAAGAAGTTATCCCGACAACTCATGAAGCCTGACAAAACTGAAAGCTTAACTTCCCAAGGTAAAATTGTTAGCGCTACATATGATTTTCAAAAGATTCTTAATGCACCGCATGGCCAATTAATATTTTGTATTATAAGCGAAAGTTATCAGTTTTTAATTTTACGTTATTTGATTTGGCAAACAAAGAAGGCCATTGCTCCTCACTGTTGGTTTTTTACGATTTTATTGTAATTTTATTATTTTTAAAGAAGAATTTGTTATGTTATAATGAGTCATATCATAGTGAGTTATTATGATTATATTTCTTAAAAATCATATTACATACCTACTTACCTATTATTACCTAATAGTTGAATACATTACGTACTTGTTTTAGAAGTAAACATTTTAAAACGTAGTTTTTGTGCAATAGTTCTAATAAAACCTTTATCCAGTATTAACTATGTTGTTTCCTTTAAAAAAAAAGATAATTTGGCTTTGACAATATTACTTTTTATTTCCTGAGTATATATATGATAATGCTTACTCAAAATTGTGTTCAATGTATATTGTTAATGTCATATACAATTGGACTAAAATAAAAAATTCCAGTGTATATTGTTGTAACTATCATATACAACAACGAACGTAATGTAAACTCCGCAGTATAATATTGTAAGTATGAGATATAACAACTGAAGAAATCTAGACTGCGCAGTATAATGTTGTAAGTATGAAATACCACAGCTGGCACAGTCTGTATTCCGCAGTAAAGTGTTGTAAGCACCAAATCTCAAAAAGTTCATAATATTTTCTTAATTATCTTTCAACATAGTCAAGAATACCATACAATACATTCATATACCAAGTTTTACAAAGCTACTTAAATAAATGCAGTTTTTAGGCCAATTTGAATCTTTAACTCGCTCTCCTGTAAAATTGCAGTTTTAGGGATACAACAACTTACGTAGGAGGTATCGAAAGTTAACTGTGATAACTCTGTGTAATTAATAGTGTATTTACTCTTAGCCATATATATGTATGGACTTTGGTGGAGGTGTTTCATTGAAGGTGTTCCCATAACTGCACACACCTCAGATTGTGAAAGGCGCCCTGGGATATAAGAGTTTCGAGAGTCTCCCCGCTGGGTGAGCCGGTGAGGTGACCTTTCCACCCAAAAAGGTTACAAATTGGCGACCAACGTATGAGGCTTTCTAAAATTTTTAGTAGACCTAAGCTCTTGTGCTACTTTGTGTGCATTCGCAGGACCCTTCAATGAGTACAAAAGTCCATCTCGTCTGAGACTTTAAAATTGGTTGTGTTAGGCAGCTGGCACGTAATTTACTCCCTTTTGTGTTTTTTCAGCCATCAACACCTTCTCGGCAAGAAAATACACATTCTAAATTCAAAATTAACCAATTAGCTGCATACTTCTGGTAAGTTATTTTCGGCACACCCACTTTTTTTTTTGTCTTTTTTTTCTCTTATCCTTATCCTTTTGTGTTTATTGTAACTTTACTTAGCCTGTTCCGGAGTAAGAATCTATACATACATATATTTGGCGACAATTGAGCAAGTGTAAGTAATTACATAAGGAAAGTCGATATTCCTATATTATTGTAATTTTTTTAGAAGGCGGTCATAATACCTACCTTACAATTTTAATTCTATAACTGTGTTTTGTAAAACCATACAATATAAAACTAGTTGGTAAAATATCTGTTTTTGATTGTGATTTTGTACTATTCCATAGTAGAACATAGTATCTTTTTTAACACTTAACTTTTGTTTTATAACTTCATACAATTTGTTAAGTTAACTGATAGTGAATCTTGTGAATCTTTAACCTTTCTTAGTTGAACTTTGTACTCATTCTCAGTTTAAGTATAACTAGAAAGGAGTATATTGTGAATATATTTTTTTATTCAGTACAAATATCCTTAACTATTTTTAGTTGAACTTACTTTATGAAACTTTCTCTTTGTACTAAAGTAACTTCTAACTTAATATAATATGGCACAAATGCAGAAGTATATTAATTACTTGAGGAAAGATGAACTTTGTAACGAGTTTTATTATTTCAGCGGTATTGGGCATTTCAGCGGATCCAGAGGCTGCGGTCGTCGGTCTGCGTGGTGAACTGCGAACGGCGCACCGGCTCGTCCGGAGGGGTAGCATCAAAGCAAATATCGCAACGCCCACTGTCGCTTCCGCTGAGCTTTCGATCTGCGAGCCCAAAGTTCTCGAGTTGGAGGAATTAATCTCTTCAGGTGATTTCGTTTCTAATAAGAATGTTCGCACTAGGGCTGCTGTAAGAGCAAATTATCTCCTAACTAGCTTGGCTCGTTGTGGCTTAGACTGTCCGGAACTCATAGGAGTTCGTAATAGGCTTGTTAAGATAGTGCCTGTATCTGAACCCGTCAGTGACTCGGAATCTGTAGGGTCAGATAACAATGATGACCCCGTGAACCGTGACCAGATAGGTTATACTTCACCTGCATTGAGAAAGGATTGCTCGATACGCAATAGTTCACATGACCTTATTCCTGCTAGTGATAATATAGTTTATAGGGAACGCCCTATCAATTTGAACTCTTTTAATTTAAGATATTTTTTTTTTTTATACAGGACACGTCAATTTGACTTCACCTCGCCTGATGTTAAGCTAAAGGCAAAGTCTCGGAAAGAGGGTCACCATCGTAAACATTTACCATGTTAACAGTGGTGGCACTCAGCTTGACGGCCTCATTAGATGCCTTTTCACGCCCCGCTTAAAGGACCCAGGACTGTAGGAAGAAGGAAACACGTGAACTGGCAGGGAATTTCAGGCCTTAGTGGTGCGGCATAGGAATGAATCACTGGAACGCTTGGTTCTAGCAGGTATACTCTGCACCGTAAATGGATGACATCTTAGCCCTGCACGTGTCGTCCTGTGAAGGAAAGGGGAGGGTGGGACTAATTGGAAGAGCTCGTCAGAACATTCACCATGGTAGAGACGGTAGAAAACTGCCAAAGACACAACATCTCTACGCATCTGCAAAGGCTCGAGGGTGTTCGTGACCTCAGGATCCCCAATAATGCGGACCGCACGTCGCTGCAACCTGTCGAGAGCATCTAATAAGTACTTTGCGGAGCCGTCCCAGAGATGTGAGCAGTATTCCACGCAGGAACGAATTTGGGTCTTATATAGAAGACACCGCTGCTCCGGCGTGAAAAAACGTCTCACTCTGTTCAGGACTCCGAGTTTACGCGAGGCTGATTTGATGATACTCTCGATATAGTTTTTGTTATTCAGTTTGCAGCGAACATCCATACCGAGGATAGTGAGGTGATCCTGCAGTGGCAGTGGTGTGCTCTGAAGAGTGGGAAGGGGAAGGAAAGGAGATACCTTAGCTGTAAACGCACATGCCTGGGTCTTCTTGGCATTGAACTCGACCAGGTTCCTAGCGCCCCATTGAGAAATGTGGTCCAGGATCCGGTACAGATCAGTGACAAGAAGCTGCCTTTTTTCCGCGATATCAGACTGCTTGGCCGCAGGATGTGCGTGATAACTCCCGTGTAAGGTGCTGTCGTCTGCATAGCAGTGAATGTTTCCGTTACAGAGCATGTCATTGATATGCAGAAGAAAGAGAGTGGGAGATAAGACGGAACCCTGCGGCACGCCAGTATTTACCTGCAAGAACTCCGAAGCTCGTCCATCACAAAGGACGCGAATACGGCGCCCCCGCAGGAAGCTTGCAACCCAGTTACACAGTCTAGGAGGCAGGCCGAAGGCTGGTAGCTTGGAAAGAAGCGATTTGTGCCATACCCTATCGAAAGCTTTGGCGATGTCAAGACTAATTGCCAGTGACTCACCGTGCTTCTCCATAGCCTCACCCCAAAGGTGGGTCATGTACGCCAGAAGATCACCCGTTGACCGTTTCGGTCTGAAACCGTATTGCCGGTCACTAAGCAAGGAGTGATCCTCTAGGTGGCGCATGAGCTGTGTGTTAATTATGTGCTCGAACACCTTGCCCAGCACTGAGGTGACGGCTATGGGTCGATAGTTGGCTGGGTCCGAGCGATCCCCCTTCTTGGGGATCGGCTGGACATTCGCCTCCTTCCAAGCCGAAGGCACTGTACCCGAACTGTAGGACAGTCGGTACAGCCGCGTTAGCATAGGAGATAACTCCGCTGCACATTTTTTAAGTACGACCGCTGGAATACCATCAGGACCACTGGCTTTCCGGACATCGAGTGATTGCAGTACTGCACGGACATCGCGTTGCCTGATACGTATATCAGGCATTGCGTGGTCACCAGTGGGCATTGTCCGTGGTTGCATACCACAATCATCGACTCGGGAGTTGGCCGCGAAGAGATTGACCAGCAAATTTGCTTTCTCTTGCGGCTCATGGGCCAGAGATCCATCGGGATTGCTCAGCGGGGGCAGCGAGGGCTGGCAGAAGTTGGCTTTGGCCAGTTGCCAGTAGCCACGCCTACCCGTGGGATGCGCCACAAGCTCTTGGCCCAGCCGTGCTATGCGCTGGGCATCCGCTCTGACGCATGCCCTCTTGCAGACCTTTGTGGCTCTGTTGTACGCCGCCTTGAAGTGACCCACGTTGGGATCGCGCGTGGCGCGCGCCCGCACCCAGGCGCGGTACGCAAACTGTTTATGCTCAACAGCCTCCGCGCACTCGCGCCCGAACCATGGACGCGCTCCGCGGACTCCGGTGACATCGGTGTATGGGATATAGTATTCCATACCTAGACCGATCTCACCGGCGACGGCAGTAGCGCTCTCAGATGGGTTCTTACCCTCAAAGCAGCGTTCAACCCACGGGATGGACGCATAATAGTCGCGCAATCCATCCCAGTCCGCTGACGAGTAGTGCCATAGACGCCTCTTCCCCTGCACGGGTCGTGGGGGCGCTACAATGGGCACGGTGGAGCGGACCAGACAGTGGTCGGAGTTACCTAAAGCAGCACTCACCGAGACACTGTACTGGTCCGGGCGACTCGTCAACAGAAGGTCTAGCAGAGAGGGCTCTAGGCCGGACTCTCTTGGTATCCTCGTGACCTTGTGCACCAATTGAGTCAAGTCATGCGCCAGGGCAAATGCGTGAGTGGCTCTTCCCGCATGGTTTGTTATGGCGGAGCCCAACCAGATCTTGTGGTGGGCGTTAAAGTCCCCCAAAAACACCAATTCGGCGTTCGGAAACCGCTCCTGCGCATCATCTGCCGCCTGACTCAGGTATTCGAATAGTCGAGTTATCTCTGCATCTCCTGTATGGGAACGGTAAAGGCACACATAGATCTGACTCGCGGAGCCATGGTCTACGTGTACCCACAGGATGGAAAAGGATGGGTCCTCTAGACAGCGCAAACGGCGACAACAAATATCCGCCCTAACAAACACGCACACCCCGGCTTTTGCTCGGAAATTTTCCTCGATAACATAGTCGTCAGGGCGGCGTATTTGTGTCTCCGTTAGAAACAGCATAGCTGGTTTCGCCGTCTCCAGGTGTTGGTGGACGGCGTTGAGGTTCTTATGGAGCCCACAGATGTTCGTGGACTCCACCTCAAATAGAGTTTTTGTGGGAGAGTCCCTAGCCGCTGTTTCAACAGATTTTGTTTTGTGCGCTGCCATGAGGTGAAGGGTAAGGGAAGGCGTGAAAAAGAGGTGATTGTCGCCGCAGCACCGCGTGACAAAACATGGGAGATTGGTTTTATCTATGAATGTGAGGCGTGACGAGAGCCGACGCGCCGAACGGAAGGGCCCCCGTACCCTCCCGAATATGGTCGCCGGGCTCCCGTCCGGTCGCCAACCGGCACGACGAGCCATATCGGGATTATGCGCGACCTGGTGGGGCAGCCTCCCAGGGTGGTTAGTCCCAGTTGGGCCCCTGTACTATGCCGCGGGCGGCCAGCGGCACCACCGTTTCTACGGGTCTCCCTGCCCGGCGCGGCGCCCCGCGTCACACCCCACTAGACTACGCCAACACCCACCGGTCCCACTAGTGCTGCGACTACCATCACCTCGGCCCGGCTATGCACTTGCTGACCCCTGAACGCAATCCAACCGAGATTGGATTACTATGGAGAGTTTTTCGCACTTGTACAAGGTGGTACCAACCCGGTCGAAATAAGTGTCAAATTTGTGCCATCAAATTTCTACCACCAGTAAATATGATGACTTTTCTTGTGTGCGCGCCTTCATTGAGAGATTGGAGGAACTTAGAACTGCCCGGGAGGTCAGTAAGTCTAAGGTTCTTCTGGCGTTTTCTAATCTGTTGGACGGACCAGCTTTGTTTTGGTTCTGCACTAACAAAGCCAACTTTACCTCATATGAGGATTTAATCAAGGAACTTCGGGAAACTTTTGACATACCCCACTATAACTACCGTCTCCACAATGAAATCAGACAGCGTACACAAGCCCGCTCCGAGTCTCTAGTTGTTTTAGTTTTGGTTTTTTATATCAATGTCAATTTTAAAATATTCGTATATAGAACAATCAGCTGTTACTGTGACAATTACTTCATTAAAATTCTTCACAAAGTAAACAACTAATCTTATTATTTACAATTTTCTACAACACGTTATCAGCACGAAGCTCTGTAAAAGTGAGCAATAAGTTGTATATAAGTGTGGTGTTGTTGTGAGTGAAGTCAAATTTTAAATTCACCACTTAAAAGTGAATTTTTCCGATATTTTTGTGAACAGTGTGAAATATGTCAGATCACAATAAAGGATCGGGACTACGATCCCTTGCTGGAATTTTGCTAAGCAGTAGGCAAGACTATCCTATTTGGAAGTTCAAAATGAGGATGTACCTCATACACGAAGGTTTGTGGAGTAGTATAACAGGCTACATAAACGAAGTTCCTGATAGTTCTACTAAGGATAGAAATGACGAAGTTACGTTAGCCAAAATATGCTTAACTTTAGACGGTCCAGCAATCACACATGTTCGAAATAGTAAGTCAGCAAAAGAAGCGTGGGAAGCTTTAGCGACGGCTTATGAAGATAAGTCAATGGGTCGTCGTCTAGCCCTGGAGCGTAAGCTATACAGGTACAGTTTGACTGATTTCGATAACATAGAGTTGTACATTAATGCCGTGATGTCGACTGTCCAAGACTTGGCGGACATAGGCAAAATGATTGAAGATGCCTCAGTCGCAGCGATTCTTCTAGGAGGATTGACGGCTCGCTTTGATCCTCTTATAATGGCTTTAGAGAACTCTACAAGTATGGTTACAAGTGAGTTCGTTAAAACGAAACTTTTATCAGAATTTTCGAGATCATCTGTAAATGATGAAGGTTCTAGTTCTGACGCAGCTTTACGCGTACAGATGAAGAAAAATGATAAGAAGAAACGAGGAGTAGTTTGCTACAACTGCAAGAAGCCTGGACACGTCAAACCGGACTGTCCACTCAACAGAAAGTCCAATGAAGAAGGCTCAAGCAAAGAGAAGAACAAACTCTCAAGTTTATTTGGCGCACTAAATGCGGGTACTGAAGAAATCTCGTCTGATAAATGGTATGTAGATTCTGGAGCCAGTGCACACATGTCTGGAAGATCTGTGTTGAAGAGTTTTTAATTGTTGGAATTTCATACTCTTTGTATAAGAATGATTTGATTAAAAAGTAAATGTCAGATGTCATATTTGAATTTAAAAGGTTTTGGAAGCTAGGTAAAATTTAAGACAGAAATTTTGATTATTAGAAAGATTTTGAAGAAGTAGCATGTTTTTTATAATTATGTAAAGTGGTAGTATTTTAATAATGTGTTGATAAGGCTGCATTATTTTACTAGCTTGTGTATGTTTTTGTGGATATAATATATGATTCAATAATTGAATGTGAGTGTTTATTTATATAACATGAAGTAGCAGCAATTTTTTCAAGTGGTTATGGGCCCAGAAGCAGAGTAAGGAATATACTACGTAAGTAATGAATTGAGATATTGAAATAGAGATAACATCATGTCGGACGAAAATTTACCAAAATTAAATTGGATTTTAAATAAGGATTTTAAAAGAAAAGATGCTAAAGCGAAATTTTATCTCATTAACAGTCTGAATGATAAATATGTTAGCCATGTAATAAATTATAATACCTACAAAGAAATGATAGAGAATTTGGATGAACTATTTTTAGGAAATGATCAAACCCAACTATGTCAGCTTTTAGAAAATTTTTACAAATACGAATTCAAGAATAATGATATATTGATTGATATCAGCAATATTCAAAATATTGTTACTAAAATAAAGAATTTAAATTTTGACATTAAAGAAATGCAAATTTTGTCAAAGATTTTGAGTTCTCTACCAAAGGAGATGGCAAATTTTAGAACGTCCTAGGAATCCACCCCTAGCACAGAGAAAAATGTTACAAATTTGATTGCAAGGATAATTTTGGAGAAGAAAATAAAAGAAAGTCAGGAAAATTCTAAAACAATTGGTAATGACAGTTCAGAAACAAATGCAACCAAGGATGGATACAACTTTTTAGTTATCAAAGCATGCTTCAAGTGTGGAAAGAAAGGCCATATCGCAAGGTTCTGCAGGAATAACAATTATTTTAATGGAAATAATCAAAATTTTACTAAACCGTTACAATGTTACAAATGCTTGAAGAATGAACACCGTAATACTGACTGCAGTGAACAATACAGCTGTATTATTTGTAAACAGGATTCACACTACACTAAATTTTGTTTAAAACGTGGAAATAACTCAGTGAGTAATAATTTTATTAATTATATGGGAACGAGCGAAGCAACAGAATTTATTTTAGACTCAGGAGCGACATGCCACATAATTAATGATTTAAATCTTTTAGATAAAATAGAGGGTTGTTCACAGCGAATTATGACTGCTGATGGCAATATACATTTGATTGATAAAATTGGAAAAATACAGTGTCATATTAACAACAATAATCTTACTTTTAAGGATGTTCTGTTTGTACCAGGAATGAAGAAAAACTTAATTTCAATTTCTAGATTAACAAATAATGATTGCAAAATTGTATTTTTCAGAAATCAATGTGAGGTGCGAGATGCATACAGTAATGTTTGCTACCTGACTGGAGTTAAGAGCAGTGACGGTTTGTACTGCGTGAAACTACCTGTGCAAAGGTATGCTGTACGGGATATGAGGTCAGTCGAGCTTAACAAATTTAACTCTATTCATTTGGTAAATAACTTAAACTTTTGGCATCGCGCTTTAGGTCATACTCCGGTTTCGAAAACTAAAAATTTAGTTAGAAATTTAGTCAAAGCTAAGCTTTGCAGAAAACCTTTTTTAACTGAAAGGCATAGAGCAAGCAAACCATTACAAATTATCTACACCGATTTATGTGGACCTATAGGTACGGAATCCTGGGACGGTTATAAATATTTTATAACCTTTCTAGACGATTTTACACACTTTATAAAAATTTATTTATTAAAAACAAAGGATGAAGCTTTTTCAAAAGTA
This sequence comes from Eilema sororculum, assembly GCA_914829495.1. Lineage (NCBI taxonomy): Eukaryota > Metazoa > Arthropoda > Insecta > Lepidoptera > Erebidae > Eilema > Eilema sororculum. The sequence goes on along the minus strand of OU618532.1, from coordinate 17,793,601 downwards.
ATTAATTACATTAATTTATGCGAGAATCATTTTAAAGCAAAAGTTAAAACTTTTCGGTGCGACAATGGTGGTGAATACACCAGTAATAGGTTCAAAAAATATTGTGAAGACAAAGGCATAAATTTAGACTACACTATCCCATATACACCACAATATAACGGTAAAGCAGAACGGTTAAATAGAACAATTATGGAAAGAACAAGATCTTTGTTGTTTGAATTTAATTTACCAAAAATTTTATGGAGCGAAGCTGTTTTAACTGCAGCTTATCTAACTAATAGGTGTTCAAATACAGTTACTGCGAAAACACCAGCTGAATTATGGTTTAATAGAATTCCAAATTTAAAACATTTAAAAATATTCGGTTCGTTGGCATATTACAAAATAAACACAAATTTAGGTAAACTTGATTCTAGATCAAATAAAGGGTTACTAGTAGGATACACTAATAATGGCTACAAAATTTGGGATGCGGTTAACTACAAAATTCATTATTCAAGAGATGTTAGTTTTATCGACCATTTTCATGAAATCCAAAAGTATTTAATTGAAAACAAAAGATTTTCTGAACAAAATGATCTATCGAATTTATTTAAAGATGAAGAATTTGAAGATATAAACAATGGTAATAATTTGGAAAATAATTTACAAAACGGGTATACATTTAAGAGGGGAAGTATGAATATGGAAGAGAGAAGTAATGGGTCACTTGTTGGAGAGAGTCGTGAAGAAGATGAAGAGAATTTTGAAGATAGCCGTGGAGAAGAACTTTTACATGAAGAGAATTTCGAAGATAGTCGTGGAGAAGAATTATTGATTGGAGATAATATTAATAGTAATTTGTTAGAAGATAATAATGAGAACATAAGAAGTGAAGAAGCCTTTGTTGAAGGAGGAGATTCTTTTGAAGATGCTGAAGAAGAAGCTGTTGCTGTTGATGATGATAATATTGAGTTGAATATTGAACCAGTTGTTAGAAGAATTTTACCAGAGAGAGATAGACGTTTGCCAACGAGATTGAAGGATTTTTATTTAGAAAGTTCGTTTTTAACATATAGTGAAGCAATACAGAGTGAAGAGAAAGATTTATGGAAGAAAGCGATTAAGGAAGAAAAAGATTCTTTGGAAAAGAACAAGACGTGGAAAATTGTGGATAGATCAGAAGCAAAGAATAAGAATATTATTACCAGCAAATGGGTTTTTACAATAAAACCAGGAGGAAGATATAAAGCTAGATTAGTTGCGAGAGGTTTTTCACAAAAATATAGTGTAGATTATAAAGAAACGTATAGTCCAGTGGTTAATATTACGAGTGTACGTTTGTTATTGTCAATTGCGGGACAAAAAGGTTACAGAATAAAGCAATTTGATGTTAAAACTGCGTTTTTATATGGTGAATTAGAAGAGGATATTTTTATGGAGGTTCCGTTAGGGTATAATCTAAATAAAGATAAAATTTGTAAACTCAAGAAGAGTTTATACGGTCTTAAACAGGCGCCGCTTATGTGGAATATTAGGTTGACAAATTATTTGAAGAAATTAGGTTTTATACAATTAAAACAAGATCCATGTTTATTTGTTTGTAGGGAAAAAGAGATTTATTTAGCAATTTATGTTGATGATGGACTATTAATTGGAAAAAATGAATCGGAATTAAATAGAATTATAACAGATTTAGAAAAAGAATTTGAGATGAAAAAATTTGATAATAATGCGGACCGCACGTCGCTGCAACCTGTCGAGAGCATCTAATAAGTACTTTGCGGAGCCGTCCCAGAGATGTGAGCAGTATTCCACGCAGGAACGAATTTGGGTCTTATATAGAAGACACCGCTGCTCCGGCGTGAAAAAACGTCTCACTCTGTTCAGGACTCCGAGTTTACGCGAGGCTGATTTGATGATACTCTCGATATAGTTTTTGTTATTCAGTTTGCAGCGAACATCCATACCGAGGATAGTGAGGTGATCCTGCAGTGGCAGTGGTGTGCTCTGAAGAGTGGGAAGGGGAAGGAAAGGAGATACCTTAGCTGTAAACGCACATGCCTGGGTCTTCTTGGCATTGAACTCGACCAGGTTCCTAGCGCCCCATTGAGAAATGTGGTCCAGGATCCGGTACAGATCAGTGACAAGAAGCTGCCTTTTTTCCGCGATATCAGACTGCTTGGCCGCAGGATGTGCGTGATAACTCCCGTGTAAGGTGCTGTCGTCTGCATAGCAGTGAATGTTTCCGTTACAGAGCATGTCATTGATATGCAGAAGAAAGAGAGTGGGAGATAAGACGGAACCCTGCGGCACGCCAGTATTTACCTGCAAGAACTCCGAAGCTCGTCCATCACAAAGGACGCGAATACGGCGCCCCCGCAGGAAGCTTGCAACCCAGTTACACAGTCTAGGAGGCAGGCCGAAGGCTGGTAGCTTGGAAAGAAGCGATTTGTGCCATACCCTATCGAAAGCTTTGGCGATGTCAAGACTAATTGCCAGTGACTCACCGTGCTTCTCCATAGCCTCACCCCAAAGGTGGGTCATGTACGCCAGAAGATCACCCGTTGACCGTTTCGGTCTGAAACCGTATTGCCGGTCACTAAGCAAGGAGTGATCCTCTAGGTGGCGCATGAGCTGTGTGTTAATTATGTGCTCGAACACCTTGCCCAGCACTGAGGTGACGGCTATGGGTCGATAGTTGGCTGGGTCCGAGCGATCCCCCTTCTTGGGGATCGGCTGGACATTCGCCTCCTTCCAAGCCGAAGGCACTGTACCCGAACTGTAGGACAGTCGGTACAGCCGCGTTAGCATAGGAGATAACTCCGCTGCACATTTTTTAAGTACGACCGCTGGAATACCATCAGGACCACTGGCTTTCCGGACATCGAGTGATTGCAGTACTGCACGGACATCGCGTTGCCTGATACGTATATCAGGCATTGCGTGGTCACCAGTGGGCATTGTCCGTGGTTGCATACCACAATCATCGACTCGGGAGTTGGCCGCGAAGAGATTGACCAGCAAATTTGCTTTCTCTTGCGGCTCATGGGCCAGAGATCCATCGGGATTGCTCAGCGGGGGCAGCGAGGGCTGGCAGAAGTTGGCTTTGGCCAGTTGCCAGTAGCCACGCCTACCCGTGGGATGCGCCACAAGCTCTTGGCCCAGCCGTGCTATGCGCTGGGCATCCGCTCTGACGCATGCCCTCTTGCAGACCTTTGTGGCTCTGTTGTACGCCGCCTTGAAGTGACCCACGTTGGGATCGCGCGTGGCGCGCGCCCGCACCCAGGCGCGGTACGCAAACTGTTTATGCTCAACAGCCTCCGCGCACTCGCGCCCGAACCATGGACGCGCTCCGCGGACTCCGGTGACATCGGTGTATGGGATATAGTATTCCATACCTAGACCGATCTCACCGGCGACGGCAGTAGCGCTCTCAGATGGGTTCTTACCCTCAAAGCAGCGTTCAACCCACGGGATGGACGCATAATAGTCGCGCAATCCATCCCAGTCCGCTGACGAGTAGTGCCATAGACGCCTCTTCCCCTGCACGGGTCGTGGGGGCGCTACAATGGGCACGGTGGAGCGGACCAGACAGTGGTCGGAGTTACCTAAAGCAGCACTCACCGAGACACTGTACTGGTCCGGGCGACTCGTCAACAGAAGGTCTAGCAGAGAGGGCTCTAGGCCGGACTCTCTTGGTATCCTCGTGACCTTGTGCACCAATTGAGTCAAGTCATGCGCCAGGGCAAATGCGTGAGTGGCTCTTCCCGCATGGTTTGTTATGGCGGAGCCCAACCAGATCTTGTGGTGGGCGTTAAAGTCCCCCAAAAACACCAATTCGGCGTTCGGAAACCGCTCCTGCGCATCATCTGCCGCCTGACTCAGGTATTCGAATAGTCGAGTTATCTCTGCATCTCCTGTATGGGAACGGTAAAGGCACACATAGATCTGACTCGCGGAGCCATGGTCTACGTGTACCCACAGGATGGAAAAGGATGGGTCCTCTAGACAGCGCAAACGGCGACAACAAATATCCGCCCTAACAAACACGCACACCCCGGCTTTTGCTCGGAAATTTTCCTCGATAACATAGTCGTCAGGGCGGCGTATTTGTGTCTCCGTTAGAAACAGCATAGCTGGTTTCGCCGTCTCCAGGTGTTGGTGGACGGCGTTGAGGTTCTTATGGAGCCCACAGATGTTCGTGGACTCCACCTCAAATAGAGTTTTTGTGGGAGAGTCCCTAGCCGCTGTTTCAACAGATTTTGTTTTGTGCGCTGCCATGAGGTGAAGGGTAAGGGAAGGCGTGAAAAAGAGGTGATTGTCGCCGCAGCACCGCGTGACAAAACATGGGAGATTGGTTTTATCTATGAATGTGAGGCGTGACGAGAGCCGACGCGCCGAACGGAAGGGCCCCCGTACCCTCCCGAATATGGTCGCCGGGCTCCCGTCCGGTCGCCAACCGGCACGACGAGCCATATCGGGATTATGCGCGACCTGGTGGGGCAGCCTCCCAGGGTGGTTAGTCCCAGTTGGGCCCCTGTACTATGCCGCGGGCGGCCAGCGGCACCACCGTTTCTACGGGTCTCCCTGCCCGGCGCGGCGCCCCGCGTCACACCCCACTAGACTACGCCAACACCCACCGGTCCCACTAGTGCTGCGACTACCATCACCTCGGCCCGGCTATGCACTTGCTGACCCCTGAACGCAATCCAACCGAGATTGGATTACTATGGAGAGTTTTTCGCACTTGTACAAGGTGGTACCAACCCGGTCGAAATAAGTGTCAAATTTGTGCCATCAAATTTCTACCACCAGTAAATATGATGACTTTTCTTGTGTGCGCGCCTTCATTGAGAGATTGGAGGAACTTAGAACTGCCCGGGAGGTCAGTAAGTCTAAGGTTCTTCTGGCGTTTTCTAATCTGTTGGACGGACCAGCTTTGTTTTGGTTCTGCACTAACAAAGCCAACTTTACCTCATATGAGGATTTAATCAAGGAACTTCGGGAAACTTTTGACATACCCCACTATAACTACCGTCTCCACAATGAAATCAGACAGCGTACACAAGCCCGCTCCGAGTCTCTAGTTGTTTTAGTTTTGGTTTTTTATATCAATGTCAATTTTAAAATATTCGTATATAGAACAATCAGCTGTTACTGTGACAATTACTTCATTAAAATTCTTCACAAAGTAAACAACTAATCTTATTATTTACAATTTTCTACAACACGTTATCAGCACGAAGCTCTGTAAAAGTGAGCAATAAGTTGTATATAAGTGTGGTGTTGTTGTGAATGAAGTCAAATTTTAAATTCACCACTTAAAAGTGAATTTTTCCGATATTTTTGTGAACAGTGTGAAATATGTCAGATCACAATAAAGGATCGGGACTACGATCCCTTGCTGGAATTTTGCTAAGCAGTAGGCAAGACTATCCTATTTGGAAGTTCAAAATGAGGATGTACCTCATACACGAAGGTTTGTGGAGTAGTATAACAGGCTACATAAACGAAGTTCCTGATAGTTCTACTAAGGATAGAAATGACGAAGTTACGTTAGCCAAAATATGCTTAACTTTAGACGGTCCAGCAATCACACATGTTCGAAATAGTAAGTCAGCAAAAGAAGCGTGGGAAGCTTTAGCGACGGCTTATGAAGATAAGTCAATGGGTCGTCGTCTAGCCCTGGAGCGTAAGCTATACAGGTACAGTTTGACTGATTTCGATAACATAGAGTTGTACATTAATGCCGTGATGTCGACTGTCCAAGACTTGGCGGACATAGGCAAAATGATTGAAGATGCCTCAGTCGCAGCGATTCTTCTAGGAGGATTGACGGCTCGCTTTGATCCTCTTATAATGGCTTTAGAGAACTCTACAAGTATGGTTACAAGTGAGTTCGTTAAAACGAAACTTTTATCAGAATTTTCGAGATCATCTGTAAATGATGAAGGTTCTAGTTCTGACGCAGCTTTACGCGTACAGATGAAGAAAAATGATAAGAAGAAACGAGGAGTAGTTTGCTACAACTGCAAGAAGCCTGGACACGTCAAACCGGACTGTCCACTCAACAGAAAGTCCAATGAAGAAGGCTCAAGCAAAGAGAAGAACAAACTCTCAAGTTTATTTGGCGCACTAAATGCGGGTACTGAAGAAATCTCGTCTGATAAATGGTATGTAGATTCTGGAGCCAGTGCACACATGTCTGGAAGATCTGTGTTGAAGAGTTTTTAATTGTTGGAATTTCATACTCTTTGTATAAGAATGATTTGATTAAAAAGTAAATGTCAGATGTCATATTTGAATTTAAAAGGTTTTGGAAGCTAGGTAAAATTTAAGACAGAAATTTTGATTATTAGAAAGATTTTGAAGAAGTAGCATGTTTTTTATAATTATGTAAAGTGGTAGTATTTTAATAATGTGTTGATAAGGCTGCATTATTTTACTAGCTTGTGTATGTTTTTGTGGATATAATATATGATTCAATAATTGAATGTGAGTGTTTATTTATATAACATGAAGTAGCAGCAATTTTTTCAAGTGGTTATGGGCCCAGAAGCAGAGTAAGGAATATACTACGTAAGTAATGAATTGAGATATTGAAATAGAGATAACATCATGTCGGACGAAAATTTACCAAAATTAAATTGTGAAAATGATTATCATATGTGGAAGAAGCGTTTTACACTTTTGTTACAAGCCAAAGATTTGGAAGTTGCAATAGATGGCGAGGTAAAGGATAAGGATTTTAAAAGAAAAGATGCTAAAGCGAAATTTTATCTCATTAACAGTCTGAATGATAAATATGTTAGCCATGTAATAAATTATAATACCTACAAAGAAATGATAGAGAATTTGGATGAACTATTTTTAGGAAATGATCAAACCCAACTATGTCAGCTTTTAGAAAATTTTTACAAATACGAATTCAAGAATAATGATATATTGATTGATATCAGCAATATTCAAAATATTGTTACTAAAATAAAGAATTTAAATTTTGACATTAAAGAAATGCAAATTTTGTCAAAGATTTTGAGTTCTCTACCAAAGGAGATGGCAAATTTTAGAACGTCCTAGGAATCCACCCCTAGCACAGAGAAAAATGTTACAAATTTGATTGCAAGGATAATTTTGGAGAAGAAAATAAAAGAAAGTCAGGAAAATTCTAAAACAATTGGTAATGACAGTTCAGAAACAAATGCAACCAAGGATGGATACAACTTTTTAGTTATCAAAGCATGCTTCAAGTGTGGAAAGAAAGGCCATATCGCAAGGTTCTGCAGGAATAACAATTATTTTAATGGAAATAATCAAAATTTTACTAAACCGTTACAATGTTACAAATGCTTGAAGAATGAACACCGTAATACTGACTGCAGTGAACAATACAGCTGTATTATTTGTAAACAGGATTCACACTACACTAAATTTTGTTTAAAACGTGGAAATAACTCAGTGAGTAATAATTTTATTAATTATATGGGAACGAGCGAAGCAACAGAATTTATTTTAGACTCAGGAGCGACATGCCACATAATTAATGATTTAAATCTTTTAGATAAAATAGAGGGTTGTTCACAGCGAATTATGACTGCTGATGGCAATATACATTTGATTGATAAAATTGGAAAAATACAGTGTCATATTAACAACAATAATCTTACTTTTAAGGATGTTCTGTTTGTACCAGGAATGAAGAAAAACTTAATTTCAATTTCTAGATTAACAAATAATGATTGCAAAATTGTATTTTTCAGAAATCAATGTGAGGTGCGAGATGCATACAGTAATGTTTGCTACCTGACTGGAGTTAAGAGCAGTGACGGTTTGTACTGCGTGAAACTACCTGTGCAAAGGTATGCTGTACGGGATATGAGGTCAGTCGAGCTTAACAAATTTAACTCTATTCATTTGGTAAATAACTTAAACTTTTGGCATCGCGCTTTAGGTCATACTCCGGTTTCGAAAACTAAAAATTTAGTTAGAAATTTAGTCAAAGCTAAGCTTTGCAGAAAACCTTTTTTAACTGAAAGGCATAGAGCAAGCAAACCATTACAAATTATCTACACCGATTTATGTGGACCTATAGGTACGGAATCCTGGGACGGTTATAAATATTTTATAACCTTTCTAGACGATTTTACACACTTTATAAAAATTTATTTATTAAAAACAAAGGATGAAGCTTTTTCAAAAGTAATTAATTACATTAATTTATGCGAGAATCATTTTAAAGCAAAAGTTAAAACTTTTCGGTGCGACAATGGTGGTGAATACACCAGTAATAGGTTCAAAAAATATTGTGAAGACAAAGGCATAAATTTAGACTACACTATCCCATATACACCACAATATAACGGTAAAGCAGAACGGTTAAATAGAACAATTATGGAAAGAACAAGATCTTTGTTGTTTGAATTTAATTTACCAAAAATTTTATGGAGCGAAGCTGTTTTAACTGCAGCTTATCTAACTAATAGGTGTTCAAATACAGTTACTGCGAAAACACCAGCTGAATTATGGTTTAATAGAATTCCAAATTTAAAACATTTAAAAATATTCGGTTCGTTGGCATATTACAAAATAAACACAAATTTAGGTAAACTTGATTCTAGATCAAATAAAGGGTTACTAGTAGGATACACTAATAATGGCTACAAAATTTGGGATGCGGTTAACTACAAAATTCATTATTCAAGAGATGTTAGTTTTATCGACCATTTTCATGAAATCCAAAAGTATTTAATTGAAAACAAAAGATTTTCTGAACAAAATGATCTATCGAATTTATTTAAAGATGAAGAATTTGAAGATATAAACAATGGTAATAATTTGGAAAATAATTTACAAAACGGGTATACATTTAAGAGGGGAAGTATGAATATGGAAGAGAGAAGTAATGGGTCACTTGTTGGAGAGAGTCGTGAAGAAGATGAAGAGAATTTTGAAGATAGCCGTGGAGAAGAACTTTTACATGAAGAGAATTTCGAAGATAGTCGTGGAGAAGAATTATTGATTGGAGATAATATTAATAGTAATTTGTTAGAAGATAATAATGAGAACATAAGAAGTGAAGAAGCCTTTGTTGAAGGAGGAGATTCTTTTGAAGATGCTGAAGAAGAAGCTGTTGCTGTTGATGATGATAATATTGAGTTGAATATTGAACCAGTTGTTAGAAGAATTTTACCAGAGAGAGATAGACGTTTGCCAACGAGATTGAAGGATTTTTATTTAGAAAGTTCGTTTTTAACATATAGTGAAGCAATACAGAGTGAAGAGAAAGATTTATGGAAGAAAGCGATTAAGGAAGAAAAAGATTCTTTGGAAAAGAACAAGACGTGGAAAATTGTGGATAGATCAGAAGCAAAGAATAAGAATATTATTACCAGCAAATGGGTTTTTACAATAAAACCAGGAGGAAGATATAAAGCTAGATTAGTTGCGAGAGGTTTTTCACAAAAATATAGTGTAGATTATAAAGAAACGTATAGTCCAGTGGTTAATATTACGAGTGTACGTTTGTTATTGTCAATTGCGGGACAAAAAGGTTACAGAATAAAGCAATTTGATGTTAAAACTGCGTTTTTATATGGTGAATTAGAAGAGGATATTTTTATGGAGGTTCCGTTAGGGTATAATCTAAATAAAGATAAAATTTGTAAACTCAAGAAGAGTTTATACGGTCTTAAACAGGCGCCGCTTATGTGGAATATTAGGTTGACAAATTATTTGAAGAAATTAGGTTTTATACAATTAAAACAAGATCCATGTTTATTTGTTTGTAGGGAAAAAGAGATTTATTTAGCAATTTATGTTGATGATGGACTATTAATTGGAAAAAAATGAATCGGAATTAAATAGAATTATAACAGATTTAGAAAAAGAATTTGAGATGAAAAAATTTGATAAGGTTGAAAAGTTTATTGGTATTGATATTTCTGTAAAGGAGAATTTAATTAAAATATATCAAAAGACATACGAGGGTCAAACTGAAAGTTCTTAGAACTGGCCACTTATAAACAATATAATAAAAAAATAATTCTAAAATTTGAAAATAGAACTCTTTGCCAATATTACTGAGTATATATTTCATTCATTTATCATTTGTTTTACGATTTGGCGGCAAATTGAAAATTGTCTGTGTCACGTTAACATGAATTTAACACGAGAAAATTTTCGCGCAATGATTTTTTATGATTTTCGATGTCATTTAAGTCAACAAGAAAGTTATGATAGACTACGATTGGCCTTTCACGATAAAGCCCCATCTCGTGCGACTGTTTACAACTGGTTTAATGAGTTTAAACGTGGTCGCACTAATCTCACTGATGATTTACGTGAGGGACGGCCTTCTACGGCGACGACTGAAAATAACATCTGTGTTGTGCGGCGTATGATAGAGACTGACAAAAGAGTGACCTATCAGCAGATTCGGACAAGCTTAGGCATCGGTATGAGTCAAGTGCACAAAATCCTCCACGAACATTTAGCGGTCAGGAAGCTTTGCGCCCGGTGGATACCTCATAATTTGACTGAGGCTCAAAAACTCCATCGTGTGGATTGGTGCCGTAAAATGATTTAACGGAGGTGATTCTAATGCTGTGTTCGACATACTAACAGGTGACGAAAGCTGGATTTACTGTTATGATCCTGAAACCAAAAATACTTGTTGACATTTAGCTTTAAGAAAATAAATATTGTAAATTGACGTCCCAAAAAATGCCGCAGTGGAGTTTGTTGCGCCGTTTCTTCTCCACCAGCGCCTTGGAAGCGGTGGTAAACTTAGATTAAGTAGAATTAAAATTGACGTCAATAAGAAACAATTTTATTGTTCTATATTGAAAAATAAATGACTATGACTATGACTAAAAGACAATCTGCTCAGTGGGTGTTTCCTTTCGAGGAGTTGCCAACTAAAGTGAAGAGAGATCGAAGTGCGGGAAAAAAATGGTGGCCTCGTTCTTTGGAAGGATAGGTCATTTCGCAACAATTGTGTTAGAGGATCAAAAAACAGTTTCTGCAGAATGGTATACTACCAATTGTTTGCCACTTGTCTTGGAAAAAGTTCGAGAGAAACGACCTCGCAGTAGGATCCTCCTTCACCACGACAACGCCTCGTCGCACACCGCCAAGCGAACGATCGACTATTTGGCGACATCAAACGTTGAATTACTGGGTCACCCGCCGTATAGCCCGGACCTCGCGCCTTGTGATTTTTATTTATTTCCAAAAATTAAAGAAAAACTTAAAGGAAATCGTTTTATGAATGCTGAAGAAGCGGTGGCTGCGTATCGCGATGCCATTGAAGAGACCCCTAAGGACGAGTGGGCAAAGTGCTTTTCCCAGTGGTTCCATCGCATGCAGCGGTGTATTGACGTGAATGGACAATATTTTGAAAAGATATAATAAAACTAATAACTGGCTAATGTAATCAGTTTTTGATTTCCTAAGAACTTTCAGTTTGACCCTCGTATATTGAACAACTTTTACAAAGATTTGGTTATAGTGATCTTAAAGAAAGTGTTCGTCCTGATATTTTGATTGATACACATCAAGAGGGGAAGAGTAATATTAGTGATGTGCATCAATACAGACAGCTTGTGGGATCTCTTTTATATTTAGTTAACAGAACTAGATTGGACATTTCATTTCACGTTGGTTACTGTAGTAGGCATCAGGAAAGTCCTAATTTAAATGATTTTGGTAATATTAAAAACATTTTTAGGTATATTAAAAATTCAATTTCTTCGGGTATCCAATATTCACAGGGGAGTGATTTTACACTCAGAGCTTACTGTGATGCAGATTTCGCTGGCGACCCAGATACTCGGAAAAGCACGACTGGGTTCATAATTTTGTATAGCGGTGGACCGATACATTGGTGTTCACGTAAGCAGTCTGTCACTGCTCTTTCTAGTACAGAGGCTGAATACATCTCAGCAGCCGAGTGTATTAAAGATCTGTTGTATGTTCAAAGTTTGTTCAGAGAATTAACTGGTAAAACTCCTAAAACTGAGTTGTATGTAGATAACCAATCGGCAATTGTTTTGATTAAAAATGGAATTTTCAATAGACGGAGTAAACATATTGATGTCAAATATCATTTTATTAAAGAGAAAATTGATGAAAAATTAATTGAAATTTATTATTGTCAAACAAATTTAAATATAGCAGATATTTTAACTAAAGGACTAGACAGAACAAAGTTTTTACGTTTAAGGAAGTTTTTAGTGAGTGATCAATGAACTCGAGTGATTATTGATGATTAATAGAATGGTGAATAATTTTAAGTGTTTTTGGTCTTTAATTCCAAATTTTATTATTAATTACTTTCTTATTATAGATATAGTTTTTGGTGATTATTTGAAAGTTATTATGGGGTGTTTTTATTTAATATGTATTAAGATATAGGTAGGTGATAGGTAGGGACTTATATATGGGTTGTATTTGACTTAGTAACAGAGGAGTTAATTAATTTGAGATATTAATTTAAGGTATGAAATTCAGAGGGGATGTTGAAGAGTTTTTAATTGTTGGAATTTCATACTCTTTGTTTATGGCTGATTTGATTAAAAAGTAAATGTCAGATGTCATATTTGAATTTAAAAGGTTTTGGAAGCTAGGTAAAATTTAAGACAGAAATTTTGATTATAAGAAAGATTTTGAAGAAGTAGCATGTTTTTTATAATTATGTAAAGTGGTAGTATTTTAATAATGTGTTGATAAGGCTGCATTATTTTACTAGCTTGTGTATGTTTTTGTGGATATAATATATGATTCAATAATTGAATGTGAGTGTTTATTTATTTAACATGAAGTAGCAGCAATTTTTTCAAGTAACTGACTGGTTAGTAAATTGTAAGGAATTTTCCACTGGTCAGATAAAGATTGCCAACGGAGACATATTGTCAAGTGCAGGAATAGGTAATGTGCGTATAGTAAATGATTTTAAAATGGAAAGTAGCAGTAAAGTTACGAAGATTTCAAATGTAGTGTTTGTTCCTAATTTAAATACTAATTTGATTTCTGTTAAGAAAGCTACTGAAAATGGTTTTAGTGTTGTTTTTGATACGGAAGGTTGTACATTTTTTAATTCTGAAAATTTTACTTGTACGGGTGATGGATTACATGGATCCTGTTGTGGTGGATTGTATTCGCTGGATTGTACAGTTAGTCCCCCAAACACCTTATCAGCGTTCGAAGTACAGAGTGATGTAGAAAGTTTTCGTTTATGGCATAAACGGCTTGGTCACTTATGCCGTATAGGATTAGACAAACTTAAAAAGGATAATCTAGGCGTAGTGTACACCGAAGTAGATAAAGATCCTTGCATCGCGTGCATAGAAGGTAAGCAGGCGAAAAAACCTTTTAAATCTGTATCGCACAAAAAGACAAAATCCAAATTAGAACTTATACATTCGGATCTTTGTGGTCCAATGTCTGAAAATTCTTTTCAGGGAAATAAATATGCTTTGACTTTTATAGATGATTTTAGCCGTATGATTTTTATATATTTTATTTCATCTAAGAATGAGGTTTTTAGCAGGTTTTGTATGTTCAAATCCATGGTCGAGAGGGAAACAGGATTCAAAGTTAAAACTTTGCGTTCCGATAATGGAACTGAGTATGTAAATAAAGAGTTTTCTGAATACTTAGGCAAAGAAGGCATTAAGCATCAAACCACGGTGCCATAGAACGCACAACAGAATGCTATTTCTGAAAGAACTAATAGATCGGTAGTTGAAAAGGCCCGTTGTATGCTTTCAGACAGTTCTCTTTCAAAAGCATATTGGCAAGATGCTGTGGAAACAGCTGTGTTCTTAAAGAACAGATGTCTACATCGAGCTCTCGACGGGAAGACGCCTTATGAACTATGGCACAACAGTAAACCAAACCTGTCTCATTTGAAAGTCTTTGGCTGTCGCGCGATGGTGAAGATATACCAGATCCTCTAAGGAAGAAGTTGGATCCAAAAGCCGCGCAGTATGTTTTTGTCGGATATTCAGACGATCGACAAAGTTATTTATTTCGCGAACCAAGTTGTCCAAGAAGGTTAGTGAAAGGACGAGATGTGGTGTTCTTTGAACAATCTTTTACCGACATAAAAGCTAAAACCACACAAACAGTTCCTTTAGCTGTCCATAATGAATCCTTTTTAGACATGGTTTATAGGAAGGAGCAGCATCCGATGCCGTCCATTGCTTCGACTTCTCAGGAGAGCAGTCACACGGTCTCAGCCGAAAACGAAGAACAAGTTAATGACTTGGAGCCAGTAACAGAACAAGTTCACAATACTTCAGAGTTCCTTAGCGCCGAAGATATTTCTGACGAAGAAAGTATAACCGAACAGACTGTGATAGAGCCTGAAGAACCAAAGCTAAGAAAAACCAAAGTACTTTTTATGGCAATACTGCTATTACAAGTGAACCTGATGAGCCCCAAAGCTTTGCTGAAGCTATCAAAGCAGAAGTTAGTGCGAGCTGGCAGTCTGCTATGCAAGACGAGCTTAACTCACTGACTAAAAACAAGACTTGGACGCTGGTTGAAAAACCTAACAAAAAGGTTATACCATGTAAGTGGGTCTATAAAATAAAAAAGGATGCCGAAGGTAGAGTGGTGAAGTATAAGGCAAGACTTGTTGCGAAAGGCTTTAGTCAAGTTTCAGGTGTTGATTATTATGAAACTTTTTCACCAGTTGTAAGAAATTCATCCCTGCGAACACTAATTGCTTTAGCAGCAGAAATGGATTGGAAAATGCAACACTTAGACGTGGATACAGCGTTCCTCAACGGTGACCTGGAAGAGGAAGTCTACATGCAACAACCTCAAGGTTTTATTAAACAAGGCGAAGAAGGAAAAGTTTGCTTGTTGAAGAAATCACTCTATGGTTTAAAGCAAGCAGCTCGAGCCTGGAATAATAAATTAAATCAAACCTTATCTTCTATAGGTTTTATACAAACCTCTTCGGAACCATGTATTTATTTAAAAAAGTTTGGTGATGAAACTGTCATCCTGGCAATTTATGTTGATGACATCGTCATCTTTTATAAAAAAGAAACGTCATTTGTCACCGTCAAAACAGAATTACAAAAATATTTCTCTTTAAAAGACTTAGGAAAATTAGATTTCAGTTTAGGTTTGATGTAAAACGTACGGACCGGAAAATATGCGTTAGTCAAAAGACGTACATTCATACAGTTTTGACTCGGTTTGATATGCAGGATTGTAAGCATATGTCAACTCCGCTGGAAAATAATAAATACGAAAAAGGTAAAGAATCCGATGAGTCTTATCCTTACCAAAGTTTAATTGGCTGTTTGATGTTCCTAGCGGTAAATACCAGGCCAGACATAGCTTATGCTACGAGCTATTTAAGCCAGTTTAATAATTGTTTTGCAAAGAAACATTGGTCGGACCTTACAGGAAAACGGGTACCTATTTGTGTGGCTACACGGATGCAGATTGGGCGAATTGCATGTATGACAGGCGGTCATACGCAGGTTTCTTCTTAACGCTAGCAGGCGGTCCCATTAGTTGGGAATGTAAAAAGCAACCAACGGTAGCGTTATCTTCCACTGAAGCCGAATACATGGCGTTAACTAGCGCTGCAAAGGAAGCTACGTTTCTTAGGAGGTTAGTGTTTGAAATTACTGGTATTTTCGTTTATCTCCATTGAGGGGAGGGTGTTGTAGTTTTGGTTTTTTATATCAATGTCAATTTTAAAATATTCGTATATAGAACAATCAGCTGTTACTGTGACAATTACTTCATTAAAATTCTTCACAACGTAAACAACTAATCTTATTATTTACAATTTTCTACAACACTAGTGAGTTATATTTCCACCATGTTGGCCATGTTCTCTAGATTGTCTTGTAAAATGCCCAGTGAAGAACAACTGGACATTCTTATGCATAACATAAGGCCTGACTACATGAAGCAATTAGCCCTTCATGAAGTCAACTCAATCGATGATCTGAAACGGTTGGGAAAGCGTTTGGAGCTTGCACGTACTAGGGCAGATGCGTTCCATGAACCAATAATCGACAAATTTGAGGTCTCATCGGACTTACATCAGCAGAAAAGCAAGACCGTGCAGAAGCCTGCAAAGCAGGTCTCTGCTGTGAAAAGCTCGCTTGCCGCGAGCGAACGGAAATGCTTCCGGTGCGGTGAGAGCGGTCACACTGCATATGGCTGTCCGCAATCTAAGGAGTTGGTGTGTTTCCGGTGTGGTCTCAAAGGAGTCAAGTCACCTGAATGCCCCCAATGTTCTTCCAAGTCAAAAAACGCGTAGGCCAGGGCCTTATTAGGAAATTTGAAATTTACTCCGTATCTGAGTCCTCTTCTGATAAGGTCCTGTTTTCTAAACGGTTTAATGATGTTAGACCGTATTTAGTAGTTAAGATTTTGAAGCTGAATGTTTTAGGTCTTCTTGATTCTGGTGCCTCCTGCTCAGTGCTAGGAAAGGATGCGCACCACAACTTTTTAGAACTAGGGTTTGAGCTGGAAAGCATCAACCCAAATTTTCATATCACAACTGCAGACAGCTCGTACTTGAAGTGTTTGGGTTGTATCTCTTTGCCTCTTGAGTACAATTCGGTTATCCCAGTAATTAAGTTTTATGTGGTTCCAGAAATAACTACATCCACGATTGTTGGTGTAGATTTTTGGCAACAGTTTCAGTTAGGTGATAGATTGATTTCACAAAATATTAGTTTAGATAAATTTTGCGATACCAACCCAATAGAGTCTTTGTCTCTTAATAATGGTCTTGAAGATTACAACAACTTAACTGATAATCAGAGGTGTGTAATAAACAAGATCATTGATAAATTTGATTCTTTGAACACGGATCAGGTGGGCTTAGGTAGGACAACGCTTGTGCATCATGTCATAGACACCGGTGATAGCAAGCCAATCAAACAACAAGCCCAGGAAGAAGAGTTGGACCGGATGTTAGAGATGGGAGTAGTATCTCCATCTCAATCCGCGTGGTATTCACCAATGGTTATGGTAGAGAAAGCGAACGGTGACCTCAGACTGTGCTTGGACTCTAGAAAGCTCAACTCTGTGTCAAAAAGAGATGCTTAATCCGTTATCTTACATTAATCAAATTCTTGACCATTTGAATAATGCTAAATATTTAACCTCTATAGATTTGAGTGCAGCGTATTGGCAGATTCCTTTCGATTCTCCCTTATCTGCCGAAAAACTGCCGTTACAGTTCCTAGGAGGGGGCTATTCCAGTACAATGTAATGTGCTTCGGTTTGGTTGGGGCTTCAGCTACGATGCAGAGGCTCATGGACCGCCTATTTGGCCCCGAATTCGACAACAGGGTGTTTTCTTTCCAAGACGACATAATCTGTGTGGCCAGCACCTTTGAGGAGCATGTGGATCTCTTACATAGAATCCATCAGCGACTCAAGGAAGCGGGCCTAACTATAAACATGAAGAAATCACACTTTTGTCGAAGTGAATTGAAGTACCTTGGTTACTATGTGGACAAACATGGCCTGCGAACAAACCCGGGTAAGGTTGAGGTCATACTCAACTATCCCACACCTTCCAATTCTAAGGAGGTGAAAAGGTTCCTAGGGATGGCCGGTTGGTATCGTCGCTTTGTTAATAACTTCTCGAAAATTAGTAAATCTTTGTGCAAACTAACTTCTAAGAATGTAAGCTTTGCGTGGAGCCCTGAAGCTGAGGAGGCCTTTAACCTTCTCAAATCAGCTTTGGTCTCAAATAACACCAAACAAATACCTAGTAAATATACCATTATTCTATACAAATATCCTTATGTAGCATTATCATGAAGTTATCGTGAGTAACTTTTAAAATCTACAAACTATAAGTGCATTTTTATGGTTCTAATTTTATTTGAAACCGTTTTTTATTCAAAATCCAATACCGACACCCCATCTTACGTTTTTTACTACGAACTACAACAACTTCACATTGTCACTAGTAACTACCAACGACATCTGTTGACAAATATTCACACTATCGTTGTAAAGCATACGCTATCAAGATTCAGTTTAAGGCGATTGGCACACTGCAACGCTCGACGCGGCGTCGTTCGTCGACGCGCGTGGACGCGAGAGAGCTAGAATAGTCCGAGTATTTTGAGAAAAGTAAAGTAAAGCCATCCGACCATTAGCTCGATAGCCCAGACTATATTAAGAACGCTAGAGATGAACAGAAAATGATTAGAAGTGCAAGCTATTTTCGACTTATTGACATGACATAGTAACTATTTTTTTTTCTTATATTCGTGATCAGCGTCATCTTTTAACGCGAAAACAGACGTAACTAAGAAAATGCCATTTAGGTTGAAAGTCGCTTGCAGTCTCTGCGTGTTCCGATAACGAGCCAAAACAGTGGTGTCGGCTCCAATACCCGATATTGGGCATCGATATTTGACTTCCTCCGATCTCGGATATCGGATATTGGATACCGGGCGTCAGTTGACGTGAAAGCGCTCTAAATTTGGCGTTAAATAGTCATGTTGCTTTGCAATAAAATTAATTTAAAATTCGTCTACAACTGATATAAATACATTACAAGACATGAAGGAAACAATATCGCAGCTTACTTGCCAACTAATTGGTACACAAAATGAATTAGACAACAGCATCTTAGAAAAAAGCAACCTACACAATCAAATTAGCAAGTTAGTGACAGAAAATAAACTATTAAAATCTTTATGTCATTCTTCTTCAATAGAAAATAGGGCATTGTTCAGTGTTAAGAAGTTTACTAGACACTCAATGATAAATAGCCTGCCAGTAACGCCTTATTCTACCCCTACTACACGTGTCAATGTTCGGGAACAAGATTTTAAAATAACGAACCTGCAGCTCAAAATAGAAGAGCTACAGAAAATGGTTCAGACGTATGAGAACGAGATTGTAACACTCAAAAAACGGTTCGAAACTATAGTATCACAGACATCAAGTACGAAGCACACAGAAACCGTAAACCTAATTCAATCAAAGAGGAGAGTTATCATTATCTCTGATGGGCAAAGCAGTGGTCTACGCTACAAACTCCAACACCTACTAGGATCAGAATACTCTGTGTTGTCGTATATCAAATCTGGTGCATCTATGAAGAACGTACTGTGTGGCTTGGATAGTGATTTAGATACACTTAATAGGAACGACTTTGTGATTGTCTTGGGGGGATGTTATGACACCTATCCCTTCGATATCGAAATGAGCCTACACACGTTTTTGGGATCGGCTACCAATACTAACATAGTTATAAGCGAAATACCTACTAATAGACATCTAAACGAATTTAAATTGTATTATATGTTAAGGTTTATTTGTGGAAAATATGCAAATGCTACTTATATGGATATGAATTACTCAATAAGTTTGCCCAATAGGAAAAACCTTAGTGTAATATTATCAAGGTCTATTTTACGAGAAGTTCTCCGTCTTGATTATCAATATAAATCGGAAATATATAATGATAAAAAATATTTAATGGAAAACAAGTTGTATGCCGATAAATCAGTTCAGATCGACTTAGAATCAGGACATACCTTAGACATAACCACCCAGGTGAATGGTTCTCCAAGCGTTGATTTTTTTCGTCTCCAAATACCTAACTGTACTACATCAGAACATTGCAGGGCTAATCAATAAATCTGACATATTAACAGTATATCTGGAGGAACTATCAGATAAATACAAATCTGTTGATGTTTTATGTATCTCTGAACACTTTGTAAAGTCGGGGAATGAACATCACTTATGCATTCCGAATTAGTCTTGCGGCTTGTTTCAGTCGTACCGATAAAAGCAGGGGTGGGGTATGTATATTGGTTAAGACCGGCTACTTATTCAGGGAATTAACAGAAATTAAGCAATTTACAATAAGTGAAAAGTTCGAATGTTGTGCAATTGAATTAATCAATTATAAAATTGTAGTTTTATGTCTCTATAGAATACCAGATAGAAATAATTTGACGTTTTTCGAAAAATTAGAACAAACTTTGTATGCGATATGTAATAAGAACTATGATAATGTAATAATAGCTGGTGATCTAAATATCGACAACTTGAAAAATAATAGCGATGTACTGGAATTGAGATGCCTTTTGGAACGCTTTAACTTAACTCTAGCTATAAAACAGGTCACAAGAATGCAAACCGGAACTTGTATTGACAATTATGCGCACAATTTTAAGCAATCATGTAGAACGGAAGTGATAGAATTTGGAATGTCTGATCACACTGCTCAGCTGCTACAGTACCAGCCTGTACCCCACAAATGTTTAGTTAAGTATTGGCGCGTATTACAAAGAGATTATTCTGAAGAAAATATGGTAAGATTTCGGGAATGTCTCAAAAACATATCATTCTCTGAGGTTTATTACATAGATAACCCTAACGAAGCGTATAATTTATTTATAGAAAAATTCAAAATGTTTTAAGATTTATATTTTCCTTTCAGACTTTTAAAAATACCGGTTAATAAGAGGCCTAAATGGGTATCACGTGGTATTAAACTCTGTAGCCGGAAAAAAAGGCAATTACTCTGGCAGTTTAGATGCAAGCGTACTAATACCAATAAAATAAATTATGTAAACTACTCAAAACGTTACAAAAAAATTAATAGCTCTCACAAAAAAGGCACAAAATAATAACCGAATAAAAAATTCTCAAAATAAAACTAAAGTGACATGGCAAATAATTCAAAACTCAAAACTAAACCTACCTAAAAATACAATTGATAAAATTAGATTTGACAATTTGACTATTACTCAACCAGAGGTTATTGCAAATAAATTCAATGATTATTTCATAGATAAAATAGTGCCAATATCAAGGACAGATAATAAATTCACATCTCACATAAACTGTCCAAATAATTCAATGTTTATGCCTCCGAGTCTACCAATAGATATCATTAATATTATTAAAAATCTTAATAATACTAACAGCAGAGGCAGTGATGAAATATCGACAAGAGTCATAAAATTTACTGGTGACTTAATATGTGACCATTTAAGTCACATCCTAAACCTATGTATAACTCATGGTGTTTTCCCAGATGGGTTAAAGATGTCAGTTGTGAAGCCATTGTACAAAAAGGAAAATAAAAATTTAATGCAGAATTATAGACCAATAACTCTTACCTCTGTCATGTCTAAAATATTTGAAAAATTTATATATCAGAAGTTGTATTCTTACTTTGAAACAAGTAATATTTTATGCAACGAACAAATTGGATTCAGAAAAGGAAAGACTATAAATATGGCCATATATAATTTCTTAAATATAATTATTAAAAATATGGACAAAAGAAATCCAGTATCTTTTTTTTTTTTTTTTTTTTTTTTTTTTTCCGTGCGGAAATCCCCTCGGATACCCCCCTGCCGGAGCCGGAAGGGGAGGTTATGTCGGACTCGAACCGACTAAAACCGCACGCCGACTGTGGGTCGTGGTGCTAGGCCGGAGGTGAGGTTGTCATCGACATATCCCTCGCACCCCGGCGGACCCAGGGCCATCACTTATGGTTTAGCCCTCCTCGGGAGGGGGGACAACTGTGTCCCCGACTCGCCCCCGGAATGGGGAAGCGCGCTTCTCAGCGCGCCGTCGCCGTGGCCTGCTTCTGCTGGGGTGACAGGCGGCTTCACCCGTCACCCCCAGGCCCGCGCTCATGGGGGACGGAGGTCAGTCAGTGCCCTCCGACGCCCGAGTTGCCTGTGCGCGCGGGCAGCGCGGTTCGCGAGTCTCGCTCGTTCGCGCTGCCTCTCCCGTTCCGCCGTCTCCTTCACGACCATTACCTGCTCGCTGAAGGAGACGCCGGCCGCCCACGCGTCCGCACAGCGGACCATTGCTGTGAGCAGGGAGGCGAGGGTAAGAACTCTCACTCCCAGGGCCGCCACTAGTTCTCGCCTCTGTCCGGCCCATGCCGGACACTCGGTGAGCGTGTGCAGCTCTGTGTCCTCGCTCGCGTCGCAATGATGGCACTCGGACGTTGGCTCCTTTTCGATCCGACGCAGATACCGCCCAAAGCACCAGAAATCCAGTATCAGCTATATATTGCGATATGACGCAGGCATTTGACTATGTGGATCATAAAATCTTACTGACAAAGCTGGAGGCTTACGGTATCAGGGGAAATATCTTAAGTCTAACTGGAATCATATATTTCTAATAGAAAACAAAAAGTAACAATTAGAAGAATCGATTCTGAGACAAAAATTGAAAAAATATACTCATCTAAGGAACGTGGCCTATCATTTGGGGTGCCCCAAGGCAGTGTATTGGGACCTTTACTCTTTATAATGTACATAAACGACTTTCCTAAATCAACAAACCATCATATGACACTTTTTGCCGACGATAGCACATTAGCAATAGAGTGTAAACAACTTGACCAATATGAATCGGAAATTAATAGCTCTCTGGGTTCAATGATTACATGGCTTAATAATAATAATTTAAGAATTAATTTTAATAAAACAAAAATTATGTACTTTAGTCAAAAGAAAGTATTGACATCTAATATAAATATTAATTATAATGATAATGTAATTGACGAGTGTGAACAAATAAAATTTCTAGGTATTATTATTGATCGACAACTTAACTGGAAAGCTCATATCGAAGCGCTACGTAAAAAAATCAGCAGTGCCTCATATGCTCTATACAAACTTGCCCCGACAGTCAGTACAGAAACACTGCTCACTGCATACCATGGCCTTGTAGCGTCGATACTAAGGTACGGGGTAATATTTTGGGGTCACTCTACTGACAGGGATATCGTATTTTTGGCGCAAAAGAAATGTATAAGGGTAATGTTTGGAATTAATTTCACCGACAGCTGTCTACAGCTGTTCTTCATCAGACATGGAATACTAACACTACCGTCGTTATATATTTTGGAAATAGCTTTATTTGTTAGACAAAACACCCATTTGTTTCCGCGACTTTCGGATGGTGTCCAACGTAGCAGACGAGACAATAACAGGCTACGCATACAGAGTGCCAAAACAGCACTTATGTGGAAGAGTATGTTTTGTTTAGCTCCTAAAATTTCTAATAAAATTCCAAATGTACTCAAGGACTTAAATTATCATTTATTTAGAAAGGAATTGAAGGACTTATTAATTGCAAAATGTTATTATGATATTGAGGATTTACTAAATGATAGTTTATGATGTTTGACATGATGTAGATTTAATGGTATGAATATAATTTTAATTGTAATTTTTAATATGAATGTAGATAATTGACATAATATTTTGATTTTGATTTTGTTTCTTGACATTAAATAATATGGATAATTTTTTAAATGATATGATAATTTTATGTGCATGTAGCTGATAGGTAATATTATGTACTTTAATTTCACAAAATTCATTCGTCCGGGGCACCTTAAGGAGCTCACTTCAGGGGCAGCCGGTGAAAACGGGCGACGCCTGATGGGGAGTCTGACTAAGCTGGCTAACTTTCTTCTCGGCGGTCAGCTAAACCCAGAAGAGTGCCCGTTCATGTACGGAGCTTCACTTTGTGCCCTTAACGAAAAGGATGGGGGAATCAGGCCCATTGCGGTGGGTAGCACTTACCGCCGTCTGACTGCTAAATTGGCCTGTCACTCTGTCAGGGAGGAGATTTCTGGGTACTTGCGGCCGCACCAGGTGGGGTTTGGCACGCCCGGGGGCTGTGAGGCGGCTATCCACGCTACTCGGGCCTACGTGATGGAACCGCAAAACGCCCATTGCGTTGTTATAAAAATAGACATCCGCAACGCCTTCAACACGTTAGAAAGAGACGTCCTATTGAGTGTAGTCAAGGAGAAAACGCCTTCCCTTTACCCCTTCCTTTTTCAAATTTATAATTCTCCCTCAAACCTCTTCCTGAATCAGGACCTCATTCTTTCGCAAGTGGGAGCTCAGCAGGGGGACCCCCCACTGGGCCCGTTGGTCTTTAGCCTAGCCATCCACGGTATAGTCTCAGAGCTTGCATCACCCCTTAATCTTTGGTACCTAGATGACGGTACCATTGGCGGCAAGCCTGAGACGGTTACCCGAGACCTTGAGGTTTTAATCCCGCGCCTCAGGGAGCTGGGTCTGGAGGTGAATCCGGCCAAGTGTGAGTTTTTCCCCTGCAGCACAGAAGCTCGCAACCACTTCGCATACTTCAACGCCCTCGTTCCTGGCCTCAGCGAACTTACTCCAGGCACCTTTAACCTACTGGGTTCTCCCATTTTCCTGGAGGCAGTTCCTGAGGCTATTACTTCGCGTCAGCTTCTTCTTCTTGCTGCACGGAAACAGTTGAGGAACGTTTCAGCCCACGTTGCTGTGCTGCTGTTGCGGATGTGTTTTGCGGTTCCCAAAATCACGTACCTGCTGAGGACTACACCAACCTGGCTCTGTCCGGATGCAGTCTCTTCGTTCGATAGCGCATTGAAAGATACTGCGGAGTCTATCCTCAATGTCTCACTCGACGAACGACAGTGGCTTCAGGCCTCCCTGCCAATAAGATGTGGGGGTCTCGGACTACGGCGCGTGACAGACGTTGGCCTGCCGGCCTTCCTAGCGTCAGCTCACGGGGTGGCAGACTTGGTGGAAATGAAACCAAATGCGAAGTGGACCAAATGCGACGAAACGGTCGCTATCATGCTCTCCTCAAATGGCGATCGAGTAGAAATACCTCATGTGCGCGAGGCGCTGTCGTCATGGTCGGTCCTCAGCCTGGGCAAACCGTGCCCAGTAAATCCATGCGCGCAAAGAGCATGGGACGAGATCGGTGTTGATGGGACGGTAAGGGAGATGCTGGATGGCGCGACAGGCGCCGATTTGGCGAGGCTTAGGGCTGTGTCGCAGCCTGAATCGGGGGCATGGTTGCACACACTGCCGTCACCGCACCTGGGCACCCTATTAGATGACGACTCCCTGCGGGTGGCAGTGGCGCTCCGCCTGAGCTGCAAGGTATGTGAATCTCACATATGCATCTGCGGCTCCATGGTGGAGGAGGACAGCCACCACGCACTGAGCTGTCGTCGCTGCACAGGCAGGTTCCCGCGTCACCATGCCCTCAACGACCTAGTCCTCATATCCGCGAACGTACCATGCGTGATGGAGCCCCCGGGTCTCAGCAGATCAGACGGGAAGCGGCCTGATGGTTTGACTTTGGTGCCGTGGAAAAACGGCAAGTGCCTGGTGTGGGACGCTACTTGCGTCAGTACTGTCGTGTCGCCCCCACGCATCTGCAGATCACACCAGATCGCACCATCAGAGCCCCGGCGGCGGCGGCTGAGGACGCGGCGAGCAAGAAAAGGGCGAAATACGTCGCAATGGAGTCACAATATTACTTTGTGCCTATTGCGGTGGAGACTATGGGCAGCTGGGGAATGGAGACGAAAGGACTGATCACGGAAATTGGCCACCGTATCCACGAGCAGGGCGGAGAGCCCCGCTCCGGCTCGTTTCTGGGGCAAAGGATGGCCATCGCAATTCAGCGTGGCAATGCTGCCAGCGTCATGGGCACCTTTACGCCGGGAACGATACGGGGTGGGTTATTTGATGTGACATAGTTATTGTAACTACTGTAATTATTTTTTTTTAACAAACGATCTGTATATTATCACATAACTAAATAAAGTTTATAAAGTAAATATCCACGCAAAATATGCATTTACCTAATATTGTATTACTTAAATTTGTGATGCAGACATGCAAATAATAAGTGTAGATGCTAGTCATGGTGGTGCAAATCATGACTCTTTTATATGGTCTACTCATCCATTAAGATCTCATTTGGAGGACCTAAGTAATCATGAAGATACTTGGCTTCTTGGTATGTTTGATATCTTTTTTAGCTTTGTTGTTAACCTTAAGTTGTACTTAGGAATTTAAATTATATTAGCGGTTTTAATAAAAAAAAAATATCACCACTAGGGGATTCCGGATACGCTTTAAGAAAGAGTATGATGACTCCCATGCTGGATACAGCACCTAACTCACCAGAAGCATACTACACCAACTTGCATGTGCATGCTCGAAATATCATAGAGCGCACTATCGGCGTTCTCAAGGCACGTTTTCGTTGTTTACTTATTCACAGAGTATTACATTACTCACCAGAAGTAGCTGGCTCTATTGTAAATGTTTGCATTATATTACACAACATTTGCAATAGGGCTAAAATACCTGTGCAACAATTAGACGACGAAGATGTGGTTAGAGATGCCCAATTACAAATCAATTGGAACGAACAGCCACGCACTAACAATGCAGCATTACAGCAGGGATTTGCTGCTAGGGCTGCATTGGTTCATATGTTATGGAGCAGGCGACAAAATTAAGAATTAAAAAATTTTACCCAGGTAATATCAAAAAAATTATTTGTAAAAAATGTTGGCCCAAAGGGATGGCATTATGCCACGGGTAAAGCCAGGGCGGGTCAATTAGTAATATTTACAATAGGTACATATTAGAGTTCGGGGGCTGTAGGATAGGCGGCCCTGAAGAATCTGAAAAAATGTAAGTAATTTTTACCTTAATATGAAAAGAACACCAACTGGGTATTCTACTGACTAGTCAAATTTGTTAATTAATTAATTCGTTAATTCCATTTTTCATTTTATGTATTTGTGTATATACGAACTGTCATCATGCGCCAAAGAGACGCGCTCCTGCTTCAAAGGCCCATGGGGGACTGACGGCTGGACAGAATTGGCGAAAAATTTATGAAAAATTCTCATCGAAATTAATTTTAAATAATTTAGTCAGAAATTTAGTCAGTATTTGTCAGAAGGCTTTACACTTTTTTTAATATTTAAAATACTTTTAGATTTCCCAAAGACATCACTATCAAAGAGAAACGGATAGATGCTGTTAATTGGATGCCAACAATATCTAATCTAGTACTGTTGCTCTGCACATTCTTGAGAAGCCGCGGGTCCACCTGCCACTTGTTACATCCAGGTCTGCGCTCATTGATGACGGAGGTTCACGTGGCCGTGGGCAACAGAGGCTATTTTTTAATACCACTTAGGTGGTAGAAGCACACGGCTCTCCTGATGGAAATTTGTTACTATGCAGAGGCCTTATAGCCGTAACAGATTATAGGATTTATCCGGCTTAGATAAATCCGCCCCGTATAAATTCGGTCGTCTGGAGAGCAGTCCGCCGGACATGATTTGTCAGGCGGTTTGGAGCTGGAATTTCATTCCACAGCTTGAGCATGCGTGAGATGAAGTTACTTTCAAACTGCACGGTGCGCACCGTATCCAGTCGCAATGTGTGAAGATGAATTCTCTGCCTATGGCGAGCTAGAATGTAGCAGTGGGCATCATGTCAAACAATTCATCTGAACACAAACCATAGTATATACGTTAGAACACATCCAACGAGGCCAAGTTCCTCCTGAAACTGAGAGGTGACACATCGCCTGCGAGTATATGGGGCCAACAAGCTTCAACGCCCGTCGTTGCACCGAGTCAAAGGGATCAAGCTGGTATGCAGATAACCCGGCAAAAATGGCAGCGCCTGTCTCACACAAGGGACACTTTATTTTATTCTTTCACTTGCTTTGGAACTTACTTAACTATCTTTTTAACCCCCGACGCAAAAACGACGGGGTGTTATAAGTTTGACGTGTCTGTGTGTGTGTGTGTGTGTGTGTGTGTGTGTGTGTGTGTGTGTGTGTGTGTGTGTGTGTGTGTGTGTGTGTGTGTGTGTCTGTCTGTGGCATCGTAGCACCCAAACGGATGAATCGATTTGGATTTAGTTTTTTTTGTTTGAAAGGTATATGAGTCGGGAGTGTTCTTAGCTATGTTTGAAAAAAATAGGTCCAAGATGGCCGCCGCCACAACATGTTGGAATACAAATTTCGTTATAATTCCCTCAATATGGGTATCAAATGAAAGAGCTTGACTAGTAGATCAATTTAAAAAGTATAAAATAAAAATTAAATTAAAAATTTAAAAAACCCCCGTCACAAAAAACACTAAAAAGTTGAAAATAAATGAATAAATTTTAATTCAACGGTTGCCATGTCGAGGGACCTAACGATATAAAGGAGTACTTAACCAGTTACGGTCCCCCGACATGGCAACCGTTGAATTAAAATTTATTCATTTATTTTTAACTTTTTAGTGTTTTTTGTGACGGGGGTTTTTTAAATTTTTAATTTAATTTTAAAAGACTTTAGTTAAACTTCTGTGAGCAAAGCTATAGGATCCTTTTTAGCTACAATTTAGTATACCTTTAGATCATTCGATAGTATTTGGAATCAGTTAACATTGAAAACACTTTTTTTTATAAAAGGACACGTTAATTTGACTTCACTTGACCTGATGGTAAGCTAAAAGCAAAATCTGTCGATACTGCGAATATTTTGTGTCCCCGCTCTAATGTCAATTTAAGAGAGTAAGTGTGAGAGAAATAATGCTTATATGTAATGTCAACCTTCTGCTTCGGAGTTACAGTTATAATTAATTTTCATAAATTGTACCGACATCTGTTGTGGAGTAGCTGAATTTTTTCGTACATTGAAGCAAGTTTTATTCAGAAACGAGACGTCATAAATCCCTTATCTCATGCAATACTATAAGTTGTGTTTTCGTCTTGCAGTGTGTTTATTTTAGGCTAATTTGGTGTTAAAGATATACGACCAATCAAAAAAATTGTTTACTAGTAGTGCAACGTATTATTATCTGGTTGTATGTGTGAGTTTGGCGACAGCGGTTCCGCTACTTAATCTGTCGTATCACACTTCTACTAGTTTTTTCTGTTCTGTGGTCTAAAATCACTATTTTCATTCTGCTATGAAACAGCAGTCCGGCCTTTCAAATATGTGAAGTGACAATCAAAGGCGGTGACAGCCAAACGAAAGCCCGTCTTGGCATTCTATTGGTCAAGCCTTAATTACCATAAACCAAAAAAACCTCTTACCGTAACGTATCACTCAAAATTTCAAATCTTCAATCAAATATCTGCGGTGACCATGAATCTGTATACTAACTGGATTGCGTACTGTAAAATACAATAATTACAAATTTACACCCAACTGTAATGACATAAGGTACATTTTTCATCGTCTCGGTGAAAGTAGAAAAATCGAGCCGAGCGAGATAGCCAAAAAGTAGTAGTCTGTCCCTGTCTAACAACTTGCCATAGTAAATGTAAATTCTTTTTGGTTGTAAATGGTATTTTTTTTTAAATTTTGCATATATTTGTGCGTTATGTTTTTGTGATGAAACTTTGCATAAAAATACTTAAACTATCAATATACAATGGTTTTACCACCTTTTAAGAAGTTGTACAAAGTAATACTTTTATTCTAAATGTTATGAGAGTGACATTGGTAGCCTTTCAAAATTCTTACGCGGCAACATTGTTTGTAATAAAAACATGTTATAAACAGTCGATTTTTAGTGTGTATGCCGTAACTATGATTTCAGCTTTATTTAATTGCAAATATAGAGAAAATGGTTCATTTTTGTTGCGTATATGGATGTAAAAAGGAATGGTATCCCGGTGGCGGTTTATCATTTCACAGGTGAGCTGATTTTATATAATAGTGGTGTAGGGTGTCCATCATGCCAAAGTAATTCATTTCTAACCCGTCATTTGGTTGGAATAATCGTTGGAATAATAACAATCAACTAAGAATGATTTTTTTGGAAAATATGTTAATAAGGCATAATAAACTGTTTGTGTGGCAGTCCGTCATTGTCAAAACTCTTACACCTACGTGTTCTAAAAAATAAATAAACGTGTATCAGCGTGTCTCAAAATTGCACGACTGAAATCTATATTACTTATAGATATACAGAGTCCCCAGAGTCATATATTAATATCTAAATCTGTTGAATACATCAAATTAGTTGTAGTACAAGTAGTTAGTTACTTAGAAACCTGTCATAAAAGAAATTACCTATTTATCTTTCAACAGTTCCATTGTACCTACTTACCTAATATGCTTATATTTTATAGGATGCCGAAGGATGAAATAATAGCTGATAAATGGAAAAAATGTATACGCGGCAAAATCACCAAACATCAGTTATTTGTAATTTACATTTTCAAGATATAGATTTCATTAATCAATGTAGAAAAAGATTAAAACCACAGGAGATTTAAATCCGGTCCCATAAGGATTTTTTGAGTCTAATACGTCAAAAATACTATCTAAGTATCTTAAATACTCAATAGTTGCCTCGCTACC
Source organism: Eilema sororculum (assembly GCA_914829495.1). NCBI lineage: Eukaryota > Metazoa > Arthropoda > Insecta > Lepidoptera > Erebidae > Eilema > Eilema sororculum. Next base: position 17,763,418 of record OU618532.1, on the reverse strand, counting down.
GATAAAATCTGTTGTTATCCTTAACAACGTTTAGTCAACGTTTAGTCGATTAACATGTTGTTTAACGTTTTAGCTTTAGAAATAAAGAATTTGAACTAGAATTTGCTGATACATATTTTGTTAGTAATAAAAATATATACTGTGACTTCCTTGTTTTTTTCAAACTAGATTTTTCCAACCGCACTATTGTTTCCGATTAGTACCCAATCCCATTACAACATATTACGGGAGTAAAAGTAGCATGCCATATTCTGATACGTAAGCTTATAATATTGTTATAAAGTGTTATTAAAATCTGTTAAGTACTTTTTTCGTGGAAGAGTAATGAACATCACAGTACATACCTATACATAATACGGACAATGAACATGTATACCTGCAAAAAACTGTAACATTAGCAAGATTAAAGCCCTCTTTGTCCAGTTCAGAATCTGTCCAGATGCACCGGAGGGGATTAATGACCCATCCGCTAGTGCCGACACGTGCGGGTCAGTTCAGTAAAACAAACTTTTTTCCTACAATGGCAATAACAGGAACTACGAATGTCGCAATTTTGCACGAACTAATATTTTTTTATACCACTTAGGTGGCAGACAAGCACACGGTCCACCTGATGGAAAGTGGTTACCGTGGCCTACGGACAAGTGCAACACTAGAGGAGTCACACTCACGCTGCGTACCTACCCTGTAAGCACAGATAGTTTCTGTGCCGTCAGTGCAAAGGACAGCAGGACAAGCCTTTGGCCGTCCCAATGACAGCACAAAACCTCTAGTTAGCTCTGGTTACCTTATTCACCCCCGGGAAAACAACACGAGGTCATAATGGCAGTCATAAGAATTGAAGGCTCTGCCAGCTATTACTGTTGACATCGAATCTATGTAACTTTTTACCGCGCGCCCGGCACTAAAGCTCTAGTTAACTCTTAGTACTAGTACAAATTCGCGAGATTCGCATCGCCAAATAACTTTACTTAGTTATGGTATCCCTAGAAACTTTAAAAAGAGTTGGCACCCTATTAGAAAGAGACGCACTACTACTTTGGAACCTCTCTCTCGGCTCGTTTTTCTGTTCATAGTGCGCAGTCCAGTTAGTATAAAGGTTCATGGCGGTGACAGGCGATGGCAGCCAAACGTAAGCCCGTCTTGGCATTCTATTGGTCAAGCCTTAATTACCATAAACCATAAAACCTCTTACCGTAACGTACACAGGGTGGCCCTATTCAACATATACAAATTTTAGTTATACATATATGAGGCAAACATGAGACAGACCATGAAACATCAATTTGTCTCTTTTTTTTCTAATATACAGTTTTTCCTGTAAAAAAGAGACAAAACATTTAAGTTATTTCTCACTTGGGAAAATGAGTGTATAGATTTGACAGCGTGCCGTGTTTTGGCAACATCCATGAATGATTTGTTACACTCATTGATTACTTTACTCTACACGAAACTACAAGAAGCATGATAGTGATGTACTCCAACAAATGATTTGTCGACGAAAATACTCTTTTTTCACATAATAGTACAAATTAACTAATAGCTGGTACACATAACTCACTGTCTGGAAAATCAACAATCTAACTCAGTTAAGGTCCTTAAGTTAGACAGATTAACCTCTGCATACCTACAAATTTGTCGGCCTACGGTTATTATTATTTTCTTACTTCGCAGTCGCTCGGCCACAGCCCGCCAAAAATAGCTTAGTGGAGATCGCCGAAGATTTGTGTTAAAACAAATCGCCTCTTTACAAGAGCAACGTGACATCTCATAAAACCGTTTTATTTTATTATTTGATATTCAAAACCGCGAGGTCGAATTATATTTTCTACAAAAACGCGGCATTTTAAAAGTGAATGGTCGAGGAGCTACAAGTGAAAGAGACGACACGACCGCGGCAAATGGCATTATCACGTTGTCTCTTTCGGTGTGGCTCACGACTTCAACAACGCGACACGTTAGTATGCCCCGCACGCGCAACGAGTGAACTGCTCCTGATTTTCGCAAAAAACGTGGCATCACGAGTATACCACATTTTTAGTGCAAGGTATGTTTCTTGGCGATATTTACTTTAACTTGAATAATGTGATATTAGCTATTTAACTCATTTTTGTTGCAAAACTTATGAGTATTGAGAATGAAATAATGAATATTGTCACATTATTGATGAAAAAGTTATAAGTTTTCTTTATGATATCTTTGAATGTAACCATGTTGTTGATGAATCGTTTTCAAATACTGTGAGTTATTTTATTTTGCATCATTATTTTTGAAAACCTTTAAGTTTGTGTTTATATAATGCTAAAATGTTACATTGTACATGCTAAAATAAAGTAACTTTTATGAATTTGTTTTTCAGATGGCATCACGATCTAGGATGCTAGTTCAATTAGCTACAGGTGTTAAAAATAATTTGAATATACAACTAAGTGATTCAAACTCTCAGATAGATATTTTAACAGAAGACGAGAATGAAAATACCAAAATTTCGACAAATATATTGCAGACTACAACAGAAGGTATTTTTTTTACTTGTACCTACTGATTTTTTTTTCTAGTAATGTTCCTGTAATTTCATAATTTCTATCCTCGTTGTAGACAAGGACATCGCAGTAGATTCTATACGACCTCGTAGCAATTCGGCTAGTAGCAGCGGTTCCTCGAGTTCTAGCAGTTCTTCGAGTTCTAGCAGTTCCTCAAGCAGTGGCCCATCAATGTATCAAGGTAAGTTAATTTAAATGCAGAGGGATCTAAATTGTTTACTCCTAACATTCATCTTCTCATCTTAACATCTAATAAATTATATCCCGCTATTCTCACAAAATTCGAGGGTAACTGATCAATGTAACTATAACGTTTCAGACAGTGACGACTCAGTAAAGGATCCTGATTATGAATCCCAACCAACAAAACTTGCTGAGTATTCTTCTGATACTGACGTGGAACAAAATATCACTACCAACTATAATCACATGTCGGATGATCAAAATTTGGTAACATCTAATCTGGTTTCAATAAATATTGAAAACTACGAGGAACCCCTTTCGTCTACAAATGAACATGCTATGGTATTCAACGATCTCAGTGTACTACAAAACAGTGAATCTTCTGCGATTGAAAACGTAAGTAATGGAAATGCTGTAAATTCAATAGTGTATAATTCTAGTCCATCTAAAACTGGTAAAAAAAGAAAACTAAATGAAGCAAACTGGAAAGTCAATGTAGCTAAACGACTGAGAAATAGTGGGAAGCCTTATCAATCTACAAAATCCAAAAAAATTATGCCTAGTCGTGAATTGAAACCTTCTTGTAAGGATACATGTAAATTTAAATGTGGGTGTAAATTTACAGAGGAGCAAAGACAGACGATTTTAAATGACTATTGGAGCTTAGGTGCAATAGAAAAACAATGGACATTTATTGCTAATAGCGTAGACTTAGTTATCCCTAAACAACGTTAAGTTAAAGTTGATTCGGCTGGAAATGTTGCAACTATTCGAAACAACAACAACGCTTTCTTTTTGACTATTTCGGGTGAAAAAACGAGAGTTTGTAAATTGTTCTTCAAAAATACTTTGGGGATTAATAATCGACCCATAGAGACTGCTTTGAAAAAGAAAAATAGCAACACTAATATTTCTTCCATGAAAGATAACCGAGGTACTCATTCAAATCATTATGCAATGGACGAAAGCATTAAAAATGGCATCAAATTGTTTATTGAGTCTATACCGAAGATCGAGTCTCATTACATACGTGCTAACTCAAAACGAAATTATATTGATGGTAGCAAAGCTGTCACAGATCTTCATAGAGATTATGTGGAAAAATGCAAATCCCAAAACGTCCCCTATGGATCTTATATTACATTTTATCGTATTTTCACCCAAGATTTTAACATTTCGTTTTTTACGCCTAAAAAGGATTTATGTAATATATGCGAAGCCTATAAAAACCTCACAGCTGATGAGAAAGAATCTAAGAAACAAGATTATGACTTACATCTTAAGGAAAAGAATTTGTCTCGTATTGAAAAAGAAAAAGATAAGAACAATAAAAATATTTTAGTAGCAGTGTATGATCTTCAAGCAGTGTTCCAATGTCCCAAAGGAGATATCTCAGTTTTTTACTATAAGTGCAAACTAAATGTACTGAATTTAACAATCTATAACTTACAAAATAATTCAGTTGAGAGCTATGTATGGGATGAGTCTAACGCCAATAGAGGTGTCAACGAAATAGCTACCTGTGTTTACAAATACCTGGAGAAAATTTCCGCAATGGCTGAAAACCTCGATGTTGTCTTCTATTCAGACAATTGTGCTGGACAGCAAAAAAATAAATTTATGATTGCAATGTATACTTACGCAGTCAAAACTCTGCCAAATCTCAGATCAATTACTCACAAATACCTCGTTAAAGGACATACGCAGAACGAGGGCGATTCAGCTCACTCTCAAATAGAGAGAGAAGTTAAAAGGCAACTGAGATCAGGACCAATGTATACACCTGACGCATTTATCGGGGCTATAAAGGCAGCACGGAAAAAAAGCGAACCATTTCACGTTAATGAAATGTGTTTCGATGATTTTTTTGATTGGAAAAATATATGTACTCAAATGAACTTTGCAATAATGAAAGATGAAGACAATAATACTGTTAAACTGGCTGGACTGAAGATGATAAAAGTTCAAAGCTCTGACCCTGATGCCATATTTTTCAAAGAATCATACGCTGACGAATTATTCAAGAAAGCTATAGTGGTGAAAAAAAAGAGAAATAATAATAGCCAAAGAATTAATTTAGATTTGCAAAAGGCCTATCTTCAAAAACCTGGACTAGGAGAGAGAAAAAAAGCTGATCTAATGGATTTGGTTCATAAAAACCTTATTCCAAGATACCACAAACCATTTTACGAATCGTTGTAATAAGACTGATTAAGTACAAAGATTTTTTGACTTCTATTTTTTAGAATATTTAATTGTTTTTATTAGTTATAAAGAGAATTTGTGATTCTATGTTTATGAAGGGTGATAGCAATGTTCCTATTTTTAATTTCTAAGTACTATAAACTGGGTGCCATAATTGTGTCAGAAGGCGTTAATTTCTATTAGATAATTTTAAGAACAGCTAACTTTATGATTGTTTTATTTGTATAAAAGTATTTTTAGTTACCTTATAATTTTAATTAAAACGAGTAAAAATGACTGTGATTGATTGATCTCTTATTCTTATTATTGTGCCTTAAACTAGTAAGTACGCCATTGTTTTCGTATTTTTTTATATTTTAGATAAAAGATCTTTATTTTGATAGTGTGTTTTATTTAACTTACCACACAACCTTACATCTAAATTTAACATCTTCAGTGTGATATATCAATATGTGACAAGCATTTTGTGACATTTTTTCATTAAAAACGTGACATGTGTGTCTGTTTTTTTTCAATCAGATTTTTTACTTATTTCATATCGAACTGAGATTTGTTTTGCTTATTTTCAGAAAGCAGATTAATTAACGCAACAATTTAATTGTTTTCCGACGGTAAAATTATCAATATTTTAGAATTTATCAATGCTTAAATGTTTAAAAATGCTCTCCTGTAAAGTTGTGGTTTAAAAAATATCACGTTATTCTTGTAAAGAGGCGAAATATTAATGCGTATACAGAGAGTATCACGCAATACAAAGCTGGCTTTATCACAAGGAGTTTTATTAAAAAAATTAAATGCGAGGTTTTGCATCATTACTGCTCGGAGAAGACGTGAAGAGCCTCATTTACAAAAAATCAAGAGGAGGCCTTATATACGCCTCATCGAGCGTGGTAAACATACACATAACACAAAAACGGAAAGATTAATTAAAATGCACCTGACAAACAAGAAAACAAGAGAACCCCCGAAAGTTATTACTTATATATATTTAAATTTATGTGTGAATTTTATGATATGAAAAATATTTTTGCCGATTCTGATGCAACACATATCACTAATCACAAGTTTCTTTTAATTAAATGTGTAATACAGACTTTTCTAGACATCAGGTTTAGACACCACGATCGTACACAATGCGATAAGCTGTCACATCGACAATATTTAAATAAAAAATGCTTATAATATTTTTATTGTTATTTTCTTCGCATAAACCGTCATGATGATACCATGCGCCTAGCATTTTTCTATACTCCTAAATATAAGATATCGACAAATATTACGATACTAGAAGCTACAGCCCTAACGTAGTGACCGTCGGCCATACGTTCATTCACGAAAATGGAACGTAGGTATACACGCTTAATCTGTAGGTATGGCCTATCTACTAAGCGCGCGAGCGTTCTTCCTATATCTATGGTAACGTATCACTCAAAATTCAAAATTTCAAATATCTGCGGTGACAGACGGTGACAGCCAAACGAGACCCGTCTTGGCATTCTATTGGTCAAGCCATAATTACCATAAACCAAAACACTCTTACGGTAACATATCAAAAATTTCAAATAAATGAGGTTTTATTTATTCAGTCACAATTATTTTGGTTCAATATTCAACTAAAACTAACAACTAAAATACCGGTATTCACAAGAATGGAACAGAGGGGTCAAAAAGTATATTATTAGTTTCAGGTACATCCGAAGCTGGCACTTTGGAGCCTTTGCGCGTATCTTGGCTTTTGTGGGCGAGACTGCATGTTTCAGTACTCAACCCCGAGAGGTGTAACGGCTATATTTGCTATACAAAGGTGAATAACTTTGCAAACATAAGAGCAGAGCAAAAAGTATGCATACAACTTCTGCTGGGTAGCTAATGAGAATATTTTTCTACGTAAATTGAAGGGCGATAAACCAATAAAAATAAGCTCCGAGACATCCCTACATACCCTGGAAATGAGCGGCAGCGCATGACTGTATGGAAGTTTGTATGCATTTTGTGGAACATTCCTTAGATATCATCCTTTTATGATTAGATATAAACTTGATTATCTTGTCAGAATATTGTATAAACACAATTTAATTATTATGTTACACTCAACACCATTGCTCTTAACAAACCACTCGAAAATACCTGCCAGATTATTATACACCACACACTCACCACCATACCTACTCCTACTGTTTAAACCATTATAATATTATCTTTCATAACAAAATACCAGCAACTTCCATGTCACACCATATCGTTCACACATATATGGCATCGTCTGTATTGGGTGCAAATAAGTATTATGGCTGTAAACAACCACATTAATAATGAATTGGACTCAATGCTTGATAGCTGCCATAACTGTAAAGTGGACGAATGCCTTAAATATATAAATTTGACTGAAAATAATTTAAAAATACTACAACTGAATATACGCAGCATTAATAAAAAATTTGACTCACTACAGGTATTGACTTGACTTAGATATAATAGTTCTGACAGAGTGTTGGCTAAGCGGCACCGACACCCTCCCTATAATGAACGGCTTTGTATCATATTCGACTAGTATCAACTCAAACCAAAATGATGGTGTCGCCATTTACGTGATCCTCGAACTACACCATACCGTTTGGGAACCGGACTTTGAGGATGGAACTTGTCTAATATGTGAAATTGACAACAAGATAGCTATATTGGCCATATACCGTTCCCCATCACTCTCTAAGACCGAAAATTACGACAAGTTCTTCAAAAGTCTCGAAAACATCTATCGGTACTTGGCAAAGTATTCTAGTATAGCGCTCATTGGAGATATAAATATCGACATAGCTCAAGGTAACAGAGGAAATAGGTCCCTCGAGCAGGTAGGCTACTGAATGCTTCTCAAGGATTGCTACCCACACATCTCCTACCCACCCGGCAAGAGAAATGTTACGACCACGTACTGTTGAAATCCAATCTCCTATTCACCACCCTGGTACTCGAAACGGCCATAACTGACCACAAACCTATTTTATTATCTGTAGCTAAATTTAACCCGAAAAGAAAAATATCTGCCTATATAACTAAACTTAACCACGAATCCGTGAAATCAGAACTACAAAATATGGACTTCTCAATTATTTATTCAATGCAATGCGCGAATGCTGCAATGGACACATTTATATCAATAATAAGATCGGTTGTAGCAAAGAATACAACTCAAGTTAAATGTAAACGACAAAAGAGTATCATAAAGCCGTGGATTACGACTGGATTGTTAAGGTGCATACAAAACCGAGATAGGATGCATATGAAATTGAAAAGTAACCCAGATAACCCTATTCTAAAAATTACATATTCGCGATTCAGAAATGTTTGTAATGATTTACTTAAATGATGATATACGTAAACTAAAAAGGGCATATGAAGAGAATGCACTTGCTAAAGTCAAAAATGACCCTAAGACCATGTGGAAAGTAATAAAACAAATAACTAACACTCAAAAACCACAAAACAGTCCTACCGAGTTATTGGATGTGTGTGATAGTCCTATGTCCTCAGTCAACAAAGTCTGCAATTATTTCAGTAACGTAGGGAAAGCAATGGCAGAGAAAATTATAACAAACTCTGCTCCTTCTCCGCCAGCATCTCGAGAACGCTTCCAACATTCCCCGGCTAACTCCCTAACTATACTTGAAGTGGATGAAGCTGAGGTTGAATCCCTTATCTTACAGCTTCGTAGTGATTGCGCCGTGGGTTGGGATGGTATTTCGTCTACGATCCTAAAGGATTGTCGCACCATACTGGTACCACCGCTAACTTATATACTCAACCTCTGCCTACAAACGGGAACCTTCCCCGAAGCCCTGAAGAAGGCGATTGTACACCCTATCCACAAAGGAGGGGCCAGGAACAGTGTCAACAATTATAGACCCATCTCCGTACTACTAGCTATCTCCAAACTGTTTGAAAAGATCCTAAACAAGAACCTTAGGATATTTTTGGACAAATACCAAATTCTGGCCAGAAATCAGTTTGGCTTTCGCCCCGGTATTTCAAGAGAGGACGCGGTGCTAGAATTAACACAAACGGTAGCCACGAATCTTGATAAGCGGACTAAATGCCTAGGTATATTCCTGGATCTCTCCAAAGCCTTCGACACGGTTTCTGTTCCTCTCCTCATTTCTAAACTGGAGCTTCTTGGGGTTCTTGGGTTCCTACCTCAGTGATGAAGCACTCGTGACTTTTGGCATTCCTCAGGGAAGTATTGTGGGTCCCACCTTATTCCTGGTCTACATTAATAGTTTATGTCTGCTTGATCTCACGGGTTGTAACATATTTTCATAAGCGGATGACACCGCTATCCTTGTTCATAGTGCTAGCTGGGAAAACGTGAGAACTAAAGCCGAATCCGCATTAGCAGAGGTTATGAAATGGCTAAATTCTAACCTCCTGTCAATAAACATAAATAAAACTGCATATATCCCTTTCGCGATTCGGCGTAACTCTCTTCCACCCCAGACCTTCAGGATAACTGCTCACTCAAGTCCTAACAGAGAAGCCACTTGCAGCTGTCTGACACTAGACAGGGTCGAATGTATCAAATACCTGGGCGTACTCATAGACTTTGGCGGTGGGACAAACAGATCGACTCGCTAACCACACGAACGATGCGAATGATACGCATTTTTTAAAACTCTTAGGGAGCCTGCAGGCTTTCAAACCATCAAACTGGTCTACCATGCACTTTGTCAATCCATAATTGGTTATTGCATAACGGTATGGGGGGGCGCAGATCAAACCAGTCTACTGATGCTGGAGAGGGCTCAACGTGCTATTTTAAAACTATAAAAAAGAAACCTTATAGATACCCAACTGTCCAACTTTATAGCGACTGCAAGGTCCCCACGGTTAGGCAACTATACGTGCTACAGACGACCCTAAGATATCACAGCACCTTACCTGCTTTTGATCCTACTAAATGCAGAAACAATCCATCGCGTGTCCAACACAAAACTTCCTTCGCTGAGGGACAATATTTCATACTTAGCCCGTACCTGTATAAAAACATTCATAGGCAGCTAAAGATCGCAAAATCAAACAAATACCAATCCAAAATCGATCTAACGGAGTGGCTACTGGGGAAAGACTATGTGACTACCGAGTCACTAATAAAATTTATAAGATAAAACAAGATAATATCGAAACATGTATACACACGCGCGCACACACACACACACACACACACACACACACACACACACACACACACACACACACACACACACACACACACACACACACACACACACACACACACACACAGCCACACACACACACACACACACACACTTTCACAACAAGTATTTATAAGTTTGTATAAGTTAAGAAAATAAGTTTATAATACAAGCTTTGCTTAGTTTGGGAACCAGTAGAACATGTCATGTGAATATCGTTATATGCCTGTTTATGCGTTTAGAAATATTTGTGAACTTACCTGATTTGCTTTCTTGTGTCCATAAACTATTAAAAAAAAAACACACAATATTTTCTCACTCTTCAACTGGTAGTCTCCCAATGTGCGCTATTTCTCCCGAACCTTCTGCATCCAGTCAGTATGTTACAGTGAATGTCCGAAATGCAGCGTATGTTCAGATAAATAATTGTCTTTTGCCTTTGTTATTGTAGTTTTTGGTGTAAACAAAAGGTAATTGGTAATGCACTCCGACTTGATCATTTCTTAATTCAGTATTTTACGACTCACACTGCAATCAATTTTGTAGGTTTTTTAACGAATTTAATCCCGGTCGATACACGAGCCGGTACACGAGCTGCGGTTAATTATTTAAATAAAAATCATGCATTTCAGGGTTAAATCAAACTGTGGGTTGTGCGATAGAGAGGAAGCTATACAAAATCGAGGTAAGCCGATCTTCTCGCTCTTCTGCTCGACGTATCGTACTAGGCACCTTTGAAAGGCACATCCCTTGTTTTATGTGCCTTTAATCGTACCTCTGATTCGAACGTGCGGGGTGAGGAAATGAAATCTGCGCGGGGGTGGGAGCTTCCGTTCTGTACGCTAGTACTATTATCTATTCTGTGACTTTGCTATGCCGAAAATATAGTTAATTATATAATATATTATTATTTCCTTTATTTACTATACATACATACAAAATACATTTTGAAATATAAATTATAAAAAATACATTTAAAATAAAAAATGTAGTAGCCCACCGGTATCGGGTACAGGGACTAAGCTACCGGTGCGCATGATTTAAGAGTGTGCGCGCGCCGACTTGGTACTTAGTAGGTAGGTAGGTACATGATTATGTTCTTACTAGAATCGAGCGGGAATACGACCACGAGAGGCTCGCTGCGGCAAGGTCCGAACGCGGTTTACTATAATGTTGAATTAGTGGGAATTATAGCTCCCGGCATATGTTGACCCCTGCTTCGGGCGATATCCGTGTCGGATCGAAAAGGAGCCAACGTCCGAATGCCATCATTGCGACGCGAGCGAGGACACAGGACTGCACACGAGGAACGGGAGAGGCGGCGCGAACGAGAAGCGCGCCTCCCCATCCCGGGGGCGAGTTGGGGACACCGTTGTCCCCCCTCCTGAGGAGGGCCAGACCGTAAGACCGATATCCGAGGGGATTTCCGCACGGAAAAAAAAGGCATATGTTGACCTTATTACAATTTTTTTCCAAAACAACCTGTATATTTTACAATATAGATTATTTTTTAGGGTCTAATGAAATATACCCTGTCAAAATTACAACTTGCTTCAAATATGACCACTTCCCAAAATGACAGTCGCTACAAAGAAGCGCTCAAATTATAAAACTACTTATGGAAATTTTCAGTAGATTAGGTTATCCAGTATCAATTACAGTGGACAATGGAAGACAATTTGTGAGTGACGAATTTCGATCATTTTGTAGGGACTGTAATATTACTATCTCCAATACAGTTTTCCATACTGGCCACAACAAAATGGCGAAGTTGAAAGGCAAAATAGGGACATTATTAAACGATTAAAAATTAACTGCTTGGAAAAGAAAGATATGAAAGAAAGTTTGTGGGAATATCTTATAATGTACAAGAGTATACCCCATGCAACAACTGGCAAGTCACCATCTGAATTATTTTTTAATTGTCAGAAAGGTGTTGATACAGAAGTGAGGGGCAAAGATAAAATACAAAAAGAAAAAGGGAAAGAATATGGTGATAAGAGAAGATATTTTTTTTTAGTATACGTAAAAGATATGGAAAAAGGGAATAAGTTATGCCCTAATTTCAACCCAACACCACACACGGTTGAGAAAACTAAACACGGTGACATAACAGTTAGGAACGATCAAGCAGGACAGGTATTAAGAAGAAATGTGGTGCACCTTAAAAGAGTAGAAGGAAAATGGACAACGGTACCGGAGGAGGATCCGAATGATGGGGCAGGACAAGGGAATGAATGAAATGAGAACGACTTTATTGAATGAAAATTGTAAATGAAAGTAATTTGACAATATTTTGATTTCAGTATTCTGCCGTGCTTAAGCTAAAAAAGGGTTAAGCCTCAAATGGGCAGTTTTGAGTTAATGATGCCAAATTACAGAGCGCAAAATTCTCTACATTTTGTTCTAAGAAACATATCTCTATCATTCTTCGTTTTGGAGATACAGACAGTCGGGAAACAGTTAAGTGACACTTTTTTGAGACTTACTTAATTAAATACTAGTTAAGCCACAAAAAAAATCTTTAAAACAGCTAAAGGTACTTAACTTCATGAAATTTATTTGGCTTTTAATAGTTTACTTAGTTTAAACAAAGTTAACCATTTTTCCTTGCCTAAAATTAAGTCAAGGTCATTTAACTTTGATATAGGCTAGATGACTCGTTATAAAACTTTTGTTGAAAGCTAAACTACAAATAAGTTAAAATAAAAAACTTAACTAAAAATCAGTTAAGATCTGTTAACCCTCTTTAAGTTTAGTCAAACTTATTTTTTTTATACACTGTAAAATTCTAAATAACTAATCACGTGTTTTTTAAAACGAAGACTAGTACGTATTTTTTTTGTAATGCTTAGCTAAAATAAAGTTAAGCCACATTGCTAGGTTTTTTTTTTTTTTTTTTTTTTTTGGCCGTGGGGGAAATCCTTCATGGATGTTATGCCGGACTCCTACCGACTAAAACCCCCACGGTATCGCCCAGCAGCCTATAGTTGGGAGCCCCGGGTAAGCCCTCGGAAGGATGTCCCAGGGCTCTCAACAGACCTACCGCTTTAATGCGGCCTCGTCTAGGGGGTGGTTCGGGTGCTATCCCGCGTCTATGGGGGGTTTTCGGGTATTATCCCGCTTCATAGGAGGGGGGAGGCGTGCGTGAGTCCGTCACGTCACGCTGCCGTCATGGGCCTGCTTCTGTAAGGACGATGAGCAGCCAACTCACCGTCCTCAGGCCCCCGGTCATGGAGGCCGATGGTCTTCGGCGAAGACACGTCGGCGGCGTCCAAGCCGCCGACTGCGGAACTCGGGTGGGAGAGTTCTCTCCCGCTCCCGCCCCGCCGCCTCCTTCACGAGCATGACCTGCTCGCAGAAAGAGGCGGCGCAGTCCCACTTACTCCCGCTGGAGACCATGGCTCCCACCATGGTCTCGAGCGAGAGAGTGTCCACGCCCAAACCCACCACGAGGACCTGGCGCTGTTGCGCCCACGCCGTGCACTCCACCAGCGTGTGGAGCGCTGTGTCATCGCTGCGGTCCCCGCAGTGCTGACAACCGGCCGTGGTTTCCCGGTGTCTTCGCCACAGATACCTACCGAAGCTACCGTGCCCGGTAAGCATCTGTGACAACCGGTAGGAGAGAGCACCATGTCTCCTCTCCAGCCACTCGTCCATGACCGGTCTGACGGCCGCGATTGTGGCGAATCCCCCCTTTGGTTGCTCAAGTCGCACCTTCCATGTCTCCACGGTTTCCTGGTGGAGCTGGGACCGCTGGGTCTCGATTTCTCGAGACGCAGGCCATTGGCCCCGCTCCAGCGCCTCCTTGCGCCATTTAAATAGAGACGCAAGGGCTCTCGCTTCCAGGTCCCATGGAGGGGTCCCGGCTAAGAGACATGCCGCCTCACCTGAGATCGTGCGGTATCCCCTTATCACCCTGACGGCCATCGCCCTCTGTGGGCTCAGCAATCTAGCCACATTACTGGCCGTCAGGGTCTCCGCCCATACGGGGGCCCCGTATAGGGCCATACTTCGCACGATCCCCAGGTACAGTCTCCTGTAGGGAGCGTTGGGTCCCCTGATGTTGGGCATCAGCCGTGCGAGTGCAGCTGACACCCCCCTCAGTTTTGGGACCAAACTTCGGAAGTGATGTCCGAAGTTCCACCGGCCATCGAGTACTAGCCCCAGATACTTCATCGAGGGCTCGATGCCGATGCTGACGCCCCCTACTTGTAGGCTGGATCCCGCAGGTGGCCCCATCCGAGGTCCGTGGAAGCACAGAGCCTCGGACTTGTGAAGGGCGACCTCGAGACCCAACCGCCGTATCCGACCCACGACTTGAGCAACCCCTGCCGTGGCCTTTAGTGCTGCGTCTCGGTGCGTTGCTCCCCGCGCCGTAACGAGGGTGTCGTCGGCGTAACACGTTACGTTCACCCCCCTGAGCAACGGACCACGCAGCACCCAATCGTAACCGATGTTCCACAGGAGTGGCCCTAATACCGATCCCTGCGGAACACCGCACGACACATCCCGCCGACCCGGCCCTAGCCAACTCGGGTAAGTAATGGCCCTCTCGGAGAGATAGGCCCCGACAATTCGACGGAGGTAGGGAGGCACTCCATGGTAGATAAGCGCCTCCCTAACGCAGCTCCAGGGCAAGGTGTTGAAGGCGTTGGCGATGTCAAGAGACACCGCCACTATCACCTCACCCTGTGAGACTGCTTCCTCCGTCAGGCCTCTAATGCGCATGATCGCATCCACCGTGGAGCGCCCCTGACGGAAGCCAAACTGGCTATCCGCCAGATCAGGCCCCACGCGTGTGAGATGCCTGACGAGGCGTTGTGCAATAATGCGCTCAAAGAGCTTGCACACCTCGTCAAGCAACACGATCGGCCGGTACCCTGATGGAGAATTTGCCGGCCGCCCCGCCTTTCGGATCAAGACCAGTTTTCCTGTCTTCCAGACCTTGGGAAACTGGCCTTTTTCGAGGCATGCGCTAAAGAGCCCTATAAGTCGAGGCCCAAGCTCCTCAAGAGCCAGGACCCACGCTCGGCCTGGAATGCCGTCGGGTCCAGGGGCGGTGTTTCTGCGGGATTTAAGCCGCAGTACAGCCGCCCCTAGCTCACCCTCCGTGACTACGGGCACGTTGTTCTCACTGCCTTCCGCGCTGGGCGCCTGAGACGGAGCCATGCACGGAGGAATGTGTTCCTCCGCTCTTGATGGAAACAAGGAGTCCAGGACCACCTCCAGCTGCTCCGGCTGGAGACTCTGGGTCAGTGGGGGCGCCTTAGCGCGTAATTTGCCCCTTACCATAAGGTACGGGCGCCCCCACGGGTTGCGCTCCAGAGTCTCTATCAGCTCCTCGCGGCCCAACTTTTTGGACCGCTTGATGGCCGTATGGAGGGCCCTCTTGGCCTCCTTGTACCCACCATAGAGCTCCGTCTCTCGGGCTACCGCATCGTCTGGGCGGCGACGCCTCCGGCGGAACCTAGTGTACCGGCGGCGCGCAGTGACGCACTCCACGCGCAACTGCGCGATTTCCGGCGTCCACCAGTACACCTGCCTCCTCGCCGGTCTGGCACTAGCCCTGGGCATCGCCGCATTACAGATATGCGTCATGGCTCTCCCGAACCACTCCACCTCGGCATCAATATCGGCGGGCCTGTCCGCTACCGGGATCCAGGTCTGCACGATGGCCGCCTCCAGGAGAGCCTCCCGATCCAGTCGATGGAGTGCCCAACGCGGTTCCGGGGGATTCGCAATAGCTGGCGGCAGATTAGGTGGAGGGGAGACGTTGAACCGAATATATCGGTGATCTGACGACGTCTCCTCCTCCTCCACCACACGCCATTCCTGGACACGGCGGGCGAGCTCAGGGGTCGCAAACGAAACGTCTATGACCGAGCTGAGCCCCCGCCGCGTCCAGGTTGCGACATTCCCCCGATTCAGGATGACTAGGCCACGTGTAGTGACCCAGTCCTGAAGTATCCTCCCCCTGTCTCTGGTTTCCCGGGAGCCCCAAGCCTGCGACCAGGCATTGAAATCTCCCAGGATCAGGACAGGGCGAGGCCGGCATGCAGCGAGAACTAGGTCCAGCTCAGGGAGCCATAGCTCAAACTGATGCTGGTCGAGGCTCGGCGAGATGTAAACGGCCACGACAGCCATACCCTCATATTCCGCCGCGACGCAGCCCGGGCCTCTAGCGATAAGCGCTAGGCGCGAGTCATCCGCGGCGGTCCCCCCAAAGACAGTCGCCAGGCCGTTCAGATCAACTGGGCTTCCCGGGTGAACCCAGTACGGCTCGGCGACAACCACCACGTTAATGGACCACTGCCTGATGCTCTGGTACAGAAGGTCCTGAGCACCAGCGCAGTGGTTCAGATTCACCTGCAGGATGCGGACATGGGTATCCATTAATGGACGTCCATTTCCGCACCCTGCCGCCGCGAGAGTGCACCCTCACCTCCCCGTGCGGACGGACGGGGCTTTGGTCTTGAGGCAGTGCAGGCCTTACTGCCCACCCAGTGGTCGGCCTCCTTGCCCTCCGCCACGCATTTAAAACAGCGTGGCGGAGCGTCACAGGCAAGGGCCACGTGACCGGGCTGACTACAGCGGAAGCACCGGTCTCTCACGGTGACTTCCGCCGTACACTGCACTCCCACATGCCCCACTACCAGGCACCTAAAGCACCTGGCTTCGCGTGGCTGCAGGAGATGCACCTGTGCCCTCAGGAAGCCCCCGATAAGGAGGCTCCGTCCGTCCGCCACTTTTTGGGCCGCCGCGACGGGGCAGCTCACGACTGCCGATCCGTGACCGAACGGGCCAAAGCGGATTTCGCCTGACCTCACATTGCTAGGTTAGAAATAAGTTATCTGCAATTCGCATCCCGCGGGCGCCGGCGGTCACATCATTTCTTTTCGCCGGGAGCGCGGGTCCGGTGCGGACGTGTTGCTACGGCGGCGGTTCGTCGCGTTCCCGCCATGTATCCTAACTCGGGAAGGCAAGTTAATATAAATTCTGTACTATTAAGTTTTCATTATTTGTTCATATATACTAATAATATTATAAAGAGGAAATCATTGTTAGCATTGACTACGCTTCGAAACTACCAACCGATTGCAAAAAATCTTTCACTGTTTGTTGGGAAGCTACACAATTAAACATGGTTGACATTTTGACTGCTGTATTTTATTTTCAAAAAGGATTCCTACTAAAACTTTAATTAGGAAGGTTGGTATTGTTTATATGTAAGGTATTTAATTTCGAAACGAATTTATTGAAAAGTTGTTTGTTTGACGCGCTTTGTAGCGCAGTGGAAGCGCGTTTAACTGCTACTCAGAGATCCCGGGTTCGATTCCCGCGCAGTGCAAATATGTGTGTGAACATGGCTATTTGCATTGTGGGTGGCTGCGCCATTGTGAATATTTAATTTATTTGTTTTATATGTCAACTAAACGCACAACTCACTCCATATCACACATAATTATTACGCATAACAAAACGCATCTTTCGTAGGGCAACACTACTCATTCCTTCCAACTTCCGTTTCCCTACAAAAGTCAGTGCAAAAAGAACAACCGTGCACTCAACTCACCGCCGCCGCCGCGACGTATACACGCTCTAATTTTGTGACGTGCTAAATCTCTAAAATTTAATATAACCGCCTCATGAACATTTAAAACTTCACGACCAAGTTTAGTGATCTGTGTTCATCAAGAAAGCCGTCACCGCAAAGACTTCAGAGGTGATCCAAGCCGCCGATTAAACCACCAGCAGGTAGGCACTGATTCCCTCCAAGTTTTTGGTCCTCCGTCCCGGATAAATAATTAATCTCCTTAATCCGCATAAATTATTCTCTCCTCTCAATACAAATCACTCACGCATATTATTTACTCACGCATTATCGCATTATTTACGCTTTTATTTATACAAAAACTCACCACCCGCCATTTATATTTTATTTCATCCTCATCGCTTATATACCTTTTTATTTTAAAGTGAATCACGCATAAAATACTGTTACTACACCTATATTCATTCGATTAGGTACACAAAGCAATATAATATTAATATTTCACAATTTTAACGTAAAATACTTAACGAAAAATTTCTACCCACATTTTTTTATTATCACTACGCTCAGCCAACATTCTTGTTAGAATAATAAAATTTAACTCCGTTCGTCGCTTGAGACATTAAATTCAAACGTATTATATTTTTACAATAGTAATTATTTCTTTTCACTATGGGTGGAACTGAACCTTTATCCAAGGAAAGTGACAGCAAGTCCAATGACGTCATGATCTCTTTTCTTGAATATAAACAACAAAACCTCTTTCAAATTATTCAAGAAATATATAACCTCAGTTTAAAGGTTTCCGACGAGGTTAGCAGTAAACAATTTCTTGCTAGGGTTCAATCCATTGAAAATACTCGTATGGAATACGTAGAAACTGTAGACAAACTCATTCTCGAAAAATTAAAGCAAAACCCACGGGTAAAGCCGAGTTTTAGCCTTCTCAACACTTTTGATGAATTATACTGTTACATCAAGCAGACGGAGACATCTCTGAGACAACAGCTCAGAGATTCACACAAAAATGAAAACTTTAACAACATGTTGCCCTCATTAAAACTCACAAATTTCGATGGTACTCCTAGCAAATGGCCAGTGTTTTATGATAACTATTGTAGTGTTATACATTCAAATACTCGCCTCACCAAGGCAGAAAAAATACAGTATTTAATTAGCTGCCTCTCTGGCAAAGCCCTCAATGTTTGTTCTGGAATATCTGCTACAGCTCAAAATTATGATATCCTATGGCAAGCTTTGCTAGATAGATACCATGATACCAGAGTACAGGCATCTGCTTATATAGAACAGATGTTACAACTCAAACCAGGACAATCACCTGAAAACATTATTGATAACTTTTGCTCTGCCGAGGCCGCTTTGCAACGCTTACAGATTGAGGATTTGTCAGACTTTTTAATAACTTATTTAGCATTAAGTAAGCTTGATAAGTCTATGGTAGACCTGTTTGAACAGGCTCATAGACATATAGATATGCCTAAATTTAACGATTTAAAGCAGTTCCTACGCGAGCAATGTAAACTCCAAGTAGTACATGCTCCTTCTCGCTCTCAAGTTAGTAATAATCGCAGTCAATATGTTAAACCCACATCGCAAGTAAACAAACAGAAAATGTTTTTTACTCAAACTACTCATACCAATAATTCTGACAATAGTTCTCAATCTCAACCTTGCAAAGTTTGTAACTCTAATCAATCTCATCCTCTGTTCAAATGTGACTTGTTTTTACAACAAAATGTCAAAACGCGTAACGAGATAGCTCGTCAACACTCATACTGTACTAATTGCTTAGGATTCCATCATATAAATGCATGTAAATCATCCAGACGGTGTTCTACGTGTAACCGCAAACATCACTCGTTATTGCATTACGACAATAACAATAATTCAAATTTAACTCATTTCCCGCGCTCGTCCGAGTCTTGCACTTTTAATTCTAGAATTAAAAATGACAATTTGACCACTGCGCCATCGCCGCATTCGTGGAGCGAGCGCCCCGCGCCCGCGCCGCCGACATCCAGCGCTGTGGGTCCGCCCCACGCGGATTGTCCGTCTCACTCGCACCCGCAGTCTCGCCCGCATGCAGACTCGACGTTATCACAGCCACACTGCGCTCCGCGCGTAACTTCAAATAATGTTAACAGCAGCTTCGCTTTGTCCGTTACCGTTCCCGCGCGTATATCGAGCAATAATACTACCGTATTGTTGCCGACTGCGTCTGTTATTGTGTATAATGCAAATAATAAACAAAATCGAATGCGATTATTTCTAGACACGGGTTCAATGAGTAACTTCGTTACGAAATCTTGTTGTGAGCGCTTGAACTTAAAGATAACTCCCGCACCTTCTGTTATTACAGGTATAGGTCAAATTAAAAATCATTCATTCGGTATTACGCAATTTAAAATGTACTCTCGCTTTGATTCTCGCTGTGTCTATTCGGTCAGCGCTCGCGTTATAGATACAATAACAGACTTTTTACCCAATATCGAAATTGATACTACTCACTTAACTCACTTGCAAACTTTACCTATGGCTGATGATCATTATAACGTGCCTGGTGAAATAGATTGTCTTATAGGCAACGAATTAGTCCCGCTTTTACTCGGTTCACATAAAGTGACCTCACAAAACTCTTCGGTAGTTGGTATCCAAACCACTCTCGGATATGTCGCAATGGGCAAGGCCCAGTGCATATTACCCCCGCTCTCCGCTAAGTTTCTCCCAGAAGAGACCAATACACGCACTCATACTCATTCCCGCTCGCTCAACTCTAATAAAAATTTCTTTTGTCAAACGCACACGCTCTCACTTGATAAATTAACGCAACGCTTTTGGGAAATAGAAAAGGTCCCAGATAAAATCCATGCTAGTCCCGATGATGAAGCATGTGAGAAAATATTTCAATCTACTTACTCACGGGATGACACCGGTAGATATACCGTTGTTCTTCCTTTCAAACACTCGCCCTCTGAGTTAGGACACTCCTACTCAGTGGCTAAACGCCGCTTTTTAAGTCTAGAAAATAAACTCAATTCAGCTGACTTACGGGCTGATTATAACGCAATTATACAAACATATATTGATCAAGGTTTTTTGTCTAAAGTTCCAAATAACTTTCAAGACACTCAAGTTTATTACATGCCGCATCGCGCCGTCTATCGACCTGAAAAGGAAACTACGAAGACCCGCGATGTTTTAGATGCTGGAAGTAAAACCACATCTGGTAAATCACTTAACGACTTATTGTATGTGGGCCCAGTCCTACAAAATAATATTTTTCATTTGCTTCTCAATCTTCGTATGTTTTCAATCGCTCTAAGCGCAGACATTGAAAAAATGTATTTTCAAGTGAATCTCACTCGAGATCACCACTCATATCAACGCATTCTGTTTAGATTTGATTCCGATGCACCTATTGATACCTACCAATTTGGTACTGTTTGTTTTGGTGTATCTAGTTCACCATACCTCGCTATGCGCGTCGTGCGACAACTCGCCGCTGACAGTCGCGACTCTTATCCGCTCGCCGCTTATGAAGCTGACAATCACATGTATGTCGATGATTATATTTCCTCTGTAGATAATACAACCATAGCGGAAAATACCTATAAGGAAATGGTCGCGATGTTTCGGTCAGGAGGTTTCAATTTAGTCAAATGGATATCAAATGACAGAGAATTATTATCGCGTATTCCACAGGCTCATAAGAGTTCTCTCGTTGTTAAATTTGATGACGATCCTAACGCAGATACAAAAATCGTAGGTATGCAATGGCAGCCTATCGATGATAACTTCATTTTTAATATAAATATCGACTGTCAGGGGACTTGTACCAAACGCTCGCTTTTATCTATAACCGCACGCTTGTTTGACCCATTGGGTATCATTAGTCCAGTAATCGCTTACATGAAGCTTCTCATACAAGACTGCTGGAAACTACAGCTCGACTGGGATGATGAAGTCCCCGACTGTATTCTCTCCAAATGGAATCAGTTCCATATGGAACTGTCGCGTTTATCTGAGCTGAAAGTTCCCCGTCATATCGGAATATCCTCTACGAACAGAATAACACTTATAGGATTCGCAGATGCCAGCCTACAATGTTACGGCGCGGTAGTCTACGTGCGAATTGAAACACAGGAGAACGCTACCGCTGATTCTGTTAGGCTGCTCACCGCGAAATCTAAAGTGTCGAATCCCAATAAAACTCTCGCTCGCTTAGAACTGTGCGCTGCTGTGCTACTCGCAAATTTAATTGACTCAGTCCGCTCTGTTTTTAGTAAACGCTGTAGTATAAATCAAATATACGCATTCTCTGACTCCACGGTAACTCTTACCTGGATTCATTCTCCCGCACATAAATTTCAAACATTTGTAGCCAATCGTATCTCTCAAATTAATGATCATTTATCCGCACCTCATTGGTATCACGTCCGTGGTGTAGAAAATCCTGCGGATATCGTATCGCGCCCTGTAACTCCAACGGGATTACTCAATAACGCTCTGTGGTTCCATGGTCCGAAGTGGCTGACCACTCCTATTAACACCTGGCCTATTCAAAACCTTTAAAATCAATCACAATGACAACACGGAGTCACAGGAAATGAAAACCGCTTCTCTCCACGTACGTACTATAACTACGATTGACTCATCTCATCCTATTCAGGATCTCGCAGAACGCTGCTCTTCATGGATCAAATTTATTAACTCTCTTGCATACGTACTTCGTTTCTTGAAGATTCTCAAATCTCAAGGTTCCTTAACTATACAGGATATAGAATCCGCAGAATATTACGCACTACGCTACGTACAGTCTAAGTACTTTTCTCAAGAAATAAACGCACTTAAAAATAATAAATTATGTCCCACTCAATCAATTTTAAAACTCAATCCTTTTCTCGATCAACAAGGTCTACTTCGCGTAGGCGGAAGGCTTACTCATTCTCAATTAGATTTCACTAAAAAACATTCGATATTACTATCATCTAACGGTCGCATTGTTTCACTTTTAGTTGATCATTATCATACTTCCAACCTGCACACCGGACCAGGTTTGGTTCTGTCACTAACTCGTCAGAAATATTGGATTCTCTCCGCTAGAAATCTAATTCGTCAAAGAGTACATAAGTGTAACTCATGTTTTAAACTGAAGCCTCGCGCCACGACTCCGCCTATGGGCGATCTCCCCGCTATTAGAGTTTCTCAAGTAAAGTCTTTCGTGCACACCGCTGTGGATTACGCAGGACCCTTTTATATAACACACATACGTCGGCGCGGAGTGAAAAGCCACAAGGCTTATATTTGCTTATTTGTTTGTCTCACAACTAAAGCGCTCCACTTAGAATTAGTCTCTGATCTAAGTACGGACTTATTTCTGGCTGCGTTCAAACGTTTCATTTCTCGCCGTGGGCCTGTCTCCGTTCTCTACAGCGATGGAGGTACTAATTTTATAGGCGCTAAGCGCTAATTAAATGAAATTTATTCCCTAATACAGTCCACTGATTATAAAGATCACATAAATGATTATCTCACTCAACATAAAATTAAATTTCTTCATAGTCCACCTTATGGACCTAATTTCAACGGTTTGAGTGAAACTAATGTCAAATCCGTTAAAACTCATTTATTTAAAGCTATCGGAACTCAGATACTCACTTATGAAGAATTTAATACTATTCTAGTACAAATTGAAGGCCTGTTGAACAGCCGTCCAATTTGTGTTCTCTCTTCGGATCCTTCCGATCCATCCGCATTGACGCCCAGTCATTTTTTAAATGTAACTCCGCTTAAATTTTTGCCCGCTGAACCTATTGATCTGACTCGGTCCGACAATAGACTGACGCGTTATCAACTCTTGAATAGAATAGTACAAAGTTATTGGAAGCGCTGGAGTGCAGAATATCTCACTTCCCTCCAGCAGCGAGAAAAATGGAACTCGCCTTCGAAACCTGTGAGGGTGGGTACCTTAGTCATCATTAAGGATGACAATTCGCATCCCTTGTTTTGGACACTAGCTGTTGTCACAGAGGTGTTTCCGGGCAAGGAGGATGGTATATGGGAGGGGTCACCACAGTCCCACAGGCCCATGGGTGTGCCTCAAAACCACCCAAAACGGCGACGCGGAAGACGTGTCGACTCGTGCTGGCTCGGAGATGGAGTCGGCCGCCGGCGTGGGTGGCGGGACCGAGGATACCCTCGGTCTCGGTATCCATGCCGACGTAGGTAGGAAGAGACCCAGGTCGAGCGAACCAGGCAAGGGCCTGTTCCGTCGGCCTGGGTCTGTGTCATCTAACAGCGAGGAGGACCTTCCTAGCAAGAGGAAGATTGTGGCTACCACCGCGGGTAGAGGCCGGAAAGCCGACCTCTACAGAGCGAAAGGGAGGGTAGCAGAGCCGCTAGCGATTGTGCCCCCGCTACCAAGCGGGAAGGTCACGGAGGTGCCAGCGGCGCAGAACATCCTGGCGGCACTTTCCCGCATTTCTGGCGCCGTAAAAGGCCAGAAAAATATTGCGGGAAAGAAGAGGGTCGTGGCAGACGCGGTAACGGGTGCCGCCAAAGCGCTGGAGGAGCTCCTGGAAAGGAGCGTCTCCAGCGAGGAGGAGAAACTCCGGGCTCGGGTTGCGAGCCTGGAGACGGAGCTTGCCGACTCCCGCAAGCAACAACAGTTGATGCGGGAGGAGATCGATCAGCTGACGCAGCTGGTCCAGGGGGCCGGGGAGGCTCGGGGTGCGAAAACGCCCGCTCCCCGTGCCCCATCTAAGGTGACGCCTACGGTGGTCCAGCTGCTGGAGGCCATCGAGCGACGACTCGGCGTCCTCGAGAACCGGGCATACCGCCCGCCGCTGGCGGCACCCGTCGTCGCGTCATATGCGACGAAGGCTGCTGCACCCAGTGGGGCTCCTGGTCCCAAGCCGAGGGCCTCTGCCCCCTCCGCACCTAAGAAGACGGCACCTAGAAGAGGTGGCAACCCCGCCTCCCCAAGCAGTACAGCCAATGCTCCCGTTGCATCCCAGAATCTCTCCAGTGAGGGGGTCTGGGAGGTGGTGGGAGCAAAGAAGAAGGCGACTAATGCCACCAAAAAGGCGGCGAAGGCCGCCAAGAAGGCGGCAAAAACCGCCGCAAAAGCGGCAAAGGCCGCCGCGGTGAAGGCGCCAAAGAGGCTTCGCGTCCCCCGTTCCTCTGCCGTCGTCATTACGGTGACGACAGAGGGCAGGGCGAGGGGCGTGGGGTATACCGAGGTCCTGAGACAGGCGAGGGCCGCGGTGGACCTTAAAGCCCTCGAAATAGAGGAAGGTCTCCGGTCCAAGATGACGCGGACCGGAGCACGCCTCCTTGAGATCTCTGGCGCCACCAGTGGCTCCAAAGCAGATGCCCTAGCGGCAAAGCTAAGGGAGTCGCTGGACACGGGTGACGTCCGCATCACCAGACCCAACAAATGCGCGAGTCTGCGCATTTCGGGTCTGGATGACGCGGCCACGACGGAGGAGATAATCTCCGCCGTCGTGGAGGCGAGCGGCTGCCCTCGTGATCAGGTGAGGTCAAGCGAAATCCGCTTTGGCCTGTACGGTCACGGGTCGGCAGTCGTGAGCTGCCCCGTCGCGGCGGCCCAAAAAGTGGCGGACGGACGAAGCCTCCTTATCGGGGGCTTCCTGAGGGCACAGGCGCATCTCCTGCAGCCACGCGAAGCCAGGTGCTTTAGGTGCCTGGTCGTGGGGCATGTGGGAGTGCAGTGTACGGCGGAAGTCACCGTGGGAGACCGGTGCTTCCGCTGTAGTCAGCCCGGTCACGTGGCCCTTGCCTGTGACGCTCCGCCACGCTGCTTTAAATGCGTGGCGGAAGACAAGGAGGCCGACCACTGGGTGGGCAGTAAGGCCTGTACTGCCTCAAGGCCAAAGCCCCGTCCGTCCACACGGGGAGGTGACGGTGCACTCTCGCGGCAGGGTGCGGAAATGGACGTCCATTAATGGGCACCCATGTCCGCATCCTGCAGGTGAACCTGAACCACTGCGCTGGTGCTCAGGACCTTCTGTACCAGAGCATCAGGCAGTGGTCCGTTAACGTGGTGGTTGTCGCCGAGCCGTACTGGGTTCACCCGGGAAGCCCAGTGGATCTGCACGGCCTGGCGACTGTCTTTGGGGGGACCGCCGCGGACGACTCGCGCCTAGCGCTTATCGCTAGGGGCCCGGGTTGTGTCGCGGCGGAATATGAGGGGGTGGCTGTCGTGGCCGTTTACATCTCGCCAAACCTCGACCAGCATCAGTTTGAGCTATGGCTCCCTGAGCTGGACGTCGTTCTCGCTGCATGCCGGCCTCGCCCTGTCCTGATCCTGGGAGATTTCAATGCCTGGTCGCAGGCTTGGGGCTCCCGGGAAACCAGAGACAGGGGGAGGATACTTCAGGACTGGGTCGCTACACGTGGCCTAGTCATCCTGAACCGGGGGAATGTCGCAACCTGGACGCGGCGGGGGCTCAGCTCGGTCATAGACGTTTCGTTTGCGACCCCTGAGCTCGCCCGCCGTGTCCAGGGATGGCGTGTGGTGGAGGAGGAGGAGACGTCATCAGATCACCGATATATTCGGTTCGACGTCTCCCCTCCACCAAACCTGCCGCCAGCTATTGCGAATCCCCCGGGACCGCGTTGGGCACTCAATCGCCTGGATCCGGAGGCTCTCCTGGAGGCGGCCATAGTGCAGGCCTGGATCCCGATAGCGGACAGACCTGCCAATATTGATGCCGAGGTGGAGTGGTTCGGGAGAGCCATGTCGCATATCTGCGATGCGGCGATGCCCAGGGCTAGGCCCAGACCGGCGAGAAGACAGGTGTACTGGTGGACGCCGGAAATCGCGCAGTTGCGCGCGGAGTGCGTTGCCGCGCGCCGCCGGTACACCAGATTCCGCCGGAGGCGTCGCCGCCCAGACGATGCGGCAGCCCGTGAGACGGAGCTCTATGATGGGTACAAGGGTGCCAAGAGGGCCCTCCAGACGGCCATCAAGCGGTCCAAAAAGGTGGGCCGCGAGGAGCTGATGGAGACCTTGGAGCGGAACCCGTGGGGGCGTCCGTACCTTATGGTAAGGGGCAAATTACGCCCCAAGGCGCCCCCACTGACCCAGAGTCTCCAGCCGGAGCGGCTGGAGGGGGTCCTGGACTCCTTGTTCCCATCAAGAGCGGAGGAACACATTCCTCCGTGCATGGCTCCGTCTCAGGCGCCCAACGCGGAAGGCAGCGAGAACGACGTGCCCGTAGTCACAGAGGGTGAGCTAGGGGCGGCTCTACTGCGGCTTAAATCCCGCAGAAACACCGCCCCTGGACCCGACGGCATTCCGGGCCGAGCATGGGTCCTGGCTCTAGAAGAACTTGGGCCTCGACTTATAGGGCTCTTTAGCGCATGCCTCGAAAAAGGCCAGTTCCCCAAGGTCTGGAAGACAGGGAAACTGGTCTTAATCCGAAAGGCGGGGCGGCCGGCAAATTCCCCATCAGGGTACCGGCCGATCGTGTTGCTCGACGAGGTGTGCAAGCTCTTTGAGCGCATTATTGCACAACGCCTCGTCAAGCATCTCATACGCGTGGGGCCTGATCTGTCGGATAGCCAGTTTGGCTTCCGTCAGGGGCGCTCCACCGTAGACGCGATCATGCGCATTAGAGGCCTGACGGAGGAAGCAGTCTCACAGGGTGAGGTGGTGGTGGCGGTGTCTCTTGACATCGCCAACGCCTTCAACACCCTGCACTGGAGTTGCATTAGGGAGGCGCTTATCTACCATGGAGTGCCTCCCTACCTCCGTCGAATTGTCGGGGCCTATCTCTCTGAGAGGGCCATTACTTACCCGAGTTGGCTAGGGCCGGGTCGGCGGGATGTGTCGTGCGGTGTTCCACAGGGATCGGTATTAGGGCCACTCCTGTGGAACATCGGCTACGATTGGGTGCTGCGTGGTCCGTTGCTCAGAGGGGTCACCGTAACGTGTTACGCCGATGACACCCTCGTTACGGCGCGGGGAGCAACGCACCGAGATGCAGCACTAAAGGCCACGGCAGGGGTTGCTCAAGTCGTGGGTCGGATACGGCGGCTGGGTCTCGAGGTCGCCCTTCACAAGTCCGAGGCTCTGTGCTTCCACGGACCTCGGATGGGGCCACCTGCGGGATCCAGCCTACAGGTAGGGGGCGTCAGCATCGGCATCGAGCCCTCGATGAAGTATCTGGGACTCGTGCTCGATGGCCGGTGGAACTTCGAACATCACTTCCGAAGTTTGGTCCCAAAACTGAGGGGGGCGTCAGCCGCACTCGCGCGGCTGATGCCCAATATCAGGGGACCCAACGCCCCCTGCAGGAGACTGTACCTGGGGATCGTGCGAAGTATGGCCCTATACGGGGCCCCCGTATGGGCGGAGAACCTGACGGCCAGTAATGTGGCTAGATTACTGAGCCCACAGAGGGCGATGGCCGTCAGGGTGATAAGGGGATACCGCACGATCTCTGGTGAGGCGGCATGCCTCCTAGCCGGGACCCCTCCATGGGACCTGGAAGCGAGAGCCCTTGCGTCTCTATTTATATGGCGCAAGGAGGCGCTGGAGCGGGGCCGATGGCCTGCGTCTCGAGAAATCGAGGCCCAGCGGTCCCAGCTCTACCAGGAAACCGTGGAGACATGGAAGATGCGACTTGAGCAACCAAAGGGGGGATTCGCCACAATTGCGGCCGTCAGACCGGTCATGGACGAGTGGCTGGAGAGGAGACACGGTGCTCTCTCCTACCGGTTGTCACAGATACTTACCGGGCATGGTAGCTTCGGTAGGTATCTGTGGCGAAGACACCGGGAAACCACGGCCGAGTGTCAGCACTGCGAGGACCGCAGCGATGACACAGCGCTCCACACGCTGGTGGAGTGCACGGCGTGGGCGCAACAGCGCCAGGTCCTCGTGGTGGGTCTGGGCGTGGGCACCCTCTCGCTCGAGACCATGGTGCGAGCCATGGTCTCCAGCGGGAGTAAGTGGGACTGCGCCGCCTCTTTCTGTGAGCAGGTCATGCTCGTGAAAGAGGCGGCGGGGCGAGAGCGGGAGAAAACTCTCCCACCCGAGTTCCGCAGTCGGCGGCTTGGGCACCGCCGACGTGTCTTCGCCGAAGACCATCGGCCTCCATAACCGGGGGCCTGAGGACGGTGAGCTGGCTGCTCACCGTCTTTACAGAAGCAGGCCCATGACGGCAGCGTGACGTGAGGGATTCACGCACGCCCCCCCCCCCCCCCCCTAAGAAGCGGGATAACACCCGAAAACCCCCCCATAGACGCGGGATAGCACCCGAACCACCCCCGAGACGAGGCCGCAATTGTAGCCGTAGGTCTGATGGGAGTCCTGGGACATCCTTCCGAGGGCTTACCCGGGGCTCCCATCCATAGGCTTCTGGGCGTTACCGTGGGGGTTTTTAGTCGGTAGGAGTCCGGCATAACATCCATGAAGGATTTTCCCCCACGGTTAAAAAAAAAAAAAAAAAAAAAAAAAAAGGCTGAGTGCCCAACTGAAGAAGTTCTTGTAGATAAATTATACAAAAGAGAATATTCGATGACATCAGCGGTATTCAAAGATTTTTGTGAGACACAAGTCACTTATAATTCCTATCCTGCAAATAATCTACCAAATACATTAAAACAATTGAATGGAGCTTTCCCTAAACCACAATTCTGCCGTATTACGGAGAAAAGGCTTAACTAACATTTTTTTCAAAGTTGAGTTATATACATATTCGGAATCAGGAGAAAAAGGCGCATCTACTTAATTTTTTGTGTAATTTTATCTCTAGAATCTACGGAAATACACTAAGCCCGAAAGGCACATCTAACAGCTAAATTGTTATAGAATAAATTGAAAAGACTTATTTGACACCGATTAAGAAGAAACAACATAAATACGTACTTATGACTTGAAAGTGTTATAAAGAGAAGTCACAAGTGACCAGTTGTGCCTTTTCTTTACGACGCCAGTAAGGTAGGTAAGGAATGTGGGGGTGTCCTTGCGCTCATCATTGCGCCAATGTTTTCAATTCAAGGTAAACGCAAGCTGATTTATTGGTAAGCAATGTTGTTTCTTTCATTGTAAAATCTTAAATTAAGTTATGATTATGTTTTTGCTTAGATAATCATAACTTTTCAAATTCATTCTGATAACTCAAATAGGTAAACATATAACAGTAGTATGAACAGAGGGTAGGCTGAAAATATGAACTTGACAAAATTTTTTTTTGGAAAATTGAGTAATATTTTCAACCTACCCTCTACGCACGCGCCTGTTAGGTGCCTACCCGCGCGGGCTCACGACGTATATTATAAGTAAATAGTACTTAACAGTCACTAAAGCTAAAGTCTCTAGTTTTTGTGCTCGATATCTGAAGTTGTGTTTCTAAATCTATTTGAACGCAATGGACGAAAAGTCTTATTATATTAAAAAATTATAACTCAAAGAAATAAACAATTGTTGACAATGGAGTTGTTTAGCATTTTAATTAGTTTATTTTTAAATTTTTGTTTGCTTTGAATTATTAAGGTGCCGTACCTAATGGGTAAAAATGGGACTATATTACTAAGATTCGCTATCTGTCTTTCACCAGGTTTTGCTATTATTTCATGAACCGTTATAGCTAGATCATTGAACTGAAACACTTCGTGCGTGAGTCCGGCTCCGTAGAATTCGATTTTGTTCCAAAATCAGAGATAATACGGTGGTTTAAAAAGTGTAACGTCAAATTTATCATATTATTTGAGATAAAGGGTTTTGATTACCAATTTTTTGTTATTTGTTCAATGTTCATAATTAAAAAGTAAGTGAAAAAGTCAATCATTTTAAAAGTAACAATTTAATGTAAAATTTATACTCTTTTAAACCCGCAATGAACCTTTATGATTACGTTACAAAGACATAATTACATAAATTATGTGTCCTTTAATTTTAATACTGAATTGTTTTAAAAAGAAAAGACTTATCTGGTTAGTTGTGCCTTTAAAACGATAAAAAGATATTTTATTTGTAATTATTTTGTTAAGATGAAAGGGAAAATTGGGATTATCTGTATAAAAAATAAATAAATAAATATATTCCTATGCATGGTTGGATAGGTATTTCGATTGTGTACCTTAATTGATAACTTGTTTCTCCCAATAATACACAAAGGATTTTTTCTGCTAAAAAAACCTTGAAAAATTTCAAACTCGATTATCCTACATTTTTGTTTTTGTTAGTTATGCCTTTTTACAATAAAACGGCAGAATTGGAAAGTCAAGTTAAATTGCCCTCCTTTATAATAAGTCCACAACCGGGCCCATCTACAAGCTCACAGCCTGCTCCATCTGCATCTCTACAATCAGGCTCACCTACAAGCTCACAGCCTGCTCCATCTGCATCTCCACAACCGGGCCTATCTGTAAGCTCACAGCCTGCTCCATCTGCATCTCTACAATCAGGCCCATCTACAAGCTCACGACCTGCTCCATCTGCATCTCCACAACCGGGCCAATTTATAAGCTCACAACCTGCTCCATCTGCATCTCCACAACAGGGCTCACCTACAAGCTCACAGCCTGCCTTATCTGCATCTCCACAACCGGGCCCATCTAAAAGCACACAGCCTGTTCCATCTGCATCTTCACAACCGGGTCCATCTACGACTTTACAATCTGGCTCATCGAGGAGTTTAGAACCCGACACTTCTGCATTGTTACAATTAATTTGTCATGAATCTATACCATTACCAGACTCCGATTTTGATTCAGACGATTCTGTAAAGGATAAAGACTATAAGCCAAATTTTAATAGCGACTCCAGTCATGAAGATACAAGTGATAATTATCAACATAAACCAAATTTGATTCAAAAAATCCCAATTAAGAAAGCCCTGAAAAAGCGACGTCATTCGATCGTAACTATTTGTCATGACAACCCAAGTAATATTATAAAAAGAAGACGTGCCACCATTGATAATGTAGATGTTCCAGCATCAAATAACGTAGGTGAAGAAGTTATAAGATTACCACCCGGAAAACGTAAAAGATATATTACCAGTTTAAAACAAAGAGAAATGGAAAAAAGACATCATAAACGAAGTCAATATTGCGTGAAAGAAGGATGTGACAATAAATGCATAAAAAAATGTTCTACAAGATTTTCTTCAAATGAACGTGATGTCATAAACAAAACATACAGAGATTTTAATCATGAAGAGATGCGAATGTTCATTAGAGCAAACTATACTGTTGCGATACCTAAACGCAAATACACAACTGAACCTAAAAGAAATCCTAAACGAACGTTTACACTGCAAAAGAGTGACGGCACTGTTACCTCTGTTTGTAAGAAGTTCTTTTTGACAACTCTAGGATATGACAAATCTAATGATGGAATATTAAGCAAGGCCCTGGATCCACAAAATGATATTGATAAACGTGGAAAGCACACTAAAGTCCCAGGATGCGATCACAATTTACTTACCGAACACATTGAATCTTTTCAGCCTAGTGCACCACACTATCGTCGCGAACACGCTCCCAATCGACGTTATTTACCTAGCGAAATTAACATCAACTTTATGCACAAGGACTACTGTTCCAAATATCCCAACAATAAAGTGTCTTACGAGTTGTACCGTGTTCATTTAAAAAATATGAATATTTCATTTACTCGACTCGGTAATGAAGAGTGTGAAGTTTGTGAATCATACAAACTACATACTAAAGAAACTAACCATGACGTACGTAAGACAGTAGTGCTAAATTGCGATACTTGTGAGAGCTGGTCCAACCACCATGAAAGATATAAAGTGGCTAGAATGTTATATGATTCTCATAAAGAAATTGGCCAAAACGACGATCATATTTACTACAGTAGTGACTTAGAGAAGGTTATAATGCTTCCCAGACTAGAGACTTTCAAGGCTGTCATATTTTTGCATTTTTTGCACCAGTTGGCAAAATAACAAAAGACTTTAAACCTTTGGCTGCAATTTGGCATGATGGTATAGCGGGTCGAAAATAACAAGATATCCTTAGCGCCTATTACACATTTTTTATCCAATTTCGTGATATTAAACACATTAATCTATGGATGGATAACTGCACCTCCCAAAATAAAAATTGGCTGCTGTTTTCGTTTTTAGTGCAACTCATTAATAGCAACGTTACTGCAACTGAAACTATAACGTTTTATTATTTTGAACCAGGCCACACCTTCATGAGCTGTGATCAGTTCCATCATCAGGTTGAGCTATCAATGAAAAGGAAAGGAAAAATCTATGACTTCCACGATTTTGAAGATGCAGTATCTTCAGCCAACAACGGGAAAGTACTTGTGAAAGCTCTACAGCCAAATGACTTTTTGGACCTGCCTAACAATATTGTTTCAGACCGACGAATACAAAGTCATTCTCCGAGAGTGTATTTGAAAAATATAGTACAAGTCTGTTTCAAACGATCAAGCTATGATTTACATTATAAAAATGAGTTTTCGGAATCATATCACATATTGAAGTTTTTAAATGACAAATATTTGAAAAGCCCCCGGTTAACTTTGACATTTAGAACCCAACCTAAAGGCATTGAAGAGGATCGAAAGTCGAACATTTTTGAGAAATTGTCTTCAATTTTACCCGAACACAAAAAAATATTTTGGCAAAATTTGCCAATAACTAATATAGAGAATAATCCAAAGAAAAACAGTTCAAGAAATACTTTGTAAGCTAAATTCCTAAAGTTAATTGTGATCTCAAGAACTTAATGTGATTTTTTTAGTAAGTAAGAAAATTTGTGATAACATAATAATTGTTATATTTTGATACTATAAAAATAGTCTAATAATAGTCTAATAATTAGACAAGGAACATTATTTTGATAATTATTTACATTTGTATGGTACAAGTGCCTTTGCAGCAGATATGTGCTAACCTACTTTGCTAAGAATGTTATTTAGTTATATTTTCATACTAAAAGTATGTGAATTTTGTATGTATGTCTGTTTGTTTCTTACGACTGATTTAAAGTGCCATAACTAGTTGTTAATTATAAAATACATTTATGAATAAGTAAACAGACAAAACTGAATTCGTTCCATTTGTTACGTAACGTAAACTTTTTGCTAATAGGTGTATGCTTGAAGTTACTGATAAGTCTACTGATCTCAAATAGTTTTTATTTTGTGTATGTAAGTGGTATTTTTGTTAATTTGGTACGATTTTTAATTTTAATAAACGGTTAATACGGCGTAGCGTTTTTATTTCGTCAACTTATCATTTATCCACGCTAAGCTATAAAGAGGTTAACTACAAGTGAAATTTTCTTAACCCATGTTCAGCTAAGTAATGTTGCATAATTTCAAGGCATAAAAAAACATTTCTTGTTCACTTAGTTAGATAAACGTTAAAATTCCTTTGCCATTTTTTTATCTAGTATCGTAATGCTTTTTTCCACATCATTACTTGGTTGAAGAACAGTTAAGCGGCTTAACTTGTTTATACCTAAGTAATACTGAGTAATTTTTTAATAATGTTTCTGGTAGTGACAGTTATACGAAATTACTATGCTAAAAGTAAGTTACGGTATGGTTAGCCTTGTTTTAGTGTCGTAATTAGACCAATATTAGAAATAAAATGCTTAGCTTAATTAAAAAAAGAGGATTGTAGGTAATACATTAATAAACATATTTAATAGAAATTGATCCATTTGATAGGCCAGAAAATCAGCTAATTTTCTCTCTAAGACAGTCCCCTCTATCTTACATAGTTTCTTAGAGACATCAATTCCCGCGTTTTTTAACGATATCTCAAAATTGATTAGACGGGGTTAACCGTTTTTTAGCTTAAGTACGGCAGTATTGATGATTAAATATCGTTAAACCAAATTGTTTACTTTTTAATAAGGCAGGGATGTAGTGTATGCGATAGTGGCAGCACTGTCTCGTGTGCTCATGGGCAATGTTGCTACGCTGGTAACACCAGAGCCGTTGGCGGGAGTGAGAGTGGTGACAGTTGTGGTGTGTGCATTGTCGAGCCGGTGATACTTGCAAAAGAGTAAATATTAATGAACCTTACAGTTACGATCTTGTACCAAGTTTTAATATAACAGTTCAAGTGTCCAGGTGTGTTTCTTCTCTTCGCCGCACTCAACAAACTACAACGAATTACAACTAAATACAACTACTACGTGCAAGTGTATAAGCTATGCAGACCATCAGACACTTTTGCTCAAGTTACGTCGGTACGGTTTTGACAACAAATCCATAGAACTATTAGAATCTTACTTCAAAGTCATATGGATCAAACGTCAAGATAGGCGTACCCCAAGGATCAATCTTAGGACCTTTTCTCTTTTTGGTTTATGTCAATGTGCCTCGATCATATAAGGTAGGTCACCTTATATGATCGAGGCACACGCCGGCGTAGTATTGTTTGATACATCGTTAATATTCAAAGTAGATAAATAAATAAATGAAAATAATAATATTTTTATTCTTGTTACGCATTCCTAATCTATGGATATCGCTGCGTCAACTTCAACCTTAATAAAAATTGCACACGGCACTTGGAGACACAAAGTGCAACCTCAGCGCGACGCGAACATTGCGCAAGGCGCCTGGCGACACAGAGTGCACCATCAGCGGCACGTGCATCGATGTGACATCATTCGCACCGATCCCTAGAAACTGCTAATAATTTTGCATTCATATTTATTTCATACTTCGAAGGATTATCATTGTTTTTACTAGTTATAATTTCATTCTGTAAAATTACTTTATAATTAAATTTAATTGAATCAATTTAACGTGGCAATGCAGCCAGCCTTCTGGGTACTTTACCGGTCGGCGACGATGCGGATGAATTCCACGACGCATTAAAGAGACGCCAATAAAGAGATTTTCGATCTGTTAGAAGTCGGTGTCAACTTTCTGATGTGCGTGACCATAGATAATGCCATTAATGTAGGTTTAACGACTTGTTGAGGTAGGGGTGGCCTATCCTATTTTTTCCTATTTGGTTTTGAAGTCGGTTAAATTTTTTTAAAATCATTTACTTTTCCCTTTATAGTGGGCCAAGGTTTGCGTTCGTAATCCAAGTTTAATCAGTCCAGCATGCCATTAAGCACAGTTTTCGTCTTTTGGGAGCATTATACTCCCAATAAGTTAAGGGAACTGGAACTTTTATATGAAAGACGGCGAGTTGAACAGGTTGGTGATTTCGCAGATGGGGCTGCAGTTAGAATTTTACCAACGATCAAATTGGTGAATGACAACAACTGTAAGATGGTAGCTCAACTATTTTACTGAGGGTCTTGTCAACGGTGCAATGCGGATTGTGTGTACGTTTAGGTGGTCTGCTCTGCGTCGCGATCGGTCAGAATCCGAAGAGTTAAGATTTTATTAAATTCGACGATGATACTATTGGCACTTGATTGAAAAGTAGTGACCGCTCAGTTGCAATTGCAACAAAAGGCTATGGCGATGTGGAAAGAAGAATCCGTTAATCTTGAGCTGGGCTGTAACGGTTCATAAGCTTCAGGGCACCACATTAAATAAAGCGGTAATTGACTGGAGCCACCTGTCACCCCAGCAGAAGCAGGCCACGGCAGCAGCGCGCGTAGGCACGCCTCCCCATTCCGGGGACTAGCCCCCTGCTGAGGAGTGCCAGACCATAAGGGATGGCCCTGGGCCAGCCGAGGTGCAAGGGATATGTCGAAGACAACCTCACCTCCGGCTTAGCACTACGACCCTCAGTCGGCGTACGGTTTTAGTTGGTTCGAGTCCGACATAAACCGTTCCCTTTCGGCTCCGGCGCGGGAATCCGAGGGGATATCCGCACGATAAAAAAACCATAGATATACCCTTTTATAAACATACTTATTATTTTTATTAATTGAGGAATTGTCTCGGTTCCACTCTGAAATTTCGTGATTATCTTAAGAGTAGCACCAACTCTTACGAGTATCACATTAGCCCTACATACTACTTCCTAGTTTCCATCGATCAATTGCAGAACTGTCCCCTAACTCCTAACCGTTAAAGAGTTCTATAGCTACACTATCAACACAGCAACATCAGAAGTTGATTCAAGCATATCTCATCAGCAACACGTTAGCCCTATTTAGTAGTATACTACATACATATATATACGACAGTACTGCCATTGGTGGATGATAAATATTTAGTATACTAAATATTTATCATCCACCAATGGCAGTACTGTCTCCCAACTCCTAACCGTTAGAGAGTTCAGTAGCTTCATCATCAGCATAGAAGTATCAGATGTTGACACCCTGAGGCATATACCTGAGTAAGACATTATTACGTAACAAAAGCACCATGCGCAAACGTTAAGGAGTTCTGTAGCTTCACTATCAACACAGCAGCATCAGAAGTTGATTCAAGCATAACTCACAAGCAACATGTTAGCCCCACATACCGCTTCAGAGCATATGACCAAAAAGCAAAATGAGCACTTCAATCAAAATGTTCAATATGCAAAATGTTCAAAACGCAAGATGTGCAAAACGCAAAATGTTCAATATGCAAAATGTGCAAAACGAAAGATGTGCACCACAAGTAAAATGTGCAGAACGCAAAATGTGCAGAACGCAAAATGTACCTACAATAGATACTTAGGACATGTTCACAACATTTATGTTTTTTTTTAATTTGGTCATACTGTTGTCCCCAAGTGTGAAAAAAAATTTTCGTTGGTCCCAAGTGGTGATGATTGGAACTTTTTATTTCCCACTCGTTCCCTTTTTTTCCATTAGTCAAATCTCTCAGGAGCAGTAGGTCTTATTCCCTGAACGTATACTGTGTATTTTTGACTTTATTTCGGACGTCTATTCCTGTATTGGTTACTTCACGAAACGTCTACTTCCCTGAATGTCTACTCCTTGAATGTCTACTCCTTGAATGTCTACTCCCTGAATGTCTACTCCTAGAAAATGCCAAAGATAGTCAACCCCTCTCAGGAACATGTGGTCATCCTATATATATTTTTATATTTTATATGCAACATTGATGATAAAGTTTAGATCTCACTGAATAGTACTGGCACTTGAGACTTTCAGTGTCAATAAAATAATGTAATTTATTATTGTCTTTTAATGTCAGTGTCAATGAATAAGTGTTTTTTGTATGTAATATCATTGGTGTTTTGTATCTAATTCAGTTATTGACCAATAAAATTATTCACTAATGGATGAATTAATAATTATTGAAAAAAATCAAAAAGGCAAACCATCTTTATTAAACTTCGAGATTACATTTTAATTTACTTGTAGTAGCACGCGTGAGTGCTGCCATCGTACACAATTTTATAGCAACATTTAAAAAGAAAAACATGTTAGCTAACTTGAGGGTATCTCATACACGTTTTGTGTGGCGGCCATCGTGCACTT
This sequence comes from Eilema sororculum, assembly GCA_914829495.1. Taxonomy (NCBI): domain Eukaryota; kingdom Metazoa; phylum Arthropoda; class Insecta; order Lepidoptera; family Erebidae; genus Eilema; species Eilema sororculum. The sequence continues at coordinate 17,725,319 of OU618532.1, read as the reverse complement.
GTTTTTTCTTGTGTGTTAAAATATATTAGATTTATAGTGATAGTTTGTGTGATTTGTGTCGGAACAAGATGGGAAAGCGTAAACACTACTATGGTGATGAAGAGGAATACTTAAAACGAAAAATCAAGAAGCTAAACGCCAAAAGTCAAAGATTCGTCGCATACAATTCGACTTCCAGTAAACTTCAAAATCAACCGATTGGGATTATGGTGAGTACGACGACGATTTGTGGTGATATGATATGTGGACGAACATCCTTTATAAGTGCGATAGCATATTGAACTGGAGTCTCAATATCGAGTATGTTTCCGATAAACTCAGGTAGTTCCTCGCTAACATATTATCATTACTAAAAAATCATAACATAAATTCACGCCTGTATTCCCTGAAGGGGTAGGCAGAGGTGCTAGCACCCACATTTCACCAAGATTCACATTCCATATAAAGTCATAATGATGTTGTATAACTCCCTAGCTGAATCTTATAGCCAATACGGATTCAGAAGCTACGGTCGTACATACCTATAATACATATCTGCAAAGTATTATTAATCTACAGCGAAGAATTCTTCGCAAAAATGTATCAAAAAACATCAAACAGCGTATCAATGATAATGACAATGGTCTGTTTTAATATTGCAAGAGTGTGTACCCAAGTCAAGCGTTTGGTAGTTGAGAAAAATATTTTCTAACCCAAAGGAGGACGGCCAGAGTCGGCTATCTGCTGTGCAGCTTTTTCGTAGCAAAATGAAAATGGTTATAATCTTCTTTTATTGTGAAATAATATTGGGCACAATATTGTAGTATCAAGCGTACCCACATTGAAAAAGTATTTGGAAGTATTTAATATGATTGAGCACAATATGTTGTACATTCGTTATCAAAAAGTCAGTTAATGTTGCACACATAAAAATCTGTAGAAAGAATAAAATAAAACCTCCGACTAATAAAGAAAAATATAATTATCAAGATATTGTCAAAGACTGTAACACCCGTAAGTTATGATTATTTTTCATTCATTAGCAAAATATTTTTTATTTGACCCAAAATGTATGCCTAAAAATTAATTAAATTGAGAAATTATAAAGGGCATTGGTAGGTATTTTATTTTCTTACTCTAATAACACTCGACTACTGTTATGTCATTCGCTTGACGTGTGCGGCTGTTTTATTTCTCATTATTATTTGAATATTTCTTTTACAAAATGGATTGCGATAACTCTTACGACGACTCTGGCTTGCTTTTGGACCCTGTATGTTCTTTAGACGTTGACCCTGGCAATTCTTTGGATACTGCACCCGCTCTACATGAAGACTTACGCTTGAACATGGATAACCCGATTTCTACAGTCTGAATGTGGAATTTATACATTGCTTTAATTGTGGTGCTGATGTGACCCATAGTAGAAGACATATTCTAAACCTAGATGAAGGGCGACATATAATTCTAGAATGCATTGTACCCCAAATAATATACAATAAGGAATATTATTGTAACTGCATTGTTGGCCTAAGGACAGTGGATTGTTGCTCTCATATTATGTCTGTAATCTTGTACTTGGGTTGCCCAAGGTATGAAGTTGTAACTCCGCTAGCTAGGTTCCTCGGTAAAATACTTTTCATCCCTTCTATTCGAAAAATGTCACTTTACTGTCACTGTAGCGGGGCGCAAAATAGCTCTTTTCTGTTCAAGGCCAAGCAGCGGGCCGTAAAAGTGATTTGAATTTGGAACATTATCATTCATAGAAATCGAACTCAAATTGTACGGATTACTGGCTGGTACGCGTTGGCTGCACAGCGCGGGGTTACCTGTGCTAACTAAAAAAAAAACAAAGAGCGCCAATTACCTCTCTGTTCTTGTAATTAGTACATTACCTATTTAAGTTGTATTTTGCAAAATAATATGAGTTCTACTTCGAGTTAAGGAAGTGACAATGCATTAACTCTTGAAACAATTAGATATTATAGAAGCTAACAATGCCGTACAAAACTTGTTACGCCCGAAATCTCGGGAGAAATAAATTTTCTCATAGAAAGGGGATGAAAAGTAGAGTGTATAACTCGGGAGCAAATTATTTTTCCCTCGGGCGGTGTACTTTGAATCCCTCGCTGCGCTCAGGATTCTACGTTAGAATCCCTCGCTACGCTCGGGATTCTATTCTAGAATCCTTCGCTTTGCTCTTGATTCAAAGTAGCGCCTTCGCCGTAAAAATACTACTTTGCTCCCTTGTTATACAATCTACTATTATTGGTGTACGAAAGTGATGAAGAACATTAAATAAAAATATTCACGCAAAATCACATTTTTTTTCTTTTTTGAATTAGGTTCGTACTAAACCATTTATATTATCGGTTTATACATATCTTCAGTTACCAATTAGCAGTATTTTTATTTAAATAAAAAAATGCACACGCTTTAGCCGGAGCTCCATACAACGTGGCCGTCCTCCTTTTCGGCACAATCTAAGCCGTCCTGTATACACGCGGGCGGTGGCTCCAGGCATGTTGTGCGAGCCAAGCGGCGCGAATAATACCTACGGCGAACGAACGACTGCTTACTTACCTGGTTCCTCGACTTAATAACGCACTGCCCGCCCCCGGAATGCGCAATGTAGATACCTAACATTAAGCCTCATAGTGTCAAAAACAAACTCAAATCACGCTATCTAAACTCACTTCGTTATTGTTATGTAACACCTTAAGCATAGATATTAAGCCGCATAGGTTTTCTGTAATGCTTGTGTATCTTTGTTGTATACAAATTGTATAAACGATAAATGAATATAAGAAAAGGTGGATTTGCAAAATGAAGTGATGAAAAGTCGGTAGTCAATATAATAACATCCATGTCTGGAGTACAGCCCGCGAGGCTCGTACCATGACTAACTTTAGAGTGTTTTGAGTCAGTAATCAATATAATAACATCCATGTCTGGAGTACAGTCCGTGAGGCTGGTACCGTGACTAATTTTTTGGAGTGTTTTGAGTCGGTGATCAATATAATAACACCCGGTCTTGAGTACAGTCCGTGAGGCTGGTACCGTGACTAATTTTGAAGTGTTTTGAGTCAGTAATCAATGTAATAACATCCATGTCAGGAGTCCAGTCCGTGAGGCTGGTACCGTGACTAATTTTTTGGAGTGTTTTGAGTCGGTGATCAATATAATAACACCCAGTTCTTAAGTACAGTCCGTGAAGCTGGTACCGTGACTAATTTTGGAGTGTTTTGAGTCAGTAATCAATGTAATAACATCCATGTCAGGAGTCCAGTCCGTGAGGCTGGTACCGTGACTAATTTTTTTGAGTGTTTTGAGTCGGTGATCAATATAATAACACCCAGGTCTTGAGTACAGTCCGCGAGGCTGGTACCGTGACTAATTTTGGAGTGTTTTGAGTCAGTAATCAATGTAATAACATCCATGTCAAGAGTCCAGTCCGTGAGGCTGATACCGTGACTAACTTTGGAGTGTTTTGAGTCGGTGACCAATATTAACATCCATGTCTGGAGTCCAGTCCGTGAGGCTGGTACTGTGGCAAATTTTTGGAGTGTTTTGAGGCGGTGATCAATATAATAACATCCATGTCTGGAGTACAGTCCGTGAGGCTGGTACCGTGACTAACTTTGGAGTGTTTTGAGTCAGTAATAAATATAATAACATCCATGTCTGGAGTCCAGCCCGTGAGGCTGGTACTGTGGCAAATTTTTGGAGTGTTTTGAGGCGGTGATCAATATAATAACATACATGTCGGGAGTCCAGTCCGTGAGGCTGGTACCGTGACTAACTTTGGAGTGTTTTGAGTCTGTAATCAAATAATAACATCCATGTCTGGAGGACAATAGTACTATGATTAACTTTGGATTGTTTTTGAGTCATGTCCATCACGTTGGCTAGATTCATTTCATTTCATTTATTTATTCATTCGCTTATAATGTGGTACAATAACAGGTGGTAATATAAAATATAGTAACTATATCTAGTCCAAGCACATTCGCCACAAAGTTGGCATGCAAACTCAAATAATTTATACATAGCATAAAATTACTACATTAGACGAATATATGACACCATCTCATAATATAGACACGCTACCATGAGTTGCTTTCTTGGCTGTGATACGTTTCAGTGACAGCAACCTCATTTTGACAATTAGAAAAAATTACGGAACCACTAGTTTCATTGCTAATATCGCACTTTTTTGGATAATCATGTTTTCACTTGTTTCTTGAAATTTTTGATATTTCGCAATAACTTTTCTTCTGAACCCACCACTTCGCTTCATTTCTGTCCATTTTTTCAAATCCATTATGCTTTATTTCGAAAAATAGGTAAAAAATCTTTAGCCTCGTATTGCTTATTAGTTTCGATTTTGAAAATGCAAGATGCAGGATTAACTCAAGATTTCTTATCATTTTAAAGAGCAAAAGACTACTAATTACATACTATTACTATTGTAAGAGTCAGCGTCCTTGCTTTTCCAAGATCACTAGCACAGCGTGTTCAATAATGGCGTTAGTAAGACTACGAGTCTTGTACAAATCCTGACGACGCACTTCTGAAGAGCTGTTAGTCTTGGACAAGACTTTTTCAGAGTAGAAAACTTATCGTAAAGTTAAGGTCTTATATCTTGTTACCCTAGGACAAGTACTTGAAAATATCTTAATTTTTAATCTCTAATGCGCTTTCGAGGCTGTGTTTAGAAGATTATTGCTCTTGGCATTTGATAAGCACGATAAGTAGTGCAAAACTAAACCAGCTTACATTTACCAAAATTATTCTATGACTTTTTTAAGACTTTTTTATTATAACACGCATTTCTTAAGAGAATTTTGCTAGTTGGGTAGAGACAATGAGGATCAGATCAGAGCCAATCCGCAGCACAATAATTTTAAAATTTTGGATAATGACCGAGAGATATTACGAGTATCTTTTCATCAGGGCAGCGAACTTGAAGAATTATCACGTGGTCATTATTATCAGGGATTGAACATTTTATTACTATTTTTGACAAGGGCATCGTTACATGACAAACCTATATTGCAGTTGCAATAATGAAATCAAGTTATTCCTATTATTTATTTGATTCGCACTCGAGAGGACCGAAATGTTTTGTTGCGCCCACTAGAGGTACTTCCATGCTTACGAAATTTCAAAATCAAGGAGCATTATGTCAACATCTTGCAGTAGTGCTGGATAGTATAATAACTAAAAATTTTGAAATAAACTTAATTATTAAGATAACAAAAAACCCGACTGCAAAGTAAAAATACAACTGAAAAGCAAAAAAACAAGCTCTACATTTCTTTTGTGACTTTATTTAGCTACTTATTTTGTGTTATTTCGAGGAATTTCCATTTCAATACCATTTTGCCTATTTGTTATTGAAAATTAGTCACCAAGGTACATACACCTACCTAATTGCAAACTTTACTTGCTAGCCGGTACACCTGCTAGGGCACGCCGTAATAGCGGCGGTAAGACCCATCATGGAGGAGTGGCTAGAGAGGCCACACGGCAGCCTCTCGTACCGGCTGACGCAGGTGATTACCGGACACGGGTGTTTCGGGAGTTACCTGTGTCGGATCCGGAAGGAGCCAACGTCCGAGTGCCATCACTGTGATGCGAGCGAGGACACGGAGCTGCACACGCTGACCGAGTGCCCGGCGTGGGACACGCCGAGGCGGGTCCTAGTGGCGGCTCTAGGGGTGGGAGTCCTCACACTCGTCACATTGCTCACAGCGATGGTACGATGCGCAAACGCTTGGGGTGCGGCCGCCTCCTTCTGCGAGCAAGTAATGCTCGAGAAGGAGGCGGCCGGTCGGGTCCGGACCAGACTCCGGGCCCGGGAAGCCCGTGCAGAGCGAAGGCGAACCGGACGTCGGAGGTCGCAGAACGACCTCCGTCCTCCATGAGCGCTGGCCTGGGGGTGACCGGTGGAGCCGCCTGTCACCCTAGCAGAAGCAGGCCGCGGCGGCGGCGCAAAGTGCGCCTCCCCGTAACCGGGGCTAGATGGGGACATTTTGGTCCCCACAACCCGAAGGGGGCCATCTCGAAAGAGATGGTCCTGGGTCTGCTGGGGTGCGAGAGATATGCTTTTGGCAATCTCACCTCCGGCAGCCAAGGACCCAAGACGGCGTGCGTTTTAGTCGGTTCGAGTCCGACATAACCGCCTCCACCGGCTCCGTGGGGGTGGTATCCGTGGGGATTTTTCGCACGATAAAAAAAAAAAAAAAAAAAAAAAAAAAAGCCGGTACACCTGCTGAGTAAGTAACACAGTGTCCTCTTGGGGACTATAACATCGTATAATTATGTCTTCCCGTGGTTAAGAAGGGGAATGAGGAATAGGGCAGATCTCCATCTGACAGTAAACACCTATCATAATCACAGTAAGTTAATACTGTCACGCCATATCATTATTTACACCAATTTACATAGTTCATCCAGTGTATATCGTCGACTCTGCTAGTGAATGTCGAAGTTTAAAATGTCGACGTATGTTAGTTCTAAAGTACAGGATCTCGATGTACGCCAGTTCGAAAGTTATACTAAGCTGTAGCGAAGTATGTAAGGCCGACGTATCGTTAGTTCGAAAGCATACGAGTTCGATGTACGCCAGTTCTAAAGTTCACTGCAGCGAAGTATGAAATGCCTCCCTACTGTTAGTGGTACTCCTACAACATTTTTAGCAAATTTGTGTAAAAATAAATGTACTTCATTTCTCATAAAGGGACAAACACGGATATTAGTAATTGTTTGTACCTATTATTATGATAAATATATTTAAGCGGAAGTTTAACTCAACAATGATAAATAACACTATGTATTTACTATTTTACATTACAAATAGACAGTGCATTTTAAAAACATTTAGTTTACCAGGTACTTATATTCACTGCAAAATTATAGAAATTATGTGGGTAGATAGTATTTTCCCAAGTGTCATTTAATGAATTTGTTGTTCTGCAACACTCATATCGCTTCATCATATTAAGTCATTCGTAAAAATGGAGAACAATAAATGTGAGTTTGTTATGTCGCATAAAAATAATAAGCTTTTGTTTCTTGATGTTTTGTTTCTTGGAAATTGAAAGAATTAATGCTAATATAAAGAAACGTAAATCCAAAAAATCATGCCATATCCTAAAAATCAGAGAACAGTTATTAAAGAAGGATAACGTAGATTTGAAAGAATACATAAGTGGTCTTGCGTACATTGCGTATATGAAGATTTAATTTTATATTATACAAAACTAAATTAAGTTAAATTACTAATATACTATAGGTACTATAATACATATTTAATCTAATACATATTTAATGTTATAATAACATTATGTTATGTAACGCAGCAAGCGTTTTTTCGGTTTTTAATAATTTAAAGATATATATATTTAATTTATGAATGTGTTTTATTTATTACCTATTACAATTGTTCCAATAGCGATAGTGTCGATATCGAACTTGGTGCGAATACTCCTATTGGACTCGTATGCTTTCTAACTAACAGTAGGGAGGCATTTCATACTTCGCTGCAGTGAACTTTAGAACTGGCGTACATCGAACTCGTATGCTTTCGAACTAACGATACGTCGGCCTTGCATACTTCGCTGCAGTGAACTTTCGAACTGGCGTACATCGAGATCCTGTACTTTAGAACTAACATACGTCGACATTTTGAACTTCGACATTCAGTAGCGGAGTCGCAAGAACTTATGAGCAATACCTAATTACTTTGAACAAAACGGATAAATAATACGAATTATATAGTTCCATCCATTCACCCAACAGCTAATTATGACAGCCGTCATATTACGGTAACGATACTCCATCACTCAAAATGCTGCAAAAATCAAACAAACACCAAACTGTCAAGTATCCTACGTATGCCACAGCTAGTTCCGTTTACAAGAGAGCGACTACGGTTTACAATGCTCATGACAGCCCAACTACCGTAAGCGTAGTCACGTGGTCCTAAAACGACTCTCGTGTACAGTATATGACTCTCGTGTAAAAACTCACAGTAGACCTACTGTTCCGTCTGCCACTACCACATCTAACGTAGCGTGATCATTTATGATGTCTACGTTGATGATTTGCTTACCGGCGATAGTGATTTTGAAACCGCTAAGTTCATTCGAGTCGAGGTCACGAAAGCGCTTGCGTCAGCATGTATGCCACTGAGGAAATGGAAGTCTAACGACGCTCAGTTGGTGGCGGATGTTCCTACATCTGACAGCTTGACCACCTCAATTGGATCTGACCAGCCTGACAAGCTGCTTGGCCTCGGTTGGCATGCCAGTTCTGATGAGTTGGGGTTTCCATTAAATTTTGCAAAATCTTCAACAGGTTATACAAAGAGTGATTTGTTATCGGTAATTGCACGTATTTTTGATCCCTTGGGTTTACTATGCCCTATTGTAGTCACCATGAAGGTTTTGTTACAAAAAATGTGGTTGGATAGGTTGTCGTGGGATCAGCCACTCCCCGATGAGATAAGTAAACAGTGGGATATTATTATTAATATTGCAATGTTGAAGTCTCCCACCAACAAAAAAATCAGGTTCAGTTGCATTGTTGGCCCCCTTATTGTAAACTATCTGTATAGTATTCTTAAGAAATATATCTAGGTAGTCTTGGTTCATAGGAGAGGGGATATAAACGACGCAAATGTGTATTAAGCTCTTACCAATTTTTAGACTCAGCCAAAGATCTCATGGTGATTCTGATTATGATTTGATGATTATGGTTCCTCTTGTCATACCTTTTCTGATTAAAGGTAGCCATAACTCAGCTAGATTAGCGTAGATATCCTGACCCCACAATGGCCTTTGGTCAGTCGCCTCACCGATTGCCGTTGACATTTCTGGATTCAGCGGTGGTTTCTGGGGCTGCTGGGGCTGAGAGCACTACCTGCAGTGGCGCTGACTGTAGCGGCTCTGGCTGCAGCGGGTCTACCTGCAGTGGTGAAGGCGGTAGTTCATCTGTCTGACGGGAGCCTGCCTTTTCGCCGAAAATTGTTTGGCCGATTATCACTTGCCAACCAACGTTTTGCCTATTTTTTACTTTGACGACTAACGATTGTCAAAGTTTTGTATGACAACGTTTTATTTGGTAGAATTATTGTAAAGCTGATTATTGTAATGACAAAAAACGTTTGGGGCATTTATCTTTTGTCAAAATATTTTTTATTCAGTACAAATATATGTTTACTGTTTTTTAGTTGAAATTAGTTTATGAAACTTTCTCTTTGTACTAAAGTAACTTCTAACTTAATTATAATATGGCACAAATGCAGAAGTATATTAATTACTTGAGGAAAGATGAACTTTGTAACGAGCTTTCTTATATGGGCATTACAGCGGATCCAGAGGCTGCGGTCGTCGGTCTGCGTGGTGAACTGCGAACGGCGCACCGGCTCGTCCGGAGGGGTAGCATCAAGGCCAGTATCGCAACGCCCACTGTCGCTTCCGCTAAACTTTCGATCTGCGAGCCCAAAGTTCTCGAGTTGGAGGAATTAATCTCTTCAGGTGATTTCGTTTCTAATAAGAATGTTCGCACTAGGGCTGCTGTAAGAGCAAATTATCTCCTAACTAGGTTGGCTCGTTGTGGCTTAGACTGTCCGGAACTCAGAGGAATTCGCAATAGGCTTGTTAAGATAGTGTCTGTATCTGAACCCGACAGTGACTCAGAATCTGAAGGGTCAGATAACAATGATGACCCCGTGAACCGTGACCAGATAGGTTATACTTCACCTGCATTGAGAAAGGATTGCTCGATACGCAATAGTTCACATGACCTTAATCCTGCTAGTGACAATATAATTTATAGGGAACGCCCTATCAATTTGAACTCTTTTAATTTAAGATATGATGGCTCTTCTTGTGTGCGCGTCTTCATTGAGAGATTGGAGGAGCTTAGAACTGCCCGGGAGGTCAGTAAGTCTAAGGTTCTTCTGGCGTTTTCTGATCTGTTAGACGGACCAGCTTTGTTTTTGGTTCCGCACTAACAAAGCCAACTTTACCTCATATGAGGATTTAATCAAGGAGCTTCGGGAAACTTTTGACATACCCGACTATGACTACCGTCTCCGCAATGAAATCAGACAGCGTACACAAGCCCGCTCCGAGTCTCTAGTGAGTTATATTTCCACTATGTTGGCCATGTTCTCTAGATTGTCTTGTAAAATGCCCAGTGAAGAACAACTGGACATTCTTATGCATAACATAAGGCCTGACTACATGAAGGAATTAGCCCTTCATGAAGTCAACTCAATCGATGATCTGAAACGGTTGGGAAAGCGTTTGGAGCTTGCACGTACTAGGGCAGATGCGTTCCATGAACCAATACTCGACAAATTTGAGATCTCATCAGACTTACATCAGCAGAAATGCAAGACCGTGCAGAAGCCTGCAAAGCAGGTCTCTGCTGTGGACAGCTCGCTGGCCGCGAGCGAACGGAAATGCTTCCGGTGCGGTGAGAGCGGTCACACTGCATATGGCTGTCCGCAATCTAAGGAGGTGGTGTGTTTCCGGTGTGGTCTCAAAGGAGTCAAGTCGCCTGAATGCCCCCAATGTTCTTCCAAGTCAAAAAACGCGTAGGCCAGGGCCTTATTAGGAAATTTGAAATTAACTCCGTATCTGAGTCCTCTTCTGATAAGGACCTGTTTTCTAAACGGTTTAATGATGTTAGACCGTACTTAGTAGTTAAGGTTTTGAAGCTGAATGTTTTAGGTCTTCTTGATTCTGGTGCCTCCTGCTCAGTGCTAGGAAAGGGTGCGCACCACAACTTTTTAGAACTAGGGTTTGAGCTGGAAAGCATCAACCCAAATTTTCATATCACAACTGCCGACAGTTCGTACTTGAAGTGTTTGGGTTGTATCTCTTTGCCTCTTGAGTACAATTCGGTTATCCGAGTAATTAAGTTTTATGTGGTTCCAGAAATAACTACATCCATGATTTTTGGTGTAGATTTTTGGCAACAGTTTCAGTTAGGTGATAAAGTGATTTCACAAAATATTAGTTTAGATAAATTTAGCGATACCAACCCAATAGAGTCTTTGTCTCTTAATAATGGTCTTGAAGATTACAACAACTTAACTGATAATCAGAGGTGTGTAATAAACAAGATCATTGATAAATTTGATTCTTTGAACACGGATAAGGTGGGCTTAGGTAGGACAACGCTTGTGCATCATGTCATAGACACTGGAATGGAAGGTGCTAGAAAATTCTATTAGATCACACTCGCCTATGATTTTTGTTCCCATAGAATGAATCCTTGACAGGAAGTCATAACAGATGTCCTAGAAAGGTCTATGCACAGATTATATATTAGATTATTATTCGATAAATATATTAAACCGCCATCTAGTGTCGGAAGGACAAGAAAATAAATTTCACTTCCCTATAAAAATGGATAGGTGTCGCTACTTGTTCCGAAAACGGAATTAATAACGTTACAGGCCAGACAACTTTTAGACGAATAACGTTTCGTCTGTGTAACAGTGCCCTTTCGTACATTGACATAATGTTAAAAAAAATCAATTTATGTGTAATAAGTATAGCAACAGAAATCTACGTAGGTTAGGTTAGGTTCAATTTGCAAATTTTCAAAGTTCAGGTGAACTCAAAAGGAATAGGTTAGGTTAAGTTAGTATGCTGATAAACAATGCACGAGCCGAGTGCAGCGGCCGGCGAAGTGCGGGCACCAAATCGCTTTTATTTCACTACATACGGCATTTAAATATGCTACATCGGTATAAACCACTACATGAATATTACGCTAACTAAAGCACTTGAAAGTTGGCATTTTGAAAAATGTCATTCTAAAAGGAAGACCAAACGTAAAATTGGCAACTGTGAGGTTGGGTAATAAAAACAAAATTATACCACAAGTTGGCAAATGATTATTCTGCGAAATAAAACTCTGCGAAACGTTAGTTGGCAAGTGAAAATCGGCTGAACAATTTTCGGCGACAAGGCAGAGATCTCTGTCTGACACTCTCCGAGTAACGCATCATTTAGTCCCACATTTTCATTAAGTGGTTTTATTTTTCCCCACGTCTCGTTTTCGTTTCTTAGAACGATAACAAAAGCGACCATTACGCACTTACGGACAGAACCTACACAAGATAACCTACATTATGCAATGTAGCAATGATATTTTTAATAAAGTGTCTCGTTCGCTTACGAATCTATGGCATGTTTGTATATTCATTTGTTCCCACATAGCTCCTCAACTTCTTATTAGAAATGGACAAATGAGGTATCGTTACAAACGGCTTGATCGTCCGATGGTTATAGGCTATGTGATATGGCGCTGGACGTAATTGTACCGTCGAAGTTCGAAAAAATGCTTCTTTGTGATTACATTGATGAAAATAAGAATTTCAGAATATTGGTGTTTTGTAATAATAATATGCAAACAATTTTTTTAAATAATACCAAATTAAATTAATATATATTATATATATATATATATATATATATATTTAATTAATATATTATATATATATATATATATATATATATATATATATATTTATATATATCGAGGGTTGGGTGTTAAAAAAGCGAAATTAGTTTTATTAGCCCACTAGGATCAGAATTTTTTGCTCTTCCTAGTGATGTTTCCAGATAGCCCTATTTTAGAGTGTAACATAGTAATGTACTAACCAAATAACCCAGTATGTGCATTACTAAAAAATAATTTTAGTTGAAAATACTCTAAAGCTAGTTATACTTAAACATTTCAAATTTTGTTTTACGAGAGAACCCGATAAAATGTATTTATTGGTATTGAAATCTTAAGGATAACCACGTTAATCACACTAATACAAAAGATAAAAGCACATAATTTTATGTAACGGATTTTAACACGAGAAGTAATTCAATACAAAACAAAAAAATCGAAAATTAAAACCAGTATAAATGAATTAATGGGTTTTAGCTCTAGATGATTTATCATGAATACACGTAATACGAAAATATAAAATACAATAAAATATATTTATTGGCATTTTATATCTGAACTATAGCGTAAAAAAGAATGGTTGTCAACGTAAAACAAGGTAAATATTTTTTTATTTCCTATGAAATGTATAATAGGTAAGGTTATAACCTCCGCTTATACCCCGAGAGAGTCTCACTACGCAACACCGTGTCCTTGTCATGGACCTCCGCGTAAAACCCAAAGGTAAACGGGTTGAGCGCGGCCAACGCAGAACCAAGTGGTGGCTGCTTGATGAAGCCAAGTCCCAGAGTTTCGTCTCAGCTATCGGTGGGTTAATATATATATAAGTGCGTTATAATATGCTATAAGTGCGCTAATGCTGTAGACGAACCCGTGCAAGATTGCTGAGACGAGATTCAGGCAGTTAATCTTGAGGCGGGGAAGGCAGTGCTCGGCACGCCCAAGGGTGGACGCAAGTGTGACAAGGACACCTGGTGGTTGAACGACACAGTCCAGAAGGAGATCAGGGTGAAGAAAGCCCTCTTTAGAAAGTGGCAAGCGTCCAAATCTCCCGAAGACCACGACAAGTACAAACGGATAATAATAAACGTTAATAATGAACGCGCCACTAGGAGAGCCGTAGACAGGGCCAGACGAGACCACTTGCAACCGCTATACATCAAGTTGGAATCGTTTGAGGGACAAAAGCTCATCTATAAGTTGGCGCGCTCCAGGGCTGAAGCGGCGCAGGCTATAACCAAGTGCCGCTGCATCAAAGGCCCTAGGGGCAATCTGTTGTACGAGGAAGTCGCGGTGAAGGAGAGATGGCGCTCATACTTCCATGAGCTGCTGAATAAGCAGCATCAAGAGGTGCAGCCACCAGAACTCCCTCCAAATCAAGGACTAGATAGATAGATAGATAGATAACTCTTTATTGTACACCAGTAAATTTAGTGCCGCCGATAACGCCTGCAGAAGTCCAGACTGTCATTCGTCGCATGAAAGAAAAAGAAAAGAAAGAAAGAGGGGCCCGTGGTGTGGGCATCCTCGGTAACCTTTATAACCGTGTCCTCCTCACCGGTAAAATCCCAAACCAGTGGAGGCTGAGTGTCATTACGCCAGTCTTCAAGGGCGGTCTTCGGTGAAGGAGTGTGGTAGTTACCGAGGTATAAAGATAATGTCCACCATGAAAGACCATGAAGCTTTACGAGCGGATAATCGATTCCCGGATCCAATAGAAGAGTACCCTCTCGGAGTGTCAGTATGGGTTCCACTCCGTACACGGGACTATGGATCCGGCGTTCGCCCTAAGGATCGTCGCGGAGAGATACAGGGCGAGGAACACGCCCCTGCACTTTCTATTCCTTGACATGCAGAAAGCCTTCGACTGTGTGCCTCGCGCGATGATCTTGTGGGCATTGAGGTCCAAAGGAGTCCCAGAGGCTTACATCGACACGGAAAACCTTCCCCACCACCGTCGGGGTACACCAAGGATCCGTAGTTAGTCCCATGCCTGTTCACCTTGGTATTAGACGTTTTGTCGGACAGCATCGGAGACTCACATGAGGAGCCTCCGTGGTTGCTTATGTATGCTGATGACACTGCGCTGATGGACGCAGACAGGAACAGATTGGTTTGACGTGTGAAAGTGTGGAAGGAGGCACTTGAGAACGGCGCCGGTCTGAAGCTTAATGTGGCGAAGACTGAATATTTGGCGTTAAACTCCACAGATCCCATACCCGTCCGCATAGGTGATCACTTGGTCGAGCGCACGGATCAGGTTAAGTACCTGGGATCTGTACTTCACGTTTCTGGTGACATCGACTACGACGTCAAGGCACGTATTGCCGCCGCGTGGGCTAAGTGGCGGGAAATGACTGGCGTCACATGCGATGCTAAAATGCCAGTTAGGCTGAAGGGGCAGGTCTATAAAACGATCATTAGACCTGTCCTCTGACACGGCTGTGACTCGTGGACGGAGATAAAAATGCTGCGGTGTATGTGTGGAGTCACGCGTAAAGATCGCGAGCGGAACTCTCGCATCCGCGGCAGCCTTCATGTCCGTGACATCGCAGATAAAATGCAAGAGAGCCGCCTCCGCTGGTGTGGCACCGTCATGCGGCAACCGCCCAGCTACGTGGGTAACAAATGCCTGGCAATGGCGCCCCCACCGGGTTCAGGTAGGTAAGGTAAGGTAGGTAAGGGGTAGGCCCAAGAAGTGCTGGCTTGGCGTCGTGGAGGGTGACATGCGTGCAAACGATCTCACTACCTTGGACGCCCAAAATCATGTGAAGTAGAGGAGGAAGAGCCGGAAGGCGGACCCTGACCTCCGAGGGTCCCGTGGCCTCGAATGCAATCAGGACTAACGTCTTTATACGGATGATGATGATGAGACATTTTTAGTACCACTCAAAACACACCTAAAACGAGGGTAAAAGCGATTTTCAACCAACGTGCAACTATCAGAACAGCTGGAGCAATTATACCAAAGATAGATACCGATCAGTATTGTCAAAAAAAAAAAGATCTAGGAACGATGTGCAAAAAAGAAATCATTCCCGAGGAATTTCATGGGTGGATCCACAGCCTGAAAACATATCTGAATCTAAAAGCGACAGTTATTACCTATAATAAAAGGATTATCGTGATTCACTTGATTTTTGTTCAAATAATAAAGCTAATAATTAATAAAAACATAATTTTAATTTTGGGGTAAAACCCAATAAGTCAGCCCCCTAATTTACTAATTACAATTTTATGCAAAAGTTTATTATTAAACATGACAAAAATCATAAAATATAGTATTATGGATATATAATTTTTCTAAGTTACTAAGTAATTTGCATCAATGTATTATATTTACCTATTTTTTATTGCCAGCAAACCTTAACATCGATTATCTCGAAAGTTAATTTTTCGCATTTAACGGGTTTGAACACTCAACCCTCGATATATATATTTTGATTCAACGGTTGCCATGTGGGGGGACCTTGCCTTGATCCGATAATATAACGGAGTGTTTAACCAATTAGGGTTCGCCGACATGGCAACCGTTTAATCAAAATATGACTAGGTATATGTAAAGTTAAAAGGCAAACTCCATTTATTTTCAACTTATTGGAGGTAATATTTAAAAAAAATCTTTGTATTCACAACAATCTCGAAAGACATCGTATAGTAACGTTTCACGACAGCTTACCAATTGGTGACATTGCCAGACGTATTGGTGTTGCTCGAAATACCGGTACTCTTTGGATCAATAATAGTGGGACAGCGAAGGTCATGTAAATCTATTTCGAAAAACAGGTCGACCGACTGTTACATCTGCTTCTACACGTAACGAAATTGTTAGAAGGACAAGACACAACAGGTTCACTGCAGTCGCAAACATGGCTACTCAGTTTAATATATTAAGGTCAACAGTCCATAGTGTATAATATATAAATTAAAGCAGGAGTACATCACCGTAAACCAAACAAAAAGCTTGCTCTGACTGCAATACACAAGGAAGAACGGTTGAGATTTACACGAAACTATCTAGACTTCAATTTTGAGAATATCATGTTCAGTGATAAAAAAAAAAATTACGTGATTTTAGATGGAAGTGGAAGGTGGTTATGGCGAATTTTTACCAAATGGTATCTAAGAAATATTGTCAATGTTCATACAAGTGGAAGAATAAACCTTGGATTTTGGGGCTGACTGTCGTCTGCTGGGCCTGGAGAATTAACAAAATTGGTGGACGATTAAATGCTTAAGGCTACGTTGATATTATGGAAGATGTTTTGATACCAACTGTTAGAAATTGTTATCCTGGCACCGCCGTACCATTTAATTTTGTTTATGACAATTCACTACAAGTAACGAAATTGTTAGAAGGACAAGACACAACAGGTTCACTGCAGTCGCAAACATGGCTACTCAGTTTAATATATTAAGGTCAACAGTCCATAGTGTATAATATATAAATTAAAGCAGGAGTACATCACCGTAAACCAACCAAAAAGCTTGCTCTGACTGCAATACACAAGGAAGAACGGTTGAGATTTACACGAAACTATCTAGACTTAAATTTTGAGAATATCATGTTCAGTGATAAAAAAAAAAATTACGTGATTTTAGATGGAAGTGGAAGGTGGTTATGGCGAATTTTTACCAAATGGTATCTAAGAAATATTGTCAATGTTCATACAAGTGGAAGAATAAACCTTGGATTTTGGGGCTGACTGTCGTCTGCTGGGCCTGGATAATTAACAAAATTGGTGGACGATTAAATGCTTAAGGCTACGTTGATATTATGGAAGATGTTTTGATACCAACTGTTAGAAATTGTTATCCTGGCACCGCCGTACCATTTAATTTTGTTTATGACAATTCACCTGTACACATTGCAAGATTGACCAGAGAATGGTTTAGGGAGCACAACAACGAAATTATTGCTTTGCCATTTCCACCTAAATCTCTGGACATTAATCCAATTGAAAACATGTGGGGTGCAAAATTTGGATCCGTCAACTCCTCTCACTACATGCATGTATTCGAGTTATGGGAATACTATAAAGGAATGTATAATGTCAGAAAGACGCCATTCATAACCTTAACTTTAATTATGTGATTTGGAAACCAAGTGGAAAGTTTTTTTAGCTACAATGTCGTGGTTATTTCAAATTACCATTTTTATATTATAGCATCAGTTGTGAAAATAAACTTTAAGGGATGGCTCATATCTGACGGAACATGCGTCGCGTATTATCGGTCGCGTAACGCCAGAACAGACAAATGAATAGAAAAACACTTGAACGTTCACACTCAACCGATGCTACGTTAGTGCGTCGAGTGTTTTAGAAAGAGCTAAGCTATGCATATTGAGTCTGCATATTTACGTTGAATATAGACGTGAAGTGCGAAATCAAATTTCTATCAAAGTGATCAAAATGAAACTTGTAGAATCGAATACTAAAATTGGATTTTTGGGATTCGTCGCATGTATAGAAAGTCTAAAATATCTTTACTCCACTTTAGTCGACGGACAACGTTTGAAATACATTGCAACCTACAGGTTATCACAAGACCACATAGAAATGTTTTTTGGTGATATCAGACTTCAAGGACGCTATAAAAATAATCCAAACTTGTCACGACAGGTAATCTCAGTCGGCGCCGAGTACAACAGTGAGGCGGACGTGTACCATCGGTAAGTACTTTGGATTAGCTGCTTTAGCTAAATGTTGCGCTCGTGGAGCATATGATTATCTTTTGTGTAACTTTCATCGGAACACATCAAGTTTGATTAGTACCTATTTATTAGTAGTTGTTTGAATTTCATAGTTTTATTATGTGTTTTAGGGTCTGAAAATCATGGTACGGAATAGATCCTTAGCTGAAAATGAAATAGTAAATGAGCTTTACGATGAAGGTGATGGTGATATGCTACATGTTGCTGAGGATAGTGATAGTGAAGAGGAGGATCACTTGAGTGAGGATGACGTTCAGAGTGACGTGGAAAACGGGTTCCAGGACTCAATTAATAATGAAGCTGTAAATGTAAGTGCCATATTTCCTAATGAAGTTACTGCCACGTGGATCATCTGAGATTCCGGTGATACCGACGGTTGCCGTTTCACGAACAAATTATTATTATTGGGCGAATTATCATACCGAACAAGAGGGTACTGAAAGGAAAAACAAACATTGTTGGACTACGTCAAAAGGGGAGAGACGAGCTAGGACATCAACGATAAATATCGTTCGATCTGCCCGAGTACCCACAAGGATCTGTAGGAATATTGTTGATCCAGTATTATGCTACGACCTCTTTATCACAGAGGAAATTGTCGATGAAATCGTTAAGTGAACTAAAATCGAAATATCCCACAAACGGTGAAAAAGTATGACAAGTGCGATGTTTGCTAACACATGTGTTAGTGAGTTCAGAGCTCTATTTGGTGTATTGATACTCACAGCTGTAATGAAAGACAACCTCTCGTCTGATGAACTATTTGATACATCTTTCTCGGGCTCCAGTTATGTAGCGGCAATGAGTTGAGACAGATTTGACTTCATACTCGTAATAAGATGTCTAAGGATGGATGACAAAACTTTACGCCTAGCTCTTCGCCAAGAAGATCCTTTCATACTCATCAGAAAAGTTTGGGAACTGTAAATAACTCAATGTAAAATTAACTATACACCTAACTCTTGACGAGCATTTACTGGGAATTCGTGGTCGTTGCCCGATTCGTATGTTACGCCAGCGTTGTATAGGCAATCTGCTGACGAAGATAAGACTTCGATATATTCTTAATGATGAATTCTTGCGCAATTCGCGACACTAGGCAGAAACGCTGAATAGGCAACCGGACGCAGACATGACCTGGATATATTCCAGTTAACATGTTGTATCCACTGAACGTATCAGATGGACAACTCACCGGCTGACCCAGCAGAGAGATGCACGAGCTCTTTGATATCCCAGGGCGCCTTTTTGTCAGAGGAGATATGTGTGCGTGCGTGTGGGAATACTGGGGGAGACTTCAGAGAAACCACTATTACCTCTGTTGTACATACATATATTAGAAAAATAAGATTATACACAAAGAGTTTACAGAAAATAGAATTAGATAGATATACAAGAATGGGTGTGTCTTCACCAGCAACACCACGGTGACCTGGATGCAGAAGGTAGCCAGAGTGTTACGGCTAGTAGTTATAGAATGCGTCGGTCAAATCACCGAAGATGCAGTTATTTCTTGCAGATTGAAATGGAGGTGGCTACATATACGAAAGATAAAAGAAAAATACGTGACCCCGGTTGTTGGCCTGCTCGGCATCTGCACACGTCTCTTGCCGCAGTCTCGACCAGCCAAGATGCTTCACGTCGAGGTTACAGGCTTGCGCCGACAGCGGTTAGGAACTCGGCCATAAAACACGCTGAGATGGATTTTGAGGACCAAGGTGGCCTTTAATCCCGAACTAGGAACCCACGAAGATGGGCAACACGAATGTAACTGAGTCTAATATTACACAGTGTCGAGGTACCGGAGGTCACGAACACCGAGGGCAAAAAAAGGTCTTGCCTGCAGCCGTGTCCTCGGTTTTATACTCCTTTAGTTGGAATTTTCTCGAAAGTACAGATGAGATGACATTAGAGAAGTCAAAAACTCTCTCATCACTGTGAAATAACCGACAAAAGTCGGGACACAACTCTGCTGGATATATGTGACAGCAAACTTGACACCTTAGCTACCTAACTATTATGCTTTTCTCCGTCATTACTGCAATTTCTGAACGAAAGAAATTTGAACCACTTTAATTTAAATGAGGAACTTAAATGAGGAAATTTAATTTTATCCTAAATAGGATAGCCTATAATTAAACAATTAATTTTCCCATCCAGGTGCGATGAGTATTTCTAGTTCTTAAAAGACAAAAATTAAACCATGAAAGAAAATCGAACGCCATCTTGTGAGTGCGAAGTGAGCTAGCACAAAAGATGCTTACAAAGACTGATATGGTTAAAGTCCCACTGAGGTGGCAACAGGTGGCGCTAGTAAAAATCAATTCACAGTAAATAAAATTTACTGTTACAATGTTACATGCGCCATTCGCGACACGAGGCAGAAATGCTGAATAGGCAACGGCAGGAATCGCGCCATGAAAGCGTCACTTCTGATACAGCATTGATCGGAGCAATAGGTTTAGCTACCCATTAGTATTTTAATTGTAATAAGTTTACTTAAAATAAATCATTTTTTTTAATTTAAATTGGTTTTTTTAGTGCTCCGGCCGCAGCCTTCGTAATTGGCGCAGTCGGTAGGATACTCGAGGTTAGCAAGGATATTCTCGTATCGATATTCTATCGCTACCATGCGTGAGCGATCGCGGCTAATCAAACTATCAAGCCCATCGAGTGTCCTGAACCTAACGATTGCAGCTGGGAGAGAACGGGATCCAGATATAAACCCCAGAAACCGATATGAAGTTCATTGTGAGTACATTTGAATCGTTCCCTGTGTTGCTTCCTGTGAACTTCTATTATTATATCCTTCACAATTTTCCACCCTAGGAATTTAGGTGTTCGTAGGTCTACATTGCGTAGACCGAGTCGTAGGCAATTATGAGTAGATTTAAATAGAGATATTGATTTAGGTTTAGATATATTATTTGAGGAACCCATAATTGCGCACGACCCAGATACAATTCATAAGGCACTGCGCCTTGTCCCAGAGTTCGATGGGAACCCCAACATCCTCATTAGGTTTATTAAGTTGTGTGACCAAATAGTCGCTACTTATCTGAGTAACGCTCCAGGTAGTGAATTAGGAAATTTTTGTGTAATAAACGGGATATTAAATGAGGTCACAGGTCCCGCGGTAAGTCGAATTAACTCAAATGGCATCCCGGATAGTTGGATAGGCATGAGAAATACTTTGATATAATGAATACTGAATAATGAATACTTTGGCATGAGAATAGTTGCTGACCAATTGTTGCTGACCAAGGGACGAGACGGCCCTTTATAACGACCTTCTAGTATCGAGTCAAGGTAACACTACACCACAGGAATATTATGATCATTGTCAGTCTTTGTTTAGCACCATTATGACTTATATTTCCCTGCACGAAACTCTGCCCACTACGATAGAGGTGAAGCGCACATTATATAGATAACTAACAATGCAGGCGCTTGTACGTGGTCTTAAGGAACCATTAGGTTCACGCATACGCGCCCGGATTGCATTGAAAAGGCGTTGGAATTTGTCCAGGAGGAATGAAGCGTAATGTATTTACAAAATAATAACGATAACGCGCACAATAAAAGGCCACCTCCAAACGCTTATCTACCTAAATTACCGTTAAACTCTGCAGGTTTCCCAACTATGTCTACGCCAAAACTATTTAATTATAACCCACAGCCTTCTCCGAGCTGGCAACGTCCGCTATCACCGCATAATAATTGGACGCCTAACTTCCAACCTCACGCTGGTCAATCACATGGTCCTTAGCATGCACCTAATGCACCTATTATGCCCACGCGAACTCAACAGATGTTCCGTACTACACCGCCTAATTCTAACCCCAATAGTAATTTATTTAGAATTCAGCCGCGCCAACAGAACCTGGGCCCTCAGCCAATGAGCGGAGTCAGCCACTTTGTAACTAAACCAATCAACCAACCCCTTAGAGGTCATGATTGGAATAGATCCGGGATCTCACCACCCTAGAACTACTTTAAAACCCGGGAAATGAACTTTAATAACTGCAATGACTATGACTATAATAATTATTATTCGGATACCGAGTAAATTATACACAGGACGTTAACTACCTAACCTACCATATTGACTAATATGTACTGTAACATCCCCGACGGATACGGTTATGAGCAGAGGTCGGAGTAGGTAGATTGATTTAAGGACGTTGACGTCAAACATAGAGGATAATATGGATATGCCTCCAACATACCGGGACTTCATATTTATTGTGATATTTGTACCGGAATTTTGAAATTAGCACGAATTAGTGTTTAAGGTGAAAAACGTATTAATAATATCAAAGAAAGAAATCAGTATTTTATTTTATACAAAAATAACTTAGAATAGTTACGCCGTATTTTGTCCCTTATTGTTGAATTAGAAATGACGCTTGACAGTATGAGACTAAACTTAGATAGGGCCTTTTGTTTCTTTATCTCATGTTCATCTATGTTCACAACGCATTGACCGCACGCAACGACCAATCAGAAGCAAGTATCCTGTATGACTCATTGGGTGTTTGTTAGAACAATGCGCGCGCGTTGTGTTCCAGGTATCTCACTCGCTTACCTCGGTTCGTAGAGTGCGCCCCTAATTTGTGAAATTCCTGTGTTGTGCAAATAATAATCTCACCCTGGCTTGTATACTGATTTCTGGTACCTTCTTAAAACTACGAATTTGGCTTGTATCTACGGACATCGATTTGTTTTTAACTCTACTCTCTACTTCAAGTTATTTTGCTTCAGGTAAGCTTTAATAATTTTCTTAAATAAGTACCTATGATTCAGGCCTTTTTTTTAAAGAATAATATTAACATTTTTAGTCTCATATCCGATTGATAATCTTCCTATTCACGCGATAAATCATAATTTGTTTTTGATTTATGTTGTAGCTAATTGTAATATGTAAAAGTTGATTTACTAAACGTTTATGTATCGTTCTATTGGAACCCGGGTTATGCATACGCATAATTGTTCTTCTTAGTAAAATTATAAACTGAAAACTGTTCAGTTTAATTAACTGCTAGTTTCAACAAATATCACTTTAGCAACATTTTAATTGTTTTAGGAAAATCTTTCACTCAAACATGGCTGGCTCAAACGTCAAGGCTGAAACAGTACAAAAGTGGATAATCGGTCATCCCGAGCTAATTTACGACCACGCTAGCCGATCTCTATATTGCTCGAAGTGTGAGAGCCACTTGAAAACTATAAATAAAGGCAATATCACAAGACACATCGAAGGCGCAGTACATCAAGGAAAATATAGGCGTCCGAATGAAGAGTTTTACTTCGACTTTATTAAGTTCCTGATCCTGTGCAACATTCCCTGGATGCAAATGAAAAACCCGGCATTCAAGGAGTTTTTTCAAAAATATATGTGTAGTACTTGTTGTTGTGTTTGTAGTGATAGAAAAGTGCCCGATGAATCACAGTTACGTAAAGTTTATTTAGATAAGTTTTATAAGAACAAACTTAATACTATTTATGAAAATAATAAAAATGAGAAATTATGGATATCGTTGGATGAGACCACAGATTTTTTAGGTAGATATATGGTCCATTTCTTAATAAAGCCACTGCATCCTAATAATAATTCAAGCCGGCCTTATTTGATTGCTTGTAAAATGTTAACGGTAGTAAATGGTCAAACAATCGCGCAATTTGTATTGCAATGTCTTGAAAATTTATGGCAAGACTCTTTTGAATCAAAAGTTTACAATGTCTTATTGCTCTGCACTGATAGTGTAGCGTACAGGCTGTCTGCAGGGCGAAATTTAAAACAATATTTACCTGAAATGTAACATGTTTGGCGCATGCACTTCATCGTGTATCAGAGAAGATAAGATCTGAATATAACGATGTCGATATTTTAGTAGCAAACGTAAAAAATATATTTCTAAAATATCCTGACCTACCATTGCCTCCGCAACCAGTAATTACAAGATGGGGTACTTGGTTGGAAGCAGCATTTTACTACGCTCAACACTTCGAAAAAATAAAAGATGTTCTAAACAACTTCAACGGTACTGATTCAATAGCCATTCGCAATGCAAAAAATATTTTAGAAAAACCAAATTTACAGGAAGATTTAAAATATATCGAAGAAAATTATCGTATTATTCAAGTAGTTCTAAAAGAGTTATAAAATCAAAAATTATTATCCATAGTTGATTCACTTTTAATGTTTGACCAAGTGAGAGCTGCCATTAACGAGTGCAACAGTGACAATATTAAAAATAAATTAGAATATGTCATGGAACGAAATCCGGATTTAGACACAATTAGAGGATACAGCGAAAGTATTGAAAAAAACGTTGCAAATAATCTAATTACTTATTTTAAATTTGCTCCATTTACTTCTACAAATGTTGAACGATCATTTTCCATATATAAATGGATATTAGACGTCAAAAGGAATACTTTAAAATTAGAAAACATAGAAAAAATTATGATTATTTATTTTAATTATATTAACGTCGAAAGCCAAAATATGGAAATTGTATCCGATGGATGAGGAATAAAAATAATGTATTTATGTTTTTGTTTAATTAAAAATAAATCATTCATGTAATAAACGATTATGTTAGCCTATCTGTATGTTTTTTATTTTATTCTATTCCATAATTCCAATCCCGGAACTTTTTCCGGTACTTCCCGCACATTATGAATAAATGGCATGTCCATATTATAATATCTTGACGCAAGTATATAAAATCAATCTACCTACTCCGACCTCTGGTTATGAGGCATTTAATTCCTTCTGTACGGTTAGTGAACTACCTGATAACCAGGAGAACTCTCAACCCTCTACTAGTAACACAGAGTAGGATTTTCATCCGGATCACCCCTCAAAGCCCTCAAAATAGAATTTAATCTACAAACCTAGCGTCAGCTCCCGTATATAAAATTATCGAACCCTCCGTTGAATTTTTTTATTGATACCGGGGCTAATCAGTCTTTTATTAGTGCTTCAGAGGTAGAAGAATATTACTCGCATGTTCCCCTAAATTATGAGCCCTTTGAAGTTACCAATGCCCACGCTACAAGCAGAAGCAGTCATTCCATTAACATACCAGCCTTTCAGGAATTTAAATACCCCAATGACATAAAACTTTTCATTTTTGACTTTCACAAATTCTTTGACGGATTCATTAATTTAGACTTACTTAGTAAATGGAGTACAAAAATCGACTTAAAGGACAACTTATTAATAACAGACTACTCTACGAATCCAATAACAATGTTTAACTCTCGGAACGTCAACTTATTCGAAGATATTATACCAGCTAACAGTACAAAGGTAGTTCGTTTACCCATAAACGCCCCTGATGGAGATGTACATATCCCTCAGCAGAAGTTCGATCGTTGTAATATAAATGAATGCATAACCCCTGTCTCTAATAATCGCGGATTAGTCGAAGTAAATAACACAACACACAATGACATTATTTTATCATTAGATCGGCAAGTAGAAGTAAATAATTTTAATATTGAAAGTATGAATATTGAAAATACAATAGGACCCTCTCGCGTTAACCAAGTTCTATGCCAGTTGCGAACAGACCACCTTAACGAGGAAGAAAAAATTAACTTAAAAATCATCTGCTCACGCTATGCGGATGTCTTTTACATTGAGGGGGAACCTTTGTCCTTTACTAATAAGGTCAAGCGTCATATAAGAACTGTAGACGAAGTCCCCACTTACACAAAATGATACAGATATCCTTTTGTACACCGCTAAGAAGTGAGCGACCAAATAGCAAAGATGCTGGAACCAAATATAATTAGGCCATCTGACTCCGCCTGGAGCTTTTTGGGTTGTTCTCAAGAAAGGTTGATGCCTCAGGAAAACAGAAATGGAGACTAGTAGTTGATTTCCGAAAGCTAAACGAGAAAACCATTGACGACAAGTACCCAATACCGAATATAACCGATTTCTTAGATAAGTTAGGAAAATGCCAATATTTTACTACGCTAGACTGTTGTTGTTTTACTGGCTAGCCAGTGGATTCTATCAAGTTGAAATGCATCCAGACGATATTCAAAAAACTGCAATCTAGAACATGGCCATTTCGAATTCCTGAGAATGCCGATGGGATTAAAAAATTCACCGTCAACATTTCAGCGCGTTATGGATATGACGTACTGAGTGGCCTCCAAAACGTTATCTGCTTAGTCTACATGGACGAAATTATCGTGTTTAGTACCTCCCTTCAGGAACACCTAGATAATTTTGAAAAAGTTTTTCGAAGAACAACAGAATCTAATTTCAAAAACCAGATGGACAAATCTGAATTGTTTAAGTTAAGTTTAAAGACAGCCTTTTTAGGCCATATAATAAGCAGTGAAGGTATTAAGCCAAGCCCAGATAAAATCGATGCTATAAAAAGATATCCAATACCTAAAACAGCAAAGCAAATAAAACAGTTTCTAGGACTCATCGGTTATTATCAGAAGTTTATACCAGACTTTGCTAGTATAACCAAACCCTTTACTCAGTGCCTGAAAAAGGGCAAAACTGTAACACTTAATAAGGACTACAATGACTATTACGAACGATGTAAGAGACTTCAGACTAACGACCCGATCTTGCAGTATCCTGACTTCACTAAGGAATTTATTTTGACTACCGACGCCTCGAATTTCGCTTTAGGAGCCATACTATCGCAAGGAATAATAGGATCTGATGGACCAATATCATATGCATCGCGCACTCTAAACGAGAGCGAATTAAATTATAGCACCATAGAAAAGGAGCTCCTAGGCATTGTATGGGCTACTAAGCATTTTCGGTCTTATCTCTTTGGCCGCAAGTTTAAAATCGTTACAGATCGTCAGCCACTACAGTGGATTATGAATCTCAAAGAGCCCAACTCTCAAGATTGAAACTCAGTGAATACGACTTCACTGGAGTTTACAAAAAGGGCAAAAACAACACGAATGATCACGAAGAGTGAAAATGCACAATGAGGAACTCCGTTCAATCGTAGCAAATCCTTCTGAAAAGCCACCCTCAATATAGAAAGAAAGAAAGAAGAAGAACGAAAGAAAGAAAAAGCATTTATTTAGGATACGCACAATGTACATTCTGATACTGCAACTGCTCATATTCTCTTTGTTGTGACAGAGCATCAGTGCGCATGTCCATTTTAATGTCATCAAGTGACATCGGTTCGGTTCCCATAGCAACGATCTTATTATATAACAACATAGCTGCACGCCTTGGCTTCGCTCCGGTGCTATGAATTACCTATATACTTTTAGATACAAATCTTTCACACAAACCTTGTCCTAAGAATACCTACTTACTGAATAGGTATAACCAAAATGAATAGGTAGGTAATGAAAATCTGTCCCATTATGGAATGCCCTAAAAAGCTCTATCTAACCTTGGGACTCAAGAGCCTTGAATGTGGTCAAGTTCAAAAGCAGTATTCCTAATTCGGGTGCCACTCCGTGCAACGTCATACGTATCGCACTCGAGTCGGTGCTATCGATGTGTTGAAATAAAACTTCCCCCTAGGACCCGGTGCCTCGCACCCCTTGCACCTGTTATAAATTGTATGATGTGATCATGAATGCCCAGACAATTAAAAACATATAAAATCATTACGGCTTTATATTTGCAGTAGAAAATAAAATTTTACATAAGGTACCTACAATACAAAATTCACGATTGTTATGTCAAAGAAGACATTGAATATGAATGAATTGTATTTTGTTCTTAAGTTTGCATGCTTGTCACAAAGAGGGTTCAAAACAACACTCCTCCTGCGTTTACTTAGGTTTAGATGTTGAGGCCCTGGTAGGTATTTGAAGTTTCTTTGTATCGCACACTAATTATTCCACGTTGTATAATAAAGGAGTGCTTTCTCAGGTCGATGTGTTTTAATTTGCTACTTAGCATAGCATTTTCACATAGCTTGGTTATCACTGAAAATCATTCACATTCATCAAACACTGCTGTCACGTCTTTCAGCAGTAGCCTTAGATGGAGAGCTCTTTCACAGCTTCGGATAGCGACATAATAACAATTATATTCTTCATTCAGCATAGGTAAGTAGTTGACATAGTAGATGCTCGTTGCTTCGGACTCCCAGTTTACAAGTTACAACCCCGCTCTGCTACCACTTTAAATAGTACATATAAAATATGAATAGGTAATATTTGCAGGACTTGATAATAAATGCCCAGGCAATTTAAACTATAAAATTATTAATGGCTTAACATATTATTTGCGGTGTAGGTGTAAAATAAAATGTCATAATAAAATTATTTTAATGTCAGATGACAGATAGTTTTCTTTTTTTTTCTTTCAATATTCTACCAGTTACTTAAAAGAGTATTTATATCAAAAACGTTTTACAAATTACGTGAATGTTGCTCCGTTGTGTGTGAGAAAGAGATGGCGCTATACAGTATGACAGAACGTACAGCGATCTCTCTTTTCCTTGTTTGAAGGCACAAAAATAACCTTACTCTAATTCGTACTATGAGCGTACAATAATGTTTTATTTTATTCCTGCTTATTGACGGAAATGAATGAACTATTTAGAAAGATTTATGTATTCCTTGCAATAATTCATTCGCATTAGGGCTGTACTCCGGAGACAAAAAAACCGGAGCACCTCTGGAGATTTTTGCGAACAACCGGTTATATTTCTCAAAAACTCCGGAGATTTTATATAGAGTTATATATTCGCTTTTTTTCATGAACACTATTTTACTATATATTTTTGATTATATAAGTAGATTCCATAGCGATACGATTTTATCGAAGTATATGACGTATAGATGTTCGTACATTTATTAAAAAGTAGGTAATATAATATAACATAACATAACATAAACTCACGCCTGTATTCCCCGAACGGGTAGGCAGAGGTGCTAGCACCCACATTTCGCCAGTTTATGTTTAGGTCCCAATGTAATAGGTGGCGAGCCTATTGCCATGAATCGGGCACTTATAAACCTGCGATAAATACACACATAACTTTGAAAAGCATCGAAAAGTCATTGGTGCGTGCCATGGTAAACTTGGGATCGAACCCGAGACCTCATCTCAGCCGTCCATTACCACTAGGTAATATATACATATAATCACGCCTATATCCCCGGAGTGATAGGCAGAGGCGAAATAATATCAACACCCACATTTCATCAATCATTGCATTCGGTCGGTCCGACTATTGCCGTATTCCGGGCATAAAGTCGGTGATAAGTTGATTTCATTAGTGTACAAATTGGACGTTTTCATAATGTTTTAATAAGAGGATTATGATAATAATAGTAATACAATGTTTCAATTGGGTAGGTACTTAAAAAAATACGAAACTGACTAAATATACTTCCGCGTAATCGTAGAATGTCCGGAGGTTTTCCGAAGATTTATTAAACCTAGAGAAAAATCACCGGATACTGAAATCTTCCCTGGAGTCAAGCCCTACGCCTAATGTCAGTGATTTCTTTTTTAGAAGACCATAGAGTTTTTTTATTCAAAAAGGATTTTTAAAAAGAAGTTTTTACTTTGAAGTAAAATACTTGTAATTTTTAGAATTGTATTTGTTTGCTTAATATCTAAGCGATTTCTATGCATTCTTCTATACAATTTATACTTGCAATTATAGGCGTTTCTCGGGATGCGAGTCTTCTCACTGGGCACCATGCTAGCTAAAAACCGGAGAAGACTGAGCGTGGGTGACGAAAATGCCTTATTGATCCACCTTATTGAAACCGCGTGCGGTTTTAGTCGGTTTAAGTTAGATATAACGGCCGCGTTGGCCAAACAGGGAGGTATCCGTGGAACACAATAAAAAGTACTTTTAAACCGTTATAATAGTCAGCTTGACCAATTCTTGTTTAAGTTAATGTATATAAATACGGTTTACTTGCTTTTTGGGTTACGAAAATGATTTTTTGAGCAGTATTTTGCAAAACAATAATAAAAAAGTTGCTACCTAGCAACTTTTTTAAAACGGCTAAATTTGACATAAAAACAATAATGTTAAATACAATACTGCTCTAAAATCTCATCATGGTACGAATTGAATGAACTAAAATAATTTTTAACGTCACAAAAGCACTAAGCAAGAATACGTGACATGCACAATGTACGGTTGTGGTACGAATATAAGCAATATTACTTCAAGCTTGACACAAAACTCTCCTGCAATAAGACTGTTTTGTAAACGGTTGTGGTAGGCCCCCAGGTGCCAATTGTACATGACACATCGGCTGGCACATTATACCATACTACGATACCATTCTATTCAATACTATTCATTGCAGTTATCCTAACAAGAAGTGTGTTCGTCATTTGGAGATATGTTTCCAGAAATCCAGGAAACGGGGGAGGTGGTGCTGAATCCGATGGAGCTGAAAATTCTGAATATGCAGTTCCTGAAACCTTAAAAACGTCCAACAGACAGGAAAAGCACCCAACAACATTTTCACTAGAAGTTTTAAAATAGTTGCTGATCTAAGGGCTTTTTAGTGCTCCGGCCGCAGCCTTCGTAATTCGTACGCAAATCCCAAATAAGCCAAATAAGTACGGCATCAAAATCCCGATGATGTGCGATAATGGCGCAAAGTACATGGTTAATGCTATGCCATATATAGGTAAAGCCACTAAAACCAGGAGAGTTCTACGTAAAAGAACTATCTCGCAGTATACACAGCTCTAACCGTAACATCACTTGTGATAATTGGTTCACATCAGTTCCCCTCGCAAAGTCTCTTCTCCTACAACCATACAGTCTGACACTTGATGGCACCATAAGATCTAATAAACGTGAGAGACCAGATATGAAAACACTCGCTCTTGCCCAGTCGGTACGTCTATGTTTTCTTACGACGGCCCTTTAACCCTAGTATCCTATAAGTCTTAGCCTTCAAAGATGGTTAATCTATTGTCTTTATGTGATGAACAGGGGGTTATAACAAAATCTCCCCAACCAGCGCTGAACTGTGAATTTATTCTTTATGAATTTAATGGCATCTTATATTATGGTTCATTAAATCTACTACATTAAACATATTGTTATTTAAATTCAACGGCCACTGACCAAATATACTTAACCAATTCCTGCCTAGTTACGTGGCTTGTTATCATTCACAATATACACATCAACATTTTTGCTAACGTTATTCCATGACACATTTAAATTTTTTACCATACCAGTGGGTTTAGAGGTACTTTGGTCAAAATTTCTGAACAAAATATTATTTTTTCTATAGTTTTCTCAGGAAAAAGACACTGTGTATCCTTTAATGTCAAAGTACTTAACTCTGATCCAGTATCAAGCTCAAGTTTTACAGGCTTCCCTTCAACTAAGATATTAATTAACTGAGCTGGTATTTTACCTGTAGAATCATATGAATACATATAACATTTCCTTATTTTCTTGATCTGAAACAAATAAATTTTTAACACCGCTTTCTATATCTGAATCTTCCACTATGTGTGTGTTTCGTTCTCGTTGGTGACACATTTTGAAAAGGTGTCTCTGTTTTCCACATTCTGAACAATATTTTTTCTTCAATGAGCATTCCTTGCTTAGATGGTTATTTTTTCCACACACATCTTATTATTTTGATTTTTCCTGGAGGCATCTTGGTTAACTGGTTGCTTCTGGTTATGTTGTTGAACATTATGTGAGGATCTGCTTCTTTGCAATTTGAACATTTCCTTTGGTGTTGATGACAGCTGGTCCTCCAAGTGTATATTCGAATGGTTCAAAGCTGCTTCCACCGTTCTAGCCATAAGATTAATTTTTTCTAATGATAATTTTCCATTTTTTAGTAATTCAAATTTTATTAAGGGTTTATTCACTCCGTCTATAAATTTTTCTTTTATTTGCTCTTCTTCATTGGTAAAGTGACACTTATTTTCCAGTTTACGTAGCTCCATAACATATTCTTGGGTGGATTCTGTAGACTTCTGGTTACGACCTCTAAATTCAGATCTGTCTAGAGCAGTATTTGTAGACTTTATATATATATATATATATATATATATATATATATATATATATATATATCTGTTTTGTAGTAATGTGATAAGGTCATCATAGGATTTATTTACTGGTAGTGAGGGGGCACACAGGTTATTCAGCACAGCAAACACCTTTGGGGGCAATTTGGTAATCAATAGAGGTTTTTTCTTTATATCGTGAACGTCATTTAGTGTAATGAAGCAATCCAGTTGTTGTTTAAATAACTCCAAGTTTTCACCGTTAAAATTGACAATATTGTAATAATTAATGTTAGTTGTAATATTTGGTTTACTTACACTTTGTGAAGAGCCCTCGCCGGCGTCACTTTTAGTTTTATAACCTTTCTCAATAATGCACGCAAGTCTTCCACTGAGCAGTAACTGTTCCTTATTTAATTTTTGAATAAATGAATACTTTCCCTCCGTAATTGAATCAATATATTTTTCTTTCAAAGACATTTGTCAGACATCTTGAATTTTACTTGCAAACTTTAAATTTTGTGTCTTAAGAGTGTTTTTACAATGAAATACTCTGCTTACCAATTCTTTACTTCCACGCGTAGATTTCGTATAATCCTCGTCGCCAATGTTGTATTTCGATAATAAAGAACCATTTAACCTTCTGCGACTGAGGTTACGTATGTCAGACACCGCAAAATAAACTTTTGTGCGCTGTGTCGCCCAATTCGCGAGGATCTATCCGGGACGCTCGATACCTTCACCCGCCCGCGGCCCTCGCCCGCCAGTGTGCCGACGGCAGTCGCAGCGTTCGCACGTGGTCTGTTACAGCAGCCGAGTGTCCGTAATACGTAAAGTCAGTATTAAGTGATATGTATTGTCAGTAAAATAATTATATGCACATACTGCCTTATGGACGTAACGTCAGTAAAATTATAGTGTCTTACAGACTACACGTCAGTTGACTGATCTTCAAATCTATACAAATAAATTAAATTTAAGTGTCTGTTTGTAATATCAAAATAAAATAAAAATACTACATGCATGTTATGAAAGTTAAAACAGGATTTGAAAAAAAAATGTCTGTCTGGCTAATTTTGACGAGTCGTTGGCGACAGCTAGAAATGTATATGTTTCGTTGATTTAAGATGGATAGCAGTCGACAACAACCAGATGATCGACCTTCTAGAAAAAGAAAGGCTACTGACGACCATACTATACAGAAATAGCTAGAGGAGGATATGAAAGAAAAAAAGAAAGAAAATACATTTATTTCTCGCAGCTGCAGTGCACTACATACACAGAAATGTTACAAAATAGCTATAATTAAAATAAATAATAATTTCTATTCCTACAATAAACAATCATATTTTTACAGCGGCAACACTTCCCACCATTATCTCCTTCAGCCCATAGATTATGACTATGATTTTATAAATTAAAGGTAGGTAAAAATAGATAGATAGATAGATAGATAATTCTTTATTGTACACCAACAGATTTACAGTAGGTCATATAAATAATACGCATCTATACAGTATAATGTACAATGGGCGGCCTTATCGCTGGAAGCGATTTCTTCCAGGCAACCTTGGGATGGACAGTAACGTGATAACAATAGAAGTTATGGTGTAGTTATGGGATAAACTAGAATATACAAGGTGTATTAACAACAAAAGAAAGAGAGAAGTACAAAAAGAATAAATATACGGTTGTAAGTACAGTATTATAAATATATACATACAACTATATCAACTATAACACATAAATAGATAAGTAAATAGTATATAAGTACTTACCATTATGAAGAGAGAACAGTAAATGAGCATATAATAATGGTGAGTTCTCATAGTGCACAAGACGATAGGTAATAGTCCTTAACCATTCTTTTAAAAACGTCTAAGGATTTTGCCCGTCTTATGTTCAATGGCAATGCGTTCCATAAGCGCACGGCCTTGACAGTGAATGATTTGTCAACAAAATCCGTCGAATGCATTGGCATTCTCAGCTTCAAATTTCCGGACGACCTCAGGCATCTTGTATGTGTGTCATGGAGGAACTGGAAACGTTCTTTGAGATAAGAGGGACTGGTGGGATTAAATAATACATTGTATAACAATGTTAGAATATGGGCATTCCTGCGAAACCGAATTGGGAGCCACTTGAGTTGTTTACGGAAATCTGAAACGTGATCATACTTGCGTAGACCATATATTATATGAATCTTATGCAAAAATTTTGAAGTCGCTCAAGTTTATCTAGTTGCTCCTCCGTGAGATCAGGATAGCTGACATCGGCGTAATCGAGAACAGGGAGAAGAAGCGATTGTACGAGCGCAGTTTTAGTGGCAATTGGAAGAAAGTTTCGGAGTCTTCGTAAGGCACCTGCTGTCGCGAAAAGTTTGCGACTGGTTTCCTGAATCTGGATATTCCAAGAAAATGATTTGTCCATGTAGATCACTAACCGGCACGACTGCTCCACCCATAGTAATTTGAGGAAGCTGGGTCCAGTCTATTTTCGAAGTCAACCTTGGACTACCAATAACAATTATTTGTGTCTTGGATGAATTTAGGGTGAGTCCATGGTTCTTACTCCATTCGCAAATCCGATCCACGTCCTTGTTGAGTACAGTAAATGCATCTGCCAAGTTGTTTGGAGGTGCTTGGGTGTCAATTTGTAGGTCATCAGCATAAAGGTGATAGGAAGAAAGTAATTTATCGGAGATTGTATTTATAAAAATGGTGAAAAGTAACGGAGATAGAACGCCACCCTGAGGTACACCAGCAGTCGTGTTGCACCAGGAAGAACTTATTCCTTCGACGCGAACACGCTGCCGGCGACCAAACAGGTAACTACGAAACCACTCAATAGCCGTTGGAGATATGTTAATAGAGCTGAGTATACCAAGCAGGATGTCGAAATCTACAATATGACATCGTTATGACATAACAGTGACATAATCCATGGAACTGGCTTTATGATGTAAACTGACGCGATGACGTCTACAACCACAACACATTACACATACAAGAATTAGAAAAATAAGAGTAATTATAATATGTTTTTGTTCAGTGCGGTGGCTAATGAACGTAGTTAGTTATTAGTCCTGTGTTGCAACAATTACGATATCAAGGAAAATACGCGCTGCAGCTACCAAAATTGGCCACTTCTCAGTTTTTTGCTGTGGTGTAAGTAAAGTTCGGTTAAAGTTAGTAGAAATGCGTCCATTGTGAGGTCACTGACTGCCTCTAAATGTGCACACTTAAAACAAAAACAAACAAAAATACATAGATAACATTTTATAATTCTCGCGCCGCGGCCCTTCCGGTCTGTAATATAGAAAGGTCC
The DNA here is from genome assembly GCA_914829495.1 of Eilema sororculum. Lineage (NCBI taxonomy): Eukaryota > Metazoa > Arthropoda > Insecta > Lepidoptera > Erebidae > Eilema > Eilema sororculum. Next base: position 17,689,815 of record OU618532.1, on the reverse strand, counting down.
GGCTAGATCGACACCGGAAGTGCTGTATGGAAAATTAGGATGTGTCCGTTCTAAGGGCAAGTTGCCCATTATGTTAGTTAATGTTGTGCCCTTAAGACGACGACATACCATACACTCTCTCGACGTGCGTCTGGCAAGATTTCGACCTCCAATAGGCCAGTAGCGCTCTCTGATCGAAGCGAGGAGCAGCTGGGGGCCTGCATGTAGTAGGCGAAAGTGTTCTTGGCGAAATAAAAGTTTAGTCAAGTGGTGATCACTCTTTAACACAATAGGGTGCTTTTTTTCAAAGGAATACATAGAAGACTGTAGGCGGCCACCGACTTGTATAATTTCATCTTTGTCTAAAAACGGATCGAGAGAAATAAGTGTAGATACGGGCTTCAAGGACTTGCCGCTTTTTAATAAATTAAGTTCCTTGGCATAAGATTTCAAAAGGTAATTGTGTGCCTTTTTTAATTCATTGACCCGAAGAGGACCTACTATCCTTGTACAGTAAGCTTCAGAGAAAAGGAACCCCCCTTGATAATGACATGAAAGCATTGAAGTTTTTTGATACATTAAGTATATGGCATGTTGGTCTAGTGGTTATGACCGACGACGCTTTGAGTATACGGCAAGCGAGGGTTCAAATCCTCGGACACGAAGTTCTTTTTGTATTCATATATGTAATTATTTTTTTAGTTTCTTAAGCACTTTTTGTTAATTATCATTTAAGGAATTAAATTTTATAGTAGGTATGAGGTTTGTAAGAAAAGATAGGCTTGTTGCATAAACAATATTAATTTATTTCTCGAATTACATTTCTAGGACTACATGGAGGTCATTTCCTGGTTGAGTATACAGTTTTTCTATAACATAAACTCTACATAACATAAACTCACGCCTGTATTCCCCGAAGGGGTAGGCAGAGGTGCTAGCACCCACATTTCGCCAGTTTATGTCTAGGTCCCAATGTAATAGGTGGCGAGCCTATTGCTATTAACCGGGCACTTATAATCCTGCGATAAATACACACATAACTTCGAAAAGCATCGAAAAGTCATTGGTGTGTGCCATGGTAAACCTGGGATCGAACCCGAGACCTCGTCTCAGCAGTCCATTACCCATACCACTAGGCTACCGCAGAACCAGAAGAAGTTTTTCTATCTGAGTTAAATTAGGATTACTTATTTTTAGATGGCTTATTCCCGTCCGCTCCACGATTTTGTTCCCAAGCGCTCCATTTCACCTGACCTAAATTTATTGACAAAACACAATACCCTAAGTGAACTACAATATTTATTTAAAGTTGCCAACATAAATTTTTTACACTCTGAATAATCTTCGAATATAAAAGAATGGTTGAAAAATGAAATGTTATTTGTGCCTGTGAATCACAAAGAAAGAACCAACATGCTAAACTGTAACGGGATAGCAATATACATCTTCCTCTTTGATCACATTTTCTGATAAGTAACCCTTTTAACAGAACATTAGAAAAATATGTGAGGTCAGATGGTGCATCGTTAACACATTAGAAGACTACTAAACTTGTAAACAAGAGTAATGGAATATTAATAAAAATTTACTCGGTTGGTGCGATGATGGTCAGTAAGTTGAATCTTTCTGGCTGGCTTATAATTATGGATGTTCGCAGCGTGTACATGTCGTCGAACAGTGCTCAGCGACACTCCAAAAGTCTCAGCACTTGCGCGCGTAGTTTTGAAGGGTGCCACTGAGTGAGCTTCCACAATATCACCACGGTGCCGCTCTGATTCATGAGTATAAGCAACTGGGCGTGGTCCTTGGCGTACACATTTATATCACTCGTCGCTTGATACCTTCGCATCCATCTATGCACTGTATTTCTCTGTAATGAAAATAATAATCAATAAAAGAAACTCCTAAAAACTAACTTGTAAATGAAAATATAACATGATTGATTAAGCAATATAAATAGGTATATAATATAGGTATTTTTATCGTAACTCTTACCGTTTTGCCCATATCTCGTGCTATTTTCTTTATGCTTTGTTCTTGCTCCCAGAGAACAACAATTTTAGCTTGCATAAATGTTGTTAATCGAACCATACTTTCAATTTACTCAAAAAACTGATCAAAAACTTAGTAAATTGAATAATATTACGAGGAGGATTAATACAGCAATGCAAATTACTACGAATTATAAAGTTACCTTCAATCACAGTTTAGGAAATAAAGCAAAGAAGTATTCTAATTGCAACTTTAGCGCGCTGTAACAGATATTATAATACTATAGCCACAGCTCATACAGCAGATAAATTTTTGAAGTAAAACATGACGGTAGTGCAACAAGCTGTATCAAGCGTAATCTATTGAACTAAAAAAGAAATCTATACAAATTTCAACCTTATCTTTTAGTCAATTGAGTAATTATTATTGTTACATATGGTGGAAGTTGAAATTTAAACCTTAAGGTCTAGAAAATTACACCGTAATCAACTTTGTCCGATAAAAGGAGTAATGTTATTCATATTTTCGTCATTATTATAAGTCTAAGTGATCGGCTGGCGCTGGGGATGCGGGTTCGTATCCTCAAGCGGCAGTGGCATCTTTTTGTGAGTATATTGTATCATGGTATACAATTGAGCCGAAAGACGAAAAATATCAGAAAATTACAAATATGAATATGCAAATAAACTGTTCGCTCGTTCGCAGCTCTGCGATGATCGCATCACGTGACGTCATTTGTGAGTCATGTGACGCGGCCGGCGCAGGCGGCGATATTCTTTAAGTATTGAGGGGGTCTGTTTTCTCTGACGCTGGCTGTACTAGAATCCTTACAATTACTAAAAAATCTAAATATGAAGTCTATAACTCTTTCAAGCTTAGAATAATTTGCCACCACAAAGGGTTGCAAACTTGATCAGGGTCCACGCCACGAGATACGAGATCTGCTGGGTTATGACTCGTGGGTACATAGCGCCACAATGAGGAATCTGTGAGCTCTTGAACAGCGGCCACTCGATTGGCCACGAAAGTTTTGAGTTTTGTCTTACAGTTGAGCCAACCCAATACGACAGATGAGTCTGTCCAATATACTTGACGGCTGATATTGCAACGTAAGGCTTGTGTGACCGTCGCGCTGAGTTCTGCGCCCAACACGGCAGCGCATAACTCTAAACGGGGTATTGTAGTAGCCTTTAATGGTGCTACCCGCGATTTAGCACAAAGTAGATTTGTGAGAACCTTGCCTTCGGCGTCAGAAGACCTCAAAAAGGCGCGTTGGGAAGCGTCACAAAAACAATGTAGTTCAACCGAAACCGGTTTATCGATAATGACACACCTGGGTATTTTCAAGGTTGATAGTTTAAGCGCGCCCTGTGCAAATATAAGCCAAGCTGATTCAATTTCTGACGGCACTCGCTCGTCCCAGTCGACTTTGTGAGTCCATAATTCCTGAAGCAGAATTTTTGCCTTTACTGTACATAAAGATAATAAACCGAGTGGGTCAAAGACTTTGAACGTCGAAGACAATATTTGTCGCTTAGTGATATTTTGCTCCGGCTGTACTATGTGTGGGAAATTGAATACGTCGGTCGAAGGATTCCAACCAATGCCTAACGTACTTGTGGCGTAGGTTACGGTGTTCAGCCGTAGTGTTTTTATAGGTTTATTTTTATTCATCCCGCCATAAAATGAGCTGTAAATTGCGGTCTGACTCTTTGACTAAAACCTGCCGGAACATTTTTTTCAATATCGCTGGTTAAAACAAATTTATGCTGACGGAAGCGAACTAAAATGTTAAAAAGGGGATTTTGGACAGTGGGGCCGACCATCTGTATGTCGTTTACAGACACGCCGGAAGAGGAACGCGCAGAAGCGTCAAATACTACACGAAGTTTGGTAGACTCGCTCTGCTCCCGTAATACGGGATGATGTGGGAGGTAATAAGAATTGTTGATATATGATTCTGTACATTGCGACAGATGACCAAGCTCCTCGTACTCTGGATGCCTTTGAAATCGAGACTCTAAATTGAACAGTCGTTTCAATGCTAGGTTGCGTGAGTCTCCTAATAAGCTAGGGCTGTCGCGAAGGGGTAGGGTGACGCAAAATCGTCCCTCGCTGTTGCGAGTAGTGTTAGAGACAAAATGCTGCTCGCATAATTTCTATTCTGGTGTGAGGGAATTTGTCTTAGGGAAGCTCTAAAGCTCCCAAAACTTAGATAGTTCATCGTTTAAACTAGTTAAGTTAGTTTCTTTCAATAGAAAATTGCACATTATAGGCGACTGACTAGTGGCACCCTTTTTGATAACATCAAGTTGCATAGGGCCAGCGACGAGCCATCCCAATTTGGACTCATGAAGACGAAGAAGTTTAGATCCTAGCTGATGCTGCTGGGAGCCTATTATTTCCCAGAATAGGTCAGCACCAATTAGCATGTCTATAGGGGATGGTTCATTGAAGCTGGGATCAGCTAATTTAAATTGGGACAACTTGAGGTGGCTTATGCTAAAAGCCGTTTTGGGAATATTACCTGAAATAGTAGGTAAAACAAGACAAGACATTGAGGCCTCATAGTGGCTATTCAACGAAAACAAATTGAGAACACAGCGCTCTGTGTTGAGTTTTAGAGGTGTGTCACCAATGCCTACGATGTTAGTGTTAGTGGGCTGGGGTGTCAAATCTAGTGTGACTTTCACTCTTTCTGTAACGAATGAAGACTGACTTCCACTATCAAGCACGGCTTTCACTATCATCGCATCATTTGTGACTGGATTGGTTATTTTGACTCTTGCAGTGGAAAGGAGAATCTCGGAAGACGACGTCACCGCCATTGAAATAGATCTTTCCGCTTGACCTGATTTGTGCAACAGACTATTGTGACGTTTCTCGCAATGACGCCATGACCCTACCAAAGTGCATCGATCAGTGTCGTGACCGCTACGTAAGCAATTATGGCACAGTTTATTAGCTGAAACGACAGACAACCTTTCGTCCGGGGTCTTAGCCTTGAAAGAAGTGCATTCGTAAAGACGGTGATTGGATTTGCACAAAACGCAGGAAACCAAATTTGGAGAAGTCTCCTTGATGGCTACTAATGCCTTAGAAGTGGATGGCTTTGAACTAGAAGTGGGTTGTTTCTCCTTATTCTTATCGTATTTGTGACGGTTGACGGTTTCTAACACGTCAGCGCGCCCTTTCAAAAACCCAAAAACGTCGTCGAGTGTAGGTATGTCGCCTAAAGTGTTTCGTTTTTCCTCCCACTTAAAGTGTACTGGTATCTAACTTCGCAGACACAATGAAAATTATCAAAACATCCCACTGGGTCGTGGGTAAACCAAGCGTGCTGAGAGCCCGCAAGTTTTTTGTGACATGATCAATTACAAATCGTAACGACTTGTCGGTCTCTCGCTTTGCTTCAAAATCAAATAGTGACTTTAGGTGGTTGTTGATTAATTGACGCTTGTTGTCGTATTGTTCGCATAATAGATTCCAAGCTTGAGAATAATTTTTATTTGAAACTTCAAAATTAGTCATCACTCTAGCCGCTTCACCCTCCAGATAAGAATTGAGGTAGTGAAGTTTGTGCACGTTTTAATTTTATCGTTATTGTGTATGAGCGACGTGAACGTTTCCTTATACTCCAACCACCTAGAGTATGTACCATCGAACTTGGGTATTTGGATTACTGGCAATTTAAAACTAGGCATATGGTTATGACAATTGCTATTATGATGACAATGAGTTGTATTAGAACCACTAACAGCATCATTAGTATGTGCCTTTATTAAATTTTGAGCGGTGAGAATGCAATGATAAAAATCTTGTTCAATTATGTCTCTGTTCTCAAGTTCGACGGCTTGAGAGGCATCGTCACACGAGGCATCTATTTGAACTTGCAACTCGTCAAAGTCAACAAATAACGTCTCAAATTTAGCTAATCTCATTGCTAGTTTACTTATTTCGAATTCTGATATTTTTTCTGACGAACTTAAAATATCAAGACTGTTCTTAAATTTGGTTAGACGTCCTTTAATAGAACCGCGTTTAGATACCAGGTCTTTGAATTTTTCCATTTGAAACATTTTAATTATACAACGAGATTATCTAAACAAAAAATAAACAATGCAAATGGCATACGATTACGTCCCTTATTCCGGCGGCGATATAAAACAGGCGGCAAGCAGTGCAAGCAGCGGTGCAAGGGCGAGCAGAGGTCGCCCCACCACCGCCTTTGTGGTTCGTCCGGTACAGGCGGCGGCGGCGGCCTCGTGTACCGAAGCACGCGGTCGGCCGATGTTCGAAAGCGGGGGGCGGGGACTGCGTGGTATGGTACCGCAGTGGAAGCGCTGAAATGTTATAAGCAGCAGAGGCACAGATGACTGGCACATAAATCTTTAGAATGCTAGCTTGCTTGGACACTCTAATTTAATTAAATTTTACTTAGCATCCATGCAAATTAAATTAGGTACTTCTAAATATTTAATGCAATCACTAAATGAGATTTCTAATTAAATTTAAAATGTGTATAGATTGCACAACAGAGAACAGAAATAATTTTACGGAAACTTATGATCAGTTTAACATAAATAGGTAGAATTTATATGAATTGCCAGGTAGATGCAATAGATAGGTAGATAGGTGCAATAGATTGGAATACTGGGATGAGATTGGAGTGGGCTCACGAAATTAGGCAGGCCGGCAGTGCTTCGGCGACGTGGTCTTGATGTCCACTTGGCTCGACGTCAGCTAGGCGCTGGCTGCGTATTCGGCCTAGTCCACAAGATTGTCCAAGTAGGCCGGCTGCTGACAGCAAGCACGGCTGGTTGGCTAGCACCACTTGCTGGCACACCCTATATGAGCACGTGCGGTCGGTTCGCGCAGACTTCGTCCAAAATCTAGACTGCAGGTCCTGTCACGGTCGTCATTTGTTGATTACTAGGCTGGATACTAGGCATTTGAATGAAAGATGGTATGGATTCTAGGCACTTTACTCGTACTTAGTACAGTTGTAACCGCTGAACGTGTCAGACGGACTACTCACCGGCTGACCCAGCAGAGAGATGCACGAGCTCTATGAAATCCCAGGGCGCCTTTTCGTCAGAGGAGAGAAGTGTGCGTGCGTGTGGGAGTACTAGGGGAGACTTCAGAGAAAACCATTATTACCTCTGTTGTACATACATATATTAGAGATAGACAAGATTATACATAAGGAGATCACAGACAATAGAATTACAGAGAGATATACAAAGATGGGTGTGTCTTCACCAGCAGCACCACGGTGACCTGGATGCAGTAGGTAGCCAGAGTGTTACGGCTACTATGTGTGGCATGCGTCGGTCATCCCGCCGATGATGCAGTTACTTCTTGCAGATTTAAATTATATATAGGAAAGTTACACATAAGAAATAAAAAAGGAATACGTGACCCCGGTTGTCGGCCTGCTCGGCGTCTGCGCACGTCTCTTGCCGCAGTCTCGACCAGCCAAGATGCTTCACGTCGACAGCGGTTGGGAACTCGACCACAGAACACGCTGAGATGGATTTTGAGGACCAAGGTGACCTTTAATCCCGAACTAGGAACCCTAAGAACGAAATAACACTAAGAATCGCCTAGATTACAGAAGGATGCTGATAAAGAGAAGTGAAATCATTTACCAAGAAAATGGGCAACACGAATGTAACTGAGTCTAAAATTACAAAGTATTTTCCAAGATAAATGCTCGAACGTTCTAGTCACCAATGCAGAAAGTAAAAAGATCGTCTATGTAGCCGCGTCCTTGATTTTATACCCTTTTAGGTAGAAATTTCTCGAATATCGAGAAGAGGTGACGTTAGATAAATCAAAAACTCGATCATCACTGTGAAACAACCGACAAAAGTAGGGATACAGCTCTGCTGGATATATGTGACAGCAAACTTGACACCTCCCGAATTTAGCTACCTAACTATTATGCTTTTCTCCGTCATTACTGCAATTTCCGAACGAAAGAAAGGAGATGGAAAACGGTGGGCCCAAATGTAATAAGTTGAGAAAAAATAGTCATATTTTTGTATCTTAGAATATGAAAAATCACCTCAATTCTCAATCTGGATGCGGAGAAATATGAAAAAATAGTTTTCGTGAGGTTATCAATTGAGTAATCGATTACACTAAAATATTTGCTGTAAATAATTAACTCAAAGTAATTAAATGCACTATATATACTTACATGCATTATAGTGCATATAATTACAGTCATATTATTAAATCAAATACCAATTAATTACTGAAAAACCAATATTAATGATTATCGATTTTATATCGATTCAAATCTCTCTTATATTTGTAGTCTATGTCACTGACATGGCAGCTGACTAACATTGACACTAGACAGTTGCTGACTGTTTTTGTTTGCTCATCGTTTCGTGTTTTCCGATGCGTTTTGAGTGCTTTCCCGATTATTCGTCATTTTTTACGACAACTGCCTTGTATTTTACGGATTCTGACCCAGCCTACCTTGTACGACCCTTGCTTTCACCTTGGACACCGAAGATCACTCACACGTTTGACTTGGAATTGTTATTTTGCATTTTACCGCCAGCTTGTGGATTGGATATTATTGAAACTATGGATCGCTGTGTGAATTGTGGTATATCCACTGGTCACTGCAATACACTGGGCCGATGTCCCTTACACGATGAAACAATTCTGTCAGTGATTCGGCAATGGCTTGCACCTCAGTCTGTAAGTAAATACCTGTAACCTCATCTAACCAGCTACCATCCTGGCAGGTTTAAAATGTAAAATGTGTTTAATAGAAGGTGAATAAAACACTATATTCAATGATTTTTTATTTTATTTTAGATATCCTTTCCCTATCTCCTTACCTGTTACCTACCTATCGCTTGAAGTCGTTGACGTTCATTCATATGATTTTTCAAACATTTTCTAGTAAATATAATAACTATTAGTGCAAAAGAACACATTTTGCACTTCAGGAATCAGCTGTTATATAAAGATTGTAACATAACCTCACTTTTACATAATCTCTTATATCTCTGTTCTCAGATTGATAAAATCCGCAGAATTTTCAGTGAAAGGTTGATAATATATATAAGCTATTAATTGACCCCACTTTCATCTTCTTACAACTAGGCCCAAGATTGTATGTAATCATTTCAGTCTCCTTTGAACCACTTCAATTTAAATGAGGAAATTTAATTTTATCCTAAATAGGATAGCCTATAATTAATCAATTAATTTTCCCATCCAGGTGCGATGAGTATTTCTAATTCTTAAAGTTAAAAAATAAGACATGAAAGAAAAATCGAACGCCATCTTGTGAGCGCGAAGTGAGCTAGCACAAAAGATTCTTACACCGACTAACTGATGTGAGTCCCACTGAGATCGCCACAGGTGGCGCTAGTAGTAATCAAATTACAGTAAGTAAAATTTACTGTTATACAGTTACAAAAATTATTAAATATAGACCGCGAGACATCCGTCAGTCGCGACGCTCGAAAGGTGTGTGTCGGAGCTGAGACGCAGCTCGGGCGGCTCGAGGGCCGGGCGCCCCGCGAGCCGGGCGCGGGAATGGTAGTGTGGCGTAGACAAGTACCTTTTTCAGGCGGCCAAAGAAACGTTCCTGTAACATTTGTTTCATGTCGACCTCATTGATGCATAACGCCTGTGACATAGCCAAGTTTTTATAGGACTCAGTTACGAGGAGTGATCTTAGGTTAGTGGAATCAGAGAGTTGTATACGCTCCGATTCCACCACCCGCCTTCGCTTTACATGAATGACTGCACATTTGTCCACACCAAACGCCATTTCAATAGAATTACTGAATGTTTCTGTTACTTTCAGTAAAGCTATTAATTGAGGATTGGTGTGGGCAAATAGCTTTAAATCATCCATGTAAAAGAGGTGGGATACCATCTGACCCTATACCTAACCTAACCCTGCATTCACTAGTAAAGTACTAAGTGGATTCAGGGCTAAGCAGAACCAAAGGGGACTCAGACTATCCCCCTGAAAAATACCCCGCTCTATTGTTATCGGCACGCCGCCACCCAAAGCCTGACCTAAACCTTATTATTATTATTATACATATTATCTATCACCGCGGTATTCATGCATTGGTCATCGGTAAAATATTACTAATATTCAAATATTAGTTAAGATAGCTAAAGCTAAAAGCTAATACCGACAAATATTGGTATTAACCCATCTTTAATCTTCACACATTACGACTGGATACGGTGCGCACCGTGGAGTATGAAAGGAACTTCATCTCACACATGCTCTACCTGTGGAATGAGCTCCCAGCTCCGAACTGCCTGACAAATCATGGCTGGCGGACTGCTCTCCAGACGATCGACACTGAGGCCGTCGTGTTCGGAAGATTTACCACTTACCATTTTATTTATAACATTCAGGATTTCCTTTCCCTTGAAAGTAATTGAGAGTTAGTCCGACACCACGGCATCAGCGTCAGACAACTGCGGCGAACTTCACAGAGGTGGCTTCACTTTAAAATTCTGACAGAAAGCATTAGCTATGTCTACCGGTTCGTGTACACCCGCCACACTCACGTGGCTCTGCTTGTGATTCAACTTATTAGTTGATTTCCAAAATTTACCAAACTGTTTATCCGAATGATGTTTAGCAATTATATCCATTTTGATTTGCTCTTCATACGTTTTGCAGTACTTTAACTTTGCTTTAAATAACCATCTTGTTTCACACATTCTTTCATGGACATAACCACAAGTAGGCTTTCGGTGCAACAATCAAGTTTGGTAGCATAGACGTGCCTCCCTGTAAGCATCGCCAACATACTTGTTCCAACCTGGCACGTACTTCCTTTTAGGTCCAGCTGGACGCCCACAATAAATTTCCTCGGCACTCTCTTTCAGTATGTTGACGATACTGTTATACATATTATCTAGTATCGTCTTATGCCTAACATCATGACAAAAATTATAAGAACACTCCCGAAAATCAGATGGGAAGTCCAGTCCCTTTAATTTGGAATTACACAATGATGCTCTTGGTTTTGCTCTTGGATTTGCTCTTGGTCCCTATACTCCCAAATCACCCCGCTTGCTAATGATGGCCCATTGTATACAATTTTAGGTTTAATCATTTGCATATTACAACTCACCATCAACGGTAGGTGATCAGACGGGTACACACCATACAAGACAAATACACCCTTTAGGCTCAGAATGACGACTTCCCAAAATGACCGCTTTTGATTTTTGTAGTCAATTTGTCTTTTTCCCAAAATGACCACTTATTTTCAAAATGACTAGCTACTCAAAATGACACGTTCTTGTAATGACTCACTGCCATAATGTCGATTTCCCAATATGTCCTGTTCCCAGAACGTCCGTATTTTGAAATGACTACTTTTAAGATAATCGTCTATATAGTACTCTTATAGATACTCTTTTGTGGAAATGCAATGGCCACTTAAAAATTATCTGACACTTGACAATGTGAAATGAAATGTACAATGACAGTAAAGCTGTAATGCCTCGTATACACTACTCGCGAATTTCCTCGGCGCAGTACTCAAGCAACTTTGCCTACAGTCCGAAGTGCGACACCACACACTCGTTCAACCTCGCGAGGAGCTCATTCGCTCTAAGGTGCCGAAAGCCTGCGCACGTTCGTCCTTATGACATTAATGATATTGGGGTCCCAAATAATCGGCTCTGCTTGCACAGTTTCGAGGAACAACATATTTTCCTCCTGTGAAGACTGTATTTTGTTCATAATAAACACAATACCTATGTGTCACACGCAATAATTATAACTATTGAGTACGGAAGGCGGCCGAGTAGTGTAGAGAGGTACTTCGTGAACGCACTTCGTGCAACTTCGGGCCCTTTGACTCGGGCGCAAAAACCGACAACAAATGGAAGTCGCCCGAGGCGAGGTAAAGTTTGACGAGGTGAGCCGAAGTGCATCTCCACACTATCGTATTCGCCTAACTTCGTTCAACTTCGCGAGTAGTGTATAGGGGGTTTTACATTCTTTATTTTATTCCATTTCTAGGTACGTGTTTGAGGAATTCTGAAAGTTCTTCAGATACCTCTTCCATAATATCTTAACACAGGAGATTCAGACCTGGCCCCCAATTCTACTAATTATTAACCACAACAGCACCACCGACCCAGCAAAATATGTCATTTCATTCATTTCATTTTAGACTTGACATCCAAAATTAAATGAATAAATACTCTCACCACCTTGTATTGAATTAACGAACAAGTTAATGAAACAATTGAGAATGTGAATGTGTGGGGGAGCATCATTTCAGTTTTGACAAGCCCTGAACTTTGCTATGCCGAAAATATAGTTAATTACATAATATATTAGAATCTATATTCTATCTAAATCTACCTTTAGAAAGCAAGGTTGAATATTTGCTAGGATTGGAGTATTACTATGGTAATGAACATAAAGAAATTATAAACAGTAAATATGGCACTAGAAGTGCTAGAAAAAATAGATTAGTTCAACCACGGGTCAACAACTACTACGGTGAAAGACTATCAAAATACATAGTACCCAAGACATTTAATAAATATGAGCTGTTACGACAGAGCCCTGAAATGAGCAAAGGAGTGTTGAGGACCAAATTGAGGAACTTGCTCCTCGACGGCCGCCCTACCGCAAGTACTGCGGTGGTCACGGCCGGCAAGGAACAACGGTAGTTATTTTATAACATAATTAGGGAATAAGCAATTGTGTCAACTGTCTGTGTCATGTCATAATCCTTATATATTGAAATTCAAAGAACCTTAATGTAAACATATTGGCATGCTTACCTAATATTAAGTGTGTAGGTAGGTAAAGTAACCTTGTTGTAAAACAGAGCGCATCTCGCCGTCAAACGCAATAGTTTGGCGAGAAGGTAAATATAAGAAACTATGTAATTATTATTGAGGAAATAAATGATTAAAAAAAAAATTATTTCCTTTATTGACTATACATACATACAAAATACATTTTTAAATATAAATTATAAAAAAAATACATTTAAAAATATAAAATGTAGTAGCCCACCGGTATCGGGTACAGGGACCAAGCTACCGGTGCGCATGATAGCGTGTGCGCGCGCCGACTTGGTACTTAGTAGGTAGGTAGGTACATGATTATGTTCTTACAAGAATCGAGTGGGAATACGACCGCGAGAGGCTCGCTGCGGCAAGGTTCGAACGCGGTTTACTATAATGTTATATTAGTGGGAATTATAGCTCTCGGCATAATATGTTCCCATTACAAAATTCTACCAAAACAACCTGTATTTTTACAATATAGATTATTTTTTAGGGTCCAATAAAATATACCCTGTCAAAAGTTCAACTTGCTTCAAACATATTTGTATTTATTTGCAAAATCGTGAAAAGTTAAGCTGATATAACGAGAACGGACATTATGAGAAACGGACATTACGGAATGCGGACATTATGGGATGGAGCGGACTTTGTGGGAAGTAGACACTTTGAGAAGCAGACGTTATGGGACACAGACTATTTAGGAAACAGACAATTTGAAATGTGGTTTTATTGAAACTTGTCATTTTGGGAAGTGGTCATTGTCAGCCTAAAGGAAATACACTAGTCAATAAATCTCTCGCGGCACTATTATGAGTGAGAAATTCTGGCCGGAAGGTGTAATATATAGGCGCTTTATTAATTTCAAGCAGAAACACACAGAAATAGCTCACAAATCAGTCGGGACTCCCGGGACGGGACCTGCTATAGGATCCATCATCACAGAAACACAAAATGGCTAATTCACAAATGAGTGTCAATTTCACATCATTCAACTGTCAAAACATCCAGACATCAGTTGAGTGCGAACGCCAACTCTGTCGAAGTATGGATGTCATCGCGCTCCAGGAAACTTGGCTTATGCCGCATGACCTAGCTTTTCTTGGAACTCTAGACCAAGATTTTGCATACACAGCTAAATCTGCGGTTGACACCAGCAGGATAACTCAAGGGAAGACCGTACGGAGGAATAGCTCTACTGTGGAAGAAATCTTTGTTTTCTTCAGTGATTGTCCTATCATGTAATAGTGATCGGCTAGTAGCTATAAATGGTGACCGCTCTATGATAATTTTATCGGTCTATATGCCAGTAGACTGTGCAGCTAACCTTGTTGAGTTTACTGAGTGCTTAGGGAAAATCATAGCCGTTATTGAGAGTAATAATGTTGAGACTATTTTTGTGATCGGAGACTTTAATGCGCATCCGGGCAGACGTTTCGCGAGAGAGATGCTCTCTGTGTGTGAGGAACAATCGTGGTGCTGTGTGGACATGGAACTACTACCGAAGGATACTCATACATTTAAGAGCAATCAAAATGGCAGCACGAGCTGGCTGGACCACTGTTTAGTTTTAGTTTATTCCGGGGCACGAACACTTTATATGCATCATAAGATTTTGGATTCTGCATCCTAATTTTCTCCAGCTTAACCATCGCATCTGACTTACTCTGAATGTACTTAAAAATATCACCTTCAGTCACCTCCTTTGCCACTTTAGAATTGTACAAAGGTAGTTCAACCATTGCCGCTCTAAAATTCACACCAGGTGATGTTGTGGCTGCGCCCATTCTTCCTACAAATCGGTTTTTAACCTTTCGTGAACGAACCGTAATCCATTCGGAGTCTTCCTTTGCTGGTTTCCATTCGCCTTCTCGCGTTATCTCCGCCAGAGTTTTCCGATTGGAGCATACAGTTTTACTGTCCGTTTCAGTGTCTGTAGGTATTGCACTTGATGCGAACAGATTTCGCATCCCAGGCATTGCCTCGGGCACATGACTCTCGTTGCCCACATTTTTGCAGCTGTACTGCTTATCTGAGATGTTTGTTACCAGTTAAACAACCTTTGCAGATAGAAGCTAGTTTATTACTGAATCGTCCTTAATGGTGCAGGCACGCACACAAGTAAGTACAATAAATCATCCTTGGATGGCACGCACACATAAAAGTCGGCGCTCGCTCGGATACCTACCTACAACCTATGCGCCGCGCGTGCGGTCAATACAATTATAGGTACATAAACATCACTCCTCTGACACTAATTAAGAAATATAAAAAGAAAATACAAACTAAGTATGTACTACAAACATTTAAATGTATACATTCCGCTATGCATCTTAAAACTAAGTTACCTTACGTCTACAACTACGAATTGGTCTTGTAGACGGCGGCGGCGGAGGCGGCGGCGGCGTTGGCGGTTCAAGGTTAGGTTTCCCATCCACCGACATCTCTCGCTGGGAGACTTCCCTATTACCATCGTTACTATCTATTTCGCCTTGAGCCTCCACCCTCTCGTCCTCAATTGTAGTATTGTTTCCCTCGCCCCCAACAACATTCTCGGATGAGAGCGCGGGTGGCATAGACCGTTGCGTGACGTCATCGTCCGCGCCTCTGTTACTAGCCATCCCGCTAACCCCTGTGTACTTTCTAATTTGGTCAATATGTCTTTTACAATTGACCATATAATCTGTTACAAATATTTCAAACATTCGATTACCAATACGTTTTTTAATTTTTCCTAACGTCCAAATTTCTCTTCTTGCCACAAACCATTTTACCCAGACACTTTCCCCTATGTTAAACTTCCTAATGCCTATAGCAGAACTAGCTAAACAATCATTATTAACATTATCATTGCATAACAAATCCAGTCTTGTAGTTAAATTAAATTTCTACCAAACATCCTCTTCGCGGGACTTTCGCCCGTAGTACAGTGCGGAGACGTTCGATAATTAAATAAAAATCCCAATAGTTTCTCATTAATTTTTCGTTGACATGTTTGACCAAAAATACATTTAAGCATTTTCTTACAAGTTTTAACAGAATTGTCAGCCTGTCCATTGCTACAGGGGTGATAAATAGGGGATGTTAAATATCGAATTCCATTATTCTCGCAAAAAGATTTAAATTCGGTCGATTTAATTTTTACATCATTGTCAGATACAATAACCCTCGGTATTCCAAATCTAGAAAACAATTCTTTCAACTTTGCAATACGTGCCCGACTAGAAGTGCCGCAACTCATATGCAAACATTCTAACCATTTGCTGTAAGAATCAATCACGATTAAATATACTTGTTGATATATCGTCATATAATCGATGTGCAGCCGGTGCCACGGAGTCGAGTCGCGAGGCCAGGGTGCGGGCGGCACGCGATCCGGCGCGGGGCGAGTGCTGGCGCACACGCCGCAAGCGCCCACCCACTCCTCTATATCTTTATCTATAGATGGCCACCAAAACCTACTACGGGCTGCACTTTTTGTTTTAACGACTCCAAAATGTCCGGAGTGCAACTCTTTTAATAAATAATTTTGGTATACTTGTGGTATCACCACTCTGTGACCGCGGAACACACATCCGTTTTCGAGTTCAAGTTCGATATTTTGAGGGCTATCAGCTGCTCAGTGACCAGCAGTACGGTTTCCGTAGGGGTCGGTAAGCTGACAAATCATTGGGCACAGGCGATCGAGACCAAGGGAGAAGCCATGGCGGTTAGTTTGGACATAGCGAAGGCCTTTGATCGGGTCTGGCACAAAGCACTTTTATCAAAGCTTCCTTCCTATGGGCTATGGGCTTCCCCAGAAGTTGTGCGAATGGATTGCTAGCTTTTTAACAGACAGAAGCATACAAGTCGTAGTCGACGGTGAACGCTCTGGCTCTATATCTGTTAATGCTGGTGTTCCTTCAAGGTTGTATGCTATCGCCTACTCTGTTTCTCCTGCATGTCAATGACATGCTGCAAATTAGCAGTATTCATTGTTATTCGGATGACAGTACGAGCAATGCCCTGTATACGAGCTTGCTCTGCACGAGATGGGGGGGCCAAAGTTTCCGTCCTTCGACCATCAGCAATAGCTCTCATGTACTCTGTGGCATTATACTGCGCGCCAGTGTGGTACCGAAGCGTGCAAACCCACAAAATTGACAACCAATTACATGAAGCCATGCGCCAGCCATGTTATGGTAACAGAGATAATTAAATCTTCCCACTACCATGGCTTCCTGTTCTGGCGCATATCCCGCCTCCAGAACTACGAAGTTATCAAGCTACGGTCAACGATTAGATAAAATGCTGGCAGGTGACCAACGATGCCAACACAAAGGACAATTGACAACCTGCTGCGCGACCGCCTGATCTCAGGGTCCCTAATCTGGTTCGATAGGGTCCTTGGAGAGCAGTGGCGGGCGTCGTGGGTGGGAGGCGTTTGAGCACTATAACTGGAAGGACCTGGCACCTGACCCCACCACTAAGCCGCCCGGTTTTGATAGTTGTCGCACGGTGTGGTCAAGGGTCAACCGGTTCAGAACTGGACACGGGAGATGCATGGTCATTTAGAGGGTAAAGCTAAATTAGCCCCTAAGAAGCTTGGCGTGCTCAATAGATCGAGACAGTATTTCACTCCGGATCACCACCAACAACTTTATAAGGCGCAAGTAAGGCCACATATGGAATATTGTTCTCATCTCTGGGCAGGAGCACCTCAGTGCCAACTTCTGCCTCTGGACCGCATCCAACGGAGAGCGACTCGAATCGTCAGCTGCCAGGATTTTTCAAATCAGCTAGACTCTTTGGCACTGCGTAGAGATGTGGCTTCACTCTGCATCTTCTATCGCCGATACTATGGGAGGTGCTCGAGGAATTGTTCGGATTGATCCCCGCCGCCTCTTTCCACCATCGTTCCACGCGACAGCAGTTTCTCGAGAAACTTTCTGACTCGCACAACTAAACTGTGGAGTGAACTGTCGCCAACGGTATTTCCGAACCAATACGACCCTCAAACCTTCAAGAAAAGAGCGCGCTCTCTTTTGAAAGGAAGGTAACGCACTTGTGACTCCTCTGGAGTTGAGAGTGTCCATGGGCGGGGGTGATCACTTACCATCAGGCGATCCGTCTGCTCGTTTGCCTCCCTACTCCATAATGAGGAGCAATGCAATGATCGGCTTGAAGGCCGGCCGGGGCCGCCGGGGACCGGGGTTGGTCGTTCGGGTGCGTTTCGCGGGTAGGTATTTCGTTCATTTTTTGAACAGAGTGAGCGGCCAATTCGCGCGTGTGGCGCGGGCTGGATATGTGGTGAGTGAGATAGTCATAAGTAGGTAGGTATATGCATGACTTACCTATATGGGATTAAGAAAATAATCAGAAGACGATCTGCCCAGGGGGGGGTCATGACCCCCATGACCCCCCCCCTGGATCCGCGCCTGCGCATATCTCTGTAATAGCGAAGCTGCCATAACTGAAACTCCTGATTTTTTACCAAAAATTGAAAGCAATGGCCGATGGTCCGTTTTAAGAATGAATGGTTCCTGACGCCCATAGAAATATTGGTGAAAATATTTAACTCCAAAAATGATGGCTGTAGCCTCCTTTTGAATCTGACTGTAGTTTCGTTCACTAGCTGATAATGACCTAGACGCGAACGCCAGAGGTCGCTCGCGGTGCGGCCGCTCGGTGTCACGCTGCGCTAACACCGCCCCAAGCCCTCTCGGGCTAGCGTCCACCGTCAACACCAGCTGTGCGGTAGGGTCGAAGTGGGCCAGCACTCTTTCGGAAGATAGTTCCCCCTTTACACTATTGAATGCACGTTCTTGACGCTCGTCCCACTCCCACTGTGCCCCCTTACATAACAACTCATGCAACGGTTGTAACTTTGCAGACGCGTTCGGTATAAAATTGCGGTAGTAATTAATTAAACCTAAAAATCGCTTAACCTCCAAGACACTGGTCGGCCGCGGTGCCTTTAAAATAGCTTCGGTTTTCTTAGTACAGGTTCTTAACCCGTTTTTATCTATAATATAGCCCAATAAAAAATAAGTACAAAACTAAAACCCGACTACCGAAAAATCGCGCCTTATATAGAATCAAACAAGAAAATATCAAGGATAGCCGTGGTCGTATGCCACTTTTCTCTAGAATGTATTGTTTTGTTATAGTAAGTGGCATACGACCACGGCTATCCTTGATATTTTCTTGTTTGATTCTAGATAAGGCGTGATTTTTCGGTAGTCGGGTTTTAGTTTTGTACTTATTTTTTATTTATATTATTTTTGGGCAAGTGAAAGCTAATAATTTATACATATTTGAAATGTGCTAATGAAGCCCTTTCATTTGATACCAAACACAGCATATTTATCTCAAACTTATTTTTTAACACAGTACCTTATGAGCGCTAGAGGGCGTCATACAAGATTCAGTGACACGTCATATAGCCTATAACCATCGGACGATCAAGCTGCTTGTAATGATACCTCATTTGTACAGTTTTAATAAGTAGTTTAGGAGCTATGAGGGAACAAATGAACATACATACATACATACATAGCCTGTCAAAATCATAACCCTCTTTTTGGCTTCGCCGTAGTCGGGTAAATAGGTAACACTCTCTTGAAAAAAAAAACATTTCTCCTTCTGTAGTTTTAAACCCGCATCCCTAATTCTACAAAATACCTCATTTAGCCTACTCAAATGTAACTTGTTTGATGGCGCAGTCATATATATATATCTAACCATATGCTAACACCTTCTATTCCATTTAATAACGACTCCATCGCCCTCTGGAAAACAGCTGGCGCCATAGCCAGACCATAAACAAGCCGAGTGTACTTGTACAGTCCCTTACTTGTGCTTATAGTAGTCAGATCTTGTGAGGCCTCATCTAAGCAAAACTGATTGTAAGCGTTACTTAAATCAATTTTACTGTAATATTTACCTTTCGCGAAAACCTCCTCTATTCTAGGCATATGATATTCATCTATTAGTAAATCTTTATTTAATGTTATTGAAAAATCACCAGCTATCTTAACCTTACCATTTTCTTTTAATACCGGCACTATAGGGGTTCCATATTTTGAAAATTTTGTCGGTATAAGTATACCTAAACGGACAAGCCTATCTATTTCCTCTTCCACTTTGCCTTTCAATGCAAAAGGCACCGAGCGAGGCTTAAACAATTTTGGGCTAGCGCCTTCTTTTAATATAAGTTTTACATCAAATTTATTAAACTTTCCTAGCTCGTCAGTAAACAATTCGGAGTATTTTGATATGAGTTGTTGCACTTCTGTCATGTAGGGGTTAGTTACTGTTAACTTATGGACATTATTATTATTATTAGAAGTAAAATAAATTCCGAATTTAGCCATAAAATCTCGGTCTAGTAATGGGGGACCTCCATTGGGTATAACATATATTTTAATATTATTTGAGTTATTAACATAAGTAATTTTTGTTTCAAAATATCCCAAAGGTGAGATCTTATGGCCATTATAAAGACACATTTTCAATTTACATGTTAATAGTTTATGGCTAGGGAAAAGTCTATTATAAAGTAGCTCGGAAATAACTGTAGTACCTGACCCTGAATCCATTTCCATATCTATCTATACATATAATAAATCTGTAAACGATCGATGTCTGTACAGTAAGCTTCAGAGAAAAGGAACCCCCCTTGATAATGGTTTTATTCTCAAGGGGGGTTCCTTTTCTCTGAAGCTTACTGTACATGGAAAGGAAATGAGAAAAATTGTTATAGGGGGACTTTACAAACGTAATAGAAGCCAAATCAAAGGTTTTTGGAATTTTTGTCTGTTTATCTGTTTCTCTGTTTCTCTGTTTCTCTGTTTCTCTGTTTCTCTGTTTGTCTGTGAGTTTGTGCACGCTAATCTCAGAATCGGCTGAACGGATTTGGTTGCGGTTTTCACTAATATAGTGTGGTAGGCTTCACTTAACATTTAGTGTTTGTTTTATTGAAATCGGTTCATAAATAAAAAAGTTATGTCAATAATAGCATATCACGGCTAACAATTTGTGATTGTGTGAATAGATCGAACCAATAAAGAAGCAACAATGCTTACAAGAAGATATTATTTCGGTCATAGGAATCTAAAGCACTTCGAGAAGCCAGAGTTCTACATCTCAGCCAAGTCAGGTCAGGTTACTGCAGAAACTTCGGCACAGCAAGTGTCTCGATAGAATTCACATTGTTCTCGAACGATTTTCTCTCGAATCAAAAAAAATAGTAAGCAGCTGGTTCGGTAAAAAGACTCCTGGCTTTCATAATTAATATCATCTAGCTATTATAATAAGGAATGGGACAGAATGTTTTTATGACATAATATGTAAACGTCTACTTTAATATAAACTTTAATATGAATGAAGTCATGTATCTATAGCCTTTTAAGTACTTTAATACTTAAAAGGCTATAGATACATGACTTACTATACAATATAATACTATATGGATAAATTTATAGTTATACAGTACATACTTAACGTGAGGCACATGATATACATAATATATATACTTACATAAAATAATAAAAACAGTGAAGCAAGATAAATATAGAAATAGAAGGTGAAAGATAGTAGCTATCGCTTTGTCCATACCAGATCTAATGTCTTCCGTAATACGCACAAGAGTAGTCGCGGTGTTGTGACCTGTACGAAATCCGGATTGGAAGGGGTTCAAAAGGGAATTTTTAGAGAGGAAAGATATCAATTGGGAGTAGGTCAGGCGTTCAAGGGCTTTGGAGAGGAAAGTGAGAATAGAGATAGGTCGGTATTCGGAGTAGGATGACGGGTTGCTTTTCTTAGGAATAGGTATTATTTGGGTATCTTTCCATGCGGTTGGAAAGGTGCTGCTAGCCGCCGAAAAGTTAAATATATGGCTAATTATAGGAAGGATTTCGTCTATGATTGATACAATCATGTTACGGCTGACACAGTCGGTTCCGACTGCGTTTGAAGTAATCGACATTATGCTTTTCTTAACACCACAGTCAGTGAAATGAGTGAAAATGAACGGAGGGCAGTTGGGAGTAGCAGTAGATGAAAGATTATTCAGGGTAATAAGTTTAGTAGCTGCATTAAAAGTTGATGGGGCTGAGAAGTGTTGATTAAGGGAATTGATATCTATATTTTTTGAAATGTTATTTTGTCGAGATTAACCGACTCCCAATGATCTTAGAAATTTCCAGACGTGAGCTAGATCACAGAACAGAATTATGGATATGTTGGCGTTGACCTTTCCTTCACACCTTACCGCAGTGATTTCGAATCGCCACATATCTCTCCCGATTTAACTCCGTGGGACGACTACTGTATTTAGACTTGGCTGCAGCTTTTTAAGAGATGAGCCTTTTGATTTCGTCTGTTAACCAAGGTGATGGAAGATGCTTCGTCGTATAGTTGAGTCAGTTTGCTTGTGAACAACTCAACCTTTTCATTTATGCAACTGGAGGCAAGAAGTACACTCCAGTCTATGGCACTAGCATCCCTGCGCAGGGAGCCGAGGTCCATGTTACGGAAACTGCGTTGCAAGAGGACTTTGGGTTTAGATTTTAGAGGGCGAAGTCAATAAGATAGATACAAGTAAGTCATGGTAGGAAAATTGCACGGCGGAGCGTTTACCATGCTTCACAACACGATTAGGGGAAGAGACAATAATGAGGTCAAGTAGAGAAGGTGCACGCACAACCTGGGAAATGATGAGTAGTGTCAGATGGAAGTATAGACAAGTTGTTGGATCGAATGATAGAGTGTAAGGTAGAAGAACGTGTGTCGCTTTTTGCCAGACAGGTGTTAAAGTCACCCATGATTATGCATTGACCGTACAAGGCTATCAACCTCTCTAATATGAGTTCAAAAGAAGGGAAATAATTTATTTTAGATGAAGGACAGTAGAAAACACCTAGCAGGGTTTTAGAGTGAAGGAGATCAATTTCAAGGAAAAGATGTTCTCCAAACACGGGTGGCTGTGGAGAAATGCTAATGATAGAATAAGGTATTTGAGTCCGAAATGACACCGCCGCCTTTACCAACCGCGCGATCATTTCTAATGAGATTGAAACCGGGTATGGAATACGCGATTGTTGGTAGGCATGGGCGCAGCCACGACTATGATACAAGAATAGCGTGTATATTTGTACAGTCAAAAGATGCCAGTATCGCTGGGAAGTGACCCGGAATACTTTGAGCGTTGATGTGAACTAAAGCCCGACCAATAAAATAAAAAACTCGTACTGGGGGCGCTATAAACGTCTATGATTATGGCAGCACCAAGTATAGTGATACACATGTGAAATGGCTAGTGTACAAATATCTTAGCTTATTTAGAAACTGTTGCAGACAAAGTGTCATACACAAGAACCTGGCATTTATATAATACTAGCTGTTGCGCGCGGCTCCGCCCGCGTGGATGTCAAATATCGATAAAAAATACGTACTTCCATACAAACTGTCATCTCTCTATACTCTATAAACATCTAAGAGTAACCAAAATGCACGTCCTAGCGAAATCAAAAGACGAAATCGTGCAAGCTCTTCCAAAAGACCAAAGTACTAAAGAGCTCGAGTCGCGCCTCCAATTCCATAAAAAAATCATGATAGGCTCGCAGACTGGTAGGGTAGGTTTAGGTAATACTAGGAGGCAGTCAGACAAAGACATAACAAAATCTCAGATTCGTATGAGAAACACTATAAAATACCGGAGGATGTTTGTGCCTCGTCATCCAGACCCGATATATTCCTATTTTCAAAACAGCAAAAGCGTGCAGTACTAGTAGAACTCACAGTACCGTGGGAAACTAACATACCTAAAGACCACGCTATAAAAATAAACAAATACTTTGACCTGACCAACGAGTTAACCAAAAATGGCTATGTGGTTAAACTCTACGCCGTGGAAGTAGGAGCAAGGGGAATTCCAGCTAAATCCCTGTATAACTTATTTAAAGACCTCGGATTGCCAAGAGCTTCAGTAAGCTCTTTACTCAAACGAATATCTAAAACGGCGTTGATAGGATCTTACCAAATTTGGATAGGTAGAGGGAAGAACACTCGTGACGGTGGAGGTGAGCGCTGATGCATCACAAGGTGGCCACCCTAAACCTACTCCTGGGTCGCAAGTCCCAGGCGCCGTCACAGTGTTCCTCTCTGTACCACGCCATGGACCCGACGACCGCACGGTGAATCCATGGAATGCTAAGAACCGGATCTCTCACATTTCTCACCCTTTAACCCCCGTTTTCGCGTTAAAAGGTAGCCTATGTCCGTTCCCAAATTATATCAAGATCGGTTCAGTGGTTTAGGCGTGAAAGCGTAACATACAGACAGACAGACAGACGAGAGTTGCTTTCGCATTTATAATATTAGTATGGATATATGTTTTAAAGTAGTGTGGTTAAAATAGAAAAATAAACAAGTTTATTATTAAGTACATATTTATTAATCATCAAACTCAGAATCTAAATAATTAGTTACAGTAGGTAAAATAGGAAAATTGGCAATTTCCATTGAGCGTACTCTATGACGTACCTACCCGTCATGTTGACAACAAGGTTCCTGATGTTATTTAGATCTTCCGACTTTTTATCCAACAAATACCAAGTTATTTTGTAAATAACTTTTTCTTAACTGGCTTTTAATACTTAACGGCATTTATATAGCGCACTCAAATTCACAATAACTAACACGCACAATTGACACCACATTGACAGACGATCATAATGACATCTTATAGATTGTTGCCATATGAAGAAATTAGTTCCAATAGTTTTCCGCAATATGGTGAGGTATTTTATTTTATTGTTCGGGCTTTACGTTGAAATTCTTGGGAACGTCAGAGAATTGCGACTCGAGAAATTCATGTAGCGTAGGACCTTCGTCATCGCTCGTATCACTCTTTGTAGATAAACATACACTGTCGTCACTGCAGTCTGAGAGTGACATTTGTGTGATAATGCCTAAAGTACACAATAAATAAATATGTGTTTATAAATAGAGTAATATATATAAATGTTATATGTAGTTAAATGGACATATACTCAAATATTATATTAAAAAAACAGCTGTTGTGTTTATCTCCATCTGCCGGTGGCAAGTAACAAGTTCAATAAATATCATGCTATACACAGAAATTGTAAAAAAAAGCTATACGATCCAAAGATTTAAACATTATTGTCTTTTCAATTTTGTTTGGTTTTTGTATATAAGTTTATTTACAGGTTAATGAAATATATACCTATATTATTTAAATAAAACTAAAACTAAATAAAGTAAACCTAAAATACATATTTACAAATAATTCTAAAATATTATTAAAATGCGTCATGAAATTCCTCCGCATCGCATGCCTCTTGCGGTAGCGTTCCCAGAAGGCTGGCAGCATTGCCACGTTGTATGGCAATGCTTAATCTATGACCTAAAAAGAGGCCAGCCTTCTGGTCACGAGAAGCATCGACCATACGCTTCGCAATCTCCCTGAAGAGATTGCGGGCGCTCGGACCCCATGACCCCAACGTTTCGACTCCAAACGGCACAAATTCGTAATCTCCGATAAGATTAGAGTATTTGCGCCGCTTGAGAGCCTCCGCAGAAGCTGCGGCAGCACCAGCACAGCCAGCCGTGCCAGGTATATGGGTAGGGGCAATGGTGTCAACGCATGTTGCGTCCCACACCAGAGCCCTACCCATCTTCCAAGGCATTAATGACATGCCGTCCGGTCTCTTGCCATCGTCGCGCGCCAAACCGTTAGGTTCTAGCACAGCTGGCACACCGGCGGTGACAAGAGCACGGCGGATTATGTCATTAAGGCTGGCATGCCGTGGAAATCGCCCCGCACTCCTGCAGCACGACAGGCCATGGTGTCCGAGTCGGTCAACAGCCTCTCCACAACGGCATCGATGCGGAGAAACACATGGCGCACCCAACCGTAAGCATGTTGCAATGCGGAAGGTAGTGTCGTCTAACATAGTTCCTACATTAGACGACGGAAGAGCTTGTAACCAAAGACCCGATTCCCACACTCCAACCGCCAGCAAACGGGCACGCTCAACAGCATTAGAACATGTATTTAGTAAATTTTGTCTTACTAAGCTGCAGAGCGGCCCGTCCCACTGACGCTGTGAGAAAAGGTTCCTTGGGAGATCGGTGTTTGGACATGCAATTTTCCAAGCATTCACTGCATCAGCCTTACACAATACTTCAGAATTAACTAGTGTAGGTGCAAGAATTTTCCTAGTTAATTCTTCCGTACTGTGGACTGAGGACAGGAACGCTGGCAGGCTGACGTCTGAAATTTTGCGAATACCGAGTCCACCCAAGCGGATCGGTAGAGACGCTTGTAGTGAAGCTCGGTCATCCAAAGTCACGTTTAAAATTTTTATGAGGGTATCTTCTATAATTTTGTCCATTTTTTCTAAAATTCTTAAATGTTTCCAAAATGGTGTGGATCGGAGGGCATGGGTGAATTTAGGTACAAAAAGGCAATACCGAAGAATGGTAAAAGCCGAATGCATATTAATTTTAAGTAAGCGGTCCGAAATGTCACTAAAATTTTGAATTTTTTCCTCTATAAAAGAGGTATAGGCATCTTCTAGGATTGGGGACCCGAGGAGGCGTAGAGTCTTTTTCTATAATTTTAATGTTGGGAGTTAATGAATTGAATTTAGAAATAGTAGCGATTTTGTCCGAAACGTTATTTAAAAAAACCTCACATTTGTTATCGTTTAGTTCTAAACCTATTAAACTAAATTCATTTTTAATGAGGGCCAAATCTTGTAGAACTGTCTCCACGTCTCCCCCTAAAGTCCCGTCGTCTAGGTACCATACATTAAATTTTGAATTTAACCGTCGAATAATTGGTTGAATTGCCAGACTGAAAATTACCGGTCCAAGAGGGTCTCCTTGTTGACAGCCAACAGCAGATTCTAAAAGATTGTCCTTATATAATAATTTAGAGGGGTACCTGTAGCATTGCCAAAGGAAATTGTAAATTTTGGGGGTTTCTAATTTAGCTTGGGTCAACAAGGTATCCCTGTTCACCGAATTAAAAGCATTCTTCACGTCAACCTTGAGAATTACCTCACTTTTCCCGGAGTCAAGGTAGGTTGACAACGCATGTATGGCAGCCTCACAGCCCCCCTTGGAGCCAAAACCAAGTTGGAGGGGCTGGAAATTCATGGCCAGGTCATTTTTATAATATCGGCAGCAAAGTTTGGTTGCCATACGGCGATACGTGCATCCCACGGCAATGGGACGAATGCCACCATCTCCCTTGCGTAGGGCACACAAATTAGCCCCATACAGAATGTCTATGATGGCATCGTCCACACTGCCGGAGAGCATCATATTCATAAGCGCCGTAAACATTATTTAAATGAATATTTGGTATGTCATCCAAGAATAAACCAGTATACATTTGACAATTACAACCGTACTTCTGTTTTTAGACGAATTTACGTGACAACGCTGTAAAGCATTTAGATATTTTCCTAAGGTACATTTTATTAAAAGTTAATTTATTATTTACGTGACGACGCTGGCAACCTTAACATGCTGCATATATACACAGGTAGAGAAAAAGGGATGGAAAGCAAACATTATTTAAATGAATATTTGGTATGTCATCCAAGAATAAACCAGTATACATTTGACAATTACAACCGTACTTCTGTTTTTAAACGAATTTACGTGACAACGCTGTAAAGCATTTAGATATTTTCCTAAGGTACATTTTATTAAAAGTTAATTTATTATTTACGTGACGACGCTGGCAACCTTAACATGCTGCATATATACACAAGTAGAGAAAAAGGGATGGAAAGCAGCCATATATACACATTGACTTTTGACATTTGTCGTTTCTGTCATTCAGCGTTCACTGTCACTGCCATGTCAATGTCATAATTTTTGTTGATTTGATTGTTGTAATTTTGCCAATATTGTAAATAATGTAAATATAAAAGTTAATTTTACTCAGGTAACAAAATCATAAATAGGAAATGTGTGTATATAAACTAAACTTTCATGTAGATACCTTCATGTGCATAATAATTTGTAACTAGTGATTTCTAAAAAGGAAAGTTGAAGGTATCGGATGCAAAGTGAGCTGTAGGTACCTGAATTGTACAAATGACGTGTGAAGAGAAAAAATAAATAGATATCCTCATTTTTTCGTGGTTACCGCCCGCTTGGACTTAATCAAAGGTCCTCCCGGTTCTCCATGTGCCCAAGAAACAAACCTGGGATGGACCTTGTTTGGAGAAATAAATGCAAATTCAAAAGAAGAATCTTTTCTGGTCCTTCATCAGCAAATAGAAGTAGATAACCTGTTGAAATCTCTTTGGGAAATTGATACTGAAAAGAAAAGAAAGTTATCAAGATAAGAAAAACTATGTGAAACAATATATGAAAACACTCATGCAAGAACAAAAGAAGGAAGATACATAGTAAAGTTACTTTTCAAAACCGATAATCCCCTATCGCCTAACGGAAACACAAAGGAAATAGCAAGACAAAGATTATTACAACTTGAAAGAAGATTTAGAAAAGCACCTACACTCAAAGAAGATTACCAAAAGGTCATGCAAGAATATGTAAAGTTAAATTATATGGAAGAAATACCTGAAAAAGAAGCTATGAAAAACAAAACGGTGTACTTACCTCATCACGCCGTTGTCCGCGTCGAAAAGAAAACCTCGAAGACACGTGTCGTGTTTGATGCTTCAGCTAAAGGCTCAAATCACATCTCTCTCAATGATGAACTGCTTGTAGGTCCTCAACTGCAAGATGACCTTCGAGATATTGTTATGAGATCGAGATTACATTACGTCTGCTATGCAAGTGATATACAAAAGATGTACCTGCAAGTCTTACTACAAGGACAAGACGCCGATACCTATCACCGCCTTTTGTGGAGAGAAGAAGAGTCAGACCCCATCAAAGAGTACCGAATGCTTCGTGTCACGTTTGGCACGGCGTCAGCACCACATCTAGCAGTAAAAACTCTTCATCAAGTGGTTGATGATGAAGGGCAAAATCATTCAAAGGCTGTACGCATTATCAAGGCAGACTTCTATATGGATGACCTGATATCTGGGGATGACACTGCAGAGAAAGCAATACAGACAGCTCAAGAAGTTTCTTATATATTGCAAAAGGGTGGTTTCATACTATCAAAATGGTCTTCCAATTCTACCGAGTTCATGCAATCTATAGATGCCAATAGGAGAACAACTCGAGTACACATAGATTTAAAATTAGACGGAACTGTCCAAACCCTAGGATTGATCTGGAATCTAGGAACAGATCAGTATCAATATAAAATAAACTTACCAGTAATGCCAGATAGTGTCACAAAAAGAACGATCCTATCAGACTTGCAAAAACTGTTCGATCCGCTGGGATGGATCGCTCCGAGTTTAATCTTAGCTAAAATGCTAATACAAAAGCTATGGCTGGAAAAAGTTGGCTGGGACGACAAAATAAGCCAACAGCTGGTGGACGAATGGTTTACTCTTCGCGAAGACTTTCAAGAAGTAAAAGAAGTATATATTGATCGATGGCTGGGCACACTGAGTATGGATTTAGACAAGATTGAAGTTCATGGCTTTAGCGACGCCTCCACGCGAGCATACGCAGCAGTGACTTATGTCCGAATAAAGATGCAAGATGGCTCGGTGTCAACCAAACTGATAGCTGCAAAGACTAGAGTGGCACCACTACGAACTGTTTCCTTACCACGATTAGAGCTGTGTGGAGCGGTGTTGTTGTCGAGGTTGCTTAAGCAAATAGAACAAGCCATGAAAATACCTGCATCAAACATCTATGCATGGACGGATTCAACAATCGTACTTGCGTGGTTACCTGGCGATCCCCACAAATGGAAAACCTTTGTAGCGAACCGGGTTGTAGAAATCACTGAAAATGTAAACACCAACCAGTGGTTTCATGTCTCATCTGAAGAAAATCCTGCAGACATTCCCGGGGCATGTTGCTAGTTGATCTGAAAAAGTCAAATTTGTGGTGGAAGGGTCCAGCTTGGCTCTCTGAAACAGAAACAGGATTAAAACGCAAAAACAAGTATACAGAATTAGAGAAAAAACAGGATAAATACAATCAAATTTAAAAATAGAACATGAAGAAAGTATAAAATTACAATTCAAAGAATTCGATAATCTAAGAGAATTAACAAAAGTGATAACCTATTGACGAAGGTTTTTAAATTTTAAAAGAAACACGGAACAAGGTTTTACTACAAAAGAATTAGAAGAGTCCTTAATGAAGTGCATTAAATTAGTACAACATGAAGAATTTAAAGATGAAATAGAAAGACTACAATTAAATAAATCTGTAAAAGGAGAAAGTAAAATCAAAACCTTGAATCCATACCTTGATGAAGATGGTGTTCTCAGGGTGGGCGGTCGACTTCGTAACGCGAACTTGGAGGAACAGGCCAAACATCCTATTATACTGGGAAACAAAAACGATTTGGTGACTTTGATTATCGCTGATGCCCATAATCACACGTTGCATGGCGGCGTTCAACTTATGTTAAGTTACATGAGTTCAAAGTATTGGGTTATACGAGCCAAGGCACTTATAAAATCCTGTATACACAGGTGTATAGTATGTGCTAGACTTAGAGCACGATCAAGGATGCAACTAATGGGCGATCTGCCTAAAGCGAGAGTAACTCCCGCTCGAGCTTTCATACATGCCGGAGTTGATTTTGCAGGCCCATTTCAAATCAGCATGTCCAAGGGAAGAGGCATCAGAACTCAGAAAGCATACATCTGCGTGTTCATATGTATGTCAACCAAGGCTATGCACCTTGAGCTGGTTAGCGATTTAACGTCCGAAGCTTTTATCGCTGCATTCAAGCGGTTTGTTTCCAGAAGAGGAAAATGCAGTGACATATGGAGTGACCAGGGCCGAAATTTTGTCGGCGCCAGCAAAGAACTGATGGTCGCATGGAAGGAAGCAAATCTGGTATTTGAAGGTGTCATATCGAACACATTGGCACTGGAAGGAACACAATGGCATTACATACCAGCATACTCACCAAACTTTGGAGGCTTGTGGGAGGCGGGCGTAAAATCTGTCAAACATCATTTGAAACGCGTGCTCACCACTAATCTAACCTATGAAGAAATGACCACGGTGCTGTGCCAAATTGAGGCTTGTCTCAATTCTAGGCCATTGTGTCCTATCGATGACAAGGATCCAGACTGCATAGAAGTATTGACACCTGGACACTTTTTAATCGGCGAAGCTCCTATCGTTGTACCATCACCTGATTTCAAAGACATCAAAGTTAATTCCTTATCCCGGTGGCAATACACCCAAAAATTGCTTGGCGATGTCTGGCGTCGTTGGCATCAAGAATACCTAACTCGATTACAACAACGTCCCATTTGGTTAAAGAAAGCTGAAGAGTTCAAAATTGGCGATGTTGTTTTGATAAAAACCGAAGGATTACCGCCTGGCAAGTTTTCTCTGGGTCGTGTTGTAGACAAACATCCTGGAGAAGATGGCATTACCAGAGTCTACAGCATAAAAAGTGGCGACAATGTAGTGAAGAGGAGCTGTTCGAAGTTATGCCCTTTACCTATTGCTACTGAGTAAAATGTTATGTTTAAATTAATCATTATAGTATGTACGATTGTGTTGTTTAAGTTGAATTTTCAAGTGTTATGTTAAAGGTAGCTTATAAAGTTTTGGAATAATAAAAGCACTACGTCCTTTTGGTGGGCGGTATGTTATATCTATATGCATGTATTATATGATCGGTAAGTGTTTACTACCATCTGGGCCCCCACCTCAGTTAGTCGCAAATAAATCGTCTTGAAGTAAACACGCATTTTAAATCACCAAATTCCTATCAAGCAAATCTACACCTTATCCCGAATAACACATACTTTTTAAGATAGTCCGTTAGAAGACCAATTATTTCGAACACTTCCGAGAGTACTTCTCATGCAGAAATAAGTAACCAGACGTAATTATGACTCCCAAAGATTTTTCTCCGATGACATTAACTTACATCGATATAGCTGGTATTACCCCATGACCACTTTTATATTATTATTTTTCTTTTCTCTGTAACAATCATTTAGAACCACATAATTCAGTTAGATTATTATACAGACTACAGATACAAACAATTATTATGATTTGATTGTTTTTACTCGACGGACTCAAGTAACCCCAAAAAAAACACTTCATTTACGAAAAAAGTGTATATCTAAATAAATGGTTTTCTTTGAAAATAATAACGACATTAAAACTTTAGATTTCTACTGCGATAAACCATTATACCAGTATAAACCATGTTTACTGCGAAATGATACTAATATGAAAAAAATAATTGGTTTTCCCTGTGAATATTACACGCAAGTTCAACTCGAAACCACTACAGCGAAAAACGATTAAACCAGTTTACAAACGCGTTACGCGTAGTGGCGCTAGCGTCTTCTTGTATGAACTTGTTTGTCTCTCGTGCACGCGTATGTCGCCGGTAGACAAATTGTGGTTTTAATTTGTATTTAATTGAGTAAGTGATATAATTACTGTGAAATGTCTTCAAATAAGGTCGATTTTGATCGTACAAAACGAGGAAAACAGACAGGTAAGAAATAATTACAATTCATTCAAAGCCGACAATTTGAGGTTATGCAAATATTTAAAAGTTGTTGAAGTAGGTAGCAATGAGTGATGTACTGCGTTCAGCTAGAAACTATGTTACTTTAGATTACAATACGTATTCTACTACATTTCAATTGTAGTAGCAAGGCTATGCAATAAGTAATTGTGTTTTTTGGTGCTGTATGCCTTGCTAGTTAACGGTGAAAGTTTCTTTGAGGGCTAAATAGCGGGAATCGGTGTAATTCTTTGGAACTGGTTGGCGGGTTTTGAAATAGGTATTTTATTAATTTAATATTTTTCAGAATGTTTAATCGACGACGATGGCGACGATCTTATCTCTCAAGCATACGAAAACTTTATATTAGAAGATCACAATAATGAAACTGCAACTTTAGGTATGTACCTATGGTTTTATAAATTTTAACATGAATTTCATTAAAGCTTTACCTAATGTTATGTAATGCATTGTTAGTTTTCGCCATCTTCAAACAATCACAGCGATTTGAAGTTAATTTAATATAAATGTTCCGTGGTCTGAGATTTCGCAATCAATATAAATAAATCTATACTTAATATTATAAAGCTGAAGAGTTTGTTTGTTTGTTTGAACGCGCTAATCTCAGGGACTACTGGTTGGAATTGGAAAATTCTTTTAGTGTTGGATAGTCCATTTCTTGAGGAAGGCTATAGGCTATATAACCTCATGCTACGACCAACAGGTGCTGAGCAGCGAGGGTGAAACCACGGGGAATAGCTAGTACTTAATAAATAAAATTAAAGTGTAGGTAATCTTTAAGATTTTGACTGCTATTTTTTTTCCACAGTTTTAACCCATAAACCAGACTCTACCTGCTACGGAAATATGGATACGGAAGATTTAATTACGCTTGATGATTTGCTTGGGCATCCCTCTAGCACTGTAAAACCATTGCGAGAACTTGCTTTGGTCGCTTTAGGTAAAGCTGATATGAAAAAAGTAGATAATAATCTCAAAGATTCGTCTGCCATTGCAACAATAATTTTGATGGAAATTTTTGATCAGGCATGCAAAAGAGCAAAACATGTTAAGCGCTGGAAAAAAGCTAATCCTTCTTCATGGAAAGTAAATGTCGCAAAGAAAAGACACGCAGAAGGCTCAGTTTATCAAATAAAAAACAAAATTAGACCTGCTACAACTCCAAAACAGATAGACTGCTCGAAGTGCACGTTTGATTGCTCTAATAAAATCAACGAAGAAGCTAGAATGTTTATCTGTAGAAAGTATTGGAGCTTAGACTACGTTGGACAAAAAAATTTACTATTGGCCAACATGGAAGTTAAAATAACCAAAACGTTATTAATTGAAAGAAAACGAGCAAAACAAAGGGCTTACACGACGCAATGCTTTTTTAAAATAGATGATAACAGATTTAATGTCTGTCAAAAGTTTTTCTGCAAAACCTTGTGCATTGCCCAAAGCGTGATACATAATGCCATTAAGTATAGAGATCTCATCGGTCACTTTAAACAAGACATCGATCCTCGTGGACGACGTGAGCCAACTAATAAAACACCCCCTGAAAAAGTTGAAGAAGTTCGTAATCACATTGGGTCGTTTCCGTCAATGGAAAGTCATTATATAAGGAAAGATTCCAAGCGCAAGTATTTGGATTGCAAATTGTCTATTGGGAAAATGTACTCTCTTTATGTTGAAGAGCTTGAAAAACTTAATAGCAAACCCGTGTCCGAAATAACATATCGACGAATTTTTGGAACCGATTTCAATTTGGGATTCTTTAAACCAAAAAAAGACCAATGTCTGATATGCACTAAATATGCTCGTGGAGATACAAATAATAAACCGGATCTGGAAATAGAATACCAACAGCACATGGCTAGAAAAGAAGCCTGTAACAATGAAAAAGCAAAAGATAAAGAGAGGGCTAGTGAGGAAAGAGAGTTTGTGTCAATATCGTTCGATTTACAATCAATTCTGCAGATTCCGAGTGGTGACGTTGGCCTATTATATTATACAAGAAAATTAATTGTATATAATTTGACAGTTTATGAAAGCGCTTTACCTAACAATGCTTATTGCTTCACATGGTCCGAAATAAACGGAAAAAAAGGAAGTTGTGAAATAGGGACCATCTTGTACAACTATTTATCCGAATACATGCCGAATTATGTGACTGAAGTAAGCATGTTCTCGGACACATGTGGTGGTCAAAACCGCAATAAAAACGTGGCTGCAATTTTACTATGGGCTGTACAAAAAATAGAAAATTTAAATATCATTGAACAAAAGTTCTTAGAAAGCGGACACACGTACAAGGAAGCAGACTCGATGCATAGCAGCATTGAAACAGCACAGAAAAATACAGCAATCTATTCCATGTCGGATTGGATTAACATATTCAAAAGAGCAAGATCTAAAAATATATACAAAAAAGACAACAAAAAAGTTGTGAAAGAGCCATATAAAGTCAAAGAATTTAAATATTTTGAATTTAAAGATTTGAAAGATCTAACGAACCAAATTCTGAAAAACACTACCAAAGATACAGATGGAAACCAAGTGAAATGGTTAAAAATAAAGCGATTGAGGTATATTAAAGGACAGTCAAAGATTTTTTACAATTACGACATGTCCGAGAATTTTTTCACGATTGACGTTACTAAAAAGTTCGGGCAAAAAGATAACACGGATTGGGCAAATATAGAACCGGAAACACCTAGAGATCATGGTTATGGTACGAGAAATAAAAGGAAAAAGACTCACGAAAATACTTCATCAGTAACACCCGAAACCAGCACAACAAAATATTTTCCTGACGAACTTCTACAGCTTTACAAAACTCCTTTAAGCATCAGTGCAGCCAAAAAAAAAGACTTGCTGCAACTCTGTGAAAAAGGCGTTATTCCGGAAGAATTTCATGCCTGGTTTCAAGGGTTGAATACAAATGTTGCATGCAGAGACATTTTACCTGATTGCACTGTCTCAGATGAAGATCCTGCAACGTCTTCTGACGAAGATTGAAGAATTTCTGTTACACTATTATTTTGATTTCATTTTTTTTTGCATTAAAATTTCATTTTACTTACTATAATGGTTTTATTATTAAGTTAATATTTTATAACTTATTTAATACCCTAAAAACAACAAAACTAAGTTTTTTAATTATTAATTCATTAGGAATAAATTTATTTAAAACCATTTTTGGAACAGGTAAAACCAAGTAAATTTTTTTATTTTTGGTATTATATTAAATTCCATAGACAAATTCAATTTCATCTCAATTTACTATTGGTAACCACTTTAATAAAGTGATAATAATATAGAATTTGTATATATAACATTTATGATAACACTATCCAAGTTGTTTCTCGGTAAAATACAATAAATTAAAATTCTACATATTCAGGAAAAACCAATTAAATAGACTACCTTGTGAACGTTTAGAGGTTTTTTTAGTTAAAACTATATACAAAAATACAATTATTTAGATTCCATTATATAAAAGATAAAATAACCATCGTCTAATTACCTAAAGAATCAAGATAATCATGGTTTATAAAAGAAATGTTTGTAGTTAAAATTTCAAATGCATCTATTTCAAAACTAATGTTTGCGTAGTTAATTGGTTTTCGCGGTATAACGGCGATATACATATAATGTATCTAGTATAATTTATATTACCTGTGCTAGTACGAATTGTGAATCATTCTGTATCCCTAGCGTGTCTAGGGTCTTAGCGAATGTATAGCCCGTCAAGAAAGTCGTGAAAATTGAGGGTGGCGCTGCTGCGCTTAATCTGGTATCCCTGTCATACTATAACTAAACAGACTTGAACTGTTGCTTTTTATGGTATGATTTCATTACGATAGTAGGATAGTAGGTGAATAAAAGTGAAAAAAAAAATACGGCAATTATTTCATTCACTTTATTTAGGCACTAATGGCGCAAACTTTAGAGATAAATCAAACTTCAAGCTAGAAAATTCATCGTCATCATCATATCCATAGATTATTATATATACTAGAGAATCATATCAGCCACACATAGTCCACTGCTGAACATAGGCCTATCCCATAGACTTCCAGAATGACCGATCTGAAACAGCCCGCATCCATCGCTTCCCGGTGACCTTGATGAGGTCGTCCTTCCTGGCCGTTGGGCGTCCTACACTACGTTTGCCCGTACAAAACAAAAAAGAAAATTATAATAAAAATTATAATTATAATTTGCTAGAAAATTATATATACTTAATTTTTTTTTTTTATACAAGGACACGTCAATTTGACTTCACCTCGCCTGATGTTAAGCTAAAGGCAAAGTCTCGGAAAGAGGGTCACCATCGTAAACATTTACCATGTTAACAGTGGTGGCACTCAGCTTGACGGCCTCATTAGATGCCTTTTCACGCCCCGCTTAAAGGACCCAGGACTGTAGGAAGAAGGAAACACGTGAACTGGCAGGGAATTCCAGGCCTTAGTGGTGCGGCATAGGAATGAATCACAGAAACGCTTGGTTCTAGCAGGTATACTCTGCACCGTAAATGGATGACATCTTAGCCCTGCACGTGTCGTCCTGTGAAGGAAAGGGGAGGGTGGGACTAATTGGAAGAGCTCGTCAGAACTTTCACCATGGTAGAGACGGTAGAAAACTGCCAAAGACGCAACATCTCTACGCATCTGCAAAGGCTCGAGGGTGTTCGTGACCTCAGGATCCCCAATAATGCGGACCGCACGTCGCTGCAACCTGTCGAGAGCATCTAATAAGTACTTTGCGGAGCCGTCCCAGAGATGTGAGCAGTATTCCACGCAGGAACGAATTTGGGTCTTATATAGAAGACACCGCTGCTCCGGCGTGAAAAAACGTCTCACTCTGTTCAGGACTCCGAGTTTACGCGAGGCTGATTTGATGATACTCTCGATATAGTTTTTGTTATTCAGTTTGCAGCGAACACAATTACAGAATAGTCGTTATATCCTTTTTAAATGGTTGCAGGGCTTGCAGCACATTTAGATATTAACTTTTGCATATAAAATCTTTAACAACTAATCGAAATCAACCAGTGCGAAGTGATTGAGTTTAGAAGTCATGGTTGTCAAATCACTCAGGTGGCAGACAAGCACACGGGATTTAGAAGCACAGATATTATGTTAAATTTGGTGCGCGTGATCCGAAGCCTCCATTCGATGCAACCTGTACAACGCTAACGGCAATGCTTCACTCTCTTACTCAGCACATGGGAGACGCTACCACTTACTGCAATTAGCGGCCGCGGCGGGAGCAGCCCTATAGAGAGTTGCTCGGAGACTCGCCACGGGTCCCTGTGACTAGCAGCGGGTATAGAGGTTAGATGAGGACACCTAAGAGGGCCATCATAAACCCGTATATGGCTCAAAGTTAACTGGAGGGTGAGGGAAATGCCGTTAACCTTACACCTATATATATATGATAAATGAGTATAAGGCCTCATATACAAGGACACGCCCTGTCGGACGTTTTTAGGATATGCCTCGGGACACTATTTTGAATCTAAGCTGCGAGATAAACGAATTGTTTGGCTTGGCGCGCGCAGATTGTTTTGTAATAATCTATGCTTGGTGACTTTGAGCTCGTGCACCACCGCTCTGGTCACATAATCGCTTACTCAGTAGTACACTTTAACTTTATTAGACCCACGGTACCACCAGGAGTATGGCCATGGGTACCGTGGATGTGAAATGTGTTTTGAGCATATTTTAGGGCCAAGAAACATGTCCCGAGCAATACCACCTGTCTGTCTCATGAACCGTGATAGCTAGACAGTCGGTTTTTTTACAGACGTTGTAAAGTATTAAACAATGAAAACAAAAGATGTAGGTACAGTACATATATAATATAATATAATTATAATCTTTTAGAACATTAACTTATTGGAGTGAGTAGGTATTGAACACCCAAAATGCTGCTTGAAACTCTTGCGTAATTTATCCGCGATAGTTTCTGACTCACTGGATATATCATCCCATACTGAAATTATATGTCTTGAAATGTGCTTTTGCAAATCTGAAACAAATAAAAACGTACGGTACTGGATAAATACAGCTGTATATACCGTGTATTTTTTAGTAGTCCAAAGGGCCTCAGTGGTTAATACAAAATGGATCAAGACTGTTCAAAAACGTCAAAGTGTCGTACTACGATTTCTTAAAATCGTAGGTTAATGACTCAATCACGACAAATGAAAACAATGCTTTGAAAAATAAAATGTTCACTTAATACACATAATTTTTAATAGATTACACTTCCCATACCGTGTTTAACATTAAAATATATGTACGTACCGGCTTATTTAGTTGTTTGGCCATAAATATCCTCCAAATGAGAAACCAGCTTGCCGGTTTGAAATCCCGCCGTATATCATACTATATCCATGAAATACTTTGAATACGACATGTCTCTCACAACTAATACACACATTGCAATTCATTTTTACACTTGATATTGTTATTAGACGTAAATAAATTAAATGAACGCAAAAGATATACGAAACAAATCCACAACAAAACAAGGAATGACAGATGAAAACTCAGTTTGACAGTTATTGAGTGTTGCAAATACAATGAAAAATATTAGTTCCTTCAACATTAATTTCACGACTTTCTTGACGCACTATATGCAAGCGTAAACAAAAACCTACCTACTCTGCACTTACTATTTATTGTCATCGGCGAATTTTTTTTGTTTTTGTTGATATGTATGTACCTAATTATTGTTAATTATATAAATTGAATGCAAGCATGTAATTGATGAAAATATATGTACACTCACACCCAAGATAAACCAATACGGCTTTTATGGGTGTTATCATAATGTACAGTCAGCATCAAAAGTCGATGAACAGAATCAACTTAACAAAACACCTGTTCACAATAAAATGCCATAAGTTATAGTCGCAACTAGGAAACAAAATAGCCTGTGCACCAGAAATTTACAAAAGTCATTAAACACGAGTATTTCACAGGTATCTGTGCAATAGTATTCCTAAAGTCGCTGTACACCATCAATCCAAATGTCGCTGAACATAAAAATTTTAAAATTAGGTTAACAAAGTATATTATTAATGTTGCCGTGTGTTAATATACTTTTGTCGCTTATCGTCGTTGTCAAACCAAAATCTGCTATGTGCATTTTTTATAATTTTAACATGTTGAAAATTGCGATTGGATTTTGACAATTGCGACTGGTAAATGAACCAATCTATAGCATGAAAGGCTATGTGCTTATAAGTACTATACGACGCACTATGACAACTTATTCAAATATGTTATGTGGAGCAGCTAGAAATATTGTCAAATAAAACCTGCTAAGTGAAGAGAGTGCACATAGCAGATTTTGGTTTGACAACGACGTTATGTTGTTTAGCTACTTTTGGGACAGTTCTTGCTTAACCTTAATAATGTATGTTATCACACTTATCACGTTAGTATCTATTTCAATACTTATTTACAAAACAATTATATTTTGTCAGTAATCATACTGATCCATAATATGAAAAATAACATAAACATAACTCTAATGATCTACGAAGCGATTATAGTGACGGTACGTGAAGTAAATGAAACGTTGTGTATGTGCATAATTGTTTATTTATATTATTGAGATACATCAAACGATAAATATCACAATAATGCCGTATAATGTGCATATTACGGAGCATGAACGTCACAGAATTGTTCTCTTGAAAGAACAAGGATACAATGTATCAGAAATTGCAACAGAATTAGGAGTTTCGGTAAGTAATAAAACATATAATATTATATCATATTTGCATTCATGTTTAACATTAATTGTAAGAAGGTATTAAGATTGCTGTAATTAATGAAAACAAATAAAATGTGCATCATTTCTAAAACATTTTAACAATTATAGGTACTCCGTCCATTCGTTTATTTTCTTTTTGACAGTTTGAGACACTTTGAAATTAGTGACACCAGCGGCGTACGGCACCGTTTCGATTCGAAAAAAAATATCGATTTTACATAAGAACATTTTTCAATCGGTTTAATGCATCGACATATTTTTAATAATATATAAATATTAATTATTTGTTTAACAAGTTTTGAAGAATTGAAATGAAAATGAAAAATCAAAATTAAAGGAAGGTAGGTTTTGTTAGATTCGTGCAAAGTAAAGCGATTATAGTGACGGTACCGTCACTATAATCGCTTCGTAGATCATTAGAGTTATGTTTACGTTATCTATATATATAAAAATGAATCTCTATTTCCCTTGGTCACGACATCACGCATGAACGGCTGGACTGATTTCACTAATTCTTTTTTGTTGTGTTCGTTATTGTTAGGAGAAGGTTCTTATGAAAGAAAAAATTAAGAAAATTGCGCGGAAAATTAGAAAATTTAAGAATATCTAACCACCATATAAAATAGCTGATCCGACATACGCCATGTCTAAATTTTGAATTTGGAATACGAATTGGAAAAGAAACGTGTTTATTATTATTCTAATACTGCTGTATGATATTCTTCTATGTTATCGGACGTTTGATATAGAATTGACATAATGCGTGCAAATATCGTCAGAGATATAAGCCAATCGTCTGGTCTTTGCACGAGATACAGATTTATGTCCATACAAAAGATTAATACACATAATGCGACATTTCGGGTGTAATTCATAGTTGCGAAGTTCATTATCGCGATGTACGTTATAGCGAAAGTTTACTATTGCGACGGACGTTGTCGCGAAAGTTCGTTATCGCGATGTACGTTACAGCGAAAGTTTACTACTGCGACAGACGTTGTCGCGAAAGTTCATTAACGCGATGTACGGTACAGCAAAAGTTTACTATTGCGATGTACGTAATCGCGAAAATTGCAGCGTGTTTATTACTTATTGTATAACAAGTACTTATGTATTTTCCTTATTATGAAATAAATACTAGTCTTAATTCACAATATTGAAGTTGTTTTATTTATTAGCATTACTATTTCCTTTAATTAACAGGCTCGTAAAAGTATGGTGTTAAAGAAAACTCATTGTTATTTTATGCAAGTTCGGGACTTCACGCGATAAAAACTTCCACTTACTTTTTGCCGACGTTTCGGGTGCGATGCTGCAGTTTTTATCGCGTGAAGTCCCGAACTTGCATAAAATAACAATTAAAAAAAACTATTACAATTTCATGTTCTTTTCGTACATTGTCATTGTCATCGTGAAATGTCAATTGATCGATGTTTTTCGCATCTATTTCGCGTAATTAGGTTCTTCTTGTAAAAATGGATACACCTTGTGAATTCGTGAAGTCTCGCAAAAATAAAGATCAGTTACTACGGAATGGGTAACTACATACATCAAAAAAAGTTTGCGATCAATGGCATAAGCTCCTAGAATTCTTTAAATTTAACTTTACCAAGAAAAAATCTATGTTGTATGCTTTCTTTAAATAGGAATACCCTGTTTGAAATTAAAATATAAAACTATTTTTTATTATTTATTTTAAAAATTGAGCCATTAATCATAATGCAATTGTGATAGAAATTTCATAGAAAGAAAAAGACTGTTTAATTAAATTTAAACTACAATTTATTATTAAAAGGTGTAAATTCAATATGAAATAACTCCTCCCCTGGCTCGAACACATGCGGAGATCCTCCTGGGCATGCTGAGGATCATGTTATCCAGCATTTCCTGGGGTAACCTATCCCATTCTTCAATAGCGGCTTCCCTGAGCTCTGGAACTGTCTGGGGATGTGGCTCACGGTTCCATACAGCTCGTTTAAGAGCATCCCACGTGTGCTCTATTGGGTTTAAGTCGGGCGAGCCGGCAGGCCAGTCTAATCGTGTGATATGGTATTCTTGAAAAGCAGCATTGACTCGTTGAGCTCGATGTGCGGGCGCATTATCATCGACCAGTACAAATTGGTACCCATGGTTTACTCGGATTGGTTTGACGATATCATCAATAGCAACTGCTTTGTACACGTCTGCTGTCATGAAGCCCCGATACGGGATCAAAGGCGTTCTAGCTCCAATCATAATGCCACCCCAAAAAGACACCGATTTTCCGCCTTGCTGAACTGTTCCAGTGGCAGTTCTTTGTCTTTCACCGTCGCCTGGTCTTCTACAGACACGGACACGTCGATTATCTGGATGAGTGGAGATTCGGGATTCGTCAACGAAGAGACAGTTTTGCCAAATGTTTTCTTCCTCACCTTCTTCATTTTGCCGAAGTCTAGCCCACTGCAATCTTCGTTGTTGACGTTGCCGGGAATTGAGCGGAGCTCGCCATGACCTCCGTGCTCGTAATCCAGCCTGGTGCAAGCAATTACGAACGGTCTGCGTGCTAACTTCAAGCCCAGAGGCGGCCCTGACTTCTGCTTTTATTTTAGTGGCATTGATTGTGGGATCACGGGCTGCCAGCAATCTAATATAGCGCTTTTGGGCAGCTGTCAAAACAGTTGGGCGACCGCTGCGGGGTCGGTCAGCTAAATTCTCCATTCCGTGGTACCTCTGCAACGTAGCCACGACACAGGATTGGGATATAGCAAGTCTGCGAGCTATTACTCTCGTGGTGTATCCTTCTTCCCTCGAAGTTACTATTTTAGCTCGTAAAACCTCTGATAATCCACTTGGCATTTTTTCAATCACTACTTTCCGCGAAAAATATCTTGAATCGGTTATAATTCACTAAATCGGATTTCTGAATGAGCGTAAGCTAGGACCTTTTTGAAAGAAAAAACAATTGAACGGTGTCATTGTTTTGTGTTCTAATTCTTTATTTTTAAATAAAGAATCATAAACTCATGTAAACTCACGCCTATATTCCCCGAAGGGGTAGGCAGAGGTGCTAGCACCCACATTTCGCCAGTTTATGTTTAGGTCCCAATGTAATAGGTGGCGAGCCTCTTGCCATTAACCGGGCACTTATAAACCTGCGATAAATACACACATAACTTCGAAAAGCATCGAAAAGTCAATGGTGTGTGCCATGGTAAACCTGGGATCGAACCCAAGACCTCGTCTCAGCAGTACATTACCCATACCACTAGGCTACCGCAGATTTTTTTTTTTGAAGAAAAAATCATAATATAATTTACAGTAACAAAAAAGATTTCAGTTTTTTCAAAGTGATCGCAAACTTTTTTTGATGTGTGTATATTCATGAAATAAATAGAGTGACAATGTATTTTATTGGTTTTGCATCAAAAAAGCAGTATTAAAATGTGGCCCAACTGTGTCTACCAAACTGGTTGGTGAGAAACATTATATTCACACCTCAAATAGTATTAATCATCATCATAAACCCGATCAAGATAGTTCTGGAGCTTTGACTCTAAGGACTTCTTTGAAAGACAAGCACGTAATAGCTTTGATAGACCAGGCCAAATAATTAAGAAATGCTTACAAAATGTGCCTAGTACTTTCGCACCTTACATTCCGTCGAAAGAAGCTATGCGTTCGATAATCAATCGCGAAAGAAACCGAAATATACCCATATTACAAAAGCTTTAGAAAATTTCGCAGTTCCAGAGAAATACACAACGATAAATTGCGAAACATTTTTGATTGGCCATTATACTGATAAAAACGAAACGATCATAGTTTTCAGCTCAAGTAGAAATTTACGTTATTTGAATTTGTCATTATTTTGGGTTATAGACGACACTTTTCGGTGTTGCCCCCAATTGTTTTACCAACTTGTTTCAATTCATGGGCGCGTTGTTGAG
The DNA here is from genome assembly GCA_914829495.1 of Eilema sororculum. NCBI lineage: Eukaryota > Metazoa > Arthropoda > Insecta > Lepidoptera > Erebidae > Eilema > Eilema sororculum. The sequence continues at coordinate 17,645,658 of OU618532.1, read as the reverse complement.
TCTAGAGATACAAATCAAATATTGCCTCTAGTTTAGGACTTGTTGACAAGAAAAACTGAACGATCTTACATACTTTTTTGTTAGAGATTGTGAAAAGATACAAATTAAATAATCTACAAATTGATCTAAATCCTAATTACATCATAAGCGACTTTGAATTGGCAATTATAAGTGCTTGCGACAAGCCATTCCCAAATTCTCAGCATAAGTGTTGTTACTTTAACTTGACCCAGAATTTGTGGCGGAGTGTACAAAAATCAGGGTTGGCGAAACTTTACAACAACAATAGTGATTTTGCACCTAAGATACGCCACATAGCGACCCTTGCATATTTAGATCCCTTGCCTATAGATGCCTTAGAGATTATTCGGGATAAAGTTCTTCCTGAAGAAGCTGGTCAAGTAGCAGACTGGTTTTCTAAATAAACACATCAACACGGTCTAGGGATATTTCATACTCAATTAAATAACTCAAAAAGTACTGGCCGCATTGGAATCTTTTATACACCGATTTGTTTGTAATTTATCTCAGACTAATTCCAAATTCAAATTTTTGAAAATTCTTTTGTTTCGGTGACACAAAAATGTCTTGATGTGTACGAGAGGGAATTTTCATTTGTGCGAAATTTAGAAAACAATACGAATTACGTTTAGCTACAGTTTTTTTTTTTTTTCGTTTTTAAACGAAAGATAAAGTTAAAATTGAGGTATTGTAGCCATGCAACGCCAACATTTGACGAGGGCGGAGATGTTACTACGAGCTGTGGGAATGCTGGAAGCTGGGTCTGTTCAGCGTAATGTTGCTGAGGCCATAGGGACCCATCAAAATGTTATTTCAAGATTGTGGACACGCTATCGTGTCACAGGTGAAGTAGCGGACAGGCACCGGGGGCCAAGTCGCATCACTACCACCAGACAAGACCGATTTTTGCAAATTACTGCGCGAGCTCAACCAAATGCAACGGCGACTCAATTGGTCCAAAGGCTGCGAGTGGAACACCAAGTGCTAGTGAGTGACCAAACTGTAAGAAGGCGACTGCATGAAAGCAATCTACGCTCTCGTAGACCACTCCGGGTCCCACCTTTACGGAGAGGCAATCGTGGACGACGATTAGAATGGGTTCGGAACCACGTGGACTGGGGCCGTGAGCAATGGTCCAATGTGCTGTTCACGGATGAATCCAGGTTCGGCTTCCATCCAGGAATCTGGATTCGCCGTTGCATTGAATACGAAGGACGCGTGTTTGGCGAGTTCCTGGACGATGGAGCCGTCTTCAGAACCCTCAGGAAGTTCACCCATACCAAGGAGGAACAATTATGGCTTGGGCAGGAATTTGTCTTGGAGGACGGACGGATCTCGTTTGGGTGCGGGGCAATATAATGGCAGAACGATACGTCCAACAGGTGCTGGGGCTCGTAATCTTGCCCCACAGGACACAAATGGGGCAAGATTTCCTGCTCATGCACGACAATGCCCGGGCACACACGGCAAGAACGGTAGCAGCTTGGTTACATACACACAATGTTAGGGCCTTAGACTGGCCTGCTCAATCGCCAGATCTAAATCCCATTGAGCATGCGTGGGATATGCTGCAAAGAAGAGCTCTGAAGGAAGTTCCTGAAAATCTGGCTACAGAAGATCAACTTTTTGCGCACCTCAGAAGGACATGAGATAATATTCCGCAGCAAGACATTGACCACCTTGTTCTGAGCATGCCGAATCGTTGCCGATGTGTTATGAACATCATGGGCGCTTTCTCAGACTACTAATTTCAAGTTTATAAACACAAATTAAATGATTTTTCTATTTTTTTCAGTTTTTACTCATAAATTAAAAGTTAATTCATATACGGTTTCCGTATATGCTTCATTTTTTTTCCATAAAATCCTGATATTTTAATCGAAGTACCTTAACCATTATTAAAAAATGGTAGAATATTAAATAACGTATCTTTTAAATATATACATGTCATATAAATAATTAACACATTGATAGTAATTCGCTTTTTAAAAATATCCCTAGACCGTGTTGATGTGTATAATGATATTAATGGAACCTATCAACGAGTGTCAGATCAAGAGAACAATGTGAAATTGAGAAGAAGTCCGCCTAGATATCCTCCTAGCATTTGGTCCGTCTTGGACTGTATAAGTGCAAATATACCTACCACTCAGAATGCAATCGAAAGTTGGCATAATAAATGGAATTCTGAATCGGAAAAAAGGTAACATATATAAAACATTCGAAGAATTGACTAAAGAACAGACCAACACGGATTACGAGGCTGAAAGAGTAAGAGCCGAAATTAAAAAGCGGAAACGAAGCACAACAAATTATTTATATAAAATGAAAAGTCACTTGTCACAAAAGAATGACATGAATATTGAAGATTATTTAGGTGGACTTGCGCACCTATGTTCTATAAAAACACCTTAACTAGGTACTCCGAAGGATGTCTTGCCGTTACAGTGTCCAGGTGTCTATAAGATAGATTGCAGCTGTGGTAGTTCCTATATAAGCCAAACGAAGCGGACTATTGCTGAACGAGTCAAAGAATACATCACAGCTGTAAAGAATCGCCAGACCAACAAATCAGCGATAGCAGAACATTTACTAGAAGCAGGCACCAATCACTGGATTGAATTCCATCATACACAAGTCCTCTCCACGGAACGTCACTTCTACGCAAGAACTGTACGTGAAGCGATTGAAATTAAGAAACATAGAAATTTCAATCGGGAAGATAGATATTATCGACAACATGGAATCCAGTGATAAAAAACATGCAACGTCGCTTTTCTGCGCAGTCGGATAGACAGCGAACAGCTTGCTTACAGAATAGGGACTCTGTGCGTGTGGTATGTGACGGTACATGGCGAAGCGAAAATATAAAAAATATCGAGAATGTGCGGGTAGATGAAGGAGCCTTCTACATAACGAATTCGAAGACGGCGGGCGTGCACGACTGAGCCAGTCAGCCTGAGACCACGGCCGGTGTAACCTGGTCGAAACGTCAGGCAAATCAAAGGTACGTAATGTATGTACCTATACCATGATGACATTAATTCCCGTTAACATTATTGTATACCTTAATTAGTAGAAGTGTTAATGTACTAAGTTCTCTTTTTTATTTTTTGTTATTTTGTTATCCAGTAAAAAAATTAATTTGCTTTTTTTTTCATTTATTTCATATGTTGGATATGATATTTCCGCTACCACCGAGGCCTGCAACACGCTGCAATTTTCACGATAACGTACATCACAATAGTCAACTTTCGCTGTAACGTACATCGCGATAACGAACTTTCGCGACAATGTCCGTCGCAATAGTAAACTTTCGCTATAACGTACATCGCGATAATGAACTTCGCAACTATGAATTACACCCAGACCTTTCATCTGATATAGGTAGAAAAGTGTTACAACATATAAAACGAAACGTTCATTCTCCTTTTTATCATTTATAGATTTGTCGTCGTAAATATGGCATTTTGCCGTATGTGCGACGAGTGCACGTTCTTCACTTTGATCGTCTACAGTCATCAAACGACTTTAACTGTGTGTGCGTCTTTTAATTTAAAATTTAAAAAACCCCCGACACGAATACTAAAACTCAAATAATAAAAAAACCCCTGACATAAAAAGAAACTCTTAAAAACAAATTTAAAAAAAGGTCTTATTGCATTCGGGGGACCGTTCCGTAGAACACAAAACAAACTTAAAAGTAACAAATTCTTTACTGAAAAAAATTTGATAACCCCCCCTCGACACAAAAGTTTTTTTTTTCTCTTTATTTATTTACAGGACTTTTATCTTGAGGCATGTCAGTCCTATTGTAACAAAATTACATTATTGACGAATAATTTAAACTTAAGTAAAACTAATTTACTAAGTATTTCTACACATCTCATAAACACATTTTGCAGCATCCGAATGAGGTGCGGACAAAATACTATGGAATGAGCCTATATTTTCTATTCTTACATTAAAATCTAAAAACAGTTGTTCCCTAACACTACGATTCCGTTCACACTCCAAGAGCAAATGGTGGACATCGTCTATTGTGCCACATGTTAAACAGTTAGGCGAGTCAACTACTCTCATCATGTGTCCAAATTTCCGTGATGGGATATGACCAGAACGTAGTCTCATAGCTGTGACAACTAAATTTCTATTTAGATTAGACTGGCCAAACCATTTTTTTTTTTTTTTTTTTTTTTTTTACGTGGTGGAATGCTTTTAAGCACTTCGCTCACCCCCCACGGGGGCAGGGAGCGGGCTTCGTGTGGGACTCCTAGCCTCGAAGGAGGCCAGACTACCCACTAAACCACCACGGTGTCCGTCGTCACCACATATCGACGATGGCGGGAACAACATCTTCCGCCATCGTCGTGTGGGTCGCCCGCCGCTGATCTACGGCAGGCCCATCTCTGGTGCGGCAGAAGAGGAGTCCTTCTGCCACCCGCCTAGGCAAGGCACACGCGACACGACGTGCGCCTTCAATCTCGAGGCCTATGTAAGGGCAGCAGACGCCCCCGCGTCTACTGCCCGGCCCGGTTAGGGGGGGAGGAGAGGTCTGAACCGCTGCCCACGCCTCATCGCCGCCGTCGACCATAGACAGAACTACGGCCGGCAGCGAGAGGTCCGTCCCCACTTCGGCGATGAGAGCACGGCGCTCCCCAGCCCACGCGGGGCACTCCTCTAGGGTGTGCTGCGCCGTGTCATCATCGCCGCCACAGTGGTGGCACCCACTGGTCGGCTCTCGTCCCACCCGGCACAGGTAGCTTCCGGAGCATCCATGCCCCGAAAGGACCTGCGCCATGCGGAACATTACCGACCCCCGCGATCTGTCCATCCAGTCTCTGAGGACAGGACGGATCGCCTCGACGGTCCTTCTACCAGCCGTGGGATTGGCCAGCCGCCGCTCCCACTCCAGGAGCATGGACCGTCTCACCAGGAGCCTCCGCTCTCCCACCTCCGAAGGTGCCGGGAACTCGCCCCGGCTCCGGGCCTCCTCGCGCCAATGATACACTAGCGCGAGGACTCCGGCCTCCAGCCCGCCATTGCGCAAGCCGCCTCGAATGAGATGGTGCGGTATCCTCTTACCGCCCCGACGGCAATCACCCTCTGCGGACGTCGCAAGAGGGCAATGTTGCGTACTGTTACGCCTGGCCCCTGTATGCACTTGTGCACACCAAGTGCTGTGTCAGCTCCTTCGTCGCTCAGACTAGGAATGAGTCGCCATTCATGCATCAGTCTCGTTCCAAACTTAAGACCCGACGGACGGCTGTAAAAAGGCTCCGATTAGCCTAAGTAACCTTGTATCTTTATTCTAATTCGTGTAAGAATAAACCTTGTGTTCCGTCGCATCCAAAATCTTTTTTTTAAAAGCCCCTTCGCTGAGGCTCGCGTAACATTGGTGGCAGCGCTGAAGGATTGCGAAAAAGCGATCCCGGTACGTCTCCGTTTCCCTCAAGTACCAGTGATAACCAGTGATAACCAGTGATAACCAGTGATAACCGGTGAAAACTAGTAATACCTAACCAAGTGAGGTGATAGTGGTAACATCTGTGCCTATCCCTATCCTGTGCGGAAGCAGTCCAGTCCAGCACCGAGCAACTCTGTGCGATGCCAGTCCGCACCGAGTAATCCGGTACCGAACCAGTCCAGTACCCAGTGATCCTGTGCAGTAAGAAACAGCATTCTTCTATAAAATATCTTCAACGCCAATTTTGTACTAGAAGTACAAATATCATCACGCTACAATAAGACGCATTGTACCGTGTTCAAGCGACGCGTTATCATATCCAAGCCGAACCGAGATGTTGTTTTGTCTACTCGTCGCCCACGCCATCCTGTAAGTCTTTGGTCATACATTGCTATCTTAAGTTACCATTTAAGAAAGTGTGAACCTTATTACTAGTGTCAATTTGTTTGTATTATTTTATACAGTGTTTTTTACTATTGTATAAAATGTCGCAACCAGAAGCTAAACCTGCAAAATCACCATCATCATCGTCCACATCTGTAGACCTAAATGTACTCATTAAATTTATCGGCACCTTCGATGGTGACCGCGAAAAATTAAACCCTTTCTTAACCAATTGCAGAAATGCAATTAATCTAGCTACAGCAGCGCAACAAAATATTTTTTTAGATATATCCTAAGCCGTCTTCAGGGCAGGGCCGAAGCGGCATGTTCAATAAAAGAATTTGACGATTGGTCCGTATTAGAAAACTTCCTCAAAACACAGTTCGGAGAGAAAAAACATTACACACACTTACTGTCCGACTTACAGGAATGCAAACAGAATCCATCTGAAACAGTAAACCAATTTTCGTTGCGTGTAGAAACCTGCTTGGCCAAATTACTCACGGAAATTAACATATCCATCCCCACTAAGAAAAAGGGTGAATTAAGCGGCCGCGTCGCCGCGATGGAAGACCTTGCACTACACACATTTATGATAGGATTAAATAGCAAATTATCCGCTATAATTCGTTGTAGAAACCCAGAGTCACTTAATGAAGCGATTAACATCGCCGTGGCTGAAGAGAAAATCTTTAATAACATGTACAAGTCCCAACAAAATCAGCGTAACAATTATGGCGAAAAACACCGTCCGTCATCTGGTAATGTCAATCTGCGCTTTGTTCAAAATCAGAATGCACGTCCTTCGACTAGTCGCGATGTACAGAAACCTCACTCACCAGGTAACACTACGTGGCCTAAAAAGAATCCTGTAAACAGTCCTAACCAAAAAAATTATAGTAAACAAGAACAATTCTGTCGCTACTGTAAATCGACTGGACACGTCTTAGAACAATGCGTAAAGCGCGATTTTAACAACCGACGATTCCAAGTCCATTTTATGCAACCACAGGCTAATCCCGAAGAGAGTCAAGTAGTAGAAACCAATCAAGAGATTAATGATAGCTTGGCTGTTCCGGATAATGATTTAAACGCTTAAGGGACTCACGACGGTGTCACGTGAGACCCGTACATACAGTACATTCGATATCCGACACCCATAATCCTTCCATATCCTACAAGACCACACAGCAGGGTATCCAGCCCCAAACCGGAGGTCTTGCCAGTTGTACCAGGGTACATCAGACCACACAGCAGGTTATCCAGCTCCAAACCGGAGGTCTTGCCAGTTGTACCAGGGTACATCAGACCACACAGCAGGGTATCCAGCCCCAAACCGGAGGTCTTGCCAGTTGTACCAGGGTACATCAGACCACACAGCAGGGTATCCAGCCCCAAACCGGAGGTCTTGCCAGTAGTACTAGGGTTCCTCAGACCACACAGCAGGGTAACCAGCCCCAAACAGGAGGTCTTGCCATTTGTACTAAAGCTCTTAAGGTCACACAACAGGGTAACCAGCCCCAAACCGGAGGCCACTGTCATTTCAGCAAATCACCTAAAAACCAAGCTGAAAAATCTAACCCAGTAGTCTCTACAACTAGTATGCAGGTCTACGAAATTACAACAAATCCTAGTAAACGACGATTACCACACATCCTTATCCAGACACCTGTTTCTGAAATTCCGCTTTGCTTACTTGTAGACTCGGGATCATCAGTTAGCCTTATAAAACAAACGTGTTTACAACGACATCCTGAACTTGTAAAAGAAACAATTAAGCTAAAGGGGATAGACCCCGTTGAAGAAGCGACTTCAACTGTGGGTCATTTTGTACTCAAATTGATCATAAAGGACTCCAAACCCCAAAAATCCTTATTTCACAAATTCCACGTAATAAAAGACATAGACTTACCTTATGATGGAATAGTCGGGAACGACTTCTTAAGCACGTTTAATTGTAGTATCGATTACACTTACGATATCCTAAAGATGAGTAATATGCAGTTGAAATTACATTTCGACGACCCTATCTACATCATTCCCCCAAGAACCGAAAGCATAATTGAATGTTCTGTGATGAACCCTGAACTGAAGGAAGGTATTATCATGGACCAACACATTTCTGAAAACTTACTAATAGCCAACTGCATAGTCTCTGTGAAAGCAAACAATAGAGTCAATCTTTCAGTCATAAACGTTTCAGAGCAACCAATTTCACTAAAATCAAATCTCAACCTCAAAATGGCACCTATTAAACCACGACCATTAAAATCCTTCTTCGAATCCAAAACGTCACATATTATAAATAATGTAAACGTAGAAGTTCCAAAAGACGCATACAAACGTACAAGAGAAGTACTTAAGCAATTAAGGGTTACTCATTTAAATGCTGAGGAAAAGAATGCTCTTTTCCAGTTGTGTTCAGACTTTTCCGACATTTTTCACTTACCTGGGGAACACCTTAGTCACACAGATGCTTTAAGCCATGAAATTAAAACAACAACAGAGGTCCCTATTCACACTAAATCTTATCGCTTTCCAGAAATTCATAAAGCCGAAGTAAGAAAACAAATAAGTCAAATGCTGGAACAAAACATTATTGAACCATCCGACTCTCCTTGGTCCTCACCAATATGGGTGGTACCAAAAAAATTAGATGCCTCAAGTATCCAAAAGTGGCGAGTCGTTATCGACTACCGAAAACTCAATGATATCACAGTCGGAGATACATACCCGCTCCCTCAAATTGCAGAAATTTTAGACCAGTTAGGAAATAGTAAATATTTTTCCACTTTGGACTTAGCATCCGGGTTCCACCAGATACCTTTGAATAAGGATGACAAGTCTAAAACAGCTTTTAACGTCCCAGAAGGCCACTTTCACTTCAACCGGATGCCATTTGGATTAAAAAACGCTCCAGCAACGTTCCAGAGGTTGATGAATACCGCTCTGTCCGGGCTCCAAGGGATACACTGTTTTGTATACCTAGATGACATTGTTTGCTACGCTCATGATATAAACTCAGCCATAGACAATCTGTCATCCATCTTTCAAAGACTTAGAAATTTCCACCTAAAACTCCAACCCGATAAATGTGAGTTTTTGAGGCGCGAAGTCGCCTATCTAGGTCATGTTATCACAGAAGAAGGGGTGAAACCCAATCCTGATAAAATCAAATCCGTTATCCAGTTTCCTGTACCAAAAATCCAAAAAGATATTAAATCCTTCCTTGGGTTAGTTTCTTATTACAGGAGGTTTATACCCGATTTCTCTAAAATTGCAAAACCACTTACCAGCTTGTTAAAAAAGGACGTGCCATTTAATTGGGAGAATCAACAGCAACTAGCCTTTGATAATCTAAAACATAAATTGACTACTGCCCCACTCTTAATCTATCCAGACTTTTCTCAACCATTTGTGCTTACCTGTGACGCATCCAATCATGCTATAGGAGCTGTGCTGGGGGCATATAGGAAACGATAAACCTGTGGCTTATGCATCGAGAACACTTAATAAAAGTGAAGTTAATTACAGCACAACCGAAAAGGAATTACTAGCTGTCCTGTTTGGCTGTAAAACCTATAGGCCATATCTTTATGGTCACAAATTTCAGATAGTTACCGACCACCGGCCACTCAAATGGTTGTTTAACCATAAAGACCCTAGTAGCAAACTCCAACGATGGCGATTAAAGCTGGAGGAATATGAATATGAAATCATTTACCGTAAGGGCAAATTAAATTCTGTAGCTGATGCTCTTTCTCGTTATCCAGTTAACCCCATAACATCCGACCCAGAGAATAATGAGCCAAATACTGAGCTCGTAGATCTTGGACCATTAGATCTTAGTCCTCATTCCAGTGAATTGAACTTGGACTTTGAGGATCTCGCTATCCCCTCTCCTTTAGAAGCTGAAGAAACACCCAACCAGGAAAGCATAAGCGAATCACTCACACAGAATATTCCTTTCACAATCGGCCCATCCAATAACACAGTAGAACTTAGCGATAATTTACCTGGTACTCCTGTGATCCCTCACGAAACCCACGATATCCAAATCGAAGAACCTATGCCATCAACCAGTGCATATAGACCTGGAACATCAGATATACCTTACGATTCCACAACCAACTATGCTTCTTTCCTGAAATATAACCAAAATAAAAATAAAGTAGTTAATACTCACCTAAAAGAATATAATGAAGAACTGATGAAGAGTCATTGTAAATATATCCTGATACCTACCTCTATAGACCTTGATGAGTCCATCCCATATATCTCGGAAGTACTTGGTAATCTGGACAACCCAGATAACATTTTAAGCGCTGAAAAGGAATTACACAAATTTCAAAAAATAATAATAAGAAATAGAATCATTTACCTTGCATTTGTCAAAGTCCACCATTTTGACCAAACTTCTTACCCCGATCTCTTTCTTACACTGAAAAACATAAAAAATGACCTACTACAATGTGACGACGTAAATGAACTAGCAATATCAGATCTCAAAAGCCCTTATGAGAAACTATCTTTTATAAAAATATATAATATGCTGTCATTCATATTTGATGGCAGCGGAATCCAAATTAATATATATCATAATAGCATAATGTATCCTTCATTAAGCGAAGTTAAGAAAATATTGATGGAAAACCATGACTTGCCCGTAGCTGGACACCTAGGAACACTTAGGATGTACAACAGAATTAAAGAGAAATACTATTGGAAATCCATGAGGAGTGATATAGAAAATTATGTTAAACAGTGTTCTGCCTGTCAGGCAAATAAAGCTTTGAGAAGGACTAACCAAGCGCCAATGCAGATTACCACTACATCCACTTTACCATTCCAACGGGTATCACTTGACATCGTAGGGCCTCTCCCTGAATCCGGCACTGCCAAGCTAAAATATATTATGACGTTACAAGATGATCTTACTAAGTATTCAGGTGCATACCCTATGCGCAGCATTTCTTCTGAAGAAACTACAGACTGTGTCGTGCACTTCATCTCAATGTTTGGGATCCCAAAGTCGATCCTGACGGACCAAGGTACTAACTTTACCGCAGACCTCTTTAAGAAAACTTGTGAGTTTCTAAAGATAAAGCAACTTTGGTCTACTCCGTATCATCCTCAAACACAAGGTGCTCTTGAGAGAAGTCATTCTACTCTCAAAGAGTATCTAAAATCATTTGTTAACGAAAACCAAGATAATTGGTCGAAATACGTTTATACCGCTATACTCACCTATAACACAACTGTACATTGTACAACAAAATTTACACCCTATGAGTTAGTATTTGGTCGTAAACCATTCCTCCCAGATTCGATATACCACGAAGATCCTGAGACAACATACCCAGAATATCTTAAAATGTTGCAACACAAACTAATCCATTCCAGAAGTAAAGCTATTGAAAATATTGACCATTCCAAAGAGAGGTCAAAAACTTATTATGACAAGCATACACGGACTGTCACTTACAAAGTCGGTGACTTTGTATATTTAAAGAATCACTTACGTTTAAGGAAAGCTTTATCCCCTTTATGGAAGGGACCTTACAAAGTCGTTAAGGTCCATAGTAACAATAATGTTACATTACTTATAAATAGACGACATGTAAAACATCATTTTGATGAAATTAAGTTAGCAGATATGCGTAGTATAACTTTAGCATAACTTTTATAATTATTTTATAATTTCACTTCTATTTTCTTTTCTTTCAGTATAATGGCTGAGGCCAACACAGAATTTGTTCAACCCATGACACCGAGTCCTGGTATATATTTCGATTACATAGGAAAATTAAGGATAAGTAGAGGCTATCTAAATATAATACTACCTTTGGATGTTTCTCACATTGGCCCGCAACTAAGCAACATCAACTCCATTCTGGGTACAGTGAGGTACATATGTCAACAGAGTGAACTTGTTGAAGACCTTACCTGCTACAACACACTAACACCTCTAACAGTCAGGTATAGTGATATTGAGAAAGAGTTCGATAACCTTTCTCACCTACTCTCTCATCGCTCTAAACGTGGAGCTTGGATCGGTGCTGTAGGTAATATATTTAAAACAATTTTTGGTTCATTAGACGAAGACGATGGTTTAAAATTTGAGAATGCTATAACAGTTCAATCTGATGAAAAACAAATAGCATCACTTATGAAACAAAACATTTTGGTCACGACATCATCTCTATCTAGTTATAATAAGACTATACAATCACTCAAAATTAATGAAGAACATCTTAATGTAATGATTGACAAACTCTCGGTGACGTTAAAAAACAATACTATTACTTTAGACAAATTAACATTTCTCTCTCATCTTAATAGTATTCTTAACATACTCGAAAGCATATTATTGACACTATCTTTCCAATTGGAAGATATAACAAACGCGATCATTTTTAGCAGTCAAAACATCATACATCCATCTATAATAACACCGTTACAACTTTACCGAGAGCTTGGCGACAACTATAAACATTTGCCTAATGAAGTGGAATTACCTGTTAAGTTAGAATTAGATTTAATCTATGTTATAATGAACATATCTCATGTAATTAGTTACTACTATAATAATAGAATAGTCTTTGTAATGCAGATTCCGTTAGTCTTGCCGAAAGACTATAATCTTTTCCACAATATTCCACTACCTGTAGCACATAGTTTGGAAAACCCTGATAGCTTCGCTACCATATTACCTAGTACCAAATACATATGTATGACCAAAGACAAACAACATTATTGTAAACTTGATAATTTAAAGCAGTGCAAATCAGTGAAACGGCAAACCTATATATGTGAAATTCAGAGTGTGTTCAGCTCAAATGCCAACCCCAGCTGTGAAAGTGAACTTCTAACAGAATTGATTAAAGAAATACCAGTGCAGTGCGATACCAAACTACTACGTGGTAGTATAGATATTTGGAAACCGATAGAAAACAATAGATGGATTTACATCCAATCCCAACCCAGCAAATTAACACTAGATTGTACTCATCAGAAATTGTTTGAAACTACAATACTAGGTACAGGAATACTACAAGTACCTAATTATTGTACAGCCTATTGTAAAAATGCTAGATTGATTCCCTCAAACTATAATGTAATAAACACCACATATGCAATAGACCCTTTGGGATTTAATTTAATAAACGACTCATGTTGTAATTTATTAAAATTGAAAGCAACTGTACCAGATGTGTCTCATATAGTATTACGTAATGTAGACTTAGACGATCTGAGTAGCAACCCAAAATTATTAGATCCTGTTTTGAACGACTTAGATCGTATAATAGAAGAACCTCATATAATAAAATATGGGACTCATTACTCAGTATCTTTTATTGTAGTGGTATGTATACTGATTTTATGTGTAGTATATAAGTTAATTAGAATTAGTTTGCCTGGCCGCAGCCTAGTCGGATACTTTAAAAGAACCACAATTACCCCTGAGGTTCAACAACCTGTCGAATTAAATTTAACAGAAACCCCAGCTTTGCCTAGACTCAGAACAACAATTTAGATAAAAGTTTGAAGTAAAAAGAAACAGTAATCATAAACTTCGTCATTCTAACCCCGAAGTTTAGAGTTAATCGGGGGGTTGTTACGCCTGGCCCCTGTATGCACTTGTGCACACCAAGTGCTGTGTCAGCTCCTTCGTCGCTCAGACTAGGAATGAGTCGCCATTCATGCATCAGTCTCGTTCCAAACTTAAGACCCGACGAACGGCTGCCAAAAGGCTCCGATTAGCCTAAGTAACCTTGTATCCTTATTCTAATTCGTGTAAGAATAAACCTTGTGTTCCGTCGCATCCAAAATCTTTTTTTTAAAAACCCCTTCGCTGAGGCTCGCGTAACAGTACCGTCAGGGCGTCGACCCACACAGGGGCCCCGTATAGGGCCATCGACCGCACCACTCCCAAATAAAGGAGGCGGCTGCTCGTCTGGGGTCCCCCTAGGTTCGGCATCAGCCGCCGAAGGGCAGCAGCCGTGCTGAGCAGACGGGGGACCAGGCGGTTAAAATGAGCGCGGAAGCTCCATCGTGGATCGAGGACAAGCCCAAGGTACCTCATTTCAGACTTGACCTCGATCCGGGTGCCACTCACTACGATGTGGGAGTCCGCCGGTGGCGCTCGCCGAGGGCCATGGAAACAAATGGCCTCCGACTTGTTGAGCGCCACCCCGAGTCCCAGCATCGTTATTCGCCGCACGACCATGGCCACCGACGCTGTGGCGAGGCGCGCGGCGTCCCCATAGGTCGCCCCCCGGGCAGTAACCAACGTGTCGTCTGCGTAGCAGGTCACGTTGACGCCCGGGAGGCGAGCTCCTCGGAGTACCCAGTCGTACCCGATGTTCCACAAGAGGGGCCCTAACACTGACCCCTGCGGAACACCGCGGCACATGGCCCACCTGTGAAGGCTGCCATCCTCTCCTGGGTACTCCACGTACCGCCTGGGTACTCCACGTACCGAGACTGGCCAAACCAAGGGCAACGAGGAGGCTGACTCTGGATAGTTTTATACCAAATTCCTTTTTCCTTTGACCGTTCATCGAAATATTCTTTCCAAATGTTATAACAATATGTTCTATATAAATTTAGAATTTCCGTATAGTAAGGTAAAATTTCAAAAAACTCTCCTTGAAGAGACCCCAGCTTTGCTAATTTATCAGCCTCCTCATTACACTTCGACACAAAAGTTGAGACCTATAAGATTATAAGTCTTATATTCTACGGAACGGTCCCCCGACTACCTACAGTGAGAACTTAAAAAAAAAATTATGTCAGGGGCTTTTTTTTAATTTTATGAGTTTTAGTTTTTTCTAAAGATGACTCTTCAATTTAATCTAATTTAAATTAACTTTGGCATGCCATAGGAGAGGCCTACACACATCAAAAAAAGTTTGCGATCACTTTGAAAAACTGAAATCTTTTTTGTTACTGTAGATTATATTATGATTTTTTCTTCTATTTAGATTCTTTATTTAAAAATAAAGAATTAGAACACAAAACAATGACACCGTTCAATTGTTTTTTCTTACAAAAAGGCTTTCAGTCCTAGCTTACGCTCATTCAGAAATCTGATTTAGTGAATTATAACCGATTCAAGATATTTTTCGCGGAAAGTAGTGATTGAAAAAATGCCAAGAGGATTATCAGAGGTTTTACGAGCTAAAATAGTAACTTCGAGGGAAGAAGGATACACCACGAGAGTAATAGCACGCAGACTTGCTATATCCCAATCCTGTGTCATGGCTACGTTGCAGAGGTACCACGGAATGGAGAATTTAGCTGACCGACCCCGCAGCGGTCGCCCAACTGTTTTGACAGCTGCCCAAAAGCGCTATATTATAGTTCGTAAAATATAGCTTGATACCTGTGACGTTTGTCAGAATGACATGTAATAGGTATGGGACGTCTTTAGTATTTTATCGATATTTATATAGAATGAGTTTATTAAAAAAATACATTTTAACGATATTGAAAGAAAGAAAAAAGGAAATGAAAGATGAATTTGAAGGTATTTAAAAGTTTAATTGTCAAATGGTGTACAGCCGAGATCAACTTCAAAGTCAAATTCTGATTCATCACTGGAGCAGTCCTGTAGATTAATAATTAATTCTTGATCGCATATGTTGTCAAATTGAATATCGCGCTCCCAATCTTTTTGAATCACATTTTTTGTCTTCTCAACTACCTTTTTCCAATCATCAGCATTTACATGTACACAAGCTTCATGTAGTAATGTCAACATTTTGTTTGCTGTGAAAGGCGGTGCTACATTATGTCTGGCAGCGTAACCTAGAAAAAAAAGGTATCCGATCAAACAAAAAACCTACTAAATTCTTTGTAAGCTTTTTATGTATGTTTTTTTAGATTATACGAACCTTTGACTTGAGCCCAGCTTAGTTCTATTGCATTGTAATGGCAATGATATGGTGGTACGGATGACGGTGTGGCCCATTTCCTTTGCAATTTCGTCTATAATATATCTTGGAGTGGGGGGCTTACGAATGCTTACTAATCTTAGCAATTCTTTCTTGAGCATGCTGTTGTCGGCTTTTACTTCTTTGTTTTGCAGCCAAGTAATAATTTCAATTTTACGATTGCTTGTCGTAGGCGCCTTATCTTTTTGTACTGAATGATACGGAGCGTTGTCCATCAGAATAAAATGTGGTTCACTCAAATTATTTAGAAGAGTTAGAAACCACTCCTTAAATTTTGTAAAATCCATTTCTTCATGGTACTCTGTTGTTTTTACTGATTTAAACGCCAGTAAACAATTGGGCACAAAACCAGACGATGTCCCCGCATGAGTAATTATTAACCTTTGTCCTTTGCCTTCGGGCACCTTGGTGGTAGACTCCGCTTTATCGTCTGTCCACGATCTTGAAACAGTGTGGTTTGCGTTGAGCCATGTTTCATCAAGAAAAACCACTTTATGCCAATCTGTTATATTTTTGACTTTGCGCAAAAAGTCAATTCGGGTCAAAGCAATGTCTGTTCGCTCCATTAAAATTTTTCTTTTATCGCTTTTTTTATAAGCAAAGCCGATTTTTTTCAATATTTTGGACAACGATGGTGGACTTCCTTTAAATAAATCCGCGTCTTTAAGCGAAACGGATATTTTTTATAACGTGGGAAATTCACCACGTGCGTAATACGCATATATATGATTTCGAATTGCGGCAGCATCAAAGTCGTCAATTTCGGTGACTGGCGAAACTCTCTTCCTTTTTTTATTAGGAGTCGATAATATTTTACCTCCCTCATCTTCGGCCACCATCTCCTTTGACGATTCTCCATACTTTTCTTTGCTAATTCGAGACACTGTAGCTCGTCCGATACCAAGAGCGTCAGCAACTCTATTGCACACTTGCTCCAATGGTAGTAGCGGTCCGCCATTTTGATTCTCGCGGTCAAAATACTCGCGCAAACGAATCACAAACTCGCGACTTTCGCTATTCAATACAGTTTTTTTTGTTCTTTTCGGCATTGTGGTGCAAAAAAAACAAATAACCAGAAATAACAACAAAACTTAACAAAGCAACAGTAATAACGACAAAACAATATTAATCACGTAGCGATAGCGTATACAAGGCGTGGGCACTCAAAAAAGATGGCGCCCGCTTGTTCGCTGCATGCGAAAGCAGTAGGTATTGCAAGACTAAAAAAATACGAATTTGTTGTGAAAAAATTATTAGATATAATCATTTATACAATTTATATTAATGAAATTGTCATACATTTATTTTATCTATATTCGCTGGCCAGTCGATTACACATCCCTACAAGGCTGCGAAAAGAGTTTACGAAGTAAGCTAACTAAAAAAATATAAATAATAAAATATATTATAAATATTTTAAATTACCTTTGTTTTTACTAGTATCTCCTTGATAACAAGTTCTATTTGAAAAAAGTGTTCTAGATTTCTATGCAAATGTCTTATTAATATTTAAAAAATTAAAACTTTTCCAACTACAAATTTATTGTTGCAGTCTTTATAAACGAAGTCTCTAAAGTCACAGGTATCAAGCTATATTTTACGAACTGTAGATTGCTGGCAGCCCGTGATCCCACAATCAACGCCACTAAAATAAAAGTAGAAGTCAGGGCAGCCTCTGGGCTTGAAGTTAGCCCGCAGACCGTTCGCAATTGCTTGCACCAGGCTGGATTACGAGCACGGAGGTAATGGCGAGCTCCGCTCAATTCCCGGCAACGTCAACAACGAAGAATGCAGTGGGCTAGACTTAGGCAAAATGAAGAAGGTTAGGAAGAAATCATTCGGCAAAACTGTCTCTTCGTTGACGAATCCCGAATCTCCACTCATCCAGATAACCGACGTGTCCATGTCTGGAGAAGACCAGGCGACCGTGAAAGACAAAGAACTGCCACTGGAACAGTTCAGCAAGGCGGAAAATCGGTGTCTTTTTGGGGTGTCATTATGATTGGAGCTTTCAAGAATACGATATCACACGATTAGACTGGCCTGCCGGCTCGCCCGACTTAAACGCAATAGAGCACGCGTGGGATGCTCTTAAACGAGCTGTATGGAACCGTGAGCCACATCCCCAGACAGTTCCAGAGCTCAGCGAAGGCGCTATTGAAGAATGGGATAGGTTACCCCAGGAAATGCTGGATAACATGATCCTCAGCATGCCCAGGAGGATCTCCGCATGTGTTCGAGCCAGGGGACGATTTATTTTATATTGAATTTACACCTTTTAATAATAAATTGTAGTTTAAGTTTAATTAAACAGTCTTTTTCTTTCTATGAAATTTCTATCACAATGGCATTATGATTAATGGCTCAATTTTTTTAAATAAATAATAAAAAATAGTTTTATATTGAAATTTCAAACAGGGTATTCCTATTTAAAGAAAGCATACAACATAGATATTTTCTTAATGAAGTTAAATTTAAAGAATTCTAGGAGCTTATGCCATTGATCGCAAACTTTTTTTTAAGTGTGTATGTCCAGCAGTGGACTGAAGTAGGCAGATGGTGATGAAATTAACTTTAATCTTTTATTTTCAGATATTTGGCAATCAGACTAATTCAGAAAAATGCATTACAGAATCTCATAAAAATGATGAGTCAACTTATGCTATAAATAAAACAAATTCACAACCCATCGAAGTTCCATCGAAAAAAACAACTGTGGATTTACAGATAATCAATAACAATGAAATCCAAACTGATTCATTTTTTGCAGACGTTAACAATCTTGGTGAAGATGTATTTCTTTTAGCACAATCCGACGAGGCACCGACGAAGATGTTGCAAGAGACACAGACTTTTACAACCAAAATAATAGACGATTTTCAGCCAAATTACAATATGTACTCGATAACCAAAAAACTAAAACCCAACTACCGAAAAATCACGCTCTAAAATGTAACAAACAAGAAAATATCAAGGATAGCCGTGGTCGTATGCCACTTTTCCCTAGAATATATTGTTTTGTTAGAGTAAGTGGCATACGACCACGGCTATCCTTGATATTTTCTTGTTTGTTACATTTTAGAGCGTGATTTTTCGGTAGTTGGGTTTTAGTTTTAAACTTTATTTTTTATTTTCATTATTTTGGGGCAAGGTAAAGCTAATAATTTATACATATTTTAAATGTGCTTCTTAAGCCCTTTCATTTGATACCAAAAACGGCATATTTATCTCAAATTTATTTTTTTACACAGTACCTTATGAGCGCTAGAGGGCGCCATACAAGATTGAATGACACGTCATATAGCCTATAACCATCGGACGACAAAGCCGCTTGTAACGATACCTCATTTGTCTAGTTCTAATAAGTAGTTGAGGAGCTATGAGGGAAAAAATGAACATACATACATACATACATACATAGCCTGTCAAAATCATAACCCTCCTTTTGGCTTCGCCGTAGTCGGGTAATAATTTTAAGTCAAAATCAGCAAAATATTATAATGAAATTGGCTAAATTGAATGTGCGTTTTGAAGAATTTATTAAAGATTTTTCGACAAAGGATAATCAAGTTGTAAATAAACTAGATTTTAAGGCTATAGCAACGATAGAAGATTTGGAGGAACTTGAAAATAAATAAAAAAATATAAAGTACAAAACGGAACTCGAGAAAAAGTTTTCTGTGCTTTGCAAAACCAGTGGAAAAGATGTTCGTGTGCTGGAGGATCACGCGTTGAAGAAAAAAAAATTGTTTTTAAGCGTTCCAGCGTACGATTGATTTGCTTTTTAATATGGTTAGAGCTACAGATTTTTACATTAGAAGAGTGCGAAACATTTTTCAAAAATGTTATGAGAAATTTAAAAAAAAAGAAGTCTGTTGACAAACTCGCGACAATCAGCACCCAAAAAAAGACCAAAAAATATCTAAGAAAAAAGCAAAAAAATACTATAGAACCAGAAAAAGGTAAAGAAATTGTCCCAATACGCGATGCTAAGGATGATAATGAAGAAAAAGGTGGCGATGCTGTCGATGACGAAGAAGAAGATGAAAGCTTGCTTTTACTTGACTGCTAATTTTTAGTTAATAAAAGATTAGTTGTAATAATTAGAAGCGTTTTATTTTTTAATCGGTCTTGATGATTTTTACATTAATATTAAGGTTTAAACAGTAAATGCTATAGTGTTACCACAAACAAAAACTTGCACTTGCTTGCCATTTTTTCAAAGTAACTGAAGAAAAAACATGGATCTGAAAACCTTTATCATGATAGTTGAAAATTTCTTTACTCAGTAAAAACATGCTTTGTTACAACATTTTTTATAGCCTTAACTTATTTCTTATGGCACAATCAACCCTAGTTATTTATAGATTTGTCGTCGTAAATATGGCATTTTGCCGTATGTGCGATGAGTGCACGTTCCTCACTTCGATCGTCTACAGTCATCAAACGACTTCAACTTTGTGTGCGTTTTTTAAACCTATGCGTCCGCTTAGGATGCATAGAAGATCATGTGAGGAAAAAAATAATTATTACATGACCAAAGATAGAAAAGTTGAGAGATAAATATTTTTCGAAACGAAGGCGTTACCAAGACACCTCGTCGTCTCCAGAGCCGGATAATCGACAAGGTTAGTAAGTGTACCCGCATAATTATTATTGTACAAACAGCGCCGAAACTTTGCCATAGATTCAAAATTGAACGCGGCGAAAATATTTAACGATCAGTCACGATCGCAAAGCGGTCGAAGTCACTAGTGTTTTTAGTTCGCGCCAGATTGTTTCACGGAGGAGTAGCGTCAGCATGGAAACTAAACGTCGGAAAGTTATGCATAGTGAGGTATGATTTATGTTAATAAATTTATATCATCCACGCTGATAATGAAGAATTATTAAAATTAGTAGTAAATACAATAGGTTACATTTAATCTCATGTCGATACTTTTGCAACTATTATTATCATTGCTTTTGTATTATTTGTTCATGGTGAACACATTATAAGTTTTTTTTATATACTTTAATTATCTTGACACGAGACATATGTACATTCGTCCATATTTAGTCTTAAGAACTTACTTTTTTGTAAATTGACGTCCATAAAATGCTACAGTGGAGTTTGTTGCGCCGTTTCTTCTCCACTGGTGCCTAGGAACCGGTGGTAAACTTAGTTTTAAGCAGAATTTGACGTCAAAAAGCTGTAGTAGTGCTACACAATTTTGAATAAATACCTTGAGTTTGAGTTTGAGAATTGTTTCACGAATTTTTGTGAGTGTTGATTCAAACTTTGCTTCAAAAAATACTTAAATCAAAACATAGGTATTTCGTGAAAAATGCATTACACTGAGAAATTGTATTTGGTTTTGTTTTAGGGCGGAGCATGATAGTTAGGGTTTATCATTTCCTGCGAGAAGAGTATGAATTTACAAAAACATATATGGAACCCAACTCTGATTTGTCTCATTTACGAGACATCACGCGGCGTACAGCTGAAGCAACAGTGTGTCTACGAAAACTGCTCAACGAATATTAAATTATGAGAATTGCCATCCACGTTATTAACATTCACTTCTATGAAAAAAAGAAGGAAGCGAGAAAATAAGGTACAAATAGACAATTTTGCAGCTGATGTTGTTCGCAGTACTATACAAAATTTCCATGTCGTCCATAAAGAAATTCCGACTTTCCTAAAATAAAAAAAGTATTAAATGAAAAGATTTTGGTTTTTCAGGTTGTTTGGAAACTGTTCGTAAGTTATTACTAAAGTTAGGTTACATGTGGCGTGAAAAAGGAAACAACCGTTAAGTTTTCACAGAGCGTTATGACATACAAACGTTGCGTTATAAATATTTAAAAAAAGTTCTGAATATCGCGCTCAAGGTCGACCAATTGTCTACACCGACGAGAGTTACGATCTTTCGACACATGTGCGAAACAATACCTGAGCAAATAAAAAAAAAACTACACCGCTTTTAAAAAAAATTGTACAGGTAGTACCTGTACAATTTTTTTTAAAAGCGGTGTAGTTTAAAGCACAGTGATAAACGGCAATTCGATTTTCGCAACTTCCAGTCTTTTGTTGCAGTGGAGCCCCACTAAACTTTGAAACCATCACAGACAAGATGGCTTTCCTTATTAGCAGTGGTTAAAAGGATATTAGCGCAATGGGAGGCCTTACGCCTGTTTTTTATCGATTTCACGACAAATCCTGCACATAGAACAAAAGCCGACGTTAGAAATCGAGCAGTATTTATTCTAGAAAAACTCAGCAACCCATTCTACAAACTTTATTTCTGTTTCCTTGAATGGTCGCTCCCTTTATTTAATAAATTCAATATGGAATTTCAAAGCGAGAAAGTAGTTGTTCACAATCTACATGGGAAAATTCGTGAACTCTACCAGGAAATCCTATTGCGTTACTTACAACGCGAATGTGTCATGAGGCCAAACCTAGGTGAAATAGACCCTGAAAGTAAAGCGACATCAGCTCCATGATGCTGCACTTTATCTTGGCGTCAAAGTGTACGAGCTCATGAAACATTCAGACGTGGTCAGACGGCCTGCAGATATTGCACAGTTCTTCTCATGCTGCAAAAATTTCTATAAAGTTGCTGCCACTGAAATTAAAAAACGATACAATATGGAAGATCCTGTCATGTCAAAGCTACAAGTCCTTGATCCTGCATCTGCACTCTCCCAAAACTTCAGGAGGCATTTTCCAACACTTATTATGCCTCTAATTGAAGTGGTCCCGCGTATTATTGCACCAGCGGATAACGCAAAGAAACAACTAATCGATGATCAATGGAGGAGGTTTCCGAACGCCAAAGCTCGTCCAAAAATCCTGAAGGGTTGAATGAAATTAATGAGCCAGATAAGTTTTGGGCTCATTTGCTAAAAACTGAAGAATTTTCAGAGCTGGCTCATTTTGCCCTATCAACTCTTTCCCTACCTCATGCGAACGCTGACTGCGAGCGGGTTTTTAGTAAAGTTAATTTACTAAAAACAGACATAAGAAACCGGCTAACTGTGGAAACTGTGAACGGCACACTTCTTGCTGCAGAGACCACAAAAGGTCCAACACGTGCTGGAAACCGCATCAATTTTGAACCTTCGAAAGAGATGTATAGCCGTATGACTAAGGAAAAATTAACGGCAATTTAAAGAAAAAAGAGGTCGGTACTGAGGATGTTCCTGATGATGATATAATTTTTGGAGATGTCAACGACTAGAAGTTTCGTACTTGTAAGCGTATTTTATTGATTATTATGGTTATGTTACGTGAGTAATATATTATTTTTAATACACAATGATGTTTTATTATATTATTTCATTATAATTTACATGCTTTATCTTAGTTGCACCACATTTAAGATGCTTACTGAATGTACGAGGTTTGAAAGTTAAAATACGAGGTTTTAGATGCATAAAGTACGAGGAAAATAATTCTACGGTTGGCAACCCTAACAGGTACCCGCTTTATATTAGTGCATGCAGGAACAAAGGACGGATTTATTGCAAATGCTGCTTTGGTTTATAAGGCTAACTCAACCGCTGGCGACTATCATTCAAATATGAGCTAGGATAATTTTGTGAAATGGCTAGGTGAACAGCTATTAGGTACCCAACCTACCTACCTCCTCGCTCTGTCATTGTGTTAGACAATGCTTCTTACTATGACTATGCTACAAAGAAAGCAATGGCTTAGAGATAAAGGTAAAGCATTTGATAAATCTCTCGTTAAATTGGCCGTGTACGATATATTATAAAAAAACACAAATGCGATTACATAACCTTTAAAATTGATGATATTATTGAAAGCAAGGGATTTTTTAAGTCTTACGTCTCCCCCCCTATCATCCAGAATTCAATGCTATAGAAAATATATGGAGGATTGTAAAAAATTATATCGCATCCAAAAATATTGATCAGAACCATGCCAAGAGAGAGAGGCTGATCAATGAAAGCTTAGATCAAATAAATAGTGAAAATTGGCGAAAATCATGTGAACATGTCGAAAAAAATGAAAATGAGTATTTGAATTATTTTAATCTGGATTTGCAACTCATAATAAATTTGCAAGATGACTCTGATACTAGCGAGTCGGATTTTGAATGTTCATCAGATAGTGATTAATTTCTTTTATCTTAAGTATCTTACTTAAAATGCGGTAAGTATTTTAAGTAAGATTATCAGACTTAATAGATTTGTCTTTTATTTTACTACCAATAATAATACCTCCAAATGTTAACTAAATATAAATAAATAAGTTTATTGGTAAATCTTCTGTGCTGGCGCTCCTCACGTTCACGCACACAAGCATATCGGTAGACGTTACAAACACAACGAAAGCGAAACGGACTTCGTGAAATAGAATATCTGTAGTAAAAACAATATTTCGATGACTTTCCCAACACTATGCGCAGGGCTATCGATTGAGTGAAGTGATCGATAAGGATACAACTATTTGGGACAGCATAGGAATGTGACGTGTGGTCGCTCCCTATTCTTTTTAATATAATTATGTTATTGTGTCAGTAGTTTAATTTCTATCTAACAGTTCAGAAGTGAGATCACACTCGGGGGAACCTGACCCCTAGAGAGCGCGTCCCCAGGTGGCGGATGGGGGAAAGCTCGCCAACCAATTTATTTGTGCAAAAAATTTGTGTATTTTGTGTGCCATTTTGCGCTGTTTCCCAATAAATGAGTTTCTTTCTTAGTTTCTTTCAATGGTTGGAGGGCAGGAGGGAAATAAAATACCTCCCGCGGACCAACAGGTCGGAGAGAAAACTCCGCTATCAAACCCAGCCACGGAGCTCCTTCGTCGTACTTGAAGAAGAGGTCCTCGGCTGTGATGGGCTCTCAGGTCGGAGGGTTCATTAGAGCAGGCGGCGGAAGAACTTCATATGGGTCAACGGCGGCGCTCAAGTCTTTCAGGAAGACTACGACCTTGATGTCAGGTGGCAACCGATCGTAAAACAAAAGCCAATATCTATACTGGAATGAGGCAAAACAAGAAAAGAGAGAGCGCTAAAGCTAGGGCGTCCCCCTCAAGCGACGGAGAAGATCGAACTGCGAATGATATTAGGGCGTTCCCCCCAAGCGACGAGAAGAAACAACAGGCCACCGCCCCAATGTCCGAAGTTCGTATAGCCACTTGGAACATTGGAACGATGACAGGACGCAGTGCTGAACTCAGCGCTATTCTCGAAAGACGTCGCATAAGTATCTGTTGCGTTCAAGAAACAAAATGGAAAGGTGCAAAATCACGGCAAATAGGAAAGGGATATAAACTCATATATTATGGAAAGGAAAACACTAGAAATGGAGTAGGAGTTATATTAGACCACTATCTCAGTCAAAATGTAGTAGACATAAAAAGGATCAGCGATCGAATAATAGCTGTTAAACTTGCCCTAGAAAATCAACCATGTCTTAATATCATTTCTGTTTACGCACCACAGGTTAACTGCCCGGAAGCAGACAAACTTAAATTTTGGGAAGACCTTCAAGCCCACCAAATGACCATACCCAAAACCGAACACACACTTGTATGTGGGGATCTTAACGGGCACGTAGGTGTAAATGTGGGTGGTTTCGGGGGACAGCACGGTGGCTATGGATTTGGAAGATTAAATAGGGAAGGAGAAACAATTTTAGAATTCGCAACATCACATGACTTGGCAGTAGTAAACACTTTTTTCAAAAAGAAGGATGAACATTTAATCACATATAAAAGTGGGAACACTAAAACACAAATAGACTACATACTAGCTGATAAGCGAAACCTAAGACAGATTAAAGATTGCAAGGTTATCCCTGGCGAACCTCTAACGTCGCAGCATCGACTACTCTTAGCAGCTTTGAAACTACGTAGATCTATAAATATTAAGAAACCTAAAGTTGCAAAAAATCAAATGGCATGAGCTTCACTCACAAAAGGGATGCAACCTACGGAATGATATTGCTGACTATTTCGGTAAAAGTGTACCTCAAGACGACACCCCCTCGACTGTATGGTCAAACTTTGAAGAATTTTGTCTTAAAACAGCCAAGAAAGTGCTAGGAATCAGCAAAGGAGCCCTTCATAATCTAAAAGAGACTCGATGGTGGAACAATCGCACCAAAAACAGCGTAAACGAAAAGAAACGCCTATTTAAGACCTGGCAAGAAACTAAGTCTGACGAAGATAAGGAAAAATACAAAGAGGCAAAAAAATTCTCTAAAAGAACTATCGCGATAGAGAAAGAAAGAGCTGTACAAGATCTATATAAGCGCTTGGAAGAGGCAACCGACAACGAAATATACAAAATAGCAAAGCAAAGACATACAAATAATAAAGATTTCATTGCTACAAAATACATAAAGAATAAGGAAGGTACGTTGTTGACAACTGATAAAGAAATATGTAAGAGGTGGTATGAATACTACAGCAGTCTACTGAATGAAGAATTTCCACGCCAACCGGAATCAGAACAACCGAAGACGCAAGGACCAGTGAATGAAGTTTCCGTAGCAGAAGTCAGAAAAGCTATTTCCAAAATGAAGAACCGCAAAGCTACCGGACCAGACGACATCCCAGTAGAACTTTGGAAGCTCCTTAAACAGGACGGTGAAGTGTGGCTTACTAGTCTGTTTAACAACATCATTACAAGCGAAACCATGCCCGACTCTTGGCGGAAAAGCACACTAGTACCATTTTACAAAAACAAAGGAGACGTACGGGAATGTGGAAACTTCAGAGGTATAAAACTCACCTCACATACTCTCAAAATATGGGAGAGGGTTTTAAGTGAGCGTCTTCTAAAGCATATCACTCTAACAGAAAATCAGTTTGGATTTGTGGCTGGTAAAGGAACTACTGATGCAATCCATGCGGTACGTACTATCATCGAAAAAGCCCAAGTTAATAAGCAAAACATATGGATAGTCTTTATCGATCTCGAATATATGGCAGGCACTGAGAGCAAAAAATGTACCAGAAATGTACATAAGACTAATTGCAGAAATGTATGAAGATATTCAGACACATGTGCGAAGTACAGCTGGGCTATCAGACAGCTTCGATATTAGAGTGGGTGTACATCAAGGAAGCGCCATGAGCCCTTTGTTATTCAACATCGTGATGGATTTTCTTACCGCAAAAATACAAAAACCCACTCCGTGGAACCTTCTATATGCCGACGACGTTGCACTAATATCCGATAACCTTCAAGATGTACAAGATAATTTAGAGCAATGGAGGGAGGCACTTGAGTCAAATGGACTGCGCATCAGTAGAACTAAGA
This sequence comes from Eilema sororculum, assembly GCA_914829495.1. Classification (NCBI taxonomy): domain Eukaryota; kingdom Metazoa; phylum Arthropoda; class Insecta; order Lepidoptera; family Erebidae; genus Eilema; species Eilema sororculum. The sequence continues at coordinate 17,618,545 of OU618532.1, read as the reverse complement.
CAGAATACATGGTCTTTAACTTCGATCCGGATAACTCAACGCACGCGGACGTCAGGCTAGATGGCGCAGCTCTACCTAGAGTAAACACCTTCAAGTACTTGGGTTCCGTTATCTCGGCGGATGGATCCATTGAAGCGGATATAGCTCATCGGACAACCTGTGGGTGGAGTAAATGGCGTACTCTTACAGGAGTACTGTGTGATAGCAAAATGCCAATTAGAACAAAAGGCAAGGTCTATAAAACAGCTGTTGGACCAGCTCTACTCTACGGCAGCGAGGTATGGGCTGCGAAGAAAAGCCATGTACAGAAGCTACATACGACCGAGATGCGAATGCTGCGCTGGGCGGGCGGAGTTACGCTTAAAGACAGGGTGCGCAACGAACATATAAGAGGTACCTTTAAAGTTGCACAAATTGCAGAAAAAATCACAGAGTCTAGGCTGAGATGGTACGGTCATATACAGCGAAGACCAGACGACCATGTCGTGAAAAAGTGCCTTTCCATGGCTACAAAGGAGAGAGGGAGGGGAAGGCCCCCAACTACGTGGATGTCGAATGTTCGCAAGGACATGAAGCAGTTGGGGCTTTCAGATGACGACGCATACCAGCGGAATAAGTGGCGCCTCAGCACCAGGAAAGCCGACCCCGCGTAACGGGAAAAGGCGAGGCCAGAGAGAGAGAGTTCAGAAGTGAGATCTAGCTACACCTGCTGAAGTGATGCCTATCTAAGGTACTCGTAGAGTTATACATAGGCTTATCGTATCGTGCCTAGTGTGTGTACTTGTTAATTGTGGTAATGGCGTAGGAAGAACTAAGTTAAGACATTCTCGTACGAGCGTGGACCGCCTTCTGGTGACGCACCATCAAAAAAATCCGTTCAAGTGCTAGCGTCGTTAGCTACGCTGCACGCAGTACCCTTATCGCCGCGACCCTTCACTCTCAACGAACTCGGTCAGATTGTTACTATGTGATCGTTTTACTTTTTTTGGCTAGTTCAGCGAAGTGTCTATAAATAGATTTAAAGTTACCATCAGGCGAGGTGAAGTGAAATCGACGTGCCTTATATAAAAAGAAAGTGGTTTTATAAATCGATTGTATTTCGATACCACCAACGCAAAAAGTCGGAACACATTTATTTATCAAAATGACTTTTTGTTCCATTAGGACAGTATCATATCATATTAAACAAAATGTGAACTCAGAATATAAAAATATTCAATAATTAACGAGTTTTTCAATCGTGAATAGTCACAACATTTGAACGCTCCCGCGCAAACCATCGGACGGTGAGTAGCGACGATGTGCGCGGATCCCCGGGCGGCGCACGGGCCAATCACAGCACAGTACCGACGTCGTATGACATGCAGCAACCGCAAACAAAAATATTTATAATAATTAAGTTTCCTGAAGTATTCCTTTACAAATAAGACTTAGATTAATTAACATTATTGTCAAAAAGTGAAAATGAGTAACACACGTTCGAAAAATATTTTGAATTTAGTTTTAAATGATACTATACCTAACACCGAAGTATTATCGGCCGATCAACAAGATAGAAATGGTAAGTTTTATAGAATTCTTGTATATTTTATGTGAATAAAGTGTTTGTTTATGTTATATTATCATAATGTCAAAGTCATATTGTTAGTATTCATGATATTATGGGTAAAATACAGAATTAAGCGATTACAATGCATAACGTCGGAACATCTATGTTACGACTTTATACGCCGTTCCTTTGGCGGTTGCAATGGTTAGTTACGACTTTTTACTACTCAAAAAAAAATACTCTAGAGGTCGTAACTTATACTTACGACATTATGCGATGTTGTAATTTAAAAATAAATAAATGTATAAGAACGTATCATAAACTTAAGACTTTATGCTTAGTTACAAAACAAAGATACAACTATTCGTTCTTTAAAAACTGTTGTAAATATGCATAAAATTATTTATATTCGTGTTTCTTGTAAATACATCTATTTATATACCCTATTTATATACTATTCACCTATATTTTATATACTGATACACATATTTTATCATCTATAATCGAGTTACTTTTTTTTCAGAATCGCCAGTACCGCGTGAGGCTGTTGCCCACTGGGATTTATATAAGACAATGTTCGGACAATATTTTGCATAGCAGCACAAGTATCGAATGTAGTAGTCATATTATAGAAAGCACTCATGATGGACTACCTAATAGTTTAGACAGTAACATTTCAGCTACTATTCTGCCAATCCTTTACGACACAAGCTCTTGTTGAAACTACAGACAAGGAACAGAGTGCTAAAGTTTTAATTGCACTAAGACCAATAAGCCAATATTCCTTGGATATAACACCAATGCCCTCTCCAAATGCTGACTTTATAGCACATGACGTTGTCGCTTCGACCCCTCAAATCCGAAATGTATTAATTTGCGATTCCGATTGTTCCCCTAGTAGTGATAGTAGAGTCAGTACACCAGAATATAGTACCATTTCGAGTCAGGATTCTCCGTGTTCATCTAATACCAATACTCCATCAGGAAGAATTGGTCGAAAACGTCAGCGTCACCGTGATGAATGGAAGGATATAAAAAGAAAATGCTTAAAAAATTTATGGAAAGGTTATATGAGTAGAAATGGAATACCTAGAGATGCAAAAATTTTAAAAGTGCCATGTCCACATACTTGCCGACTTAAATGCTTCCAAAAACTTAATACACAGGCACGAGAACGTATTTTTGCTTCTTTTTGGCAACTTGGAGATCACTCTAGACAATGGGATTACATTGTTAATCATACCGAAGAAACCGACACTAGGTATCCTTCTACTTCAAATGCTGTATCTAGACGTAAACGATCCGTTAGATATTTTTAACCTATTGTCGAACCGAACTCTGATGTACCTAATAAAATATTAGTTTGTAAAACCATGTTCCTAAAGTTCTGTTAAGGTGGTAGAAATTTGATGGCACAAATTTGACACTTATTTCGACCGGGTTGGTACCACCGTGCACAAGTGCGAAAAACCCTCCATAGTAATCCAATCTCGGTTGGATTACTATGGATTTGGTGGGTTTTGGCGTAGTCTAGTGGGGTGTGACGCGGGGCGCCGCGCCGTGCAGGGAGACCCGTAGAAACGGTGGTGCCGCTGGCCGCCCGCGGCATAGTACAGGGGCCCAACTGGGACTAACCACCCTGGGAGGCTGCCCCACCAGGTCGCGCATAATCCCGATATGGCTCGTCGTGCCGGTTGGCGACCGGACGGGAGCCCGGCGACCATATTCGGGAGGGTACGGGGGCCCTTCCGTTCGGCGCGTCGGCTCTCGTCACGCCTCACATTCATAGATGAAACCAATCTCCCATGTTTTGTCACGCGGTGCTGCGGCGACAATCACCTCTTTTTCACGCCTTCCCTTACCCTTCACCTCATGGCAGCGCACAAAACAAAAATTGTTGAAACAGCGGCTAGGGACTCTCCCACAAAAACTCTATTTGAGGTGGAGTCCACTAACATCTGTGGGCTCCATAAGAACCTCAACGCCGTCCACCAACACCTGGAGACGGCGAAACCAGCTATGCTGTTTCTAACGGAGACACAAATACGCCGCCCTGACGACACGACCTACCTGCTTTACCCCGGCTATGTTATCGAGGAAAATTTCCGAGCAAAAGCCGGGGTGTGCGTGTTTGTTAGGGCGGATATTTGTTGTCGCCGTTTGCGCTGTCTAGAGGACCCATCCTTTTCCATCCTTTGGGTACACGTAGACCATGGCTCCACGAGTCAGGTCTATGTGTGCCTTTACCGTTCCCACACAGGAGATGCAGAGATAACTCGACTATTCGAATACCTGAGTCAGGCGGTAGATGATGCGCAGGAGCGGTTTCCGAACGCCGAATTGGTGTTTTTGGGGGATTTTAACGCCCACCACAAGATCTGGTTGGGCTCCGCCATAACAAACCATGCGGGAAGAGCCACTCACGCATTTGCCCTGGCGCATGACTTGACTCAATTGGTGCACAAGGTCACGAGGATACCAAGAGAGTTCGGCCTAGAGCCCTCTCTGCTTGACCTTCTGTTGACGAGGCACCCGGACCAGTACAGTGTCTCGGTGATTGCTGCTTTAGGTAACTCCGACCACTGTCTGGTCCGCCCCACCGTGCCCATTTTAGCGCCCCCACGACCCGTGCAGGGGAAGAGGCGGCTATGGCACTACTCGTCAGCGGACTGGGATGGATTGCGCGACTATTATGCGTCCATCCCGTGGGTTGAACGCTGCTTTGAGGGTAAGAACCCATCTGGGAGCGCTACTGCCGTCGCCGGTGAGATCGGTCTAGGTATGGAATACTATATCCCATACACCGATGTCACCGGAGTCCGCGGAGCGCGTCCGTGGTTCGGGCGCGAGTGCGCGGAGGCTGTTGAGCATAAACAGTTTGCGTACCGCGCCTGGGTGCGGGCGCGCGCCACGCGCGATCCCAACGTGGGTCACTTCAAGGCGGCGTACAACAGAGCCACAAAGGTCTGCAAGAGGGCATGCGTCAGGGCGGATGCCCAGCGCATAACGCGGCTGGGCCAAGAGCTAGTGGCGCATCCTACGGGTAGCCGTGGCTACTGGCAACTGGCCAAAGCCGTGCAAGCCAACTTCTGCCAGCCCTCGCTGCCCCCGCTGAGCAATCCCGATGGATCTCTGGCCCATGAGCCGCAAGAGAAAGCAAATTTGTTGGTCAATCTCTTCGCGGCCAACTCCCGAGTCGATGATTGTGGTATGCAACCACGGACAATGCCCACTGGTGACCACGCAATGCCTGATATACGTATCAGGCAACGCGATGTCCGTGCAGTACTGCAATCACTCGATGTCCGGAAAGCCAGTGGTCCTGATGGTATTCCAGCGGTTGTACTTAAAAAATGTGCAGCGGAGTTATCTCCTATGCTAACGCGGCTGTACCGACTGTCCTACAGTTCGGGTACAGTGCCTTCGGCTTGGAAGGAGGCGAATGTCCAGCCGATCCCCAAGAAGGGGGATCGCTCGGACCCAGCCAACTATCGACCCATAGCCGTCACCTCAGTGCTGTGTAAGGTGTTCGAGCACATAATTAACACACAGCTCATGCGCCACCTAGAGGATCACTCCTTGCTTAGTGACCGGCAATACGGTTTCAGACCGAAACGGTCAACGGGTGATCTTCTGGCGTACATGACCCACCTTTGGGGTGAGGCTATGGAGAAGCACGGTGAGTCACTGGCAATTAGTCTTGACATCGCCAAAGCTTTCGATAGGGTATGGCACAAATCGCTTTTTCCCAAGCTACCAGCCTTCGGCCTGCCTCCTAGACTGTGTGACTGGGTTGCAAGCTTCCTGCAGGGGCGCCGTATTCGCGTCCTTTGTGATGGACGAGCTTCAGAGTTCTTGCAGGTAAATGCTGGCGTGCCGCAGGGTTCCGTTTTATCTCCCACTCTCTTTCTTCTGCATATCAATGACATGCTCTGTAACGGAAACATTCACTGCTATGCAGACGACAGCACCTTACACGGGAGTTATTACGCACATCCTGCGGCCAAGCAGTCTGATATCGCGGAAAAAAGGCAGCTTCTTGTCACTGAGCTGGACCGGATCCTGGACCACATTTCTCAATGGGGCGCTAGGAACCTGGTCGAGTTCAATGCCAAGAAGACCCAGGCATGTGCGTTTACAGCAAAGGTATCTCCTTTCCTTCCCCTTCCCACTCTTCAGAGCACACCACTGCCACTGCAGGATCACCTCACTATCCTCGGTATGGATGTTCGCTGCAAACTGAATAACAAAAACTATATCGAGAGTATCATCAAATCAGCCTCGCGTAAACTCGGAGTCCTGAACAGAGTGAGACGTTTTTTCACGCCGGAGCAGCGGTGTCTTCTATACAAGACCCAAATTCGTTCCTGCGTGGAATACTGCTCCCATCTCTGGGACGGCTCCGCAAAGTACTTATTAGATGCTCTCGACAGGTTGCAGCGACGTGCGGTCCGCATTATTGGGGATCCTGAGGTCACGAACACCCTCGAGCCTTTGCAGATGCGTAGAGATGTTGCGTCTTTGGCAGTTTTCTACCGTCTCTACCATGGTGAATGTTCTGACGAGCTCTTCCAATTAGTCCCACCCTCCCCTTTCCTTCACAGGACGACACGTGCAGGGCTAAGATGTCATCCATTTACGGTGCAGAGTATACCTGCTAGAACCAAGCGTTTCAGTGATTCATTCCTATGCCGCACCACTAAGACCTGGAATTCCCTGCCAGCTCACGTGTTTCCTTCTTCCTACAGTCCCGGGTCCTTTAAGCGGGGCGTGAAAAGGCATCTAATGAGGCCGTCAAGCTGAGTGCCACCACTGTTAACATGGTAAATGTTTACGATGGTGACCCTCTTTCCGAGACTTTGCCTTTAGCTTAACATCAGGCGAGGTGAAGTCAAATTGACGTGTCCTACATAAAAAAAAAAAAAAAACACGAATTGTATAGGGGAGAGAACAGTTCAAACAGCATTGAAAAAATGGCGCTTAGGTGGTGGGTCTGTCTCTCCCGATCGGTGTGGTGGAACCAGAGTCATTTTCATAAATGACCAAATAAAGGAAGGAGTTATAAGACATGTTAATACATTCCAGCCAGTCGAATCTCATTATGTGCGACAAAAATCTACAAAGCTATACCTGCATAGTTATCTTACATTCACAAAAATGATTTGTTTGTACAATGGGTGGTGTGTTACTGAAAATATATTTAACAAAGCAAAGACAGCAAGACAGTATCGTGACATTGTAAATCAAAACTTCAATATTTCATTTCATAAACCGAAAAGAGATATTTGTAACGAATGCCATACATATAATATAAACAAAAATACATTAACTGAAGAAGAAAAGCAAAAGCAAGAACAGCACATGAAAAACAAAACTATAGCGCGAGAAATTAAGGCTAAGGATAAAGAAAAAGCTATAGAAAATAAAGGAAAAATAATTACAGCGTGTTTCAATTTCCAAAAAAAATTGAATTGTCCCCATGGCAATGTAGGTTTATTCTATTACAAAAGAAAATTGTCTATTTACAATTTCACAGTGCTTGATCTTGCTAGTCAAGAAGGTTATTGTTATATGTGGCCTGAGATAATTGGCAAACATGGAGCATGTGAAGTGGCAAGCTGCTTGTCTAAATTTATTGAGTCTAAAGTAAAAGATGGTGCCAAAGAATTTAGGTTTTGGTCCGATAATTGTGCGGGACAAAATCGAAACCGAATTGTCTTTGCTTTTTATACTTATGCCGCTAAAAAGTATGGAGTAAAAATAATTCATAGGTTTTTAGAGCGTGGTCGTACACAAAATGAGGCAGACTCTGTTCATGCCCTAATAGAGAGAAACGCAAAAAATAAACTTATATACACGCCAGCGCAATGGTTTGCTTTAGTAAGATGGTCCAAAGTGAACCCACCGAATTATAATGTAATTGAAATGAGTCTGTCAATTTTTTACAATTACAAAACATTACTTGAGGGTAGAAATTGGGTTAAAAATAGTAAGGATCAAAAAATATTATGGACCAAAATACGAGAAGTTCAAGTAGTAGCAAATGAATCTCATATTTTGAACTATCGATATCAGATAGAGGAAGAAAATTATATGAGGAACAATATTTCATTAGACGTAATTGAACGTGATTTGAACCAATGCAATGTTACGCCAATGATTTATGTGTAACATCAGCGAAGTTTAAGGATTTATTAAGTCTTTGTGAAGGACGTATAATACCTCAAGAATACCATAATTTTTATCAACAACTATCGCATAATGACACTGTTGCAGGACCTGGAGACATCCGATTAGTGCTAATAAACAGTAATATGACTTTAATTATATTTTTATATGATTGTATGTTGATTTTTATATATTTCTATAATGTTGATAATTAATTAGTAAGTATATTTATCTACTTACTAATTAATTATCAACATCAGAAATTATGTTTGGTTTACCAAACATAATTTCTTAGGAGTAAAGTTTAGATTTTTTGTTTCCAAGAATTAGATTTTTATGTTTTAAATATTTGTTACAATATATACCCATTTATTCATAGATTCTTATTAATAAAAAAAAGCTATAATAATGACAAATTGAAAATAAAAAGGCTGTTATATTTTTTCATACGTACCTATAATCGTAAAAGATTTTAGAAGTTAAGTTATGTTTTGTTTTAAGTTTTATTAGAAAAATATTGTAAGAAGATTGAAATAGTGTAAAATTGGTTGTAATAAATCTGATCTCAATAGGTTTTATTGTGGTTTTCATTTATTAAACCCTAGATACGACCATAATTTTGCTGACATATGACTGTTTGCACGTCGCATAAGGTCGTGTTTTAAACATACGACTTTATTTCCGTTGTCTAAGTAGGTTTTAGTAGTAGCATATGGACGTAACAACGAGATACGACCTTTATGCAACGCGTATAAGGTCGTATCTGCGGTAGCCTAGTGGTATGGGTAATGGACTGCTGAGACGAGGTCTCGGGTTCGATCCCATGTTTACCATGGCACACACCAATGACTTTTCGATGCTTTTCGAAGTTATGTGTGTATTTATCCCAGGTTTATTAGTGCCCGGTTAATGGCAATAGGCTCGCCACCTATTACATTGGGACCTAAACATAAACTGGCGAAATGTGGGTGGGTGGAAAGCGGGGAATACAGGCGTGAGTTTATGTTATGTTATGTTATGTTATGTATAAGGTCGTAAGTTACTAAATTGGCCTTTATTCTCCTAAATATGATTATTTATTTCGTCAAAAGACTGTTATAACATTTTTAAGTCAATTATTAGCCATATAGAATGAAAACTGTAGTTAAAAACTTTGTACAGAGTCAGCAAAACACTAATGTTCCTAAAAATGGCTCCCCTGTAAAATATGACTTTTAGAGTTACGATTTAATGCGTGGGAGGTATCGATTTGTATATATTCTGGACACGATAACCCTTTCGTGTGTACCCATTTCGTACTTTACTGGCTTATAAGATAGGACGACACAACACAAGGAGAAGATCACACAGTTATTTTTCCTCGAGCTCGAATAATAAGAAAAGCCGTTCTATCAGTAAGAAATATAAAAGGAACCTAAAAAGTAGAGAAAGGCGGATTGAAGCTCCGGAGATCCTGGTAATGGAACTGATGGAGAAAATGATCATAGAAGAAAGGGCTGAACCTATGAAATATTACAGTATGAGCGAGCACAGAAAACCCAGACGTGAAAAGCACGTAATTAATGAGGAGATAAAATGTGAGTAAATCATCCATCGTCATCAAAACCTGTAACGCTGTAGAGACTCAGGTACAATCTATTGAGGTTCGTGATGTCTACCGGTTACCGGGTAAAAAGGGCTCTAATAGGCCAATCATAGCCGAATTTCTTAGCGTCCCCCTGAAAAACAAAGTACTAGGAAGAATACGAACATTTAATAAAGGTTTGCCGTCCACAGAAAAACTCAATACAGGACACATCGGACTCAGCGGCCCGCTCAATCCAATATTTGTCACCGATCACCTTCCTGGTAGCTTGCGGCAGCTATTCTATGAGGCACAGAACTTCGCAAAGCAAAATAATTTCAAGTTCTGTTGGTGCCAAGGTAATAAAAAATTTCTCAGGGAGCGTGAAGGAATGGACCCGATCACAATCAACTCACTATCTTGTCTTAAAAAGTTATCTAAAAGTGACCAAGTTAAAGGTTAAACTAAATTTACCAGTAATTCTATATGTACATTATGTTATTGTCTATCTTACCTTGGCGTTTATCGCCACTATTACGACACCGACTCAGTACTCTTCTTCTCTAACTGTTGTATACTCTAATTTAAATTCCGGTGTAACGATAGTCTATTGTTATTTTTTATATACTACTAGGATAAGTCTATGCCATATTACCTTAACTAAAGTTCTACCCCCTACCACAGTATAACGAGAGATCTTACAGTAGTTCATCGCGTTTGATGTTTGCGGAAATGCCGCCTTTTGCAGTTTTGTCAGGGTTGTCACTTCAGTTTATATATAAAAATAAAATATAATTATATATAAAATATATTTTTTCTGTAATATTCTATATATAACCCCTATTCCTTCTCTTTGTTCTGTCAAGGCACATCAACTCACGCTAATTTATATTACTAGGTGATGCCCGCGGCTCCGCTCGTATGGATGTCAGCTATTGCGACTTTTGGTGATATCTCCGGTTCTACTCAACCAATTATGATCAAGTAAACGTGATATTTTAAGTCTGAGTTTTTGGATTTTGGTTTCGATTTCGATTTCGGTTTCAAATTCGATTTCGATTTCGATTTCGAATTTCTATTTCGATTCTGACTTGAATTTGGATATTGATTCGGGTTCGGGTTCAGGGTTTGATTCGGATTCGAATTCTAATTTCGCTAATCGCCGGGATCGCTAAATTGATGATATATTCTTAAGGAGCCTATCCACGATCAGTTCGCCTGCAGTTTCAAATCGTTTCGGGTGGCCTGCAGTCCTAAGTCGACAGCGCCCACACACGAAAGCGATTTTGGCCTACCGGCCATGCCCTGCTGTCAGTTTTGCGGCTACACACGATCAGTTGGGAGTCGACAGTTTCCCATCGTATGATTGCCTACCGGCAATTGTCTGATATCGGGCTTGACGACCATGTTACCGACAATTGAAGATGGCGGACTTGAAATTTAAAAAAAAACAAATCGAGGTTTTCGGGGTGACTATCCATCAGCCATCTTGGATCGACAAATGGATGATATATTCGCAATCAGCGACCCCAAAAACCCTGAAAGTGATACCCATATCAATTTTGGTGAAAATTTCGAGTCCGCCATCTTGGATCGCGAAATGGATGTTATATTCGCAATCAGCGACCCCAAAAACCCTGGAAACGATACCCATATCGATTTCAGTCAAAATTTCGAGTCCGCCATCTTGGATCGCGAAACGGATGTTATATTCGCAATTAGCGACCCCAAAAACCCTGGAAACGATACCCATATCGATTTTAGTGAAATTTCGAGTCCGCCATCTTGGATCGCGAAATGATGTTATATTCGCAATCAGCGACCCCAAAAACCCTGAAAACGATACCCATATCGATTTTATTCAAAATTTCGAGTCCGCCATCTTGGATCGCGAAATGGATGTTATATTCGCAATCAGCGACCCCAAAAACCCTGAAAACGATACCCATATCGATTTTATTCAAAATTTCGAGTCCGCCATCTTGGATCGCGAAATGGATGCTATATTTATTTATTTATTTATTTAAACTTTATGCACACATGTACACAGGCGGACTTAATGCCGTAGGCATTCTCTACCAGTCAACCTCATAGGTGGTGCAGAGAAATCAAAGTAGGTGCATTATGAACGGTGACTTGATCTACAATAGAGCACATAATAAGTAAGCTGTAGAGTAAGTAAGTGTTCATACTTACATAAGAGTAAATAGGTATCTACGCTGATACTCATACACATATTATTGTAATAACAAATATAACAGAAATAATAACAATACATAAAATAGTAGTATAGTATACCTACATAAAATAATAAATAGTAAGCACTTATATATTATATACATGTATATATATATATATAAATATAAATACATATAACTTATTATATATTCATAAGAGGAATATATAAAATATAGGAAAGATCATTAAGAAGTTTCTTCCAGTTTGTCCAGCATAAGTTTCCGAATCTTCAGTTTGAATGTGTAACGGCTGGTGGCCATCCTGATCTCAAGAGGTAGCTCGTTCCAAAGGAATATGGATTGTACAGGAAAGGAAGAGTGGATGAAGTCGGTGCGATGAGAGGGACAGCGTAAGACGAGGTTATTGGCTGAGCGAAGGTTTCTGTCGTGATTTGCGCCAAGATATTGAAAATAGGGGGAGAGGTAAGAGGGAGAATTAGGAGAAGTAAGTATAGTATAAAGAGTGGTAAGGGCACGATGGTTCCGACGCTGACGTATCGGTAACCAATTTAATTGTGACCGGCATGCAGACACATGGTCATACTTGCGGAGGTTGAAGACAAACCTGATACAGTTATTTATAAGACGGTCAAATTTGTTGATATATTCTACATTCAGGTCGAAGTAACAAACATCACCATAATCAAGTACGGGGAAAAGTAATGCCTGCACAATCATTGCCTTGGTGTTGGTAGGTAGGAGGCTCCGTAGACGATAAAATGCTCGAAGCGAACCAGTGATTTTCTGACACACGCGGGACACCTGATCAGTCCAGCTCAGGGTAGAGTCAATAACCAAGCCGAGGTCTTTGACAGACGGGATTAAGGGTATAACTACACCATTGAGAGTAATGGGCGGGAGGGTTGCCTCGTCCACCTGTCTCCGTAAATGTGGGCTCCCTATGATTATGGCCTGGCACTTACTTGGATTGACCATCAGTCCAAATTGGCTCGACCAGCTGTTGATATGCTCTAAGTCCTGATTGACTTTGTTGATTGCAGAGCACAAATCAACCACCCCCGCTTGGGCGTACAGTTGCAGGTCATCGGCGTACAAATGATACGCACATTGAAGATTTTGAGTTACGAGATTTATGAAAATGGAAAATAATAAGGGAGATAAAATACCGCCTTGAGGGACGCCAGCGGCAATGTCACACCAACACGATAAAGTATCATCGCGACGGACAGCCTGCTGTCGCCCCTGAAGATAACTAGAGAACCATTCCAGTGCGTCCGGTGAGATCATAAAGTGCGATAGGGTGTTTAAAAGAAGGTCGTGGTTGACCGTATTGAAGGCATTAGAGAAATCAACCAGTGCAAGTACTGTGAGTTTGGTGTTTTCCATGCCTGCCCTAATATCCTCGGTCACTTTTAAAAGAGCTGTAACAGTGCTGTGGCCGGGCCTGAATCCAGATTGTAGGGGATTCAACAAATTGTTGCTATAAATAAAAGTTGACAGCTGTTTGTGCACACAGGCCTCGAGCACCTTGGATAGGAAGGGCAGAAGACTGATGGGACGAAAGTGATTGGGAAGGGATGGATTTGAGTTTTTCGGAAGGGGTATAACAAAGGCTTTACGCCAAATAGAGGGGAACTGTCCAGAGTCTAAGGAATAATTTATAATATGGGTGATTACAGGCAGAAGATGGTCCAGGATAGGAGTTATCATTCGGCGACTAATATTGTCGGGGCCCACAGCACTTGATTTGATGGAAAGTATCGTTTTTTTGACCTCACTCGGTGCAACCGGAGAAAATTCGAAAGCCGCGATGTTGGGACGTGGTAAGCTTATTATATTATATTATATTATAGTATATTCGCAATCAGCTACCCCAAAAACCCTGAAAACGATACCCATATCGATTTTAGTGAAAATTTCGTGTCCGCCTCTTGGATAGCTAAATATAGAAAACGAAAAAAAACAATTTTAACAAACAAAACGAGCCTTGAAATAAAAAATCACGTGATTTGTGTGATTACAATAATGAGACAGCCCTGAATCCTTAGTACCGAGTAGAATGTATGGGCGTACCGAGTAATACCCCGTCCCCCACCACCCCTCTCCCCCCGCACGATTGCTCTGTCTAGACGGCTTCGTTGACCGACTGTATGTAGTATGAATCGTTAGACTGTGCCCCTACATTATCTATAAACAACACTAGTCACAGACTCACATCTATACTACATCTTAAATACTCCAACCAATTACTTAACTACAAAACGAACCCAATCTCATTCGGCTTCATGGTGAACACATTAATGCTACATAAGGAACTACATTACATAAGGTCAAGTGAAAGAGTGGAATTGGTTGATGGAACATTTTATTGTTCTGCAATTTTTAGATATCGCGAATTTATAGTGCCTTCCATTGTCAACAAATTTTACTAATTGATTAAATTACCCTTCTCGCTCAATCAAAAATCTCCACGTTTAACAAAACCCTTACGCATAACGTGCACTCTGTGTCTAATTTTAGGCTCGCTTATACATTTAAACCCATACAAAAGCTCGCAAACACACAGCATTCTCAAAAATAACATAACTGTACCAAACAAGCATTATATTCATATAAGGGCATACTCAACCATATCTATACACTGTACGATAATAATATGCGCTGCTTCTCATGGGGTTGATGATAACTATGCCTCAACAATACGTATGTCAATGCCGGTCACCCCCGATTATACCATTTTCCCTTTGTTACGTGAACACTGGTTCCGGTAATAAAAAATGAAAACATTTGAACATAGCAGTAATAAACGGTAAATACAGGTAGCTCGCGATTGCGGCGCGAACCCCATCACTGGGTGGTGAACGCGGTCATTACCTTTTAAGGTAATGCATCGTGCTAACGCGCATATAAAATGAGTCACACGAATTGATAACCAATCAGCGCATTCCGTCAAACGGAGAATCGGCTGACGGCACAACACTGATCGACAACAAGAAAAAAAACACGCCCCGCGCTCGCGCCGAGGTAGACGGCAGACCTCATTCGATCGCGAGACTTCGCGGCGGAACGTAATAATCTGAACGTGAACGTCATAATCTTAAAACCTAGATAACATATAGTCTAAATTCTGCTAGTTACTATTATAAGTACACGAACTAGGCTAATATAGTATTGTATAGTAATATCTCGGCATCTTACGTATAATATAAATAATCCGTGTTCCCAACATAAGGGGTAAGTCTAGTGTCCTTAATAAACAGTGCGCGAGTATTAAACGATAGTCACGTAAATAATAAAGTGAAATAACATCTTCATTCGCGTGTAACATTCCTGCTTAGCCCCTAGGAGCTAAGCGTGATGCTAGCTCATTTTTAGTACCTGCCTACCTGCGGTCGTTATTTCGGTAGTTACCTAGCTGTAGTTTGTCTTTGTGTAAGTGTAATTAAATTAAAATTAAAGTAAACTGTGATTAACATCGTAATCGTTAAAATGTTGTAAGAAAGTTATTGTATGAAGTGTGTCCATAATATATGTCGCGAGTATACATGTCGACAGACAGCCGAATATAGTAATTGCTTAAGAACTATTCAATTAGTTGTAATGTTTGATTGTTCGTATTCTAAGAGAAAAATCAACACGGTGTATATCTCGCCATAATTTTCTACGGATACCCACATTTTGAAAATATGTAAATTGTCGAATTTTAATCTCGTTTTAAATCCACGGTTCAGCATATATATGTATTATAGCTTAATTATTACTGAACCATTTGTTTATGGTTGATTGAACCGTGGTTAACGGGATTACAGACGTATTTACGATAAATACTTACGATTATGAATTCCGGAACAATCCAGTTTTATTATTTGTTTTATTGTGTATTTTATGTGTTATGTGTACCTACCATTGTACAGCGCCGCCGACCTTAGGGCCCATGTAGAAAATTATACGTTGGGGCTATAGATGCTGGCGGGAAAAATTCCGAATCATTCCCTTCGAATACTTCGGAAGTATTCCGAAATATTCCGAAACTTTGGGAATATTTCAACTATAAAAAATAACCGCGGTAGCCTAGTGGTATAGGTATTGGACTGCTGAGACGAGGTCTCGGGTTCGATCCCAGGTTTACCATGGCACACACCAATGACTTTTCGATGCTTTTCAAAGTTATGTGTGTATTTAGCGCAAGTGCCCAGTTAATGGCAATAGGCTCACCACCTATTACATTGGGACCTAAACATAAACTGGCGAAATGTGGGTGCTAGCACCTCTGCCTACCCCTTCGGGGAATACAGGCGTGAGTTTATGTTATGTTATGTTAAAAAATAAACGAGGAAAATCGACCTTCCAACCTATTTCACGCTTGGAAGTTAATCTTTTTTAGTTGAAGCATTATGGTTGTGACTGCATGCAAGCAAACAAACATATTTATTTCAAAATTAATTTAAGTGACTACTAATACTGTTCTGAAAACTGCATCAAAATCGATTCAGCCAAACGCGATATGATCGTGGACAAACTGGGACAAACATAGGGTTCAAACCTATAACCTCCTTTATTAAAGTCGATTAATAATACCAAATCTGCTCCTGAGTGTAATAAATACTTTTCTGAAAACCGAATCAAAATAGGTTACGCCATACGCGAGATAATCACGGACAAACATTAGACAAACATGCATACATTACATAAATACGGCTCCAACTCATAACCTCCTTTTTTGAAGTCGGTTAACGTTGAAAAACAGGCCTAAGTATAGTAAATACCTTCCTGAAATACGCATGAAAATCAGTTCAGCCAAACACTAGATAATCGCAGGCATACACACATACGTACGTTTCAAACTCATAACCTTCTTTTTTTGAAGTCGGTTAACATACCAAAACCTGCTCTTAATTATAACAAATACTTTTCTGAAAACCGCATCAAAACAATTGTTCGCTTGCAAGGTTTGCCTTTACTTATTTTTATTGACTGGGCATATTATACGCGTTAAGTATTAATTACCTACCTATGCGATTCGCGAATACATACCAGCTACATACAAACTAACCTAAAAATAGGTAACCCTTTTTCAAAAAACGTATCCAATAAGACCTGGTTTTTTATTCCACAACTGACACTAATATAAAGATAGCATTCGATTTCGAAATAAGTAGGTACCTACCTAAAACAAAAGAATAAAAATCCTGTTAATCTATAAAAATCCTATCAGAATATACTTAATCAATCCCATTTATAATAAAATAAACATGTATATTTTATAGGTAGGTATGTTCCACTGAACAATAATTAACTCACCCACCACACCACAAACAAACACGTTTATTCCCATTAAATTATTCTGGCGAAATATTCGGCGGAAACATTCAGTGGAAACATTCAATTGCGGGGGTACGAATCTTTCTCGCGGGGCGAGGGAAAACTTCTCCAGGAGGAGCATCTCCCCTGTTACCGCACCCCGCAAAGCCATCGCCTGCACCTGCACGCGCTCGCGTGGCAGTCGGGCGCGTGCGGCGCCATCGGCGGACGCACAGAGGGACAGCGGCGGCGGCGATCGACAATCGATGCAAAATACGATATTTCAGCAAAAAAAAAATCTTAATTTTTTTTTAAAGAATATTAGAATTAAATTCATTTTGAATAATTCTGAGTTAAAGAAACTTTTCCAGAAGTATTCCGGAATTATTCGGAATTTTTCAGAAGTTTTGCAACTATAGTTGGGGCCCGGCGCTGTTGCATTGGGTTCACGCACCAGTGCCTAATCGTGTGGTTGTCTACCCAGAACTTGGTACCGGCTGGAATACCGGTCCACTTCATACCGGCTGTAATATCAGCACCGCACCGTACCGGCCCGCCTCCGAACCAGCTGAGGTTGCCTGCCCGCTCCGTACCGTCTTGAAGACGGCCTTGGCGACGACCCCGCGGACCGAACTAGCAGCTGCGAAGCCTGGTGACCTTGAGGGGAAGACAACGTCACACTCGCCCGGGGCCAGCCCGGAACCCCAAGTTGAGTACATTACTCAGCAACCCGTTTATAGTGACGTGTACGCGTACCCGAACCGACACTCGACCTTGAATTAGAGTATTTTTATTATTGTATAGCAGGACCTACGGATTAAAGTTGTAGATCTCGTACCAATCGTTTTCTTCATCCTTGACCCCGTAGGGCCCCGTATCACCTTCCATTCGTGGCCATAAATGATATTATTTCTGAGCTCGACACCGTGTCCATCTGTGAGTCATGCTTGTGTAGCCCTGAGGAGTGTGCTGCGCTTATACAGCCAATGCAACCTTATCCCACAATTATACCACTAAACATTCGAAGTATTGGCGCTAACTTCTCAGGCCTCTTGTTACTTTTACAAAGAATTAAAATACAATGTGATATAATAGTGCTGACAGAGTGTCGACTGTCTCAAAACCCGGTAATCCCACTTCTGGACGGCTTTAATTCGTACAAAACACTTGTAAACCATAATCAGAATGACGGTGTCGTGGTTTATACAAAATCTACTTTGACTAATATACGCGTAAAAGAGCCGGATTTATCTGACGCAAGTTGTCTGATACTGTCGATGGGAACGGATCTAGCTGTAATTGGTATCTATCGGCCTAGTCAATTTAAAAGTCCTTCCAATTTTATACACTCTTTAGACTCGATCCTCATCGAATTGAAGTCCTTTAAGAATGTCGTACTTACGGGCGACATTAACATTGATATTTCTGAAGATTGTCAAGAGTCTGGTACTCTGGATTATCTGGAGCTTCTTGCTCATCATGGACTTAGTCCAGGCCATACTTTCAAGACACATGACATGCTGACCTGCCTTGATCATGCCAACCTAAGGATTATATGGGAATATACCTATATGGGACTATATGGGAATATATACAAGATTCTAGTCTTGGATTCTACTGTCGGACAGGTCGCTCGTTTATATCTAAAATAAATGAAGAAAACTTGGCTAGTGATTTGGCTGCCATTAGTTTTGACCCTGTATATTCTGCAAGGGATGCTAACAAGGCAACCCAATTCCTTATTGAATCTGTGCGTTTAGCAATAAAGAACAATACTACTGTTGTCACGCTATCACGACGACGGAGACCTCTCAAACCCTGGATCTCCCCTGGTTTGATCAGGTGTATGCGCCACAGAGATAACCTTTATAGGCAATTCATAAAAGATCGAACCAACGTTACCTTACAAACCTCTTATAAAAGGTATCGCAATTACTGCACTGCACTCTTGAAGAGAAGTAAAAGAGCCTACGAAAGGACGGAACTTGAAAAGGCCGGTAAAAATTCCAAACAAGTTTGGAAGGTGATAAAATCGATTACTAATACATCCTGCTCTTGCTCTCTTAGACGTGAACATCAGTAGTCAATGTGCCGTTGATAATATCAACTCCTATTTCATTAACATTGGCAAATTATTAGCTGAACAGCAAGCAAAACAGCACTCAAGCTCCCCGACACTCAGAGCTACAACCGACTCTGTTAATTCTTTTGCACTCCTTGAAACCGATGAAGAAGAGGTAGAACGCTTCATAATGTCCCTTAGAAATAACTCCGCAACGGGATGGGACGATATATCTTCTACATTTCTGAAGAGACACAAATCAGTGCTTATTCCTCCACTCACTTCCATTTGCAATCTCTGCATGAATACCGGCATATTCCCTGACCTTTTCAAGAAGGCGCTGCTACACCCTATTTATAAATCTGGAGATCGAAACCGTGTTCAGAATTATAGGCCTATCTCGGTGCTTCCTGCCATGTCTAAAGTGCTAGAGAAAATTCAGAATTCTAGGCTTGTCACTTACTTAGAAAAACAAAATTTGTTGTCAGAAAATCAATTTGGGTTTAGAACTAATCTCGCCACTGCTGATGCTGTGCACAGCCTTACAGATCACATAGTCAGAAGCCTGGACAAAAAACAAAAATGTGTTGCACTTTTCCTCGATCTCGCTAAGGCTTTTGACACGGTTTCGACCCCCATTTTACTATCACAGCTGGAAATTTTGGGCATGAGGGGAATCCAGTTATTCTTATTCCGAAGTTATCTAACAAATAGAAGACATTGTGTTAAGTTGGGACCACATATGAGCACTGAGATGCCGGTGGAGTGCGGCGTTCCCCAGGGCAGTATCTCGGGATCAAGTCTGTTCCTGATCTTCATTAATGACTTGTGTAAGATCAATCTCAAAAATGGGAAACTGTTCTCGTATGCCGATGATACGGCGCTTGTGTTCACTTCAAGTACATGGGTTGATACATTTCAACTTGCCCAAGAAGGTTCGACCGAGTCAGGGCATGGCTTCATGCTAATCTACTGACTCTCAATATCAGCAAAACCAAGGTAGTTGCTTTTAGTATGCGTAATCACCCTGCACTTATGGACAATACCTTACAGATAACTGTGGATGGATGTTCTGACGTAATCAATCAGGGCTCACCAGCTGACAACCCTGTGTGTATTGAGGTTTCTTCTGTAAAATACCTTGATGTTGTAATTGATAGTAATCTCACCTTCAAAGAACACATTGTCCAACTAGCCAAAAGAGTTCGTAAACTTATTTACATCTTCAAGCAATTACGCTACTCAGCAGACGCTGAGGTTATGAAGATGGCGTACCTAGCACTCTGCCAATCCATACTCGCATATATATTGCATTGACACGTGGCGAGGAGCCGCGCAAACTCACATTATGTTAGCCGAACGTTCGCAAAGGGCTATCCTCAAAGTCTCTCACTTCAAACCCCGTCTTTTTCCAACTACCGAGCTCTATAAATCCTGTCAAGTACTCACGGTAAGACAATTGTTTGTTCTCTCCGTGATAGTCAGACAGCACTCCCTTACACCGTACAACAGAGAATCCTCTCGACGCAATCACTTGGTTGCTAGATCTATGCCCATACGCACGTCGTTTATTCGTAGTTTTTTTGCTTTTCTTGGACCCTATCTCTATAACAGATTACACCATATCCTGACACTAAATGTTCTCAATAACTATAACTGTAAGCGGAGGGTTCAAGAATGGCTACTTCAGCAAAATTACCTAACTACAGAAGAACTGCTTGAAGTGCCTTCATAGCGCAGTTATTTCGTAGTTATTTCTCTACACGTTCTTACAGATACAGTAACTCAAAAACACACACACACACACACACACACACACACACACACACACACACACACACACACACACACACACACACACACACACACACACACACATTAACACACACATACACATGCTTCCTACCTTAAATCCACAGAACTTTCTACCGTAAATTCACTAAGTATTTATTTTCTCATTTTACTATGTAATATAATAAGCAATGTATAATAATGTCTATCTTTAAGTTTCGAATTGTATCAGATCGTGGGTACCTGATGACCTGTAATTCAGGTTTTTATTACCTACCACAGGCACCAGCGATCCACAACCCAATGTGTATACATTAATCTTATCGTGTCATATTTTTGCTTGTATTGGTTTGTGGTGAGAAATAAACTATTTTATTATTATATTATTATTTCCTTTATTTGAGTATAACACATATCAATTACATTTTTAAATATATCCTAAAAAAAATACAAAATATATTTAAAAATATAAAAAATAGTATCCCACCGGCATCGAGTACAGGGACTAAGCTACCGGTGGTCAGGGCTCCAGAGAGAGGAACTTCCTCAATGCGCGCCGTGTCGAGGAGCACCGCGCATAGTGAGGAATATATATTTATAATATATATATATATATATATATATATATATATATATATATATATATATATATATATATATATATATATATATATATATATATATAAATCGCGAAGGACTTCTTGCGTCTTTACAAACTACCACCCTGCGGCGTCCACTGAATGTAGTGAGATTTTTAATGTTTTCAATGCGTATGTAAGATGTTTTCATCAGTATCATATCAGTAGTCGACGTCAAATTTCATTTAAACATTAAATGGTGATATTCAAATTAAATATTTCTAGCTGAATTTGTGCGTCCGTTCACTCTTAAATTTTTCTTGCACACTGAATACCTGCGTATACCTACTAAACACTGCAAGCACATTCCCGCCTCCATCCGAATGTATGTTTAAATCAATTCCGTATAATGCTCTGCATATATCATAATGATTATAATAACTAAATGACATCCATCTACTATTGAATACAGATTGGTTCCGAATACTGTTTTTGAATAATTGTATCCAGCTTATCAGCCAAGAGGCTTCCACCTATATAAGGGTTTATAATGACTCCAGGCATAGATAATAAATATAATTAATAGTTAGCATACAAAAGTGACAATGTATAGCGTAGGTATTTTCACTTTGGTGGTCAACAAATTCTTAAAAAGCAATATAATCATTTTTGACGAGTTTTTGTTTTATGAAGGCACTGTCTACGTCGGTTGAGTTATCCCACAGTAATATGCCATAATTTAAGATTGAGCCAACATGACTGTGGTACGCCATAAGAGTTGTTTTTTCGCAAGTAGTATTTCTAAGCTGGCGTAGAGCAAACACGAATCTATTTACTCTCTTGCATACTGTATCTACATGCAGATTCCAGTTACAGTGTTCATCTAATATGAGACCCAGGAAGCGAATATGACTGTCCCTGCTTATTGCAACACCATTCAACGCTAGCTCGAAGTTTTGTAGGTTCTGCTTATGCGTAGACGTCTGGCCACCCAGATGGCAAAACAGGCGAGGAGGGAGGCTGAGGCACAGCGGCGGGAGGCCGAGTCCCGACGCCAACTCCAAAAAGTTACGGCGGAGCTGGAGGCCCTCAAGAGAAGGGACCGAGTTGCTGGGAGTGGCGACTCGGTCAATGCGGAAGGCGCAGCCGGAGCGGTCGGCGCACCCTGCTCTGGCGGGGCGGCCGGTGCAGCCGGTGCGGCCAGCGCAAACAGCGCAACCGGTGAAGCCGCCAATTCGACCAGCAGAGCCAGAATCGTGGGTCGCGCTCAGGGCAAGGATAAGGGGAAGGGCAACCCCGGACCCCGGCCCGGCTCTGGGTGAATCCCCGAGCCCCCGTAAGGGGGCTGGGAGGTAGCTGGAGCCGCCAAGCAGAGACGGAACGCCGCCAAAAAGGCAGCCAAAATGGCCAGAAGGGCCAAGGCTGCCGCGATGGCAACAGCGCCGAGGAAGCTCCGCGCCCCACGATTGACGGCCGTCGTCATTACGTTGACGGCGGAGGCGTCGGAGAGCCCCATCGCGGCAGCCCCAAAGGTTGCCGATGGGCGGGGCCTGCTTATTGGCGGCTTCCAGATGGTGCAGGTACGGCTCCTGCAGGCCCGACCAGCACGGTGCTTCCGGTGCCTGTCGGTGAGCCACGTGGGGGTGCAGTGCACGGTGGAGGCCAGTTTCCGAAGGTAACGGTCGGTGACCGTTGCTTCCGCTGTAGCCAACCCGATCATAAGGCCGGTAGTTGCGAAGCTCCGTTGCACTGCTTCAGGTGTGCAGCAGAGGGCAAGCCGGCCGACCATAGGGCTGGTGCCAATGCCTGCACCGCGGGGAGGCCGAAGCCGGTTGGCAGTTCCATAATGGATCCTCAGCTCCGCGTCCTGCAGACGAATGCGAACCACTGTGTTGATGCTCAGGCACTTTTGCTCCAGAGCATGGCACAGTGAGGCATTAATGTCGCCGCTGTCGCCAAGCCGTACACTCACCGGTTTATCGGGCCTGCCTGGGAAACCGACCTGGACGAATCGGTGGCACTGGTGCACAACGCCGCTGCCAGCAGCCCCCCCCCCCCCTTGTTTTACCCAAATGCGACCGGGCTCGGTCAGCGAGAGATGTCGTGCGGGGATCGGTCCTGGGACCGCTACTGTGGAACATCGGTTACTACTGGGTTCTTCGCGGTGAGCTCGCGGACGGTGCCGCCGTCACGTGTTATGCGGATGACACGCTGGTGACGGCGTGCGGGGCTACATACCGCGAAGCGACCATGAAGGCCACGACCGCGGTTGTCCAAGTCGTGGAGCGGATCCGGCGGCTGGGTCTGGAGGTGGCTCCGTATAAAACCGAGGCCATGTTCTTTCATGGGCCTCGGCGCGTGCCACCGGAAGATTCCAGCCTCATAGTGAGAGACATTTCCATCGGCATCAAGCCCCAGATGAACTATCTGGGGCTCGTGCTCGACGGCCGGTGGATCTTCGGGGAGCATTGCCGAAGACTGGCCCCCAAATTGAAGGACGTAGCTGCCGCTTGCTGCTGCCCAACATAAGGGGTGTATTCACCGCTAAGAAAACCCCATATATTGTAGCGCCGCAATTCCTGGGCACACGGCTTACCATTGCCCCGAGTATCGGGATCCTAGGCGTCGACATTTCAAGTGACGTCCAGTACCGCAGTCATTTAGAGGACAAGGTTAAGCTGGCATCAAAGAAACTTGGAGTTCTTAACAGGGCGAAGCAGTACTTCACTGCGGGGCAGCGACTCCTTCTTTATAAGGCACAGGTTCGACCCCATATGGAGTACTGCTGTCATCTTTTTGCCGGAGCGCCCGCACGCCAGCTTAACCCTTTCGACTCGGTACAAAGACGTGCGTTGAGGCTCGTCGACAGTCCCATACTCGCAGGCGATGTGGAACCTCTCAGCCTCAGGAGGGACTTTGCCTCACTGTGTGTTTTCTACCGCCTATATAATGGTTTGTGCTCAGATGAATTATTTGACATGATGCCCACAGCTACATTCTATCATCGCACCGCTCGCCATAGACAGGGAATTCATCCCCACACATTGCATCCGAATACGGTGCGCACCGTGCGGTATGAAAGGAACTCCCTGCCACGGTTTTCCCAAGCGACTACAATATGGGGTTCTTCAAGAGGGGCATTAGAAGGTTTCTTCAGGGTAGGCAGCGCGAGTGTAACGCCTCTGGTGTTGCATACGTCCATAGTCCACGGTAACCACTTTCCATCAGGTGGGCCGTGTGCTTGTCTGCCATCTAAGTGGTATAAAAAAAAGGGGGCCGGATGACTTTTGCAGGAGACTCTACGCAGGAGTCCTGCGGTCCATTGCCCTATATGGGTGCCCGATATGGGCGGAGACCCTGACGATCCACAATGCGCGTCTGCTGCGTGGGCCGCAGCGTGCAATGGCCAGCAGGGACATTATGGGGTACCGCACGATATCCTTGGAGGCGGCGAATCTCCTTGCCGGATCTCTACCGTGGAACTTGGATGCGAGAACCCTTTCGGTACGGAAAGGAGGCGCGGGAGCCGAGCCGGGAACCCGAGCCTGAAGAAATTCGGGTCGTGAGGTCCCATCTCCACCCTGAGTGGGAGCTACGACTTGGGTGACCAAGCGCAGGGCACGCCGTAATAGCAGCGGTTAAACTCATCATGGAGGAATAGCTAGAGATGCCACACGGCAGCCTCTCGTACCGGCTGACGCAGGTGATTACCGGACACGGGTGTTTCGGGAGCTACCTGTGTCGGATGCGGAAGGAGCCAACGTGCGAGTGCCATCACTGTGATGCGAGCGAGGACGCAGCTCTGCGTCCTCGCGACACGCTGACCGAGTGCCCGGCGTGGGACACGGCGGCCCAGGCAGGTCCTAGTGGCGGCTCTGGGGGTGGGAGTCCTCACACTCGCCACATTGCTCACAGCGATGGTACGATGCGCAAACGCTTGGGGTGCGGCCGCCTCCTTCTGCGAGCAATTAATGCTCGAGAAGGAGGCGGCCGGTCGGGTCCGGACTAGACTACGGGCCCGGGAAGCCCACGAAGAGCGAAGGCGAACCGGTCGTCGTGGAACGACCTCCGTCCTCCATGAGCGCTGGCCTAGGGGTGAACGGCGGAGTCTCCTGTCACCCTAGCAGAAGCAGGCCGCGGCGGTGCCGCCAAGTGCGCCTCCCCGTACCCGGGGCTAGATGGGGACACCGAGGTCCCCACAGCCCGAAGTGTCTGCCGGGGTGCGAGAGATATGCTTTCGGCAATCTCACCTCCGGCAACCAAGGACCCAAGACGGCGTGCGTTTTAGTCGGGGGGGTCTCCGTGGGGGTGGTATCCGTGGAGATTTAGCGCACTATAAAAAAAATGTATAAACCGGTAAGCTCAGAGGCACAGGCTGGTATGAACAGATAAGCTTACATCACGGCCGGCACATGTCTGTTGGTTTACAAACTTCGGTACGCGAGCGCGCTAAAGCCTGCCGCTCCGCGCCCCGCGCCATGCGTCCCTCGTGAACCCCGAGGAGGCCCCTCAGACACCGTACCTAATGCCCGTTTAAGGATGTTTAAGAGACGCAAGATTGTTGTCACGAAAACATGATAAAAACTTTACAAATACGATATTCAATGGACACGATAAGATCGGTGAACTGAACTCAAAGTATACGTGGTAAATTATACGCTGAACACTAGTGTCCTCCAAATTTCAGTCGGACGATGGCGGAACTATATTATACGCTAAAAGGCATTGTAGTGATGGAATTACGTCCATGCCAATTTTTCGCCATTGCATTCTAAGGATCATAAGGGACCATTGGGCTAAAAATGAGGGTCGGTCAATCTTGCGTCCGTATTCCGGACGCACAAAGTCAGTCGGACGCAGCATCATCGGTAAATAACGCCATGTAGGACGCAACATGTCCTTCATGATGTATATATATATATATATATATATATATTTATTATTATTATTATCAATAAGTATCGAGTATGTAGACGAAATGGTATGAAGTTATGTTACTGTAATATATAGAGATAGCTAATAAATTGATTGACAATAGCTCATTTTTATCATGCCATACGAAAGTGGTTAACCAAGGCAAAATCAAATCGTGATGTGTTTGTTAGATGAAGATTTGGAACGAGATGATCTATCCTCTATCAAATGTCGATGAAACTGGTTAAAGATCATAAGATTATTATATTAATGGTTGCTTTTCCCCACTATAAGAAACTGGTTCCTCAAGACACAATCAAATCGTGATGTGTTTGTTAAATGAAGATTTGTAACGAGATGATAGATTTATCAAAGGCTATAAGATTGTCAATAGTTTGCTTACGTGCCATAAGTGGTAGCTCGAGACAGAGAATAAGTCTATGCTCGAGACAAAAACAGATAAAGTGTAGATATCAGATGAGTTTATCAGATGAATATTTGGAATATCTATCAAATCACGGGCCTTTGACGGCGATACTTTGAGGCTGGATCGAGGTTGTATAAGTCACTGCCTTCGGGGCGTCAACGTGACAGTGCCTAAGGGGCTATACCAAGTCACTGCCTTCGGGGCGTCAACGTGACATTGCCTAAGGGGCCGTATCAAGTCACTGCCTACGGGGCGTCAACGTGACATTGCCTAAGGGGCCGTATCAAGTCGCTGCCCTTGGGGCGTCAACGTGACAGTGTCTAAGGGTTTACGTCATGTCACTGCCTTCGGGGCGTTAACGTGACATGGCTTTGCCTCGCTTCAGGTTCATTTTCAGGTGGTTACTGACTTCGTGGCGTTAACGTGACGTCTAATAAGAGACCGGATCATGTCACTGCCTTCGGGGCGTTAACGTGACATGGCGTTGCCTCGCTTCAGGTTCATTTTCAGGTGGTTACTGCCTTCGTGGTGTCAACGTGACGTTTAATAAGAGGCCGCATCAAGTCACTGCCTTCAGGGCGTTAACGTGACATGGCGTTGCCTCACTTCAGGTTCCTTTTCAGGTGCCATAGGTGCTTGCAACGAGATCATCTATGGCACAGTCTTTGAAAACCTGGTGATGTTACGAGCTTGGATGTCACCCGCATACTCCTACGAGGACGCAGGAGAATCAGGAAGGCCGAACTGTAAACAATATTTCGATGACTTTCCGAAGACTATGCGCAGGGCTATTGATTGAGTGAAGTGATCGATAAGGATACAACTAATCGGGAGAGCATAGGAGTGAGATGTGTGGTCGCTCCCTATTATTTTTAATATAATTAAGTTTTTGTGTCAGTAGTTTAATTTATCTAACAGTAGTAACTTTTCTTTCACGGCTGAAGGATGAATCATGTCTGATGAACCCGAACCAACTACCAGTACTGGTTTGACGGGCATAGAATGTGTACCTTCGGAAAAGGGTGAAGTCATTTTATTGAGAGGACGTTATATGTTTTATAGAAAAAAAGATCACAAAAATGATTCAGTTTATTGGAAATGTGCACAAAGGGCAGCTTGCAAAGGAACCATAACAGTGCACTTAAAAATGAACTCAAAGTAGCTCAAAAACATGTAAAGTACGAGCTTCTCAAGGAAATGAGTCTTTACAACATATATACGAATAAGAACTGAATGTCTTTAAAGATAAGGTCTAGACATTGTAGAAAATGTGCCGATGTTCTAAAATCTAAAACATGGCTTATACAATGCTAGAAAAAAGCATATGGAGCCAATCGTCTGGTCTTTGCACGAGCTACAGATTTATGTATATATACAAAAGATTAAAACACTTATTGGTTTTACTATTTGTTTTTATTCTTAACTAGCTGTCTCGGCGAACTTCGTACCGCCATATTTTCCACCCGCGTGCAATTCCGTTCCCATTCCTGTTCCCGTTCCCATTCCCATTACTACTACTACCTACTACTACTAAATACTAATCCCGTAACGTAAACATAAACTTCTCTCACATAATAGAAAAAGTTTGTATGAGAAAAAGAAAAGTTACTTTCTGAAATTTTCTGTTCAACTGTTTTTTTTTTTTTTCGTAAGAACCTTCTCCCGATAATAACAAACACAACAAAAAAAGAATTAGTGAAATCGGTCCAGCCGTTGGTGAGTTATGCGCTTACCAACACATTTTGCGATTCATTTTTATATTATAGATTATAAAGAGTTTTATATACTTATTGACATTTAGCTTTAATAAAATAAATATTGTAAATTGACGTTCAAAAAATGCCACAGTGGAGTTTGTTGCGCCGTTTCTTCTCCACCAGCGCCTTGGAAGCGGTGGTAGATTTAGATTAAGTACGAGTAGAATTAAAATTGACGTTAATAAGAAACAATTTTATTGTTCTATATTGAAAAATAAATGACTATGACTATTGAGACCTTTCATCTAATATAGGTAGAAAAGTTTTACAACATATAGAACGAAACGTCCATTCTCCTTTTTATCATTTATAGATTTGTGGTCGTAAATATGTCATTTTGCCGTATGTGCGACGAGTGCACGTTCCTCACTTCGATCGTCTACAGTCATCAAACGACTTTAACTTTGTGTGCGTTTTTTAAAGCATCATCATGCATCGTGCATCGTGCATCATAAGCGGACATAAAGTCCGCTTATGATGCGTAGAAGATCATGTGAGGAAAAAAATAATTATTACATGACTAAAGATAAAAAAGTTGAGAGATAAATATTTTTCGAAACGAGGGGGTTACGAAGACACCACGTCGTCTCCAGAGCCGGATAATCGACAAGGTTAGTAAGCGTACCTATCTACCCGCATAATTATTATTGTACAAACAGCGCCGAAACTTTGCCATAGATTCAAAATTGAACGCGGCGAAAATATTTAACAATCAGTCACGATCGCAAAGCGGTCGAAGTCACTAGTGTTTTTAGTTCGCACCAAATTGTTTCACGGAGTAGCGTCAGCATGGAAACTAAACGTGGGAAAGTTATGCATAGTGAGGTATGATTTATTTAATAAATTTATACCATCCACGCTGATAATGATGAATTATTAAAATTAGTAGTACATACAATAGGTTACATTTAATCTCATGTAGATACTTCTGCAACCATAATTATCATTGCTTTTTGTATTATTTGTTCATGGTGAACACATTGTTTCACGAATTTTTGACGTTGAGTTTTGATTCAAACTTGACTTCAAAAAATACTTACATCAAAACTTAGGTATTTTCTGAACAATGCACTACACTGAGAAATTGTATTTGGTTTCGTATTAGGGTCGGAGCATGATAGCAAGGGTTTATCATTTCCTGCGAGAAGAGTATGAATTTACAAAAACATATATGGAACCCAACTCTGATTTGTCTCATTTACGAGACATCACGCGGCGTACAGCGGACGCAACAGGTGTGTCTACGAAAACTGTTCAACGAATATTAAAAGAAGAGAATTGCCATCCACGTCATCAACATTCACTTCTATAAAAAAAGGAGAAAGCGAGAAAATAAGGTGCAAATAGACAATTTTGCAGCTGATGTTGTTCGAAGTACTTAATACAAAATTTCCATGTCGTCCATAAAGAAATTCCGACTTTGTCCAAAATAAAAAATGTATAAAATTAAAAGATTTAGGATTTTCAGGTTGTTTAGAAACTGCTCGTAAGTTATTACTAAAGTAAGGTTACATGTGGCGTAAAAAAGAAAACAACCGTAAAGTTTTCACAGAGCGTTATGGCATACAAACGTTGCGTTATAAATATTTAAAAAAGTTCTGAATATCGCGCTCAAGGTCGACCAATTGTCTACACCGACGAGAGTTATTATCTTTCGACACACGTGCGAAACAATACCTGGGCAAAAAAAAACAGATACTACACCGCTTTTAAAAAAAATAGCACTGGTACTCGCTTTATATTGGTGTATGCAGGAACAAAGGACGAATTTATTGCAATATTATTATAAAAAAACACAAATGCGATTACAACATAACCTTTAAAATCGATGATGTTATTAAAAGCAAGGGATTTTTAAAGTCTTACGTCTCCCCCCCCCCCCCCCCCCCCCTATGATCCAGAATTCGATCCTATCATCGAGAAAATATATGGGAGATTGTAAAAAAATATATCGCATCTAAAAATATTGATCAAAACATGCCGATTACTGATCAATGAAATGAGTATTTGAAATATTTCAACCCATAATAAATTTGCAAGATGACTCTGATACTTATTTATTTATTTATTGGTCCACCAACAGTTGTTTACATCTTACACTTAAACAAAAGTTATAAAGGTAACATTCCTTATGTATCAACCACTTATAGGTAGACAGAACACTCAAAAACAACATTAAAAAAAAAGAGCTTACGTACTATCACAGCAACACATGATTGACCGAATTATAACATCAGTGGGTAGAATTTGTTTAGAAAAAAAAAAACAAAAAGAAACAATAATATTACAACTAAGAAACTTAGAAACTAAGTCAGTTTTGACAGCATTTCGTAAATTGACTTCTGTTTGAGCTGCGAATCGAAGTGGACGTCAATCAGATGGCTACAATGGTTTATAACCTTACACAACCTTGCATAAGGAGAATTAGCACCGAGAACGGTTCGTCTTAAGGGTGGACACAGTGGTCTGACGTGTATATCCAAAACACTGTAACTCGAGTTACAGTGTTTTGCCTTAATAGCGCTCATTTGAATTTTTCAAGGACGCTACATGTCCCTATATTATTACTTTTTCATTTCATAGTATACAGATGGAGATATAGAGATTTAAAAAACACTGTATTTAAGTTACATTTATTGTTTGTTATGGCATAACACTGTGATTGAAGTTACAGTTTATTGGCTAAATAGTTTGCGCGGGATTAGTTCAAATTCTGAGATACAGTGTTTTCGATAACCAAACTATCTGGACACCGCGCGCGGCGTCACGTCTCACGGTGGATCCTGTTGTATGGGATGGTTGGTCAATATTATTTAACTACGTTCCGAGACTAAAGCTAAGTCTTAAAGGTGTATAATACATAGATACGTACCTAAATACATAAAATCACGCTTATTTCTTACTGGGGTAGGCAGAGATCACTGATTTCCACTTGAACGCTCCCGGCGAACATCTTCGCTTCCTTAACTATCATAATTGTCTTTATTAAAAGCATCAAGAACCACAGTCGGCGTGCGGTTTTAGTCGGTTCGAGTCCGACATAACCTATCCGAGTATGGTATCCGAGGGGGATTTCCGCACGGAAAAAAACAAACCCGGTAACATTGCGGAATTGACGTTGGATGGCTCTTTTCCTTTCATCGATGATTACCCTCGTGTCCTGAGACTGTCTCCATTCTTGTGTAGTTAATTTATACGCTATATGTAAGCAACATTCAAAAAACTTTATCCAGCAATGAAGAACACTCAGACCAAATGACAGCGCTGATTCATTCACTATAGGCTGTGACAGCATGGCATCAATGTTATTAAAAATTTTTGAGGTCTCGTTACACAACAAACATCTCATTGCAGATTTGTTGTCAGTCAAGCTATTACAAACCTTACCGTCGATCATGGTGAATAGCAACGTATGTGTAACTTTAAATTCACGGCCGTTAAAATTTAACACACTAGGAACGAGCTGTCTTATCTCAGTATCTATCTCTTCCTTCTTGGTTTTAACAAGCTCTACAGATTCTTGCTTAAAATCAATGCTTAGAGGTCGACAAAACCTTGGCGATGAGGATTGGGAATTAAACCACTCAATTTTGCTTTCTAATTCGTTGGTGATCAGTTTTAAAGGGACCATGCATGTTAAAAAAGCAAATTTGTCATCACTTGACATTGAATGGAATTTTTGCATGTACTGACTATGACCTGAGCTACCATCGAAACCCCACTTAGATAGAAGAGTTAATTCTGTTTCAGATATTGACTGTAACACTTCTTCTTGTGTTTTAAGTAAGCGACTTGCGGTATGGTCGAGCAAATTTTGAAGCGGTACTTGAGCAGTAGTTTCAGTTACGTTAACGTTAGCAGGGTAACATGCACCTTTAGCCTCCTGCAAACGTTTATAAGAAGGAAAGATATGAGGCGCGTACCTTCGTACCACGTTATACTGCTTCTTACTTAATTTCGCTTCAGTGAACATAGACAAAGCGGATTGAGGAGATACTGCCTCTTGTTCTTTTACTGTTGTTTTCGGTGATATAATATCTTTTAATTTATTTAATTGGGAATGGTGGCCTTCAGTTCGAAAATTCATTTGAGCAGAATAAAGAAGTTCACTGCCAGAACCGGACGCACGTAAAACTTCGGTCTTCCTACGCTTACTGCGGTCACTACACTGCTCAAAATTCTTCGGGGGCCTACCTGGGCTGACCCTTTGCTTAATAATATTTTTTTTTTAAATGCAAGTCTCATCTAGCCACGTTGAATTATTTTTTAAAAACATTTCTTTGATTCTTTTCGACGATAGCCATTTCATTTTAAAAGATTTAAGAAAGTTATGCAGTTTTTCTTTAAGGGAAGTTACACCTGAAGCAGGGCAGTTGGTTTCTGCAATAATTATCTCCTCTAATTTTAAAAATTTGGCATCTAATTTCTTGTATTGAATTGAAAACAATTTGTCACACAAATCTCTCCTTTTTACCGGATAATCCACTATTCCTACGAAAAAAAAGCGAAAAAATTACCTATATAATTAGGCTACAATACAATTCAAAACAAAATTGATGTTAAATACGAAAATTTTCACAGTTAAGTGTAAAAACAAACCGAAACACGAGCGGCTCATATTTTTAATCTACTACCGTGAAACTATAAACCTCTGCCATTTGAAAAAGAGCATTTTGTCAAAACTTTTGATATCAATTATATAAAATACACTAACTAACGGGTTATCGGAAACTAATTAGTACCCTGACAAAATGCTCTTTTTCGAAAAAAAAACAGAATCAAAACTGCAGTTCTGAAGAAAAAGTGGTTTTTAAATAAAAATTTATTATGAAGAAGCATTTATCGTGAAGCACTAAATTTATATTATTTTAAATACTACATACCTTCAGTATCACTCATATTTTTTTAAATTAAATATACCCTGTTACTTTTAAAGTTATATAATGTTTTAATACTACACCAAACTTAGAAAACGTAATTGACTACAAGGAAAATAGAAATTAGGTCAACTTTGTCCTATCATAAAAATTATACTAGACAACCAATACTACTTTAATTACATAAAATAAATGTGGTATACCCTCTATTTGCTAAATCGATGAAAAAAAAATATCTACCGACATTTTTTTAATTTTGATATATGACCAACCAGTTCATACTACAGGATCCACCGTGCGTCTTTACGCGTAATACGTGCAAGACGCAAGGGGGGCAGGAGGGCGAGAGCTCAACGTTTAGTGGTCGTGAATCATTGCTCTTGCTCGGTCGATGAATAGTCGACGGCCAGCGCGAACGTTGTTCAATCTGTTTACGTTTGTTTGTTTTGATTTGATGTAATATCAGCCCCTTGATACCCCTTTGTGAACCTCAAATAAATGAATGTATTGCTGACAATCTTATCTAAGGGTTTAAGTTTTCAAACTTGCCCAAAGAGTCCATCATCAAAGAAAAATCCCGATACTGGACCGATAAATAGTGAAGACGGTGTTTCTTCTTCTACTTCTAACGCTGAGTGTCCTGATACATCAAGAGCTATATTCCCGTCTGATACGCCAGAAGAATCTTACTCTCTACCAGTCAAAAGATGTCGAAATCCTAAAGTTATTTTGGCGAATCAAGCAAAAATGCATCCCATGAGACCTCCCTGCCAGAACTGCAAAAAAAAAACTGTTCCGTTCACATCTCCGAAGCGGTTTTGGAGTATGGACAGACAGAGACGAAGGGATTTCTTGTCAAGGCAGGTTCACAAAATGTCCACGGCTACCAAAACTGCTGGCCCTAATTCAAGGAGACATAATACCTTAACATGGACTCTATATGTAATAAGTATCCTATGTCCGTTTCTAAGCTCTAATCCATTTCTGTACCAAATTTCATCAGGATATCTTTAAAAATTACGAACTTTTATACAAACTTTCATCCCCTATTTGCCCCCCTTTAAGCCCTTTTTTCGTAATGAAAGGTAGCCTATGTCCGTTCTCAAGCTCTAATCCATCTCTGTACCTACCAAATTTCATCAAGATCGGTTCACTGGTTTAAGCGTGAAAGCGTAACATACAGACAAACAGACAGAGTCACTTTCGCATTTTTTTATACAGGACACGTCAATTTGACTTCACCTCGCCTAATGTTATGCTAAAGGCAAGGTCTCGGAAAGAGGGTCACCATCGTAAACATGTACCATGTTAACAGTGGTGGCACTCAGCTTGACGGCCTCATCAGTAGATGCCTTTTCACACCCCGCTTATAGGACCCGGGACTGTAGGAAGAAGGAAACACGTGAGCTGGCAGGGAGTTCTGCTTGGTTATAGCAGGTATACTCTGCACCGTATATGGATAGCATCTTAGCCCTGCACGTGTCGTCCTGTGAAGGAAAGGAGAGGGTGGGACTAATTGGAAGAGCTCGTCAGAACATTCACCATGGAAGAGATGGTAGAATACTGCCAAAGACGCAACATCTCTACGCATCTCCAAAGGCTCGAGGGTGTTCGTGACCTCAGGATTCCCAATAATGCGGACCGCACGTCGCTGCAACCTGTCGAGAGCATCTAGTAAGTACTTTGCGGAGCCGTCCCAGAGATGTGAGCAGTATTCCACGCAGGAACGAATTTAGGTCTTGTATAGAAGACACCGTTGCTCCGGCGTGAAAAATCATCTCACAGTTTTCAGGACTCCGAGTTTAAGCGAGGCTGATTTGATGATGCTCTCGATATAGTTTTTGTTATTCAGTTTGCAGCGAACATCCATACCGAGGATATTGAGGTGATCCTGTGGTGGCAGTGGTGTGCTCTGAAGAGTGGGAAGGGGAAGGAAAGGAGATACCTTTGCTGTAAACTCACATGCCTGGGTCTTCTTGGCATTGAACTCGACCAGGTTCCTAGCGCCCCATTGAGAAATGTGGTCCAGGATCCGGTCCAGCTCAGTGACAAGAAGCTGCCTTTTTTCGCGATATAAGACTGCTTGGCCGCAGGATGTGCGTAATAACTCCCGTGTAAGGTGCTGCTGTCTGCTTAGCAGTGAATGCTTCCTTTAGAGAGCATGTCATTGATATGCAGAAGAAAGAGAAGATAATACGGAACCCTGCGGCACGCCAGCATTTACCTGCAAGAACTCCGAAGCTATTCCATCACAAAGGACGCGAATACGGCACCCCTGCAGGAAGCTTGCAACCCAGTTGCACAGTTTGGGAGGCAGGCCAAAGGCTGGTAGCTTGGAAAGAAGCGATTTGTGCCATACCCTATCGAAAGCTTTGGCGATGTCAAGACTAATTGCCGGTGACTCGCCGTGCTTTTCCATAGACTCCAAAGGTGGGTCACGTACGCCAGAAGGTCACCCGTTGACCGTTTCGGTCTGAAACCGTATTGCCGGTCACTAAGCAAGGAGTGATTATAATATTAGTATGGATTGTTTAGGTAATAAACTGTATTCGAAAATACAGTGTGACACATAAGCTCTATTCTCATAAATCAAATACACTGTAACTAAACATACAGTGTTTTGCTCAAACAATTGGATAGATTTCTATAAGTTTTATAGGGACAATACACGTTCACTTAGTTATTTCTACTTGTATGCATTTTATGGTTGCAAAATTTACATGGCTAAATAACACGTAAAAATACCTATCATTTGATACCTAACACTATATGCTATGTTACAAATATGTTACCAAAACGTACCAAAAACCAAAAAAAGTTTTAAAAGCCCATTTCACGAAATAAGTATTTCTGAGATACAGTGTTATGGATTTACACGTCAGTGGTGTGACTGGTTTGCGTGGGATCCTCGAGGGTACGCGAATCCTGAAAAGGCCCAGTAGTGGGGAGCTATCAATCTTGTCGTTGAGACATTTAGAGGCGAATACTGCATCGTTGGATTTCAGTCTATTGGAAAGATGAATGATATTAAAATACTTAAGTCTACGGTCATAGGAGCGGATTCTTTTTGCCACGCCATTAGAAAACGCTAGATGACAGAGAAAACGCTTTTGTACACGTTCCAATTTTAACGACTGTGTCGCATAGTGCGGCCGCCATACCACACTGCAGTATTCAAGGATGCTCATAATAAGAGTGTTATAGAGTAGAATTTTGGTAGAATTTTTGTGAAAGCTCTTACACGTTCTTAGAACGAAACCAAGCATTTTAGAAGCCCTTTTTGCAGTGTTATCTATATGCGGCGTAAATGTTAATTTGGTGTCAAATATCACCCCAAGGTCTCGAATGTTGTCTAATTCATTAATTTTGGTTTTTTTATGTAATAATCAAAGCTAATAATGTTATGATTTCTTGTGTATTTAGTGTGCTAACATTTGTCTATATTTAGTTGCATTTTGTTAAGGTCACACCATTCGACAAGTCTATCTATATCGGACTGGAGAAATCTTGCGTCTTCAATAGACCTGATGGTTTTTGAAAATTTTAAATCGTCCGGATACAGATAAACTTGTGAGTATAGGAAACAATTAGGAACATCATTAATGAAGAAATTGAACAAGGTTGGTCCCAGATGGGATCCTTGGGGGACCCCAGAAGTTATGTTTTTTTAAATAGATCGATAGCCATTTACTACTACAAAGAACTCCCTATCAGATAAGTACGATGTCAGCCATCCAAGCAATGAACCACAAATACCATAGGCTTTTAGTTTAGCGATTAATATTGGATGGGAGAAAGCTTTGCTGAAGTCAGTGTAAATGACAAGGAAAATTTGGAATGATTCAAGTGGTGCTCAATAGCTCAGTTGGCAGAGCAGTCGCCCTGTAAGCGAAAGGTCGTGAGTTCGAGTCTCACTTGAGCATTTCATTTTTTCCAATGTTTTTAGAACTTAACAGTTAGCATAATAAATGCTATAAAAAATTCATTCAAATATTTGGGCGCAGTCATCAAAATTCAATGTTTAAAAATGGTTGAAAAATCATTCATTGTTTCCAACAGTTCGTAAGAATGTTGGTAAATGGCTGCACCGTCGCCCTTATAGACGGATATAAAGAGAAGGAAAATTTGGAATGATTCAAGTGGTGCTCAATAGCTCAGTTGGCAGAGCAGTCGCCCTGTAAGCGAAAGGTCGTGAGTTCGAGTCTCACTTGATCATTTCATTTTTTCCAATGTTTTTCGAACTTAACAGTTAGCATAATAAATGCTATAAAAAATTCATTCAAATTAATAAAGTCTATTAGTATTTCACTTATGCCAGACAGACCCGGGTTTTTACTAAGGCGGGACGTAGGTTGCCAGTCTATTTCTCGTGAATTGAAGTCACCAACTACACATATTT
The DNA here is from genome assembly GCA_914829495.1 of Eilema sororculum. NCBI lineage: Eukaryota > Metazoa > Arthropoda > Insecta > Lepidoptera > Erebidae > Eilema > Eilema sororculum. The sequence continues at coordinate 17,580,960 of OU618532.1, read as the reverse complement.
CACAGTTTGTTATTTGCTCAAATACGGAATTACAGTTATCAATATAAGCTTCCAAGATAGGTCTCCGTATGGGTGGAGGTAGGTAAACAACACAAAAGACTATTTTACGAGCAGTATTATTGTTATTATTACGCGACCCAGGTACATCTATAACAATCCAAACGTCTTCACTGTTACTTTCCCATTTCACTACGCGCTTGGATTTAATATTCTTTTTGACAGCAAACAATACCCCCCCCCCCCCCACCATCTTGTTTTTTAATTTGTGTACTAGCTGTTTCCCTATCCCTCCTGTATACAGTGAAGCGGTCGTCGAACAACTCACTAGTGAGAACTGAAGTATTCAGCCATGATTCCGTGATAATTATAATGTCAAAGTTGTTACAGCAAACATTGCGATAGAAAGTATCAACTTTTGTACGTAAACCACCACAATTCTGGTAGTAAATTTGTAAACTTTTGAATTTTAAAGTTAATAACACAATAACATACAAAGTAATTATAAAAGCGGGGTTAAGAGATTCTATTTACATTCTCACGATTATTTATTACAATAACGTCAGAATCGTCCGTTTTTTTAACAAAGATCCTACCGTTTCTTATCCAGATATGTTTATACCCTTTCTCTCGTGCTCTCAGCCTGGCCATGGCATGAAGCTCCTTGTAAGCAGGTGAGAGATGCTCGGTCACATAGACTGGTGACCGTGTGCCCGCATATCCCAAGTCTGCGGTGTTGAGCTTCTTATCAGGGTTCCCTTTGTTGTATGTAATGACAGCCCCGAGCAATTGATCCCGTATTCTTGAGGAGGTAAACTGAACTATAATGGACCGCGGACGTTTATTGTCACTGTTAAGCTTAGCAACGCGCGTCGCACCCGTGACATCGCTGTCCTTTAATTCACACTTGACTACAGAGCAAAGCTGCTTGACAACGGTAAACAAGTTTTCATTCTTGTTTTCAGGCAAACATTGAAGTTCCAAGTTCCTCGAACGCGAGTACTGTTCCATTTGGTTCAATCGTTGAACGTCCCTTTTAGGCGTTCATTCTCATCCACTATTTTTTTCAACGCTGAGCCAGTAGCAGCATGTTCTAATTGCAGCTTATCAAATTCCTGTGTGTGGAACGAGAGTGAGTTCTTGAGTTCCTGTAATTCGTTTTTTATAGGATGCAACTCTCTGTTAATGGTATCAACTATGGTGGTACTCAACTGCTGAGACAAAGTGGCAAATTCAGTCTTGATCACTTCCTGGATTACAGTGCGCACGTCGTCAACATTCACCGCAGAGGACCCAGGCGGGGAGTTGAGGGCCGGTCTCTTACTTCCTCGTAAATTAGAGACATTACGGATGGGAGTGTTGTCGTTCTTCGCGGCCTTCGGCCTCGCACTCATGCATTTCGGGCACCGCCAACAGCGATAAGCCTCCAAATCCTTCGATATTACTTTCATTGACAGGCAAGGGAAGTGGTACGACAAATTACACTGGGTACAATTAATAAAATCATCACTAGAACCACCATCGGTGCAACATCCCCATTGATTCGAGCTCGAAGACATTATCACCACTTGAAGTGTAAATATTGCAAGTACTTACAAACTGTGTAATTTATTATTAGTCTTCAAATCAATCCGGTTATAATTGCAGTGCTTAGAATGTTATCGCCACTGGAGTTCGCGAGACAAACGTCGTAAGCGCCACGTATTTTACGTCGCTTACGCGTTACTCCAAGTTGATGATTAATATCACTTACTGGCGGTGCCGGCACAAATTGTAATGATCGAAATTCGTAAAATAATTGCTAATAATCACTTTCCCGCTAATTATAGTCACACAGTCCGATCCCGAAACACTTTGAGTAACCAAATATTACTAAATGAGCGTAGAACGGCAAGTTTGAACACTAAAACTGTATAAAAGTTTTAGGACAGACAATAACATGTGTTAACTATGACGCTGTTCGCTACAGTCACGATACACGATACTAGCGAATCGGATTTTGAATGTTCATCAGATAGTGATTAATTTATTTTATCTTATCTTACTAAAAATGCGGTAAGCATTTTAAGTATTGCATTGCATTGGTCTGGGTGTTTCTATGTATAATATGTATGTATTTACAAAAAAATAAGTATATAAGTATGTTTAGCCGCATTCTAGATTCCATAACACATGATAGGTTACATTTAATCTCATGTAGATACTTCAGCAACTATTATTATCATTGCTTTTTTGTATTATTTGTTCATGGTGAACACATTGTTTCACGAATTTTTGACGTTGAGTTTTGATTCAAACTTGACTTCAAAAAATACTTACATCAAAACTTAGGTATTTTCTGAACAATGCACTACACTGAGAAATTGTATTTGGTTTCGTATTAGGGTTGGAGCATGATAGCAAGGGTTTATCATTTCCTGCGAGAAGAGTATGAATTTACAAAAACATATATGGAACCCAACTCTGATTTGTCTCATTTACGAGACATCACGCGGCGTACAGCGGAAGCAACAGGTGTGTCTACGAAAACTGTTCAACGAATATTAAAAGAAGAGAATTGCCATCCACGTCATCAACATTCACTTCTATAAAAAAAGGAGAAAGCGAGAAAATAAGGTGCAAATAGACAATTTTGCAGCTGATGTTGTTCGAAGTACTATACAAAATTTCCATGTCGTCCATAAAGAAATTCCGACTTTGTCCAAAATAAAAAATGTATAAAATTAAAAGATTTAGGATTTTCAGGTTGTTTAGAAACTGCTCGTAAGTTATTACTAAAGTAAGGTTACATGTGGCGTAAAAAAGAAAACAACCGTAAAGTTTTCACAGAGCGTTATGGCATACAAACGTTGCGTTATAAATATTTAAAAAAAGCTCTGAATATCGCGCTCAAGGTCGACCAATTGTCTACACCGACGAGAGTTATTATCTTTCGACACACGTGCGAAACAATACCTGGGCAAAAAAAAACAGATACTACACCGCTTTTAAAAAAAATAGCACTGGTACTCGCTTTATATTGGTGTATGCAGGAACAAAGGACGAATTTATTGCAATATTATTATAAAAAAACACAAATGCGATTACAACATAACCTTTAAAATCGATGATGTTATTAAAAGCAAGGGATTTTTAAAGTCTTACTTTCCCCCCCCAACCTATAATCCAGAATTCGATCCTATCATCGAGAAAATATATGGGAGATTGTAAAAAATTATATCGCATCTAAAAATATTGATCAAAACATGCCGATTACTGATCAATGAAATGAGTATTTGAAATATTTCAACTCATAATAAATTTGCAAGATGACTCTGATACTAGCGAATCGGATTTTGAATGTTCATCAGATAGTGATTAATTTATTTTATCTTAAGTATCTTCCTAAAAATGCGGTAAGCATTTTAAGTATTGCATTGCATTGGTCTGGGTGTTTCTATGTATAATATGTATGTATTTACAAAAAAATAAGTATATAAGTATGTTTATCCGCATTCTAGATTCCATAACACAAGCTATAAAAGGTTACCATGGGTCTAGATAGCATTGTCTAGAATGTTGTGGAATATTTATTTATTATTTATTTATTTATTGCATCCCGCGAAATACATAGGTTCAATGATTGGATTTTATAAATAGTTTTCATGTTAATTATGAGAGCGTCCAAGAATTTAATGATCCACCGCAGCGGCGTAGACGACTCAATGTAGAATTAGACACTAGAATGTTGTATAGACGTCTTTTCATTGAAATAATAAACAATATTAAGACGCAAATAGAACACCGATATCAATCGTTTTCTCAGATCAGTTTTCTTAATTTGCTTAATAAATCTTTAATGACTAAATTTCTACGAATATTTGAGTTTTTTTGCTTTAAAAAACGAACTAAAAGTACAGGGTAGACCAAAAGTCCGGTAACATTTGAATCGAGCCCTGCTTCGAATTGCGGGGGATAGGGGGGAGCGGGGCGTTACTAAACTCGAGAGCGGCTAGTTGGAATTCAGTGCCATGGCGTCGTTCAGCGGAGCACAACGCGCGTTTTGCGTACGCGAGTACTATCGCAAGAACGATTCTGCGACTGAAGCGCAACGAAAATGTTGTACACAGCACAACATACGAAATAAAAATCAAGCTCCATCAACTCGTGCAATTAAAAATTGGGTACAGAAGTTCGAGGAGACGGGTTCAACATTAAATCAACCACGATCCGGCCGACCTCGGACGTCGAGAGAGCCCGTAAACATAGAGCGCGTACGAGCATCTGTTAGAGAACAACCTGGCCTCTCTACTCGAAAGCGGTCTAGTGTTTTAAATGTGTCCAGGACATCTTTAAATCGTATTCTTCACAAGGATTTACATATATTATACACCCGTATAAAATTCAAATTGTACAGCAATTAAGGCCAATTGACTACACTCAGAGTCTGCAGTTTGCCAACGAAATGCTTGCGAGGTTTACGAGCTTCAATAACATCTTTTTCTCACACTAGGCACATTTTCACCTGACTGGGCATGTGAACAGGCAAAATTGCAGATACTGGAGTGATGCTAACCCGCAATTGAAGCACCAAACGCCCTTATACTCGCCCAAAGTTACTGTATGGGCAGCTTTATCAGCCAGTGGAATTATCGGTCCGTATTTTTATGAGGATCAGAGAAGCCGTCCCGTAACCGTCAACACACAGCGATACATTGCCATTCTACAGAACTTTTTTGCTCCAGCATTACAGGACTTCTTCTCAGTCGGACACTCTTGTCAGAGTGGTCGTGGTTGCGCTGATGAGATACATGGTGGGGTGTTCGTTGGGTCGATGTCATTTCCCGAGGGTAGCTCTTCTGGCGATGTGCGTCCATTTCTGACGGTTAGAGGCGTCGCGAGTGCACTGGGTCCTGGTGGATTCAGTAGCCTTTTTGATGGCCTCTATCCAGCGAGTTGGTGATCGACCGCGTGCTCTTTTGCCATCCACCTGGCCCTGAACTACCAGTCTCTCTATCGAGTTCTCATTTCTTGAGACGTGACCAAAGAATTTCAGTATTCGTAGTTGCACAGTTGACGATAGTCTGTCTTTTACGTGAAGCTCTTTGAGGATTGATACATTGGTGCAAAATGCCGTCCACGGGATCTTTGGAAGGCGCCTCCAGCACCACATCTCCAATGCATCTATTTTACGGCGATCCTGCAGTCTTAGAGACCAAGATTCAGCTCCATAGAGAAAGATCGGAAACACAAGGCATTTCATCAATCTGACTTTAGTCTTCTTGGTAATCCTCCTGTCCCCCCAAATCTTTCCCAGTCGTTCCACTGCAGACCTAGTGATGGCGCACCGTCGTCCGATCTCGTCCCCACAGCCTCCAGTACTTGATATAGTAGAACCGAGGTAAATATAGTTCTGTACCACTTCACAGTTGGCTATATTGTATACGTTGGTTCCAATTTGTTCGGCCCGGTGTAACGGGACGAAATCTGTCATCTGATGTAGTAGAAGTACATCATTAATCACACAGTTGTCGCTAATATAAATTATGTTTATTTATATGAGATATGAAGAAAAACTATTTTGAATATAAAATTACGTGATAAATTATTACAATAATTTGGTTTTAAAGATTAATTAAACAAATAAGGACATTTATAAATCAGTTATTTTTGAATATTCAAATGCCGTGCTTTATTAAACTTTAAGTTTTTGAACGAAATTCGTATGTGAAGGAAGTTCTGGTCGAATATCAGAGATATTCGTTACATATTTAAGCGTAAATACTAAATGGATAAGATTTTGTCGATATTAATTGATTGAAGTTAATTTGAAAATAAATACAATAATTTTAAGTTATAGTTTGAACGATTTCTAGGAAGATAAATCCAAATTAGAATTATTTGTGGATATATTGATTTGACAATGATTTCAAACAGCGCTACGATTGGCTGGTTGAAATGGTACGATATTTTTGGTTTCGAGAGTAGGGATTATTGCGGTTGGGGTGAGGATAGTTGAGGAGAGAAAGGATCATTAATTGTTGGGAGCTGCTGGAGAGAGGTGGTCAGGAGTAGAAAGTCTGGTGGGTCATTTCGCGTTTTATAAATTGTGTTAAGAGGGTACTGAGAGGTTACTATGTTAAAATTCCGTTGTACATTCATTTTATTCGTGTTTGAAATTATTTGAGAATCTTAACGTAACTTCAGTGTTGAGAATATATAAACCCGCTTTGTATCATGCTGAGATAGGACCCCTTTTCTGTGATTGCGAAGTATGGGCTGAAGGGCTCATATGGAGTAGTTACTCACGCTTGGGAGAGTCTTCCCCGTGACTTCATGAAACAAAGCAGGATGGGAACGGAGATTTGGAAATCTACGCGTCGAATGGATTGTTAGGATTTTGAATACCGAATTGGGGTATTAGTGAATCCATACTAATATTATAAATGCGAAAGTAACTGTCTGTCTGTCTATCTGTCTGTCTGTATGTTACGCTTTCACGCCTAAACCACTGAACCGATTTTGATGAAATTTGGTATAGGGGTAGATAAGACCATGAGAAAGGACATAGGCTATATTTGGTCGCGATAACCGACATCCACGCGGGCGGAGCCGCGGGCAAAAGCTAGTATTATATAAACCCGCTTTGGTTCATGCTGAGATAGGACCCCTTTTCTGTGATTGCGAAGTATGGGCTGAAGAGCTCATATGGAGTAGATACTCACGCTTGGGAGAGTCTTCCCCGTGACTTCATGAAACAAAGCAGGATGGGAACGGAGATTAGGGATTCTGAAGTGGGTAGAATCAGTAGGTAACATACAAGCAGCAGTGATGGGGGGTTTTAGCTAGGAGTCCCTTAGGAAAGCCAATCGAAGTGATCGGTCTTGGGTGGAACATCTAACGGTGCCAACGAAGCCCTTGTCCTCTGTCTAGCTAGGGAGCTGATCAAGTTAAGGCGAGCAGCTATTCGATTTTACCTGTCTCAGGGTCGAATAAAGCCTTCTGGGTATCGGTGACCAGTGGCCCGAAGTATCGGTGTCGTTGGAGCTGATAGCTCAGTCTTTATTTATATATTTATTTATACACACAATTATATATCTCGTTAGGGCTTTAGTTAACATCCCTGGCTTCGGCCGTTAACTAAGGCAAGCACACAGTCATAGGTCATACAAAATCAAGTCTGACTAGCTTGTTCCCTTACAGAATAGGAGTAGGTACATTACACACCACACGTTTAGAATTAACTAAAGGGAGAGTTTATTGGGGTTAAAACACACATATTATAGTCTTTAAAGGTAGAAGGAATAGGTACACATTCTTCTCGCGGTAATATAGGACGTCGGTTTTGTAGGTAGAATCGAATTTGTATAAGTTTTTGATAGTCAGTTAATTGCATCTAAGTTATGTGAGCTGTTCTCATTATAACGAAGCTATTAGGCTATTGATTTGGTGTGAATGAATAGTGGGGGATTTCGGGTTGGAATCCAGGCCTTTAACAATTATTATCTAAAGTGTATCTTTAGTGTCGACTACCTTCTTAGTAAAATGTGAAATAGATCTTTTATTATATTAGTTGAATGTGAATTGCACAGTGATACCTGAGCCTTTGTATTCAAGCGAGCTTATTCGGTTGTAATAAGTGAATGAAATTATCATTAACGAATATTAACATTCTTGTAATTTAAAGTCACGATTTTGTATTTATATAATACAAGTGTAATCCAGTTATGGATTTGGGGGTAAAGGGTTATATCGGCTGCCGCGGTATAACCCTTAATAACCCTTATAAGGCAGCGGGGGGGAGGGGGGGAAATAAAAATATTTGTGTATTATTACTGTTCGCTTCATTTACATACTCTGTCGCTAAAATCCTCGAAAGAATAGTCTTATTACGCTTACATTACGTCAATAGAAAGTTTATTCATTATCATATTCTAAATTAAAATTAGTTGCCTAAAAATAGGTTAGCTTAGAAAATTGGGTTGGTAATCTTATTAATAGTTCATTACATTCTATATTTTCCAAATAATCACGATAGATTATATGTTGCGAGAATTAAGTAAATTAAGTAGGTACAGACTTTTGCTAGGAAGGTGAATTGGATAAGTAGGGACTTAATTTAGGACAACAAGCTACCTCTATAGAACGAGGGGGACTACTGGATCATAATAAGAGTTCTAGCTCCCACTAGAACGATCATTGGTCAAACTAGTTACTAAGTAGGTAGGAAATCGGAAACGTTTGAGTATAAGTATGTTTTTATAATAAATCGGAAGCCGAAAATAGGTAGGGGATGGTAAAGGTTAGGGAGGGTGTTACACCGGTCTACTATCATCATCTTCGTCTTGTCTCGGTTGATAGCTAGTCCGAATTGAAGACTGGTACTTTCTAGACGAGTTAGAAAATTTTCCATGTCTTCTCTAGTTTGTGCGAGAAGTGTAGTATCATCAGCGTATCTCAGGTTATTTATCATGCGTCCCCCAACAGATATTCCTTTGTCCCAATCCTCCAAGACAATGCGCATAATGTGCTCTGTGTAGGTGTTGATGAGCAATGGCGATAAGATGCTACCCTGTCGCACTCCAGTCTCAGCCTTGAATTCGCTTGAAAGGGTATCATCCACTCGCACCGCTGCAGTACCGTCTTCATACAGCCTCCTCAGCAGTACTATTAAATGGAGCGGTACACCCATTGCCGCGAGTATCTTCCAGAGGTGTGTCCATATGACTGTGTCAAATGCCTTGCGAAAGTCCACAAAGCAGATGTAAACGGTTGTATTGAATTCTCTGGCTTTTTCGATAATCTGGCGCAATAGAAGAATTTGCTCGCGAGTGCCTCTTCCCCTAACAAATCCGGCTTGCTTGTATTAATTATGTGGAGCATCACCTTACTTGCATGAGATATCAAGGATATGAGTCGATAGTTGTTGCATTTCTTGGTGGATCCTTTTTGTGCAGTGGGATAAAAATGGATCTCGACCAGTCATCAGGCCATATTCCAGTGTTCCATATTTTATCGCAGATGGTATATAAGATATCAACTCCAGATTCTCCCATCGCCTCTAAGGCCTCGATTGGGATTCCATCACAACCTACGGCTTTATTGCATTTGAGATGTTTAATTGCTGCTCGTACTTCAGCCTGCATGATGTCGGGTTCACGGTCACGTATGTGGTGGGGAGAACAAGTGAAACTTGGTGTCAAATTGCTGGAAAATAGTCACTGGCAATATTCCATCCACACATTCACGATATCCTTTATCTCCGTAACCGTTGTCCCAGCGGAGTCCTAAATAGCCCACGCCCTAGGTTTAAATTGGCGTGTTATGTATCGTAACTTATCATGCAGATCTTTGGTTTGATACTTATCGGAGTGCTGTTCCAGTTCAACACATATCCTACCCAGATGATTATTGCGGTCACGTCGGCAAGCAGCTTGTATGATAGCTGACTTGCCATTTAGCTTCGTAATGCTAGCACCACTGGCTTTAAGTTGTCGGCGTTCTTCAACTAAACGCCATGTGTCTTCCGTCATCCAATGCTGTCGTTTCGGTAAAACAGTTTTCGGTTGTGATTCTGCAATCGCCTCCGCAATATATTTTTTTGCCGAAGTCCACAAGAAGTTAGAGTCATTGTTTCTGATACCTGCTCTCCATGCGGCATGTCTGCTTTGTAATGAGGTGGCCAGTGTCTTTGGATCTTTCACCTCCACTCTTCTAGCCGTTTTGTTCTTGCTCTTTGCAATTTCAATCACAGGTTTCCAATGAGCAGTTGATGGTCATGGTCATGATCAGGTCATGGCATCATTGCAACTCTCATGGGATAAATAATGTTGTAGGTTCCCGTTACTTTCTACATCGCGGTACTATAACCTCAGTGGCTATAGTAATCCGAAAGTGAACCGGTTCAGGACATAAAGTTCTTTCGCTTCACTTCGGTACTGAAGGTTACCGCTGCCCTCCATCAGGATCCAGATTCTACGCCTCTGTGGCTTGCCTCCTCCGCTGGTTAGTTCGTACCGACAGCTGTTGTCTCCGCATTCACCACCGTTGAGGTCTTCACCCGTAACCCTGGGCACGGGTTCTGCATTATACCCCGCAGTACTGGGTCCCTGCTGAACTTCGCCATCTACACACTCCGGCCTACTGAAGTGTAAGATGCCCACCCCCGCGACGTGGACGCGCCAGACAGGACTTGCCCAATTGAAGAGTAGAGAAGGTGACTCTACTCTTCTAGGGGCCGGGTTAATGGACGTGTATAACCCCACACCCAAAAGCACTACTAATTACAGGACTATTCTGGTTTTACTCAACGAACATGGTTTCAACCAGATGGGGCCACATGTCACACCTCCAACGACTCAATAGCAGCGGTTCGTGAAATTTTTGGGCAAAAAGTCATATCCAAAAGAGGTGACATTAATCCGGGCTGCGGGGTGGCCAACCCCGCAGCCCGGATTTGTCACCAATGGACTTTTTCCTTTGGGGATACCTCAAAAGTATAGTTTTTAATAACAACCCTGTCTATTGAAGAATTAAAAGAAAATATACGCGAAGAAATTCAGAACATTTCTCCAAACACTTGTCGGGCGGCCAAACTAAGCAAGGGACACATTTGGACGGCGTTATTTTTAAAAAATAAAACCCTTATTTTTGTACTTGTATAATCAATAAACATATTTTCTCTCATATCTCTTTTTGTTTTTTTATAACCATTTGAAATGTTACCGGACTTTTGGTCCACCCTGTATTATACATCACTTCATCTTTAAATAAATTAGACGTTTATGAACTCTTCCTTCACTTTCAGAATTCAGTTTTAATAGACACTTTTCCACAAATTTCCACATTATGTACTATTTTTATGACTCTTCCTGTTACAGTAGCATCCGCAGAGAGAGATATGAATACGATTTCGGCTTTAAAACGTATTCATACGTATATCAGAAACTCTCAAAAGGAGGAGCGATTGTCTAATTTAGCTAGAATCTCCATAGAAAACATTTTTTGCTTAAGACTAAGAACGAACCTGGTTTTTATGATAGTGTCCTATATGATAGTGTCCATAGCTTTAGAGTATAAGTAGATGAAGTGGTGTAGTTAAGCAAGTAAATAATATTTAGTTGGTAGACATCACATCATATTCATGCATCATACATCTCATTTGCAAAAGGGTTTTTTTCAAAGCCACTTTCATTATACTTGAAAGACACTGTTATAATAATCATCAGTGCTTACACGTATAGTAAATGTGGGTTGAAATTTCCCTTTATTCCCAGTAGTTCCTTCGGCAGTTCCTCTGAAGCGACTACTGAGACTTTTTTCTCCCAGTAGTTCCTTCAAATAAATTAAAGGAACTACTGAGACTATAAAGTCCCTTTAGTTCCTTTGAAGGGACTTCTGAGACTTTTTTGTCCCTGTAGTTCCTTCAAATAAACTAAAGGAACTACTGAGACTATAATGTTTCTTCAGTTCATTTGGCAGTTATTTTGAGACATTTTTGTCCATAATATGGACAAAAATGTCTCATAGGGAAATATATTATATTTCCTTCAATGAAACTAAAGGAACTACTGAGATTATAAAGTTTCTTCAGTTCCTTCGGCAGTTACTTTGAACAAACTATTGAGACAACCATTTGGACCTAAGCATCGACCCAGCCAGTCACAGCTTTTGAAAGGTGTACCTACACATTACAATCAGCCGTGGTAAGTTTTTTTTCTTACGTTCGGCTTCCCTTTTAAAAAAATCCACCCTACGCCACTGTGGTATATATAACTTTTGACTTCAGTAGCGAGAACACTTAGTAAGTATTACTTAGAAGATAACATAAAGAACAGGAATAGATAAAAATTACGTTTAATGAAATAATCAAAACAATGCTTAACATTTTAAAAGTTAGTGACATTCCTATAAAATACGATTATAACATAGTCTCAGAAAAGTCTTCACACCCTTTGCAAGCCTTCATTCATTGAATATAATATGGTACATTTATTATGATTTTATAGCAACCGAGAGGTGTTCTAGTAGAGCTGTTCGCGCCAAGCAAGTCGATTGCCAGCACGCTATGCGTCTCCCTCTAGCGCGTAAGTACTTCGCTCTATGCGCGTGCGGTTAGTTCCACATTCGGCCGCAAGGCCAGCACGCCGGCGACCGCGCCAAAACTGCACACGCATACTCGCTCGTACCTTAGCTCGCCGGAGCCCTAACTGTATTTTGAAGTAGTGTCAACTATCAGGCATTATTGTGTACCTACGTAGTTACTAAGACCAGTGTAATCTGTAAATCAGTGTAATATACTTTCTACTCACACCACGTGTAGCATTTCATTCCCCCGAGACTGACGTCTCCCCCATATATGGCGCCCAATGTTTTTATCGAATACCAGTGAATTAGTGACTCAGTGATCATGCCAGTGACCAGGAGGGATGTTGAAGTCTGCGTTTCAAGATGGCGCCAACGCGTCCTCTTCGCCATGTACCGACGCTACGTTTTCTTTACAGCACGTAGCGTCCATAATAGCCCTTCAACGTTCTCAGACTGAAGCGCTCAGTGAGCTACTTTCCTCGGTACCACGCGCGAACGCATCGACTCCAGAGTCAATCGGTTTTTCAGGGCAAAGCACCCTAGCTCGCTGCAAAGCCACATTCTCCGGCACACCGAAAGAATCGGTAGAAGCTTTCATCGATGGTATAGAAGCATACAGTGACTGTGCAGAAGTTTCGGACTCAAACATTATACGCGGATTAGCTTACTTATTCAAGGACGAAGCCGCTACTTGGTGACAAGGAATCAAACATACCGTGTCAACATGGCGGCAAGTGAAAGAAAACTTGATAAGTGCTTACGGCGACCGCCGTCCACCGCATCGTATCTATAGAGACATATTTTCAACAACGCAACAAGAGGAGAATACAGACGCATTCGTCGCACGCATTCGCGCCCTTTTCTCACGATTACCTATAGGTGACGTATCCGAATCTGCCCAGATAGACATGACGTATGGCCTCCTCAACTCTAGAATACGCAAAAGGCTACGAAGAGAAGACTGCACGGATTTTAGTCAATTACTTCGCCTTTCACGAAATATAGAAGATTCGTTTGAACACACGATACCTACAACAAGTGAGCGTCAGATACAAACAAAATCGCGCCATTTGTCTACATCTACGCAACAAACGCAACCCGTTGTTAACTCGCTACCGATACACGGGGCTCATATACACCGGCCCGTAGCGCTCCGCTGCCCGTTCGAAACGTTCCTGCGCCACGGCAACAGCCGCCGCGCGCGCCCGCTCAGACTCCGCCGCGAAGCACCAACGGCCCGTTTGTGTTTACTGTAGGAAATACGGACACACTAGGGACCAGTGCCGTAAGTTACAACATAATTCAGGTGAGTCTCCATCTCATAACTTTACGGAAGTGCGTGATAACGTTGTGAAAACAGATGTCAGTGATCACAATCCCATTCTTAATTTTCCCTAACTCTACTAATAATGAAACATTATTAGGCATAGATTTCATAACTGCCGCCAAGGTCGTTATTGATTTTCACAAAGAAATTTGGTACTTTAGCGATAAGGATCAAATAGAGTACAAGATGTGTTTTGAATCAACCTCTCGTAACGTGTCCTGCTCCTCGACTGAAATACGTCGAGATGGTGAACAGTCAGCTGAGCGACAAGCGCCTGCTGACGTCATTAACAGGCATGCTTACGCCTTCAATGCAGGGGGAGATTCGACACCGTACGCGGAGCACCGCATTGATAAAGGTGACCATCCGTCGGTAGCGGTAACACAACGACATATTTCGCCCGACCCGAAAAAGGTGAAGGCTGTAGTTAAGATGAAGGAGCCAAGGAATCTAAAGTGTAGGCGGTTGAGCGTTTTCGTCCCCACATAGACGGCCACCCTGTCATAATTAGCAGTGGCCATCAACATACCATAAGGTAGCTCAGTTGTATTATTTCACAGGGATGCTTCGAATAATCATTGATTATGTCAAAGCATGCATCCACTGCCAACGTTACAAGGCAAGTAATACCAAACCACCTGGTTCACTCCAGACACTAGTTACGAATCGTAACGAGGTGCTGGTCATAGCTTTATTGGCCCTTTACCGGAAATAGACCAGGGGGAGCGATGGATCTTGTCCGTTGAGAATACAGTTACCCATTGATTTGATTTTTTTTTTATTTTTAAAAGATCCTTTATTTTCATTAAGATAAATTAAAGTGTTACATAAGCAGATCCTATTCTATTTATGAACTAACATGTGAATAAAATTATTTTTTAAGTAGGCTTACCTTTATAAAAACATGCTACATCGAGCAGAATCATAACCGTGAATTTACCTAAGTTAAGACAGTGGGCGAAATGTTCTGAGACTCTTGCCAATTGCTGAGTGGTGGAATGGAATTTGCGGAACCCGAACTGTTGGGGCACGAGAGTGGGTCCGGTAATTTGAGATAGTCGGGATAGAATTTATCGACTCAAAGAGCTTACCAAAGCTGGGAAGCAAGCTTATTGGGCGATAATTGCTTGGGTTTTGATCGAGCTTACCAGTTTTTTTGATGGCAATTACCTTAGCGGCTTTCCAGGCAGAAGGATAATAGCCTAAGAGTAAACAGGCGTTGAATATTTTTGTTAGCAACACAATAGATTTCTGAGATAGGTTTTTCAGCAATAGGTTACCTATCCCGTCAATGCCCGGGGCCTTCCGAGATTTAAGCTTGCTCACCAAGTTATGAATCTCAAAGGGCCGGACCAGAACAGTCTGTTGATCTGCATCGTTGATGGCGGCATTTAATTTGTTCATGGATTCCGACACAGACGACTCAATTTCTGGTGTGCTAGGCCATTCCCTGGTGAGATTCTTGTTTTCTCCGAAGGCAGAAGGTAGAGCCTCACATTGCTCGTGTACCGAGTTGGACCAGGTTCCGTCAGGTCTAACGAGAGGTGGAATGATGTTAGGCCTGTAGTGGATACTTTTGACCACTCAGTTACCCACACACAGTTACCCATTGGATAGAGCCATTTGCTATCTCTGTTCCTCAAATCATTCACTATCTTAGTAACTTCCTTGAGTCACTGCCAGCTGTTCGAGAACGAGTAGAACTCCAACAAGACAAGACAAAGCAATATGCCGATAAATCGCGTCAGCCGTCAGCAACCTTCAAGGTAAATGATCCGGTTATGCTTAAGTCCCATCTGTTGAGCAAGGGATCTAAGGATCTTACTTCTAAATTCTATCTCGTCGCGATGGTCCTTACAGGATTGTACGAAAAAAAAAATTAGTCCTACGACCTACAACATAGCAAATTCAGAACAGGCTGGTCTAATCATAGGTAAATATCATACTCAGGATATTAACCATTATCAAGGTAGAGAGGACAGCATTTTACTAAAAAGCGTAATTCCTAAAAAGAGATCACAGACGTCCTGCTATAAGGATTGATTCACCAGTCCAGGAGAGAACTGGAGGAGGAGTATATAGCAACCCAAACCTCTAGTAGAGCTGTTCGCGCCAAGCAAGTCGATTGCCAGCACGCTATACGTCTCCCTCTAGCGCGTAAGTACTTCGCTCTATGAGCGTGCGGTTAGTTCCACATTTGGCCGCAAGGCCAGTCCGCCGGCGACCGCGCCAGAACTGCACACGCATACTCGCTCGTACGGGTGCCCCTTTTTTCGTATAACATTTTCTATATACTTATGTCGAATGGCATAAAATGTTTAGCATAATAGTCACTTCGCATAATGGTTTTTTGGCATAATGGTCTTTACGCATAACGTATTCTTTGGCATAATTATCACTTTCCCTAATTGTCTTGACCATAACTTTGTTATCTATAAATTTTAAAGTCATAATAATCTTAACGCATAAATGAAACAAATACGATAAATCAAAGTATGGAATGTCATTCATTATTGATTGATTGATTAATGATTAATAATAAGGAATATTTTTTTATTACTTCGAAAACATTGGAATCGAAAATCGAAAAGCAGTCGCCCTGTAAGCGAAAGGTCGTGAGTTCGAGTCTCACTTGAGCATTTCATTTTTTCCAATGTTTTTCGAACTTAACAGTTAGCATAATAAATGCTATAAAAAATTCATTCAAAAAAAAATAAAATAAAAATTTTTTTTATTACTTATTGTAATTTTAGGTTTGCGGTAATAGCCTGCAAAAATGCTTTCTGTAAAAGAGAAACCAAAATGTTATTATAAAAATAAATTGGGTGGCCCTTGATTGGCATAATCTAATTATCCTAATATAATTGCAATAGCTTTGGTTTAGGTTAAGTAAAAGTGAGGTAGGTTAGGTTACGTTAGGTTAGAACATAAGAAACGACGCACAGGCCGAGCGAGCGAAGCGAGCGTGCCGCGGTAGCGGCCGGTGAAGTACCAGAAGCAAATCGCACTCATCGAGTTAATTATTTTTATACAAAGGAGGACGGCCGCGTTGTATGGAGCCACGGCTCAGGCGTGTACATTTTTTTATTTAAATCCATATACTGCTATTTGGTAGCTGAAGCTATGTATATACCAATAATATAAATAGTTTAGTACCAACTTAATTTAAATTCCACATGAAGAATCGGGTTATCCATGTTCAAGCGTAAGTCTTCGTGTGAGCGGGTGCAGTATCCAAAGAATTGCCAGGGTCAACTTTTATAGAAGATATAGGGTCCAATAGCAATCCAGGGTCGTCGTAAGAGTTATCGCAATCCATTTTGTATCAAATTATTCAAATCTATTCAAATAATAACGAGAAATGATAGCAGCCGTACACGTCAAGCGAATGACATGACATTAGTCGAGTGTTAATAGAGTAAGTAAATAAAATACCCATGCGCTTTATCATTTTTTAATTTAATTTATTTTAAGGCTACATTTTGCTCTTATATAAAAATATTTTGATAGTAAATGAAAAATAATCATAACTTATGAGCGTTACAGTCTTCGACAATATCTTGATAATAATATTTTTATTTATTAGTCAGTGGTTTTATTTTATTTTCTCCACAGTTTTTTTTATGTGTGCAACATTAACTGCCTTTTTGATAATGGATGTATCCATTTATTGTGCTTAATCATTTTAAATACTTCCAAATACTTTTTCAATATGGGTTCTCTTGATACTACAATATTGTGCCTAATATTATTTCACAATAAAAGAAGACTATAACCCTTTTCATTTTGCTACGAAACAGCTGCACAGCAGAAAGCCGACTCTGGTCGTCCTCCTTTACCTGCTTCTTCAGATATATTTTCCAATCAGCAAAATAAATGGATATATCAGCCACTGGTAAAAAGGTAAGGAGTTAAATTATGTTTAAATTACGATAAACCATTATGCCCAATAATTTTATGGTTAAAGATGATTATGACTAAAGTACATGTACGAAAGAAATTATGCTTGAAAATTTTATGCCGAAACAGCGTTATGCGAAAAGATGATTATGCTAGAACCAGTTATGCATTTCGAAATGAGGACTTTCAATTTTATGCAACCCAATATGGACCCCGCTCGTACCTTAACTCGCCGGAGCCCTAACTGTATTTCGAAGTAGTGTCAACTATCAGGCATTATTGTGTACCTACGTAGTTAATAAGACCAGTGTAATCTGTAAATCAGTGTAATATACTTTCTACTCACACCACGTGTAGCATTTCATTCCCCTGAGACTGACGACTGAGACTGACTCCCCCATAATTTCAAATATTTCTCGCGACACTTCTCCGCATTTGTAACTGGCTGTTTCAACTCTTTTGGTGTTAAAATACTGTTTTCTTCGCTAGTATCGTTCATATTTTATGATTATTTTAATATTTAAACTTATTTTACAATTTACACTACCTACATACATATCAATTCAGGGAAATTCATTCCATTTTATTTTATTTTTGAGGTGCGTTCAGAAACAGCTACAGAATCGATTAGGTTTTATTTTGTAAGGTTGCATTGAATTTTAATCTGGCTGAGATATAATTTTATTACACGGGGCACACTGAGCGGCAGGTTGTCAAGGGATAGGGTAATGGTTATCTAACTGGTATTGGGAAACGAACTTTGGTTAATCTTAGCTGTTTGATTATTGCTAATTGGTAATGGTTTAAAGTTTCCGTCTTTGGAATGGGCTACCAGTAAATATAAGAAAGGCTAAGTAAATATAATAAATGTTCAAATTCTGAGAACATTTACAAATCTATGGTCAAGGAGCACTACTTAACACTTTGAAAATGCTCATTTCTATAAAGTTTACGTTCTTCTATATATGTCATCTGTCTATTAGCAATATATATTACCTACATATATGTCTTGTATATTATTAATTAAGAGATTTACTTTGATACATCTGATTATCCACCTGATAGTAAATATGGTTTACCTCTTATAAATAAAATGCGGTTAGAAATAAAGTAAATGTATTGCTAAAGCAAAGGGTGTTAATAAATGTGTTACAAAAAACTTTACTCTAAATGATTATAAAACCTGATTGTTGGAAGAAAAAATACATTATAGGGAAATGTTACGATTTAAGTCAATTAAACATACTATTTACACTCAAAAAATTAGCGAAATATAACTTTCATATAGTGATACAAAACGATATATTATATTAGAAGACGCTATCAGTACTCTAGCTTGGGGCCATTACAAAATTATGAACATATAATTGTATCATTATTTTATGTACATTTAATAAATAAAAGTGTTTATACCTTTAACTATACTATTTTATTGTTTTTGTAAATTGTTGGATTTTAATTCTAAATTCATTTTAATATGAACGCACCTTGTATTTTTAACCTATCGGTCCCTTCCTTCCGGCATCCGCACTTCAACCAATGACAGCGCGCTATGGCTGAGGTGCCAACTAAAGAGTGAAACTTTATAACTTCCGATGCGTATGATCATTCTCACTCTGTCAATATATTTGTGTGGTGTAACATGTCCGTTTAAGCTCTCGTACTGTGAAGAATCGAAACAGCCGTGCACGTGCTGAAGAGTAGCAGCTGCTATCACAAGTAAGTGCGTGCCAACCTCCTTTATCCTATCAAGGTGTTTTGATTTCTCTTTTTATAAAAAATACAGTCCACTTAAAATTTAAACTTAACAGTGAGGTTTTATCCTCCATCTTTTTTGGTCACTATCGAACCGGACTCTGGGAACTCATAGTAGTTATTATTAATACCTATATATTTATAACGTCATATTAAGCTGATCGTTGTCAATATTTTCTATATAATTCTATAATATTTAACCGCACCGCATTGGCAGCGAATCACTTATTCCGCATAGGTAGGTGCCCACCAACCTACAAATTCAGTTTTATTTTACTCGCAACTGTAGGTAGATAAACCGATCGTCGCTGTACGAGAAGCGAAGGCCTACACCCGCCCGCTGTTATTAACCGCTTACCATTAGGCTTACGGTCTCATATTAAATATTTGTACATTTTTATAAGTCTCAGGTACGTACTTAACCAGCATCGTAAAACTGTGTAATCAATCACGTTTACTTATCTAACACCGTTGCGTATTTATCCTATTGTTGTCTGTTAAATCTATTCATAATGCCTAAGGATTCAACTATCCCTGAAGTTAAAACAATGGCGGCCGCTCATTCCGAATTAAATATGGTAGGTGCCAAACGCGACGCCATTTTCATGCGTATGCAAAGTATTTACGATTTATGCAGGTTAGTGGAAAAAGGCGAAAAAACGATTGATTCTTTATTGCGTAACACTTCAAATATGGAAAAATTACGTAGTGATTTCGAACGAGTCTTAGATCGATTTAATATTTTATCTTTAGAATCAGATCCGAAAAATCCTGTGAATTATCAGGCTTGGATATCTTTCGAAGACTTATATAGTTATGTGAAACATTATTTGGACAGTAGAATAAATACTTCACAAAGGTCAACTCATGATTCTTTATATATTGTAAATTTCCTCTCTTTCACGCACAATTTAAAAGTTTAATTCATGATAACTTGGCTTTAAATGATAGTGAAAGGGTGTTCTATTTAGTAGCTAATTTAACTGAAACGGCCACTTCTGTATTTGCTGGCCTCTCACCTACCCCTGAGAATTATTCTATTATTTGGAATGCTTTAATTGATAAGTATCATGACCCGCGCTCTTTGGCTTCCGCATATTTAAATCAGCTGATTGATTTCAAACAGCTGACTAGTAGTACCGCCGCCGGACTTGACTTATTTCTCAATAATTTCAATTCTTCTGTTGAAGCGCTTAAGCAATTAAAGCTTGACGATTTAACTGATTTTATACTGTTACATCTCGCACTTCAGCGTTTAGATTCATCCACTACCGACTTATTCGAAGCAACATATCGCAAAGAAAAGATTCCTAAGTATTCTGATCTTGTACAATTTATTAAGGAGCATAGCTAAGTGTTGTCTCGCTCTCGCCCGTCTGTTGCTAGGCAAGTGGATACTGTATCTCGTAAACCACGCAATAAAAACATACCTACACCGAAGTCTACTAAGTCATTCTTAGGTACTGAAGGTAAATGTGCATTATGTAACGACAATAATCACGAGCATATGTACTCATGTCCTTCTTTCATGAAACTTACACCTCATGAAAGATTTAACTTCATAAAACAACATACTTATTGTGTTAATTGTTTAAGCAGTAAGTACAAAACAATGATATGCACTTCTAAGCATCATTGTAGTCACTGTTCGGCTAGGCATCACTCGCTTTTACATTTTAAACCTAATATTAATACATCTAATTGTAATATTGTGGTGAGCACTCCCGCTTCTACCACTTCCGCACCGCACCCCGCACCGCTCCCGCCATCTGAATCAATTGTAGGTTCAGACACCATGGCGCCGCTAACGAGCGTATGCGCAGCGAATAGTCCTAGTGTTCACAATGAACCAAATGTGGGTTCGAATACGACTCGCTCTGCATCGCTCTGTACTGTATCTCGTAAATATTACGACCGCACTCATACTATTACTACTGCCTTATTAGGTACCGCTAAAATAAATATAATAGATAATTATAACCGCACTCACTTAGCAAGATGCCTAGTCGACCCTGGCTCTCAAAGTGATTATATTTCTAAAGAATGTTGTAAGCGATTATCGCTTCCCATTTCTTCGCAAAACCGCTATACTGAAATTCAGGGTATTGGGGGGACGTCACAAAAAATTATTGGCTTGACTAAAATTAAGTTTACCTCGCGCTTCGACAATAATAAATGTTACTATATACAACCTATGGTTGTCGAACGTATTACGTCACAGTTACCTACAGCATGCATAGACACAGCTGTGTTCTGTGACGCGATCAGTAACTTACAATTAGCCGTTGATGAATATTTCGAACCCGGTCCAATTGACCTATTATTAGGTGTTAATTTATTTAGCAAAATATTATTATTTGACAAAATTATAGGTAAACATAACTGTCCTTCTGCCTTTGAAACCTCTTTAGGTTACGTTATCATGGGTGACGCACCTATCTTATCCACACCTGTTGCATCTTATAGTTGTTGTAGTTTCTCTCGCGAATCGCTTGATAAGACCTTAGAGAAATTCTGGTCTGTTGAGGAGGTACCGGAAAGGAAATTCCTAAGCCCGGATGAACAGGAGTGTGAGAATATTTTTACTTCTCCGTGTGTCTTCCATTCAAGGAAAGTCCATACAAACTCGGTAACTCTTTTATAAACGCTAAAAAACGCTTCTTATCGCTTGAGAATAAATTCATAAGATCACCTGATTTACAGGAAAAATATAATACAATAATGAATGATTATTTACAAAAGGGTATTTTGTCTAAGGTCGAATTAGATGAAAATATCTCACCCGCTTATTATATACCTCACCACCCCGTGATACGTACCGATAAGGTTTCTACCCCTCTACGTATTGTACTAGATGGTAGCTGTGCCACTGATAGTGATATATCACTTAATGATATATTACACACTGGTTGCAACTTGCAAACCGATATTTTTCGCATTCTTTTGAATGTACGCATTTTTCGCATTGCATTTTTTGCAGACATCCGCCAAATGTATCTATGTATATGGGTTAATCCTGAGCACAGGAGATATCAAAGGATATTATATCGTTTTGATACCGATGCCAACATAGATACTAACCAATTTAATCGCGTGACCTTCGGTCTTCGCTCGTCTCCGTTCTTAGCGATACGTACATTACGTGAACTCGCTCATCGAGAACGGGATAGATGGCCTCTTGCTGCCGCCGTGTTAGAAAGAGACGTGTATATGGATAATCTGGGCTCCACTTGCTCTAGTTTAGAGGAAGCTGTGAGAACAGCAGACCAGTTAATCAACCTGCTAAAATCAGGTGGATTTGACTTGATAAAATCGACGAGCAATTCTCAGCCGTTATTGGAACATATTCCTACGTCTCACCGTCTGACGGAGTCTATCTCGTTTGATGACGACGATACATTTAAAATTCTAGGCCTTCGCTGGCTGCCCGCATCAGATAATTTTGTTTTTAATATATCGTCACCGCCAAGTAAATGTACGAAACGCGCCATTCTATCCGCTACCGCAAAACTATATGACGTTTTAGGCTTAGTAGGTCCTGTTATTCTTTACGCAAAATTAAATATTAAAGAATTATGGCTTTTAAAATTGGAGTGGGACGACGTACCTCCTAATAACATTTTTAATATGTGGCAGAATTATGTAAATGACTTGCCACTTTTATCGCAATTAAAATTTCCCCGCCATATGGGAGTCGAAGAAGGCTCAGCAGTGTCCTTAGTCGCTTTCGCTGATGCTAGTGAAAAGGCTTATGGCAGTGTTATATACCTTCACGTAACAAATGGTAAACAAAAACCTATAGTTAGCTTAGTATTTCTTCGCCCTCTCGTATTGTAACGTTAGCTCGCCTCGAGCTAAACGCGCTTGTATTACTTGCTAAATTAGTTCGCAATGTTTATGATGCATTGACACTGAGGCACCCTATTCACAATATTTTTGTATTTTCCGATTCGACTGTCGCCTTATGCTGGGTAAGTTCTTCGCCACATAGGTTCAACACGTATGTCGCAAATAGGATATCTCAGTTTCAATCGCTAGTATCAAATAATGATTTGTATCACATTGCTGGTATACAAAACCCAGCAGATTGTATATCTCGTGGACTTTTACCATCCCAATTAATAGAACATAAGCTTTGGTTTGAGGGCCCCCCTTGGCTTTCCTTACCTATAAGTGAATGGCAAATTCAACCCTTTATAGCCACTGCTAATCCTAAATTACCAGAAGAAAAGACAATATCTCATATAACTATGAATAAAACAGAGGAAAGTTTAATGATAACATTAAGTTACAGATTTTCTTCATGGTACAAATTTCTCAGAGTTATAGTTTATGTATTGAGATTTATGAAACATTTGCCACGTAGTAATATAATTACCGCAGACGATTTAAATGTAGCCGAATTGAAAGTTGTTCAATCTATTCAAAAATCATATTTTTCTGACGAACTAACTAGACTTCAAAATGGCAAACCTTGTTCTAATGTTATTAGAAAACTATATCCTTTTGTTAATAATAACCTCATTCACGTTGGGGGTCGATTAGGGTACTCCTCTTTAAATTATCTACAAAAACATCCAGTTTTGTTACCTAAGAAAGGTCACATTATTAATCTTTTAATTGATCATTACCACCGTGAGAACCTTCACGCTGGCCCGCAATTGCTTCTTTCAATTCTAAGGCAAAGATTCTGGATTTTATACGCACGACGTATTATGAAACAACGTATACATAAATGTTTAAAATGTTATAAATTAAACCCTAAACCTACATTTCCTGCTATGTCCGACTTGCCTAGCTGTCGCGTTGAACCTTGTAAGGCATTTAAGCACACGGGAGTAGATTATGCGGGACCGCTTAACATCACGCTAGTTAGAAAACGTGGAGTGCGCAGTCAAAAGGCGTATTTGTGTCTCTTCGTTTGTCTAGTTACTAAGGCAGTTCATTTGGAACTTGCCTCGGATTTAAGTTCAGCTACGTTCTTAGATGCATTCAAACGGTTTCTAAGTAGGCGTGGCACTTGCTCATATTTATATAGTGACAATGGCACTAATTTTATAGCTTCTAAAGCTTATCTTAGTGAGCTCCATACTTTCTTGGAGTCTGATGACTATTATAAGGAGTTCAGCAATGAACTTGCGAAACATCGCATAACATGGCGTATGAATGCTCCTACCGCTAGTCACTTCGGTGGAATATGGGAAGCTAACATAAAAAGCGCTAAATCCCTTCTGTTCCGTGTGATAGGAAATCAGATCCTAACATATGAGGAAATGACAACCGTCTTGCATCAAATTGAGGCCGTACTTAATAGTCGCCCTCTTTATGTTATGAGCCCTGATCCTTCGGAGCCAACGGCTCTTACTCCTTCGCACTTTTTAAATACTACGGTACTGTATCTTCCCGCGCCTGATGTGAGCGATGGTAAAGTCAATTTAGTGACGCGATTTTCCTTGATGGATTCGTTAGTACAATCCTTCTGGAAACGATTCAAAAATGAGTACCTTCACAACTTGCAGTTGCGAGAAAAATGGAATCTTCCTTTAACTCCACTGAAGGTGGGTACTGTCGTGTTACTGGAAGTTAATAATGCACCACCTCTGCAGTGGCCGCTCGGTATTATCACCGCCTTGTTTCCCGGTAAGGACGGCGTCATACGGGTCGCTGAAGTAAGAACTCAGAGTGGCACTTATAAGCGGCCTATTGTTAAACTTTGTCCGCTGCCAATGTAGTAGGTAATAATAAAACTTAGATAAACTAATAAATGTCCTATAATATATATATATATTATGTTTGTCTAGTTTATAATTTAATTGTTTTTATGCTTGTAATACCTATCATATTGTAGTTTACTAAATAATTCATAATTTACATATACCGCTTTCCTTTTACGAGTTCCTCAAGTCCGGGGGGATGTTGGATTTTAATTCTAAATTCATTTTAATATGAACGCACCTTGTATTTTTAACATATCGGTCCCTTCCTTCCGGCATCCGCACTTCAACCAATGACAGCGCGCTATGGCTGAGGTGCCAACTAAAGAGTGAAACTTTATAACTTCCGATGCGTATGATCATTCTCACTCTGTCAATATATTTGTGTGGTGTAACATGTCCGTTTAAGCTCTTGTACTGTGAAGAATCGAAACAGCCGTGCACGTGCTGAAGAGTAGCAGCTGCTATCACAAGTAAGTGCGTGCCAACCTCCTTTATCCTATCAAGGTGTTTTGATTTCTCTTTTTATAAAAAATACAGTCCACTTAAAATTTAAACTTAACAGTGAGGTTTTATCCTCCATAAATATTTTGTATTTAATGATCATAAGTGCAGTACTAAACTGTTCAAACATGTATCTAGAAGTATTGTAATATAATAACTGCGTGTGTATAAAGTAAGATGTTTTTAAGATATTAGATAAAAAAAAAACTATTGTTAACTGAAACTTACTAACTTTCCTTTAGCGTACGAAGAACTCTATGATGTAATTGTATAATTGTATGATAAAATATAAATGCATGTTTCCTTCACAACTTGTTTCATTCTTAGTCATAATCTTTACTTCCTTGGACGCTCTTCAAAATGATCCATTTCAATCATCCATTTACAGCGATAGTTGCTGGTCCAAGTGGATGTGGAAAATCAGTCTTTGTAACAAATTTTATACAGTTTGTTAAAGATGTTTGTAACACATTTTTTTTATCAAATAGGGAAGAATCCCCAACTTTTAATAATTGACGACTTAATGAGAGAGTCTGATGGACGTATTGTTGACCTATTCACAAAAGCAAGTCACCATAGAAATTTAAGTGTCTTTTACATATCACAAAATTTATTTCATCAAGGCAGGGGTCAACGAGATATATCTTTGAATTCAAGTTTCATGACAAGTATTTCCAGAAAATCCAAAATACTTGGAAGATTCTTACAAAGACGCAACTAATAATGCACATGGTTATTTAATGATACATTTCAAACAAGAGACAAATGAAATGTGTCGAATTAAAACAAAGATATGCGATGCGATGGACATTGTATAACGGTATTAATTCCGTTTTAGGAACAAGTAGCGACACCTATCCATTTCGATAGGGATGTGGAATCGATTTTTTGTCCTTCCGACACTAGATGGCGGAGTTCAATCTGTTTATCGACTACATCGATTTTTCTGGTACTTGTCGTATGACTTCCTTTAAAAAATTCATTCTATAGAAACAAAGATCATAGGCGAGTGTGGTATAATGGAATTTTATAGCACCTTCCATTCCAGTGTCGACTAATACGAATTGCTAGATTTTTTTTATTTTTTTTTATTTTAAACTTTATGCACATAAATTTGTACAAAGGCGGACTTAATGCCAAAGGCATTATCTAACAGTCAACCTTAGGGTGATGCAGAGATACATTGAGGTAGGTGCAGACAGAAGATTAACTATTTACTATAATGTAATAATACATACAATAAACATACACACTATAATACACAAGAAATGCATACATATACAATTACATATATACCTATTCCTATGCTTATACTTGATATAAATATATATAATACATACCTATATAATATACTACTAGTTAAACCATATTTTTTATCAAAATGATGAAATATAACCTTGCAGTTATTACCCACTATTGCCATTAGGGATTACTGTAGAGCTGACGTACTTTATACTTGAAAGTAGCACGGTTGTTAGCCATCCTGATTTCGAGAGGAAGCGCATTCCAGAGTAGAATAGCTTGCACGAGGAAAGAAGAATGAACTAGGCTAGAACTATGAGTAGGACAGTGGAGAAGACGGTTATCAGCTGATCGTAGTTTTTTTTTATGATGAGAACCGAGAAGCTGTACCTGAGATGATAAATAAGTGGGGGCATTTGGGGAGCATAAAATAGTATGTATCATCGTCACCGCCCGCAAGCTGCGTCGCTGTCGTATAGGTAACCATCCTAACTCTGTACGATAGACTGAGACGTGATCATATTTCCTAAGGTTGAAGACGAATCGAATGCAATTGTTGAGAAGGCGGTCGAGTTTGTTGAGCAGATCTGCATTCAGGTCGAGGTAGCATACATCACCATAGTCCAAGACTGGGAAGATTAGGGTCTGCATAAGCATCGCCTTAGTTTTAACAGGTAGAAAGTTTTTAAGGCGATACAGACTACGCAACATCCCTGTCACCCTCTGAGAGACTTTTGCAACTTGTGATTGCCAGTTCAGGGTGGAGTCGATACTCAATCCCAGGTTTTTAACAGCAGGCGTAACAGGAATAATTCGCCCGTTGAAGTCTATTATTGGCAGAGTTTCTTTGTCTACCTTATTTATCATATGGTTGCTGCCAATTAAGATACCCTGGCATTTATCAGGATTGACAGAAAGGCCAAATCTGTCACACCAACTACTTATAGATCGCAAGTCGGCGTTAACCCTGTCAACAGCCTCTGAAAGATTCTCCGCACGAGCTTGGCTGTACACCTGCAGGTCGTCGGCATACAAGTGATACGCACACTGAAGTTCAGAAGTGATAAGGTTTATGAATATTGAAAATAAAAGAGGAGAAAGAATACCGCCTTGCGGAACGCCAGAGTCGAGATTGCACCAACCAGACGAAATCTCGTCCGCGCAAACCGACTGCTGACGTCCACGAAGATATGAAGAGAACCACTCCAGCTCATCGGCTGAGATCCCAAGATGGGATAGTATTACTAAAAGGATATCATGATTCACGCAATTAAATGCATTCGAGAAATCCACTAACACTAACACTGTGACAAGACCCTTCTCCGTTCCGTCCCTGATATCCTCCGTTACTTTAAGGAGTGCGGTTGTAGTGCTGTGTCCCGATCTGAATCCGGATTGCAAAGGGACTCAGTAACCCGTTGGATTGCACATAATTGGACAGCTGACGATGAACACAGGCTTCCAGCACCTTGGATAGGAAAGGGAGGATGGAAATAGGACGAAAATGATAAGGAAGTGAGGGATTGGAGATTTTAGGAAGAGGGCGTACATAGGCTTTACGCCACAGGTCAGGGAATTGACCAGAATCAAGCGAAAAATTGACAATGTGTGAAATAGCGGGAAGGAGTTGGTCTATAATAGTTGTGATCATACGGCGACTGATGTTATCGCAGCCGACTGCTTTTGATTTAATTGCGTAAATCGTCTTTCTGATTTCCTCTGATGCGACTGGAGTGAATTGAAAAAGTGCGTGGTTGGGACTGGGATTATAAAGAGGATTTCCGTTTGAGGGTTTGCTGGAATATTCCATAATAGAAATTATAAATACGGGTGTTTTGGCTGACAAAGGGATCTTTTGAACAGATTGTTGACGCTTGTGTGTTATTGGAAGACTGTCGCTCTGTGTTATTCAATTATTATACGAAACTCTGAGCATATCGTTGTGAAGTTCGCCCAGTAGTAGTAGGGATTCACGGGGACTGAAACACCTCCGAACGATCAACCCCCCTCCACGATCTACACCCCCCTCCCCAGTCCCACACCCCCCTCCCCAGTCCCTCACCCCCGCCATGTCCTATTATTCAGCGTCGACGGACAAACTCGCGGCTAAAAAAAAAAAATTCTAATATCTCTCGGACTATACTAGCTCTGCCGCGTCTACGCGCGACGCCGTGTTGAGCGTTGCAGTGTGTGCCAATCGCCTAAACGAATAATTTTGGCCGCGTAAATGTAGAATATTGACGTACATTCAGCCAACAAAGTATCGGGAATGAATGTTTTGTTTTGGTCATGGTTCCAAATTCAAATTTTTGTTTTTTTTGTTGTTGTTTGATTGGCGCAACTGCTTTCCATTTTAGCGCGGAGTTTGAGTGGCATCTGTCATTTATGTTAAAAACAGTGCTGCTTTTAGTTTTATAATGTCTAGTGTGTATTACGAATTTCATATTGGACAAAAACATCGAACAAAGCGTTTGTCTTAAATTTTGCATCGCCAATGGAATTTCATGTTCGGAGACACTGAAAATGTTACAGAAGGCTTACGGTGAATCGACTTTATCAAAAACACGTGCTTATGTGTGGTACAAAGCGATCAAAAGCGGTCGAGATGTGAAGGAAGATTTCCCTCGTTCTGGTAGGCCATCAACGTCTGCAACTGAAGTTAACATCGCAAAAGTGAAGGAAATAGTGACTGAAAATCCTCATTCAAGTTTGAGAGAGATGGCCGCCGAACTTTCTGTATCTCACGAGTCGATCCGTACCATTTTAACCAATAATCTGGGTATGAAACGTGTTGCTGCCCGGCTAGTCCCAAAAGACCTGAATTTTGTTCAAAAACTAAATCGCATGAGAGTCGCTGAGGACATGCTAGAACGGGTCAATACCGACCCAACATTCATGAAACGCGTTGTTACCGGTGACGAGACGTAGTTTAACGAGTCAAACTCGTGCATAATAGGCAACAAGCTTCGGAATGGCGCCTTCCAACTGAACCAAAACCGAAAAAACCACGTCTAAGTCGATCAAAAGTCAAAGTCATGTTGACTGTTTTCGTTGACTATCGCGGTGTTGTGCACTCGGAATTTTTGCCGGAAGGTCAAACGGTAAATAAAGAATATTATTTGAGCGTTATGCGACGTTTAAGAGAACAAATTCGACGAAAAAGGCCAGATTTGTGGAAAGAAAATTCTTGGATTTTGCACCACGATAATGCGCCTTCGCACAAGGCCATCATTGTGAAGGAATTTTTGTCCAAACACTCAACAAATACCATCGAGCAACCACCATATTCACCAGATATGACTCCAGCCGACTTCTTTCTTTTTCCTACCCTCAAATTACCACTTCGTGGCACCCGTTTTCAATCAGTAGAAGACATAAAGGAGAATTCGCGGCGAGAACTGAACTCAATTCCGGAAACAGCGTTTAAAAAAGGTTTTGATGATTGGATTATTCGTTGGCGTAAGTGTATCGTTTCTGAAGGGGCATACTTTGAAGGTGATAAAATAAATTTGGATGAATAACAAATGTTTTTTGTATTACTGATTTTTTCCCGGTACTTACTTGACAGAGTAGTATGTGGGCCGCTCGTCTAACGAGGCGCCACCGGCCGGTGCGAGCGCACGGAGGTGACATCGGCAGGAGATGTGCCGTTTTAAAAACTATTCGTGTGATATGTGTGGTCAAAAGGGCCATATACAAGTGATGTGCAAAAGTGTTACGCACGACAATAATAAGGAAAGAAAGAAAGAAAGAAAGATATTACGTTTTATTTAATAGAATACAGCGCACATTTTCTATAAATATTTTGATTACGTAACAACAAATCTTAAAAACAAAGTTATACAAAAAATAAATAAAAAGGAGCATTATATAATTTTAAAACTTACATATTGTCAGTGGTAACTATAGTGCGTCAAGAAAGTCGTGAAATTAATGTTGGAGGAACTATAATTTTTCCTTGTACTTGCAACACTCGATAACTGCCAAACTGACTAATCAGTTGTCAATTCCAAGCCTCGTCGGAGATGTTTCCTATATTATTTGCGTTTATTTTATTACTGTTCATCGGATAATAGTTCTGAGTGTAAAAATGAATTGATGTGTGAATAATAGTTGTGCGAGACATGTAAGAAAGAAAGAAAGAAACATTTATTTGGTGCAAAGCGGTCACACAATATAACAAATTATAGTATAAACAGTAATGACATTATTATAAATATCAAGTATTGGAAGCATGCTCATTAATAGTGAACATACTTCCAAACTCCAAACGCAACAGACACGCAGTAAGTGACATGCGACACACAGATGCACCAAATGGGTGTTCAGTTCAGCATGTGCCAGGTGGAGACCTGGCGCTGGTTTTCAATTAGAACCCTGTTGGACAGTGACACACGGACGCCGAACCGTCGAAGCCGAGTGTGAAAGAGTGAAAACATGTGAATATGAAAATGTGAACGTGTGAATGAACGGTGTGTGGAAGTATTGTATTCTAAAATTATACATTAAATGACAATATTTAAATAGTACATTACTAATACATATCCTACTAATATCATAAACGTGAAAGCTTGTGAGTAGGATGGATGTTTGTTAGTCTTTTACGTAAAAACCACCGAATGGATTTTCATGGATCTTTACTCCTAATATAGCTTATACATCAGAATAACACATAGGCTATTTATCACCACGCTACTACTCAAGGGAACGGAGCAGTGATCAACTTTAAATAAATATAAAAAAATACATAAAATATACATACATAATATAACACAGTGTTTGATACTTACACAGTAAATAAATAGAATAGTGATACGGTTGTCAAGCGATTGTACAACTCAAAACAAAGGACCCCATCGATACCGACGACAACCCAAAGTATCAAATCAATGAAACATTCGAGTTAACGTTATCCAGCCTCCTTTGAGCCTCCAAGAGAAACAATCGTAAACGTTTTCTAAAGGTGGTAATTGTTTTTATGGACCGCAACGGTGGTGGTAGATTGTTACATATTTTGGAAGCCGAATAACGAAAACTACCTCTAAATGCCTCAGATCGATGCCGCTGCACTGAAAGTTGTTGGGAACACTGTCTTCTGGCGCACAATCTTCTGCCAGCAACCCAGCTAAGTCTGTCAAACAAATAACGCGGCTCACCGCACTTGATAACACCGAACAGAAGACATGCCACATGCAATTTTCTTCTAGTTTTCATTTTCAATAAAGAATTTTTACTGAGGAACGGCGTGACATGACTTCTGGCCGGTATCGAAAAACAGAACCGAGCGCAGGCATTCTGAACGCGCTGTACTAGTCTTTCCGTTCGAGCCAACAGACGCGGGCCGTTAACTACGTCGACGTAGTTAAGCTTAGATAGCACAAGCGATTCTGTAACTCGAACCCTGAGTTCCTCGGACAAATGCGGCCTCATTTTATAGAGTACCTTCAGGCGATAGAAACAGTTCTGAACCGACTGTGCGATGTGTTGTTCGAATCTTAAGCCAGAGTCAACATATAACCCCAAGTTGCGAACCTCAATGACCCTATCTATTTGCTCTCCCTTGAGACTCAGGTAATGATTGGTGGGAACCCTATTGATCTGACTCTTGGTACCAAACAGCATGTATTTTGTTTTATGAGGGTTCAATACCAAACAGTTACTGTCCGCCCACGCAGCTAGGTATGTTCCACTGAACAATAATTAACTCACCCACCACACCACAAACAAACACGTTTATTCCCATTGAATTATTCTCTCGAAAAATTCGGCGGAAACATTCAGCGGAAACATTCGATTGCGGGGGAACGAATCTTTCTCGCGGGGCGAGGGAAAACTTCTCCAGGGAGCATCTCCCCTATTACCGCATCCCGCAAAGCCATCGCCTGCACGCACTCGCGTGGCAGTCGGGCGCGTGCGGCGCCATCGGCGGACGCACAGAGGGGCAGCGGCGGCGGCGATCGACGATCGATGCAAAATACGATATCTCAGCAAAAAATTTTTTTTTTTTTTTATATAGAATATTAGAATTAAATTCATTTTGAATAATTCTGAGTTAAAGAAACTTTCCCAGAAGTATTCCGGAATTATACGGAAATTTTCAGAAGTTTTGCAACTATAGTTTTCAACATTTACTTTGATAATTATTTTGTTAGAAAATTTCGGTTTTTTTTTTTAAATTTTTTTTATATTTTTTATTTATTTATCAATTTACATAGTGCAGGTATAAATAAAGGTATAGTAGTATTTATAAACCACTGAGGTTTGTGCTAAAACTACCAGATACTTCTATAATATAATTGACAAGGTAGGTAGTACACAGATAAATACGAAATATGAGCGAACACAATAACAATATTTTTACATGGTCTGCAGAAAGTGTGATTTTAGTTTATACTTAATATTGGTTGGTGATATTATATTTCTTAAATCGGGAGGTAGTTGATTTATAAGGCGAGGGAGTAGATATGCAGATGTGCGTTCACCGTACATATTGTTAGCGCGTACCGTGCATAGTTGGCTTCGAGCGACGGCCCTCATGTATATAGGATGTTGGATTTTATTTTGTAACTGATGATTAAAAAATTGTTCCTTTAGTAGTAGCATAAATTGGAATTGAGTTTGTACAGGTAGTACATTGCAGTGTTTAAATCATTTGTGTTCGTCATTATGGCATTGGTTTTTGGTATTTTTTGACACGATATTTTTTAGTATTTTCACTTGGATTTTATAAATTTGATTGAGGTAAGTTTCGAATGTGCGACCGTAGCTACTGAGTCCGTATTGTATATATGATTCAGCCAGAGAGTTGTATAGCATAATTTTTGTTTTATACGGTATACGGTTCTTGATAATTATTAGATTAGCCAGGAACTGTCTCAACTTATTACACACGTGTTCAATATGCTTACCCCAATTAAACTTGTCATCAATTTCTAATCCCAGATACTTGTGTGAATTTACTAAATCTATGAGGGGACAGTTGCATGCGCTATTTGAATCATGCAGGCAACTATGGTTATGAGCGGTTATACTCGCAGGGGGGATGCTTTTATTGTATGGTGATTTAATTATTAGTAGTTTGGTTTTATCCGCATTGAGTACAAGGCCCGCATCATGGCACCATTTTAGCAAAGAGTTGAAATCAGTCTGCAACAGGTCACGTGCTTTTTGTGGGTCCCTATCAGCTATTACGAGACATGTATCATCTGCAAACTGGTAACAAGAGCAGTATTTGATACTATTGCTCATGTCATTTACATATGCTAGGAAGTACAGAGGTCCCAGGACTGATCCCTGTGCCGTGCCCTTTGTAACTTCGATAGGTTCGCTTTGTGAATTGCCAACCTTTACGGTAAATTTTCTGCTATGAAGATAGCTTGTGCACCACTCTAATAACGACCCACGTATTCCACAAAGGTTTAGGTTGTGGATTATTTGCTTATGGTCTAATGTATCAAACGCACGCGAAAAATCAATAAATACTGAAAATACCGTCATTTTTTGGTTAAGGTACTCATTTACTTGATCGGTAAATTTTGATAGTAACCCCGAAGAACTTTTCCCAGTTTGAAACCCGTATTGGTTGCAGGAGATCACGTTATGTTTACTGAAGAACTCGTGCATTTGTTGGCAAATATATTTTTCTATTATTTTGTCAACGGAAGAAAGTAATGTAATAGGACGATAATTTTCATAATCGTCTCTTTTACCTTTTTTAAAGACTGGTCTCACACATCCCAGTTTCAGTTCATGGGGGTATACGCCGCACGTTACACTGCTATTAATCAGGTTAGCTATTGCTTCTGATATGTTACCTGCCATCTTGATATCAGAAACCTTTATTTTATCTATTCCAGGAGCTTTGTTTGTATTCAATTTGCTAATGATTTTATCTATTTTTTTACCCGTGGCTTTATTAAAGTACATGGATGTGTTCAGCGGTTCACAATTGGGCCCGTCTGAGAGTTTTTGGGTACAATTTGGGATTATGGTTCTGACAGCATTATCAAAACCTCGCGCAAAGTTATTGGCAATCATAACAGTAGTAAACCTCTGAGCATCAAACGCTTTGCAAATCACTGCATCAATTGACAACGTCACTCGTCCGAGTATTTGGTTAATAATTCCATACACTTTTTTGGTATTATTGAAGTTTTTTAACCATTTTGAGGGGTTGAGATCCAATCTATTTTTGGTGCAGTAGCTGTCGAGCCTCACCAGATCGGCTTGAAGTGCTTCAACGTCTGCCTGAGACGAAACAGAGGCATATATTTTCATATCGTCCGCGAAGCAGAGAAGATTGGAAGAACAGAAGCATTCGCCGATGTCGTTCACAAAAACTATAAACAATAAGGGACCTAAAAGGGAACCTCGAGGAACACCGCTTGGAACAGTTACCTATTTAGATACAAAATTATTCAGTGCGATCTGTTAGAAATGTAGGATATAAAATATCTCAACAGATCGCCCCTTATCCCCGAGCGTGCTAGTTTCTGAATTAGAATGCAATGATCAATCCTGTCAAAGCATTTGCTATAGTCAGTGTAAACGACATCAACCTGCTTCCCCTAACAGTACCATCCTAATTACACATTGCTATTACATCCTAGTTATGTGCAAGTGCAATTAATTGTATCTGTACTAGGAAGAATATAATCGCTCAAATCCGGTTGAACAACCTTCCTATAATTTCATACCTTAGGGGCTTCACGGTAAGTGAACAGGTACTTACACTATAATGTCACCTCCAACCGTCAAGTGACTAACAATTTAGATGAGTGCATATAATTATTGTTTATTTGTTCTCTCCTACATGTAATGAGAAGCTATACCTTACTATTCGCTTTCCGTCTATGATTAGCGTTTTAATCATGTGTAGAGCATAACTGAATAGTTTCAACGATTCGTAAAATTACCCCTGCAACTTGGTTCTATGAGGTACGGTACTGTGAATACGGTATTCTCAAAATGATAAGTTCTGGAGCAGAATGACTAGTGCAACTCTTCGATAGGTACTAGTAAAAAAAAAGCCAACTAGGAAACCGTGCCGAAAGTTACAATGATTCGAGAGTGACGGGAAAAGCTTTCTGTATAAATCATGATAGAATTTATTGCACCAATTTAATGAAGACATACGAGAACTTACTACGAATAGCAATGAGCAAGTCATTACAATTTGTTGTAAGTTAACTTCACAATTTCTGTGAAGTTCAAATTCGTTACCCACTCGAAATAACGCGTGATCGACGACAACCTAATAAGATTCAGAACATTCTGGCTAACGTTCAATTCGGTTTTCAACACTTATATATTTAAAATTAAAATTCATTTGTCCATGCCCTAAATGCAGAATGCTTATATTACAAATACCCTGAAAAATGATTTAAATTTTAAAACACGTTTTTATGGTACACTTTCACAGAATTTCAAATTATGGAAGGCTGTATAGCCATATGTAGTTATACATACGTGTTAATATACTGATAGCTGAATTGAGTACTTCTTACTTTTTTAAGTCGGTTTATTTCAACTCGGCTATGTACAGGACGCAAAACTATTTTTGAAGTTCGAAAAACATTGGAAAAAATGAAATGCTCAAGTGAGACTCGAACTCACGACCTTTCGCTTACAGGGCGACTGCTCTGCTGTAAGCGAAAGGTCGTGAGTTCGAGTCTCACTTGAGCATTTCATTTTTTTTCCAACGTTTTTCGAACTTAATAGTTAGCATAATAAATGCTACTAGTGGTCGCCCAGTGGTCGAATTTCGACCATAAATAATTAAAAATTAACAGTTTTAACATTATTAACGTTTGTATACATACATATAGTATATAAGACTATAGACAAATAATAACTATATCATGTCTGAAGTTGACTACATACTAATAAAGGTTTGGAAAATATCGTATTCTCCGTCCACGCAATTTTCGTAAAAACTGACACAAAGTGTTAACTGCACCCTGCTTCGCCTATTAATCAATAATGGTATTAATTTATAACTCCTTACAATTTTTTTTGTATCTCGTTTTTTATTCGTCAGCTGTGAATATTTCAAAGAGTCAAATAGGTATAGGACTGTGCGTATTACCAAAGCTTTAAAAAAAAGTATGAACACTTGAGTCAAAGTTGACCACAGACTAACAATAATTAAAGTTTTGGGGAATTGCATACTTCTCCGTTCGCGCAATTTTCGTAAAAAGAGATGCAAAGTTACCTATTTATTTATCAATATATATTAAGTACCTCCTTACTATTTTTTATATTATTTTTTTTATGTCGTCAGCTGTCAACATTTCAAATAAGTACGGGTTTTTTTTTTGGCCGGAAAGCGTAGAGGACGCATCGTGGTATTATTTTATTTTCCGAAATTGGTGTGAATTCAAGTTTTTATGTATAAAAATGGTGAATTTTTTGCCTGAATGCCTTGGACAACGCACGTGTAGGAAAGTGGCATATTACAGTGAATAGTGATTATACGCGTTCAATCCAAATCCTGGGGAGATTTGGATTGCTTTTAGTAAAGTCCCCACAACGTTACTAAGGCATGAATTATCTATTTATCATTCACCATCATCATCATCATCATCATTATCATCATCATCATCATCATCAACATCACCATCACCATCTCACCATCATTAATATCATCCACTGTTATTTCAATGAAGAAAATATTTGTAACTGATGATAAGGCAGCGTGGTCATAGTACCTTAGCCTGTTCCGAGAGGAACTAAAGAAACAAAAAAAATCAAATAGTTATGGAACTGTTGTGATGATTTACCTATGCCTAAAAAAATAACTGTATGTACACGTAAGTGACATGCGTATGTGTGTGTGAAAATTGGCTATAGTGTGCGTAATGTTTATTTTAATAAAAATAAGGTATTTTAATGCATTATTATAAAAAAATATTAATCTTATGCACTTCTCTTCGGTATGAACTATCAATATGCCAAATCTCACCCTCCTACGTACCCGCAATTTTCGTAAAAAGGGATCCAAAAATTTTCCTTCACGTATTAATATATAGTTTATGAATTTGTTTTTGTTGGGCACAGGCAGCAAAAGTTTTGTTTTGTATTCAGACTAAAAATATACCCAGATAAAAACGATGTTTACTCAAAATTGCAGGGACTTTTTCCATTTTATATATTATCATATTAGTCCTACGTTACACTATCTAAAAATATTTGGTTCACTGCTGCCGGATTTGTTCAAGAATAAAACCATTTTTTTTTTTTTAAAAGAACATTAGAACCGTAGTTACTAATATTCCCTCTAACCCCTCCAGCTAAGCTAAATTGCTTGTGTTAGGAGTGGGTTCACGTCGGTAGTGTAATGGCCAGGATCGAACCCGGGACCTCTCGATCGTAAGGTCGACTCCTTAACCACTAAGCTACCGACGCTCCTTTATAGCTTGACCACAACCGCTGTACCGCGCCTTAGGTATGTGCGCGGCGAGGCGGGGGAGACGTCCGACCATTCCGTTGTGTCAGTCGGCCGCCAACGCTTACGGCGGTAGCTAGTGTCACTTGTAGCGGACTCTGTCTGTCGGATGCACAAGTGATTAGTATTGCAAGATGGGTCGTGCGTTATCTCGTGATGTGAAGAACATCATTTTTAAGGTAGCCGAGTATATTTTAAGAAAAGAAAAGCAGACAAAGAATTTTGAATTTAAAAGTGATGCAAACATTGCTAAAATTGTAGCGGATGCTACGGGATATTGCGAAAAAACCGTAAGAAATATAGTAAAGGTATATAGTATTCACCAACGGAAAATTTGGGCCGATTAAAATTTAATTCTCCAAAAAAACCAAAAGTTATAAAGAAGAAATATGTTGTTGATGATTTTGATTTAGGAGTTATCAGGAGAAAAATTCATCAGTTTTACGAAATCGAAAAACAAGTTCCAAGTATCCATAAGTTACTAACAAGTTTGAGAAAAGATGGCATACTGGATTGTGGACGAGAATACCTTAGAAAGCTTTTACACACAATGGGTTATAGTTTCAAAAAATGCAAATCAAAAAGACATCTCCTTATAGAGCAGCCTAACATTACAGAGTGCCGGAAAAAATACCTGACACAAACCCGAAACTACAGAATGCTAAACCGCAACATATATTTCCTCGATGAAACGTATATAAACGCCACTCATAGTGTGAGTAAATGTTGGCAATCATCGTCTGAACCTGGAGTTCATGCTGATATTGGGAAAGGACGGTGTTTAGAATTTTACACGCTGGCTGTCGAAATGGCTTGGTTGATGGTGCATTAACGATATTCAAATCAGACGCTGAGACTGGCAACTATCATGGAGACATGAACGGGTATACTTTTTACAAGTGGGTGGATGAAAAATTAAAAGATAACGCGTCGTACCACAGCGTTCAGGTTGAGAAGAAACCAACCATGGCTAGCCTCAAAATTGAAATGCAGGACTGGTTACGGCGCCACAATGTTGAATTTTCAGAGACCATGACAAAAGCTCAACTGCAACTTCTTATCAACTCAAATCCTTGTTTGTAGTTCTTATAACTCCCTAAAAATAATTCCTGATGTAAAACAATATTTCATGGAGCTACTTTTTAACCCCCGACGCAAAAACGACGGGGTGTTATAAGTTTGACGTGTCTGTGTGTGTGTGTGTGTGTCTGTCTGTGGCATCGTAGCACCCAAACGGATGAACCGATTTGGATTTAGTTTTTTTGTTTGAAAGGTATATTAGTCGGGAGTGTTCTTAGCTATGTTTGAAAAAAATCGGTCCAAGATGGCCGCCGCCACAACATGTTGGAATACAAATTTCTTTATAATTCCCTCAATATGGGCATCAAATGAAAGAGCTTGACTAGTAGATCAATTTAAAAAGTGTAAAATAAAAATTTAATAAACCCCCGTCACAAAAAACGCCAAAAAGTTGAAAATAAATGAATAAATTTTAATTCAACGGTTGCCATGTCGGGGGACCTTACGATATAAAGGAGTACTTAACATGTTACGGTCCCCCGACATGGCAACCGTTGAATTAAAATTTATTCATTTATGTTCAACTTTTTGGTGTTTTGTGTGACGGGGGTTTTTTAAATTCTTAATTTAATTTTTTATACCTGTCCAGCACCAATTGTTCAATTATATAATATTCATGGTGATATGTCCAGCAGTGTGGAGACAACCAAAGTGAAACCACTAATATTTGTGTTGATGTCCGATCGCACGGAAAAAGTCACATGGTTTTGTTTAATTTTATCCAATCCCAACTTTCCACTACACTGTTTTATTTATCGATTTATTAATAAGGAGATTCTTCTAACATATTATTTTAAATTTTGTTTTTCACCAAGAAATATATGTAAGCACTGGGGGTGATACTTCGAGCCTTTGACATCTTGGTGACCTTATTGTAAGCTAGCACTCATAATCCGCGTGGGTAAACGGGCGAGGAGAAGGTACTACCAAATACACGAATAACAATATTTCCAATGACATCAATCGTTGATTATCAAAGTATATTCAAACGGGATTAATAGCGTTCTACATGACACGCCAATGCTTGGTTGAGGGGCGAAGCGATTCCCCAGATATTCCGATAACGCCTGTGCGTCTCGCGCGCCGCACAATACTGCGCGCCATTATTTCCAACTCAAAAATGACAGTTCGAAATTCGAATGTCGCCGCTCAACCATAGAGCACCAGTGTCCTGTATTACGCCAGAGTAAATCTCATTCACTCTAATCTCACACAATTTATTAACGCGCCGTCATATATCATTAGTTATCAATGAAGTAAGTACAACATTCATTTTGTTTTTTTTTTCTTTCATTTCATTCATTTCATGAACACTTGCTGGATTGAGCTCTTTAATTACCCGACTACGGCGAAGCCAAAAGGAGGGTTATGATTTTGACAGGCTATGTATGTATGTATGTATGTATGTATGTATGTATGTATGTATGTATGTATGTATGTATGTATGTATGTTCATTTGTTCCCTCATAGCTCCTTAACTACTTATTAGAACTAGACAAATGAGGTATCGTTACAAGCGGCTTTATCGTCCGATGGTTATAGGCTATATGACGTGTCACTCAATCTTGTGTGGCGCCCTCTAGCGCTCATAAGGTACTGTGTTAAAAAATAAATTTGAGATAAATATGCCGTGTTTGGTATCAAATGAAAGGGCTTAAGAAGCACATTTCAAATATGTATAAATTATTAGCTTTACCTTGCCCTAAAATAATGTAAATAAAAAATAAAGTTTAAAACTAAAACCCGACTACCGAAAAATCACACTCTAAAATGTTACAAACAAGAAAATATCAAGGATAGCCGTGGTCGTATGCCACTTACTCTAACAAAACAATATATTCTAGGGTAAAGTGGCATACGACCACGGCTATCCTTGATATTTTCTTGTTTGTAACATTTTAGAGTGTGATTTTTCGGTAGTCGGGTTTTAGTTTTAATTTGAGATTTTGCCCACTAGAAATTGATCTATACTTGACTCATTATTTATCACCCTCTATATTTAACTTCTCTTATCATTTACAATACTGCAGAGTAGCATGGATCAAGCTTCAAAATGAATTATATTCAGAGATCCATTACATTCATGAATCATGCTCATTTTTGTAAGATATCCGTGCTTCACTTACTGTGCAAATTACACTTTTGTCACTAAATGGGACTTCTAATTAGTTTATCATAACTACAGGATCAGTCTTTAATTTGCATTTGTTAAAAGCCAAATTGTTCCAGCAAAGCCACTGTTATTTTGGAACTGCTATGGTTTCAGTAGCTTGTAACTATTTAAGTCTCAAATATTTTCGATCACAACAGTTTTATTTGAACAACCAGTTAGCGAATTACAATTTTACTACGCCAAGCAGCTTTGTAGGATGATTACATTGATGTGGTAGAAGTCTCAGTTTCAAAACACTACATGTGAGCAACATGAAGATTTAAGTACATGACTTATGGTGGAGCGCTTCTGTACTTTCTTAATTATTTCCCACATAATTTAATTGTATTTCAATTTTTGTAATTTAAAAAACCGCTTCTGTGATATGAATAATGTTTGAGTATTGGCGCTCATTTGTTGACCACTTAGTGTTGAAGAAGGCCAATAGATGGCGCTGTGCACAGATGTTTCGAACTATACTTGAGACGAAGTTCGGCGGATCATCTCCCCGCCCGCATTTTGACAGTCACTGACTCGCCGCCGCATCGAACGGAGTCCCTGACTCGCCGCCGCACCAAACGGAAGTTGAGTAATTCAACTCCTCGTTTCTTTTTCTGTGTAATTCTATAAGTTCCTTTGGCCACATTCTCAAGTCAGTACAAGTGAAGTGTATCGGAAGAAAACGACAAACTCAAGAAAATCACCGGCCGGTCGATAACTACCTACCCACCAGCACGTGCCAGGAACCACGCCTGTCTGCAGCTGAATCCTCACGAGGTGGAACTCAGGTCAGTGCCGGTTCTCTTGCGTTTTCATTCATAGAAGCGGTCACATGTGTATTTTCTTTTCATTACAACCTAACTGCAGGTCATAGGTACTTATACGCTCTGTGTGCAAACACACCAGTGGTCGGACTATTTACACGTCCTACCATAATTTATGGTCCTTACGAGTCGGATAGGCCAGTAAATAACATATTCACGTAATTATTGGTGAATAATATTTCTTTCCTATTCATTTAATTAAAAGATTCACGTAATTTTGGTGAATTCTTTCCGCCATCTTAGTTTCATTACTTTCATTCGCTAACAGATTTACGTAAATTATTTGGTAAATTCTGCATTTAAAACGCTAAATCTACGTAATAATTGGTAGATATTTATAATAGTTGGTGATTTACGTATTAATTGGTAAATACTCATCATTCTATTCACATACGCGTAACTTTGTAGGTACCTATCTAGGTACGTAGGTAGTTACATTCCCGCTCCGCCGTGCTACTTGCGCTATTATATAATAAGCCGTAGTACAATTTTCAATAAAAAGTAGGTATATCTAAACTGTTTGTGTTGAATTACTATTATATTATAGTAGGTACCTTACAGATAATCTTCTTGTTATATTTCAATAGGTAGGTCCTACCTATCGTTAATTTGCAAACATGTCGTCAGATCTCGAAACGAAGCTTATTCTGTTGAATCAAAAGAAAGAATTATTGTTTGCACGCATTACCCGTTGGTATAAATCGTCGAAATCCATTGTTTGTTTTGACATAACGACGCGTTCTAGTGAGGATTTTTTGGCTGAGACCGAGACCATCGATGATGTTCGCGATAAGTTCGAGTCGATTGTGGATCAAATAAATAGCTCAAATTTATCATTAGAATC
Source organism: Eilema sororculum (assembly GCA_914829495.1). Classification (NCBI taxonomy): domain Eukaryota; kingdom Metazoa; phylum Arthropoda; class Insecta; order Lepidoptera; family Erebidae; genus Eilema; species Eilema sororculum. Next base: position 17,538,109 of record OU618532.1, on the reverse strand, counting down.
CCCTGTGGAACCCGACTATTCTTGCCTTGACTCATTTGATGAATTGTATTCGAGAATAAAACGCATTAGAAATAAATTATCTACTCCCAAGGTCAAGGAGGTCGCCTCACACGGGTCGAGTAATTCGAACGCGTCTGTAGTGAAATTGGAAATGCTTGTTATTCCGAGTTTTGACGGACGCCCTGAAAACTGGAATACATTTTATCAGTCCTTTAAGGCCAATATTCATTCAAACAAACAATTGTCTGATTCGCAACGTGTGCAATACCTATTCTCAAAACTAACCAATGACGCATTAAAGTTCACTGCCGGTATTGTTCCGTCAAGTGAGACCTACAGTATAGTTTGGGACGCCTTGGTCAAGAAATACCAAGATAAACGTTCATTAGGTTCATATTATCTTAATAATATATTAGACTTAAAGAATTGTTCACCTAGTGTGAACTCACTTGATTCATTTATAGGTATATATTCCTCCTCTATCGCCGCGCTTAAAGAGTTAGGTATAAATGATTTAACGGACTTCATGTTTCTACAATGTGCCTTGAGGAAAATGGACATTCTAACCATCCAAGCCTTCGAACTTTCTGTTCGAGGTGTCGATATACCTACGACGCAACAGCTGATCGACTTTGTACAAGATTATGCTAAGATGATTGAACGGTCAAACCCGCGGTCTTCGTCATATGCGAAGTCGTCCACTGTTGGGACGCCACAGTCTAATGATAGGCGTGTACAGCGTAATTCTAAGTCGTTTGTTGTCAGTGAGCCGATTAATAATAAGTCGAATGCGCCCGCCGCAGCTAACGCGTCCTGTTGTTTATGTGGCGGCAGCGACCACCGACACCTGTATAACTGCGCTCAGTTTAAAAATATGCAAAATGCAAAGGCTAGATATGAGTTTATTAAATCTAAGCGTGGTTGCGTCAATTGTCTAAGCACATTACATAATCTCCCGCAATGTAAAAGTACGTCAGTTTGTTTCTGTCAGAAAAAACATCATAAATTATTGCATTTTGATAATAATGTTAATAATTCGCACTCGCATGCGACGACTGTTGCCGCATCCCCGCCGCCCCAGTGCGACCATGTTAGTCCCACTCCTGAGTCACCGCTCGCTTCAAGCACTGTGCATTCGTATGCCTCTAGCCATAAGTGTGATATTCTCTTGGCAACCGCTCAGGTGTATGCTCGCCCTAAAGGTAGCACTGGAAATAAATCTGTAGTCAGATGTCTAATTGATAATGGCTCACAGAACAACTTAATAACATTGTCCTGTTGTCGTTTATTAAATTTACCAATAATACCAATGAGTAATTCTGTTGTCAAAGGTGTTGGTTCCACTTCGCACCCGATAATAGGCTATGTGTATTTGGACATTGAATCTCGTATTTATGCAGATCATAAGTATACTATATATGCGTTAGTTATGAATAGCCTTACGGATCAATTGCCCTCGCAATTAATTAAGTGTGATCGCGAGTTAAATCTTCGCGATTTACCGCTTGCTGACTTAAGCTGGAACATTCCAGGAAACATTGATATAGTATTAGGTGCACAGCTCTTCCCGTATATCTACTTAGGAAATAGAGTCGAGTGTGGTCCCAGTGCCCCTTGTGTACTATCAACCGCGTTTGGGTATGTACTTATGGGTGATTACCCACGTAAAGATGTTGTGCCTACAACCGCATTCTTTTCTGCGCTAGCACTAAATGATTTAGTGCAAAAATTTTGGGAACTTGAGGAAGTTCCTGTGAAGCGCCTATTGTCTCCAGAAGAAACCGAGTGCGAGAATATTTTCACATCTACTGTGACTCGCGATGACGTAGGTCGTTATACTGTTGCGCTGCCGTTCTGCAAGGATCCCTCTGAACTAGGGAACTCGCGCGGCGTCGCTCACCGCCGGTTTTTGTCGCTCGAGCGTAAACTTCGTCAATCACCAACCGTACGTGAAAGTTACAATAAGGTTATTCGGGATTATTTAGATAACGGTTATCTTGGTCTCGTTGATGACTCTGATTTGTCTATGGATGGTTATTACATACCACATCGCGCAGTGGTTCGACATGACAAACCGATGCCACGTGTTGTGTTGGACGCGAGCGCTAAAACCCACACTGGTCTTTCGCTCAATGATATTTTACATATTGGTCCCAATTTACAGGCAGACCTGTTTTTATTATTATTAAATTTTAGGCTATTTCCTATCGCAATGAACGCTGACATAAATACTCACCGCAAATCGCTTGAGTTTGATGTTGGCAGTCATGTCGCAAGGGTTTTGAGTCTCTCGTGGGAGCCGTGTGGAGATAATTTTTATTTCACATCCACCTTGGTAGATGAGAGGTGCACTAGGAGAAATGTACTCTCTATGGTTGCGCGACTATTTGACGTGCTCGGGTTGGTGGCGCCTGTGATGCTCTACGCCAAGTTGTTAATTAAGGAACTTTGGCTTAGTGGGAGTGATTGGGATGACCCTGCTCCGGAGCATATGCGCTCGCGCCTTTCCACTCTCGTTCAAGAATTGAAATTGCTTGACACATTAAAAATTCCGCGATATATGGGTGTCGAAGTTGATTGCGAATTACGTCTTGTCGCATTTTGTGATGCCAGCCTGAATGGCATGGGATGTGTTATTTATGCACATTGTGCCTACCCATCTGGCATTCAAACTCGCATTTTGTGTGCAAAATCAAGGGTCGCTCCGACAAAGATTACTACGCTTGCTCGATTGGAGTTATGTGCTATTTTGCTTATGTCAAAGTTAATAAGAACTGTACGTGATTCGTATGCATTACGTCACCACATCGGTGGTCGATTTTTGTTAGCAACCGGGTCGCTCAGTGTCAAGAAAACTTGAACGCTACACATTTTTATCACGTCGCCGGAGCCATTAACCCGAGTGATTGTCTATCACGCGGCATGCTCCCCTCGCAACTTTTGACTCATGATTTGTGGTGGAACGGTCCAGCATGGATCCGCGGCCCCCCTGATGAATGGCCTATTAAGTCATTCTCTCCCGCCAACTGTTCTGTCTTACCTGAGCACAGGGCAAATGTGTTAAGTGTGACAACGAAACACACAGAGTCGCCATTGTTATGTACATTGGCACAACGTGTTTCTTCTTGGCAGAAGCTACTACGCATCATTGCATACGTTTTGGAATTCGCACGATTTAAATTTAGGATCGAACCTCATTCTGTATCAGGATTACATCCTGTCCTTCTCCCTAAACGCGATCACGTTGTTGATCTAATAATTCAGCATTTTCACGTTGTCAATTGTCATACTGGACCTGGACTCCTCATGTCTATCATAATATATAAAACGCGTACTGGTACTTACAAACGCGCTGTAGCCGAATTGTATCCTATCCCAACGCAATGACTTGCAACGCTAAATAGAATCTTAAACTTTGATTTTAACTCAGACTTTAAACATACTTTAGATAGAATATTGTTAGTCTGAGTTGTTGTTTTGGCTATGTGTATTGTTATGTTATACCAATTCACTATGGGCTCTAATCAGCCAGTGTTCGCTTGTTTGTTTCGTAACATCTTGCGACGTTCCAAGGCCGGGTGCATGGTGGAGCGCTTGTGTACTTTCTTAATTATTTCCCACATAATTTAATTGTATTTCAATTTTTGTAATTTAAAAAACAGCTTCTGTGATATGAATAATGTTTGAGTATTGGCGCTCATTTGTTGACCACTTAGTGTTGAAGAAGGCCAATAGATGGCGCTGTGCACAGATGTTTCGAACTATACTTGAGACGAAGTTCCTACGAGCGACGACTCTCAAGCCTCACGGCGGATCATCTCCCCGCCCGCATTTTGACAGTCACTGACTCGCCGCCGCATCGAACGGAGTCCCTGACTCGCCGCCGCACCAAACGGAAGTTGAGTAATTCAACTCCTCGTTTCTTTTTCTGTGTAATTCTATAAGTTCCTTTGCCCACATTCTCAAGTCAGTATAAGTGAAGTGTATCGGAAGAAAACGACAAACTCAAGAAAATCACCGGCCGGTCGATAACTACCTACCCACCAGCACGTGCCAGGAACCACGCCTGTCTGCAGCTGAATCCTCACGAGGTGGAACTCAGGTCAGTGCCGGTTCTCTTGCGTTTTCATTCATAGAAGCGGTCACATGTGTATTTTCTTTTCATTACAACCTAACTGCAGGTCATAGGTACTTATACGCTCTGTGTGCAAACACACCAGTGGTCGGACTATTTACACGTCCTACCAACTTAAATATTGCACTTTATGCATAGATAAATCAATAGTAAGTAACGCGTTTTGTATGTACATGACGTAATCTATCAATTTCTCTTAATATTTGCAGAAATATCACAGTCATAGCATACTCCGGGTATCAAACAAAACAGTCCGCAAAAGCATAAACAGAACTGTCATAGTGTCGTCTACCTGTCACGCGTGACACATCGATGTCTATTTGTCAAAACTAGTGGTCGCCCGGTGGTCGAATTTGACCATAAATAATTAAAAATTAAAAGTTTTAACATTATTAACGTATTGTATACATATTGAGATTTTTTTTCAAAAAGAGCGGTATTTCAGTATATAAGACTATAGACAAATAATAACTACCTATATCATGTCTGAAGTTGACTACATACTAATAAAGGTTTGGAAAATATCGTATTCTCCGTCCACGCAATTTTCGTAAAAACTGACACAAAGTGTTAACTTCACCCTGCTTCGCCTATTCATCAATAATGGTATTAATTTATAACTCCTTACAATTTTTTTTGTATCTCTTTTTTTATTCGTCAGCTGTGAATATTTCAAATAGGTATAGGACTGTGCGTATTACCAAAGCTTTAAAAAAAGTATGAACACTTGAGTAAAAGTTGACCACAGACTAACAATAATTAAAGTTTTGGGGAATTGCAAACTTCTCCGTTCGCGCAATTTTCGTTAAAAGAGATGCAAAGTTACCTATTTATTTATCAATATATATTAAGTTAAAACCTCCTTACTAATAATATATATAATAAATATCTGATGAATTGGGTGTAACTCGAAAGACAGTAAAATTATGGATACGACGTTGGGAAGAAGGAAGGTTAAATACTCATGTGTCCAATGGAAGACCAAGAAAGACTTCTACTGAACAGGATCGTCTTTTGATAGAAGATGTTCAATATCGCCGTTTTGTGACTACTACATATGCCATTGATCGTGGTGTATCAATACACACTATACGCCGTCGATTGCATAATGCTGGCATTCATTGTCGCATACCAGCTAAAAAACCGAAACTTACATATAGGCACAAAAGATTACGATTGAATTTTGCACGAAGGTATTTGAATTTTAATGTTTTGTCGATGAAAAAGTATTTACAACAGCAAGTGATGGTCGATTATATTTGTGGCGATTAAATAATACTCGCTATGATGGGAGAAACGTCATCCCTAATCGCAGAAGTGGGCAAATATCATTGGGGTACTGGGGCTGGATGTCGGCTAGTGGCCCTGGCGAATTGGTAGAAATAAGTGGTCGAATGAATGCCAGGAATTATAAAGAGATCCTTGAGGACGTTTTAGTTCCGACGGCTACAGCTGCTTTCGGTAATGAGCCAATATTCCTAATGCAAGATAATAGTTCTGTCCACAACTCGCATGTCGTACAATTATGGATAGAGGAACTAGAAAGCTTGCACTTAATAAAGTTACCGCCGAAAAGTCCTGACCTAAACCCTATAGAGAATCTATGGGGTTTAATGGTGCAGGCATGGGATCCAACAGCTGTAAGAAGTGTTGACAGCTTAAAAGACCATGTTAATTTCATATGGAATAGTTTTATAGGCAGAGATGTTTATTTCAACATGGTAAGATCTATGAGAGAACGTTTGCAATCGGTGATTGATAATGAGGGAGGTTACACACGCTACTGATAAGTGAACCTTTTTTATTTTTACTTAGAAATGAGGCATTTTGTTTTGTTATTCTCATTTAAAAGCTGTGTAATTATTTATTTGGCAATAAAAGAGTATTTCACTGTTATTTGTCTTTTTCTTTTTACATCAAAAGAAGCATTTTTAGTAATAGACCGTCAGCTCATGACAGATTTCGGGGCCCATTTTCTCATGCTCGCCTCGAAGAGGGTTGGAAGGTACGTCCATACAGAGTTGAATAAAGATAAATTCAAGTTCCGCTTCTGGGGTAAAAAAATTGAGCGTACACCTTTGATTTATGTTAAGAAAAAAAATTTTTTTTCATGATATCTCCAGGAGCGGAACTTGAGGTAATAAACCATTTTAACTGAAAATGTTCCCGTGAATGTGAATTCCCGTTCCCATTTTCTGGGCCAAAAGAAGTAGTTCTAAGATCTACATCACTCCTACATGGTTAGGTACTTATAAACTTTTGGCTGTCTAACATTAAGACCTTTTTTTTAGAAACAATTCTTGTCTATATATTTTTAACCCTTTTTGCAATACATAATTAAAATACATTTCATGTATCTATATTAGTTAACATTTTATAGTAAATATATTAATGGAAATCGTCAATAATACCTTTATAATGATTTCTTTGCTCATTATAAAACAAATTGTCCTTTATAGTATACATATTATTGATCAGTTTCCGCAGACATATCGCACACCCAGTTCAACAAAGGCGTAAGTGTAGATACGTCATTTTTTTTATTAGAGTTTTGAATAGTACTAGTCAAAATATATATGGTCAATTTTTTCCGTTATATTTTTGGCGTTAAATAGAATTTTATACCAAAATACCAATTTTAGACGTTGTAAATTATTAATATTTTTACAATTAAAGAAGTCATTAAATCAGCATACGCACGTAAAATTGAATCAAAATATACTTAATCGCACTCAAACTTTTGTTTCATTTCATAATTTAAACATTTAATAGATGTATTGCCTAATATGCTATTTCTTGATTAATAAAAAAATCAATTTCCAAAAATAATACTGATTACATCTCATCATATTTAAAAATAATCAAACATAAAATGCCGTATTCCTTGTTTACGTGTACACCTGTATCATAATTTTTGAAATAATCATGCTTACGCCTTTTTTCCGTACATAAAATTATTTAGTTCGCGGACGTACTCACGAACACGCCACACAAACAAGTCGTAACGTGCAGCTATTCATCCTTACAGCGCATGCGCGCGTGCGGACTGTTTGTTTACCTTTCATAACTCACGCGCCGCTCAGTGACAACAGAACGTAATTGTTTGTATTTCCGCATAATAAAAGTATAAAAAGTATAGACAATTAAAGAAGCCTGAATTACTTAAAATTAAGTTTGAGTGTAATTTTATAATAGAAAATATTAAGTAAAAGTGTTAATATTGTTTCGACGATGTCTAAGCGACAAAAAAATAGTCGAGCAAGGAAGATGCTGGATAGAGGTTTGCACCGGAGCGGGCGAACCGGAGAATTACCGGAGATTCACCGATTGAAAGTAATCAATGGAATCAATTGTAAATTAACCGATTGATCTCCGGTGATTGTTGCATATTACTTTTTTTATGTTGCACAAATAATATAGGTAGATTAGACCTTGACAAAGCATATCAGGTATATTTGGTTGTGAAAAGGGTGGTTAAAGGGGGGAAATATGGGATGAAATTTTATATGAAAATTGAAGTTATTTTGATAAAATTTGGTACAGAGATAGATTAGGACATGGAAACCTATTCAATCGTCTCTATATTCGAATTCGTGGAGCCGCGGACAAAAGCTAGTGATTTCGATTTCGATTTCGAGTTAAAGTAAATAAAGCTAATAAATGAAACTGATAAAGTTTAAATAGTAATAGTAGTATAATACAAGACAGCCTACGACAATAAGTGACTATCACATATATAAAAAGTGACACAGGCGCGGCCATAGACGACGAGATTGTCTATGTCTGTAGCGAGAGTTTATCTTCACATTACATCATCCTCCCTTGAAGATAAACCCATTTTGGTAGAACAATACATCAGCTTAAGGCGCGGAGTCCCCTTTGTTAATGAATCGGCCACCATCTCATTTGATTGTATATAATGAACGACTATTTTCTTTAGCCGTACTTTGTCTCGTACAAAGTGATGCCGTACATCTATGTGCTTAGTCCTGTGATGATAATTTTCAGTCTCTGAAAGTTTAATTGCACTTATATTATCACAGAAGATTATGACAGGTGTAGTAGATAAGTGTGACCACAATTCTTCCTGCATTTGTCTAAGCCACATAGCCTCTTGAGTGCAGCTAGATAGCGACATGTATTCAGCTTCGGTGGTGGATAACGCGACAGTTTGTTGCCGGCGTGAGTTCCACGAAATTGCTCCACTCTGAAATAGAAATACATAGCCAGTACATGATCTTCGATCATCTTCATTACCAGCCCAATCTGCATCACAGCAGCCATGTATAGATTCTTCTTCAATATTTTGCTTATAAGTTAAAGCATAATTTTCAGAATATTTCAGATATCTCAACACTCTCTTTAATGCTATCAAATGTTGCATTTCTGGTCTTGCATTAAATTTACTTAAAGTGTTCACAGCATAGGAAATATCTGGGCGGGTTCCTTGTGATAAATACAATAGAGAACCTATAATTTCTTGATAGAAAGTTGTATCAACAGTTGAGCTTTCTTCTGTACTCATCTTGAACTTAGTTTTGGGATCAATGGGTGTATTGACGCCTTTACAGTTAGACATTCCAAATTTGTTTAATATATCCACAATATATTGCTTCTGATCAATACACAGAATCCCTTTTTCCAGGTCTCTGTGAACATGAAAACCCAGGCAATACTTTAAATCACCTAAATCTTTCATTTCAAAACTAGAAAACAACTTTTCCTTTATAAAAGTCTTAGTTTTTGTAGAGTTTGTAAAAAGGATTAAATCATCGACATATACAGCTAAGAAAGTTATATCTTCCCTTTCTATGTTATTATAAATACAAGGATCAAGTGAAGACTGTTTCATGTCAATATCTTTCAGTGCATGATCCAAATTCTTATTCCACTGTCGACTGGCCTGCTTTAAACCATACAATGATTTTTTCAATAAACATACTTGTGTATTATTAGCTTCAAAGCTTGGAGGTTGTAACATATAAATACTTTCTTCTATATCACTCTGTAGAAACGCAGACACAGCATCCATTTGGTTTATATCCAAATTATACTTCACAGCTAATGCAAACAAATACCTCAGGAATGAATATCTAATTACCGGTGAATATACTTCATTGTAATCTAATCCCTTCCTTTGTGCACAACCTCTAATGACTAACCTTGCTTTGTATCTTGCTGTGTTTCCTTTATAATCTTTCTTGGTCTTATAAACCCATCTACAGGATAAAGCCTTCTTGCCATCGGGTAAGTGACATAATATCCAAGTATTATTTTTCATTAAAGAGGAGTACTCCTCCTCCATGGCTTTTTTCCAATGACTGGATTCTGATGAAGACATGGCTTCCTCTACCGTAGTTGGATCCTGACTTAGAGTCCAACAGGCATAATTTAATTCTCCTTGATCTTCATCAATGGGTTGCCTTCTGATTTGTCAACTGCATTATTTGTCAACTGACTAACATACAGCAGGATGGTACTTAATTGTGGGACATATAAAATGTCTCTTACCTGTATGTGATTTATTACATCATCTTCACCAATTACATCAAGGTTAATATTACCTATTTTCTCCACAGCTACTAATGTATTGTTGGCAACCTTTATATGCTGAATCGGAGGTGCCCGGACATCATACATACAGTCAGGCTGATTAGTCATGTGTAAAGATGCTCCGGAATCCACATACCAATTCACACTGTTGATTGATTCATGACCTGCTGAAAAAACTGCTGCAAAACCTTTATCATTATTAAGAGACTTATCGTTATTTTTCTTTTTGTTTTTACAGTTCTTACTCAAATGTCCAAACTTATTGCAGTTATAGCAACGGGGGCCTGATGGCTTATTTTTATTTTCTTGTTGGGGGGTAGGTTTATGCTTTGTGTAAAGGACGGTAGCACCTGACCCCTTAACCTCTTGCAGAAGTTTCGTTTTTATTAAATCAGTGCTAATCTTTACACCGGAGCTTTCTAGACCCATGATCATAGGTTGGTATTTTTCTGGCAAACCCGCTAACATCAGTGTTCCCAACCACTCATCATCAATATTAAATGAAATGTTTCGTAATTTGTGGGCGGTAGATACGATTTTGTTCACATATTCCTCTATGTTAGAACAGTCATCCAGTGTAGTATTGACTAGATCTCTGAGTAAACCCACTTTTCTTGTCAAACCAGAATCTTCGAATGCACTTTGCAAATTTTGCCATACCTCTCTGGATGTCGTCGCATTTTGTACGTGATCAAAATTTATCGGATCTAGAAGTAAAATGATTTTTGCTTTCGCTTTCTGATCTTTCTTAAGATCTACTCCTGTTCCAGCGGCAGCGGGCTCAACACACTCCCACAAATCTTCTAGCTGTAAAAATGTTTGAACTGCGAACTTCCACGTTGTATAATTCTCTCGTCCCAATAGTTTTTCTATATGAACGTTATTCATATTCATAGCCATTTTACGTCGGTACTATGTAATGTAAAAAATGGCTACCTAAAAAACAAAGGAACCACTACGCGGTACTAGACAACTTTATTTACGGAGTTTCACAAATACTTTTGATAGCTTTAATGGCCCATAACCTAAAGTAAATAAAGCTAATAAATGAAACTGATAAAATTTAAATAGTAATAGTAGTATAATACAAGACAGCCTACGACAATAAGTGACTATCACATATATAAAAAGTGACACAGGCGCGGCCATAGACGACGAGATTGTCTTTGTCTGTAGCGAGAGTTTATCTTCACATTACATCAGAGTTCGAGTTCGAGTTCGAGTTCGAGTTCGATTTCGATTTCACCATCATGGATCGCTAAATGGATGATAAATTCGTAATCAGCGACCCCAAAAACCATGGAAGCGATACCCATATCGATTTTTGTGAAAAATTCGAGTCCGCCATCTTGGATCGCTAAATGGATGATATATTCGCAATCAGCGACCCCAAAAACCCTGAAAGAGACACCCATATCGATTTTATTGAAAATTTCGAGTCCGCCATCTTGGATCGCTAAATGGATGATAAATTCGCAATAAGCGACCCCAAAAACCCTGAAAGAGATACCCATATCGATTTTATTGAAAATTTCGAGTCCACCATCTTGGATCGCTAAATGGATGATAAATTCGTAATCAGCGACCCCAAAAACCATGGAAGCGATACCCATATCGATTTTAGTGAAAATTTCGAGTCCGCCATCTTGTCTTAAAAAAGACAAAGTTTCACACATACAACTTTCATTCCCCTATCCCCCTCCCTTTTACGCGATAAAAGGTGGCATATGTCCTTATTCAAACTTTAATCCGGTTCTGTAACAAATTCTTTCAGGTTATCAACCTATCCCCCCCCCTTTAACCCCTTTTTGCGCGTTTAAAAGTAGCCTCATCCCGTTTCCGAGCCCTAGTTCATCTTTGTACCAAGTTACATCAGGATATCTTCAAAAATGACAGACTTTCATACAAATTTTCCTCCCTTATCCCAATCCCCCCCCCCTTTAACCCCCCTTTTAGCGACCTTAGAACCATAATTATATCGTTTCTCAAGGTCAACCCTATCCCTATACAAAATTTCATTAAAACCGGTTCAATAGTTGAGGCGTGAAAGCATAACAGACAGACAGATAGATAGACGAGAGTTACTTTCGCATTTTATAATATTAGTATAGATGGTAGGTATACATCTATGTAACCCTCTGTGCGCGTGTCCGACTCGAACTTGGCCACTTTTAATCAATTAATGCGAATAGTAAGAGAAATAGGTATAAATTGAAAAAACAAAATACAATTCTCCGGTGCTCACCGGAGATTCAATCGGAGCTTGCCCATTCACCGGAGAATTCAATCGGAGCACGTAATCTCGCTCCGGTGCAAACCTCTAATGCTGGATTTTGTATTATGTAAGTATACCTAACTGTTGTTTATTGCAAATTATCCTAATACTTAGTATCTACCACCTGGTAGACTGTTGGAATGTAAGTACCTACCTATAGTTTATTTATTATTGTTTGATTGGTAGATGTTCAATGTTTATACTTACCTACCTACTCACTATGTATGTACCTATTCTAAATCTGGGAGTAAAACGATTGTTTTGATATTAACTGACAGTCAGCAGTGCTCTTAGTTTTCCTTGAGTTATTATAAAGTCTACTATGTACCTGCTACTCAGTGCGAGTGAATTTGCAAAATTGGATAGGGAAGTAGGTTGACAGTAGTATGTACGGACTGGTGGACAGCTAGGAGAGCGCTCCATGCTCGAAGCATGCCAGACTTCTCTGTAGCTGACTGTGCCGATATTGACCTATCTGATAATCTGATAGGTGTATTAAATATTTTTAGGTAGCTACTACCTTGTGCCGTTCCATCTGTCTGTCACGTTTAAAATGAAATTAAATAGGTTACATAGATTTTGTCAATAAAAGAACGTCATTACATTATAATAAATACTTAAACTAGCTTTTTTTTCAGGTGGGGAAACTTCATCTCTTAACATATCTGACGAAAGTAAAACACGTCCTTCGAGAACTTGCACAACTGCACCAAAATACCAAGAAAGCGCATCATCGAATGAAAATAAAGAACCCTTCTCCCCGGCAGTATCCGAGTATGCACCTAGTATGAACCCTAGTAGGTCTTCTAGTCCAGCTCGAAGTTTTAATATGACAATTTCGTCTTCGTTGGTGCGAGATGTAACGTTGGCGCTGATGGACGATTTTTCTACGCCCCCAGCAAGATCAGAAAATCTTTTTGAATTTAGCGCACCGTCTAAATATCACTGTAATATTGATTTTATTGCTTCACCTACTATTATTTATAAATCTAATAATGATATTTCAGCCAACAATAATACATCAGAACTCTGCGGACACTTTGATGGTGCTCACCTATTAAGATCAGCAGCAGATCTTTCTTCTGATAACTTAAACCATCAATTTTTACAATTACCTAATGCGCAAAGTAGTTTGCTATCAAATCCGATTTGTATACGCGATAAAGCTGTTTCTATGTTAGATCAAACAATAACACCATTACAACCAGTTCCAATTAACAATGATTTAGTAGAATTTAACAATATTAGTCATAATGATGAGCATAGGGTATATGTAGACCTAATTGCAGCTAACCGAATTGACAACGTAGAATATAATGATATTAACTCGTAAAATATGTTGCTACCTAGTACTAGTTATGCTTCCGAAAACACCTGTTCTCATAATGATAATTCTAATACTAATATTATTTATACAACGGACTGTCGTACAAATGGTGATCAAAGGGATGTAACAGATATCGCTGGTTCTTCTCGTGCTTTGCTAACGTCTGAAAGTAATATTAAATGCAGAAAGAGGACAAAAAATACAGAGGAGTGGTCTAAGTGTAAGCAAAAAAAATTAAAAAATAATGTGATGGAATATCATAGCAATAATACAAAGAAATTACGGCCATGTAAGGAACTAGGTAGTCCTTGCGAATGCAAGATGAAATGTTATGATATATTTACTCAAGCACTTCGTTCTGAGCTATTTCGATATTATTGGGCTATAGGAGACCATGAAAAACAATGGCTTTATATTCTGAATAATATAGAAGTTGAAGAGCCTAAAGTTATGAAAGTTCAAAGAAAGCTGGTTAGATCTCGTACACTAATTTATTATCTACCATTTAGTAAAGATGGTAATCTTACAAGAGTTAGAGTATGTAAAGTAATGTTTTTAAATACTTTCGGTATTAAAGAAAAAACTGTTTACTCAGCTATGAATAAATACACAAATAACCTACAAATAAAGGATTTACGCGGAAAGCATGCCAACCGTCCCCATAAAACATGTGATGAAACTGAACAAAGTGTGGAGGCCGCGTCCTGGACGACGGCGGGCGGAGCGGGCGGTGCGGGCGGTGTGCGCGGTGTCCTCCGCCACGCCGCGCCGCCCGCACCGCTGTCATCGAGAACAGCTTCACACAAATGTACGACTTTGATAAAGACGCGGGTGCCGTCGCCCGCGCCGCTCGCTCTAGCCGCCGTCGTCCAGGACGCGGCCACAGCACATAAAATCATTTCCATGTATCGAATCACACTATTTAAGAAAACAAACAAGCCGTCAATATCTCGCTTCTGATTTAAACCTGGCCAAAATGCATCGATTATATGCACTTTGGATGTCCGAAAGTTTGAACACAGTAAAAGTAGCAAGTTTATACCAATATAGTAATATTTTTAATTCGCAATTTAACTTATCATTTTTTAAGCCAAAGAAGGATATGTGTCAGATATGTAGTATTTATGAAAATGCTGACCCTGACCGTAAGATTGAACTAAAGGACAATTACGAAAATCATTTAAAAAATAAATCTATTGTACGGAAAATAAAAGATGACGAAAAATCTTCATCAAATCCTGAGACTAAAACTGTTGCTGTGTTTGATTTGGAAAAGGTGCTAAATTTGCCACAATCTAACGTAGGTATTTTTCATTACAAAAGGAAATATCCAGTATATAACTTTACAATATACAATTTGTTATCTTTACAAGGTTACTGTTTTTTATGGCATGCACAGATAGCCAAAAGAGGCGCTAATGAAATCTCAAGCTGTCTCTTTGACTTTTTCAAAAAAGAAGCTCAGTATGGTATCAAATCAGTGTCATTATATTCTGATAATTGTTCAGGCCAGAATAGAAATCGCTTTATATTTGCGATGTATATGCATGCTTCTTATACATTAAATTTGGATATAGTACATAGATTTTTACAAACAGGTCATACCCAAAACGAAGGGGACTGTATGCATGCTTGCGTAGAAAAGAATTAAAAAAATAAAGTGTTTATACACCTGACCAAATATACGAAATTATCATTAACGCTAAGGTCAATAAGAGATTTGTTGTGACTGAAATGTCCCAGAATTTATTTTATGATTTTAAATCACTAATATCTTCGAATAAAATTGGCTCAAAGATACTAGAGGTGAGAAAGTGTATTTTTCGAAGTTAAAAGAGGTCAAAGTTACTCCTGACGCTCCTGGTAAATTATTTTACAAATATGATTTCGAGCAAAGTGATTATTTTGAATTAGATACTAAAAAATATTGTTCATCGAGAACACGGAAAACCCAATCCACTCAATCGGATGTTGTACTCAAAACTGCTTTTAATGAATTATTACCAGTGTCAACTGCGTTGTACAATGATTTAAAACCTCTATGTGACTCAAATGCTATTCCGGCACATTATCAAGGATTTTATAGGAGTCTGACATCTGAAAACGATACCCGTAATCTATCGCCAAGCGATAATTCAGATGAAGACTAAAACATGTTTTAATCTAGCCACAAATACATGTTTTAGTCTTCATTTGTGATGTTGATGATTTTGTGTATTTTCGATGTAAACAAATTTTTATTTACTTACTTTAATTGAGTATTGTGTTCTATTTTTGCCATTTTGTGAGGCCTGTATTTCTTGCCAACGCTTCTTGAGGCTCACCCTTGTTACACTGGCCTTAGGGAAATTTGCTGACACCTTTTTTATTTTATGTCATGGTCATAATCAAGAATCTTCTACTTTGTAATTGAATTTAAAATTCAAGAACAAAAATAGTCATTTTATAACTTTAGCACCTTATGTAGGTACGTATGATTAATTAATCTATATAATATAAAAATGAATCGCTAAATGTGTTGGTAAGCGCATAACTCAACAATGCCTGTACCAATTTGGCCAATTCTTTTTTTAAATGTTCCTTGAAGTTCAAGGATGGTTTTTACGGCGAGAAAAATTCGAATAATTGCCGGGAACCGACATCAACGCGGGCGGGGCCGCGTGCAAAAGCTAGTTAATTATATAAGTGAGAATCCTATTTTATGTTTCAATACAAATGATTGATTACTCTTTTGTATGATTACCAATTGAGATGATAAATAATTTTAAAAGTTTTATTATTGCTGGATTTGTGAGATTTTTTCGAAAAATTTAAGATGTTATCTTTTTAAGTTGTATTTTTCAGAATGATTATAACTCAATGTTTTTAGTTTTCTATTATATAACAGGATCTGTTGTCTAATACTACAAATAAAGTGCAATTTTCTAAATACTTGTTTTATTACACCACTGAAATATATTTTATGTAGGGGCTTAACATTCCTTACAGTTATGGATAATCAGAAAAATACTATTAAAAAGTCTATATTCGGACTTAACATTATATTTAATCTTTATTTTTTAACAAATAAAGCTGTAAATATGTCATACACTTCGATAATGTAAACCATAATTAAGCAAAAAATGGCGTAAGTAGTACTTACCCTCTGTATTTCATCATAGTATGGAATTTTGTAAAAGGCGTAACCGTGAATAGTTACAGTATAATGATTATTTAGAAAACGATGAGTGGAGTAAGAATCTTTACGTTCGTGGATTAGTCGGAAATAAATAGGAAAAACGTCCGTAAAACTTTAAAGATTCATTTATTTATTAACTAGATCATTGAGATATTTCATATATAAACAAAAAAAAGGTTGATTTCTTTCCTATTTTTTGGTATATAACAAAAGAACATAGCAATAAAACTATAGTAGATATATCTGAATAAACAGTTTTTTTGCTCTCCTGTAAAGTTAGTGATTTCGTTTTACGCCTTTGTTTCCCTGGGGGTGCGATATTTATATCAGTTAGATTGGATGCTACAATAATAAACATTCAATGATACATACTTTTGAAACGATAGTTTAGATACATATTTATGCACTTGACTGTACTTGATTTAGCAGCTATAAACTCATGGATTTTATATCAAAAAGTCACAGGAATAAAAAATTGTCGCCATGATTTTATCCTTCAACTAGTGAATGATCTACGTGCAGAGTATGTGAAAAAAAAATCTACATCAACTGCAACTCCAAGACAAGAAAGTACTTCTGAAACAAGTGAACGAAGTACAACAAACAATAAGAGGCGGCAATGTCAAGTCAATCATAATTGTAAAAAAAAAAAAAGTGTGAAAACTGCACCATCTGTAAAAAAAGCCGTTTGTGGAAAATGTATAAGATTTAAAAAAAAACGATGACCAGTAACAAATTTACTCAGTTTAAATGGTAAAACTGTTTATTATTAATAAAAACATAAAGTGATAATATTTTTAATTTATTTTATTACAGTATATGTAATAATTTCATAAGTATTCCGACTGCACTTATAGTACCGTCAAATTGACCGCTGCGGTCTTTGAAGGTATAGTATGAAGCCAGGCCCTTCTAGTGTTAAACCATTATCAATTAGCAATAATGAATCAGCTAATATCAACCAAACTTCGTTTCCCAATACCATTTCAATAACCCTCACCCTTTTGCAACTTACCAACTGAGCAATCCTCCTATTCTTTTCATGACACCTCCGTTTTTTCCGTATCCCTTGACAACCTGCCGCTCAGTGTGCAAGTTAGCGGTGAGCACACCTGTAAGTCTGACCCAACTCAAAATTATACTGTCATATTATTGATATTCTCGACATATATATTACACTAAATAAATATTTCGAGTAGGCTGCCCGAGGATCGGATCCTGCTCCGAGAGTATTTGGAAAATTTAAATCGAATATCGCAAAAAAAGTGTTAGATTTGGCATCATCGAATCCTATCCCTACTTTCAATAATAAAAAAATTACTATATATAGGAAAATACGTAGGAATGCCCAAGTGAATACTATATGTCACAAGATGTATGATGATGTTGAAGTGCCAATACAATTTCAAAATTTGTTATTGGCAGATTACTTTGATGGCAAAATTAAACTTTTAATATTTTGTAGTAAAAAAGCAAAATCACATATGACGTCATTAAAACGCTTTTTTATGGATGGCACCTTCAAAGCCTCCCAAAAACCATTTGCACAACTATGCAGTATACATGGAGACTTGGGAAGTATTATCGAAGATATTAATGTAATTCCCTTAGTTTATATGTTCATGTCCCACAAAAGTGTAAATGCTAACACTAGCATTTCAACTGATAAAATCACAGCTTCCGGAGTGGGAACCGGAGCATATTCACGTTGACTTTGAGAATTCTGCGATAAAATCATTGTTAAAAATATTTAAAAATGTGACGATTAATGGGTGTTCTTATCA
Organism: Eilema sororculum; assembly: GCA_914829495.1. NCBI lineage: Eukaryota > Metazoa > Arthropoda > Insecta > Lepidoptera > Erebidae > Eilema > Eilema sororculum. The sequence continues at coordinate 17,519,857 of OU618532.1, read as the reverse complement.
TTTTCGAAATGCTTTAGACAGAAAATCAAAGTCAATTGACCTTAACTCGACCTTAACCCACAGGCGTATTGATAATTTGTGTAGTGGTAGAAGACTATGCTGCCATTAAATAAAATAAAAGATGGTTGGCAATATATTGTGTCTAACGAAATGACAGATCAAGATAATGCATTACTGAAATTTAAAGTTTATTTTGAAAAACAGTGGATGAGGGCTAACGTTATCAATAGATGGTCTGCAAGAGGGCTTACGTCAGGGCGGATGCCAGTGGCGCATCTCACGGGTAGCCGTGGCTACTGGCGACTGGCCAAAGCCGTGCAAGCAAACTTCTGCCAGCCCTCGCTGCGCCCGCTGAGAAATCCCGATGGATCTCTGGCCCATGAGCCGCAAGAGAAAGCAAATTTGCTGGTCAATCTCTTCGCGGCCAACTCCCGAGTCGATGATTGTGCTATGCAACCATGGACAATGCCCACTGGTGACCACGCAATGCCTGATATACGTATCAGGCAACGCGATGTCCGTGCAGTACTGCAATCACTCGATGTCCGGAAAGCCAGTGGTCCTGATGGTATTCCAGCGGTTGTACTTAAAAAATGTGCAGCGGAGTTATCTCCTATGCTAACGCGGCTGTACCGACTGTCCTACAGTTCGGGTAAAGTGCCTTCGGCTTGGAAGGAGGCGAATGTCCAGCCGATCCCCAAGAAGGGGGATCGCTCGGACCCAGCCAACTATCGACCCATAGCCGTCACCTCAGTGCTGAGCAAGGTGTTCGAGCACATCATTAACACACAGCACATACGCCACCTAGAGGATCACTCCTTGCTTAGTGACCGGCAATACGGCTTCAAACCGAAACGGTCAACGGGTGATCTTCTGGCGTACGTGACCCACCTTTGGGGTGAGGCTATGGAAAAGCACGGTGAGTCACTGGCAATTAGTCTTGACATCGCCAAAGCTTTCGATAGGGGTATGGCACAAATCGCTTCTTTCCAAGCTACCAGCCTTTGGCCTGCCTCCTAGACTGTGTAACTGGGTTGCAAGCTTCCTGCAGGGGCGCCGTATTCGCGTCCTTTGTGATGGACGAGCTTCGTAGTTCTTGCAGGTAAATGCTGGCGTGCCGCAGGGTTCCGTCTTATCTCCCACTCTCTTTCTTCTGCATATCAATGACATGCTCTGTAACGGAAACATTCACTGCTAAGCAGACGACAGTACCTTACACGGGAGTTATTACGCACGTCCTGCGGCCAAGCAGTCTGATATCGCGGAAAAAAGGCAGCTTCTTGTCACTGAGCTGGGCCACATTTCTCAATGAGGTGCTAGGAGGTTCCTAGCACCTCATTGAGAAATGTGGTCGCCTGGTCTTCTTGGCATTGAGTTCAATGCCAAGAAGACCCAGGCGTGTGCGTTTACAGCAAAGGTATCTCCTTTCCTTCCCCTTCCCACTCTTCAGAGCACACCACTGCCACTGCAGGATCACCTCACTATCCTCGGTATGGATGTTCGCTGCAAACTGAATAACAAAAACTATATCGAGAGTACCATCACATCTCTGGGACGGCTCCGCAAAGTACCTACTTACTAGATGCTCTTGACAGGTTGCAGCGACGTGCGGTCCGCATAATTGGGAATACTGAGGTCACGAACACCCTCGAGCCTTTGCAGATGCGTAGAGATGTTGCTTCTTTGGCAGTTTTCTACCGCCTCTACCATGGTGAATGTTCTGACGAGCTCTTCCAATTAGTCCCACCCTCCCTTTTCCTTCAAAGGACGACACGTGCAGGGCTAAGATGCCATCCATTTACGGTGCAGAGTATACCTGCTAGAACCAAGCGTTTCAGTGACTCATTCCTATGCCGCACTAAGACCTGGAACTCCCTGCCAGCTCACGTGTTTCCTTCTTCCTACAGTCCCGGGTCCTTTAAGCGGGGCGTGAAAAGGCATCTAATGAGGCCGTCAAGCTGAGTGCCACCACTGTTAACATGGTAAATGTTTATGATGGTGACCCTCTTTCCGAGACTTTGCCTTTAGCTTAGCATCAGGCGAGGTGAAGTCACATTGACGTGCCCTGTATAAAAAAAATGCAGAACGTCATCGGACGAGTAATGTCGAAGCGTGGAATTTTTCCATTAACGGTTTAATTTAAAAAAAATCCAACCATGTTGCAAATTTTGAATATATTAAAAGACGATGACACTCTTGCTACTTTCAATGTCGGTCATATGAAGAGATTTGGGAAACCTATTTCAAATAGAAGCAGAGTGGATATAGAAAAAGATGCCTTCATAATAGACACTCAAATGCAGTGAACTGTTGACCAAATAGATGTGCCTATTTTTTTATATAAAATTGAGCTGTACTTAGCGAGTTGGAATAAATACCGCTGTTCGTCAGCTGAATTTGTGCGTATATTATGAAATTATCAATAGATTTATTTCGTTTGAGTAATGTCTTCTATCCAAATGTTTTTAGTGTTTTTACAGCTCGTGCGAGTTAACATGGCACCTGGCCTTGCGAACAACCCTTCTCCCACTTCTCCGCACGATGCCCCGCTCTCGTCCTGCAGTAGCGTCCGCATCAGTGACTGTTGTACATTTTAATATCATAGTTTTTAATATCAGATTTTGTAGAGTTTTGATATTGATACATTGGGAACTTTTTGGGACATTTGGGAACATTGGGAATTTATTTTATTGAGTTTTCGTCATAATGCTTTATAAAATACAGATTTACTATGTTCTGCATTTATAATATTAGTATGTATTTCTTGGATTTTTGAATTGAATTGATTGGATTATGAAGTATTCCTTTTTTTTTAATTCTCTATCTCTGCCAAATCTCATCCAGATTCGTTCTACCGTTATGTGGTTTGATTAAATACCTAACAAACATGCATCCACACTTTCAATAAATCTCATTATCAATATAGAATCTTATTACAACGGCGGTAATCATCACCGTAGTAAAAACTAAACTAATCCATCAATATAATATTATAAAAATAATGAATAGGACTTTTTCTCTCGTAGTATGCACGTGTACTGTCATAATTTAGGCAGTAAACTACCACTAAATGAACTGGCACTAATAAAATTATTATGTCCTCTTATAATTTGGCACGTTTAGTCACTGCTGTGATCTCCGATATCCTTTCCGATAAAAATAGCTTTAATCTGGTTTAATAATAAGGGGTGCGATACAAGGATGTGAAAATTGTACAGATAAACAATCACAATATTTTATTGGGATAACATTTCATCAATATATCTATATTAATAATTTCATTTTTAGAAATATAAAATGTCTAGTAGTTTCACCAACAGTGATTTTATTAAATAAACCTGTAATACGTTGTACTTTCAGCTTTACAACAATGTAAGTATAACACAAGCTTATTATAAGAAAAACATGCCATGAATATTGTTTATTTTTTAATCTTACGATCAGAAATCTATTAATTATTTTAATCAATATTAAACAATTTAAGAAAGGACATTCAAAATGTACCCAAAAATTAAAGTGCCGGCCAATAAAAAAAAACTGTGTCATCTTACGGTAAATGATCTTGTAAACATTTTTTATTATTACCACAAACGTCTACGACCAAGTTTTAGACCCAAAATGGATCTCCAGAAATCATAAAATGAGCATTTACATTTATGTATCAACTAGCTGTCCCGGCGAACTTCGTACCGCCAATTTTTTCCTGCCCTCGTGGCATCAGATCCCGTTCCCGCTGCACCATTTAGGGGGATGAAAAATAGATGTTGGCCGATTCTCAGACCTACTCAATATGCTCACAAAATTTCATCAAAATCGGTCAAGCCGTTTCGGAGGAGTATGGCAACGAAAACTGTGACACGAGAATTTTATATATTAGATTAACTATTTCTGAATAATTAAAAAACTAAACAACTCAAGACCATCGAAATGAGCATGTTACAACCTGTATCGAAAGGATCGGTCAATGGGATCGTAGTAAATAAGTCTTTTTCTTTACACATATTGTAAAACACTAATACCTACACATAAATACCTACGTAGGTACTTAGGTATCTAATGATGATTGTATTTAATTAGGCTTATTGTCGTAATTATATTATTATTAAGCGAGATTAAGTTCCGAAGACTAAGACCGAGATTAAGACCCGAAGAACGAGGCGGCGATTTTCCTGAAGCTAGATATTCGCAACGCATTTAACACCCTAGAAAGAGACGTTCTGTTGAGTGAGGTCAAAGAAAAAAATCCTTCTCTCTACCCTTTTCTTCACCAAGTATATAGACTTACTTCTAACCTCTTCTATGAAAAAAACCTTCTTTCAAAGGTGGGAGCCCAAACAGGGGGATCTTCTTGGTCCGCTTGTGTTTAGCCTAGCTATACATAAGGTGGTCCGAAGTCTCAAATCTGCCCTAAACGTTTGGTACTTGGACGATGGCACAATTGGAGGCAAATCCTGCCACTCTGACATCGACACGGAAGAAGAAGATTTAAAGCGTATTTAAAGTCATAAATAAAAATATAAAAAGAAGTGTTGACACTGATTTGACATCTATGTCAGAACTAAACGCATTTATTTGTGCAGAATAAAAATAAGTCGCGAGTAATTTTGAAATATTATTTTACAAATTAGTAGCATACGAACGAGGGATTGTTATTGCAGTCACAAGATATTATTTGTTTTTCCTTGTCTTGTTTGTGTTTTTCATATTAATTTAGTTTTCATAAACCGTAATGAGTGAAGGATTTGAATTTTTGTGTAATCAGAAGGGAAAGCTTACATTGATACGAGATGGGTTTCAATTTTACAAAAATATAAGCAATAAAAATGAGAGCACTAATTGGCGTTGTGTTAATAGACGGGATTGTTCTGCATCAATTACTATAGATAAATCCAAGAAAAACGTATTGAGGGAATCGCCGCATACCTGTGAACGAAAAAATGTTATACTGGAAGTGAATAAACTAAAATCATCTTTAAAGACTGCGGTATGCAGAGATTTAGGACCTATACAGAAAATTTGTGAAAAATCTTTAAGAAAGTTAAGAGAGAAATTCTCTAAGGACAAGGATTTAGTACCGTCATTTAATTCAATAAATAATTCTTTATACAGATTTCGCAAGAAATATCTTAATGCAGATTCATTAGTGCACAATGATTTTAATTGCTGAAGATGGTGACACAGATAAAATTTTAGTGTTTGCTACTTATACCGCGAAGAAGTTTATGAAAACACCGGGCTCGTACTATGCAGACGGGATTCGGTTGGCTCCTAAGTCGTTTTATCAGTTTTTTGTAATTCATTTAGACGTGAAATCTGACGAAAAAAACCACAAACATGATACCAGTTGTCTATGCTCTGTTACCCAACACATCAGAAGACACTTATGTCCATTTATTTTCAATTATAAAAGACAAACTAGGGGTCCAAATCCGTACTTTTAAATCCGATTACGAAATTGGTATCATGAATGCAGTTTCATTAGTTTTTCCGGAAGCTAAAGTGGCTGGATGTTTCCATCATTACAATGATGCCATTTGGAAACAATCAAAAAAGTTCAAATTAAATGCGACTAGCAAAGGACGTAACATAACACGAATGTGTGTCATTATCCCTTTATTACCGTCAAATTACATACCAGCTGCATGGCACTACATTTTGGAAGCGAGTTCGAGCTCAGATGCAATGGATAAATTTCGTAAATATTTTGAATCCACATGGTACCCAAAGAAATCGCCAGCTGTATTAAGCTGTGCTGGACAGCGTCACCGAACAACAAACCCTTTAGAAGGATGGCACAGGCGAATAAATGGGCGGATACCAAAGAATTCAAATTTTTATTTATTTCTGTTTAAATTAAAAAAAGAATCCTAATATATAAGAAGATGGTCGATTGAATGATTCACTGTTTAAAAATATGCGACATAAAAGACTAGTCAGGGACATTTTGTTTGATAAAAAATACAAAAATTATTTAATTAAATTAGAAAACAAAGATCATACGTTGCATTAATTTAAAAAAAAAAAGATTTCTCTGCGCCTTAGGTTTTTCAAATGAAGCTGATTTTGTTATTACCTTTAATAAATGTTATTTTTGTTATAAAAAAAATGATTTATCTGCGCCTTAGGTTTTTCAAATGAAGCTGATTTTGTTATTACCATTAATGAAGAAATGTTATTTTTGGTTTAAAAAGAATGATTTATCTGCGCTTGAGGTTTTTTAAATGAAGCTGATTTTGTTATTACCATTAATAAAGAAATGTTCTTTTTGTTATAAAAAAAATGATTTATCTGCGCCTTAGGTTTTTCAAATGAAGCTGAGTATTGTTATTACTATTAATAAAGAATGGTTATTTTTGCTACGCAGTAAATGTAAAACTTGATTGTTTGACATTTATCCGAAAATGTTGATTATTAAAATATTTTGATTACGTATATCATTTTATTTTGTACATAAATAAATAAATAATAAATATTCCACAACATTCTACACAACGCTATCTAGACCCATGGTAAGCTTTTTTTATAGCTTGTGTTATGGAATCTAGAATGCGGATAAACATACTTATATACTTTTTTTTTTGTAAATACATACATATTATATATAGAAACACCCAGACCAATGCAAATGGCCATATTCATGCATACAAATATTTGCACTGAGCGGGAATCGAACCCGCGCCTCCTGCGTGGCAGTCGCGTGCACTACCGCCACGCCACGGAGGCTGTACATAATTATTTAAGTAGCTAGGTATACCTCTTTTTCCCTTACATCCCACTTGATATTCTGCGAACTTGACATTCTGGGGACTGGACATTCTGGGAACTTGACATTATTTGAAGACAATTCACACACACACACACACACGCTGTAACCGCTGAACGTGTCAGACGGACTACTCACTGGCTGACCCAGCAGAGAGATGCACGCGCTCTTTGATATCCCAGGGCGCCTTTTTCAGAGGAGAGATGTGTGCGTGTGTGTAAATACTGGGGGAGACTTCAGAGAAACCACTATTACCTCTGTTGTACATACATATATTAGAGATAGACAAGATTATACATAAGCAGATTACAGACAATAGAATTACAGAGAGATATACAAAGGTGGGTGTGTCTTCACCAGCAGCACCACGAAGACCTGGATGCAGTAGGTAGCCAGAGTGTTACGGCTAGTAGGTGTAGTATGTGTCGGTCAACCCACCGATGATGCAGTTATTTCTTGCAGATTTAAATTATATATAGGAAAGTTACATATAAGAAATAAAAAGGAATACGTGACCCCGGTTGTCGGCCTGCTCGGCGTCTGCGCACGTCTCTTGCCGCAGTCTCGACCAGCAAAGATGCTTCACGTCGAGGTTGCAAACTTGCGCCGACAGCGGTTGGGAACTCGACCGCAGAACACGCTGAGATGGATTTTGAGGACCAAGGTGTCCTTTAATCCCGAACTAGGAACCCTAAAAACGAAATAACACTAAGAATCGTCTAGATTGCAGAAGGATGCTGATAAAGAGAAGTAAAAAAACTTACCACGAAGATGAGCAACACGAATGTAACTGAGTCTAAAATTACAAAGTATTTTCCAAGATAAATGCACGAACGTTCTAGTCTCCAATACAGAAAGTAAAAAGATCCTCTATGTAGCCGCGTCCTCGATTTTATACCCCTTTAGGTAGAAATTTCTCGAATATCGAGAAGAGGTGACGTTAGATAAATCATAAACTCGCTCATCACATTGAAACAACCGGGATACAACTCTGCTGGATATAAATGTGACAGCAAACCCGAATTTAGCTACCTAACTATTATGCTCTGTCATTACTGCAATTTCCGAACGAAAGAAATTTGAACCACTTCAATTTAAATGAGAAAATTTAATTTTATCCTAAATAGGATAGCCTATAATTAAACAATTAATTTTCCCATCTAGGTGCGATGAGTATTTCTAATTCTTAACCTTAAAAAATAAGACATGAAAGAAAAATCGACCGCAAACTTGTGAGCGCGAAGTGAGCTAGCACAAAAGATTCTTACACCGACTAACTGATGTGAGTCCCACTGAGATCGCCACAGGTGGCGCTAGTAGAAATCAAATCACAGTAAGTAAAATTTACTGTTACAACGCACACATATTAACATTGTTCACTCGTTGATTGATATTGTTAATTTCAATATCATACGTAAGCCGCTCCGTGGCTTAGTGGTTTAAGGTGCGGGCTGGCGAAAGACAATGGTCGGGTGATGGTACAAACCTGATATCCTAAACTTCATAACTTTTTGTGTTTTGTATTTAAAAGTTATGATTTACAAATGTTGATACAATTATAAAAATGTTTCTTAAGTAGAATTTTAAACTTAGCGAAAAAATAATTATTTGAGGGTGGATTTGAAATAAAATGGATTTATTGGCTAGGAGATATGAGTGAGGTTGTTGGTTGGTGAAGTCAGTTACGACTGTTTGTGTTTATTACTATTAGTGCGATTAGATTTCTTCTATAATAAATGAAATATGTCAAATATAAGTTACTGAAGCAAAAGCTAATATTGTGGCCCTATATTCGAATGGTCTGAATATAATATCTCAAATTTCTAACGAGACGGGCTTATCTGTAAGTTAAATAATGAATTAATATTATTGTAGTGCAATTTTGTTGTATCCTCTAATTGTGTCTAAATCCGGATTACGTTACATGACATATTCTAATTTATTTTTAATATTGTCATTGTTGCACTTTTTAGTTTGCTTTAAAGTGAGATGAGTCGGCCGCGCACGCGCGGTGGTCGACGGGGCAGGGGCGTGCGTGTCCGAGGGGGACGTGGAGCGAGTGGGGCGCCACCGGTGGTGGTGGTGACTGCTGGGCCTCACCGATAAAGCAGGAGCGGGCGGGTCCGAGGGGGACGTGGAGCCAGCGGGGCGCCACTTTTACAGGTGGTGTCTGCTGGGCCTCGCATACAAAGCGGGGGTATGCCTGTCCGAGGGGGGCGAGGAGCAACGGGGCACCACCGGTGCAGGTAGTGGCCGGCGCTTCTGGCAGTCGCGGGTGCCACGTACGACCGGGGCCGTACCTAATTGACGAGTTAGTCCTTTTTTTTGTTTTTATTGATTTATTTTAGCTTTTTTAATAAATATTTGTTGTTAATTAAATTCGTTTTGAATTTTAGACTGGAAATTAGCGACATAATTGACTTGCCAGAAGGCCGGGGGCTGGAAACAGCATTGTTTCCAAAAAGGAGGCGCATGTGGCAGCCGTAAGTAGTTCTGCTAGAGTATGTTCTTTGCAGATATTCTGAAAATACTGATATATAGCAAATTAACTTATGTTTTAAAAATGTTTTTTTGTCTTTTTGTCGGCACGCCATCTGGCGCCAGCGTCAACTATATAAGTAGTCAAGTTCTTTGTAGATATTTTTACAATATTTCTAGCAAGTTTATCTTTCTTTCTTTATTTCTTTCAAGTTGTAACTTTTGTTTTGAAATGTCTATCTAGATTGCATACTTCACCGCCGCGACCGGGACCGTCGTCAGCACTACATGTGGCACCGGCGTCGACTATGTAAGTAGTCAAGTTCTTAGTAGATATTTTTACAATATTTCTAGCAAATTCTAACTTTTGTTTTGAAATGTCTATCTAGATTGCATACCTCACCGCCGCGACCGGGACCGTCGTCGGCACAATATGTGGCGCCAGCGTCGACTATGTAAGTAGCTTATGGACTTTTCAATTATCTGTGAAGTAAATAATTGAAGGATCTGGATCCTACAATATTGATTTTGTTCCAGAGCTGTTCCAGAATGCCCTCCGTCTCCGACGTACTCGGTGCGTTCGCCGGCAATGTAAGTAGCTTACTGACTTATATATTTATCTGAAAAGTAATTAGGGCTCTACTAGGTCTCCAGGGTCCAAGACATAGGCGGTGCACCTGCTGACAAATGGATGAGGCTCTGACCAGTATACTAGGTCCCCGAAAACAGTAATAGGCTCGCCACCTATTACAGGGGTCAACGAAATGACTGGTGAAACGTGGGCGTAATAAGCGCCTCTGTGATGTTTGAAGGATATGGTGTACTTCAACCTCGATTTTGTTCCAGGTTTGTGGAATGTGGTGAGGGGTCACGACAGACACCACGTCGACGTCACCAACTCAGCGATCGGGATATAGCCAGCCTCATCAACTATGGTAAGTACCTACTGATTTTATTCGGTGCCCAAGACATTGGTCAAATTGAGTATTCCCATCAGACTTGAAAATATTTTATCATTTCGTACAGGCAGTGAGGAAGAGGAATCTTCTTCGGATGAGGGCGAAGAAAATTTCCCTCAAGTCGGGCGTAGGATCGCTGAGTTGCTGCGTGACACGCCTTAGGACGCGGACGTTGACGTGGTGGAAGACGTGATACTCGAGCCGACACCAACATCTGCCGGCGAAGATGCTCCCACAGAAGGACCTTGGAGTGCTTTTGATTTTGACTGGAGAGCGTTTCCAAGTCCTCCGATTCCGCCTGAATCGAGGCGAGAAACGTTCTCGCAAAATAATGTCGGTCCGACAGCTCCTACTACCGACCCATATAGCATATTCATTGAGATATGGGATCGGCAAATAATGGAGTACATAGCCTCGGAGACAAATAAATATGCACAAGAGGTGGCATCCCAACTCTTCGAAACCAACCGACTATTTCCCACGAGCCGCATCAGCCAGTGGCGAGACACCACGGCCGATGAGCTATATTCTTACTTCGCGCTCATCCTGGCGATGGGAATTGTGTCAAAGACGGTGGTGGACAAGTTTTGGGGTTCCACCCCTAACGTATTTATTACTCCGGGTTTTAGCGCGGAGATGCCCATCGACAGATTCACATTATTGTCCAAATGTATACATTTTAATGACAACAGGGGCATGTCTGCGCAGAACCTGGACTACTCCGAGGCTAAATTATTTTAAAATTCAGCCAATATTGTCCCATCTGAACACAAAGTTTCAACAAATATACACACTGGCGCAGAACATTGCCCTGGACGAGAGCCTCCTAATGTGGAAAGGCTGGCTGGCATTCGGTCAGAGTATGCCGAACAAGGCTGCTCAGCGGGGCATTAAAACCTACGAAGTTTGTGAGTCACAAACTGGCTACTTGTGGCGATTTGAGGTCCATTGCCATAAAAAAGCTCCTCCGCAGCGTGTAGACGATCCCCTAGAGGCGTCAGTACCATCCACCGTGCTACGATTGCTCCAAGGCTTGGAGCACAAAGGTTACACCGTGTGGATGGATAATTATTATAATTCCCCATGCCTAGCTCGACGCCTTAAAAGTATTGGGATCGTATCTGTATTAAACTCCTACATTATACATAAACAGAACTCTGCACAATTAAACACCCCACCACTTACACACCTAGGCTTCCGAGAGAAGTTAATCACTACACTCCTATCTACACACTGCTTTTCTCGTCGTGTTATGCAAATAACATACAGTCCTGGGGGCCTACCACAACCGTTTACAAAACAGTCTTATTGCAGGAGAGTTTTGTGTCAAGCTTGAAGTAATCTTGCTTATATTCGTACCACAACCGTACATTGTGCATGTCATGTATTCCTGCTTAGTGCTTTTGTGACGTCAAATTAATTTTAGTTCATTCAATTCGTACCATGACGAGATTTTAGAGCAGTATTGTATTTAACATTATTGTTTTTATGTCAAATTTAGCCGTTTTAAAAAAGTTGCTAGGTAGCAACTTTTTTATTATTGTTTTGCAAAATACTGCACAAAAAATCATTTTCGTAACCCAAAAAGCAAGTGAACCGTATTTATATACATTAACTTAAACAAGAAATGGTCAAGCTGACTATTATAACTTGGTTTTTAGCTAGCATGGTGCCCAGTGAGAAGACTCGCATCCCGGGAAACGCCTATAATTACAAGTATAAATTGTATAGAAGAATGCATAGAAATTACTTAGATATTAAGCAAAAAAATACAATTCTAAAAATTACAAGTATTTTACTTCAAAGTAAAAACTTCTTTTTAAAAATCCTTTTTGAATAAAAAAAACTCTATGGTCTTCTAAAAAAGAAATCACTGACATTAGGCGTAGGGCTTGACTCCAGGGAAGATTTCAGTATCCGGTGATTTTTCTCGAGGTTTAATATAATATCTTCGAAAAGCCTCCGGACATTCTTCGATTACACGGAAGTAGGTATATTTAGTCAGTTTCGTAATTTTTTTAAGTACCTACCCATTTGAGACATTGTATTACTATTATTATCATAATCCTCTTATTAAAACATTATGAAAACGTCAATTTGTACACTAATGAAATCAACTTCTTACCGACTTTGTGTCCGGAATACGGCAATAGGTGGACCGACCGAATGCAATGATTGATGAAATGTGGGTGTTGATGTTAATTCGCCTCTGCCTAACACCCGGGGATATAGGCGTGATTATATGTATATATTACCTACTTTTTAATAAATGCACGAACATCTATACCTACGTCATATACTTCGATAAAATTGTATCGCTATGGAATCTAATCATATAATCAAAAATATATAGTAAAATAGTGTTCATGAAAAAAGGCGAATATTTAACTCTATACAAAACCTCCGGAGTTTTTAAGAAAGTTAACCGGTTGTTCACAAAAATCTCCAGAGGTGCTCCGGTTTTTTTGTCTCCAGAGTACAGCCCTAATGCGAATGAATTATTGCAAGGAATACATAACTCTTTCTAAATAGTTCATTCATTTCCGTCAATAAGCAGGAATAAAATAAAACATTATTGTACGCTCATGGTACGAATTTGAGTAAGGTTATTTTTGTGCCTGCTAACAAGGAAAAGAGAGATCGCTGTACGTTCTGTCATACTGTGAAGCGCCATCTCTTTCTCACACAAAACGGAGCAACATTCACGTAATTTGTAAAACGTTTTTGATATAAATACTCTTTTATGTAACTGGCAGAATATTGAAAGAAAAAAAAAAAGAAAACTATTTGTCACAATAAGACATTAAAATAATTTTATTATGACATTTTATTTTACACCTACACCGCAAATAATATGTAAAGCCTTGTAAAGCCATTAATAATTTTATAGTTTAAATTGCCTGGGCATTTATGATCAAATCATGCAAATATTATCTATTTATATTTTATATGTACTATTTAAAGTGGTAGCAGAGCGGGGTTGTAACTTGTAAGCTGGGAGTCCGAAGCAACGAGCATCTACTATGTCAACTGCTTATGCTGAATGAAGAATATAATATTATTATGTCGCTATCCGAAGCTGTGAAAGAGCTCTCCATCTAAGGCTACTGCTGAAAGACATGACAGCAGTGTTTGATGAATGTGAATGATTTTCAGTGATAACCAAGTGGCATTGAAGCTATGTGAAAATGCTATCCTAAGTAGCAAATTAAAACACATCGACCTGAGAAAGCACTTCTTTATTATACAACGTGGAATAATTAGTGTGCGATACAAAGAATCTTCAAATGCCTCAACATCTAAACCTAAGTAAACGCAGGAGGAGTGTTGTTTTGAACCCTCTTTGTGACAAGCATGCAAACTTAAGTACAAAATACAATTAATTCATATTCAATGTCTAATGTAGATGTCAATCGTGAATTTTGTATCATAGGTAAAATTTTAATTTTATGTAAAATTTTATTTTCTACCGCAAATATAAAGCCGTAATAATTTTATATGTTTTTAATGGTCTGGGCATTCATGATCACATCATACAATTATAACAGGTGCAAGGGGTGCAAGTTTTATTTCAGCACATCGATAGCACCGACTCGAGTGCGATACGTATGACGTTGCAAGGAGTGGCACCCAAATTAGGAATACTGCTTTTGAACTTGACGACATTCAAGGCTCTCGAGTCCCAAGGTTAGATAGAGCTTTTTAGTGCATTCCACAATGGGACAGATTTTCATTACCTACCTATTTATTTTGGGTTATACCTATTCAGTAGGAGTATTCTTAGGACAAGGTTTGTGTTAAAGATTTGTATCTAAAAGTATATAGGTAGGTAATTCATAGCACCGGGGCGAAGCCAAGGCTATGGCTATGGCTATGTTGTTATTATAATAAGATCGTTGCTATGAGAACCGAACCGATGTCACTTGATGCGCACTGATGATCTGTCACAACAAAGTGCCCAAAGGCACAAAGTGCCCTCCCCGTACCCGGGGCTAGATGGGGACACTAGGGTCCCCACAACTCGAAGGGGGCCATCTCGAAAGAAATGGTCCTGGGTCTGCCGGGGTGCGAGAGATATACTTTTGCCAATCTCACCTCCGGCAACCAAGGACCCAAGACGGCGTGCGTTTTGGTCAGTTCAAAAGTATAAAAAAAAGGCTTTGTGACAACAAAGAGTACATTTGTGTAAAATGCACACTGCATATAATTTTGTCTTTTAGTTGGCTTCTATTATCTAGATCTCAGCGCCACCCGCTCTAATAGCTCGAATTCTAATTAAATAATGCTTGATACTCGTAACTTGATAGATATTTACACTGAGCGGTAATCACCTCATCGACATCATTACAATAGACTCTCGCTCCGGATCGTTCTTGGTGCTGAGGCTGGCCATCGCAATCCAGCTTGGAAACGCGGCAAGTGTGATGGTGGAAGCAAGCGTACAAAGATGGTTATTCGATTAATATAGACTCCGTATTATTTATTTAGTAGGTATTACATGGAATAATTTATAAAAGCAATGATATTTGTAAAATAGTTATTATTATAACTGGATCTTAATGCGGCCTTTCGAGCAACCGTTGAACTCTTGAATAGCCATCATGCATGTTATTATCTGTGCGTGGTTGTTCACCCAGCTTATCCTATGGCTCTCGCATCAGTTGCCTATAAAATGGTAATGCAATGAACACCTAGAAAAAAACAACTATGTTAAGAACATGATATATTTACGAAACTAATAGTGGTCAATCACACATTACAATACATTAGCGTGTACTTAATTCAATATAAATATGCGCTTACCTTATTCATTACAGAGAACTCTGTAGATAGGGATTTTCAACAGTGTGGACTCTATTCATCACTCTGTGGGAGTCTCTTTCGCTTATTGAACCAATTTCATATAGGTAATGGAAAGGGTCTCATTTTTATCGCGACTGTATTCGATGACGATTTCGTGAATAACCAATATTAGCATAGCTTTTAGAAGCTGATAAACTCCTCGAATATTGTTTTTTCAATCGTTTTTTGTAACTATTGACTTTATAAAGGATGTCATATTTGACGCTGAACGAACAAAAAGAACGAAAACTATGGGTGACGTCCCAAAACTGCTAATTTAAACAACATTATTGTAATATTGCTTTAAGAGGTCATGGTACCAAAACACGAAGTAAGATTGAAATAATACTGCTTTAAGAGGTTGTGGTTGGCCCCCTGTTGTAACCACACAACGTGTAGACACCACGCACCATATAATGGAGCACCCAATGGGCGCACGCCAGCGCATTCGGCGGAAGTGCGTCCACTGCACGAAACTGGTGCAATATTACTGTACTGGTTGCAACAAGACTGTATGTATACATCCTTGTTTTGTGGCTATTCATAGATAAGTATTATGTAATTACAGTTATAAATATATATTTTTCTTTTCATATTTATCTATATATTTGTATATATTCTTTGTACCATACTTTTGTACGCAAATGCGGGTAGGGCACATTTTTCGCTGGTTAGGTTGGAACCATCATTTAGGTTGGAACTATCATTTAGATAGTATTTAATTATGAATATTATTGTGACGTTTTGTAAGTTCCGTTTTAATGGTCTATAAAGAACTAACTTTTGCCCGCGGCTCCGCCCGCGTCAATATCGGTTCTAATCTACCTTTGTACCACCTGTCATCAAAAAAAATGGCCGCTGAGTTTCTTGCCGGAGTCTTTTCAGGTGTGGGCCGCGTTTCAAACCGGTGGTCCATTTGCTAAACTAGTATTTAATATTTACTTTATGCTGACGTTTTGTAAGCACCGATTTAATGGTCTATGCAGAATAAACGATAATTGAATTTTGAATTTCGATTCAGTGGTTTAGACGTGAAAGCGTAACAGACAGACAGACAGACAGACAGACAGAGTTAGTTTCGCATTTATAATATTATTGTGGAGTATGGAGAAATGATTTTGACTTTGAACATGATGCCTGTACACGGTTCCACCAGTCATCCCAGAATGAATACTGGTTAGGTTAGGTTGGGTTAGGTTGAAGGGGCGGGTCCAGAAGCACGGTCGTTGCTAGAGTGATTCAAGCCGGAGTTGCGTGCCACGGTGGTGGATATGCTGCGGTGGATGACATTTATGATAATGATCTCAGATCCCACAAGTAATTCCAGTTTGTTGATCAATTTGAGGGTACAGGTCTATAATCTTTAGATACATCGAAGGGCTCAGGTTGTGACGGTATACCCCCAATATTTCTAAAATCATGTGCAAGCAGCTTAGTTAATCCAATTACAGTACTCTTTAGACGAACTCTCGAGAAATGTACTTTTCCTTTATTATGGAAAAAAGCCCACATAGTACCAATTCATAAAAAGGGTGCCAAAGCTAAAATTGAAAATTATCGCCCCATCTCGATTTTGAACGTGCTTGGAAAGATGCTAGAGAAGATAGTTTATGAAAATATCTATCATCTAATTTCGAAGGGTATTTCTGAGTCGCAACATGGTTTTCTTCGAGGGCGTTCAACATTGACTAATTTGGCAGTTTATTCGGACTTCGTACTGGAACACATGGAAAAGGGAGGACAGGTTGATGTGGTCTACACTGATTTCGAAAAGGCTTTCGATAGGGTAGATCATGTCATCCTTTTAAAAAAATTAGAAGCTCTAGGCATTCACGGAGATTTATTACGATGGATAACGTCGTATCTTTCTAATCGTTCACAGGCCGTGGTACTGGGTGGTTTTAAATCTGATTACATTCAAATACCATCCGGCGTTCCACAGGGCTCGCACCTGGGACCACTTTTCTATAATTCATACATTCATGATATTTACCAGTGTATTCACAACACTAATCACCTACTGTACGCAGATGACAAAAAAATATTCCTTGCAATTAACAGCGTAACTGACTGCATAAATCTGCAAAAGGATTTGGATAATCTGTACAATTATTATACAAAAAATAAAATATCAGTAAATATATCCAAATGTCAATGCATAAGTTTTAGCCGTAAGCGAAATATTATTACTTATAAATACAATTTTAACGGTGTTGCCATAGAAAGAGTCAACAATGTGCGTGATCTGGGAATAACTTTTGACTCAAAGATGAACATGATTACTCATATTGAGAATATAGTAAATAGAGCCTATAAAAATCTTGGTTTTGTTATGCGTATATGTCAACCTTTTCACAATCTAATCACTCTAAAAATAGTATATTTCGCTTACGTTCGAAGCATTCTGGAGTACACTTGCCAGATTTGGTCCCTATATTATGCTGTTCATGTCAAAAAAATCGAACAAATCCAAAAGAAATTTATACGTCATCTAAACTTCAAGTTCCATAAATCTGAAATTAATTACACTGATAACTGTCGAATGTATAACTTGCTTACTTTGGAAGAGAGACGGTCTGTGATGGATATGGCACTACTTTTTGATGTACTTCGCGGTCGCATAGATTGCCCTAACTTACTCGCTCGAATAACGTTTAAAACTCCACTGTATCGTACGCGGCATACGCAAATGCTAAATGTACCATCGCATTCTACATCATATGGACAGAATGCTGTGACTACTAGAATAGTGCGTTCCTATAATGTAACATTTAGTAGTGTGGACCCATTTGTAACGTCAAAAAATACATATCTGGCTGGAGTCAGGGAGGTTTTAACCAACGGACAGTAGGAAAGTTGACGCATTTCCCCTGTAAGGGAGTGATCGCGGGTTCGTGTCCCGCACGAGCGACTCACTTTTTCCGACGTATTTGAGCTGCTGTAATATAATACGTGGTTTATTTGCTTTTTTCTCACTGTTTGTTTATTTGCTTTTTTCTCACTCCGTGAATGCCTAGAGATATTGAACTATGGTAGCAAATTTACCTCTTCAGGCAGGCAAGATTTAATATAGCTGATCGAGAACAGAAATGAATATACATTGCTAAACATACTAAAATAGAAAACATCAAACGAATGACTCTAGAACGAAAAAATAATCACACACACGATTAAGTATTTATTTTCTTTAAGAGATGTAGATGTTTTAGTACAAATTATTGAACAAATGGTATACACAGCAATAGAAAATTTTTAAAACAAACGACCGCGTTACAGACTTAAGAGGTAAGCATAACAATAGACCTCGAAAAATGAGCTCCAGTACAGAATCGAGTATTGAGAAGCATATTTTATTATTCCATAAAGTAGAGTCTCACTATACAAGACAAAGATCAACTCAAAAATATTTGTCACATCATCATCTCAACATACCAAAACTATATCATTGAGATGGCGACAAAACGTCACTATGAAACCGTATTCAATACGAAATTCAGTTACTCCTTTTTTAGCCTAAAGAGGATCAATGTTCTATTTGTTTTGTTTATGAGCAAGCTAGTCCATCAGAGAAACTGAGCTTAGAGGATAACCATACAGCCCATTTGAAAAGAAAAGATAAAATTCGGGAAATTAAAAACGAAGTAAAAATTAGCGCTGATGTACTCGTATATGGCAGCACCATTGCTATATTCGATTGCTCTATAAACGAAAGTATGTAAACCATTGTATACCATTTTTGATGCACTTCGTAAAAAATGTTATTGTTATGTGTGGCATCAACAAATTGCAAGGCGAGGCTGCATCGAAATTGGTAGTTGTTTGCTACAATTCCTCAAGTCCATTCTACCTATTCAGACGGCTGCTGTTATGGTCAAAACAAAAATAGATATATTTTAGCCTTGTATGCTTATGCATCTAAATCTTTAAATATAACTAAAATACACAGATTTTTTGAAACTGGGCATAGCCAAAACGAGGGTGATTCGATGCATGCCTGTATTGAGAGATACATGAGAAACAAGTTTATTTACACACCTGACCAAATATGTAATATTATCCCTAAGTCTAAAGTACCAGATACTTTAGATAAGTATACTGTGCAAGGATTGGATCAAAAAGAAGTTTTTGATATTGAAAAATTAGTTAAGTAATCCTTTAAATTGGCGCCGCGATAAAGATGGGAATACAATACGCGCTGGTCGGATGTTATGGAAGTTTAAACGTATCATCATCTGAACAAGCCAAGGTTTTCTTTTTTTAAATATGATTTTGATGATCCGTATTCTGAATTAGATTTAATGAATTCATTTTATATGAAACGACGCGGGCGTAAACCTAAAACAGTTTCGTTGGTTGAGGCTGATATTGTATTGGAACGTGCGTATCATCAACCTCTTCCCATAACCAAGGCGTTGCATACTGATTTACTATCTTTATGTAACAGTGGAGCAATTCCACAGTATCACCACCCATTTTGTTTCTTTAGTTTCTGTAAAAAATAGTGAACAAGATAATAATGATGATAACAATGAAAATAGTGACTAAGTACTACTTTTGATGTTCTTATTTCTTTATATTTTTTATATTACAATTGTGATCTCATTAAGGACTTTTTACCCAATAAAAATAATATTTAGATAAATTTTATGAATTTTCTTTAATTTTCCCTTACAGATACCGATAACAAATTTATTAACATGATCTGTTTACAACGATTACATTAAAATATGATTACCAGAAAGATCTATAATATTCCAGTTACTATACTTTACCATTATAAGGTTATTAAAATGTTTACCGTAATAAGTCGGTAACTGAACATTACATTTATCCACTAATGAAAACATACATCGTTGGAGAACTCAGTAAAGTAGTGTTATGTCTATGATTTTTAAAAAATAATTTTTATATTACAAGAATAATTCGGTAAGTAGACGTTGCTGGAATATTATTGATAGTTCATGGTGGTAATATATCAATACCCTAAAAAGTGTTAGAAATTATTTTCGGTAATTTGAACTTTGATGAATATCTAATTCTGTTTTTAATCAATAGTCACACGGCTAACTATGACCTGTTTGGGCAAAAATTAGCTTTCCCGTCGTATTAAAATGTTGTCATAATTATCTTTTATAGAAAAGTTAGAACCGAAAAACACTAATCTATTTTTCCTGTAAAATTTGATTTTTGCGATTACCGGTTTATTCCTCGGGGACGTCGATATATATATATAAATAAATAAATAAATAAATAAATATTCCACAACATTCCACAACGCTTTCTAGACCCATGGTAAGCATAGCTTAACTAGCTTGTGTTATGGAATCTAGAATGCGGTTTTTTTTTTGTAAATACATACATACTATACATAGAAACACCCAGACCAATGCAAATAGCCATATTCCTGCATACAGATATTTGCACTGAGCGGGAATCGAACCCGCGCCCCCTGCGTAGCAGTCGCGTGCACTACCACCACGCCACGTATATATATCGTCCTCTTTCGTCCGAGTTTTGACACAGAGAATACGTGTTGCTGGTGCAATTATAATAAAACAAAGTATTTATATAATATATAAGGTTCCAAATTAATTCAAGAGATTTAAGAAATAACATAAGTGATAATATAACAACTTTCAAAGTTACAATCGAAGATCGACCTTACTGGAGTAACGAGTGAAGCACGCAGGCCTCAACGGTGCGCCCCTCACCCCCGCAAGTTTAAAGAGACAGGTGATATTTCTTATCTTTGTTGTCGCCCGGTTGCAGCCGTTTCACTAACGACATACACTCATTTGGTCCTAAAATTGTCACAGACCTACTTACATATTACTATATGTAGGTATTTGGATTGCACACGAACAAGTAATCAAGATCTGCGAGTGTTCTGTTATAGACACCTACATAATTATTATAAACATTAGTACCTACGTTACAATAATATAATACTAAGCTGTGTATAAGCGGTGCAACCGTTGACATTGTCTACGGTAGAACTTCCTAACAACTTACTATAGTCTAGTTTTGGCAGTATGTCGGCTCGACGCTCACCCTTATCAACTCCTGCACATATAAGGGAGCTCACACAGTCGGAAACCGACTTAAATGCCCTACAACAGTCAACCGATCCTTCATTCTATTGTGTAAATAAACACAAACGTTACCGGACAAGTCAGCCTAGCTCACCAAGCATGGATCAAGATCTAAATGAGGATGTAAAGGAACTATTGCATAATTGGAAAAAAGAATTTGAACTTAAAATTGATGAAATGTACAATAGCCAGAACATACTTATTTCTAAATTAACATCGGAAATCTGTGAGTTAAAAAATCTGAACAATAAAATACAAAAAGCAAACGACGACTTGGTACAGTCTTTGTCCTTTATTAGTAAACAATATGAGGAACTTAAGAATAGCTCTGAAATTATACACAAGGAACGCAGTGAACAAAGGAGGTGCATTGAAAGCATTGAGAGAAAGGTACAGGATCTGCAACTCCAAACCAGATCCTCCAATATAGAAATTAGAAACGTACCCCTTCATGAAAAAGAGACCCCCGCAAATCTAATAAACACAGTTTGCAAGATTGGTCGAGTTATTGGGACTCCCATCTCCGCTTCTGACCTTAGAGATATTTTTCGGCTGCCGGGTAGACCAGGTTCTGTACGCCCGATTGTAGTCGAGTTTAAGACGGTCCAGATGAAGTTAGATACACTCTCTGCAGTCAGACATTTTAATAAAGATAAAAAAATAGAAGAAAAGTTGAACTCAGAAATAATTCAAATTCCTGGCAAACGTAGTCCTATATATGTATCTGACTACCTGCCAGCAAGCTTGAAGAAACTGTACCATAACGCACGAGATTTTGCAAAAGAATACAATTATAAATACTGCTGGACCCTGAGCGGTAACATTTTCTTGCGCAAAACCGATGGAGAAAAACAACTGCTCATATCCTCCGAAAAAGCACTATTAGATTTGCGTAAGAACATGTGACTATCTTCCTTGTTTATGGTTTCCGCACATGATATTTTTCCGAGATCATTATTTGATCACAGGTATTGTTTTAAGTTGTATTTTTGTTACTTAACCTATTTATCTGAAAAAGAAAATTTTAATCATAGTAAATATAATAAATTATGTGACTGCAATACAAATACACACACACACTTACTCAAATATAAACACACTTACAATAATTTACATTTTAAACCACACATACAATCCCATTCATTATTACAACCACTTACATATTATGTTAAATTCCTAAATTATATCCAACTTACCTGCTGTATAATACATTTCTCTTCTTCGGACCCTTTTCGAAACGCTTTCACAAGTTAATATACATATTAATCAATGGCTAACATAAATTATATAAATAAAGAACTAGACTTAGACCCCCTTTTTCGGTCATTTATGTGTAACCCAGAGGACTGCCGAACACATCTAGCCCAATATCATTGCGCCCTTAAAGTGATTCATGTAAATATATGTAGCATCACTAAAAACTTTGACCAATTCTGCGCAATGTTATCGATGTCAAAAGTCAAATACGATGTAATCATATTTACTGAGTGTTGGCTTCGTAAAGCTCACACTATACCTTTGCTAGAAGGGTACATAGCACACCCGTCTACATCACTACTGAATCAAAATGATGGTATAGTTATATACACAAATAAGCAACTTACATGCACCATAAGTGAACCTTATTTTAAGGGTGGTAGCTGCTTAGTCTGCCAAATTGATAAAAAAGTAGGTATTGTGGCAATTTACCGATCACCGTCACTTGCTACTACTGTGGACCATAATAATTTCTTAGACAGCTTAAATAATGTGTATAATTCCTTAACGACTGAACACTCAATACTTATAGGCGACATGAATGTTGACATACGTCCAAATAGCACTGATACCCTATGTGAAGAGTATATAACAGTCAATGCATCATATGGTTTCTTTCCTACTCATACCTTCCCTACAAGAGTAAGTCAAAAATGTCTGGATCACATCTTCATCAAAACAAAACTCCCCTCTACGACATTAGTACTAGAATCCCATGTAACTGACCACACCCCAATAGCTTTGTTTTTGGACCTACCACAACAAAACCTTAATAAGCATCAACGCTACCAAAAAACTCACATTAATTACTTAAAAATTATGACAGACATTGAAAATACAGATCTCTCTGGTATACTTAAAATGGATGATGCAAATTCAGCCACGAATAAACTCATCAGCACGGTGGCAAATATCATAGCAACAAATACAAAAGTCACCAACATTTCTAGGAAAGACCGAACTCTAAAACCATGGATGACACCTGAGTTATTTCGATGTATTAGACACCGGGACAGATTGCATATTAACGCCAGAAATTCACCTGAGAACATGACGCTCCAAGTCACCTACACTCGATATCGAAATTTCTGCAATCACCTTCTTCGAGATTTAAAACAGGAATATAATAAAAGTCTCATACACGATGCCGGTTCCAACTCGAAAGCTATCTGGAAGGCTATAAAAACAGTCACAAATACCCAAAAAAGTCAAGATTGCCCAACAGAACTTTTGAATAAGCACTTGAATCCTGAGCAGTCTTTGAACCATGTCTGTAATTTTTTCTCTTCTGTCGGCAAAAACTTAGCGGAAAAAATTAAGGTGTCACATCCCAGGCACTATTCTTCGTTCACTAGTAACTATTCTTCGTCTACCAAATCAAAACTAACATCGATGGTATTACTAGAGGTTAGTGAAGATGAAATCGAAACCATTATACTTCAGTTACGACAAGATTGTGCAGTGGGGTGGGATGGTATTTCATCATACCTCTTAAAACTCGCTCGTAAGGTACTGATTCCTCCCATAACCCATATTTGTAATCTCGCCATAAGTTCCGGTGTCTTCCCCGATGCTCTTAAAAAAGCTGTTATCCACCCAATCTATAAGAGTGGGGACAGAGACTGTGTCAACAATTATCGACCAATATCAATCCTCTCTACTCTATCAAAAATCTTAGAAAAAATCTTAAATAAATCCCTCAAAAGCTACATCGATAAATTTAATATTCTTTCTAAAAATCAATATGGTTTTCGAACGGATCTCTCCACCGAGGATGCCGTTATCGACCTGACGAAAACCATAGTCAAGCACTTAGATGACAATAACAGATGCGTGTGTATATTTTTGGATCTCTCTAAAGCATTTGACACGGTCTCTGTCCCAATCTTATTGGATAAAATGGAGAAACTTGGTATACGAGGTACGACCCATAACTTATTCAAGGACTATCTAACAAATAGAAAGCAAAAAGTGAAAATAGGTGAGCACTTCAGTGACGAGTATGAGATCTCCTACGGCGTCCCGCAAGGGAGTATTCTAGGCCCGACACTGTTCCAGCTGTATGTGAATGATCTCTGCAGTTTATCTCTACCACATACCGACATTTTTGCTTACGCGGACGATACTGCAATAGTCATAAAAGGTTCGAACTGGTCAGTGGTCAGGGAAAGAGCTGAATACTCACTCAAACAAATCATTTCATGGCTCTCCAACAACCTATTGACGTTGAACCTGGATAAAACACTTTTTATTCCCTTCTCCATTTCAAAACTTAATACCCCAAGTCTCAGTTTTACTATTAAAGCTCACGCATGCATCTCAGACAAGGACTGTGACTGTAAGCAACTGACAAGAGTTAATAGCACGAAATATCTAGGAATACATATAGACAGCAGGCTCAGGTGGGACGTTCAGGTTTCGGCAGTTAAAACAAGAGCTAGAAAGCTAATATACCTCTTTAGAATATTAAGCAGAGTAACCACGATAGCGCAAGTAAGAATGGTATACTTGGCACTATGCCAATCTATCATACAATACTGCATTACTGTTTGGGGAGGGTCTGGTAAAACTCAATTCCTAAAATTGGAGAGGGCACAGAGGGCAGTGCTCAAAGTTATGAGCAAGCGACCTATAAGATATCCCACAGACCAACTTTATGATGATCACAAGCTCTTGACAGTGAGACAGCTGTTTGTGCTCAGATCTATCTTGAGAGTGCATCAAACCGTCCCTCTTCCCAACCCTAATAAACGTAGTAGACAACTTGCCTGCCCTATATTGCGGTACCGAACATCTTTTGCCAAGAACCAGTTCCAGAGTTTAGGCGGTAAGGTCTACAACAACTTAAATAAAAAACTAAATATAATAAATATGAATAAAAATAACGTGAAAAAGATAGTAACTGCCTGGCTACTCCAGCAGGATTATAATAAAACTGAATCGCTATTAGAATTTATAAAATAAACAACGATACCCAAAACATAATCTATTCCACTCCACCTATCATTCGACACACACAAAAACACACACATGAACATACACACACACACACACACACACACACACACACACACACACACACACACACACACACACACACACACACACACACACACACACACACACACACACACACACACACACACACTTTTCTGCAATCTATTATTGTTTAACACATAATATAAGTTTTCAATGTTGTTATCTGGTTACTTACTACAATTTATACTAAACTTTAAAGAATTGTTTATATATCTTACCCGTTCTAATAACAGTCAAACACAATTCACGAAGGCCATAATTATGATTGTACACAATACAACGTTAGAGCACTGACTCCCAAAATACAAGCCTCGGCTTAGTTTGGGAACCAGCGTAGTACATAAGCGTGAAAATCAATCTATGCCTTAGTTTTAAGACAACTAAATGTAATCCGGATTTCTTGTGTCAATAAACAATTTTTATTTTATTTTTTATTTATATATACAGAGTGTATTTTTGAAACAGGGCAGTAAGGGCAAGTACCTTAACCGTTGCAGTTACAGCAAAACGTTCTTAGAAGACCTTCCCTAATTTTTTGACATATTTTGAACTGCATTCACAGATTTTGTAAAAAACTTACAGTTGGCAAAAAAAATGCAAAATGTCAAAAAAAAAATTTTGTGCCAATCGATTCTATTTCATGTGGGGATCAAAAAACTCTATGAGACCATTTTAGCTTTCAGTACTAGGAAAGACAGAAATCGCCAAAAACGTTTCCCATACATTTCGGCAACAGAAACAAATTTCTACGATGGTCTAACTTTTTGTTATGGCCAGGAAGTGGGTAGAATTGACTGTAAAGTAAATAAAAATAATTTTTACCCTCAAATTTCGAATTTGATTCGAAAATCTGAGTGTTATACTTAGTTTCAGCTGAGAAACTTCGTATGAGTTATTAATTAAGGATTTTCGCTAAAATGTCTTCTAATCGTGAAAAAATTGACTTATTAGAAGCGTATTTTGTCAATAATCGAAATGCGGGAGCTGCATTAGTGTGGTACCGCAATAAGTATCCGTTGCGGCATGTGCCAACAAGAAAGGTTTCAAAAGAAAGCGGCAGCCTCGTGTGGACATGGACACGGAGATTGCGGTTCTGACTTATGTCGAAGCATATCCAGAGGTATCGTCCAGGCAAGTCGCCCTTGAAGTAGGTGTATCCCACTCCCTTGTGATAAAGATATGGAAGAAATACGGCTACAAGTGCTATCGATATGGGCGCATAGTTCAAGTGTTACATCCGGGTGATGATGTTCGAAGGCTTACTTTTTGCAGATGGCTAAGAGGAAAAATAAGCAGAGATCATGAATTTTTAAATTACATACTGTGGTCAGACGAAACGAATTTTTCCAATAACGGTATGTACACTCGGCAATGCCTAAAAGTATGCAGGCCACACTAGTAACATGCATGTGTGTGTAAATCTAACGAGTGTATTATAATATTACGTTTCTATGTGCGTGACTTACACGCTCGTACCAGCATCGTATACTTTTACCTTTTACAATATAGGGCATCATGTCTTGTTCGGGCGTTTTCGTCTAAGCTCGGCTAAGCCGAATGGAACTCATCACCCGTGCGCGATTAAGTTAGCTTATTTTACTTCTGTCACATAAGTTCTCGTAGCAAAGTGTCTAAGACGGCGGATATAAATCTGCATCGTATTCGAGTGTCGCGAGATCGAATCCTTGCGCGACGTGCAGAACTCTTTTTGCCGTTTTTGTAATATATTTTTTTAGTAATAAGTATGGTAATATTACTAAAAAAAATATTATACATATGATTTAATATTATATAATATTATAGATTATATAGTATTACTATCTAATATAAAATAACAAAGAAGGAAAATAAAACAATTTCTTTATACTTATTATAATATGTAATATAAAATTTACTTATTACTAAAAAAATATATTACAAAAACGGCAAAAAGAGTTCTGCACATCGCGTCGCTCGTCGCGCAAGGATTCGATCTCGCGACACTCGAATACGATGCAGATTTATATCCGCCGTCTTAGACACTTTGCTACGAGAACTTATGTGACAGAAGTAAAATAAGCTAACTTAATCGCGCACGGGTGATGAGCACAGTAGTTGTTATTTAATGTGGGTAGGATCAATATCAATAATGTTAATAGTTTTGACTGACAATTTTACTTTAAAGTCTCAAAACAAGTTAATAACAACACGCACACATAGAAACGTAATATAATACACTCGTTACATTTACACACACATACGTGTTACTAGTGTGGCCTGCATACTTATAGGCATTCTCGTGTGTACAACAGAAAAAATCACCACTACTGGTCCAAAGAAAATCCACTAAGAGTTACGGCAAGTCATAATCAGGTTCGCTTCTCATTCAACTGTTGGTGTGGTATAATGTCCAATCGAGTCATAATGGTGGAATTTTATGAAGGGAAACTGAATTCTGCCATGTATAATGAAGTCATCTTACACCATCTTGAAAACAAGATGGACGAATGGCCCCTGTCGGAATTGCGAAGAGTTCATTTTCAACAAGATGGTGCTCCGCCACATAACAGTCACCTTTCACGTTCCAATTTGAGCCGCCTATTCGGTACACATGGTCCAACACAGTGGCCATCTCGTAGCCCCGATCTAACACCACTTGATTTTTTTTTATGGGGCTTCGTGAAAAACGAGGTGTATAAGACGACGTACGCCAGTGTTCAAGAGCTCAAGGATGCATTATTTAAAATTTCTGGTGCTGGCACATGAAGTTGATCATTTTGTAGGCTCCGGTATAATTGAGAACTTTTGAAAACCCCTCCATCTGAAATTCTACCTTGGCAGCCTACATTGACATACATAAAGTTGTAATTTGCGTCTACAAATGCGAGTAGTATAATACTAAAAAACTTTTTATATTTTCCGTGCCACTTCGATGTGGAGCTTGAATAATGACGTGTTTGCCGTCCAAAGCACCAATAGCATGAGGAAAATTCCACTTTTGCTCGAATTCTTCAGAAACTGCCCGCCACTCTTCTTGTGGTTGGTAACTGCAAAATATCGATTTTTTATTAAATATCAATTTTTTTATAAAAGTTTTTTATCTATTACAGAACTGTGGTGAGGCGTCTGTCAATGCGGATAAGAATATCAAAGAGGCAACAGAAAACAGTGTATCATCAAGTGCATCTGATAAAAAATTAATAGGAAAAAGACAACCAGCAAAGCGCAAAAATGATGATACTAATATTAGTGATGCGGAAAATCAAATGATAGAAGAGGCCATGGAATTGATTCGAAACCAAAACGATTTGACTTATGATCCATATACAGCTTTTGGTATGCATATTGCGTCGAGTTAAAAAATATGACCCTGTTACACTGGCACAGGTTAAACATTCAATTAATAATATTATATTCGAGGCTGATATGGCACTGCTAAATCAACGGACAACACATTACTATGAAGAAAGGAGACCACGATACTCCACAGCACAACAATTAACTGATCTATCCGACTCATTACCATCTAACAGTACTGATAATGAATCCGGATTGACCCAGCTAATTTACGATCTGGACGCATAGAAACAGTCTTATTTGTTTTTTTTTCATTGTGTATTACTAGTAACTTTTTTTCTCACCTTTACCATCTCTTTAAGGACTTCCACTATGGCGTCACACACTTCGGGAACAACTGTTGATATTGTTTGCTTTGATACACAGAACACATATTGCAAAGTACAATATGAGTCTCCTGTTGCTAAATATCGCAAAGTTATCGCAAGTCTCTCTTTTGTCGAGATTGCGTCACTCCAATGCGTATCCTTTTTCTTGATAAAAGGCTCAATCAAGCTATGTAAATGTTCAAATTCTTCCAAGGACACTCTAAAAACTGTGTTGTTTTAAAATGAATTTCGTAAATAATTGATTCCAAATTCTGTGTCCTCCGCTGATAAAGTGGTTTCATCCAGCATATTCTTGTTTTGATATGTTTTCTTTTATTCTTCTCTGCAATTTTCGAATAATAAGCAGAGCAGAACACTGATACACGTCTTCATTGTATTTAAGGTTCAAACTGACTGAATTCAAATGCGCGGCGTGTCTCGCATATTGCCGCACAAACATTCGTCGGATTGTCCTAACTAGAGCGCGGCAGAATTGTGTCCTGGCCATGCCGCGTGTTGCTGCCGCGCTCTTGCCGCTCAATATTTGGACGCACCTTTATAGATACTCTTTTGTGGAAATGCAATGGCCACTTAAAAAATATCCGACACTTGACAATTTGAAATGAAATGTACAATGACAGTAAAATTCTTCATTGTGAGCTATAGTTTATACAATAACTAAACTGAGCTATAGTTTTGTTATGGATAACATAGTAATTTTAAAAATCCAAAAGGGAGGGGACACGTTAATAAGAAATGGACACAGATATAACAAATGTAGTGCGAATAACAACTATTCGATGGCGCTGTGTGGATCGCGATGTATGTTCTGCTACTCTAAAGCTGCGTATCGATTATGCGGTCCAAGAGATCGAACATTGGCGCGCGCTCCAGCCGCGCGAAATGGATACCATTTTGGAACGCGCGCCAATGTGTTCGTTGGAGCGCCCGAACGCAGAGCGGTCCGTTCCGTCGACTGTCGGTTTTTTACCACGCATCAGTCGCGGCGCGCGCGCCAATTGGGACGGACACGTTGTATTTTTTTGTGTTTGTGCGTGTTGGAATACTATAAAAATCCAAGTCTCTTTAATGTGGTGACACTATCTGGCTGCCTACCTTCATAGATTCGATCACTCACTCTCTACTTACTCACTCGGTCTTTCTTTTCTTTACTTGTCATTTTGAATATTTTTCCACTCGGAATAAATTGGGCCATCAAAGCCAAAATACGCTTTTATTTTCTTTACTACAACCTAAATCCTCACAGGTTATAGGCCCAGGCCACGTATTTCACCAGTGCTGAATAAATTTAATATTTAAACTCAGGATTAAAAGTTGGATATAATATTTTCTTCGTTTTCAAAATGGCGTCACGAAACAAACGAAATATCCAACAATACATTGGTGACCGTTATAGCACGTGGAAATTTCGAATCAGGTCACTGTTGGAAGAGGTGCAAGTTGTATCCGTGATCGACGAAGCGATGCCGAAGGAACCTGATGCTGAATGGAAAAAGAAAAACCTGATTGCAAAAGGTACCATTGTAGAATATTTGGGTGACGCTTTTCTTAATTTCGCCAAAGATTCTACCACGGCAAAATATATCTTGAATAACTTAGATAAGGTTTACGAGAGAAGGAGCTTAGCTACGCAGTTAGCTTTAAGGAAACAATTACTGACTTTGAACTTGCAACCGGATATCACATTATTCCAACATTTCAATCAGTTTGATAATATCGTTACTGACTTGATTTCGGCCGGTGCAAAGCTGGATGAGATGGATAAAATCTCACACTTATTGTTGACACTACCTACGTCATACGATGGCGTGATAACTGCACTGGAAACGCTAGGAGAAGAACATTTGAACATTGCATTCGTTAAGACCCGTTTGTTGGATCACGAGGTTAAATTGAAAACTGATAGCACGCCCGAATTAAAAGTGTTACATGCGTCTGCCAAGAAAACGTACAAATTTAGTTTTGACAAAAGGAAACCTCAATATACGCAGTCAAAATCTCAGTATAAGAAGACCGTACCTGGGAATTCAATTCACAAAATCTCGAAATTATATTGTGGTCACTGCGGTCGACGAAACCATGTCAAAAAGGATTGCCATTAATTGCTTCAAGAAAATGCTAAAAGAAGGCGGGAGTAGAAGCAGTCACGCACCAACCGCGAATAACACACAAATATGCCACAGTAACGAGGACAGTTTCGCTTTTATGTTTTCAACATGTAAGTTATCTGATCCTCATCAAAATACAACAAATGATATTATTTTTCTTCTAGATAATGGTGCGACTGATCACATCGTGAATACACAGTTATTTTTCTCATCCTACAATCCATTAAAAACGCTATTCCGAATTGGAGTAGCAAAAATTGGCACTACTGTTTCAGCTTTTGGTAAAGGACAAATACAGATTGAAACTAATTTAGGTTTTCAAGGATCAATTGGTAATATTTTATACTCTCCAGATGTCCCTTATAACTTATTATCGGTGTATCTTATTCAACAAGCAGGTATGTCTGTAATTTTTGAGAATAACTCAGTCTACATTTTCAAAAATAATAAGTGTTTAATGTCTGGTGTAAATAATAATAAACATACACACATAAACATACAGACAGACAGACACTAGACAGACAGACAGTTACTTTCGTATTTACAAAATTAGTATGGATATAATAAACAAAAATTAGTAAATGATCACCAAAATTAAACCAGCATTTCAATGTAAAATTACAAAACCGTCTCTTCGTTGACGAATCCCGAATCTCCACTCATCCAGATAACCGACGTGTCCGTGTCTGGAGAAGACCAGGCGACCGTGAAAAATAAAGAACTGCCACTGGAACAGTTCAGCAAGGCGGAAAATCGGTGTCTTTTTGGGGTGGCTTTATGATTGGAGCTAGAACGCCTTTGATCCCGTATGGGGGCTTCATGACAGCAGACATGTACAAAGCAGTTGCTATTGATGATATCGTCAAACCATTCCGAGTAAACCATGGGCACCAATTTGTACTGGTCGATGATAATGCGCCCGCACATCGAGCTCAACGAGTCAATGCTGCTCGTCAAGAATACGATATCACACGATTAGACTGGCCTGCCGGCTCGCCCGACTTAAACCCAAAAGAGCACGCGTGGGATGCTCTTAAACGAGCTGTATGGAACCGTGAGCCACATCCCCAGACAGTTCCAGAGCTCAGGGAAGCCGCTATTGAAGAATGGGATAGGTTACCCCAGGAAATGCTGGATAACATGATCCTCAGCATGCTCAGGAGGATCTCCGCAAGGCTCGCATCCGTTCGAGCCAGGGGAGGAGTTATTTTATATTGAATTTACATCTTTTAATAATAAATTGTAGTTTAAGTTTAATTAAACAGTCTTTTTCTTTCTATGAAATTTATATCACAATTGCATTATGATTAATGGCTCAATTTTTTTAATTAAATAATAAAAAATAGTTTTATATTTAAATTTCAAACAGGGTATTCCTATTTAAAGAAAGCATACAACATAGATTTTTTCTTGATAAAGTTAAATTTAAAGAATTCTAGGAGCTTATGCCATTGATCGCAAACTTTTTTGATGTGTGTATATTATTCAGTGTGAAGAGACGTGTATATGTTAACGGAAATGTATGTAATCCGTCATTGTATACAATTCCTAGGAAATGTATGTAATTCCTAAAATCGCACGGAAGTGTGTGAAATAAATTATATTATACTTACACATTACACATTTCCTAGGAAATCTATACATTTCCTAAATAGCAATCGGAAATGTAAAACATTTAAGATATTATTGGGTACGCGGGGACAGCGGGACGAGAGGAGAGTATTGCTTCGCCTGATCCGGGGATCACGCAGTGCCTAGTAAACTGGCGTCATTAAGAATATTAACAGACGCTAAAAACACTGCTTTTATTGAAGATGAACGTTATAAAGAGTTAATTGAAGAAGTTTCTACGGCAAAAACAACTGCTGAAAGACTTCTCGTGATTATTTGTTATTGCGGCGATACGACGTGCTTACCATTGACCAGAACAGTAAGCTTATTTTTCCGATTAAAGAAACTACAAGCACTATTATTTACTACGCATGTGATAGCAACTTATTCGACATATTACACGAAGCTCATATTCGAATTGGTCACGGCGGAAGAGATCGTATGATGAAAGAGGTATGGAGTCACTACAAAAACATAACACGTAAGGATTTTGAAACGTATCTTGAACTTTGTGAACCATGTCAACAAAAGCAAAAAACCATTAAAAAAGGCATTCTTGTGAAGCCTATGCCTAAGCCTAAGCCTCAGAGTTTAATTCTAGGTGCCAAGTACTCGTAGATCTGATAGATTTTCAGTCCCAGTCCGACGGTGATAACAAATTTACAATGATGTATCAAGATCATTTAACAAAATTAGTTGTTTTACGGCCACTTAAAACAAAACGAGCTGAGGGAGTGGCTTTTCACACTTTATTGGATATATTTACTCTAATTTAAAAACATATTGGCCTACTTTAAAAATTATTCATGGTAAACCCAGGCATTCGCAAAGTTAGGGGGAGTGTGGAAAGAGCGAATCAGGATATTGAAAATATGCTAACCTCGTGGATGCAAGATAATGATAATTCACATTGGAGTGAGGGTTTGAGATTTGTCCAACTGATGAAAAACAGAGTTTTTCATGCTGGTATCGAGCAATCTCCGTATGAGGCTCTCTTTGGGTGTTTGATCCCAATGATTTCACGCAAAATGTTGAAACTGAAGAAGATTCGGAGAAAATCATACAGGACCTTACCAATAAGGAAGATCCCAAAGTCTCTGCATGTGAACTCTCTAAGGTGAACACGGAGGCAGAGGTTGGCTTAGTTTCTATCGACGTTTTAGATCAACGCGAAACAAACACGCAACCTCCAAATTGCACCCTCCAATGCACCGACTGTTCACAAGAAACTACAGGAGCTCATACATGTAGAGAATGTGGATGTGCAATCCACGCCATTAGCGCTGTTGCTGAAGAATCACCTAATGAAGGATTTGGATCTAAACTTTTGTGTCCAATATGTTCAAAAAAAGATAAAGTACTAGATAATCGTCAAAATGCTAAGAAAAACCTACAACAACAAGCCAAAAAATGCTGAAATTGAATGAAAAGAATTTGACCCCTGTACCTATTGGCGCTTCAGTACGAATTGCAGTTCGTGTGGTTGATAGAGGACGAGGTGATGCACGTAACAATATTAGTGTAGTTTTGACTAAAACCGATACAACCAAATGTCATTCGAGCTTACCCTGCAAAAATAATTAGATATATGGACTGCAAAGTATTATAATATAAAGATTTACTTTGATACTGTTACCTACTTAATTATCAAACTGATTACTTGCCAAATATAAATTTGATTTTATAAGAATAAATATAAGTTGATTTTGTGATACGTTAAAAGTTAATAGGTAGTTGATTTTATTAGTTTTAATTAGTAAGATAATATAAACATATTATTATTTTTTAGGGTATGACTGTTACCCGATTGTCTCCATAAGTGCTAAAAGCATTTACTTTATACTTTTCCTAATACAATATTGGAATTATATACAATTCCGAGGCAATTTATACATTTCCTAGGATATCTATGCATTAAATCGTTTTTCAAACAATATTTTATACATTTCCTAAATAGTATCGGAATTGTACACATATCCTAGGATTTGTATACAATTCCTTGATTTCATACATTTCCGGTAACATATACAACAATTAAACTAACAAATATAATATTTGCTGAATAGTGACCTTTCTACGAACAAATAATAACCAAAGTTTGTCAAATGCTAAGTGCAATAATTATAATAATGTACTGTTTAGAATAATAGATACTATCTTACTACAGCAAGATGGATAGCAGCCCCTTTAGTAAGGGTACGCCCTAAGGACCACCCGTGCGCCACTGCCAAGGCCTACACCCGCTTTTCGTCCTATGCAAAGCCAAATGCTGACCCAGATGGAATCCATTTTAACACCGGAGATACAAAACAGGATGACCCCTATTGAGCATCACCCTAATTTTGAAAGCGTCGGTAGCTTAGTGGTCAAGGAGTCGGCCTTACGATCGAGAGGTCCCGGGTTCGATCCTGGCCATTACGCTACCGACGTGAACACACTCCTTTTTTTTTACCGTGGTGGAAAATCCTTCATGGATGTTATGCCGGACTCCTACCGACTAAAAACCCCCACGGTAACGCCCAGAAGCCTATGGATGGGAGCTCTGGGTAAGCCCTCGTAAGGATGTACGGAAGGAAAGAAAACGAAACTGTGTCAAAAAGTCAGTCACGGTTTCTATAGACTGAGGGTCCTCTACAATATCCGTGATTATTTAAGTGTGGCACTAAGAAAGCAGCTAGTGGACAGTCTTATACCATCTAAATTCAATTATTGTGATGTAGTCTATGGTCCATGTTTGTTGGCTTGAACCAAAAACCTGATACAAAGAGTACAGAATGCATGTGCTCGGATTTGTTTTAAAATACCACGGCGTCAACATGTGATTAATAGGAAAAAGCCTACCTACTTGTATGAGAAAATTGGTTGGAGGAAGAATCGTTATAGTTACCCAATTAGGTCGACCACAAACACTATTTCTGTACCACGGCATAGGACGACAGCATTCCGAGGCTGCCTTAAATATGCTGCAATGCGAATCTGGAATGATCTACAACCACCCGTGAGGAGCCTAAAAACCAAACAGCAGTTCAAATGTAAATTTAAAACAGTTATTTTATTAGAGCAAAAACATATTTAGAAAAAAAAACAAATAAACAGAAATACCTTAATTTTTTGGCCCTTGAGTTATATATACAACCTGGATTCGCATTGCTGGCCTGGTGTACCCTAGGTGCTTGGGTATGGTCCTTGTATGCCATGCTTTAAGTTACACTTGCTAGTGTGGGCCTGAGGGGTACAATAAAATTATGAGAGTGAGTCAAATGCATGCAAGTGTGTGTATAGGTTTAGGTACCATTACCAGATTAACTAAGATTGATTAAACAAGTGTACTATGACACATACCCGTCGCGTCGTGCGAGCTCAGAGAGCGATCCTCAAGGTAGCAACGTTTCGCTCTTTCTTATCTCCCACCGACCTCCTATACGCCAGCTATATATATTTTATATTAAGCATAGTACTAAAACAGCACGCAGCACTACCCCACAGCACCGACATTACTAACAAAGGATGGAAAGATATTGTATGCACTGAAAGAATAAAACACGAGTACACAGTCAAATTTGACTTGTTTTTAGGACCTCTTCCATACACAAGGATAAACGCTATAACAAGCATTTATATTATAAAATTTATTAAATAATAAATAAATTATTAATTAATAATAATAATTATTATTAATTAATTATATTAATATATTAATTATATTTAATTTGTATTTAATACTGAAGATGTGATCAACGTGTCGCTTTCAAAGTCTGATGGTCTTCGGGCTGTGACTCAGCGCCTACTAGAAGCAAGTATTAATCACTGGATTGAATTCCACCATACGCAAGTCCTCTCCACGGTACGTCACTTCTATTCAAGACCTGTACGTGAAGCGATTGAAATCAAGAAGTATAAAAATTTCAATCAGGAAGATGGGTTTAAATTATCTGCAACATGGAATCCAGTGATACATAACATGCAGCCTCGCTTTTATGCGCAGCTGGATAAACAACGGACGGCTTACAGAATAGGGACACTGTGAGTGTGGTATGTGACGGTTCATGGCGAAAACAATATATTGAGAATGTGCGGGTATAATATTTTTCACGTAGCATGGGTACGGTGACATTTGACTAATTCCATTTCATGCATGATTCATTTCGAAACAATTTACCTAACGCGGAATACAGGAAACAACACTTAATACGAAGATAAAAAGAAAACTGTTTTATTTTGCATTTTTAACTTAAAACTATTTTTATTTCTCCGTAATTATTTAAACTTTAAATATAAACATTCCAAATACATAATTCTTGATGCGTGAATCGGAACAGGTTGCGTTAGAGATTGACATAGTAAAATCGTTATAATCGATAAATTGTCGAATAAAGTATCATAAATCGTTAGTTGTATTTTTAACTAAAATACGATTATAAAATATAATTAAGTAATAATAAACTTTAAACAAAGCATTTTTGTCTTTGTGGAGCTTTATTATAATATAGCAACACTGCTTAAGCATGAGCTGGCAGCCATCTTGTTATATCAACTCAGTACGAGTGCGTCTGCCTTGTATGCGGTCTGTTTTCTTTGTTTTGAGCTTGCAAGGTGTTTTTGTTACTTGTTTTTGTTATTGACTATCGTTGTGCTTTGTTGTTTTCGTTACCGTTTTTTGTTATTGACTTTTGTTTTGTTGTTTTTTTTGGCAAAATGCCAAAAAGAACGAAAAAGACTGTGCTTGGTAGTCAAGCCCGTGAATTTGTAGTTCGATTGCGGGATTACTTTGAGCGGGAACGTGAGAATGGCGGAACGCTATTGCCTGTGTCCAACGTTTTGGATCGAGTGGCAGATGCGTTAGACATTGGGCGGAACACGGTTTCTCGAATCACTCGAGAAAAATATGGTGCTCACGATACAGAAGAAAATAAGTTGTCCACCCCTAATAAAAAGCGAACCAAAAAGGCATCTGTAACAGATGTAGACAGTTTTGCGGCCGATGCTATACGGAGCCACATTTATAACTATTACCAGAATAAAGAATTACCGACGCTTCTAAAGCTGGTCAAGTCTTTAAAAGATGCTGATTTGTTTACTGGAAGTCCTACATCCTTGTGGCGCGTATTGAAGGACATTGGTTTCCAATTCAAAAAAGTAAACAAAAGAAAAATTGCCATGGAGAGGGGCGATATAGCACTTGCGCAGGTTACCTTTTTGAAAAAGGCTAAAGCGATTACCGATTGGAGCAATGTCGTCTTCCTGGATGAAACTTGGCTGAATGCCAATCATACGGTCGGTAAAATGTGGACTGACGATACACCTCATGCCTCGACCAAAGTGCCAGAAGGAAAAGGGGAGAGATTGATATTATTTGTCACGCAGGCACATCGAAAGGATTTGTAGAAAATGGGCTACTTGCTTTTAAATCGAAAAAGACGGGAGAATATCACGAAGATATGAATGCGGAAGTATTCACGGAGTGGTTTCAAAATATGCTTAGCAATTTAGAAGAACCCAGCACAATTATTATGGACAATGCCCCATATCACTCCGTGCAATTGAACAAACCGCCGACTTCTTCCAATAAGAAGAGCGAGTTGATCGAGTGGCTCCAAGCCAATAATGTGGAAGCCGATGAGACGAAATTAAAGGTGGAGCTAGTGAAGCTCGTAAAAATGCACAAGCCCCAAACGACATAAAAAATTAGATATGATGGCAAACGAATATGGTCACGAAGTCCTGAGGCTTCCACCGTACCACTGTCAGTACAAAAAATATGATTATGTTTATTACTTGAATTCTATGAC
This sequence comes from Eilema sororculum, assembly GCA_914829495.1. Lineage (NCBI taxonomy): Eukaryota > Metazoa > Arthropoda > Insecta > Lepidoptera > Erebidae > Eilema > Eilema sororculum. The sequence continues at coordinate 17,481,254 of OU618532.1, read as the reverse complement.
TCAATTTGTTTTTCATCTTGTTTCAGGATACGCTGCACGAAAAAATACAGCTCCGCCTTTTACAGCCACAAAAATGATGGGGTTATTGAAAGAGGGATGCAAAAATGTCACTGGCGATGACTGGAAGAAAGTAGTGGAGAAAACCAAAAATCTAATCTTACATGACTGGGAGCGAAACATTAGAATAGACTGCATAATTGATTCCCAAATAATTATTCACGTCGACGAGTCAGATGACGATGATGATTATGATGATGATGATGAAGATGATGAACATGTTTGATTTTTAATAAATAATTAAACAGGTTATCAATTTTGTTTTACTTTTTTTCTTCAAAATTATTAGTTAATAGAATCGATTTCTTCTTCATTAATAAATGATCTCGATAAGATGTATAATCGATTTTATTTCATGCGATTTTATCTTGACTACATCTCTAGTAACTTCAAATCCCAAACGTCACCGTACCCATGCTACGTGAAAAATATTGTAGATGAAGAACTTACTAGGTACCTCACGGACTCGAAGACGGCGGGCGATCACTACAGCGCCAGTCAGCCTGTGACCACGGCCGGTGTAACGGTCTGCCGTTTCCAGAATCAGCCATTTAACGAAAATCGTTAAATGGCAGATTCTGGAAACGGCAGATTCTGTAAATCGCAGATTCTTTGAACGACAGATTCTTTAAACGATGGATTTTGTACAGTCGCCAGCTTAAAACAAAATTATTTATTAGACATGATCTTTGTAGTTTTTATTGACTACCTTTCTAACATATATTTTAAACAAATAGATGCTTATTTATAAAATTTTCATTTTTTGAATGCAACCTTTTTGTTTACTTACTTTTTTTGTCTATTATTAGATCATGTGTCATTTATTACCGTAGACCATAGATATAGGAAGAACGCTCGCGCGCTTAGTAGATAGGCCATACCTACAGATTAAGCGTGTATACCTACGTTCCATTTTCGTGAATGAACGTATGGCCGACGGTCACTACGTTAGGGCTGTAGCTTCTAGTATCGTAATATTTGTCGATATCTTATATTTAGGAGTATAGAAAAATGCTAGGCGCATGGTATCATCATGACGGTTTATGCGAAGAAAATAACAATAAAAATATTATAAGCATTTTTTATTTAAATATTGTAGATGTGACAGCTTATCGCATTGTGTACGATCGTGGTGTCTAAACCTGATGTCTAGAAAAGTCTGTATTACACATTTAATTAAAAGAAACTTGTGATTAGTGCTATGTGTTGCATCAGATTCGGCAAAAATATTTTTCATATCATAAAATTCACACATAAATTTATATATATATAAAATTAAATATATATAAGTAATAGCTTTCGGGGGTTCTCTTGTTTGTCAGGTGCATTTTAATTAATTTTTCTGTTTTTGTGTTATGTTTATATATACCACGCTCGATGAGGCGTATATAAGGCCTCCTCTTGATTTTTGTAAATGAGGCTCTTCACGTCTTCTTCTCCGAGCAGTAATGATGCAAAACCTCGCATTTAATTTTTTTTAATGAAACTCCTTGTGATAAAGCCAGCTTTGTATTGCGTGATACTCTCTGTATACGCATCAATATTTGTTTTAACACACTCAACGTATGTATCATAAAGATCACCATGATCTTCGGCGATCTCCACTAAGCTATTTTTGGCGGGCTGTGTCCGAGCGACTGCGAAGTAAGAAAATAATAATAACCGTAGGCCGACAAATTTGTAGGTATGCAGAGGTTATTCTCGTTAACTTAAGGAACTTTACTGAGTTAGATTGTTGATTTTCCAGACAGTGAGTTAGTTAGTTATCTGTACCAGCTATTAGTTAATTTGTACTATTATGTGAAAACAGAGTCGACAAATCATTTGTTGGAGTACATCACTATCATGTTTCTTGTAGTTTCGTGTAGAGTAAAGTAATGAATGAGTGTAACAAATCATTCATGGATGTTGCCAAAACTCGGCACGTCGTCAAATTTATACACTCATTTGCCCAAGTGAGAAATAACTTAAATGTTTTGTCTCTTTTTTACAGGCAAAACTGTATATTAGAAAAAAAGAGACAAAGTGATGTTTCATGGCCTGTCTCATGTTTGCCTCATATATGTATAACAAAAATTTGTATATGTTGAATAGGGCCACCCTGTGCCGTAGACAGAGAAAACAAAGACGATTTGATCCTTTCGGAACATGCCATCCGTTTCCCAATACACCCGTTCCCAAAACATCCGTTCCCATAATGACATTTTCCTAAATTACCCGTTTCTTAAAATATGCGTTTCCTAAATTACCCGTTTCTCAAAATATACGTTTCCAAAATTACCCGTTTCTCAAAATATACGTTTCCCAAAAGATCCATTTTTTCATATCAGTCTCCCAAAAACACGGTTCCCACGTGGTGTTGTGCTAGTCTGTCCAAATAGAGTTTAGAAACCAATCATCATCATCATCATCATTTCAGCCGTTAGACGTCCACTGCTGGACATAGGCCTCCTCCAAGCGTCTCCACCTAGACCCCACTTAGCTACCATCATCCATCGGTTTCCAATTAGATTAATTATTTAACTATTACCTGTGACATGTATCCGTGCATAAATCCTCTTTGTCCTATCATTATCACTTCTAAAAATAACACATACTGGCCACTTATGAATATCTGTTATAATATTATTATTCCTATGTCAAATATCCTGTTATGTCGTTGTTCGTTGGAAATAAAATTCAATATGGATATTAAATTTATTAAAACGCAAAAGGGTAAAGATTCCTTACTTATTGGTATATACCGCTATAATCATCACACCACAAACAAAAGTGGTTCATCATGTTGGCGTTGTATAAAAGAAGATTGTGCCGCATCTGTCACTTTGGATAAGAGCAAAACCAAAATCTTAAGAGCACCAAAACTACACGTGTGTAGCCCGGATGCTAACGAATATAAGGTTAGTGTAATAATAGACAAATGTAAGGTAGACGTGTGCGATAATTTAAAGCCAATTGAACAAATTTTTGACAAAAATTTTGAAGACATGCAAGGGTCCGTACCTTTATTTGATTCGCACAGAAGCTCTCTTTATAGGAGCTAGAAAGATAATTTTGGAATGTGATAAATTATAATATAATACCCTAGAAGAGGTTCATGTACCAAAAGTGTTGGCTGATAACTTTGTGCTGTGCGAAGATGGCAAATCTGAAAAAAATATAATTTTTGCAACTAAATATGCAAAAAAGCTTATTAAAAATAAAACCAAGAATTATATGGGTGATGGTACTTTTAGGTCTGTACCTAAACCCTCCTACCAATTGTATACGCTGCATCTCGATATCAATTCAAATGAAAAAACAACAAATGTAAAGCCAGTGGTCTATGGGCTTCTGCCCAATAAAAGCGAGGAAACATACATAAGATTCTTCTCCATATTAAAAGAACAACTAAACATAAATATCGATAACTTTAAAGCAGACTTTGAAAAAGCTCCGATGAATGCAGTTAAAGTTACATTCCCGAATGCAACAACCAAAGGATGTTACCACCATTACACCGAAGCTGTGTGGAAATACGCGAGAAAACTTAAACTTGACGAAACTTCAACCGGTAGAAAAGTTACAAGGCCCTGTGCTGGGTTACCTTTACTTCCTGAAAGTAACATATCAGAAGCATGGCAATTAATCACGGAATTATTTACAGAAAGCGAGATAATGAATACATTTAAAACTTATATGGAGTGTCAATGGTTTCCGAAATTATCTGCTAATACGTTGAGCGTCGCATTTGAGAGACATCAAACCACAAATTGTGTCGAGGGTGGCATAGACGCCTGAACAGCAGGATCCCTCGTAAACCAAATTTTCTCTTGTTTGTCAACAGACTCCGAAAAGAGGCCAAATGTATGGATACAAAATTAAAAAATAGCCTCTTTATGGCTTTAAAAAAACAGATTTAGAGTACAACAAACTGTTAATTCAGTTACAATGTGGCGATATTAATTCGTTGTCGTTTCTATCTAAAGTAACACGTCTCAGAAAGCATTATACACTAATCAGGAATGATAATGTCGCTGGTTAAATGCCAAAGGGCCACATTATGGAAATGGTAATTTTACAGGAGAGCCCATCAAATTTTCGCCGCGATATTTTTTTTTTAAGAATCTATAAGTGCTACATCTAAGTGTTATATATCAATCGATGCGTATTTTAGAGTTTTATTAACGTAATACAAACTAATTTCAGCAGCTTGCATCTACGAGAGTATAATATCACATGTGTCCGTTTTGCTTATAAAAATTAGTGTTGAATCTGTGCATATTCATTTAATAAAATGCCACATAACGAAAGATAAGTAATGTTTCATGAATATTTTTCTCGAAAAACCAATAATATCAATCTTATCTAAACATAAAAGAATAAGGATAACACAACATGATAGAATAAAGAATCACGTCTTTATTAAAATAACTAAAAAGTTAAAATTTTAGAAGACAAATAAGGAAAGTGTGTTATTGCTCATAACATTGTGATTCACAATGTTAAAGTAATCTAAGCCTTACAAGGAACCATACTTATAGACTACACATTCAATCAATTAGCCTATCGCTTTCCACTCCTGGACATAGGCCTCTCCCAGTGTGCGCTATTTCGGCTGGTCCTGCGCCTTCCACATCCAGTCTGTCCCAGCCACTTTTTTAGGTCCTCAGTCCACATCGGGCTAGAGGGCGCCCTACTTTCCGTTTACCTTCTCGTGGTCTCCACTTTAGGACTCGTTGGTCCGACGGCCGTCGGTCCTTTAGCAGATGTGGTCAGCCCACTGCCATTTCAGCTTACTTATTCTGCGGGCTGTGTCGTATGTCGTACAGTTGTATTTCTTTGTCAGATGACCTCGTTTCGAATTTTATCCTTCAAGGGGAATATAACATCCCCATGCCCTTACGCTGGAGGCTTATGGGTTCTGGTCTTGGAGCTGGACGGACATTGTGGCGGTATCATACAAGCATCTCAGCACCTCGATGTATCACCAATCGACACGACACCGCTGTAGGACATCCAGAACTACCCAGGTTTCGATGGAGTCGAAGGCTTTTTCGTAGTCCACAAACGCCATATACAGCGGCTGACTGTAGTCTTGGGTCTCTTCTACGATCTGCCGAACAGTATGGATGTGGGCTATGGTGCTATAGCCTTTTCGAAACCTGGCTTGTTCTGGTGGCTGAAACTCGACGAGCTTACATGCGAGGCAATTTGTGACGACTCCCGAGTTTGTAGACATGATTCAGTAGTGAGATGGGCCTTTAATTCTTCAGCAAGGCTTTATCACCTTTTTTGAAGAATAGTACCACCGCAGTCCCGCTCCATGCCCTAGGTGTAAGGCCCTGCTGGATGGAACTAAAGAGGCTCGCTAGCTCTTTTAGTATAGGAACCCCGCCTGCTTTCAAGAGCTCAGTAGTAATTTTGTCATCACCAGGCGGCTCTCAGGCAACTGAAGAATAACAGGCACCTGTTATTCTTCAGTTGCCTGAGAGCCGCCTCTATCTCGCACTGCTCGACATCGGGTATCTCCTCGGTGTAATGGCGCGTGAGTGGGGCTCTATGGTTTTCATCGTTATGTCACTTTGGTTGAGTCATACGTGATGCATACAGCTGTCCATAGAATTTATCGATCTCTTCAAGAAAAGTGTCATTTATTGATTATCTTGTTCGGTATTTATATTGTTCAGACTGTTTAGTATCGGTGAGCGCAATTTTTGATGAACAATATTGGGAGTTGAGTTGAATATGTTATTTTGTGTTAAGGTAGTTTGAAGATTTTCATTTTCGGCTATTACCACCATACGTATACAAACACAGACTCTACTATCCACTCCTAATGATTTCATCATTCACGGCAGCAGTAAACGGTCTGCGAGTCAGGCAGCACAGTTATTATTGGTACCTATAGCTCGTCTAAACTGAAATAACATTCACATCATATTCAGTGTAAAAATAGTAAAATGTTCCATTGTTTCAGGAATTTTATCGTCAATAGGTATAATTTGTTTGTGTGCGTGAGAGAAGTGGTTGGGCGCGTCATTTGGGCTTAGACAAGCTATACCTAATTAGTTTATGTAGGTAAATTTACTTACTGGCAAAAAAAAAACAAGCGAACCATTACACACACTAATACAGCCACAAAAGAAACACGTCCAATTTTCGTAAAGAAATAGTAGTGTATTTACTTTTTTCTTATGTACAAAACTCTGGTTCTGCACTTTCATCTTAAAAAAATATAATAAGCTCATGGTATTAAAATGCAAAGCGGACACATTTTATAATATGGCCCTTTGGCTTATAAAATAATGATGTACTCACTTGATATTTATATTCCACACAGCCACAATCCAAAATATGGCACTTTAGTCTTCAAAATTTAATTAAAACTAAGACATATTTCACAATATGGCCCTTTGTCTTATAAAATACGTGCACTTACGCCGATTACGAGGGCTCAACTGAAAATGTGGCTGTTTCGTCAATGCCAAAAAGGCGGTTGTCTGATTATGCCATTTTTGATGCTAAAATCACGGGTGTCTTTTTCAAATTTAAAAGTTATAATGATTTGGATGCCATTTTTGGAACAAAATAGATTTCAGATTTTTTTGCGTTGTGGCCCGCCTGATAGCTTCCATAGCTTTCACACAAGAAATTTACTGCCTCTTCTCGCATGTCGGTTTTTACTACCAGCCAACTAGTTCGCTAAACAACCTATACAAAAAGTAAACAAGCTTGACAGATTTTCATCTTACTTTTATTTGCATATTTGCAAAAAGTGATAATTATTCTCAAACGTGAAAAAACATTCTCAATTTTGTCTTGTAAGTTTAGTGAATTGATATTGTAAACATTATTGAAGGAAATATGGGACGGTGTAGTGTTTTAAGTTGTAAAACTGATAATGAAAGGAAACAGCCGGATGTATCTTTTCACACGTAAGTTTAGGATGTTTTTATAGTTACTAGCTGATTCATACCCATGCTACATTGTATTCTATATAATATTATTTCATGTGAAGTACATATGTATTGATAAAATAGTCTTAAACATCAAATAATATTATTCATAACCTACGAAATAAATTTCGTTCGATGATACCAAGTTTTGAATATTTATTTACCCATAATTATAGGTATTAATATACATGATGTTGTACTTCTTATAAATAATGAAATATTTTTATCCGTCCATCCATACACGTCTCTAAAACCCCGAAGGGATATTCAGAGGTGTAATAGAGCCCACGTTTTGCCAATTATGATTTTCGTTCATATTAATAGGAGGCAAGCATATTGCCTTCTAGCGGGCCCTGTCTTAAGACTGTATATTTACTGTCGGATAGCCCTATCCCTTATCGCCTTTTACGACACCTACAGGAAGAGCTGGGATGGTCCTATTCTACACTACCGGGAACCAAAGCGGCAAATATTTTTATGTATTTAGTAATATCATAATTATATTACAGTTTCCCGGAAAACACAACTTTACGCCAGAAGTGGATTGAAGCTTCAGGACGAACCAATTGTAATGTCGTTAACGAGTCATCGAGAGTGTATTATGGAGATTGACTTGGATGAATTTTTTAACCGATTAACGATAGGCAATCCTTCGTACCGTTCGCCGCTTCTACAAGTTTTGCTACCGATCAAAGTACTAAACCAGATGCTACTATCTAATCAGCTAATTGGATGCCGTCAGTGAATGTTCAAAAACATGCTGATATTTTAGTAAAATATAAGAACAAGGCTGAAAATATGTTAAATAAAGAACACTTATTTACTTTTAGAAAACTGTTTTATTTGAAATTTAAATATCGCCGTGGATAGAGCAAGTCCGCGTACATATCATACGTAAGGCTCCGCGCAAACGGACCACCAACCACGGCCACCGGTGGCCAGCGACAGCCAATTAACATACTTTTTCATATATTTTGTATTGACACGCCGCACACGTGTAGCCGGTAGCGGCCACTCGTCACAGGAGTGTCCGCGACGCGCCACAAGTGGTCGCTACGGGCCACATAAAACGCCGACCACCCGCCTAGGTCGCACTGCTCCACTCCCCGCGCAGTTAACCGCAGACGTTCTACGTGTCGCACGCGTCACCATGGAGCACGACAACAACGCCTCAATGGATGTTGATACATTCATATCGGAAATCCATTCACGTCCCGCAATTTGGGATTTACATTCTGATTTGTACAGCAATAGAAATGAGAAAGTAAAAGCCTGGGAAGAGATTTGCGAATTATTTACTAAGGTGCCGGTCACACAGAACAGACGTAAGACACGGACCCGTCGCAGTCGCGGCGCCCGTTTAATCTGCTTTCATACAAAATGTATACAGCCGTCGCGACGTTAGACATATCGAAAAGACGGGACGCGCCGACACGACGTCTCGTCCGCGCCCTATCGTTAAAACATATAGAAAGGGCACGACGCCGTCGTCGACGCGGGCGCAAGCGGGGGAGCGGAAAGGATGAGGAGAGGGTTCTCACATAGCGCTCGCGGCTCGCCCGCTCGCCAGTGGGCCGGAGTAGTTGAGTTACAACCAAAGGTTACAACGAACGTGCTAAAATGCGTGAGGACGCTGAATTTAACGTACAGTTTTGTACGTTAATTGAGAATAATCCAGTCATTTATGATTACAATAGATCTGATTATTGCAACAGAAATGTCCAAGATCAAGCTTGGTTAATGATTGCCAGGACATTAAATGAAACAGGTAAGTACCTAATATTGTTTATTAAAATCAAATATTTACATAAACGATCACAAAGTAGTATTGTTTATTAACCTAATTTGATGAGTTGCAGTACTAGTGTTGTGGATGAAGAGTAGATGTTATGCGTTTTAACAGGGCTCCGTCACTCGCTCAAGGCGCAGAAGGCTGCCGAATGCCCGCCTAAGACGTCGTATCGCACGTTTCCTGCGCTTACGCTTCAAATGTCGAGACCACGTAATTATTGTGCAGGGGATGGGTATAAAAATCAAAGAACAAATAAAGATTTCACGCTTTTGACATTGCCGAGAGACGGCGAAAGGTGATGTTAATATATTAATGTTGTCAGCATTTATTTATTTGAACATAAGTAGGTAATAAGTAAGTATGTACGTAAATCGTAAATTAGGGAGTTTTTTTTGAGTCAGGTATTATAAAAGTGTTGTTCTATAGGTAATTCTGATACTTTAGTTAGGTACCTAGTATTTACGCAATGGGTATGTCCGTTAATTTTAGATTTCTTTGATATTTTAGCTATGGGTAGGAATAATCGTCTATAGGTATATGTATAGATATACCTACTGTAAATTATTTCGTAATTTTATACCAATGGCAATGGTTGAACAAACTGACTTGAAAAAAAAAATCTAGTTAAGTATATGTACCTAATTCTGATACTTTAATTAGGTAGGTACCTACCTAGTATTTACGCAATGGGTAATGTCAATTAATGTTAGATTTCTTTGATATTGCTATGGGTAGGAATAATCGTCTATATATGTAAGGTATACCTAGGTACTGTAAATTATTTCGTAACTATATACCAAATGGCAATGGTTGAACAAACTGACTTGAAAAAAAAATCTAGTTAAATGCATTAAAATTTGAAAAAATCACACGCAAAGTCAGGTATTATAAAAGTGTTGTTTTATAGGTAATTCTGATACTTTAGTTGGTAACATTCGTTTTATTACAATAATCATCATGTATCTGTTACGTAGTAACTATTTATTAATCTGTGGTTTTACGCACACATACCTAAATAAGTACTTTGAGATTTTCGCTTTTCAAATGACACGCTGTCGAAATTTTTTGTTTTGTGAAATATGTAGATTTCATACATTATGTCTATCTTGATAGGGAATAGGAGCTCGATTCACGAAGTAATTGGTGAGGTATTCCCTGATGTTTTCTGCGGTGTCTCGGGATTGTGAAACAATTCTGGTTCCAACCAACGTATTTTGCATATATGGCTGTGTAAATATTCCATCGCATTTTCGAATAACGTTATGCAATATACACATAGTTTGTACTATTGCATCAACTTTAGCAGGGTCACAACTTATGGGCATGCTCAATGCATTAAATTTGGTCCTCACCATTCCAAAGGCTCTAGATAGTTTATTATTGAAAACTCTTCTTGCATTATTCAGTTGAATCCTTGAGTAAGGTTTCATTATGTTTTTTTTAAGGGGAAAAGCTTCATCTGCTACAAAATAATATGGTACTGGTCGTGTTTCTCCAGGAAATGGAGAGGGTTCTGGTAGATTAAGATCTTCACGCTGTATAGCTTGGCCAATTGCACTAACTTGCAACGCACGCCCGTCGCTGTTTCGGCCATAATCCCCAACATCGATCGTTAAAAACAATCCATCAGCGTCTACTAATGCAAATAATACAATGGAAAAGTATCCTTTGTAATTTATATATGCTGACCCAGAATTAGGTGGAGCTTTTATACGAATGTGTTTACCATCAAGACTTCCAGTACAATTTGGTAAATTCCAGAGGCTATGAAAACGTTCAGCTACCTCCAGCCATTTTTCTGTATTAGGAATAGGCATATATTCTGGCTGTAATGCATTCCATAGAACTTGACAGGTATCGTATACTATTTGTCGAATGGTCGATTTCCCTCGTAGAAAATAATTTGATAGTGATTTGAATGAACATCCGTCTGCAAAATACCTGTAAAGTAGTATTATAATGCTTTAGCTTTTGACATCCGATGTTTTAATTGTTTCAGTTAGTGATTGCAAAACTCGCTGGGCAAACATACGGAACAGATATGCGAAGTACAATAAATCAAAATCGATTTCATCTGGCTCTGCAGCCAAAGTAGTGAGAGAGTATTATCTCGCCCCACATTTACATTTTTTAGATGGATATTTAAAATCGAGACCTACCAAATCTAACTTTCCTATTAATCCTGTCCAAACGGACGACAGTGACGCTGGTGAAGACTCACCGAGGATGTCACCGTATCAACCTGCCTCTCTCTCACCATCGCCACGTCTTCCTTCGCCTTTATCAGCAAGCTCAAGTAAAAAAGGTACAACGCTTACTCTCAAAGAAGTCAATCAATCTGCGTATGATTACTTCACCTCAAAACGACTTAGAGGAGATAATGAAAAACGAGCTGATCCACTTGATACAGACCTTTCTTTTCTGCAAAGTATGTTGCCTGAAATGAAGGCCATGAATTTGACTCAAAAAAGAAGGTTCAAAATGGGAGTCATGCAGTTAGCGACACAAATCTTGGATGAAAACGAGCAAACATCTACCAGTACATTGACACCGAATAGCGCATCATCCGCCTATATTTCTCAGTGCAACACAGTCCCATATACTCCAGCTCTACCAAGACAAACATTTCAAAATGTTGCAGCTCCAACAGCTTCACAGCAGAGTGTTCAAAATATTGCACCTTCTCCAGTAATAGATCACACCATTCCAAATTTTCTACCTGCAGCTCCACAAGACGTTTTTAAAAATATTGCAACTCCAGCTGCAGCGTCACCAAGAAATGTTGCCTCTTCATCCGTTTATCAACATTTTGAAGACTCTCGACAAGATGAAAACCTAACTTACTTCAACTTATCACCTTATTCGGTAATTTCTGTTTCAAAACACGCAATATACCCAATACACAGTATTACAATAAAGAATCACCTTCGTCGATTTCGAAAATTTGTAACAATGAAAAAGATGTAATTGAAATGAAAAATAATTAAAAATTAAAAAAATAATTGCGCTCATTCAATTTGAAATAATTGATTCTTTTTTTTGGTAATTGCTGATTTTGTAACAAAAAACAATATATAAAAAAAAGATAAGAGATTATTTTGTTCCACTTACTTTGAAATAATTGATTCTTTTGTTTGATAATTGCTAATTTTGTAACAACATTTCAAACAATATAAAAATAATCAAAGATTATTTTGTTTCACTTACCTCAGCGTTATAAACAATCTTTCTTCAGGACATATACATTCTCTCCAATTTGTGTCCTTTTTCTGTAATGTATTCTTCACTTTGGACATAATAATGTTAAAACATTGTGGAGTCATCTTGTATACTTCTTGGAAACGATCAGGATAATAATGTAGATCCTCCATTATTTAAAAAAATCTACTCTCTTCATTGCTTTGCCATACCGGATGTACCCGTAACGTCTAAACCTCTGCAGATTAGCGAGATATACCAGTGCTAATATATCTTCATCTTTAGAAGAAGACATGTTCTCGTATCAAAATCGGACGGTTGAATGCCGGGACAAGCCCAGTATGCGCCACCGGCCGTCGCGCCCGTTCCTTGTCTTTCTATTATATTTTAAGTCGTGACGGCGCCCTGTCTGCGACGTGTCCGCGACGCGTCCGCGTCTGTTCTGTGTGGCCGGCACCTAACAATTTCAGGGACAAAGGTAGAACGGAAAAAAGCACCGCAGGTAAGTTAACATTTTAAATACTTTGTATCGTATTTACTCATATTATGTTTTCTTGCCATGGTATTGATCCTTCATTCATAAAGTAATCTTTTAATATGTCTCGTGTAGTACATGATTGTTAAGTTGGTATACCTATATCTTCTACATTTTCGAATCCGCCTACATTCAGCGTGTTTGAAATTGTAACCATCTCTTTTGCGAACAAAGTTGTGCAAAGTGCAACACGCTTTTACAATACTTCCGAGAATTTAATAGATGTATTTAAAGGGCGATGAAGTATTCTCCATTTGTTGGAAAGTAAACCAAAGGCACATTCTATGCAGCGCCTAGCATGGCTCAGTCTATAATTAAATATTTTTTATCTGAAGATAAATGTCTTCCAGCATAAGGTCTCAACATGTGATCGGATAAACCAAATGCTTTATCACCAACAAATGAATAATTTAGTGCTTAACGGCTACCATCTGGTCTTTCAGGAGGTATATTTATAGATTTGTCTTCAATCCTTTTAATTAATTCACTCTCTTTAAATATAGTTGAATCCGATGCTTTGCCATAGCAACCGACATCTACGAATGTGAAAAGGTAATTGCTATCACAGACCGCCAAAAGTACTATCGAAAAGTATTTCTTATAGTTGTAGTATAAGGATCCGCTGTCAAATGGATGAATAATTCTTATATGTTTTCCATCGATAGCACCTAAGCAATTGGGGAAATTAGTGGTTTGTAGAAACCCACAAGCTATTTCGTTCCACATATCTCTCATCGGTTCTGGTATACATATAGCTTTCAACCTATTCCAAACTAGTTGGCATGTTTCTTTGACTATCATTCTCACTGTAGATGCACCACGGTAGTAAGTCGTTTCAAAATCTCCAAATGAACATCCGGTGGCAAGGTACCTGAAACAAATGGCAAGTTCTATGTTAAATAGGTACAGTATTGTTGAATAATAATACGATTTGTTGCAGCTGCCAGATTACAACGAAAGTGGAAGTCTCCGTGATAGTTTCAACAGAGAAAATGGGAAGGAAACCAAGTGCGGATCTGGAGCATCAGGCAGGAAAGAATACATATATTTTAAACAATAGCATTTTTTGAACCGTCTTAAAGATGTGAGACCTACTACAGATGAAGAGATTAATGAAAATGATTCAAAACTAGAGCAACAACAAGGACAAAATCAAAATGAAACTTGTTCTATAAACAGTTCCAGGAGAAGGGCAATATTGATAGATGAGAAAACGAAATATTGCAACAATTATCAGACAATTTAAAAAAAAAATTAAAGACCTGTACATGTGGATCCTGGTAAAGATTTCTTGATGTCAGTCTTGTCGGATATTCGAAAAATTTGAAGTACAAAATGTATGACCCTGTTAATAATTACAGATCTTACTCATCACACTCTTATGGATATTCTTCCCAAAACACAAATGCTTATACAACAAACCAGGCTACTACATCAATTTCAATGTCTTCTCCATCGCCATTGTCAAATTATTCAAATGATACTTCAAAAATAGAAGATATGTTTGATACCGAACCATAAAAATATAATTTTATAACAATTCGTTGTTACATAATTACAACATGTACCTAACTAGTATGTAATGTAACATTCAAAAATAGAAGATAAGTTTGATACCGAATCATTAAAAATATAATTTTATAACAATTCGTTGTTACAGTTAATAATTACAACATGTACCTAACTAGTATGTAATGTATATATACGTAGTATTATTCGTCATAATAAATATTAAAATATTAAATCTGTTTTACTTACCTTAATGTGATGGCGAGTCTTTCTGCAGGGGCGATGCTTTCTTGTCGTAGACTTAATTCACTTTGGCTAATTCACCCAGGGTAATTAAGTATACTATTTAGTAGACTTAATTCACTTGTTTCTATTATTTTCAGTTAGGTGATTTATGTACACTGTTTAGTAAACTTAATTCACTTGAGCGAATTCACCCAGGGTATTTATGTATACTATTTAGTAGACTTAATTCACCTGCTTGCGTAGGTGATTATTACCTCCTTTTAACTGTGAACCTGGCCACTCAAAACTATGATAAGGTCTATGACGTTAAGTATTAGAATTAATAAGATAAATATAATTACTGTCATTTCAATTTTCCTTTATATTGTTCTGTAATTGTGTTCGTAATGAAGGATTTTACATTTATAAAAAGAGGGCGAGGCGTAGTTCTATTATACGAAGGTCGACAATTTTACAAAGAGAAAACCTACATTAGCAGTGCCGAGTGGTGGAGGTGTTGTGATAAGAAAAGTTCAGGTTCTATGACGATACAGGTATGATAAGTTTTACTATTTTATCAAAAAGATCGGTTAAGTACTCTTCCTAATGTTTTAAATTTGAGTTCTTTTATTACTTTTTAGGATGGAAGCATAATTAAAAACATTTCGCACGTAACGCACTGTGTGGCCGATCCTGCTAAGAATATGTGGGCCGAACAGTTGCAACTTTGTAAAGATAAAGTCTGCATCACTCAGGAACCAATACCAAAACTGTATGAGCTAGCTCAAGAATCTTTAATAAATAAGGGATATGATCTCGTGTGCAAAGTACCACCTCTAGAGGCCATTAAAGCTGGATTATATAGAAAAAGGAACAAAAGTCTAGGAGTTCGGAAGTTAGCTCAATTTAAAGATACTGCAGAAATTATAATTCCACAAAAGTTTCAAGATTTTGAATTAGCCTTATAATTTCAATGACGAGCGTATAATCGTATTCTGTTCAGAAAATGCTATAGAGCAAATAGGGAATTTGGAACACTTTTTTGGAGAAGGAATATTTACAGAATGCATACCAACATTTAATCAAATTTATAGTATACACGGAGATTGTGGCAGTACCGCAAAAACCACTAACATATCACCACTTATTTATGCATTAATGACTAAAAATAATTACTTATCTTATCGAATTTTATTCCAAATGATAAAATCGAATACCATAATGGAATAACCGTACCACAATGGAATCCAAAAAAATTCACATGTGACTTTGAAAGAAGTGCTATTATAGTACAGCCAGCGTCAGAGAAAACAGACCCCCTCAATACTTAAAGAATATCGCCGCCTGCGCCGGCCGCGTCACATGACTCACGAATGACGTCACGTGATGCGATCGTCGCAGAGCTGCGAACGAGCGAGCAGCTTCATCTGCCTTTTATTTGCATGTTCATATTTGTAATTTTCTGATATTTTTCGTCTTTCGGCTCAATTGTATCCCATGATACAATATAATCACAAAAAGATGCCAACTGCCGCTTGAGGATACGAACCCGCATCCCCAGCCGATCACTTAGACCGTGTCTTATACCACTAGGCTATCGGTTCACTTAATAATAATGACGAAAATATGAATAACATTACTCCTTTTATCGAACAAAGTTGATTACGGTGTAATTTTCTAGACCTTAAGGTTTAAATTTCAACTTCCACCATATGTAACAATAATAATGACTCAATTGACTAAAAGATAAGGTTGAAATTTGTATAGATTTCTTTTTTAGTTCAATAGATTACGCTTGATACAGCTTGTATGAGCTGTGGCTATAGTATTATAATATCTGTTAAAGCGCGCTAAAGTTGCAATTAGAATACTTCTTTGCCTATTTCCTAAACTGTGATTGAAGGTAACTTTATAATTCGTAGTAATTTGCATTGCTGTATTAATCCTCCTCGTAATATTATTCAATTTATTACGTTTTTGATCAGTTTTTTGAGTAAATTGAAAGTATGGTTCGATTAACAACATTTATGAAAGATAAAATTGTTATTCTCTGGGAGCAAGAACAAAGCATAAAGAAAATAGCACGAGATATGGGCAAAACGGTAAGAGTTACGATAAAAATACCTATATTATATACCTATTTATATTGCTTAATCAATCATGTTATATTGTGGAGTTTCTTTTATTTATTATCATTTTCATTACAGAGAAATACAGTGCGTAGATGGATGCGAAGGTATCAAGCGACGAGTGATATAAATATGAACGCCAAGGACCTCGCCCAGTTGCTTATACTCATGAATCAGAGCGGCACCGTGATATTGTGGAAGCTCACTCAGTGGCACCCTTCAAAAAAACGCGCGCAAGTGCTGAGACTTTTGGAGTATCGCTGAGCACTGTTCGACGACATCTACACGCTGCGAACATCCATAATTATAAGCCAGCCAGAAAGATTCAATTTACTGACGATCATCGCACCAACCGAGTAAATTTTGCCACTCGTTATTTAAATTCCGACTGGGAAAACGAAATTGTTATATTTACCGACGAAAAATGCTGCGGTTAACATTAGGTAAGTAAATGATTATATTCTGTAACAAATAAATATGTATAAATAAACATAAAACTTGTTTATTCTAAATTATTATTGTCTACCCCGAAATATATAATATATATATGATATACATATAATATATATAAATGTATATATAGGTATATATAATATATATATGAATGTATATATATATATAAATCGCGAAGGACTTCTTGCGTCTTTACAAACTACCACCCTGCGGCGTCCACTGAATGTAGTGAGATTTTTAATGTTTTCAATGCGTATGTAAGATGTTTTCATCTGTATCATATCAGTAGTCGACGTCAAATTTCATTTGAACATTAAATGGTGATATTCAAATTAAATATTTCTAGCTGAATTTGTGCGTCCGTTCACTCTTAAATTTTTCTTGCACACTGAATACCTGCGTATACCTGCTAAACACTGCATGCACATTCCCGCCTCCATCCGTATGTATGTTTAAATCAATTCCGTATAATGCTCTGCATATATCATAATGATTATAATAACTAAATGACATCCATCTACTATTGAATACAGATTGGTTCCGAATACAGTTTTTGAATAATTGTATCCAGCTTATCAGCCAAGAGGCTTCCACCTATATAAGGGTTTATAACGACTCCAGGCATAGATAATAAATATAATTAATAGTTAGCATACAAAAGTGACAATACCTATGTATAGCGTAGGTATTTTCACTTTGGTGGTCAACAAATTCTTTATAAGCAATATAATCATTTTTTACGAGTTTTTGTTTTATGAAGGCACTGTCTACGTCGGTTGAGTTACCCCACAGTAATATGCCATAATTTAAGATTGAGCCAACATGACTGTGGTACGCCATAAGAGCTGTTTTTTCGCAAGTTGTATTTCTAAGCTGGCGTAGAGCAAACACGAATCTATTTACTCTCTTGCATACTGTATCTACATGCAGATTCCAGTTACAGTGTTCATCTAATATGAGACCCAGGAAGCGAATATGACTGTCCCTGCTTATTGCAACACCATTCAACGCTAGCTCGAAGTTTTGTAGGTTCTGCTTATGCGTAGAGCAGATCGCAGCTGCCGGTGAGGGTCTGGCCACCCAGATGGCAAAACAGGCGAGGAGGGAGGCTGAGGCACAGCGGCGGGAGGCCGAGTCCCGACGCCAACTCCAAAAAGTTACGGCGGAGCTGGAGGCCCTCAAGAGAAGGGACCGAGTTGCTGGGAGTGGCGACTCGGTCAATGCGGAAGGCGCAGCCGGAGCGGTCGGCGCACCCTGCTCTGGCGGGGCGGCCGGTGCAGCCGGTGCGGCCAGCGCAAACAGCGCAACCGGTGAAGCCACCAATTCGACCAGCAGAGCCAGAATCGTGGGTCGCGCTCAGGGCAAGGATAAGGGGAAGGGCAACCCCGGACCCCGGCCCGGCTCTGGGTGAATCCCCGAGCCCCCGTAAGGGGGCTGGGAGGTAGCTGGAGCCGCCAAGCAGAGACGGAACGCCGCCAAAAAGGCAGCCAAAATGGCCAGAAGGGCCAAGGCTGCCGCGATGGCAACAGCGCCGAGGAAGCTCCGCGCCCCACGATTGACGGCCGTCGTCATTACGTTGACGGCGGAGGCGTCGGAGAGCCCCATCGCGGCAGCCCCAAAGGTTGCCGATGGGCGGGGCCTGCTTATTGGCGGCTTCCAGATGGTGCAGGTACGGCTCCTGCAGGCCCGACCAGCACGGTGCTTCCGGTGCCTGTCGGTGAGCCACGTGGGGGTGCAGTGCACGGTGGAGGCCAGTTTCCGAAGGTAACGGTCGGTGACCGTTGCTTCCGCTGTAGCCAACCAGATCATAAGGCCGGTAGTTGCGAAGCTCCGTTGCACTGCTTCAGGTGTGCAGCAGAGGGCAAGCCGGCCGACCATAGGGCTGGTGCCAAGGCCTGCACCGCGGGGAGGCCGAAGCCGGTTGGCAGTTCCATAATGGATCCTCAGCTCCGCGTCCTGCAGACGAATGCGAACCACTGTGTTGATGCTCAGGCACTTTTGCTCCAGAGCATGGCACAGTGAGGCATTAATGTCGCCGCTGTCGCCAAGCCGTACACTCACCGGTTTATCGGGCCTGCCTGGGAAACCGACCTGGACGAATCGGTGGCACTGGTGCACAACGCCGCTGCCAGCAGCCTCCCCCCCCTTGTTGTACCCAAATGCGACCGACAAAAGAGATGTCGTGCGGGGATCGGTCCTGGGACCGCTACTGTGGAACATCGGTTACTACTGGGTTCTTCGCGGTGAGCTCGCGGACGGTGCCGCCGTCACGTGTTATGCGGATGACACGCTGGTGACGGCGTGCGGGGCTACATACCTACCGCGAAGCGACCATGAAGGCCACGACCGCGGTTGCCCAAATCGTGGAGCGGATCCGGCGGCTGGGTCTGGAGGTGGCTCCGTATAAAACCGAGGCCATGTTCTTTCATGGGCCTCGGCGCGTGCCACCGGAAGATTCCAGCCTCATAGTGAGAGACATTTCCATCGGCATCAAGCCCCAGATGAACTATCTGGGGCTCTTGCTCGACGGCCGGTGGATCTTCGGGGAGCATCGCCGGAGACTGGCCCCCAAATTGAAGGACATAGCTGCCGCTTGCTGCTGCCCAACATAAGGGGTGTATTCACCGCTAAGAAAACCCCATATATTGTAGCACCGCAATTCCTGGGCACACGGCTTACCATTGCCCCGAGTATCGGGATCCTAGGCGTCGACATTTCAAGTGACGTCCAGTACCGCAGTCATTTAGAGGACAAGGTTAAGCTGGCATCAAAGAAACTTGGAGTTCTTAACAGGGCGAAGCAGTACTTCACTGCGGGGCAGCGACTCCTTCTTTATAAGGCACAGGTTCGACCCCACATGGAGTACTGCTGTCATCTTTTTGCCGGAGCGCCCGCACGCCAGCTTAACCCTTTCGACTCGGTACAAAGACGTGCGTTGAGGCTCGTCGACAGTCCCATACTCGCAGGCGATGTGGAACCTCTCAGCCTCAGGAGGGACTTTGCCTCACTGTGTGTTTTCTACCGCCTATATAATGGTTTGTGCTCAGATGAATTATTTGACATGATGCCCACAGCTACATTCTATCATCGCACCGCTCGCCATAGACAGGGAATTCATCCCCACACATTGCATCCGAATACGGTGCGCACCGTGCGGTATGAAAGGAACTCCCTGCCACGGTTTTCCCAAGCGACTACAATATGGGGTTCTTCAAGAGGGGCATTAGAAGGTTTCTTCAGGGTAGGCAGCGCGAGTGTAATGCCTCTGGTGTTGCATACGTCCATAGTCCATGGTAACCACTTTCCATCAGGTGGGCCGTGTGCTTGTCTGCCATCTAAGTGGTATAAAAAAAAGGGGGCCGGATGACTTTTGCAGGAGACTCTACGCAGGAGTCCTGCGGTCCATTGCCCTATATGGGTGCCCGATATGGGCGGAGACCCTGACGATCCACAATGCGCGTCTGCTGCGTGGGCCGCAGCGTGCAATGGCCAGCAGGGACATTATGGGGTACCGCACGATATCCTTGGAGGCGGCGAATCTCCTTGCCGGATCTCTACCGTGGAACTTGGATGCGAGAACCCTTTCGGTACCGAAAGGAGGCGCGGGAGCCGAGCCGGGAACCCGAGCCTGAAGAAATTCGGGTCGTGAGGTCCCATCTCCACCCTGAGTGGGAGCTACGACTTGGGTGACCAAGCGCAGGGCACGCCGTAATAGCAGCGGTTAAACTCATCATGGAGGAATAGCTAGAGATGCCACACGGCAGCCTCTCGTACCGGCTGGCGCAGGTGATTACCGGACACGGGTGTTTCGGGAGCTACCTGTGTCGGATGCGGAAGGAGCCAACGTACGAGTGCCATCACTGTTATGCGAGCGAGGACGCAGAGCTGCACACGCTGACCGAGTGCCCGGCGTGGGACACGGCGGCCCAGGTAGGTCCTAGTGGCGGCTCTGGGGGTGGGAGTCCTCACACTCGCCACATTGCTCACAGCGATGGTACGATGCGCAAACGCTTGGGGTGCGGCCGCCTCCTTCTGCGAGCAATTAATGCTCGAGAAGGAGGCGGCCGGTCGGGTCCGGACTAGACTACGGGCCCGGGAAGCCCACGAAGAGCGAAGGCGAACCGGTCGTCGTGGAACGACCTCCGTCCTCCATGAGCGCTGGCCTAGGGGTGAACGGCGGAGTCTCCTGTCACCCTAGCAGAAGCAGGCCGCGGCGGTGCCGCCAAGTGCGCCTCCCCGTACCCGGGGCTAGATGGGGACACCGAGGTCCCCACAGCCCGAAGTGTCTGCCGGGGTGCGAGAGATATGCTTTCGGCAATCTCACCTCCGGCAACCTAGGACCCAAGACGGCGTGCGTTTTAGTCGGGGGGGTCTCCGTGGTATCCGTGGAGATTTAGCGCACTATAAAAAAAAATGTATAAACAGGTAAGCTCTGAGGCACAGGCTGATGTGAACAGATAAGCTTACATCACGGCCGGCACATGTCTGTTGGTTTCCAAACTTCGGTACGCGAGCGCGCTAAAGCCTGCCGCTCCGCGCCCCGCGCCATGCGTCCCTCGTGAACCCCGAGGACCCCTCAGACACCGTACCTAGTGCCCGTTTAAGGATGTTTAAGAGACGCAAGATTGTTGTCACGAAAACATGATAAAAACTTTACAAATACGATATTCAATGGACACGATAAGATCGGTGAACTGAACTCAAAGTATACGTGGTAAATTATACGCTGAACACTAGTGTCCTCCAAATTTCAGTCGGACGATGGCGGAACTATATTATACGCTAAAAGGCATTGTAGTGATGGAATTACGTCCATGCCAATTTTTCGCCATTGCATTCTAAGGATCATAAGGGACCATTGGGCTAAAAATGAGGGTCGGTCAATCTTGCGTCCGTATTCCGGACGCACAAAGTCAGTCGGACGCAGCATCATCGGTAAATAACGCCATGTAGGACGCAACATGTCCTTCAAGATGTATATATATATATATATATATATATATATATATATATATATATATATATATATATATAAATTGCTACTGACATTGTTTTACATGTTGCAACAGATTTGAAAATGTTTATTATTTTAGGTTACTGGGGATGGATGTCTTCAATGGGCCCCGGCGAGCTAGTGGAAATAGGTGGCCGCATGAACAGTGAGCGATACCTTGAAGTGTTGAAAGACGTAATGCTGCCTTCAGTGCGGGTCGCATATCCAGAAGGACAAATTTACCTGGTTCAGGATAACGCTTCAGTGCATCGGTCTCGAATTGTGCAAGACTGGCTAAATGCACAAGAAGATATAACGGTGTTTGAGTGGCCGGCTAAAAGCCCGGATCGTAATCCTATAGAAAACTTGTGGGGTCAGATGGTTTTAAACTGGGACTCAAGTGAAATAAAGTAAAAAAAAATTGGATGAAGAGGTAAAGAGAACTTGGGAACTGATGCGAAATAGTGCCGCATGTTTTAATATGGTTTCGGGGATGAAAAGGCGTCTTCGAGAAGTGATAGACAGTGAGGGCCATCCTCTCCGTTATTAATGCAGTTTATTGATTCTTACCCACGACAAATATTTGTGTGATGAAAACGATTATTTGTTATGTGTCTGGGTGTAATTTATCTAAAAAAATATCTAAAATAAGTATTATATCAGTTGTCTAGTATCCTTATCAGTTATCACATTAAGGTGCTATTTTGGGCTAGATGACGCTGTGTATAAAGTGTCCTAACATTCATAATAATAATAGTATATTATTAACATTCCATTACTCTTGTTTACAAGTTTAGTAATCTTCTAATGTGTTAACGATGCACCATCTGACCTCACATATTTTTCTAATGTTGTGTTAAAAGGGTTACTTATCAGAAAATGTGATCAAAGAGGAAGATGTATATTGCTATCCCGTTATAGTTTAGCATGTTGGTTCTTTCTTTGTGATTCACAGGCACAGAATAACATTTAATTTTTCAACCATTCTTTTATATTCGAAGATTATTCAGAGTGTAAAAAATTTATGTTGGCAACTTTAAATAAATATTGTAGTTATGTCACAGAATAGATAAGTTATGTTTCTAGAATTATCTAATATTAAACATTTTATACTTCACTTAGGGTATTGTGTTTTGTCAATAAATTTAGGTCAGGTGAAATCTAAAAATAAGTAACCCTAATTTAACTCAGATAGAAAAACTGTATACTCAACCAGGAAATGACCTCCATGTAGTCCTAGAAATGTAATTCAAGAAATAAATTAATATTGTTTATGCAACAAGCCTATTTTTTCTTACAAACCTCATACCCACTATAAAATTTGATTCCTTAAATAATAATTAACAAAAAGTGCTTAAGAGACTAAAAAAATTACATATATGAATACAAAAAGAACTTCGTGTCCGAGGATTTGAACACCCGCTTACCGTATACTCAATGCGTCGGTCATGACCTCTAGACCAACATGCCATATACGTAATGTATCAAAAAACTTCAATGCTTTCATGTCATTATCAAGGGGGGTTCCTTTTCTCTGAAGCTTACTGTACATTATGATATAAGTGCGGTAAGTTGAAAATTACAGCCGAGGCGATATTACTAGCCCAAGCCATTGGCGAGGGCTATAAGGAAGCAGAGGCTGTAATTTTAAAAGCGCACGTCGCATGTCATACGACGTTTTATAACATATTTACGAGGAAATTAATAAAACTCTGACTTTGTTAAACGAATAAATCTTTAATTAATTGTTAAAGCAGTTATAAAAATTTGAACAATTTTTAAAAGTGATTGTTACGTTGCCAGTTAAAAGTGATTGTTACGGTGCCAGGACGGTATGTTTTTAATTTCAATTCTCGTTTTGATACTTTGAAAAAGTGACAGCTTTCTGAACGAAGCATGTAATTAAAAAAAAAACCAGGTATCAGATTAGACATATTCAAGAGTAAATTTTGCATTAGATATTTGAAATTAATTTATTGATTAAAAACTATTTTTTTTTTTCACAAGTCCGTTTATGTTTAGGTCACGCCGCAAGAAATAATACTACCCCGCCATTTACGGCAAATAAGATGTTGACAAGAGGCAATCAGTAACGTTCAACCTGAGGACTGGTCGAAGGTGGTGAATAAAACGAAAAGGGACATTATGTCTGATTGGGATCGTGACATCCGTATTGATAACATAATTGAGACAACTTACTTGAGAGTAATAATATCCGTCACAGATACGGATGATGAAAGTGACAATTCAGATGTTCCTGACTCTGACATGAGCTTAGAAGAAGATTAAAATTGAATGGAAAATTGAAGTAAATATGTAATAATTGTATAGGTACTTTTTAACAATAAAAAATTGAGCGCACAAATTGTTTTTTATTTATTTTTTAATCGATAATTCTTCGTAGTAGTACATCCCCCATCACTAAATATGTATTTGGTGTTACGTTATACGCATACCACTTTGATTATTTTTTCTTTCAATTTCATTTGATTTGTAGGCTAGAAAATTCTAGTTGGGTTTAATTTGGAAGGTTTACCTTTATTACTACAGTATTATTATTATGTATTATTATACAGTATTACTACAGTTTATTACTACCGATGTGGTATAGCTGAAATAATAGATCATAATTATAAATCGCGGCAACTTTCAAGAGTGAAACGAAACTCGCCATAACTGTCACCCGCACCATGCTACAGCGCAAATAGTGTAATACATCTCAAAACATTTCCGTATATCTCTCTTCGAAAAGGATGTTCAAAAAGTTTCTGTGATAGACAGAGACACACACAGTACAGTCTGTTTCAGTCACTCAGTCAATCAGTCTGTTGACAGTTGACTGTTCCCATTCAGAGCCTTCGAAGAGCGGACGTGTCGTAAAATCATGGAATAATTAATAGAAAGCGTGCGTAAATATCCATGCTTATGGAATGTGGATTCACGTGATTACAAAGACAATGAGTTAAAAGAAGCTGCGTGGCGAGAAGTAATAAAGGATTGTGATTTGCCACACAGTAAGTACCTACCAATTTTATTTCAAACGATTCACATTGTCTGTAAATATACAGGGTGTCCCGAAACACGACGTCAACCCGGAACCGGGTGAAAAGGCAAGTCATGCTGGTTGCCAGAAAAATATAAAAAAAAATCTAAGTTGCATGATTTTAAAATTACAGGCATTAAAAGTGCAAAATTACCCACCCTGTGGCAGTCTTTTTACTCCTAACCCTGAATATTGCGTCTCTAAACTGTAATACAAATTTGGAAATCCGCTGCTCTATTTTTCATAACAATAGGACTTATTTCTTAGAAAACAATTAAAGTAACGACATTACCTTTAATTAGATTTTATTGAAAAAAAAAAATGCACCACGCGAGCTTGGCAAGTTATGTCAAAAGTTGGCGCATTTAGTAAGGATTCCAAAATAATATAATACTTGGTAAGTTGTTGCTGCTA
The DNA here is from genome assembly GCA_914829495.1 of Eilema sororculum. Lineage (NCBI taxonomy): Eukaryota > Metazoa > Arthropoda > Insecta > Lepidoptera > Erebidae > Eilema > Eilema sororculum. The sequence continues at coordinate 17,455,968 of OU618532.1, read as the reverse complement.
TCGTGGACAATTTTTTTCTTTTTGTAAATTTGAAGGGCCGATTCCAATACTGAATAAATTTAACTCACTGGCAGGTGCTTGTCTATCATAAAAACTATGAATAAATAGTTTATACTTAGTGTGTGCATTGGAATAGACACTATTTTTTTTGAAGAGCCGATGTCATTGCTAAATAAATTTAACGCGTAAGTAACTGAGACGGAAAGAGTCACCATATCAAGTGCGAGCAAGACGGGTTTTGTAGACGCTAAAGAGACTGAAACGGAGAGTTATTTAACCAAGTCTAAGCGAGACAGAGAGTGACGCCAGGTAGCCGCTATTGTACTCACAATGACATGCCAAACACAAATCAGTACGTTACGCTCCTTCCTTCGTTTACTGAGCTTATTTTCGTATTCGTTTGTGTTGATTTCGTACTGACTACTTTTAGCTTCGTTTATGGACTTGTGATTGCTTGTGATTTGGATTCGGACTGTTTTTTTTCCCTAAACGACGACTTTTGCTTTCTCCTGGACGTCACGTGACTAGTACCCAGATGTCTGTGTATACCACTAGTGAATACGCTAATATGCACCTCATTTATGGCGAATGCAGGTGCAATGCTAGTGCTGCTGCCAGACTTTACCGTGAAAAGTACCCAAACGCTGCTCGTTACCCCGATCATCGCGTGTTTACGAACGTACATCGTTTACTCTTCTCAGGGGGCTGCCTACCAAATCATGAGCATGTTGGAGGAAGACCCGCTAACCCGATGGAAGACGAAGTGTTTGCAGCTGTCGAAGAAGACCCAAGCACTTCAGTAAGGGCTATTGAGATAACCACCAGCGTGCCAAAAAGTATAGCCCATCGAATTTTAAAAAGGCACGAATTACACCCATACCACGTACAGCGAGTACAGACGTTACTACCCAGGGTCTACCAACCTCGAATAAATTTTTGCCGTACGATGTTGGAGAGGTACAGGGATGACCCCCTTTTCTTCTAGGCACCTCGCGCACTAGACGGCCACGACCACGACCAGTGGCCGCAACGATCAGATTTACGAAAGGAACCATATAAACGTCGCGCACTTAGCCGCAACGGCTAACTGGCCGGCCGCACACCGGGCCGGCACGACTGGTCGTTGCGACCAACTTACGTATAATTTGCTATTAGCGCTAGCGCACTAGATCTGCGACCGTCAATGCGGCCCGGCTGCGGCCAGCCATTCTCAGTGTCATGCGGACAGTTCGTGAGTGAACACGCTTCGTATCCTTCCACAACCAAATACGACGACGTTTTTTCTGCGATGAGTTTTGATACAGAGTTATTTATTAATGAAATAAAGAAACGACCGGCAATATGGAATTTAACGAGTGAAGAATACAGCAATCGTATAATAAGACAAAGATGCTGGGAGGAAATGGTTTAATTATTTGGCGGTGAAAATAAAACGCTAGAGGACAAAAAAAAATGGGTACGTTAATATTTATTCCTTTTATTGTTCTTTTTATATAATGAAGCTAGTAGAAAAACATTGGTAGTATATTGTGTGTAACACTAAAGGCTTTTTTACAACCTTCAAATAAATTCGTCCTGCCATGGTAGTTTGCCTTCATCCATAAAGTAATTTGCTAAATGGTTCCTAAAACCTGTGTAACCATTTTGAATACTACGAAATTGTTGCGTTCTTGTATTACTCGTGCTTGAAAAATTATATAACGTATCCTCGAATTGAAATCTATCCTTTTCCAAAACGTAATTATGTAACACTAGCTTTTTCCCGCGGCTCCACCCGCGTGGATGTCGGTTATCGCGACCAAACAAAGTCTATGTCCTTTCTCGAGGTCTAACCTATCCCTATACCAAATTTCATCAAAATCAGTTCAGTGGTTTAGGCGTGAAAGCGTAACATACAGACAGACAGACAGAGTTACTTTCGCATTTATAATATTAGTATGGATACAACAACACTTTACTATATTCACCGCAAATTCGGTGTGTACATTAATAGGTTTGTGAAAAATCCTCCATTTGCTGGCCAATATTCCAAAACCATATTCCACAAAACGTCTTGCACGAGATAGGCGGTAATTAAAAAAAATCTTTTTTGTTTCTAAGTACCTTCCTGAATAAGGTCTCATTATTCTTGATGATAATGAAAATGCTTCGTCAGCGATAAATGTATACGGTACTTGTGTATTATCTCTTGTTGAAATAGGTTTATCGTTAGGAATATTCAAGCCATTCGAAGATAGTTTTTTATAAAAGGTGGTCTGTTCAAATACAGTAGAATCTGAGCATTTTCTGTATGCACCTATGTCAACAGCTATAAATTTATATTCTGCGTCACAAATTGCCATTAATACAATGGAAAAATATTTTATTATAATTATAATACAATGAACCGCTTTTAGATGGTCTTGTTATTCGGACATGTTTGCCATCAATAGCACCCAAACAGTTAGGGAAATTACTTCGAGACTCAAACTTGTCTGCTATTTGTTGCCATCGTTCGACATTAGGTTCTGCCATAAACTCGTCCTTCAAATTATTCCAAATTGCTGTGCAAACTATGTACACGATTTCCCTTGCTGTTGTATGCCCAAGATGATAAATTTCTTCTATATCCGTAAACGAATAGCCTTTTCCAAGATATCTGGAAAAATAATGTACAGTGTTAAACATTTTTTTTAACGTAGTCAAGATTGTCTTTAATTTATCGTTGACGGTTTTTGCAGGTGAAGATATTCAAAAAAAAATGTCGCAATATTAAAGATTGCTTCAATAGAGAAAAGAGGCGTCAGTCAACAAGGAGTGGTTCTGCCGCAACAAGAAAGACTGAATATAGATATTTTAAACAGTTGTCTTTTCTCGCGGTTTGTTCAATTCCTACTGAAACACATTCCAACATAGAAGCTACACATAACAACACTACAGAAGAAGATCAGACAGATTACAGGCGAGAATTGTACAATCGCAAGAAAAAGAAACGTCTGAACGTTTCTTTTTCTTGCGATTGTACAATTCTCAGGGTGAAGAACTGCTTGTAAAAATATTGAGAGAAGAAGCAGAAAAAAGGCGTAAACACGAAAAAGAAGTAGGTACTAGCCGACGAGGACAAACTATTTTTCTTGTCACTCAGAAAGGAGTTTAAAAAAGTACCTGATCATTTAAAATTATCAACTAAACAGAAAATACTCGACATAATATATGAGGCCAGTATTGAGAATCAGCGAGAGAGTTACTTTACTCATGATTTTGAAAGACACGATATGGATCAATATAGCATCTCAACTGAAGCCTCTACTTCACGTCACGAAGACAGTGGATCCGGAGTGAGAAATATTACAAATTACAGTAGTAGTGATACTTTAAGTCCTCGTCCTTCTAGTGCTTTTTCGGATGTCATAAATAGCAGTCCAGAATCGTTCTTAGATTTATTTAATGATGATCAGTAAATATATATCTAATAGAAAGGAAATCTTATTTTACTGCACACTTACCTTCTAGTGCTTTTTCGGATGTCATAAATAGCAGTCCAGAATCGTTCTTAGATTTATTTAATGATGATCAGTAAATGTATATCTAATAGAAAAGAAATCTTATTTTACTGCACACTTACCTTAAAGTTATATATATAGTTTTTCCTCGTTCCCGATGCACATTCTCATTTTTGTATTGACACCAGTTATACTACCTTGTATCCGTAAAAGTAATTCATCAAAACTACCCACAGACATTTTTATGTATTTAAAAAACTTGTCATCGTACGGCCTTAATTTGCATATTAAGGGGCCAGATCGTGAAAATCACCGAAAAGAGTGTTACAATTTTTCATATTTAACCTATTTAGATATGATTGATATCAATGATACTTTGTATATATTACAATCAAAGACCAAAAATTATGGTATGCTTATATTAAACCATTAAAACCTAATAGTTGTTAAATAATAAACGTCAACAAACGCACAAAATTGAGAAAAAATGCAAAAACATGCCTTCGTATTTTTTAGATTTAACCCAATAAATCAACACAAATTGATAAAAAGAAACACTTTTTGATCACTGAAGAAACCAATAAAATATAGCGTGTACGTTTTTTGTACCTTTACAAACAAGGACTTCCTCTTTTAAAGCCCTAAAATCTAGATATATTTTACGTAAATTCTCCATACAGGCTAAGTGAAATAGGCTCCAGTTTTTGAATAAATTCATATTGAAAATGAGTGATTTTAGCAATGAACCGGTATACATTTGAAAGTCAAAGACTTTTTGATAGGGAAGACAAAACTTATTTGATGATACATTTAGTAATCAATCTAAAAAATCACTTCAAAGTTACTGAAAAACGCGTAAAATAGTGTCTTTTTTCTGCCATATTGTTTCTCATCGCCCGTCAGTCGCCCACGGGCCTTCAAAGCAGGACCACGTCTCTTCGGCGCGTGATGACAGTTCATGCATACACAAATAGGCCTACCAAGAAATATATGAAATGAAAAAAGGCGCCACCGTCTTCATTAATCATTTGGACGGCAATAAAATAGTATGCATTTTACAGTGACAACCATAGTTCCGATTTTAGCCATTTCACACTTTCGTTGGTACATTTATAGCATAATGTTTCAGATTTTGACATACTTGCTTTAAGGTTTGAACTGTAAAGTTGGGGATATACCTAGTTAAAATATTTTTTTGTAGAAACAATATTTTTAGGTTCTGTTGTAATGAAATTATAATTAGATACTAACTTCATGGTCTATTTTATATGATTGTATAGGTAAGTATATATGTATATTGTGAAGTAGCTGTTTCCGAACATATTAGTAATAAAAAAAGTTTCGTTGGCTTATGTTACTCGTATATTAAAGATACTGATTCATATGTAGCAGCATCACTAGAGTCGCAGGAGTCGCGGGTATCAGTTAGTGCGACCACCAGTAGACCTGGTGCACTGGATTAGAAGCCTTATGTATCGCAATGTCGCAGATACGCAAGAGAGCCGCCTTCATTGGTACGATCACGTCAATCTGCGTCTGATCGATAAGGAGCGAACGTCCGAGTGCCATCACTGCGACGCGAGCGACGTCACGGGACTTCACACGCTCACCGAGTGGCCGGCAAGGCTGGAGCTCGGGGCGGCACTGGGAGTGAGAGTTCTCATCCTTGCCACCTTGCTCACGGCGATGCAATGGACCGCTGTGCGGACGCGTGGGTGGCCAGCGTCTCCTTCTGCGTCCTCCTTTTTTTTTCTTTCTATTGGTCGTGAAGGAGACGGCGGAACGGGAGTGGCGGCGTGAGAGAGAGAGACTTACAGATCACACCACCCGCGTGCGCAGGCAACTCGGGTGTCGGAGGGCACAGACTGACCTCCGTCCCTCATGAGCCGCCTGTCACCCCAGCAGAAGCAGGCCACGGCGGCGGCGTGCTAAGAAGCGCGCCTCCCCACTCTGGGGCGAGTCCTGGTTGTCCCTCCTCCCCGAAGAGGGCCAGACCGCAAGGGATGGCCCTGATGGTCAGCCGGGGTGCGAGGGATATGCCTAAGACAACCTCACCTCCGGCCTAGCACCACAACCCTCAGTCGGCGTGCGGTTTTAGTCGGTTCAAGTCCGACATAAGCTCCCCACCCGGCTCCAACCGGGGAGGAAATGTAGGAAGAAGAGCTGCAAGACGGACCCTGAAACTGTGCAATTGGGTTGCTAGGAGCCTGCAGGAGCGCCGTATTCGTGTCCTCTGTGATGGATATTACCCACTCTCTTTCTTTAGCTTTCCTTGCTATGCAGATGATAGCACCTTACACGAGAGTTATCACGGAAATCCTGCGGCTACACAGTCTGATATCGATGAGAAAGGGTAGCTTCTTGTCACTGAGATTGACCGAATCCTGGACCACATTTTGCAATGGCGCTCTGAGAACTTGGTGGAGTTCAATGCTAAGAAGACGCAGGCACAGCAAAGGTATTTTATTTTCTTCCACCATTCCACTCTTCAGAGTACGCCACTACCACTAAACGACAATCGGATCGGCATCTAGTAAGGTCGTCAAGCTGAGTGCCACCATTGTTAACTAAGAACGTATTTGTAATGGTGGCCCTTTCTTGACACTTTGCCTCTATCTAACCGTCAGGCGACGAGAAGTCAAATTGTCGTGCTCGGCTCCTATTCTATACATAAAATCTAAACTAATGTGATCTTCGGTATCTCGTAGTTTAATATTTCGTACAGGTTTGAACTTCGGAATTTTGTAATTCGGGATTTTAAATATCGTTTTTTTTGTACGTAACCGGTAGGTATGGTCTACGACTACGCGGTGTCTACGCGGTGGGCATTTTAATTTTATGAGTATTTTCAGTATCCTCAGATATCAAAAATTAGGTGTAGGTATGTCCCCAGCCTTATTTTGTTCGAAATCTCATAATCTCTGCGAAAAGTTTAACATGCTATGTATGACACTGAAACAAAAGACATGCCAATGACGTCACGTAACATAATATGACAGGAATGAATGTATAAGAAGAAAAGAGATACGAAATGTAATTGACAGACGTAATACGTCACAATAAATCATATTACTCAAAAATGCACTCTAACCACAAGGCTTAAAATAGTTTTTTCATCATTGGTAAGACAATTTTCACCATTATTTTAACTGGTAAAGTGCGTCTTGCAGCCCACTGTGCATCTCGGTGATGTGTGCGTGCACGGCTGCGTCTGTATTTTGACAGATTTTGAGTCGTGCGCTCCGCGGACCCGGTCCTTAAGGTATTTATGTTGCGAATTTCCAAGACAGGATGTATCCAATAACGTCTTTTGTCGTTACGTTTTTTCCACATCAAGTATAGGCACACAATATCGATGTCCATCCTGTTCGAGCTCAGAACAACAACTGCAGCAGCTCTACAAATGGCCGCTTTAAGACCAGTCGTGGTCGTGGCCGCAAACTTGATCGCAGCCCAACCGTACCTTCTGCGACCAAGGTTGAGGCCACGACTTCGACCAGTCGTGGTCGTGGTCGTCTAGTGCGCGAGGTTGTAACGTCGCGTTTGTGAATCTCGTTACATCGGTGGTCTTTAACGGTTTTTAGACTAAATTTCGCTAATTTCCGAAAGTTGGAGGCGATTGTCAATTTTGTCGTTTGACAGCTCGTCACCTTTCTTCTAGACGATCGAGCAAGATGATCGATATTATCTTATAATTTTATTAAATCTTAATCCATTGTCATGGATTGAAGTTATTCTTGTCCGAATGACATTATTATATGTCCCCGCTATGACTTTAACATTTCTTTTACATACCTAAATTGTTTATAAAACATAAGAAATAAACGTTTAAGCAAGGTATTTTACATAATATAATTTTGTACCCCTAACTTTCGAAAATTGACCACTGTGCGACGAGGATAAAGGTCAGTGTGCCGTCTCCCACGTACACAAGTGGTTTAGGTAGGATAACAAAATAACACAAATATTATATTCAATGCGCCTGCGACACGTCCGCTCGCCACGACTGCTCAGAGGGTAGTGCGGGACGCACGGACGGCTCGCACTCGCTATATTTATTATTATGTAATCGTGTACATCACATCTCTCCTTTTCAATAAATTTTGAAATGACCTAGACGATTATTTACTAATCACAAACTCACACTTTGAGTTAAGATTTATACCTAGTTACAAATCATGAGTATCCTAAACTTTAATAGCGCAATTAGTAACAATACTACATATATGAATGCATTTAAATATAATCAACATAATAACAAAATCTGATAGGTTAAAGTTCTTACTAAACAAACAGAAGTAATGGATTAGACGCTTATGTAGTTCTATTCTTCTACATCTGTTTCCATTCCTGAACTGTGTTTAGATTCATCATTTTCATCTTCCTCCTGATTATGTATCTTCCATTGACCTTGTACCCTTTTCAGATGTATTATATTTCTTCTCAGTTCTTGTCCAGTCTCATCATTTCTGATATGTATATCTCCTCCGTTTGCACTAATCACGGTATGAGGTGTAGGGTTGAAATTTGGCGTCAATTTGTTTTATTTAATAAAAATTTTTACATAAACCTTTTCTCCAATACTTATGTCGTTGTTTCGTGCTTTTCTTTTCCTGTCCTCTCAAATCTTCCCCTTTTCTTTCATCATTTTGTCTCTATCATAAACTTCTAAATTTACTTGCCTATTTTCGACATCTACAACAGAAGGGATTTTATCTCTAAACTGACGGTTGAAAAACAGCTCCGATGGTGTCTTTCCGGTTGTACTATGCGGTGTACTATTGTACATCATAAGATAGCTTAAGAGATCATCCTTCCAATCAGATATCTGGCATTGGCTTATTTTAAGACGCTTAATTATGTCTCGATTTTGTCTTTCCACTTCGCCATTCTGTTGTGGCCAATACGGTATAGAATGATAAAGCTTAATGCCAAATTCTGAGCAGAAGGACTTAAACTCCTCGCTAGTGAACTGCCGTCCATTATCAGATGTCATGCTAACGGGTACACTTACTCTTGAAAAGATTTCTTTTAATACACCAATTGTTTCTTGTGACGTTATTGACTTCATGACTTTGATCTCTTTGTATCGACTAAAGTAATCAATTATAACAAACAGATGGTGCCCACTCGGAAGTGGACCTAAAAAGTCGATGGCTACATCGACCCATGGTTGGGATGGCAATTCACGTCTTTTCATCGGCTCAGGAGGGCTTGGTCCTGACACTAAAGTGCAACTCTGGCAGCTTTTTACCACACTTTCGGCATCTTTATCGAGCTTTGGCCACCACACTTTAGTTCGAAGTCTGCCTTTCATGGCGACAATGCCAGGGTGACCCTCATGAGCAGATATTAACACTTGCTTACGAAGGTTTCTAGGAATTACGATTTTATTTCCGCGCAACAATATTTCTTCGTGAACCCAGAGTTCATTCTCGAAGAGTTTATAGTTATTTACTTTTGGATCCCAGCGTTTATCCGACAGACCAACTTTAACTAATTGGATTTCGACATCTTTTATGGACTCACTGATGATGTCTTCCATGGAAACTGCTAAGGGTCTCGCGAATTGAACTATTTGGTTTACATGATAACCATCATCGTAAGGTTGTGAATTCTGATTGGGACATAACCTAGAAAGTGAGTCAGCTATGTTGTTTTTCCCGGAACAGTATACTACTTTATAATTGTAAGATTGCAACCGTAATACCCAGCGTTCTATTCTCGCACAGGGTTTAGATCGTGGCCCAAATATTACCTCGAGAGGCTTGTGGTCGGTGACCAATTCAAACTCTTTTAAACCATAGAGGTACATGTTAAAATGTTCTATGGCCCAAACCAATGCTAAAGCCTCCTTTTCGTTCTGGCAATATCGCTTTTCGACATCACTGAGACTCTTGTGACCATAAGCGATAACTCGTGGCCCATGCATGTCATATTGAATGAGGACTGCTCCCAACCCTACAGGGCTGGCATCTGCGATCACTTGCGTTTTATCATGAGGGTCGTAAAATCCTAGGGTGCGCAGGTTACTTAAACTTCTTTTTAATTCAGCAAACGCATTTGCTTGTCTATCTTTCCAGAGTTCAGTAATATCAGCGTGTTTGGAAAGCTTGTGTCTCAAAATTTCGCGAATTGGTTCAGTAACAGTGGCTAAGTCCGGGATCCATTTTCCGATGTAATTAACAAGTCCCAGGAAGCTCTGAACTTCCTCCACTGACTTTGGTTCTCTGAAAGATGCTATAGTTTTCACATATTTGTTCAGAGGTTTAATACCTTCTGAAGATAGTTCATGGCCAAGAAATTCAATTTTAGACTTAGTGAACATGCATTTACTTTTATTCAATAGTACACCATTTTGTTTTAATGTGTGCATTACCTTTTGCAATCTAGCGTTATGCTGTTCCTCGCTGCTTCCAAACACGATGATATCGTCAATAAAGTTTATGACACCTTCGCAAGGGAGAAGCATCCTTTCTAAAATTTTTTGGAAATGTTCTGGTGCACACGATATCCCAAACATTAATCGCTTATAGCGAAACAACCCTTTACAGGTAATAAAGGTTGTTATGTCCCGACATCCTTCCTTTATTTCCACTTGATGGAATGCGTCTTTTATATCCAGCTTAGAAAATACACAAGCTTTGTGCAATTTTGGAAGGAGTTGTGTCATTGTAGGTAAAGGATGATTCTCCCGTAGAATTGCCTTGTTGGCACATCTCATGTCAACGCAAAGCCTTACATCGCCATCAGCTTTTAAAATTGGTACAAGTGGAGAAACCCAGCTAGAAGATTTATCGACAGGCTCAATGATATCTTGTTTTACTAATTTATCGATTTTATCATTGATTTTATTTTCAAGTGGGATGGGTACCCACCTGTATGGCTGACAAATTGGGGTTACCGATTTGTCTATCGCGATATCAAGCTGAACGTCTTTAAATTTTGGAAATATGTCGGTCTCTGTGTCTAAAGAATTTATACTCACCCCTAATTTTAATACGTTAAGTCTCATGGCAGTTTCTTTACCCAACAAATTTCGAGTACCATTTTTGATGACGTAAAATTTGGCAGATTGTTTTTCGGGTCCTATTGCGATTGTAGATTCAAATGAACCTACCACCTCTAACGGGTCTTTGGAACCATATGCCATAAAAACTTGATCGGAACCTTTCTGCTGGTTTACTGCACCAACCCCGTTTGATTTTAAATATTCCCAAGTTTTATCGTCGATTATATTAGTCTTACTACCCGAGTCTATGAGCATTTTTACTTTGACACCCCCGACTTGACACGTTATTTCCGCATCGTCGTCTATATGAAACACATAGTTGATATTTGGTGGAATTGATTTTGTTTGTTCCTTAGTGTGTGAGGTAGTTGTAGTGTTTTCGTTCAATACTCTAGGTGAAGGATCACTTAGTTTAGATTTTTTAGCATTATGTGATTTATGAGCATCCGGCATTGCCTTTCGTTTTATTTGTCTAGTGCGACATTGATTTCTGAAGTGGCCCTTATACCCACACTTCGTACAGATTTTATCCTTTGCCATACATTGATAACTATTGCCGTCATGATATGGACCTCCACATCTAGTACACCGAATACTCATATTTTTTGGTCTTGTTCCAATTTTATTAACATCGAGGCTGGGATTTCCTTGAAATCCTTGGAACTGTCTTTCGACAGTCTCAATCGAGTTTGCTTCCAAAACAATTTGGTCTATAGTAACCGAGTCTCCTAACTTTAGGATTTTTTTCCTAAGATCAGATGAGCTACATTTCTCCACTATTTGGTCTATGAGATCGTCGTCTTTGCTCGCAAAATTGCACTTTTTGCTTTGGTTACGTAACCTGACCAGGAACTTTTCGAATTTTTCGCCTGGTTCCTGTTTTAACAGTCTAAAAATGTGTCTCTCATACAGAAAACTCTGTTTGGGCGAAAAGTACGCGTCAAGTTTTTCGATAGCAATTTTGAAAACGTCGTTAGATTCTGTCTCTTCTACATGCGCGCCGGGAAGATTGTAATAAATTTCCTGAAACGCGAGGCCGGCAGTATGCAGAAGAACGGCTCGTTTTTTTAAAGGTTTATCTATGCCAGCAGCTAGAAGGTAAATGTCTAGGGCGCGTTTCCACTTCTCCCAACGATGGCCTAGTGAACTTGAATCGCCTTCACAGTCGAAATTATCCATAGCCGTTAGCTGAGACGACATTATGGGACGATCTGTAAGTACATAAAATGCGGTAGGTAGATTTTTTATTTATTTATCTGTACTGGTATAACTGTTAAACATTTTATTTATTTATTTAAAATGTGGATTTACTATTTATATATCCGGCTGTAGGTAAAGTTATTATTTTAAGGTGCATCAATAAATAAAACCCAATAGAACTTGTATGTTTGGATATTTAAGTGTGAATCGCATTTTACAGACTCACTTTTGCTTGTTTTGGAAGCAATCTCAGTAGAAATTTGGAACGACCTATTAATAGCATAAACTGACATTTAGAACATATAAAAATCGAATGGCAGTTTACGTAAACTTGACGAGTTTTCACTCGTTTGTTGTACGGTGTACTTACTCGGTCGGATTGCTATCCCGACTAGGCTAATACATACAGGCACATCTTGTTGGATGTATAATCGGTACATGCCAATAGCTTGTACAATTTGACAGTAAAATAGGTACTACGTACCTGTGTAGGTACGTCCTTAATTACTGCATAGTTTACCTACTTCCTAGTGTAGGTGTGTACTATTTACTTGTCGCGTAAAATCAGGTTAAGATAAATTTATGAGGACAAATTAAAATAGGACGTCACTTTAAGTAAAATGTTGTTTGATAACAAATTGGAAAATTTCACAACGAAAGGTTATTATTATTTAAAGGTATTTTTCTTATTAAGGTCAGTAATCAGCAAGCTAATTGATGGCTGCACCGACTATACCCCAATGGAACAAATTATATTGGTATGTATAGCATAAATTGCACGACTATGTTCACAGGCAAACCTTTTGCTATCAATACGGATATATTTACCAAGTAAATGCTATATTATTACAGTCAATAGCATAAATTAGATCATACTATTCATCATATCATAATAGAAACGTAATTGGTACGATTAGTAAATACATTTAGGTAAGTGGGTACTTTATAATTGTAAAATATTAGCCTTTTCCTTTTCTTTTAAAAATATTACGTAATTATTTTAAGCTATTATTTATTTGTTCTTTATTATATATATATATATTATATAATATTATGGTTCACATATTGTAGTCGTGTAAACTGTCATTGTTTACTCACGTTCTTTTTCCTCGTCGCCAGTTTGTGCCGTCTCCCACGTACACAAGTGGTTTAGGTAGGATAACAAAATAACACAAATATTATATTCAATGCGCCTGCGACACGTCCGCTCGCCACGACTGCTCAGAGGGTAGTGCGGGACGCACGGACGGCTCGCACTCGCTATATTTATTATTATGTAATCGTGTACATCACAGTCAGAATTATATTTTGGGGGGGGGGGGGGGGACGTACATAGTGATATTTTGTGGGTGCCTACACAAGCGCTAATGTGATTCATGCTAGTATTTGAAATAGGTAACTATACATATTGAAATGCCATTTCAAAATAGACATTAAGACCCAAAACACCGTAAGTATGGTAAATCTATCTACCTTAAATAAAATTTGTTTGTTTACATGCGAGTATACCTCATAGTTTACCCCAGTCATTGAATATCACATTCCATACTTCCTAGGCGTAGGTACCTGACTCATTAGTGAAATAATTTAACGTAAACAAAGAGGCGATAGAATCAAATAAGTTAGCGACTATTATTTATACCAAACCTTTGTTTTGTAACCGAATGAACCTGCACTTATTTAACAAACTGTTCGTGACATATTTAAGCTATTTAACTTTAATAAGTATGTACATATTAGTGTTTTAAATTGGGTCTATAATTCATATCACTACTTTAGTAATTATTACGTAACAGTAGGTACCTACATGATCCTGCAGGACAGTATTGTGCGAACATAGCTACTTCAACGATAAAATACGCCATGCTTGCCTTTCCCCTACCTACCAAACTAAGGTTATATACATCACTTTAAATTATTACATTTTATTTATTTAGTTTGAATTATGGAAAGATATTGAATTCCATTAAATTGGAATTGCTCATCGGAATTCCACTAAATTGGAATTGATTAGACATCGGAATTCCATTCCATAGGAATTGATTACACATCGGAATTCCATTCAATTGGAATTGATCATCGGAATTCCATACAATTGGAATTGATCACCGGAATTCCATTAAATTGGAATTGATTACACATCGGAATTCCATTAAATTGGAATTGATTAGACATCGGAATTTCATTGAATTGGATGTCTTTTCAGGCCGCCCCAAAGACCGATCCATCATGTCAAGTCAGCTACCGCCTCCGGAGAAATTAATTCTCGAAGGTGATAGTTCTTCTGTGGGACTGAAATGGGAGAAATGGAAGAGGTCACTCCTTATTACCTTGAAGCATCTGATATTACTAGTGACGTAAAGAAGAGAGTAACGTTATTAGTATTAGGTGGATCTTCACTCCAAGATATAATTTTATAACCAGCCAGATGCTAATGTTGATCAGAAAGAGGGCGTTAATATTTTGACGTAGCTATTAAAAAGCTAGACGAATACTTTCTTCCTAAACAAAATAAGACCTATGAAAGACACTTATTTCGACAAATTACGCAAAGCGAAGGTGAAAATTTCGAAAAGTTTTTGCTTAAACATCGAGACCAAGTAGGCAGATGTAAGTTCGACAAGCCGGACGATCATATTATTGACCAGATAACCGGAAATTGTCTATCGTCAGAATTAAGAAAGAGGATTCTTACTATGGATGGCGAAATAACATTCATACTTAAACCCTGACCGCCTGACAACGTAGCAAGAGCACTTCCTCCTGGTCCTCCGCTATTTGATACCAATCCCGTGGTGTCCATAGATAGGCTCCTGATTACTACCGCCCGCAGGGACCGATGACGAAGACGGCATCGAAGGGACATTATTTTGTATATCTGCCATAGCAGAAGCGAGCTCACCACTACTAATATGCTCGTTGAATAAATCGTCCAAATCGAAATCTTCTGTATCAAAATCAATGATCCTGGAAGGACAGGCTGCGGGTTCAGTGTCACGTCTGGAATCGGCGGTATCGGATCGATTTTGTCGTTGCCAATCTACATCAAACTGTCTTTTAACAGCTTTTCCAGCATTACTTAAACGCCATGCGTTATAATTGCCGAATTAAGATTTTTCTGCTGCTGTTAATATTTGCCAAGCACTACTATACGCTTTTTGTAACGAACCGTATCGTAACTGCCCTTTATGAGGAGCGCGTCATGATTGCCGAACCTTGGTTGTGCCTATTTATATAGTTCTGTGATGTGACGTCACTATGACATCATGGAAAAATTATCGAAGTCGAAGTTTCGCCGTAAAGGTATATATGAGGAGCTGGCGAACAAAACGGGATAAATACACTTTTGGGCAAAATACTTTTTTTTTTAATCCGGTATATTTGGGCCTGCTGAATACGAATCTGAACTCATTTTCAATCAAAATAGCCTAATTCCCTATTTAAATTGTATCCAAAGTTAGTGGTTTCAAACAAAACGGAATAATTACAATAAATTGACAACTTTGATTATGTAAACACGTTTTCATTCAAAACGAGATAATTTCAATACAATTTTTTAAGATGACGATCAAAACGGAATAAAAGACACTTTTTGTTGCGTCATTTTTTAATAAGGCAATACTAATTTTATTTTAAAAAGTTGTAGTAAATATACTCCACAAGCCTCAAAACCAAACCTCCACAAACCTAAAGGATGTAACTATCACTTTTCCCGTTCGAGGGCATAGTGACTTGCCGGCTGATCGCGTTTTCAGTAGAGTAGAGAAAGAAATGCGCAAACACTCGTTGTTGTGTACAAAAGAAAAATACTTCGAGATTTACAGAAAATTTGGAAACATGAAATTATTGGGAGAAGACTGGGTTCTGTATGACATTTAGGGATTGGCTGAGGTATACAATAATTTGTCAGGTATAAGAGAGTTGAAGCGTTTGAAACCTTATAAACAGGCAGTATACGAGGGGTTACAAGAGAGAAAAACCACAAAGAAAGGTAAACAAGTGGTCACATCAAAAATAGTGACAAAGATCATCCCGTGTGGCTTAAGAACCTCAAAATATTACAAAGATGATCTTGAAAACGGAACTGTGATTAATTTATTAAAGAGTAGGAAAGAACATAGAACCATTTTACAAAGAATGGAAATGAAAAATGATCTGAAGAGACCGAAAGTTAAAGATGTAAAAGTATTGTTAGAAAAGCATTTCGGAAACAACTGGGACCAGTATGAAGAACTAAGTTGGTATAAAGAAATTTTAGGCAGTCAGCACGAGAGCAATAATGGTGATGAAAATGAAAGGGAAGATGAAGAGAGAGAATATCAGGAAGATGAACTCGACGAAGGTTGCGACTGCGAGGAAATAGACATAGAGCTTAATATATAAGGGATTTATTTTTTTGCAGAATTTGTATTTTTTTAATTGAAAAGTACTAAACTTATACCTATTGTTAAAAAACAATAAGAGTTAACGTATTAAACTGTTTTATTTGTTGAAATTAACCTTACCTAACTAATTGTTTGCAATCAAAAGGGCTTAATTGCATATTATTGGCAATCAAAACGTAATAACTGCACCTGTTGCAAACAAAACGGCAAAATTGAATTTTTCAAATTTAAATATTTCTCATTGTATTATATTAGGTCCTTACATATGAAATTGGCGTATTGTATGGGAGGAACAAAAAGTCGAATATTTTTAAATATAATATATTCAATTAATCAAAGTATGAACCATTGTTTTCTATGAACTTTTGCCATCTCATAGGTAGTTAATTGATCCCTTTACTAAAAAAACCAGTCGGACAGGAATCAATAACATCTGGGAAGGCGATTTGGACTGCCACATCAGAGTTGAATTTTTTCCCTTGCAAGAAGTTGTCCAAATTTCGAAAAAAATGGTAATCTGTTGGAGCAAGGTCCGGGGAGTACGGAGGATGTCTTAGACATTCCAATTGAAGCTCTTCTAATTTGGTAGCCGTCTGTTGTGCTGAGTGTGGTCTAGCGTTGTCGTGAAGCAGCAGTGGCGTGGAGCGATTGACCAGCCTAGGTTGTTTAGCCGCTAGCTTTTCCATCATTGTTTGCAATTGCTGACAATAGACATCAGCCGTAATAGTCTGGCCAGATTTGAGAAAACTGTAATGAATAATACCGGCACTAGTCCACCAAACACTCACAAGTAACTTTTTTGGGGTTAATTTTCGCTTGGGGCAGGATTTGGCTGGCCAGGATCCAGGAACAGATTTTAATCTTCCCAATTTGCTTCAAGTGAATTAAAACAGTTTTATCACTAACACCGCAGCCTGCAGCTAACTCGGACGTGGTTTGCGATGGATCCGCTTCCACAATAGCCTTCAATACTTCATTATCAACTTGGGTCTCAGGCCGTCCACGGGGCTTGTTCTGCAGGTCGAAATTTCCAGAACGAAAACGTTGGAACCAAAAACGAACTGTGTTTTCTTTTGCAACATGACCGCCATAAACATCATTCACCCTTCGAGTCGTTTCCGCAGCACTAGTACCACGGCGGAACTCGTATTCGTAAATAATGCGATATTTTAAGTTTTCCATTTTGTAAAATGAGTGACGCAAACAGAAAAACAGAAGAAAAAAAAACAAATGAATGACGGTCATCGAAGCACAAATAAATGAGTAAATAGCTGTACTTTGAACTTGGAATTCCTTACCAAAAAGGAGAAAATCGTGATTAAAGTGGCCAGTACGAAAAACGCCAATTTCATATGTAAGGACCTAATACCTAGATAGCGAGTAGGTTTTAACATAATGTCTAATCAGTTCAAAAACTGCATATGAATAAATAAAACAAAAACCCAAAATCCCACTGTAAGTACGTGATTCAGTTTTTTACTTCTCCTGTAAATTTTTTTAAATTCGTGCGAGACTGTGCTCGATGCTTCGCCGTTTGCTCCTGTGTCAATGTATATAATGTAATGCTCCTGTGTCAATTAACAGTAGAGGTTCATATAAAGTACCAGAAATGGCCAAGTATCTTTTTGGGGCTGATCAATTGTATCTGCAGTTTTTATTTTGGAATCATTCCGTGAAATAGTTTGAAATTTTATTTAAGTTTGATATTAACAAAGAATTAACCAAAGACTTAAGTTGCTCAAAAAGTTTAAAGTTTAAATGAACTTATTATATTTGGTGATTTGAAAATGTGCCATTTAGATTTGAAGGGTCCAATGCAATAATGACGGATGTCCAAAAATACTTAAATTTTAACGAGTATAATGCCATTCGGTCACTTGGAATTATATTTAGTTTGTTTTCAAACTTAGCAATATTGCTTGCAGTTCCGTGATAAATATGTAGATATTTAATATATTGACTACATTGCTAGAACGCTCAACGTAGCAGGTGTTCACGGCAATAATGATAAATGTCCATCGCCTAACACTGACCGCCATCTTGCTGTCAAATCAGTGTGGCGATCCCGCCAATTGTTTTGTCAGTCTTTGAGTCTGTCGTTCTGTAAGTTTGTTATACGGATTTTAGTGTCTTATTTCTTAAAATTATGGCTGACACCAACGAAATGATCAGAAATACGAGTAAAAAAGAAAACATACAGGAAGAATGAGTGATGTTTTTACGAAACTTCGACTCCAAGGACATGAAATTGGCGATGACTGCAAGTGTTCTAAATGTCGTTTTAAATGTTTTGAAATGTTAAGTGAAGACCAGAGAACAAGAATAATACGACAATTTAATAGTATTGCGAACAGGTATGATCAGGATAATTATTTAAGCGGGCCTAAAACCGTTTCTAATGTACAACGTCGTCGTCCACGAGTAGGTGAAGAAAATACGAAATGACATAGTAAGTCATACTCTTACAAGATTTGTATGATTGGGATGATACGAGTTACCGGTGTGTAGACACGCTTTTATATCCTTACGTGGTATCACTGGAAGACTTCAATTTTTTCACTGACTGAGCATGGCATTGTCCAAAAAGATAAACGGGGTATCCCCATGTTAAAACAAAGCTTTCAAAACTAACACTGACACTCGTGAAAACAATTAATGGTAAAAAAGGCCATATTTACATGAGAATCAAAAAATATATCTGTCAGATGAGTTGAACTTGTCTAAGATTCACAAAATGTATAATGAAAACAATCCAACTAACAAAGTATCATACGAAACCTATCGCAACTTTTTCAGTAAGAACTTCAATATATCCTTCGGTTATTATTATTCAGTCAAAAGCCACTCAGAAAAAGATGTGTGTTATAAGTACTAACCAGAACAACAGTGTTCTACAAATAGCGAGGAATACGTTTAAGGACTCAGCTGTGTCACTACCTTCTACCGAATTATGGCATCAGCGATATTCTTAAAAATATAAGCCAAGAACTAGCCACATACACAAAGAATGACCGCCAATTATTTCGAGCTCATTTTAGAAATGAGAAACTGTCTCCAGAAGTACGTCATGCGAACATAAAACTATGCCTTCCTACATATAAATACACCTATTATGCAGTCACACCTATTCAGTTTAGAATAAAAATATGTTAGAAACCTCAATAGCATTTTTGAAGACCTATCTATAGATATCCCACACGTATGGGTTTAATGAAAATTTTTTTTTAACTTTCAGTTCTAAGAATAGGGACCCCCAAAATTTATTGCGTTTTTTCTTTATTTGTGTGAAATTCCTTAATGAGGTTCACGGAATACATCAAGTGTCAACTGAATAGCCTTATAGTTTCGGAGAAAAGAGGCTGTGATATACGGACGGACAGACAGACAGACATGACGAATCCATAAGGGTTCCGTTTTTGCCATTTGGCTATGGAACCCTAGAAATGATAGTTTTGTATAACTCTTTACAAAAGGCAAACATGCTATTTCTACTTTAGATCAGCATATAGACTCATTTCAACCTCAAATTTCACACTATCGCAGAGAACATGCCACCCCATCGTTTTTATTTGGCCAGTGAAATCACAATAAAATTTATGTTCGAGGATTTTACGCAGAAAAATCCAGATATCAAATTTAAATACGATTTTTATAGAAAAATCATCTGAAAAATAGGAACATTTCTTTGCCCAACTTGGCAATGAAGAATGAGAGAGTTGCGAGTCCTTTAAGATACATTGCAAATCTACTGGGCATGAATCGGACAATATTCCATCTGATTGTGATATATGCTCTAACTGTATCAACCATCGTAGGAAATACACTGAAGCAAGAAAACCATATAACGAACAAAAAAAAATGCAAAATAAAAATGATACTATATATTTTAGTACGGATCTTGAGAAAATTATAATGCTTCCAAGATTGGATACATTTAAAAAAGTTTTGTTTTGCCAGCGTTTAACTGCTTACAATCAAACGTTCGCTCCGTTAGTCAAAAATGCTGAACACGATACTTTTGCAGTTTTGTGGCATGATGCAGTGGCGGGAAGAAAACAAAGACATCACGAGCTGCTTTTACGAGTTTATGCTACGTTTTCGTGATTATAAATACATTAACATTTGGATGGACACCTGCACCGGTCAGAATATATAATATTAAGAGAAGATAATATTTCACTACTTCGAACCCGGTCATACTTTTATGAGTTGTGACCACTTTCAACATCAAGTGGAACTCTCTATGAAGAAGATAGAGAAAATCTATGATTTTGTTGATTTTTGCAATGCAGTGTCACAGGCTTGTTCCAAAAAGGTGTTTGTGAAAGAAATGTCTCCGCCAAATTTTTTCGATGTTCATGACAATGTTTCTAAAAGACGCGTACAAACTTCAAATCCAAGGGCATACACCAGTAATATGACGAAAGTTAGTTTTCAAATAGTCATAGTCATAGAGTAACAGTCAAGAACTTTCAATGTGAAAAAAAAAAAAAAAAAGCGGGTAGAGTGAACAGTGAAAATATTGTGCTCCTTTATAATTTAATATTTTTAATATACTAATTACATCTTTTTACTACATTTATGCTAGCTATTATCAGCTAAAGTGACTACCTGCCGGGTGCAATAACATTTTCTTCTTCAAATCTCTCCTTCTTCACACAACACCAAAAACAGATCCCACTATCACCATGAACACTATGCAAGCAACTATGGAAGT
This sequence comes from Eilema sororculum, assembly GCA_914829495.1. NCBI lineage: Eukaryota > Metazoa > Arthropoda > Insecta > Lepidoptera > Erebidae > Eilema > Eilema sororculum. The sequence continues at coordinate 17,435,172 of OU618532.1, read as the reverse complement.
GATGAGCAGTGCCTTCAACAACAGGATGCAAGAATTTGAGGCACAACTACAGACTACACAGGCATCCCCAAGTCTTCCCGGTTTAGTGGCTGAGTTTCATGATTTTAGAGCTTTTGTAACTCAAGTTCTCAAGCAGTTGCAACAGCAAGTTGAAGCCCTAGCTGACACAGTTGACGGCATGCAGATGCAGAGACGGCGCAAAATCCTGTTGCTTCATGGTGTAGATGAAGAGAAGGAGGAAAATCCCACACATATAGCGGTGAACATCATCAAAAAGCTCGGCCTGACTGACTTCTCAGCTTGCAGTATAAGACGCTGCCAAAGGATGGGTCGTGCTACGTCCATCAAAAAACCCAGACCACTATTGCTCAAGCTGCAGGATTCAGTCATACGGGATAAGGTGTGGTTCAGCAAGACCAAGCTGAAGGGTACGGGAATCACAATGTCAGAGTTTTTGACAAAATCCCGGCACGACGTCTTCGTGGCTGCTCGCGAACGCTTCGGCATCACCAAAACCTGGACCAAGGACGGCAACGTTTTTGTCATTGGCCCCGATGAAGATCGGCATCGAGTGGCGTCGTTGGCTGAGTTAAAAAATCTTGCTGCCGAGATGAAGTCGAAGCCAACTACTAATGATGTCTCCTCGAAGCCAATAGCTACCGACACCACCTCGAGGCAAACAGCTGATAGCGCCCCGAAGGTAACAAAGTCCAAGCGGGCGGTAACCACGAAGAAACCTACTTATTTTTTTTCTCTTCACTCGTCAATTTTACAGTCCAGGTACCTATAGCTCACTTTTGCACCCGGTACCTTCAATTTTCCTTTCTAGAAAACCGTAGTTACAAATTATTATGCGCACGAAGGTATCTACATCAAAGTTTTGTTTAAAATACATCCAATTTATAATTTGATCTGAGTTTGTAACTTCTATATTTACATTATTTACAATAATCAACAACTTGTGACATGACATTGACATGACAGTGACAGTGAAGTGAACGCTGAAGTGACAGAAGCGACAAATGTCAATGTGTGCAATATGGCTGCGTTCCATTTCCAGCCCTTTTTGTCAACTTATACATGTTAAGGTTGCCAGAGTTGTCACGTTAATAATAAATTAACTTTTATTAAAATGTATCAACATAACAACTAAATACTTTATAGCGTTGTCACGTAATTTCTTCTAAAATCACAACTACGGTTGTCATTGTCAAATGTATACTGATTCATTCTTGGAAGACAGTGCAAATATTCATAGGTTTACTGTTTTTATACCTCCGGATCATATATATATTTTTTTGTTTCTGTGTATAGCATGCTTTTTAGTGAACTTGTTACTTGCCACCGGCAGATGGAGATAATCACAACAGCTGTTTTTAAATTTATTATTTGTGTATATATCAATTTAATCATTATATAATATTTATTTACGTATATTAGTTTATTCATACATAATTATTTAATTATACATCATATTTATTTTAAACTTCAGGCATTGTCACATAAATGTTACACTCTGACTGCAGTGATGACAGTGACAGTGTATATTTTTCTGCAAATAGTGATACGAGCGATGACGAAGGTCCTTCGCTACACGACTTTCTCGAGTCTCAATTCTCTGACGTCCCCAAGAACTTTAACGTAGTTCACATCAACGCTCAAAGCATTCCGGGTCACTTCCCAGCGATACTGGCAACTTTTGACTGTACAAATATACACGCTATTCTTGTATCAGAGTCGTGGTTGCGCCCATGCCTACCAACAACCGCGTATTCCATACCCGGTTTCAATCTCATTAGAAATGATCGCGCGGTTGGTAAAGGCGGCGGTGTTGCCATATATCTACGGACTCATATATCGTATTCTATCATTAGCATACCACCCGTCTTTGGAGAACATCTTTTCCTTGATATAGATCTCCTTCACTCTAAAGCCCTGCTAGGTGTTTTCTACTGTCCTTCATCTAAAATAAATTATTTCTCTTCTTTCGAACTCATCTTAGAGAAGTTGACACCCTTGTACGGTCAATGCATAATCATGGGTGACTTTCACACCTGTTTGGCAAAAAGTGACTCACGTTCTTCTATCTTACACTCTATCATTCGATCCAACAACTTGACTATACTTCCATCTGACACTACTCATCATTTCCCAGGTTGTGCACCTTCTCTACTTGACCTCATTATTGTCTCTTCCCCAAATCGTGTTGTAAAGCATGGTAAACGCTCCGCCGTGCAATTTTCCTACCATGACTTACTGTTTCTATCTTATCGACTTCGCCCTCCCAAATCTAAACCCAAAGTCCTCTTGCAACGCAGTTTCCGTGACATGGACCTCGGCTCCCTGCGCAGGGATGCTAGTGCCATTGACTGGAGTTTATTTCTTGGCTCCAGTTGCATAAATGAAAAGGTTGAGTTGTTCACAAGCAAACTGACTCAACTATACGACCTGCATGCACCTATACGCAATATTAAAGTCAAGCACCTTCCATCACCTTGGCTGACAGATGAAATCAAGAGGCTCATATCTAAAAAAAGCTGCAGCCAAGTCTAAATACAGCAGTCGTCCTACGGAGTTAAATCGGGAGAAATATGTGGCGATTCTAAATCACTGCGGAAAGGTGTGTAGGAATGCTCAACGCCAACATATCCATAATTCTGTTCAAAACGGTGATCCAGCCCACGTCTGGAAATTTCTAAGATCATTGGGAGTCGGCAAATCTCGACAAAACAACATTTCAAAAAATATAGATATCAATTCCCTTAATCAACACTTCTCAGCCACATCAACTTTTGATGCAGCTACTAAACTTAATACTTTGAATAATCTTTCATCTACTGCTACTCCCAACTGCCCTCCGTTCATTTTCACTCATTTCACTGACTGTGGTGTTAGGAAGAGCATAATGTCGATCACTTCAAACGCAGTCGGAACCGACTGTGTCAGCCGTAACATGATCGTACCAATCATTGACGAAATCCTTCCTATAATAAGCCATTTATTTAACTTTTCGGCAGCTAGCAGCACCTTTCCAACCGCATGTAAAAAAACGCCCAAATAATACCTATTCCTAAGAAAAGCAACCCGTCATCCTACTCCGAATACCGACCTATCTCTATACTCACCTTCCTCTCCAAAGCCCTTGAACGCCTGATCCACTCCCAATTGATTTCTTTCCTCTCTAAGAATTCCCTTTTGAACCCCTTCCAATCCGGATTTCGTACAGGTCACAGCACCACGACTACACTTGTCCGTGTTACGGAAGACATTAGATCTGGGATGGAGAAAGGCGAGCTAACATTCCTAACGCTGTTAGACTTCACCAATGCCTTCAACAGCGTAGATTTCGACGTATTACTCGGCATATTGTGCTCACTTAATATATCTCCAGCAGTGATTGACTGGTTTCAAAGTTACCAGTATGGTCGCCGGCAGCGTACCCGTGTAGAAGACACTGTCTCTTCTTGGAGTACAACGTCTGCTGGCGTCCCTCAGGGTGGCGTTCTATCTCCACTACTCTTCGCAGTTTTCATAAACTCTATTTCTCACAATCTGACTTCCTCCTACCACCTATACGCAGATGATCTTCAGATATATGCGAGAGCTGCACCAGATAAACTTACGGATACCGTAGGAATCATCAACAGGGATATGGCCCGTATATGTGACTGGAGTAAATCTTATGGTCTGAAGGTCAACCCATCTAAGACCCAGGTCATAATTATTGGTAGCCCAAATTATATATCTAATATTGACTGGTCACTGCTACCTCAGGTGTCCTGTGATGGGATCAACCTACAATATAGTAACAAAATAAAAAATCTGGGGATATATATGGACAGCACCTTATCTTGGAGCCCTCAACTTCAAGAAACCAGTCGCAGACTGTTTGCCAGCGCGGGGTCCCTGCGTAGGCTTCAAAATTTTCTTCCCATTGCCACGAAAACTGCGCTTGCACAAAGTCTTCTCTTTCCCATCCTTGATTATGCCGATGCCAGTTATCCAGATCTCACCGAAGACCAACTTAATAAACTTGAGAGACTCCAAAATCTTTGCATACGATTTATATTTGGACTTCGTAAATATGATCACATCTCCGAATTTCGCGAAAAGCTCAAGTGGTTACCTATTCGCCTTCGCCGGAATGCTCACTATCTTTATCTATTGTATAATATTTTATTTCAACCTTCTACTCCTATCTACCTAAAAGAACGCTTCGAATTTCTTGGTGACTCGCATTCTAGAGTCTTGAGATCGTCAGAGAATCTGAGGCTGAAAATGCCAGGGCACTCCACGCGTTTTATGGACAAGTCCTTTACTGTCCAAGCTGTCCGATTGTGGAATGCCTTACCCGTGTCCATAAACTGGTCACGGCCTATTATTTGCAAGAGCGATAGCTATTATCATTCATCTTCTATTCCCATATCCCCCTCAATCATGCTTCACTGTTTTTAGTATTTTATGTAAGTATATGTATTATGTATATCATATGCCTGACGTTAGGTATGTACTATTTAACTATGAATTTAACCTCTCTCTGGAACTTAAGAGCTACGCTCTTGTCGGTGGAGTAATCGCCACTCTTCTCTCTGCTCCGCCAATCCTTTCACCTCCTGATACGATGTGACTTGTATCTTTTCCTTTATCTGTGCCATAAATGTTCCTCTTGGCCTACCTCTTCCTCTCTTTCCTTCTACCTTCCCCTCTATGATGTTTCTTATGAACAAGTTATGTCTTATCAGGTGGCCAATCATCTTTCCTCTTCGGTTCTCGATTATTCTCAATAAAGACCTTCCCTCTTGCACCCTATTTAGTACTCTTTCGTTCGTCATCTTTTCTGTCCAGCTTATCCCCTCCATTCTTCTCCAGCACCACATTTCGAACGCTTCCAGCCTGTCTCTGTCCCCCTTTGTCATTATCCATGTCTCACATCCATAGAGTGCAATGCTCCAAACATAAGTTTTTATGAATCTTTTCCTTATTAATAATGAAATATTTTTTGTCTTGAGTAAATGCTTCTTGTTGTTGAATGCTTGCTTAGCTATTGCAATTCTGGCCACTATATCCTGTGCACACCGCGAGTCACTGTTCAAAATACTACCGAGATACCTAAAACTATCCACTTGCTCTAAGTTGTTGTTATTTAGTACAATAGGTCTCTGTATCGATGGATGTTTTGAAGTTATCATGGTTTTAGTTTTCTTACTGTTAATTTTTAGTCGGTATTTTAGAAAAACATTGCCCACTGTGCTCATCAGGTCCTGTAACTCATTGCCGCTTTCTGCTAGAGCAGCAATGTCATCTGCAAATCTAATAAATTTAATACTTTCCCCATTGAATTTAACCCCCCCCCCCACTAGAACTCTCTTTAATGGGGGGGTTAAATTCAATGGGGAAAGTATTAAATTTATTAGATTTAACAAATAAACATTTATTAGATTTAACAATAACAAATAACAAAAAAAAAATGAATTTAACCATGTAGTATATTTATTATTTATAGTAAGTCATGTATCTATAGCCTTATAAATATCTATGATAGAATATTGACTTTGTATGGACCACAAAAAGAAAAATTTACACTTTCACTCCATCCCATGGTTGCCTGGAAGAGATTGCCCTGTGCGATAAGGCCGCCAATTGTATGTTACTTTGTTTGTTTTTAATATGTTTCAAGAAATTGTAATAATTATGTCACATCTGGTACCATACAATAAAGAGTTAAAATAAATAAATAAATAAATAAAATGTGCTTTTTGAAAGACACTTATCTAAGAAATCCTGGTCTTGTCCCGGTTTTGTCGTTCCGTGAAAAACCAAGAGGCATTTCAAGAGAAATGAAGAATATTATTTCTAAACTCGGCTCTATAATTAGGAGCCAATACGTTATTTTTCATTGACAGCCAGAGAGCAATTTTAGGGATGTAGTTTGTCTATCGACTGTGTGTTCATTATAACATTCCACAACATTCTACACAACGCTATCTAGACCCATGGTAAGCTGTTATAGTTATTATTTTTAGTATTTTATAGTTTTTTTTTTATATTTAGTCCGTCAATTGACTGCACCCCGCTAGATGGCAACAAAGCTGAAGTGCAGTCCAGAAGATACAGACCACCATACCCGGTGCCATTGGACGTAATATGGTGGTCCCTAACTTGACGGCCTTGATAGATGCCTTTTCACGCCCCGCTTGAAGAACCCGGGACTGTAAGAGGAGGGAAACACGTATGCGGGCAGAGCATTCCAGCTCTTTATCGTGCGGCAGAGGAAAGAGCCCCCGAACCGTTTAGTGCGAGATGGTATGGATTCCACCGTGTGTGGATGGCACCGCAGACCAGCACGTGTTGTTCTGGATAGGAAGGGAAAGGGTGGGATCAGTTGAAATAACTCCTCAGAACACTCGCCGTGGTAGAGGCGGTAGAAAAGGGCCAGAGAGGCGACGTCTCTACGCAACTGCAGAGGTTCCAAGGTGTTGGTAACCTCAGGATCACCTATGATACGAACTGCACGTCGCTGCATTCTGTCAAGAGCGTCTAACAGGTATTGCGCGGAACCATCCCAGAGATGAGAACAGTATTCCACACAAGAGCGAATCTGTCTCTTGTACAGAAGACACCGCTGCTCCGGCGTGAAAAACCGCTTCGCCCTGTTCAAGATCCCGAGTTTGCGCGACGCTGTTTTGATGACGCTCTCGATGTAATTCTTGTTGTTCAGGTTAGTAGTAGGAATCTAGAATAAGGAAAAACATACTTACATACTTCTTTTTGTAAATACATACATAATATACATAGAAACACCCAGACCAATGCAAATAGCCATATTCATGCATACAAATATTTGCACTGAGCGGTAATCGAACCCGCGCCTCCTGCGTGGCAGTCGCGTGCACTACCACCACGTCACAGAGGCTGTCAAATAATATGTCAAATATTAAATAATATGTCAAGTACCCGCCTACCCGCGCGAGCGAACTGGCGTGTTTTATTGATCGTGTATAGTACAAAAAATAATTGTTAATAAATGGGAATCAAGTGCAATGGCTGTGATGGCCTTATTACTGAGAAAGACTACATGAAGTGTTCGCAAAGAGTGTGTGGAAAGTCATATCACTTGTCATGTGTAGCTATAACACATGGCAAGCAAAAACATTTGAGGAGCTTTCACAAGAATATCTGAGTCAATGGAGTTTTTCCGAATGTGTATGCACTATTCCCAGAGGGAATAATGCAGAAACCCCAGTACGCAGTCATGACACTATGATGGATAGATCCTTGACACCTGCCAGCAGCAACATCAATACTGGATGCGGGAGTAAAAACTCGAATATGTCGATTGTTGTTAGTAAGGAAGACATGATAATGGAAGAAATCCGAGTTTCGTATGGAAATGAAAAACGAACTGGAGGACAAATAAATGAATATAAACAACTGCAAAATAGATTTATAAAAACAGAAACAGAGTTGGGAGAAATAAAAAAGCAAATGAAGGTACTTCAAGAAAAAGAAGTTAACGTACAAAAATTACAAACCAAATTAGACTGCTTGATGCAAAAGAATGAGTTATTAGAGGCTAGTGTCAACAGAAAACAAACTTCTACCCTAGATACAACTGAACCAGCAAAGTCACCAAAGGAAACTATTCTTTCATACGTGAAAGCTGTGCAAAAGAAGGTGGTTAATAAAACTCAACACGGGAGTGTATGGCCACGAAACCGACTGACTTAAGTACAAGGAAGAAAATAATAAAATGGAAAACATACGTGAAAAGGTTGAAATAATTGAGATAGAAAACGCAGAAAAAAATAATGAAAAGAACGAGGGTAACATTACTAGTGAAGAGAAAAAAGCTTTTGAAACTGAAGGAAACTGGATAACAGTGAATAAGAAAAAGAGTAGATATCCAAGCAGTGTTGTGAAGAGAGGATTATAACTAATTGTGGATTCACGCAGTGTAATGGGCTAGTGAATAAAAATGAGTGTAGTTTAGATTTAGTGTTGAGTACCTTCGCGAACTGTGGAAGTGTGAGTGTGCTGGCGGCCGAGGCGCCACTAATAAAGGTGGACGATCACCATCCACCACTCGAGGTGCTGGTCGAATTACAACCACGAGAGTGGTCCGTACCACTAGCGCCTGACGCGGATACGAGCTTCCAGGGATCAACTTATCAAGGTTGGAATTTCAATAAGGCTAACTTTTTAAATTTTACTCTGCTATAGCTAGTATAGACTGGACTGATATTCACAAGTTGGATTTAGAGGCTAGTTTAGACTATTTTTATAATACAATTAATGCAATAACGGATGACTGTGTGCCCAGAAAACAGCGTAGTCGTGTAAGCTCGAAGTACATTTACCCCGAGTTTTACACATTTGAAATAATTCGCAACATACGATTGAAAGCTACTCTTCACAAGCGTTATTAATCGAGTAGGTCAAGGTCTGACTACGAGACGTTTGCTCTGTGCAGAACTAACGTAAAAAAATGATACAAAATGCACAAAAACTGTACAGTGATCGAGTTCAAAACCAGCTGTTGAAGGAACCTAATTCGTTTTGGAACTATATTAAATCAAAAAGAGGTAGCAGAGTTCCACACAGGATTTTAAAAGATGGGCAGCCACTATCAGACGAGCAGTGCGCTACGGAGTTTGCTCAGTATTTTCATTCCGTTTATAAAAATACACGGGCCGAGTTAAACGTTGACGCGGCGATAGCAGACGCAGGTGGCGAGAACGGGGGGGCGCGCATTCACCTCGATGGCTTACAGTTGAATGACGTACTATGTGCTTTACAACAACTTAAACCGAAGAGGTCCGGACCAGACGGTATCCCACCTTTTGTATTTAGGGATTGTAGATTGGTTTTAGCTGAACCACTGCTACATGTCTACAATCTGTGCCAAAAAGCAGCTGTGTTTCCCGACCGATGGAAGACAACTCGGGTGGTACCAATACCGAAGGGGGAGCTAGCGGGAAGAATTGATGGATATAGGCCAGTAGCAGTACTGTCATCACTAGTAGTGTTCGGAACGGCTACATTTTGATAACATGTTAAAACGATACGTTAAAAAGAAATAACGTTATTTTTATACGCTCCGTTAAAAAATATAACAGAACGTCTCGTTAAGTTAAAGAACGGAACAAAAGAACGGAACGAAAGAACATAGCAGAAAAATAATTAACTTAACTTCGATTCTAAACTATTGTTGGAATTGGAAATGTAGCTCTTATTTGCTTACAGTAAAGCATAATTTGGCAGAATCGTTTCGTGCATCGAAAACATACGAGATATTTATTGCAATATAAATCCTAAACGCTCACACATAGAGAATAATTTCGCACAAACTACACTCGCGCCATATTTGTATAAATTTACACTGTACCTTCTTTTTTTTCGTGCGGCAATCCCCTCGAATACCTCCCCTGCCGGAGCCGGAAGGGGAGGTTATGTCGGACTCGAACCGACTTAAAGTCGGTTCGAGTCCGACTGTGGGCACGCCGACTGTGGGTCGTGGTGCTGGTTTTTATGAAGTATTTATATAAATTTACACTGTACCTTCTTTTTTTTCGTGCGCCAATCCCCTCGAATACCTCCCCTGCCGGAGCCGGAAGGGAGGTTATGTCGGACTCGAACCGACTAAGAAGTCGGTTCGAGTCCGACTATGGGCAAGCCGACTGTGGGTCGTGGTGCTAGTTTTTATGAAGTATTTACATAAATTTACACTGTACCTTCTGTTTTTCGTGCGGAAATCCCCTCGAATACCTCCCCTGCCGGAGCCGGAAGGGGAGGTCATGTCGGACTCCATAGATTATTTCAAAACAATATTTAACTTTAAATTTTCAATATTATAACAGATAACAGATTGCAATATGAATTCTAAACGCTCATATATAAAGAACAATTTCGCATGAACTACACTCGCGCCATAAAATTCTCGAAGCTTGTCGCCGCTCGCCAATACATTGTTGGCAAGTACTTGTCCGACGCGATGGTTAAATAACATATGTATATAATAATTTAACGTTTGCCTGATTGAATATATAACAGTTGTTATAATTATTTTTTAAGAACATGTTATTTTAACAGTTACGTATTATAACGAACACTCCTAGTCATCACCTGCAAAAGTATTGGAGTCAGCTATACACAAAAGCTTGTTTGCACAAGTGGAAGCGCAGCTCTCTGAGGCTCAGCATGGGTTTAGGCCAGGTAGGAGCACCACCAGTAATCTCCTCAGTTACGTGGCCTATGTAGTGCCGGCGGTGGATGGCGGTGGATGGTGGGGGGCAGGTTGATGCTGCTTACTTCGACTTCAAAAAAGCTTTCGATTTGGTCGATAATGATAGGTTGCTCAAGAAGTTAGCAGGATTCGGCTTCACCCCCCACCTACTCCGGTTCTTTGCCAGTTATATGAAGGATAGGCAACAGTATGTAGAATACGCGGGGCACATATCGGCACCATATTTCACCTGGTCTGGTGTGAGCCAAGGCAGTAATCTCGGACCTCTTCAGTTTATACTTATGATAAACGACCTCCCGGAAGCGGTCAAACATGCAAATTGTTTGCTATTTGCGGACGATCTTAAATTAGCACTAGCCATAAGGGACAGGGTTGACTGTGAGCGTCTGCAGAGGGACATTGACAGCGTAATTGCGTGGAGCCATGAGAATTGTTTACAATTTAATGCTCAAAAATGTGTTACTGTCACTTTTTCACGCGCACATCGCCCAATTGTAAACAATTACAACGTGGATGGTAGGAACATGGCCAGGGTCATGGAAGTCCGAGACTTGGGGGTTAGTTTTAACACGGAGCTAGCATTTAGTAGTACATAGTAAAGTGCTGTAAAAAAGCATTTATAAATTTAGGTTTTGTCTTACGTACTGCTCGCAACTTTACTAACATTAAAGCGATAATCGCGTTATATAACGCTCTGGTGAGGAGTCAATTAGAATGCAATGCAGTCATCTGGGCCCCACATGAAGATAAATATGTTCGCATGTTGGAGCGGGTACAAAATAAATTTGTAAATTTTTTATACCTGCGCTTGTACGGAGTGTACCCTTTTTACCCACTCATGTACCTATCCAACTTTGTTTGTTTTGGGCATGGTTGGATATAATGAGTTGGCAGTTCGCAGAGATTTCTCACTGGTATCTTACATATTTAAAATAATTAGGGGAAAAATATATAATGCACATATATTGTGTTAGATAGAAATTAAACTACTGCCACAATAAAATAATTATATTAAAAATAAAAGGGAGCGACCACACGTCACACTCCTATGCTGTCCCGAATAGTTGTATCCTTATCGATCACTTCACTCAATCGATAGCCCTGCGCATAGGGTTAGGAAAGGCATCGAAATATTGTTTACAGTTCGGCCTTCCTGACTCTCCTGCGTCCTCGTAGGAGTATGCGGGTGACATCCAATTTTCAAGGACTGCGCCATAGACGATCTCGTTGTAAGCCCCTGAAGCGAGGCAACGCCATGTCACGTTAACGCCCCGAAGGCAGTGACATGATGCGGCCTCTTATTAAACGTCACGTTGACGCCACGAAGGCAGTAACCACCTGAAAATAAACCTAAAGCGAGGCAACGCCATGTCACGTTAACGCCCCGAAGGCAGTGACATGATGCGGCCTCTTATTAGACGTCACGTTAATGCCACGAAGGCAGTAACCACCAGAAAATAAACCTGAAGCGAGGCAACGCCATGTCACGTTAACGCCCCGAAGGCAGTGACATGATGCGGCCCCTTAGCCAATGTCACGTTGACGCCCCAAAGGCAGTGACTTGATACGGCCCCTTAGACAATGTCACGTTGACGCCCCGAAGGCAGGGACTTGATACGGCCCCTTAGGCAATGTCACGTTGACGCCCCAAAGGCAGTGACTTGATACGGCCCCTTAGACAATGTCACGTTGACGCCCCGAAGGCAGGGACTTGATACGGCCCCTTAGGCAATGTCACGTTGACGCCCCAAAGGCAGTGACTTGATACGGCCCCTTAGACAATGTCACGTTGACGCCCCGAAGGCAGTGACTTGATACGGCCCCTTAGGCAATGTCACGTTGACGCCCCGGAGGCAGTGACTTGGTATAGCCCCTTAGGCACTGTCACGTTGACGCCCCGAAGGCAGTGACTTGATACGGCCCCTTAGGCAATGTTACGTTGACGCCCCGAAGGCAGTGACTTGATACCGCCCCTTAGGCAATGTCACGTTGACGCCCCGAAGGCAGTGACTTGATATAGCCCCTTAGGCACTGTCACGTTGATGCCCCGAAGGCAGTGACTTATTACAACCTCGATCCAACCTCAAAGTATCGCCGTCAAAGGCTCGTGATTTGATAGAGGATATTCCAAATATTCATCTGATAAACTCATCTGATATCTACACTTAATCTGTTTTTGTCTCGAGCATAGACTTATTCTCTGTCTCGAGCTACCACTTATGGCACGTAAGCAAACTATTATAGTCTTTGACCAGTTCCGTCTAGATTTGATAGAGGATATAAATAAATGTATCATCTCGTTCCAAATCTTCATCTAACAAACACATCACGATTTGATTGTGTCTTGAGTAGTAACCACTTTCTTATGGTGTGGCAAAGCAACCATTAAAATAATAATCTTATGATCTTTACCCAGTTTCATCGAGATTTGATAGAGGATAGATCATCTCGTTCCAAATCTTCATCTAACAAACACATCACGATTTGATTGTCTTGAGTAACCACTTTCTTATGGTGTGGCAAAGTAACCATTAATATAATAATCTTATGATCTTTAACCAGTTTCATCGAGATTTGATAGAGGATAGATCATCTCGTTCCAAATCTTCATCTAACGAACACATCACGATTTGATTGTGTCTTGAGTAACCACTTTCTTATGGTGTGGCAAAGCAACCATTAATATAATAATCTTATGATCTTTAACCTGTTTCATCGAGATTTGATAGAGGATAGATCATCTTGTTCCAAATCTTCATCTAACAAACACATCACGATTTGATTGTGTCTTGAGTAACCACTTTCTTATGGTGTGGCAAAGCAACCATTAATATAATAATCTTATGATCTTTAACCAGTTTCATTGAGATTTGATAGAGGATAGATCATCTCGTTCCAAATCTTCATCTAACAAACACATCACGATTTGATTGTGTCTTGAGTAACCACTTTCTTATGGTGTGGCAAAGCAACCATTAATATAATAATCTTATGATCTTTAACCAGTTTCATCGAGATTTGATAGAGGATTGATCATCTCGTTCCAAATCTTCATCTAACAAACACATCACGATTTTGATTTTGCCTTGATTAACCACTTTCTTATGGCATGATAAAAAAGAGCCATTGTCAATCAATTTATTAGTCATCATCATCATCTCTATATTACAGTAACATTACTTCATACCATTTCGTCTACATACTCGTTACTCGTTGACCAGTGATATAAGTAAGCCTTTTCAGAGTTGTTCGTTATATTGTTTCCACTATTTTATATAAGACTGGACCTTGAACAATACAGTCGAAACTTCTCAACCTGGACTGGTCCGGTTGATTATTTATTAATAACTTCACAAGAGATCCTTTGTTCACTTTTACTCGCATTTTATCTCCTCATTAATTACGTGCTTTTCACGTCTGGGCTTTCTGTGTTCGCTCATATTATAATATTTCATAGGTTCAATTACCGGGGTCTCCGAAACTTCTATCCGCCTTTCTCTAGTTTTTAGGTTTTTTATATTTCTTACCGATAGAACGGCTTTTCTTCACATTCGAGCTCGAGGAAGAATAACTGTGTGATCTTCTCCTTGTGTTGTGTCGTCCCATCTTATAAAGCCAGTAAAGTACGACATGGGTACACACGAAAGGTTTATCGTGTCCAGAATATATACAAATACAATCGATGTATAAAACCACTTTCTTTTAATATAAGGCACGTCGATTTCACTTCACCTCGCCTGATGGTAACTTTCTTTAAATCTATTTATAGACACTTCGCTGAACTAGCCAAAAAAAAGTTAAACGATCACATAGTAACAATCTGACCGAGTTCGTTGAGAGTGAAGGGTCGCGGCGATAAGGGTACTGCGTACAGCGTAGCCGACGACGCTAGCACTTGAACGGATTTTTTTTTGTTGGTGCGTCACCGGAAGGCGTTCCACGCCCGTACGAGAATATCTCAACTTAGTTCTTTGTTCGCCTAGTTGATTGCGGTAAATAATTGTGAACCAGGAATGTTCTTAATTTCAACACTTTCAATGCAACTTTCAATACGTTGAAACGAAACCTCCAACCAATGGTTATCACTTTTAACCCAAAATGTTCTCTTCTGCAATTTTATTTCTTTTAAACGTGATCATGCAAAAATGTCTCTTCTTACGGCAATACCATATACCTATAGTTCACTTATGGTATAATGCAATCGTCCAAAGCACAACAATAAGGGTTGGTAGCACACACACCCGTCTTTTCTCGCCACAATAAAGTGTCCAAGTGTCCTCTTTTACCACAATTAACCTACGTATAACTCTACGAGTACGTTAGGAGGCATCACTTTAGTAGGCGTAGCTAGATCTCACTTCTGAACTGTTAGATAGAAATTAAACTACTGCCACAATAAAATAATTATATTAAAAATAAAAGGGAGCGACCACACGTCACACTTCTATGCTGTCCCGAATAGTTGTATCCTTATCGATCACTTCACTCAATCGATAGCCCTGCGCATAGGGTTGGGAAAGGCATCGAAATATTGTTTACAATTGGCACTGGTAGGACTATGTGTACCAGATAGATTCGTGTGGAGGCGCCGCCGACCGCGCCTGCTCGCGGTGCCAAGCGCCCGCACCAACCTGCTTGGTAAGGCGCCTCTGTCGCGAGCGATTCGCACTTTAAACCTAGTAGCCGAGGACCTAGACATATTTTCATGTACACTGACTGAATTCACAAGGGTGGCACTATTCCATATTAGTTATGGGACTTAGGTGGTTCAAATTATTTTGATTTTGCTTTTTTATTGTATATTTACTTTTTTATGTATGAGCGAAAATGTTATTAATATATGTAGTGTACCTAACTTATTATTTATTCGATATTTTTGTATAACTTGCTACACTATTGCATTGGGTACCTATGCCTGTAATGATAGATGTAAGCTAGATATAAATAAATAAATAAAAAAAATAAAAAAAAATTAATACCGCCGCATAAATTATTATTTTGGAAGAATTTAATGATATCTCATATCAGATGATCGTGGTATTTAAAGACTATTTTAGATACCTATTTTATATTTTACATTATCCATTTTTTTACCTTTTTTTAGGAACGTTGTAAATTAATGTGATTACAAGATTGTTATGAGACTTAAAAAACCTATGTTTCGTTAAGTTACCTATAACTATATTTTATAATTATTAATTGTGATATTAATAATTTAAACACGTTTGACGTGACTACAGTTGTTTTCAATGTGCCATAAAGTTAAGTATTTTATAATTATTACTATCCGTATCTACTAAAACTGTTGATCTCTTGTTTAAGTGCCTATTAGTTACCTTAAAGAATGAACAATGTTCCTAATAAATAATATTATAAGTATGTAGAGGTACAATAGCGATCTAATAAAATTAACCAGTTTATGTGATTGGAGTTTTGGAGTTACACAACGTAAAGTTCGACTGAAGTTATAATTGTTTCTATTTAATAGACATACCTTCACTTATTTATGCAAGTAAGTATATACAAACTACTCTAAGTGAAAGATACAATTATTCTCTTATATATATAGTGAATATTCGTGTAACGAGTGTATGTAATGTACTCGTATGAGCAGTAACGATAGTTTTAAGTTTTGTACTGATTTTTGTACCCTGCCAATTAATAGCATTTTGATTTTACTATTCTTTTATCCTTTAATTTCATACTCAATTACAGTCCGCTAGGCCTAAGCTGAGCTTTGCATTTGTGTGAGTGCACATAGATAGTGTAGGTGTGATGTCGGCCTAGAGCGCGGCGCGTCTTTTGCTTGGTTTAAACCGGTTTAAACAATCGGCTTGAGGCGCTGTGCATCCCCCGCGCGACGCATCTCCGCCGCGCACCTTCCACACTTCACCTCTTGTACTGTCAGCAGCGTGATGTGTTTAATTCTTAATATTTTGTTTTTGTGTTCGATTTACTAGGGAAATGGCTGCCAACACAAATAAACGAATAATAAGAAAACCTTTAAATAGGGAAGTAAAAGAAATATTGTGTAATTTAAATACTTATTTTAAAGACATAAACGATAAAGACATGTCGCTAAGAAGTGTCACTACATCAGCCCAATTGGTAGCGACATCGTCGGGAATCCCGCTGGCCACTGTCAAAAGAGTTTTATTGGAAGGCAAACGTCTTTTGGAAGACGAAAGCAAATTTAAATCTCCGAAAAAGACCAGACGCAGGAAAAATATAATTATCATTGACGATTTTGATAAAGCGGTAATCCGAAGAACTATTCATAACTTTCACATTACTGATAAAGAGGTGCCAACTATGAAGCGAATACATGAAAAGTTGAAGACGGAAATAAACTATCCAGGTTCAATTTGGTAATTGCGTAAAGAAGTGTCTCTTTTAGGATTTAAATGAAAAAAGACACAAGATAATAGAAAAATTCTAATGGGAAAAACATGAGATACGTTATATAGTTTAAGTTCACGGTAAAAGTTGAAAGCACTTGTAGTGAGCCCGTTCGCGTTACAAAGGGAACAGCTCAAGGCTCTGTACTAGGCCCGCTGCACTTTCTGACATACGTCAATGATATGGGTAACTGTATCAAAAACAGCACGTGCTACCAGTTCGCTTGCCTTGTAGCTGCCGATAAAAGTCCCAAAATTGCATGCGAGCGATTGCAATCAGGTCTAGATGCACTCGTAAGGTGGTGTCATGGTGCTGGCTTAGTACTAAATGCAGGCAAAACTAAATTAATGATCATAAAATCGCTATACATTAGACAAAAATAGCCCATGACCACCATTGTTTACATACCAACAGTACTATAAACTGTAAGTGCCCGTCCATAGATATTGTCACAAACATTAAATATCTTGGACTAATAATAGACGAATAGTTTAACTGGGGTCCCCACATCGAAAGAGTCTGCACTAAACTAAGGCAATTCTTAGCTAATATCGCAATACTCAAAAACCGAATCCCATTCAAAGTGAAGATTATGCTGTATCACGCACTCGCAGAATCACACATACAATACGGTCTTAGCAGTTATGGTCGTACCTATAAGACGTATTTAAACGACATATATAAACTGCAATATCGAATTTTAAAGAAACTTGTTTCCAACAACATAAAAAATCGTCTTTATGATGATGACAGTGGTCTTTTCAAGCACTGTCGAATCATTCCGATCCACACCCAAGTCCTATTCTCGATACTGAAGGAACAATTCTTTGAGAAATCGTTAGGAGACAAAATCGAACATCCTGTACGCACTCGGGCAGTTTCTGAGAATCGGCTACGCACACAGCGTGCAAATAATATGTATGGTGAGCGCACCACAGGGTATATTGTGCCTCGTCTTATCAATGTTCTACCCTCTTATATCAAATTATGTAACAGTACTTTAGGATTTACACGTAAACTCAAAGAATACTTTTTGAGTTCATTGTAGATATGTTCAATAATTTTGTTTTTGTATTTTGTGATTGTTTTAAAATAATTGGTGTCAACTTTAAGTAATAACGACGAATGTTATATATTTATTTTTTGTAATGTGGGTAGATAGAGATTTGGTCTCCCGTGTTTTTTTTTTTTTATTTTATATCCTATGTTAGCGACCGTATTGTATTAGCACAAGTACAAACCTTAGTGGTTTTTTTTGTGCTGTATAAAGTCAAATATGTAATGTTCTCTTTTGATAATAAATAAATAAAAAAAAACCTATAAATTTTTAAAATTTCTGAATATCGCATTCAGGGCCGGCCAGTCGTTTATACCGACGAAACATATATAGACACGACTCACATTTCTTCGAAATCTTATTCAGATGGCAGCACTTCTGGTTTGAAGAAACCAATTTCTAAAGGAAATCGTTTAATTATAGTTCATGCCGGCGGAGAGGACGGTTTCCTACCAAATGCACTGCTGATGTTCAAAGCAAATCAAAAAAGTGGTGATTACCATAACAATATGAATGCAGAAAACTACACGAAATGCTTACAAACGCAATTAATTCCAAAGGACAACCCCAACTCTCATACAATCTTGGGCCCGCATGTACAGGGTTGAAAATTAGGCAATATTTAGACCATCTAAGGACATTTTGTTTGCCTAATTTTCATGACGATTCACAATGGCCAAGTTTGTTAAATCGAGCATTGTTCATAGGTTTTTAGGTTATGTTGTAATACGTAATGCGGTCAAACAGCGTCTTATGTTGTGTTGTGTGTGATAGCTACACAAGTTATTCACGTATCGCTTTTATTTGTAAGTAGGTTAGCAGGTTTTATTAGTATAGAAAAGGGCAGGTCATTAATATTTTTAGTCATTAATGTGGAATGGTCAACTATATGCTAAATAATAAAACTTATATGTCGAAGCAAAGACATGCTTTAGCTACTTTTTTGTTGCACAATATTAAACCTTATAGTTTTATGATATGCAACTGACATTTACTCTAAAGGTGGTAAAGCAATCCTTCCCTACCCTCACTTCAGACGGCAACATCTGAATGACATCCTTTTGCTACGGTTACCACTTTCCACAAGGCTGTATACATACTTGTTTGCTGTAGTAATATAGAATTAATTATATAAGTAGGTAATAAAATAAAACAACATTATTTTAAAGATTATTTTATTTAAAAAAAGTACTGTAATCTCTATCCCGGGTATCTTCCTATTTGGCTGTAGAAATGCTTACACTAGGACTTAGGTCTTTCTTTCCCTTTTTAAGCATCATCATAGTTTATTAAAATATTGTCAAGAAACTGTGCAGGAGGTGTTATATTATCTTGGAACCGTGCCCAACCGAGATACCATATTACACTCATTATGTGGGCACAGCACCCGACTGTTCTCTTACCTACAAAACAATTACAGCAATGCTGTAATATAGCATTCCTCCCGCTCAAAGAACTGTCAACTAATATATATACGTAATAAGTTCTACTACTTATATGCCTGGACTTTATTTTTCCTCTTAACAACCAAGTCGTTTGAGATATTGACAGTTCTTGTAGGAGGTCTCTATCCACCTCTATGCACACTTCAATGACATACAGAATACACACTTTTCTGTGCCCCACTGGTGATTGTGCTGGTCTGTTCTCATCCAAACATGCACATTGAGCTTGAATCCAGCAAGATTCGCAAATGATGTCATTTGCATTCACCTTAAACAGAGATCATGTTATAAGCACTGAATATTCCATTAGTCATATAGGCTAGTTCTTCATGAACGTTACACATATCAGTCAAAATACATTGTCATATACAAAAGTTGGCATAATTATCTACGGGATTAGGTAGACTCGTAGTTATGTCTATTCTATAGCAGCTATCACACAGCTTGTTAACGTTAATTATAATAACAATTTCAAAAGAGCGAGAAATAACGAATAGGTACTTACTATATGTGGTGCGACCCATTCACGTATACAAGCTAGTATCCCTGCATCGTTCAATAAATGTCTGCCTATAATATTGCACCGATCGGTAGCGATTCCAAAATTCACACAGAGACTCATTGTGATAGCTTTCAACCGATGTGGTAAAGTCTAGTCCAGTTTTAAAGCCAAGGTCAACAAATGTAGCAAATAACGGTGTCCGGTAATCAAGCAAGGGTCAATTAGTTCGAAAATCATATACAATTCACAGAGTAAAAGCAGCAAAACACATGATCTCAGGGAGCCGAAGGAGACATTTTCAATGACAGGAGTGAAAATGACATATGATGTTACAGATTATTATGAATTCTATATGATCGATTATTATTTACATAGACTTTGAATACACTACGATTATTTACAATCGATATTTTGACTTCCATTATGAAAGAGACAGGTGTCTTTCTGATTAGTAAACTGAATAACGAAAATAAAGATGCTACATAGATATTTTGAAATCATTTAATAAAGGCACGAATTTTAAATTCATAGTTATTAGTTATCGATTTGATTTCATAATCGAATCGATAAAGCAAGCATAATCATAGCGCATTTACGAAGATCGGATTAAGTATTACATTCAACGTTTACGAAGCTTGTTGATTAATGAAAATCACATTTTTAAACTTTTGTCGCACTTGGCCATTGCTGATTGTAATGAAGTCTAAACAAAATTATAACACAAAATAGACGAATTTTTTGAGGTAGGTTTGATGTCTGTACACTCAGGCCCAAAGTGGGGTATCTCCTTTAAAGCCCAATAGCGTTGTGGTGGTAGACAATGCATCTTACCACAATTCGTTAGAAAATCCCGCTCCCAACTCAAATAGTCGTAAACAAGATATGATTGACTGGCTCAAGTATCGCAATATCGATCACTCTACATCGATGCTTAAACCACAACTCTATAAATTGATACTGCAAAACAAACAAAGATTTATTGAATATAAAATTGACACTACTTAGAGAACATGGTCACAGCGTCCTTCGTCTACCACCCTACCACCCGGATTTCAACCCAATAGAAAATATATGGGCAATGATAAAAGGATACGTGGCGAAAAAAAACGTATCAATGAATATGGATATAATAATGAGGTTAGCGAAAGAAAAAGTTGACACTATGAGTGTACAAGTATGGAAAAATGTGTGCGATCACGCAATAAAAGAAGAAACAAAGTTTCGTGGTCACGACGGCGCTCTTGATGATATAACGGAACGATTCATTATTAACACAAACGACACATCTGACGAGAATGAAAATGATGACGAGAATGATAATGAAAATGATGAAGATGCAATGTCCGGTGGAGAAGAATAATTGTTATAGTTTTTATTTTATATTTGAATTTTATTCATTGATCTCTGATTTCTCAGGTACACATACTGACATATGTACACATACTCATCAGTCATACATAATTATCATAGTTGGCCTTTATTTTAACAATTTTTGCTTATTTAGTTTTATTTTATTTTTATTTTCAAATTTTTGTTTGCAAATTTTCCTTATTTATAAATCACGTTTCAAGTTGTTTGTCCGCGATGGACTCCTGAACTATGTATACCTTTTCCACTTATGTTATACGTACCAAAAACATCATAAAAAAAATTTAAAAGTTTTTTGTCTGACTCTACTATTGGTAATCACTCACACAAATGCAAAGCTCAGCTCAGGCCTCGCGGACTGTACCCTTGACTGCTGCTTATCCAAGCTCAGTTAAAAGAATTACATAAGTGGATAATTGTTTAAAAAACAGCAAACTGCAGTTGAGAATTTTTGGCTGCTTTTTAATGATTTCCTTAGATCCTATATTTTTTCAAAAAGGTTTTAAGAAAGTAGTTCGCTGCAAAACTACACTGACGGACTCATAAACTGCATCAAAGTTCAGGTTTACTCTAAAAGGATTTTTTATAATAAGTATGCAAACTTTTTAGATTAAATTATATAAATATGGAAAGACTGGCTCTTAATCTTAAAAAAAAAAAAAAAATTAAAAATAGAACTGCAGTAAAACAAATGAATATAGCCGGGAAAAGAAAATCTTGTAGTAACAGATTTGCGTGTTATTATAGCAAAGTTTTAAATTGATTCTCATTGATTTTTTTTGTTTTGTCAATTGAATTATTGTTACCAGCATAATTGTTGGGTTAGTTTTTTAACACATCGAGAGTTTTTGAACCATAATATGGATACTTCGTCCGAACGAGCGGCACAAATTGTAGCATTGGTGCGGGAGGGCTTGGATCAACGAACGATTGGTAGAAATTTAAATTTAAACCAGTCTACGGTTTCTAGAATATACAGAAGGTTTGTAGAGACAGGTTCTTACAGGAGGAGACGTGGTACAGGCAGAACTCGAGCAACCACAGGTCGTGATGACCGATTTATTGTTATAACTTCCCTGCGAAATCGTTTCCTCACGTCAGTTAACATCAAAACCGAGCTTAATGAAGTGCGTGGAGTAAACGTGTGTGCACGAACAATAAGAAGAAGGTTAAAGGAAGCGGATATCACCCCTTTTAGACCAGCAAATGGTCCAAAGTTGTCTACAGCTCACAGACAAGCTCGCTTAAGATTTGCGCGTCATCACCTGAATTGGACAGAAGAGCAGTGGGCCTCTGTATTGTTCACGGACGAGTGTAGGACATGTTTATATGGTGCAGATGGTCGCAGAAGAGTCTATCGTCGACGTGGGGAGCGATATGCTCAAAGTTGCATTGAGGAGCGTGTTCCTTTTGGAGGCGGTTCATGTATGGTCTGGGGTGGCATATCGATGAACGGGCGAACAGAACTTGTGTTCATAGACATGGTCCGTCAAAACGGTAATAGAGGGGGTTTGACAGCACATCGCTACATAACAGAGATATTAGAAGACCACGTGGTGCCTTACATGGGATTCATAGGCGAAAATTTTACTTTAATGCAGGATAATGCCCGGCCGCATGCAGCTGCACAAGTTCAACATTATTGCGAAGAGGTTGGGATACGTACAATGAATTGGCCAGCACGCAGCCCGGATCTTAATCCCATCGAGCATGTTTGGGACAATTTAAAAAGAGCTGTATATGCGAGAAACCCTTCGCCCACGACAGTGGCAGCCTAAGAACAGCACTTTCAGAAGAATGGGACAATATTCCGCAAGATCTTTTAAAAACCCTTATAAAATCTATGCGGAACCGATTAGAATCCGTAATAAGGGCACGTGGGGGTAATACACCTTATTAAAACACAAATAAACCCTTGCATAAAGTTTGTTTCTATTGTTAAAACCAATTTTTTAATTAAACCAATTTTTCTTAAATTTCTGTTTTTTCTTCAAAAAAAGTCTTAAGGTCCTTTCCAGTACATAAACTTAAACTTAAAGATATGACCCTACGCTGTTTTAAAGTTCACGAACCAATCTAGAGGTTTCAATTTAAATCTGTATAGAAAGTATGCATACTTGGTTAAAATATTTATTTCAAAGTCGTCTATTACTTTGATGCAGTTTATGAGTCCGTCAGTGTATATTAAAAGGCAGTTATTGGACTCTCACGTCTTTGTTATAAATTTTTGAAATAGGATTTTTGTTCTCAATACTTTTTATAAAACAGCTCAATTAATAAACGGCCATTTAAAGAATTATGTTAGTAAAAATTTACTAATAATTCACTAGAACTTCGCTTCGGAAGGTTTATTCCAGAAATCCCCACCGAAAAATTCCCACCAGTGTGGAATGTTACTTTTTTTCCTGAAATCCTAGTAGCCTAGTGGGGATTTTTGGAATAATAAGTAACAATCTCCACCAGATGATGTTTTAAAATTATTTAACAAAACTGCAATAATTAATGTAATTATTTCAAAATTAATTATATACTTGTTAGCACGGTAAATATTTCAAAACACTCGCGTTTTAGGTTATCACAAAAATTTAATTTTTATTTATAATGAAACATTAAATAATACATTAACGCATTTTTGTAAAATAATTTTAGAACAATATCTGGATTATTACTACTTATGGGGGGGAGTATAACTTATTTTTCCAAAAAGTGGGGATTACTTTGACTTCTGCTAAGACCAGTGACTATATTGAAATACTTTTGATATGGAGTAAACCGTACTCCGTACAGACTCCTGTGGTAGCCAGAATCGTAATATTAAGTTAACTTTACTACTACTTGCAGTGCTCGAAGAAAATGACAACCTAGAGAAAATTACCCTCCGATTTATGGTTCCTGGGCACAGCTTTTTAGCGATCGTAAGAGAAACAAGTTGATAGCTACAAAAATGGAGAGAATATTTCGGATATTTGTTACAACCATTCATGGAGGTCAAACCCAGGAAGTACATCTTAGAGCTTGTCCAGATTAAGGCTTCCATCCCGGGACTCTCGGTCTCGAAAATATCGAGAGTCTCGACGATTTTTTAGACTCGAGACTGCAACTTCCAGTACCGCTAAAAACGAGACTTTCGAGATTCCAATGAAATTTATCATTATTCATCAATTTATGGAATTACCTGAGGAATCACCCATTTTTTTTTCACTCTGCTTATGTGGCAAGTGACAACTGGCATGGCAACTGGCAACACTCTAATATTAAAAATTACGTTAAGTCTACAAATGATACTTTAAATGCAGTTGCAACAAACACTAATAGTGATTCCAATGATATTACGCTTTAGAAACTCATAACAAAAGACCAGCTTGAATACGAATTAAGTAATTTGAGAAATCCCAAATATAAGGGTACTTCTGTCCACGACTTAAAAACAACTATGCATGTTGAAAGAGCATTATTTGAAAATGGTGGACATAGGGGGAAATTCATAAACCAATGTTACATTTACCTTATATCTATCCCTCCTACGAGCGTGGAAGCAGAGTGGGCCTTTTCCACTGCAGGTTATTTTTGTAACAAAATGAGGTCCTCTCTATCAGAAAATACATTGAATGCTCTTGTTTTTTTACGAGCCTACTTAAAAAATGGGAAAATCTGATATTTTTTTTATATTCCTTTCATTTCGTTTATTTTCAGCTCACTATAGCATTTTGAAAAATAAATGACCTTATTGAAATATCTTGTATTCACTAACAAAATACGTAATCCCTACCTAGATTACCTACATAAGGGCACAGAAATAAATTTAAAAAGTCTCGTTTTTCCCGGGAATCCCGGGACCAAACCGAGTCTCGATATTTTTGTCCCGGGACTCGAAAATATACCGAGACTGGAAGCACTAGTCCAGATGAAGCGATTTACGCGCGTACCGATACGCGCGTATCTACACGCGCGTTGGCGAGATACCAGGTGCCTATACATGCCGTCTGCATGCACACGCGCGACTGTTCAACTCGCGCGTAAATCGCGTGCTGCCGCCGGACTCTCGAGATCCTAGAGCGGCCATGTTTGCATCCAGCAGTGTTGCCGTTTTAGCGACTTTGTCGCTATATCTAGCAGATTTTGAATGCGTTTAGAGACTATTTATTACCATCTAGCGACTTAATTTTTTTTAGCGACTTATTGCGACATTTGTAAACAAAGCTGACTATAGTGCCTAACTTAAATTAGAAGAATATATTAATAATTTTATTTTAGTAGAAATCACAATATAGTTTCTAGCAACACCACGAATGACTATTGGTTTCTTGGGGAATCCCGAATAGAATGTTCAATCTAGCTAGAACTTCGATGCTTTCTCTGTAGTTAATTTTATAACCATTGTTCGGAGTGAGATACGAGAACTATTGACAAAACTTTTTGTAATAATTAGTGTGAATATTGTGTTAAAGTTGTTGTGAGTATTACCAAATTCCTAGAAATGGATATTCCTATGAGAAAAAAGACTTATGCGCAGAAATATAGACCAGAATGGGAGAAGCAAGATGAATTTAAAATGTGGTTGAAACCTGTGTTAACCGATCAAACTAAAGCATTTTGGTCGTTTTGTCATAGTGAAATATTCGCCAAATTAAATGATTTAAAAAAACACGCTGATACTAAGAAACAAACAAAAATGTGAAATGATTTCAAAAAATCAGCAAATTCGTTTTACTCCAGGTACTAAGACGAATAAATATACTCAAAAAGCTGAAGGTAAGCTTGCTTTATTTATAGCAGAGCATAGTGCCATTTCTCAAATAGACCATCTGTCTGAATTGTGCAAAGAGGTATTCACAAATTCAAAATCTGCTGACATAAAAATACATAGGACAAAATGCACTCAAATTATCAACCAGGTCCTAGCACCACATTTTAGAGAAAATCTCGTCAAAGACATTAGCAGTCAAAAGTGTAGCATTATTTTGGACGAATCCACAGACGTGACTTGACAGATATTTCAGTGTGCCACAAAATTCTGTTGTATCTGCTTTTTTGTCGTTGGAGCCTGTGGAGCGAGCTGATGCCAACAGTCTTGTCTCAACATTAGTAAAATGTGTACAATCACACAATTTATCTCTCCAAAATTTGGTTGGGATTGAGACAGATAACGCAGCAGTAATGACAGGATGTCACAACAGTAGCGTGTTCGAAATACTCAGGACGCAATATAATCTATCTCAATTAATTTTAATAAGATGTATCTGTCAATCCCTGCAATTAGCCGTAAGTCACGCGTCACAACAGACTATTCCGCAACAAATTGAATTTATGATAAGAGAAACCTACAAATGGTTTTCGATCTCATCAAAGCGCCAGCTATACAGCCTCATTAACTGCGGCGATGATCCGCTTAAAATTCTAAAGCTTTGTGATACACGCTGGCTCTCAATAGAACCGGCTGTTGTCAGGATTTTATCTCAGTGGGAAGAGCTAAAGCTACATTTTTTTACTTAATAAGGATAGATGTCAAACTGCAGATTTTTTGAGTGCTATGTACAAGGACGAGGCTAATCGCTTACTTATTATCTACTTGAAAAGTGTTTTAAATGATGAACAAATGGGTATAAAAATATTTGAAGGGGAGAATACCGATCCTGTGAAATTGTTGACATCACTGATGAATTTATTGCGTTCAATTTGTAATAGAATAATAATACCCAACTCTGCAACAACTGAAATAGATTACTTGACCATTGAAATTGAAAACCATCTGAACCCTGTACCTCATTTAGGATACATGTTCGAGACCCACGTTGCTAAAGCCAATTTATCATTCCAAGCAGTCGCTACAGTTAGAAGAAATTGTATTGATTTTACCGTCCGTCTAGCTAAAGAAATTCAAAACCGATTACCAAGTAACTATATGGCCCTACAGAAAATGTCTCAACTATCTGTAGAGAACACTTTAAAACAGATAAAAGATAATTCCATCGCTGAGCTCGCTGTTGAATTTGGGTTTGAAGGAGAAAAAATTGAAAATATTTGAAAACAATGGCACAACATTAATTTCGTTAAATGGGACATAAGCACTCACACTGACACTATAGGATTTTGGGCCCAGGTGCTCAAATATAAGGACGCAGCAGGCTTTAATACTTACAAAGACATAGCAGATTTAGCTAAGACAGTCCTATCTTTACCACATTCCAATGCCGAAGTGGAACGATTGTTTAGCCGAATGAATGTAGTAAAAAAAAAACTAAGGAACAGACTAGCTTCAACCACCTTAAACTCCATCCTCCTCATAAGGAATCAATTAAAAATTTTAAGAAAGAATTGCCATAGTTATGTTCTGCCAGATGATGTCCTGACAAATATCACTGCTACCATTAAAAAACCGATAACTTCAGCAGCACCATCCACGTCGGTTTCTATAATAGAACCATCCACTTCTGCTGCATCAAGTCAGTGGGAAGTTGTCGAAGTCGAAGATGACGCAATAGACGACGCAATTTTTGATTGCTTAAACTTTTAATTTCCGTTTTTCTTATCTTTTTTTGTCAATATAGAAATGACTGATATCAATAAATGCGTGATTATACAAATTTGCATTAATTTATACCCCATTTCTTACCACTGAATAAATTCAAATGTTTAGCGACTTCTAGCGGATATTTTACATACATTTTTTTCAATATCTAGGGACTTTTTCATCGAGATCTGGGGACTTTACTTTATTTGAAACGGCAACACTGGCGTCCAGTCCAACGCGCGTAGCACGTATTAAGAAATAAAAAATGGAGCGTGAAAAGTTCGACACAGAACTATTTACCAACGAAGTAGAAAAGAGGGTGGCGATACGGAATATGGAATCTCCAGACTATTCAAATGGAAACGTCAAACGTGGAAGTTGGAAGAGTTGGTAGAATTTTTTTCTGGAGCTGGTGATTCGAATGAAAAGAAAAAACTCTCGGTAAACGAATCATTTTTATTTCTTCGACATGCAAATAAATATATTATTTATATATTATATATTATTTATATATTATATATAAATAGTATTACAAAACAGTGTACTTAATGTACTTATAATACAATTATTACATGTTATATCATTTTGTTTTGCCAAGGAAGTTGACCCTCATTAACAAAATAATCAGCGACTCTGTCTCTTGTATTTTGTGACCGTGCTTTGGGTCTGAGTGTATCAGTGTAAACTATTTAGAGATGTATAAAGTATGGTCATATCTGTAACCGTCTCTTAATCTGACATAGTTATGAAGAATGCAACAATCTTTGATTATGTTTTCGGCAAAATCTATGTCAACATTAAGTGACCTGTGAAATATTCTCCATTTGTTCACCTTAATGCCAAAACAACATTCTATATAGCGTCGTGGCCTGGATAAACGATAGTTAAAAATCTTTTTTATTTGTCAGCGATTTACCACAATAGGGCCGCATAATATTTTCCATTAGACCAAACGCCTCTTCTCCTACAATGACATGAGGTAAAGTCTTGTTATCTATCTCCGGTATTGGTTTTGGGTCAGGAATATTTAAAGACTTGTTCACAAGTTTTATAGAAAAGAGAGTTCTTAAAAATAGTGGAGTCGTTTCTCTTGCCATATGCTCCAACGTCTATTGAGATAAAATAATAATTTGCATCACATACTGCCCACAAACCGGTAGAATGATAATTCTTATAGTTGTAACAAAGCGAACCCGATTCGACTGGTTTTATAATTCGAATATGCTTGCCATCAATGGCACCAATGCAATTCGGAAAATTTGTGTATTTTTCAATTATTTTGGAAATCTCTTTCCATTCCTCTTTAGTGGGTTCTTTCATTACCATATTTTTCAATTTTCTCCAAATAGTATAGGAGCTAGCAACGTTTTGAAAGTGAGAATTTTAGGTCAGCTGATTTTGTGATATGCTCTTGTTCTTGCTCTTTGTTTAAGCTGAGAATAAGACAGAGAACCATTGCAAATATACCATTGATATTATCTGACCTCCTCCTCGTAACCTGTAGCCTAGCCCTGAATTCCTCAGTAAGGTACTGATTCCGTTCCGTGACTCTCGGGACTATCACTATGGAGTCCCGGGCCTTTGGAAGGCGTGCGTCGGGCCGGTGCCAAAACGTAGAGGCCCTTATAAGAGAGTTTAATATGCTAGGGATAGTCACACATGGCGGATACCACCCCCGAGCGCAGAATATGATACACCCGAGAAACAAAATAATAATAATAATAGGCTGCTATCGAGTCAGGGACGTTGCCAATTTTTATGACCACTGGTGTTACCCACCTGCTCCATAAGACAGGAAGTACCTCGAACCCCAGTAACTATAGACCGATCACGTGTTTACCATCGGTCTATAAACTTCTTACATCTATTCTGAGAGATAAAATAACAAAGCACATCTCTACAAACACTGTTATGAGTGCCTCTCAGAATGGATGTAGGAGTGGGGCCCGTGGTACTAAGGAGCTCCTCCTCATTCATATGGCCATTAGTCAACAAGTTCGCCGTAGCCGTAAGAATCTATCGACATGCTGGATAGACTATAAGAAAGCGTTCGACTCTGTGCCCCATACATGGCTCCTGAGGGTGCTAGAGTTGTATAAAGTAGATACAACTCTGTGCATCTTCTTGGCGTCATGTATGAGGCAATGGAGAACAGTTCTGAGCTATCCAGGATGGTTCGCCGTTACTGCACACCCCTCGTGTGCAGTAACGGCGAACCAATAAATATTGAGCGAGGCATTTTCCAAGGTGTCAGTTTGAGTCCCCTTTGGTTCTGCTTAGCACTGAATCCTCTCAGTACCTTACTGAGGAATTCAGGGCTAGGCTACAGGTTACGAGGAGGAGGTCAGATAATATCAATGGTATATTTGCAATGGTTCTCTGTCTTATCCTCAGCTTATTCTGCAACTGTCTCTTTCAAACTACTAGCATCATACTGCAATACTTTTCATGCCTTTTTTATTTTAATTCAAGGTTTAACAATCGAATTAATGTCTGGCAAATTAATTTTAAGCTTTTCTTATCTTAAATAACATAATGTTAAAATGACAGACATTATAAAATACTTTTAAATTTTTATAAAAAAAATTAAAAGAATCGCGTATGGCACATAATTAGCAATGTCAGAAATGTCTGGCAATAAAAAAAGTATGTCAGGTAGTCTTATTTAAAAACAAAAAAAATAAAATTACGCCTCTTAAAATGTTTTGAAAATCCAGGATTATCACCTGGACAGGTAGGATGCGCAGTAATGAACGCAACCGCTCCCGCCAGCCAGATAGCCCAGACTCTAACCGAAAGAGCAAGAACAAGAGCATATCACAAAATCAGCTGACCTGAAATTCTTTCTCGAAAACGTTGCTAGCTCCCGTACCAAAATGACGTCACATGTTTTCTATACTATTTCGATTACTGTTGATTTTCCTAATCTATAGGCATAATGCAAGTCAGCAAAGTAGCATCCCGTAGCTAAATACCTGGAACAAAAAGACTGTAATTAATTCGTAAATTTAATTCATTTATTAATGACTATTAGGCGTCGCCCACATTAGGCGTGCGCGTTCCTCGGGCGTGCTCTCAACGCTCGCGCCGCGTGGGCGCCGCGAGCGCGCTGCACGATCGTCGCGTGTAGCCGCCATGTGACGTGTGTGCAGCGAGCGCGCGGCGCGGCGCGAGCATCGCGTGTTTTCCCTTCCACCGCTGTCCGCTATACCCGCCCGCCGCCCGCTACTGTTCAGTCATTCCCAGAGTGTACAGGGGCCGTGTTGACACGCGTAAAAATGGAATCTCCCAGTGAAACTAATATCGAAAGCTTTATCCAAGAAATACAGAATCGTCCTGCGATATGGGACATGACTAAACGGGAGTACAGTGATCGTATTGCAAAAAAAAGGCGTGGGAAGAAATCAGCATTTTATTTATAAATGATTTTGAAACGAAAACTAAGCAAAAAAATGAAGAGGGTTAGTTTTAAATTTTATTATCTTGCCATGACAATGAACCTTCCGCTGATATGAAGTAATCAGCAAACTTATTTCTTTCAGTCATACCTCTTGAACATCGTATACCTTCTGTTTCTTCATAGTTAATTATTTGATTGCCATCGTGCCCGCAAATGATTGGTATTTTAATTTCCGCTCTGCTATTCTGCCTAGATCTAACAAAGTAGTGCAATATGCAACAAGTTTTAATAATTTGTTCACTAAATTCAAGTCCAACATTTAATGGTCTGTGCAAAATCCTTCATTTTGCTGTCATAATTCCAAATGTGCATTCTATATATCGCCTTGCACGACTAAGTCTGTAGTTATATACTCTTTGTTTGTGTGTCAAATTGTTGCCAGCGTAAGGTCATTGCATATAACCTGATAAAGGAAAAGCTTCGTCGCCTACTAGTACAAAGGTAAGAGGCACATCGTTGTTTGTTATTGGTGTTGGTTCGGGAATGTCTAATACTTTTTCTTGTATTTCGTTGTGAAAACAGCTATTAAGGAAAATCGTTGAGTCAGAACTTTTTCCATAAGAGCCAACATCTACATATATGTATTCATAATTTGGATTACACACTGCCAAAATTTTTATTGAAAAACATTTTTTATAATTGTAGTAAAGGGAACCGCTATCGCATGGTCTTATCATTCTAATGTTTGCCGTCGATGGCACCTATGCAGTTAGGAAATTTTGCTTTCAAATTTAAGTTTTTTGCAATGGTTTTCCAGTCTGATGCTTTTCTGGGTGGCATGCAAATATGAAATAAGTTTTTAATAATAGCTTGACAAGTTGTTTGCACTATCTTTTCTATTGTTGAAAATTCTCTTCTGAATGAAAATTGCAAATCTTTGAATGAAGCTCCAGTAGCCAAATACCTGAAATAAACAAATATGAATTAAATTTATAATTTTTATTCCAGCTGCGAAAATACAAAGAAAATGGAAAGGCATTAGAGATTGTTACACAAGACATACAACTAAAAAATCAAAAAATGGGTCGGAAGCAAACCACGAGCAGAGGCTACATTTATGCACCTTATTTGTCTTTTCTTAATCCATTATCAAATACTCGACCGAAGGGAAAATTACAACAAGAAATTATTGTCCGTATTCTAGAAAAGAAAGTGTCAAAGAAGATAATTCTGAGAAAGTTATCAAAATATTAACTGCACGACTGGATGGCAATAAGGAGAAAAAATATCCAGATTATAATTTTTTTATATCATTACTGGCTGATTTTACTACCATAAACTCAAATTTGAAAATGGACGCAAAAATGGAAATAATGGGCGTTATTAAAAAGTACGTGCAGATGTCCAAATATTCAGGCCAAAATAGCAATTATGGTAGTTCTGGTTATTTCACGTCTATGGAGTCGTCTTCAAATACTTCCCATACATTAGCACTAGGAATAACGCAAAATTTGAACACTTCATCGCCTGCGCCTTCGCATCTCAGCGATTCAACACAAGAATCAATTTACGACAATCTATTTGACGATGATTACAGGGATAATTAGAAAAAATATGACATTGCGCATTTAGAATTTGGCAATAATGGTGATAACGTTCGTAAAGCCGGGTCCAGACGAGTGTAACGTGTAATGTAATCTATCGAGTATTGTAACGCGAATCCTGTGTGTGGACGGCTCTACGAGCATTACATGTAACGCTCGCGCCGGCGCTCGCGCTGATCCATCGGCTGTCGGTTTTTTGTGCGAACACAAAGGCGCTCGCAGTGCTCGTTTGGACGGCGTTCGTGACGGTTGTGTCGTGTGGACGTTCATAATGTGGAGTGACGAACAATCGCTTGAAATTATTAGTTTGTATCATGAAAATCCTGCTATTTGGGATCCAAAAAATCCGAATAACTTTAAAAAAAATGTGAAATACGATGCTTGGAGTGATATTGCTCACTCATTGGGAAGAGACGTAGAAGAATGTAAGAGTAAAATGATTAGTTTGCTTGCTTCACATCGCAGGGAAAAAGGAAATGTAAAAAAGAGTCATAGTTCCGGAAAAGGTATGTTTTATTATAATTATTTCTATTGTATTAGATACTAACTTACACTTTTACTTATTCGTCCATCATGGAAGACTATTTTTATTCCAATATAGAATGTGTAAAAATGGTACAAAAACCATTTCATAGGTTATGAAAAAAATTTGAATAGGTACTCACATTATTGCTTAATTCGACAATTGTTTGTTATTAGACATTCTACATTGAACTTAGCGCAACTATAGGTATTATCACTTACTTATTAATACAACGTTAATTGTATGATCTTCCGTCCTTGTTTTTTATTTAAAACTGCTGTTTATTGACTGACACCACCCCATATCTTCCCGTGGGTATCGTAAAAGTCGTCTAAGTGAACATTGCATAGCCACTTAATGTGAAGAGAAGAAAATCTTAACACAAAACTATATACCAACCCGTCTGGCCAGCGTGATAAAGTAGGCCAGATTCCCTCCAAATGTAATGAACTTTAGGGGAGGCCTATACTCAACAGTGGGTGTTAGTCGGCTGAGGTGATGATAATGTTGTTTATTGAATTTATTTTACAGGCGGGGATGAAACATATAAAAGTACGTGGTTTGCTTACGAGGTGCTGGCATTTTTAGGAGATCGAAATAATTCAAGGAAACGACTTAACACAGAAGTAAGTACATTCAACTAGTTTCCTTCGAGTTGATAACATAAACTTAATACGCATTCTGCCAAGAAACTTTGCCCTCGTTCATAAAATAGTCATTAAATTCATCTCTTATTTGTTTGGCTGTTAAGGCAGGCCTTCTAGGTACATTATTAATTGGAAATAAAGATGACATTTCAGTATCTCTCCGCCAACTACCATCACATAATCTTCATTTTAATTTTCTAAAACATGATTTATGCCATATCTTGTTTTTTGATAAATAAATAAAAATATGTAAAACTCACCTTAATGTTTTCTTTTAATGCGTTTTTAATCGCTTCACAAACTTCTGGAACTATGCAAGAGATTGACTGTTTGGAAATTCTGAAGGTGTATTGAAGGCTTGTATATGAATCTCCTGTTGCCAAAAATCTTAGTGTTAGAGCCGTCTATCTTGCGCCGTAATTGCAGATCTCATTATGGTATCTTGTTTTGATATTTTAGGCACAATAATTGTTAACAAATATTCAAAATCAGTAGGTGACATCCGGGTAAAGTTTTTATATTGGCCACTTATTTGCTGAGATTCAAGTAAAGAAGATCTTCTTTTATACAATTTAGTTTTCCACCATCGACGCTTCAAACGTTTCCAGTTTTCAGTTAGCAAATACTTATAAATAAAAGTAGCACCAGCTATAACGACTTTCCTATTCGGCATGTTCGCAGCAAGTGAGTGGAAATAGCTCTGAAATAGATTCGCGGCAAACAATTCGCTTTGAGTTCGTGTGCCGTCCACACTATTGACGCTAAAATACGTGTAATATTACATTAGACGTTACACTCGTCTGGACCCGGCTTAAGCGTTACTTTTGATTTTGAACTTTTTCTTTTTTTGTGAACTACATGAACTTTTCCATTTTCATATAATACGGAGTGACTTTGCATGATAAAGTATGTCAATTACTAATATAGTGTATTGTGATATATATCGTCTATTTCTTTCCTTCTTCACGCTTATACATTCTTACTATTTCTTACCTTATTGTTATAACCAGCTTTTCTTCAGGTGTCACAGGAAGTCTAAACTTTGTATTTTGGCACTGAATATCATTTTCAATTATGCCTAAAAGTTCACTGAATATTGCCTTCGTAAATAATCAAAAAAATGCTTTTCACTATTTTTTATAGTATATGTAGTAGTATAGTAGTAATCACTCTCTTGTGAACAAGAAGACCATAATGTATCTTGCCAAAGACGTTTAGTCTTTTTATTACGTGTCTTATTTCTTTTTAGTAGCAAAGCTAACAGTAGTGTTTCTTCGTCAGAATCCATTTTGTTAGTAATAAGCAAAGCAATGCGACGCTAGCTAACACGGCACGGTCCAAATTGTGACTGACTTGACTGAAGGGGGTTAAACGACAAGGCGCGCGCTGAGTGCGCGCCGCGCGCTCGTTGCACACACGTCACATGGCGGCTACACGCGACGATCGTGCAGTATTTATATGTATTTTAAAAAAAGAAAAGCAGACAAAGAAAGTAAATTTTCCTACACGTATTAATATATAGATTATTAATTTGTTTTTGTTGGGCACAGGCAGCAAAAGTTTTGTTTTGTATTCAGACTAAAAATATACCCAAATAAAAACGATGTTTACTCAAAATTGCAGGGACTTAAATTTCCATTTTATATATTATCATATTAGTCCTACGTTACACTATCTAAAAATATTTGGTTCACTGCTGCCGGATTTGTTCAAGAATATTTTTTTTTTTATTTTTTTTTTTATTTCATTGGGACACAAAACAGTTATACATTATATCATACAATACGATAGTTGTTACATTATAAAATTTGGTAAATGTATAACCCACACTTATGTCCGCAAAGTAATGCTAGAAGTAAAAGAGTTAAAATTGTGCTAATCCCGTGCCATATTAACTCTGAAGTGAAGATATAGCTTGCATTTTAAATTCATTGTGCGAAAGTGCGAAAATATCTAGGTGAACAAAGTGCGTGTTATAGTTGTCTAAAAGGCGACGCAGAGGCGCGCGTGCCCCGGCGTTGGTTCTACACTTCGCAGTGTGGAAGAGCCGGGGCACACGCGCCTCTCGCCGGTTTACAGTTCTAGGTACGATGTAGCATATATTGTTACATATATTAGGGCAATCGAATCTGTTGTTACACATTCCATGCAGCATCATGACTTTCAGGAGATTACGTCTAGACTCCAGGCTAAGAAGTTTGTAATGGTCAAGGGTCTCAGAATAGGACAGTGTCAATCTTGAGCGGCAACATCTGTAATGCATCGATTTAAGGAATTTTTTCTGCACCGTTTCAAGCCTATTTCCATAACAGTTGTAGAAAGGAGACCAAATAGGAACTGCAAATTCCAGCTGAGGACGTACCAAAGTTTTGTATAGTAGCATGTAAGTAGAAGTGCGCTTAAAATTATTGGCGGTTCTCATAATGAAGCCGTACATGCGGTATGCTTTATTAATTATATTTTCTATGTGCTGGTCCAAATGTAACTTGGAATCTAGTATTACGCCAAGATCCCGGATGGAGTAAACGGCCTGTAGCGTGGTGGATTGCAGAATATAATTGAATGATATCTTATTCCTCTTTTTTGTGAAAGATATTACGTTACATTTAGGTAAACTAAGCTGAAGTTTATTAATTATGCAGTATAAGGATAGCCTGTCAAGATCCTCCTGTAGTAAAACACAGTCGTGTGTATTCTTGCAGGATTTGTATATTTTTATGTCATCCGCGTACATCAAAAACTGGGAGTTAATAATACAATGTTTAATGTCATTAACATATAAAATAAAGAGGAGCGGGCCAATTATGGACCCTTGAGGAATTCCAGAAGTGACCGTGACAGCTTCAGATTCCACGCCATTGGCGACCACCTTTTGAGTTCTGTTCGAGATATAGGCCATAAACCACCGCAACAAATTTCCACGTATGCCGTTGTATGCTATTTTATCTAGAAGTAGCTTGTGATCCACCTTGTCGAACGCCTTCCGGAAGTCCGTGTACACAGCGTCCACCTGGATTTGATTATCCATATTCTCAAATAGGTAATTGGTAAATTGCATAAGATTTGTATTAGTGGAACGTCGTTGTACGAAACCATGCTGTTCCGGTATGATAATCTGGTGAATAAGTGGGTATAATTTATTGTGTACAAGGCGCTCGAAAAGCTTCGACAAGGTGGACAGTAAAGAAATGGGTCGGTAGTTTTCGATATTGGACTTATCCCCACTTTTATACACGGGTATGATGAACGCCATTTTCCACACGCTTGGAAAAATACCTTCTCTAAGACATTTGTCAAAAATTAACTTTAGCGGAAGTGCTATATTTTCAGACACTTTTTTAATGTATAAAGGAGGTAAGCCGTCAGGCCCCGGGCCCTTGTTTACATCCAACTTTTTTAAAGCGCAACTTATAGTGTCCAGTGGCAGCTGTATGTCTGAGATACATACTGCGTTGTCGGCGTATGCACTTGGGGGCTCCCAGTGGACAGGGTTAAGAGTAGAGGGTTCGTATACAGATTTAAAGAAAGTGGAAAACATATTACATATATCGGCTGGAAGGTTGGAAATTCGGTCATCGAGATACATGTTGGCCGGGATATCTGACTTTCCCTTCTTATGCGACACATAAATCCAAAATCGTTTAATACTGAGGGGGATACTGTCCTCGACTGACTCGATGTACTTTTTAAAACACTTATCTGATTCGGCTTTGAATTGCTTACGATAAAATGAAAACGTCTCGTAATGAGATAAATTATTGTACTTTTTCCATTTAACCCAGGCGCGTTCTTTATTTCTACAGATGCTTATGAGAGCTGAGCTAAACCACACTGGAAAACGTGTAGACTTGGGCTTGCATAGTGGAATATGTGATTTTATTATAGAATACAACTTTTCATAGAAAGCATCAACTGATTGATCAGCTGATAGATCTCGCAGAAAATGACTCCAATTGATTTCACTAAGTTCACGATTGATGACCTCGTAATCTGCGGTAAAAAAGTTATGTTTTGGGAGGAAGTGACGTTTCATAGGGGTAAAATTGGTACCAAGAGTAGATAGTGCAGAGAAGGCGGGGTGGTGCGGGACGAGAGAGACAAGCGGTGGGCACCTGGTAACTTGACATTCAGTATTGGACATGAACAAGTCCAGGGTACGTCCAAGGTCGTTCTTTATTCCATTATATTGAGAAGCATTTATGAAAGACATAAATTCACATAAATAATGATCTATAGGAGTGGATGGTTGGGGCGTTAAGTACTTACAGTGGGGACTGTCTGTCCAAGTAATGTCGGGGCGGTTAAAATCTCCGGCGATGAAAAACATGTCCGTACTAACCATCGCTGATGATACGCTGTAACATTTCAAAGTGTGACGTGTATACTTCCTCCTGGGCGCCAGGAGGTATGTATGTTACACTAATAACATGACGCTTGGGGGGGTCGGATGCCGGCAGTAGAACTGCAAGGTGTTCAAGAACGGCACTCGCATGGTGCGTCAAGATGCATGCGGGGCGCAGGGTGCGCAGGACGGCGATCAACACTCCCCCGCCATCAAGCTTACCAGTGCTAACTCGATCGCGATCACACCTAAACACCCTATACCGGTCGTCTATGAATTCGGTATCAGCAATGTTAGGTATAAGCCAAGTCTCGGTAAGTACAATGACGTCGT
This sequence comes from Eilema sororculum, assembly GCA_914829495.1. Taxonomy (NCBI): domain Eukaryota; kingdom Metazoa; phylum Arthropoda; class Insecta; order Lepidoptera; family Erebidae; genus Eilema; species Eilema sororculum. The sequence goes on along the minus strand of OU618532.1, from coordinate 17,396,798 downwards.
AAGAATAAGACATTATATTCATGAATAAAGTATGTAGCTTAGTACGCAGTCCCTGACAGTTCTGATAATAAAATGATAAGTCGTATTTATCCATTGATAACAGATGTGCAATACAAATGAGAATAACCATTAACGAAATAATAGGGACCTGCCTTCTGTCTTGGGGAAAGCCTGGAGTCTTGAGTTAATAGATTTGTAAACATAAACGCATAATACTGCGTTACAAATACGACGCGAAAGTTAGCATGAAATGCGCAAAACACAATACGTGCAAGAAATTTTAGATGTAGGTAGTTACAAAAAATTATATATTCACAGAAGACATTGTTAATAAGCTTTGATCGGCGAAGCATAATCAGTATTAAATCGAAGTGCAATAACAAAGTTGTTGCACTTATATTCACATGAGGAACAATTAATATACGGCTAACAAAAGGTGGAGGTAGGTAGTTAAGAAACAAAAGTGCAATTTTATACAAACAACAACACACAATAGTTAAGTTTGTGTCCAGATATTTAAAAGTAAACACACAGTGTAGTGTAGATTTCAGAGGTTGACAATAACAACAAAAAATATATGGGTAAGGAGGAATTGTTTGTGCTATCTTATTACGTAGACTTGATAAAGAATAGATCAGATGAATTTTATAAACATTATAAAAATAGTCATTAATTACGAGCGGTGTACGGTTTGATTTTGGTAAGATCTGCTTCGGAACGAATGGCGAAAACAGGTTCGGTGATATCCGCTCGAACGAGTATAACACCATGCTTGATCCAGGTGAAACGAAAACCGTTCTGTTTGGCTGTTTCCCTAGCTTGACGAAATAACTTTTTGTTCTGGAGCGTGAGATGTTCATTTATATAAATTTTTGTGGGAGTACCTTGTAAATGCAGTTCTTCCGATGTGATGCTTCTTTTAAAGCGTACTGCCGCGAGAATATTATCTCGTACTAGTTGAGTGGAGAATTTTACCACTATGTTTTTTGGGCGGGGGGTGGTTGAGTTCCTCTGGGGAACGCGGTGAATCGTCATAATATCACGAGGGGATATGGGCTGCTTTATGACGTTCGAGATGTTTTCGATCAATGACATGAGGTTCTCACCGCGTCTCTCTGGCAAATTGCTAATCTCGATGTTACAGTTACGAGCTTTTTGTTCTGCGTCTTCTAATTTGGCTTCCAAAGTAGCTATGCGCTCCTCGTATGCCTGGGACGAAGAAATTTGTTTTTCTAGGACAGATATGCGTGCCGTTACTTCTCGGGATGTCTTCTCAAGGCCATCATACTTATCGCTGAGGAATTTTATGGCGGAATGAACTTCACCGAATTCGGCGAGGAGTAGTGAAAACTTCTCTTCTTGTTTAGCAAGCCAAGACTCAAACATAGATTTTATGTTTGACTCAAGCGTTTTGAATTCCTCCTGAAAATTTTCACGAATATTGTTACCAGTGCTGCTCGGCAAACCCTTGCGAAACGTGATGTACGGTGGTGGAGACTCCTTATCTAATATGGATCCTTCAACACTCATTTCAACAGGCGAGTCGTCAGGACAATAAAACGTACTGTTTTTAGCAGACATTGAATGTCTCTGCGCGCGGCACTACTCTGTGTTAAGGAATGCTTGGTACACGGACGGCGACGAATGATAACACCGACGAGCAGGTCGCACGCACACACACGCAACTTTACACTTAGAAATAACGAACGAATAAAGATTTTAGATGCAACAACCGGTTCGGGTTCGGTCGCACGACGGAATAAAAACCATTAGTGGACAACTCCTTTATAGCTTGACCACAACCGCTGTACCGCGCCTTAGGTATGTGCGCGGCGAGGCGGGGGAGACGTCCGACCATTCCGTTGTGTCAGTCGGCCGCCAACGCTTACGGCGGTAGCTAGTGTCACTTGTAGCGGACTCTGTGTGTCGGATGCACAAGTGATTAGTATTGCAAGATGGGTCGTGCGTGATCTCGTGATGTGAAGAACATCATTTTTAAGGTAGCCGAGTATTTTAAGAAAAGAAAAGCAGACAAAGAAAGTTTTGAATTTAAAAGTGATGCAAACATTGCTAAAATTGTAGCGGATGCTACGGGATATTGCGAAAAAACCGTAAGAAATATAGTAAAGGTGGGTATTCATCAACGGAAAATTTGGGCCGATTAAAATTTGATTCTCCAAAAAAACCAAAAGTTATAAAGAAGAAATATGTTGTTGATGATTTTGATTTAGGAGTTATCAGGAGAAAAATTCATCAGTTTTACGAAATCGAAAAACAAGTTCCAAGTATCCGTAAGTTACTATCAAGTTTGAGAAAAGATGGCATACTGGATTGTGGACGAGAATACCTTAGAAAGCTTTTACACACAATGGGTTATAGTTTCAAAAAATGCAAATCAAAGAGACATCTCCTTATAGAGCAGCCTAACATTACAGAGTGGCGGAAAAAATACCTGACACAAATCCGAAACTACAGAATGCTAAACCGCAACATATATTTCCTCGATGAAACGTATAAAAACGCCACTCATAATGTGAGTAAATGTTGGCAATCATCGTCTGAACCTGGAATTCATGCTGATATTGGGAAAGGACGGCGTTTAGTAGTTTTACACGCTGGCTGTCGAAATGGCTTGGTTGATGGTGCATTAACGATATTCAAATCAGACGCTAAGACTGGCAACTATCATGGAGACATGAACGGGTCTACTTTTTACAAGTGGGTGGATGAAAAATTAAAAGATAAGTTGCTGCCGAATTCTGTTGTGGTAATGGATAACGCGTCATACCACAGCGTTCAGGTTGAGAAGAAACCAACCATGGCTAGCCTCAAAATTGAAATGCAGGACTGGTTACGGCGCCACAATGTTGAATTTTCAGAGACCATGACAAAAGCTCAACTGCAACTTCTTATCAATGATACACAAAAAGAACTCCTGTACAGAATTGACGAACTGCTGAAAACCTATGGCCATACTGTTCTCCGTTTACCGCCGTACCATCCTGATTTAAATCCCATTGAGTTGGTTTGGGCTGATATTAAAAACAATGTAGCCCAAAACCATATCAATTCTTCACTAGATGAAAAGATAAGCATAATGACCAAATTGTTTTCGGAGTTTACGGCAGAAAAATGGAAGAAATGTGACGATCATGTCCAAAAAAATGAAAATACTTATTGGGATCGTGATAGTAGATTCGACGATATTATCGACCCTTTCATAATAAATTTGCAGAATGACTCCGACTCCAGTTGGGATGGCGAAACAGAATCTATGTCAGAATAACATTAAATATCTAAACAAATAAATATTTACAATTAATATGACATTTCATTCAATATGACAATTCCCTATTAAATGTAATAATTAAATACGTACGAGTGGCGTGTAAAGTCAAAAATATTTATTAGGGAATTTTAAAAATCTTAGGCTTTACACACTAGTCGTACATTAAAACTGTCAAATGATATCGTAAGATCCGTCCGACAATGTCAATCTCGTGTGAACTCATGCTCTTTCTTACCCGTCCCCCGCCTCACCGCACATACCTAGGGCGCGGTACAGCGGTAGCGGTCAAACTATACCACATATTAGGTCCTTACATATGAAATTGGCGTTTTTCGTACTGGCCACTTTAATCACGATTTTCTCCTCTTTGGTAAGGAATTCCAAATTCAAATTTGTACAGCTATTTACTCATGTATTTGTGCTTCGATGACCGTCATTCATTTGTTTTTTTTTTTCTTCTATTTTTTTTCTGTTTGCGTCATTCATTTTACAAATGGAAAACTTAAAATATCGCATTATTTACGCATACGAGTTTCGCCGTGGCACTAGTGCTGCGGAAACGACTCGAAGGGTGAATGATGTTTATGGCGGTCATGTTGCAAAAGAAAACACAGTTCGTTTTTGGTTCCAACGTTTTCGTTCTGGAAATTCCGACCTGCAGAACAAGCCCCGTGGACGGCCTGAGACCCAGGTTGATAATGAAGTATTGAAGGCTATTGTGGAAGCGGATCCATCGCAAACCACGTCCGAGTTAGCTGCAGGCTGCGGTGTTAGTGATAAAACTGTTTTAATTCACTTGAAGCAAATTGGGAAGATTAAAAAGCTTGAAAGGTGGGTACCTCACGAATTGACTGAAGCAAACCGGCAAACGCGCGTCGACTGCTGCGTTACATTACTGAACCGACACAATAATGAAGGTATTTTAAACCGAATCATTACCTGTGATGAAAAATGGATTCTTTACGATAAGCGGAAGAGCTCAGCGCAATGGTTGGATCCTGGCCAGCCAGCCAAATCTGCCCCAAGCGAAAATTAACCCCAAAAAGTTACTTGTGAGCGTTTGGTAGACTAGTGCCGGTATTGTTCATTACAGTTTTCTCAAATCTGGTCAGACTATTACGGCTGATGTCTATTGTCAGCAATTGCAAACAATGATGGAAAAGCTAGCGGCTAAACAACCTAGGCTGGTCAATCGCTCCACGCCACTGCTGCTTCACGACAACGCTAGACCACACACCGCACAACAGACGGCTACCAAATTAGAAGAGCTTCAATTGGAATGTCTAAGACATCCTCCATACTCCCCGGACCTTGCTCCAACAGATTACCATTTTTTTCGAAATTTGGACAACTTCTTGCAAGGGAAAAAATTCAACTCTGATGGGGCAGTCCAAATCGCCTTCACAGATTTTATTGATTCCCGTCCGACTGGTTTTTTTAGTAAAGGGATCAATGAACTACCTATGAGATAGCAAAAGTGCATAGAAAACAATGATTCATACTTTGATTAATTAAATATATTATATTTAAAAATATTCGACTTTTTGTTCCTCCCATACAAAACACCAATTTCATATTTTTGTGTTCATCACTACACTATTATATTAGGTCCTTACCCTAATATAATATAGTCCAGTAAAGGAATGCTCAAAAGGGGGGTGTGGATGGAAAAGTCGAAAGCAGAAACTTTGACTTAGGAACTTTGTTTGGACTAGTTAGGAGATAAACATACTAAAAGTCCCCACCCCTCCGAGGTGAGCCCGAGGGGGGGGAGCACAAAGAAAGTCCCGTTTTTTGGTCTTTTGCTTAATTCTCGAAAACGGTGCGTCGCACGAAATTTTGTTCAACTAAATATTAAATGCTTATTAAATTCTCTACAAGTTTGTTCTTTGTATGTTGTATCTATCTCCAATAATTGCCTAGCTATGAGCTTCTAAAAGTGGATGATTTTCAAAAATGCACTTTTCTGTACGTTTTTTGGCACTTGTTCTTAGCTGCGACCGTAGATATACAAGAATCATGCCTAATTAACCAGTCGCCTCCTCTTTGGGCTTGACGGACCTGGTTGGGGTTCCTTATTTCCTGCCTGTTCTGTCTCGTCATCAGTCAAATCAGTATATGACAACGGAACGTACGACGATGGGGATGATGAAGCAGGAGTAGTAGATACTCCAGCTTCATTATCTTCATCCTCGTCGTCATCGTCGTTGTCCTCCAAAATGCGAATGCCATTAGTGCAGCTTCCGTTGCAAATGTGGCAAATGGTAGAGCACAGCATGGAAGCCTTCCTACACCCACATCTAGCACTACTACAATCAGCAGTGCAACGGCAAAATATAAGCTTTAATCATTCTTCCTGTGCAGCTGGTTCCTTAGTTTGAACAGGGACCAAGAGGTTGCATTCATTTCGTTTCCAACCCCATAGTTCAGGAGAAAGGTCCTGTCCAAGCCAAGCCTGTACCTGATGGTAAGTGCGGTAAGAGTGCTCCATCGCTGCCCCCTCGGTTGGAGGCAGGGAGGAAATGTCTGGTTTGACGTTTGACACTGACTGGAGGAAACGTTGATAGCGATAGTTATTTAGAGAGGTCTCCTTCTGTTTTGCTCCATACCACCTTAAAAAGCATAAGTTTCCATTTTTTTTATGTCAGCATGCGATGAAGTGGGGTTGGAAAACACCTCTGCGGCTTGACGGATCTCAGGTTTTTTTAAGTAGAGTTTACAAAAACCAACTTTGCTTCGCCGAACTGCAGCAGAAGTGGTGTCACATCCCGTGAAGGCGTGTAGAAATAAAATGTCTTTGAAGCCTAGCTGTTGCAATTCTTGACTTGAATAATAGGTGGTAGGTACTTTACCTCTGCTAGGCTTGACAAAGATAATATTATGGTCATGTGGAGTCCTTGCTATAAGCAGAACTATCAAGTCAACATCATCTCCATGATCTTAAAGTATGAACTTTGGAGGGCCCACCAGACGGGAACATCTTTTGTCAGATCAGCTTTGATGCTGTTGAGTCTTGTGTAGTTTTTTCGACAAGGTGTATGGACCATCAGTGACTTAAAACCCTTAAGTTGGGAACTTTTTTGATCATTTCTGAGGTTACTGGCAGAATTCAATGAATTTATTCCTTTTTCACCAACCTTGGAGACATTTTCTCCACTTTCATCGAGCAGTTCATGACATATAAAACACTTGTCTGACATGTTGGAACTGTGCGGATGTTCGAAATATTTTGTGACTGCTTCCCTGCGTTACCGGGTGCACAGTCACAATAATCGATAGGTCACAATAGAAACAACAACATAAGCCCGAAGGCATCTTAATAGATATTATTGGGAGTTTTAGCCAGTTTTAACTGTTTCCGCCTTCACCGCGTGGAGGTACTCCCAGCTTATGTGCTATATTTAAATATTGTGTAGGTGTTTTTAATACTGTGGGTGCTCATCCATACGAAATAAGAAAGGTTTTTGGTAAATTTGTACCGTTACAATGTGCTCCAGAGGGAAAAAAACACAACTTTGAAAATCATCCACTTTTAGAAGCTCATAGCTAGGCAATTATTGGAGATAGATACAACATACAAAGAACAAACTTGTAGAGAATTTAATAAGCATTTAATATGTACTTGAACAAAATTTCGTGCGACGCACGCATTTTCGAGTTTTAAGCAAAAGACCAAAAAACGGGACCTTCTTTGTGCTCCCCCCCCTCGGGCTCACCTCGGAGGGGTGGGGACTTTTAGTATGTTTATCTCCTAACTAGTCCAAACAAAGTTCCTAAGTCAAAATTTCTGCTTTCGACTTTTCCATCCACAATCATTCCTTTACTGGACTAAATAGTGTAGTGATGAACACAAAAATCGATATACAATCAGTGTGTGTCATCAGTGTGCCAATTAAAGACTAAATTATTGATTTTTAATTAAATAAATACATAATTATTTATTAATTAGTAATCGCTGCTCTATTTTATAAAAAGTTAATGTTTTTGTTTTTATATTAAAAACAAAACTTATAATAAAAGAGCCTAGATAGTTTTCAGTATTGGGAACCCGTGCGCGCTCGTGCAGCTATCGCCATTTTGTTTATCGTGTTATTCGGCTTCATTCTCCCAGTCTGACTGCACGAATATCTTATTTCATTGCGAATCGATATTTTGTTTTTGTTGGGTTTTTGTTAAAGTGTTGTTACGTTGTGTTTGTTGTTACGTTTATAGTTTTTTGTGAACTTTGAGTGAATCTATTTGTTTTGATTTTCCATCAAAATGGATCCTCAGCCAAGTACATCACAAAAAGACGTGGATGTTTTCTTGTCCCCAAGAAAAAAACGTCCACGAAAAGCTTTCACTGTTACTGAAAAAGTAATGATCCGCAACGCCTACAAATACGTGAAAAATGAAATTTCTGCGCAATTGGAGGCCTTTGAAGTTGCGGAAGAAAATGAATGTATGAGCAAAGTTGCTGACATATTGGGAATAACCTCACGCTCTGTTTGTAATGTTTTGAAGGAAGTAAATAAAGGTGCGCCGCCAACTCCTCCTAAAAAACTGGACCAAAGCGAAGTTACAAAGATAAAATTGATGAATTTACATTCTCTGCAATACGAAGAATTGTTCATCAGTTCTTTTACCGAAATGAACCTCCAACCATTGCGAAGGTTAGTCAATCAGTCAGACAGTATTTTTTTATACCTACATCTTTTATATATAAGTAATGATTCCAAGTTATTATAAAATTTACTATTTTAGATTTTACAAGTGATAAACGATGATTCAGAAATGCCCAAGATTTCCAAAGAAACCCTCAGAAAAATTTTGAAGCATCTTAATTTTAAATTTGTTGCACGGTCACGCAAGAGCACACTTATTGATCGAAATGATATAATAACATGTCGCCAGCGTTACTTGTGATCTATATGTCAATTTCGACGAGAAGGGAGACATATATATTATCAAGATGAAACTTGGGTTAACGCAGGTAAGGCTAACATTTATACACAAAATTTATATACATTTTACATTAAATTTAATAGTAATATTGAATGTTCATGTACTATATTTATTTTGAGGTCATACTGTAAAAAAAACTGGGGTGGACAAGAAAGTCACATCATCTCGACAAGCGTTTTTGGAGGGACTGACCACTGGATTAAAAAATCCATCTGGAAAAGGCAAACGTCTCATAATTAGCCATATAGGTAGTGAAGAAGGCTTCCTGGAAGAGGAGCTCATGATTTTTGAAGCAAAGAAAAATTGTGAAGAGAAATAGTGGATGAGATCGTCCGTTGGACAAATATTGAGATCTCTATGAAACATCGAGACAACATGACTAAAGCTAGTTTCAGAGATAGGTCTGTGATAGAAATTCGAGCTCTTTCTGGTATACTGACCCTGACTGCAGCAATGAAAGACAATCACCTGTCTTCCGATGAGCTGTTTGATAGTAGTTTTTCAGGAACACGGTACGTGGCAGTGATGAGTAGAGATCCGTTTGATTGCCTGATTAGATGTTTAAGATTTGATGGCAAGTCTATACGGCCTTCTTTACGTCATGAAGATCCGTTCATCCCCATTAGAAAACTATGGGAATTATTCATAACTCAGTGTAAACTGAATTATACACCGGGACAGTATGTTACAATCGATGAGCAATTATTGGGATTTCGGGGACGGTGCCCATTCCGTATGTACATCCCTAATAAACCTAATAAATATGGAATTAAAATCCCTATAATGTGTGACAACGGAACGAAGTACATGCTAAATGCAAGTCCGTATATTGGGAGAGCCACCAACACTAATGGCTTGCCGCAAGGCGAATTTTACATGAGGGAATTGTCTCGGCCCTTGCATGGCACAAACCGAAATATAACTTGCGACAATTGGTTCACTTCAGTTCCTTTTGCAAAAGCTCTTCTTCAGGAACCGTAAAAATTGACCCTCGTTGGTACTACAAAATCCAACAAACGGGGGATCCCCGGAGAATTGAAAAACAACCGGTCTCGATCCGTAGGCACGTGAATGTTTTGCTACGATGGATGTTTGACGCTAGTCTCATATAAGCCGAAGCCCTCTAAGATGGTTTACCTGCTATCTTCGTGTGATGAAGATGGTATACTAAACCCCGCAACTGGTAAGCCTGAAATGATAATGTATTATAATCAGACTAAAGGCGGAGTGGACACTTTTGATCAGATGTGTTCATCAATGTCATGTTCAAGAAAAACCAATAGATGGCCCATGGCTATGTTTTTATGGTATACTGAATATAGCATTCGTCAATTCGTACACACATCAAAAAAAGTTTGCAATCACTTTGAAAAACTGAAATCTTTTTTGTTACTGTAGATTATATTATGATTTTTTTCTTCTTTTTAAATTCTTTATTTAAAAATAAAGAATTAGAACACAAAACAATTACACCGTTCAAGTGTTTTTTCTTACAAAAAGGCTTTCAGTCCTAGCTTACGCTCATTCAGAAATCTGATTTAGTGAATTATAACCGATTCAAGATATTTTTCGCGGAAAGTTGTGATTGAAAAAATGCCAAGAGGATTATCAGAGGTTTTACGAGGTTAAATAGTAACTTTGAGGGAAGAAGGATACACCACGAGAGTAATAGCACGCAGACTTGCTATATCCCAATCCTGTGTCGTGGCTACGTTGCAGAGGTACCACGGAATAGAGAATTCAGCTGACCGACCCCGCAGCGGTCGCCTAACTGTTTTGACAGCTGCCCAAAAGCGCTATATTAGATTGCTGGCAGCCCGTGATCCCACAATCAACGCCACTAAAATAAAAGCAGAAGTCAGAGACGCCTCTGGACTTGAAGTTAGCACGCAGACCGTTCGCAATTGCTTGCACCAGGCTGGATTACGAGCACGGAGGTCATGGCGAGCTCCGCTCAATTCCCGGCAACGTCAACAACGAAGATTGCAGTGGGCTAGACTTCGGCAAAATTAAGAAGATGAGGAAGAAAACATTTGGCAAAACTGTCTCTTCGTTGACGAATCCCGAATCTCCACTCATCCAGATAACTGACGTGTCCGTGTCTGGAGAAGACCAGGCGACCGTGAAAGACAGAGAACTGCCACTGGAACAGTTCAGCAAGGCGGAAAATCGGTGTCTTATTGGGGTGGCATTATGATTGGAGCTAGAACGCCTTTGATCCCGTATCGGGGCTTCATGACAGCAGACATGTACAAAGCAATTGCTATTGATGATATCGTCAAACCATTCCGAGTAAACCATCCAATTTGTACTGGTCGATGATAATGCGCCCGCACATCGAGCTCAACGAGTCAATGCTGCTCTTCAAGAATACGATATCACACGATTAGACTGGCCTGCCGGCTCGCCCGACTTAAACCCAATAGAGCACGCGTGGGATGCTCTTAAATGAGCTGTATGGAACCGTGAGCCACATCCCCAGACAGTTCCAGAGCTCAGGGAAGCCGCTATTGAAGAATGGGATAGGTTACCCCAGGAAATGCTGGATAACATGATCCTTAGCATGCCCAGGAGGATCTCCGCATGTGTTCGAGCCAGGGGAGGAGTTATTTTATATTGAATTTACACCTTTTAATAATAAATTGTAGTTTAAGTTTAACTAAACAGTCTTTTTCTTTCTATGAAATTTCTATCACAATTGCATTATGATTAATGGCTCAATTTTTTAAAATAAATAATAAAAAATAGTGTTATATTTTAATTTCAAACAGGGTATTCCTATTTAAGGAAAGCATACAACATAGATTTTTTTCTTGATAAAGTTAAATTTAAAGAATTCTAGGAGCTTATGCCATTGATCGCAAACTTTTTTTGATGTGTGTATGTCATATACTGTCAAAACATTCTTGCGAAAAATTAAAAGCCACTAAATAGAAGAGACTACATGAAGAAGTTGAGTACCCAATTATCTGAACCGTGGATGACGGCTAGACTGGAAGCTCCTACTTTGCCAAAGCATGTCCGAGATCCCATCATACACATTCTTCCAAAACCGGTTGTCCAGAACTCCGTGGATGATGAAGAAGAACCGCCAGTTAAGAAAAGACGGTATTGCAGCTTTTGACTTAGTAAATTAAAAATAATGTCCAAGATGCCTTGTGTCAAGTGCAAATAATCTGATTGCGGCGAACATAAAAATGATGTTTGTTCTGACTGCCTCTAAACCAAATGATGAGCCAAATAATTTTATTATACCTTTGACTGATTAGTGTTAAGTTGATTTGTTATGAAAAAGAATTAGATTTTAAGAAAAAAAGTATTATTTTGATATTATATTTACCTGTAAACAGAAGGCTGTTAATTAAGTTGATTTTTTTCTAGAGGTTTTTTTATTTCACTTTCATGTGAATTTTGAATTGTGAATTTGAATTGAATTGTGAATGTGATTAAAAAAAGTCACATAAATATATGATACGCCTCCGAAACGTATGGCTATATTTTATAGACATCAAAATAAGGTTATCTTTCTAGGGTTAATTTCAATGCTTTAGATCAGATAACACAGCAGCCTCTCAGGCCGTTCGTCATCAGTAGAAGGTTAATAATGTTTTGATAACATAATGGTTTATTTGTTTGTAATGTTTGATAAGTAATTTGCTATGAAGAAAGTTATGTGGGCGAATTTATTATGTGAGTATGAAAAATACATTTTTGGTGTAGAATCCATGATGAATATCCAATGCTTGCCAAAATGGTTCTGAATATTCCTCTCCTATTCCCAACAACATAAAGGACCATGCAAAAAATCGTCCCCACCCACCAACAGACCTGAGCTATCTGTTAATACATCTTGCCAGTTTGATGATTTTTTACTATGACGACATCCGCCACGGGTATGGGATTTTCGTGCAAATCGCATTTTAAAATATTTCTTGTTTATTTATAATAATTTTTTTTTTTTGGTTTTTTCTAGTTTTGGCGGGAAAGCGTAGAGGACGCATCGCGGTATTATTTTATTTTCCGAAATTGGTGTGAATTCGAGTTTTTATGTATAAAAATGGTGGATTTTGGACAACGCACACACGTATAGGAAAGTGGCATATTACAGGGAATTGTGACTCTATGTGTTCAGTCCAAATCTCCCAGGGAGCTTTTAGTAAAGTCCCCACAACTTTACTAACACATCAATCATCCTACACCGTTATCATCCTCATCATTATTATCGTCCACAATCATTTCAATGAGGAAAATAAATAAAACTGATGACAAGGCAAAATGGGCCTACCTTAGCCTGTTCCGAAAGGAACTAAAGAAACACAAAAAAACTGCACGCGCGCATCGTCGTCTAGTACCTACGTTCCGCTGTATTCACGTTGTTTACCTGTGCGTTATCGGCTTGTTTGCGATTTTACTGACCCCTACTCGTTTATCGGACCTTTTTATTCCAATTTGATTGACCCTGGTATGTGTACTGGACTGTGATTTAGTAATATGGAGACTGGACGCCGATGTGTGATGTGTCCTAGATCTGTTTTAAGACAGAGGCGACACATTTAATCTGCCAGCAGAACTGTTATCCAGTGTAATAACAGACGAACTACCATAACACTAAATGCACTTTATGCAGTAGTTATTATTTTGCATTGTGTAATTACATTACGTTTGTGTTCATAGGCCGTCAAGTTAGGGACCACCATTTTACGTCCAATAGCACCGAGAATAGTGGTCTGTATCTTCTGGACTGCACCTTAGCTTTATTGCCATCTAGCAGGGTGCAGTCAATTGAAGGACCAAATTTGAAAAAAATAATAATATAAAAACAATACAAACATTACTTCATGTTGTTATTATTGAAAAATCAAAATAAAAAGGTTAACAAAATCAGTATTCTCTATGTTTGTTTTTTTTTTAAATCCCATCAATATTGGATAAAAGAAAGATTTATTTGTTTTTTATGGGACGACTCAATAATATTAAAACAAATACCATGTCTGTTGGTAGGTGGAGACAGCGCCCATACAATCTTTTGCATGGTCTTTTGTTTGAAACATGATTTTCAACCTATGCAGCCTCAAAAACACCACAATAGACTAGACGCTAAACCTGATATAATTTTGTATTTTGTAAATCAAGTCTCACTGCCTTTGAGATTAGAATTCCATTTTTGTTGTTTTATTATTGTATCTTAAATCATCCTAGAACAGTCCCTTACTCTAGACATATTGGTAATATTACACTTGACGCCTTTTATACTTTTTATTATTATAATTGATCCCCGAACAGGGAAGTAGTATTTTATTATTAAATAGTGTTATTTTATGATTTAATTATACTTCGATAATTTGGCAAAAGTTTTAGACAAGTACAAATTTGAAGGCCAAGACAATGGAATGTTGACGAGACTGGACTTACGACTGTCCAGAAGCCACGTATTTACGTTACCAGGCTTCAAAACCAGGTTTTCTCTTCGAAGTACGGCGCCCTGGTACGAACAAATAATACTTGCAAGTATGAAAGTATATGTTATAAGTCGGATCTGCTAAGCTAAGAACTTGAAATTTAGAACAGTAGGTACCTACACCTAAAATACTTACATAGGAAAACGATTTGTACCACAATGTGAATAAGAAACCAACTAATAAGTAAATGAAAAATACTTTCAAAGTATTTTTTATTTATTCTATTTTGACACGATTTTAATAACGACACACAGTATGGTATTCGACCCCAAAAGCTGGCCATAATGGATTTTTTTTATTTTGGTTCTACTCCTTCTAAACTATTGTTTTCATAAACTAAGATAACCGTTCCCCACTATAGCAAAAAAACCACAGCGCTAGTGCCCCCTCGCACCCCGTGTGTCTCAGTCGAAAGTTACCGTTCGCTAGCAGTGGTCGTGTGATTGTTCGATGCGCTAAAATTTCGTGATTTCAAATAGTCGCCATCTTGTGTTTTAACAGTTTTGTGTTGGTTTTCATTATGGATTGTACTCAACCAGGTATGTATTTTATTAGACACTTAATTTTAACAACTAATATTATAGCCTCTGTCTATTTATATCCTGGAGAAGCAAGCACCAAGAAATTGCTTTGAAAATAACACATTTTAGAATATCGAAAGGGTGTTGTTATATATTTGATCATTATTAAGTGGCAATTATAATAACATGATATAGAATAGACCTTCTACTATATGATTACGCTCAAAACTTTCACTCGAAATCACTCCCCTATTTTTAGTGATTTTTTTGTAGGTGCAATCAATATTCAGTAATTTCGGTTTTTCATAATATGATGTGTGTTTTTTGTTCTAGGCTCTTCTGGAGTGAGAATTTTAACTAAAAATGATTTATTTAATATAATGGAACGCTTAAATGCTAGAAATTATATTGAAAAGTTAAAATTCATGGAGCAAGAGCTGCTAAGTCAATATGCATGTTGATGTTAAGCAAAAACTGTCAAATTTCAAACATCAGTTTAAACAAAAATGGTCAGCTGCACGCAATATAAAGGCCCGATTTCTGGAAAACAATGCCGAGTGGCTTAAAAGCACCATATTGTTACCGAAAGTAAGCGATTCACGCGATTGTTTGGTTATAGGAACATTTCGTTTCTCTGCACAATATGTTTATTTTTCTATTGTTATTTTTATGAATAGGTTGTTATCTAGTTTCTTTTCTTATTTCTAGAGTTAATAAGTTAAGTAAAAAGTATTGAGTTGATAAAAACCAATTCTATTTTGTTTTAGGAGAAAGTGCCGGTCGACCTCAAAAGTCGTTCTTAGAATTGAGTGAAAGAAGCAAGAGACGAAATACTACTGTCCTTAGGTCATCCGATACAGATAAATATTGACGTATGCGACACAAATGAAACTACGAGAGATGGGAAAAGTAGAAGCGTCAAAAATCGTTAAAGATTTGACAAAAAGTCCCAGAAGAGCACAAAAATATGCAGTAGCAATGAAAAAAAGTATCTCTAGAGAAGATTTGAACTCGGGCAAATTACCACATACGCAAGCATTGTTTATGTTCGTAGAAGCGGGACTAACATATGCTCAATACGAAGTAGTGAGAGATACTAATCCAACTTTTTATCCGTGCTATTCGATATTGCAAAGGCTAAAAAAGGAGTGCTATCTCGAAATTCATAGAGTAACCGAAACTTGCGCTGAAGTTAGAGTACAAAATCTCATGGATCATACGGCACAACAACTGATGTTACACCTAGGCGAGGCAGTGGAGCAATTAAGTGAATTAGAAAAGCAGTCACTGGTATTGATAAGTAAATGGGGCTGCGACGGATCTCAGATGATGCAGTATAAACTGAAATTTGAAAATGAAGCTGATTCTGACGCAAATATATTCCAAAGTTCCGTGGTACCCCTTCAGTTGATTTACGGACAGGAACGAAAAATACTATGGCAAAACCCTACCCCCTCTTCACCCCGGTATTGTCGGCCAATTCGAATAAGATTTATAAAAGAAACTGAAGATGTCACAAATGAAGAGATTGACTATATCAAATCGCAGATAAATAATCTTAATAAAAGTGAATTCAACAGCTTCTTGATCACCCACAAAATGCTCTTTACTATGATTGATGAAAAAGTATGTAATGCTGCTACGCACACAAAACCAACAATGAGATGCTACTTATGTGGGGACACGTCATTACAGTTCATTAATTTGGATAAAGAGAGATCATGCAAGAAAGAGTACATGCATTTCGGGCTATCTTTGTTGCACGCTCGTATAAGATTTTTTGAGAGCATTTTGCATGTGGCGTACAGATTACCCATAAAGAAGTGGAACGTTCGGCTTACTGCTGAAGAGAAGCAAGTAGTGAAATTTAAAAAAAAGGAAATTTTCGGGAGAAACTCGGTTTGCTAGTGGTTATACCAAAAGCTAATTTTGGAAATACAAATGACGGCAACACAAGTAGACGTTTCTTTGAGAACCACGAAGTTTCAGCTAGCATTACGGGGATAGACAGCAATTTAATTTACCGTAGATGAAAGAAAAGTCACCCACTGTCGGCAGATGTCCGAAATTTGTTGAAGGAAACTAACATTATATCTATCCGGTTGATCAATCAAATAAGCTAACGTATGCTAAACAAAATAAGGTACATGATTGCATAAACTTGCTTCTTTTGACTATTTCGCGCTGTTTACCTTTTGTTTTGTTTTAATTTTTTGTCAGATCAGTTCAGTTATTGCACTGCTACTAATTCATCTACTGACCGTGACCTAATTAATAAAAAGTTATTATTTAAGAAATTTACGTAATGACAATATTGAAACTTTTAATTAGTGTGTACTATAAGTGTAAATAAATAAAAATAAACATTATTGAGTACTTGAGTAGGTTGTGTATAAAAGTTAAATAATAGTGTAGGTAATAATAGTGCAGCTATAAGTAGTGTTTTTTTTTTGTGTATGGATAATAATTAGGTTCTTGTTTTATTTTATTGTGTATCTTGTTTTATATTATTAAAAAGTCAATAAGCTAACTATGTATTAAGTATTTCCATAACAATGGCTCCCAAGAAAAGTTTAGCGTGGGATCATTTTGTGGACAAAGGAGAATATAAAGCTGAATGCAAGATGTGCAAAGTCATTATTTCATATAAAGCTGGAGTATCAAACCTTACTAAACATGTTCAGAGAAAACATCTCTCTGTTAATTTAGTGAATTGAGAAAATGAAATAGTAAAGTCTATTTTTCATTTTGAGTGTTCGCCAAACAACGCACAAAATACAGTTTTGAAAGAACTTGATAAACTATAAAGGAGGCAACAGGATCAAATTTTGAGTCCATTCAAAAACAATATGATGAAATGGTGTATAAGTTGGAATGTTCTCAAATGGCTTGACTAAGAAAATACGCTCATACAAAAATCGTCTTAAGTACTTTCACATGAATTCCCTGGCAAGTCGTAGACTTTTAAAAGACGGACTGTTTGCTTGCAAAATTTTGGCGTCAAAAATTGATAGTCCCCAGCTCCTTAGCTTAATCAAGCTGCGTGTTCCGGCCAGGCTTCCGCGCTACTCGATTACACCACTTGTGCCGCCACTTAGAAGGACTGTTCTAGGTGCCAACTCCCCATGCTCGAGAATGTGCAAGGTCATTAACAGCAATAGCGATCGAATTGATCTTCACTTCGACTCTGTAGCAAGAATCAAATCTATCCTCTTGGGCTTACTCGATGACTGAACTGTTTTTGTAATTTACTGTTCCATTGAACTGTATCAAAAACATAGTTTTTTTTAATTAGTACTTTTACTTTAGATAATAATATAGTGTAGTGTAGTGATAGCTTACTGTTTTAATATTATACATGCGGTGTTTACCTATAATTAATTGTAACATTATTACTTGCTTCTTTTTTAATGTTTTTGGTGTAAGTTTTTTTTGTTAACAATTGTTGGTAGACCGAAATAAATAAATAAATGTGATGGTATGGCCGAATGGCCGATGAATGTAATGGCCGAAATTCCTCCGTATGAAAACAAAAAAACAGTCGGAATAAAATCCTACAGTCCATCAAATCTAAGAGGTACCGTTTGACGTTTCATATTTTTCAAACCGAAACAACTTTGTTCATACGTACATTATTCAGTTTCGATAACCTTATTCATAAAACCATGAATTTAGAAAGATTTCATTATTGTATCTAAAAATGTACAATTCTTAATATCTAAATGTAATTGAAAACTTTCAAACAAAGCAAAATAACACATATTTACACAGTAAATAATTTCTAATAGTTATATTCTTGACCTCATTACAAAGTTACGTTTTCATTTCATTTCATTTCATTTCATTTCATTTCATTTCATTTCATTTCATTTCATTTCATTTCATTTCATTTCATTTCATTTCATTTCATTTCATTTCATTTCATTTCATTTCATTTCATTTCATTTCATTTCATTTCATTTCATTTCATTTCATTTCATTTCATTTCATTTCATTTCATTTCATTTCATTTCATTTCATTTCATTTCATTTCATTTCATTTCATTTCATTTCATTTCATTTCATTTCATTTCATTTCATTTCATTTCATTTCATTTCATTTCATTTCATTTCATTTCATTTCATTTCATTTCATTTCATTTCATTTCATTTCATTTCATTTCATTTCATTTCATTTCATTTCATTTCATTTCATTTCATTTCATTTCATTTCATTTCATTTCATTTCATTTCATTTCATTTCATTTCATTTCATTTCATTTCATTTCATTTCATTTCATTTCATTTCATTTCATTTCATTTCATTTCATTTCATTTCATTTCATTTCATTTCATTTCATTTCATTTCATTTCATTTCATTTCATTTCATTTCATTTCATTTCATTTCATTTCATTTCATTTCATTTCATTTCATTTCATTTCATTTCATTTCATTTCATTTCATTTCATTTCATTTCATTTCATTTCATTTCATTTCATTTCATTTCATTTCATTTCATTTCATTTCATTTCATTTCATTTCATTTCATTTCATTTCATTTCATTTCATTTCATTTCATTTCATTTCATTTCATTTCATTTCATTTCATTTCATTTCATTTCATTTCATTTCATTTCATTTCATTTCATTTCATTTCATTTCATTTCATTTCATTTCATTTCATTTCATTTCATTTCATTTCATTTCATTTCATTTCATTTCATTTCATTTCATTTCATTTCATTTCATTTCATTTCATTTCATTTCATTTCATTTCATTTCATTTCATTTCATTTCATTTCATTTCATTTCATTTCATTTCATTTCATTTCATTTCATTTCATTTCATTTCATTTCATTTCATTTCATTTCATTTCATTTCATTTCATTTCATTTCATTTCATTTCATTTCATTTCATTTCATTTCATTTCATTTCATTTCATTTCATTTCATTTCATTTCATTTCATTTCATTTCATTTCATTTCATTTCATTTCATTTCATTTCATTTCATTTCATTTCATTTCATTTCATTTCATTTCATTTCATTTCATTTCATTTCATTTCATTTCATTTCATTTCATTTCATTTCATTTCATTTCATTTCATTTCATTTCATTTCATTTCATTTCATTTCATTTCATTTCATTTCATTTCATTTCATTTCATTTCATTTCATTTCATTTCATTTCATTTCATTTCATTTCATTTCATTTCATTTCATTTCATTTCATTTCATTTCATTTCATTTCATTTCATTTCATTTCATTTCATTTCATTTCATTTCATTTCATTTCATTTCATTTCATTTCATTTCATTTCATTTCATTTCATTTCATTTCATTTCATTTCATTTCATTTCATTTCATTTCATTTCATTTCATTTCATTTCATTTCATTTCATTTCATTTCATTTCATTTCATTTCATTTCATTTCATTTCATTTCATTTCATTTCATTTCATTTCATTTCATTTCATTTCATTTCATTTCATTTCATTTCATTTCATTTCATTTCATTTCATTTCATTTCATTTCATTTCATTTCATTTCATTTCATTTCATTTCATTTCATTTCATTTCATTTCATTTCATTTCATTTCATTTCATTTCATTTCATTTCATTTCATTTCATTTCATTTCATTTCATTTCATTTCATTTCATTTCATTTCATTTCATTTCATTTCATTTCATTTCATTTCATTTCATTTCATTTCATTTCATTTCATTTCATTTCATTTCATTTCATTTCATTTCATTTCATTTCATTTCATTTCATTTCATTTCATTTCATTTCATTTCATTTCATTTCATTTCATTTCATTTCATTTCATTTCATTTCATTTCATTTCATTTCATTTCATTTCATTTCATTTGGGAAAAAAAATAAAACTTACAGCTAGTGTATCTTTTAGCCTTAAATAATAAATAGCTGAAGGCCATTAACAAATTTGCACGAATAACAATGGTTTATACAAAAAAAAACAGTAGGTGCAGAAATGAAACACTTATTACTATCGTCCTAATAACATCACTGCAAACAATTAACTTTCGACAAAGAACCTCTTATCTAGTACATGCTTTAAACGGCATACATTGGTATTTTTTTTTTTTTTGGAAGAGGTCTAAGTCTAATTCACGACATAAACTATTGAAGCATCTGCTCACCCGTATTAAAAATGAGTTCTGCCTGTAAGTGCACTTGACGAGGGGTACATAGAGTAGGCTAGGATTACGCAGCAGTCTAGATCGTGCGATAAAGCCTAGTTCTCCCAACAACTCGGGGCAGTCCACGGCTCCAGTCACAATCATGCGTCGCCGTTCATACAAGGGTAGTATATGAAACCTCCTACAGCGCACAGTGTAATTTGAGGTATACCTTCGTGTTTTGTATTGAAGGAAACGCAGAAACCGTTTCTGAATTCGCTCAATCCTATCGATGTATGTACCGTAAACCGGGTTCCACACCTGGGATGCATATTCCAAGTGACTGCGAACAAGCCAAGACACAGATACCTGCTACTCGTACTTTAAATGTCACCGGTTGTGGGGTAAAATGAAAAATAGCGGTATCAATACATTCTAAAAATAAGTAGCAAGGGTGTTTTGTACTATTGTATATATTTTTTCGTTAATCTTGAAATAAAATTACTTATATGTAAAAAATTCACAGCGGTAGTAGCATTTTTATAGCAAGATTTGTAGTAATTAAAATAGTCAACTTATTCATAGCTCTTAATAAAACGATTGTCAATAACATCACAAGTGTAGGTAGATAGCGTAGACAAAAGGCGTGTCGTTATAAGGCGGCGGGGGCGGGACGCAGCTCGAACACGGCGCCGAGCGCGAGGTGGTCAGACGCGTACGCGTGGTTGGGCAGGCGGCCCAGCGCGGCGCACTCGCCCGCCGTGGGTAAGCGCAGCCGCTCCGCCAGCCGTAGTGAGCTGCAGCAACTGCGGACATTCATTAATCGTTACCTACAGGCCCACTATCATTAAAATAGGTAGGCTAACAAATTTATATTAAAACTAGCTGTCCCGGCAAACTTCCTTTCGCCTTAGAAATTAGAATCAATTAGCTGTATCAAATTCTCCCTATTTATTTTGAGAACAGAAAGCATTTCGATTCGGGCCCTATACGCACACGGAGCTCCCGTCACTAATAGGTCACCGGGGCCCATACTTACACCTACGGAGCCTATATACCTATGGGACCCATACAACCATATACCTCTACGCTCAAGGGCGTTCATAATAGCCTCCATAAATATTTCCCGGCCCAAGCAACGGGCATTTTGTTAATTCAGAAGAATGTCTACTAATCACCCTCTGACGATATTTACACGCATTATGTCAATTCCATATCAAACGTCAGATAACATAAAAGAATATCATACAGCAGTATTAGAATAATAAACACATTTTTTTTCCAATTCGTATTCCAAATTCAAAATTTAGACATGGCGTATGTCGGATCAGCTATTTTATATGGTGGTTATGTATTCTTACATTTTCTAATTTTCCGCGCAATTTTCTTCATTTTTTCTTTCATAAGAACCTTCTCCTAACAATAACGAACACAACAAAAAAAGAATTAGCGAAATCGGTTCAGACGTTCGGGCGTGATGTCCTGACCAAGGGAAATAGGGGTTCATTTTTATATATATACTAGCTGTCCCGGCAAACTTCGTTTCGCCTTAGAAATTAGAATCAATTAGCTGTATCAAATTCTCCTAACTATTTTGAGAACGGAAAGCATTACGATTCGGGCCCCATACGCCCACGGAGCTCCCGACACTAACAGGTCACCGGGGCCCATACTTACACCTACGGCGCCTATATACCTATGGGACCCATACAACCATATACCTACCTCTACGCTCAAGGGCGTTCATACTACCATAAACCATCAATTTTTCGACCTAAATAAAAAAAGCCACCATAAATATTTTCGCGGTCCAAGCAACGGGCATTTTGTTTGTCAGAAGAATGTCTCCTAATCACCCTCTGACGATATTTGCACGCATTATGTCAATTCTATATCAAACGTCAGATAACATAGAAGAATATCAATACAGCAGTATTAGAATAATAAACACATTTTTTTTTCAATTCGTATTCCAAATTCAAATTTTTGACATGGCGTATGTCGGATCAACTATTTTGTATGGTGGTTATGTACTTATTCTTAAATTTTCTAATTTTCCGCGCAATTTTCTTCAATTTTTCTTTCATAAGAACCTTCTCCTATCAATAACGAACACAACAAAAAAAGAATTATATAGATTATATATAGATTAAAATTTAAGAATATAAGGATAACAATTAATAAGGATGAATAAGAACAGTTTTCTCGAATGAATAAATATTCCACAACATTCTACATAACGCTTTCTAGACCCATGATAAGCATCACTAGCTTGTGTTATGTAATCTAGAACGCGGATAAACATACTAAAATACTTTTTTCTTGTATGTTTGTATGTAATGAAAATAGTTTGTCAACTCCTGCAAGATTTGTATCTATCACCATGTAAAAAATTTAATTTATTGTGAATATGTCAAAAAAGCCACTTCAGTGCTATGTGATTCTGGTAGACTTAATTATGTCTTCCAGAATCTCATGGCACAATTTAAAAAAAAGAATTACGATTTTCATTTCATTATATATGATTTTGACATGATTTCATACGATTGTTATCACGTCAAATTCGTCGATCTCACAGAGGTGAAACTTTTATACGACTATTTCTTTATAAAAGACATAACGCACATGCGTACAAGTTTGACCAGCACACAAAGTTTGACATTGATATACACCAAAATGTCAAATATTTTATTTTTTCAAAGTTTCTGGTCTTTGTAGCGGTTTGACCAATAATTTGGGTTGTAACATTTTGCTACTTTTACATAGATTTTTATATTTGCCACTTGTATTATCACTTTTTTGTGATGATCATCATGATATAATGGCTCAGACGCAGAATGTCCTCTTCTCAAAATGTCCACTGGTCGCAAAAGGTCTCTTTCGCAGAATGTCCCTTTCGCAAAAGTCCTTTTCTCAGAATGTCTCTTGCGCAGAATTTCCACTTCGCATAATGTCCCTTTCTGACCAATCTGGATACTTACACTTTTTAAGTACTCGTAATTAATATATAGAGTAGCCCAAGCCCAAGTCACAACCAAGACCATTGTACATCAGTAATTTACCTTGAAATACGATCTTGTGATTTCGAGGCTGCCATACTACAAGTATGTGCCCGACCCAGTTCTCGAAAATGGTCTTCATATATTTTATTGGGATAGATCTATCATCTCATCACAAACAGGATTGATTGTATTGTCACAATATGCCTCATATACCTTATGGTAATAGAATGAGTAGAGCGCCTTGCAGTAGGTACTCCTTGACACAGCACGCAATCTCATAGCATTAAAGAAATAAATAAAATGATGATTTTGAAATGGGAACTTTGTGCTTTTATAGTCAAATAAAAGCACAAAGTTTGTCAACTCATGCAAGATTTGTATCTATCATCATGAAAAATCTTTAATTTATTATGAATATGTCAAAAAAGCCACTTCAGTCCCAATCGCGAAATGTTGTTTTTAATGAGTATCGTAAACTACGCGAAAAAGATTTAAATCAATCGCAATCTTCGATTATAAAGCGCATTGACGATTTGACCGGTAAGTTGGATTGTACCATCGTAAAGGCAGGTACACATTGCTGCAACATGCAACGTAACACGTTGTGGAAGAAACAAAAGGAATACTTCGTAGGTAGAATAGTTGGGTAGGCTCTTACAGGACGTGGATCCCTTTCGCTAGCTCTTGGGACCCTGCCTCATTAATTCGGTGAAATGGGAAAGGCGAGAGGGTTTCCCGTCTTGCTGGATTATAGTCCAGCAGGGTTTAACAAATAGGGCACGAGTGTGGTAATACTACCAAAAGAGTGATAAGGCCCTTGTTGAAAACTTGTCGTGTCGACTGGTGAGCTTTATGATGATATTGCCAAAGTCAACGGGTGCCAACAGGAATAAAATATATTTAATAGGTATAACTCAAAAGTGTGAAGTAAAAATAAAAATGTCTAAATAATAACTAAATATGTCTACTGCTATGTATGAAATACAAATTAAAAATTGTTTATTATGATATTTAAAGTCCCTCTGTATTGAATAAAAATAAATATATTTTCCCCACAATTTAAAAGTATCAAGATAGTTTGATCCATTTTCCCCAGTATTGCACTTTACCATTTTCTAATTTGCTATTTGCCATGAGATTCTGGTACATCTATAATGTATGTAATTATTATGAGTGTTAATAAGGAAATGTAGTAGGTATACATAATTTACAATGAAAATTAAACAACATGTTAATACACCGCAAGGAAACTCAGAACTAAAAATGCCACCTGTTTGTTCATTGGTTGGGGTCATGACAGGTATGGTTCAAAGTTGCCAGCACATTTTTTATTATGTGCAATGGGAATTATAGTTACCAGCATATTCAACTAATTAGGGACAATCTCTAGTTAAGTCAAATTGTGAATTAATTGTTTATTTTCCAACGAGTCTTAACAATATTACCTAATTTAAAAGGTTGCCTGGAAGAGATTGTTGTTTGCAATAAGGCCGCCCATTGTACATGAGATTGTTGAACATTTCTGTTGTTTGTTTCTTTTGGTGTGCAATAAAGAATATTTTATTATTATTATTTTATTTATTATTATTATATTCCATATCTTTTACATGTAAGTACAATAGTCATTAATATGCCCGATTATACAAACAATGACAACTTCTTAAACATTAAACCTCTTTACAGTATAGCTAATAGATTATCATAGTGGTATTTGTTCAACAAATGCTGACTGGCCATTTAACTAGGAAACACTTCCAATTTAAAAGTTTGAATCTTAATACTTTTTTTTTTCTTCTCCTAATGTTTCATGGTAATTTTGGCGGCAATCCAGATTTTCAATTTTAAGTTTTAGGAATTATTTTGAAGAAAAATGGGCAAAAATATAAGTTGCGATTCAACACTACGAAAAATTATCTTGAAGTTTGAACATTGAAATTTAAATTGTTCCAAAAATATGGTATGCAATGCAGTGTAACATTACAGGCGCAATAACACAGCTTTGAATGTGCCCAGAACAAAAAGATCGAGAAAAACAACTCCGCAAGAAGATAGAATGATAACCAGGTTAGCTAAGAAAGGCTCTCTAGGCTTTCTAGGCTCTATTTTAATTAAACACGAAGTTTTTGGGGCAGACGAAAGAGCCGGTATATCAGCGAGGACCGTTCGACGACGTCTGGTAGAAGCAGACTTGTTCGGAAGAGTGGCTCGCAAAGTACCGTTGTTGAAGAAAGAACATAGATATGCTCGTTTGGCGTTTGCACGTAAATATGGTCATTGGACATACGCCCAATGGCAACATGTATTGTTCTTTGACGAGACCAAGGTTAATTTGATTTCTTCAGATGTAAGGCAATACGAACGGCGTCCTGTAAAAGCGGAAATTAATCCAAGATTCACAAAAAGCAGGTGAAACATGGTGGTGGAGGCATTAAAATGTAGGGTACCTTTTCTGAACGTGGAGTGGGACATGTGAGGAAAGTTAGGGTGGCTTAGACCAACATCAATACAAGACAATATTGGAGGAAACTATGATTCTCTATGTTGAGGAGCATCTCCCTATTATATGGACGTTGCAGCAGGATAACGACCCGAAACATACCGCCCGTTCAGTCAAGCTGTTTCTTAACCGTCAGTCATATCGGTGCTAGATTGGCCAGCAAATAGCCCGGACCTCAACCCAATTGAGCACCTTTGGCACGAAATCAAGAAAAAAGTTGCCACTTATCGTGCCACAACTTTAGATGAAAGGGGGCAAACATGCCTGTCGAAACATGTCAGAAACTGATGATGTCTATGCCACATCGGTGTCAAGCGGTAATTAATAATAATAACAAAGGTTTTGCTACTGGGTACTGATTTTACGCGTAATAAAATGGAGCTGTTAAGAATATTAAAATACGGCAGATTATTAGTTTTGTTTAACTCTATTTATCACAATACTTTACTGTCCTTATTTAAATGTCCAGCTACACAATTGTACATTAAAATTGAAAACATGATTAATCTTTGATATTAAATACTTTTTTCTATTTATTTAATCTTTTATTTACAGCCATTTATAGCATAATAAGCGGACCAAATTATGAAATAGGTGCTTACAAATCAATAGGGTTTTATAATTATATGTACATAACCGGTTATAGCTTTTCACTATCTTGATTGTCCCTAATTAGTTGACCACGACTATAAATCTAAGATTCCAATCACGTCCAAACATGTAGGTACTCTATTTGCACAGTAAGCGTTTTAAAGACACCCGTCTTTCGCAATTTTGTGAACTACATTCACAGATTTTGAAAAATCGTACAGTCCCCAAGAAAAACGCTTAATGTCCAGAAATATTTTTTGGCTCCAATCGATCCTATTGCATGTGGGGATCAAAAGACTCTACGGGACTATTTTAGCTTTAGTACTAGGAAAAACGAAAATCGCCAAAAACGTGTCCCATACGTTCCCGAACGTCTCCTAAGAACATTTTGCTGTAACTACAACGGTTAAGGCGTCAAGCGTGATATTTTTTTCACCAGAAAAGTCCTCTTTTCATCTTTTCTAAAATATTCATATTTTATAGTCATCACAATATAAAAGGTCCGTTTTGACGTTTGCACTCTTGACGTAACTAGTGATATAACCATCCGACTCGTTACTCGATTGTCACATTAAAACGATTCAAGTTTGTTTAAATTTGTATTGTAAAGAGAATTGGATTGCAGTTCTGATTAGAAAATGTAACTTAAACTTTGATGTTGTAGGTATTTTGAAATTAAACAATGTTACGGAAGGTTATTTTCTTTTATTTAATATTTTTGCTCATTATAATTCACCATTAACAAATGAAATCCAAAATTGTTTCTTATTCAATTTATTAATCTTGGGCAAATACTAGTAGGTATTTAAATAAATACGGCCTTGAAAAATATATCTTGATCGATTTGTTTTTTCTGAACCGATTATTATTAATAGCCTGTGTAAAATATGAAATAATTATTATGCACAGCACTCGGTATATGAAATAAATTATTAACTTCAGATTATTTCGATGGCTCATAAAGTAGAGAAATACATCTGTCAAAGCGGACTTTTTAGAGTGTGATGAGTGTAGGTGTTTCACATAATCAGAAACGCGCAAATATAACTTAAATTCTGCGGTTCAACTACTATTATACCCATATTTTATACAGCCTCCGTGGCGTGGTGGTAGTGAACGCGACTGCTACGCAGGAGGCGCGGGTTCGATTCCCGCTCAGTGCAAATATTTGTATGCATGAATATGGCTATTTGCATTGGTCTGGGTGTTTCTATGTATAGTATGTATGTATTTACAAAAAAAAAAAGTATCTAAGTATGTTTATCCGCATTCTAGATTCCATAACACAAGCTAGTTAAGCTATGCTTACCATGGGTCTAGATAGCGTTGTGTAAAATGTTGTGGAATATTTATTTATTTATTTATTATATTATTTATTATTTGAATAATAAAAATGCAACAGCCACGCCGCATCCAAGGGACTTATTTCGTGGCGCGTACCTACTTAACTAAAACGTCACTTCAGCTTGACAGCGTCGAGAGAGCGTCCCGGCATTGCCGGTTTGTGCCTCGACCGAGCACAACGAGTCTCTGTAGAACATAATTTTTTTGGCGAATAGAATTAGGATCAACAAGAGGTCCGAAGAAAGAACTGTCTTTGAATAAACCAATTTATTGATTCTTACCTAAAATAAATATAATCGACGGTGATCCAATAGTCTTGGTAAGTAGTAGCCTCGCTCCCTTCATCCGTAAACTTGTCGTAGACGGAAGACAGGCTGAGGGAGTGCCCTATGATACCACTGTTGAACATCTCCTTGAACTTGTCCGTGAGCATGGGCGGCTGTCCGCATGAATTAGGAGAACTCGTCGCACAGAATTCAGAATGGTAAATCTGGTAAATTCCATAAATCATGAATGACACTGAATAAAATCAATGATATTTTTGAGGTAGTGACATACAAACGCTAATGATATATTATGTAATCTAAAAAACAAGAAAGAAGCGAAATAATACCACGCCGAAGCGACTATCGTATCGAAATGTAAATCAAGGCTGGTGGCTTTGACGTGTAGAAGCTATTACAATACAACATATTTTTCTAAAAATATTTTTAAACAATAAATTTTAAACAAAAAAATCAACACTACCATGGATCAGGAGCGATTGAGGTCTGACAGGAAGTAAGTCAGACGATCTTTTTCATGAGCCAACAACTATTGCACAGGGTGCGATTTTATAAAATGTTAGGTAGTTTGACGACGGAAAATGTCAAATTCCTCGTGGCCAAATCAGTTTGACTAAAAAGTTTGACCACGAGGAAGCACCGCAGATTGTCTGACTAAATTCCAGATATGGTACATTGAATCTTACACTGAGGTTGCATTTGTCACAGGATGCAATTGTCTTTTTTAGATATCAAGGAGGGTCAAAAAAATTATATTGCACCATCTGACAAATGCACGCTAATATCAGCGTATGTATATGTATAAAAAATATTCACTAGTAATATAACACTATAATTCGCTGCTTGTATTTATAAGTATTTTAAAATAAACGTGCCTTCTACTGGACTAGGCAATACTAACCTTAATATTTGTATAGGCGGTGGGGCGTCCCTCTTTCCTATTTAAGAATACGGACAAATGCTGACAGTTGTCCGTCACGCCAATACGCTTCCAATCGGAGCTATCCCGGAACGAAGTCGCACTGCAATAATAAGGATTATACATAATAGAATAAGTAGGTACCTGGATGACAAAACTTTGCTCGGGTGTTTTTTTATACCTATATAGATCAACGAATTAAGTCAATCTTTATATTTTTGTGTTATATCTATTTCCCCCTGTAACCATTTCCCCATTCCATAGATATGTATAGAAATTTATTTCTATTTCCCCCCGAAATTTAAAAGTTCGTACAGTCAAGCACAACCTAATTAATTTTGTATTAAGCAGGTCCTTACATTTAGCTTGATATTTTTTGTACCCACTTATCATTCTCGTTAAAAATCGGGCAAACCCATCTAGTAAATCTAGCATACAGTAGTTGCTCGGACTGCATGGACATAAACACCGTGTGCTTCTCTGCCACCTAAGTGAAATAAAAAATAGATGAAAATATATGTAACTTGTTATCGACTGTTCCACCTTGATAAAACGCTATTATAAAACTGAAAAATTTCCAGGATGAAACGGTAACAGGGGGTAATGGGAATAACCCATATTTTTTTCATTGCAAAATACAAATCAAAGTGCTGCCATAAGATTAATCAGGTTTAATTAGTAGGTGAATTTATGATACAGTGGATATCTGATACATTCTTATTTATAACTAGCTGTCTCGGCGAACTTCGTACCGCCATATTTTCCACCCGCGTGCAATTCCGTTCCCATTCCTGTTCCCGTTCCCATTCCCGTTACTATTCCCATTCCTATTCCTATTCCTATTCCCATTCCCATTCCCATTCCCATTCCTACTACTACCTACTACTACTAAATACTAATCCCGTAACGTAAACATAAACTTCTCTCACATAATAGAAAAAGTTTGTATGAGAAAAAGAAAAGTTACTTTCTGAAATTTTCTGTACAACTGTTTTTTTTTTTTTTTCGTAAGAACCTTCTCCCGATAATAACAAACACAACAAAAAAAGAATTAGTGAAATCGGTCCAGCCGTTGGTGAGTTATGCGCTTACCAACACATTTTGCGATTCATTTTTATATTATAAGATATGTAAGATGTTTACGGAAATGTCAGCCTCTGTAGCGTGGCGGTAGTGCACACGACTGCCACGCAGAGGAGCGCGGGTTCGATTCCCGCTCAGTGCAAATATTTGTATGCATGAATATGGCTATTTGCATTGGTCTGGGTGTTTCTATGTATAATATGTATGTATTTACAAAAAAAAAAGTATACAAGTATGTTTATCCGCATTCTAGATTCCATAACACAAGCTATAAAAGCTTACCATGGGTCTAGATAGCGTTGTGTAGAATGTTGTGGAATATTTATTATATTTATTTATAATTGCCGCCTTTTGCGATTTTGTCAGGGTTCACTTCAGTTTTTATTTATTTTTCTGTAATATTTTATAATCCCCTATTTGGTCTCTTTTTTCTGTCAGGGCACATCAAGTCACGCTAATGTAAATAACTCCGCTCGCATGGATGTCGGCTATTGCGACTTTTGGTTTTTTTATACCCTCTAGGTGGCAGACAAGCACACGGCCCACCTAATGGAAAGTGGTAACCTCGGCCTATGGACGTATGTAACACCAGCGATGTTACACTCGTGCTGCCTACCCTGAAGAAAGACGGCGACGAAACAGGTGTGCAATCGCTCAGTTGTGTGCGGAGTGTGTTACCGCGCGCCGCCGATACGCAAGGTTTCACTGGAGGCATCGCCGCCCAGACGATGCGATAGTCCGAGAGACGGAGCTCTATGGTAGGTACAAGAAAACCAAGAGGGCCATCAAAAAGTTTGGCCGCGAGGAGCTGATGGAGACCCTGGAGCGGAACCCATGGGGGGGGGGGGGGCTGGACTCCTTGTTCCAATCAAGAGCGGAGGAACACATTTCACCACGCATAGCTCCGTCTCAGGCGCCGAACGCGGAAAGCAGCGCGAGCGACGTGCCCGTAGTCACGGAGGGTGAGCTAGGGGCGGCTGCATTGCGGCTTAAATCCCGCAGAAACACCGCCTCTGGACCCGACGGCTGGATTGTGTTGCTTGACGAGGTGTGCTTTGAGCGTATTATTGCACAACGCCTCGTCAGGCATCTCATACGTGTGGGGCCTGATCTGGCGGATAGGCAGTTTGGCTTCCGTCAGTGGCGCTCCACCGTGTACGTGCTCATGCGCATTAGAGGCCTGACAGAGGAAGCAGTCTCACAAGGTGAGATGGTGGTGTAGGTGTCTCTTGACATCGCCAACGCCTTCAACACCTTGGCCTGGAGTTGCGTTAGAGAGGCACTTATCTACGATGGAGTGCCTCCCTACCTCCGTCGAACTGTCGGGGCCTATCTCCCCGAGAGGGCCATCACTTACCCGACCTAGCTAGGGCCGGGTCGGCGAGATGTTTCGTGCGGTGTTCCACAGGGATCGGTATTAGGATCACTCCTGTGGAACATCGGTTACGATTGGGTGCTGCGTGGTCTGTTGCTCATACGGGTCGGCGTAACGTGTTAAGCCGACGGCACCGTCGTTACGGGCGCAGGGAGCAACGCACCGACATACAGCACTGAAGACCACAGCAGCGGTCCCAGCTCTACCAGGAAACCGTGGAGACATGGAAGGTGCAACTTCAGCAAACAAAGGGGGGATTCACCACAATCGCGGCCGCCAAACGAGTGGCTGGAGAGGAGATATAGTGCACTCTCCTACCGGATCTCTAACCGGGATACTAACCGGGCACGGTAGCTTCGGTAGGTATCTGTGGCGAAGACACCGGGAAACCACGGCCGAGTGTCACTGGTGGTGTGCACGGCGTGGGTGCAACAGCGCCAGGTCTTCGTGGTGGGATTGCGCGTGGGCACTCACACGCTCGAGACCATGGTGCGAGCCATGGTCTCCAGCGGGAGTAAGTGGGACAGCGCTGCCTCTCGCACGCCCTCCTTGACACTCGAACCAATAGACGCGGGATAGCACCCGAACCACCCCCTAGGCGAGGCCGCAATTGTAGGCATACATGGGATATCCTTCCGAAGGCTTACCCGGGGCTCCCATCCATAGGCTGTTGGGCGATACCGTGAGGGTTTTTAGTCGGTAGGAGTCCCGCATAACATCCATGAACGATTTTCCCTCACGGTAAAAAAATTAAAAAAATCCCCTTCTTGAAAAAAAATTAATAATGGATAAATCTCTGGTTCTACTCAACCAATTATGATTAAAATACCTGGATTATAAATTTATAAATTACATTTTCGATTTATCGCCACCGAAACTTTCACTTTCACTTTCATGAAATTTAGTATACAGTGGATACTAAATTTCATGAAAATCGTTGGAGCCGATTCTGAGATTCAACCATTATGTCATATTTTTAACATATTGTTACGAATGTGACGTAACATGTCAAAGCATCGGAACGATAAATTCGAACTTATTGTCAATAGCAGCTGTGACTGAGCGGTTTAGACAACGCCTACCAAAACGAAGGTCGACGGTTCGAATCCCGGTGTCACGATATGTGGTTTTTGTGTTTTTCTAATTTATGTAAATCTTTATTTGGTAAAGGTAACAGAAGATTCTATATTTAAATTCTGGAAGAATAAAAATGAGAAACGAAATGAAGATCAAAAATATAGTTTAGCTCTTCTAGGAGAGCATAGAAAATTCTAGAGAAATAATAAAATGAATATCGAAAAGACGATCGAAATTAAGGGTATAAAAGGAGCTGTCAGAGCCGTGAAAGGACAGTTAAGTTTGGGAGTTCAAAGTGAACAGAAGAAGAAGAAGAAGGAAAAAGGAAGTAAAGTGAGAAAATAGTGAAAAGTGCAAGTAAAGTGCAGTAATTGTGCAGTCGCGCTGTGAGTGTCGTGAAAGTGCAGTGACCGTGCAGTACAGTCGCGCTGTGAGTGTAGCGAATAAGACTGAAGTGCAGTAATGCAACGTGTGGTACAGTCGCGTCGTGAAGTGTCGCGTTCAAGGTTTGGCTGTTGGGGTGAAAATAAAGTGGTCTCACATACGAAGCTGTTTGTTTCCAATCCTGTTACCCGTCTCCCGTAACATTGATGTCAGAAATGGGATTGAAAGAAACAATGCCGTTCACACCGAGAGACGACCGAGAGCGCCCCAACACGCGCTCCAGATCAACGGCGCGGGAACAAGGAGACGCTAACCCGGTGGTATCACACGCCGACGTCGCGAGAGATCGAGATGAGGCTGGCGAAGGAACCTCTGCCGCTCCTGCGCGTGCCTCAGCCACACCTGAACCTGTAAGTGCACCGTCACTCTCGCTGACGGATATGGGTGCACTTTTCCAGCAGCTCCGCGCTCTTCAGGAGGAGCAAGCGCGCCGCCAGGAGGAGCAGCTGCGCGCTCTTCAGGAAGAGCAAGCGCGCCGTCAGGAGGAGCAGCTGCGCGCTCTGCAGGAAGAGCAAGCGCACCGTCAGGAGGGGCAAGCGCGCCGTCAGTAGGAGCAAGCGCGCCGTCAGGAGGAGCAGCTGCGCCCTCTGCAGGAGGAGCAAGCGCGCCGTCAGGAGGAGCAAGCGCGCCGCCAGGAGGAACAATTGCAAGTGATGGGAGACCGAGTCCTCTCTGCTGTCACGGAGACCATTAAGAAGGTAGAAGAGGTTCAAAAAACGGTAGAGAGCCATGAAAGCATGCTGGCGGACCATCAAGCGCGCATCACATCTGTCGAGGGGGACCTACGGAAGATCAAGGCTTCCGGTACAACAACGCTTGTTTCCGTAGTCTCGTCGGGAGGAAGCTTCAAAGTGCCTCCATATGATGAAACATATTCGTGGACTGCATACAAGAGGCAGTTTCAAGCCGTAGTACAACTAAACGGCTGGAGTGTAGAACAAGCAAAGACCGGCCTTACCTTAGCGTTAAGAGATAAAGCTGCAACGGTATTGGAGGCTAGAGAAAGTGACGCTTCATACAAGGAGCTTGTTGAGGCTCTGGAATCGAGGTACGGTGATGCGCATTTTGAACTCGTATTCCGAGCCCAACTCCGAGACAGGGTGCAGAAGCCTACCGAGACGTTGCAACAGTGGGCCTTGGAAGTTGAAAAGCTTGTGAGGAAGGCATACCAGTCCTCTCCCACGACTTTCATCGACCGGATGCTGCTACAAACTTTCGTTGATATGATCCGCGATAGGGAAGTGAGAGCTGCAGTACGATTGGCCCATCATCCGGAAGTTAAGGAAGCCGTGGCGCATGCGCTAGAAGTGGAGGCCGTCCGTGGTGAATATGGAGGTATGCGTGTGCGAAGAGTGACGACGCCTGAACAAGAGGGTGGTCGAAGGAACTTCGCTCCCCGTTGTTATCAATGCGGGGAAAGAGGTCACTTAAGAAATACGTGCCCGAACCGTATGACAGTAAAAACCGGAGTCGACGCGGAAATACAAGCGTCGGAGACGGCGGAAAACTAGTTCCGGCCAGGCTTAGAGGGTGGGCGCTGGCCGGTGGACAAGAAGCCCCAAAAGTTAAGATTTACCAAAGCACAGATGGGAATAGTCTAACCGTCGCTGGAAGGATAAATGGAACTGCATGCCAGTTAACTTTAGACATTGGGGCATCGCGTTCGGTAGTTGGATCACAGATAATGAAGAACTGTCGGAAGAGCCAGATCCAGGGAAAAACTGTACATTTGACTATAGCTACCGGCCAGCGCATACCCGTGAGAGGAGAACGAGTGGTGGCAATTAAGATGGGCGACAAACTCTTTTGGCAGAAAGTTGTAATAGCTGACATAGTGGATCACTGCATAATTGGGTTGGACTTTATGAAAAATCATCAGTGCAAAATTGATATTGTAAATGGAGTCATCAAATGTGGAACAACTGAGGTGCCTATGAGAGGAGCTGATGGTGGTGGTAAAGTCTACTGCCTTCAAGATACTAGACTTCCACCTAGAACTCAGACACTTGTACCAATAACAATGAGTAAAAGTTCAAGTGGCAGTGGCCGGCGTTGTTTGGTTGTTGAAGGGACAGAGGAGGATAATTCGTGGTTACCAGCTAGAACCGTAGTCAGTATGTCTAAAAACATGCTGGTACCAGTACTTAATTTGAGTGGCGACGTACAGACCTTAAAAAGGGGCACTCTGATTGGAGTCGCTGAAGAGAGAAGAAGGAGTGGTTAAGAAGTCAATGAAATGACAAGAAAAGACGAATATCTCATCAGGGAAAATAGATCTGTCTGAAGTCTTTCTTGACTGTAAAGAAGATTTGGGAGCAATACAGTTAGTGAAAGCTAAAAATTTGTTGAGGTGTTTTGCTGACATTTTCTCTAAAGGAGAACGGGAAATCGGGCAGACTGGATTAGTGAAACATCAAATTAACACTGGCGATGCTCTACCAATCTGCCAACGACCTCGACGAATTCCATTCGCTAAGGAAGAAGAAGTTGGGAATATGATTAAAGAGATGGAAGGAAATGGAGTGATAGAACCTTTTTCTAGCCCTTGGTGTTCTCCAGTTGTCTTAGTCAAGAAGAAGGATGGTACTACTAGGTTTTGCATCGATTACCGCCGATTGAATGATGTTACGAAGAAGGACAGTTATCCGTTACCAAGAATAGATGACACACTAGATACATTGAGCGGAATGAAATGGTTTACTACGCTGGACCTTAAAAGTGGATACTGGCAGGTGGAGATGGATCCTAAAGATAAAGAGAAGACTGCATTTTCTACCGGTAAAGGACTCTGGCATTTCAAGGTAATGCCCTTCGGCCTT
Organism: Eilema sororculum; assembly: GCA_914829495.1. Classification (NCBI taxonomy): domain Eukaryota; kingdom Metazoa; phylum Arthropoda; class Insecta; order Lepidoptera; family Erebidae; genus Eilema; species Eilema sororculum. The sequence continues at coordinate 17,361,022 of OU618532.1, read as the reverse complement.
TGCAACGCGCCAGCGACGTTCGAGAGATTGATGGAGCGAGTTCTTGCAGGATTAATAGGAGAAGCTTGCCTGGTATACCTCGATGACGTCTTTATTGTGGGACGAGATTTCGACGATCACCTTAAGAAGTTAGAAAGTGTGCTAAGTAAAATTAGGGGAGCAAACTTAAAATTGAATGTAAGGAAATGCAGCTTCTTCAAAAGACAAGTCAATTATTTAGGGCATGTTATCTCTGAAGGCGGAGTAGAAACAGATCCCGCAAAAGTATCCACCGTAAAAGACTGGCCGGTGCCGCAGGATAAGACTCAGGTGCGAACCTTTATGGGCCTCTGCTCTTATTATCGACGTTTCGTTAAGAATTTTGCGGACATCGCACAGCCACTACATAGACTTACAGAGGAGAAGCGAACTTTTGTATGGGATGCAGATTGTGAAACTGCCTTTAAAGATCTCAAGAAGAGGCTTTGCGAAACCCCTATTTTGGGATATCCTGATGGAAGAAACCAGTTTGTTGTTGACACAGATGCCAGTAATACAGGCAAAAGTGGAACATTGTCACAAAGAAAAGGAGATCAGGAGGTTGTCATAGCGTACTTCAGTAAAACGCTATCAAAACCTGAACGAAATTATTGTGTTACACGAAGAGAGCTCCTGGCTGTAGTGAAAACGTTACAGCATTTAAAGAAATATCTATTAGGACGGAAGTTTCTATTCAGAACGGACCATTCGGCATTGAAGTGGCTTCTGCAGTTCAAAAACCCCGAAGGACAAGTCGCACGATGGATCGAACAATTGCAAGAATTCGACTTCGTAATTGAACATCGAAGCGGTGGTTCCCATAGAAACGCCGATGCGTTGTCACGCCGACCTTATGACAATGATTGTAAACATTGCGAAAGACAAGAGGGAAAGGAACAGACCTATATACGTGTTATAAGAATGGATTCATGTAATGAGAGGTGGAGTAATGACGTCATGCGAAAATCGCAAGAAGATGACGACTTGAAGCCAATACTAGAATGGTTAACAAATTCTTCTCCTCGTCCGAGTTGGAATGAAGTTGCTGGATTGAGTTCCTCCACTAAGAGTTACTGGGCGCTATGGAATAGCTTGATACTTGAAGATGGCCTACTGTGTCGTAAATGGGAGAGTGCGTCAAGAGATGGTACACACTTGCAATACTAGAATGGTTAACAAATTCTTCTCCTCGTACGAGTTGGAATGAAGTTGCTGGATTGAGTTCCTCCACTAAGAGTTACTGGGCGCTATGGAATAGCTTGATACTTCAAGATGGCCTACTGTGTCGTAAATGGGAGAGTGCGTCAAGAGATAGTACACACTTGCAAGTAATTGTACCGAAGGCAAAGGTTCCAGAAATACTAAGAGCATTTCATGATGGGGTTTCCGGCGAACATCTTGGAGCTAGAAAAACTCTATTGAAAATACGTGAACATTTTTACTGGTTGCATTGCAAGGAAGATGTCCAAGAATGGTGCAGGAAATGTGAACTATCTGTGCTTTGGTAAATCTTAACTTTTAGGGCTTCTTGTCCGCCGGCCAGCGCCCACCCTCTAAGCCTGGCCGGAACTAGTTTTTCCGCCGTCTCCGACGCTTGTATTTCCGCGTCGACTCCGGTTCTTACTGTCATACGGTTCGGGCACGTATTTCTTGAGTGATCTCTTTCCCCGCATTGATAATAACGGGGAGTGAAGTTCCTTCGACCACCCTCTTGTTCGGGCGTCGTTACTCTTCGCACGCGCAAACCTCCATATTCACCACGGACGGCCTCCACTTCTAGCGCGTGCGCCACGGCTTCCTTAACTTCCGGATGATGGGCCAATCGTACTGCAGCTCTCACTTCCCTATCGCGGATACCTTTGACGAAAGTTTGTAGCAGCATCCGGTCGATGAAAGTCGTGAGAGAGGACTGATATGCCTTCCTCACAAGCTTTTCAACTTCCAAGGCCCACTGTTGCAGCGTCTCGGTAGGTTTCTGCACCCTGTCTCGGAGTTGGGCTCGGAATACATGTTCGAGATGCGCATCGCCGTACCTCGATTCTAAATCCTCAACAAGCGTCGCTTTGTATAGCCTCTAAAACCGTTGCAGCCTTATCGCTCAACGCTAAGGTAAGGCCGGTCCTTGCTTGTTCTTCTCTCCAGCTGTTAAGTTGTACAACGGCTTGAAACTGCCTCTTGTATGCAGTCCACGAAGATGTTCCATCATAAGGAGGCACCTTGAAGCTCCCTCCCGAAGAGACTACGGAAACAGGTGTTGTTGTACCGGAAGCCTTGATCTTCCGTAGGTCCCCCTCGACGGATGTGTTGCGCGCTTGATGGTCCGCCAGCACGCTTTCATGGCTCTCTACCGTATTTTGAACCTCTTCTACCCTCTTGATGGTTTCCGTGACAGCAGAGAGGACTCGGTCTCCCATCACTTGCAATTGTTCCTCCTGGCGGCGCGCTTACTCCTCCTGACGGCGCAGCTGCTCCTCCTGGCGGCGCGCTTGCTCCTCCTGAAGGCGTGATTGCTCCACCTGACGGCGCGCTTGCTCCCCCTGCAAAGCGCGCAGCTGCTCCTCCTGACGGCGCGCTTGCTCCTCCTGACGGCGCGCTTGCTCTTCCTGCAGAGCGCGCAGCTGCTCCTCCTGGCGGCGCGCTTGCTCCTCCTGAAGAGCGCGGAGCTGCTGGAAAAGTGCACCCATATCCGTCAGCGAGAGCGACGGTGTACTTACAGGTTCTGGAGTGGCTGAGGCACGCGCAGGAGCGGCAGAGGTTCCTTCGCCAGCCTCATCTCGACCTCTCGCGACGTCGGCGTGTGATACCGCCGGGTTAGCGTCTCCTTGTTCCCGCGCCGTTGATCTGGAGCGCGTGTTGGGGCGCTCTCGGTCGTCTCTCGGTGTGAACGACATTGTTTCTTCCAATCCCACTTCTGACACCAATGTTACGAGGGACGGGTAACGGGATTGGAAATAAACAGCTTCGTATGTGAGACCGCTTTATTTACAGACCCCAACAGCCAAATCTCGAACACGACACTCACGGCGCGACTGTACCGTAGATGCACTATTGCACAAACAGTCTTATTCGCGACACTCACAGCGCGACTGTACCGCACGATCACTGCGCTTGCACGCCACTCACAGCGCGACTACACTTTACTTGCACTTTTCACTACTCTCCCACTTTTCTTCCTTTTTCCTTCTTCTTCTTCTTGTTCTGTTCACTTTGAACTCCCAAACTTAATTGTCCCTTCACGGCTCTGACAGCTTTTTTTATACCCTTAATTGCGATCGTCTTTTCGATATTCATTTTATTATTTCTCTAGAATTTTCTATGATCTCCCAGAAGAACTAAACTATATTTTTGATCTTCATTTCGTTTCTCATTTTCATTCTTCCAGAATGTTCTGCTAATAACTAGATTTTAAATATAGAATCTTCTGTTACCTTTGCCAAATAAAGATTTACATAAATTAGAAAATCACAAAAACCACATATCCTGACACCGGTATTCGATCCGTCGACCATGGTTTGGCAGGCGTTGTCTAAACCGCTTAGTCACAGCTGCTATTGACAATAAGTTCGAATTTATCGTTCCGATGCTGTGACATGTTACGTCACATTTGTAACAGTGAGATCCCTTGCGGCACTGTATCGGTTCCGTAAGGAGGCGCGGGAGCGGGGATACGATCCCGAGCCCGAAGACATTCGGGCCGAGAGATCCCGGCTCCACGAGATCATGCTGGCGAAGGGGGAGCGACGACTTGAGCAACCACGCGCAGGGCATGCCGTCATAGAGGCGGCAAGGCCCATCATTGGGGAACGCCTAGAGAGGCCACATGGCAGCCTCTCATATCGACTGAAACAGATTATCACCGGGCACGGGTGCTCCGGGCGGTATCTGTGTCGGATCGAAAAGGAGCCAACGTCCGAGTGCCATCACTGCGACGCAAGCGCGGGCCATGAGCGCAGGCCTGGAGCTGACAGGTGGCGCCACCTGTCACCCCAGCAGAAGCAGGCCTTCCGGGCAAGGCTATCGGATTCCGGAGGCGAGCCGGGACATCGTTGTCCCCCCTCCCGAGGTGGGCTAGACCGTAAGGGATGGCCCTGGGTCAACCGGGGTGCGAGGGATATGTCGACGACAACCTCACCTCCGGCCTTTTTTTTTTTTTTTTTTTTTTCCGTGCGGAAATCCCCTCGGATACCCCCCTGCCGGAGCCGGAAGGGGAGGTTATGTCGGACTCGAACCGACTAAAACCGCACGCCGACTGTGGGTCGTGGTGCTAGGCCGGAGGTGAGGTTGTCATCGACATATCCCTCGCACCCCGGCGGACCCAGGGCCATCACTTATGGTTTAGCCCTCCTCGGGAGGGGGGACAACGGTGTCCCCGACTCGCCCCCGGAATGGGGAGGCGCGCTTCTCAGCGCGCCGTCGCCGTGGCCTGCTTCTGCTGGGGTGACAGGCGGCTTCACCCGTCACCCCCAGGCCCGCGCTCATGGGGGACGGAGGTCAGTCAGTGCCCTCCGACGCCCGAGTTGCCTGTGCGCGCGGGCAGCGTGGTTCGCGAGTCTCGCTCGTTCGCGCTGCCTCTCCCGTTCCGCCGTCTCCTTCACGACCATTACCTGCTCGCTGAAGGAGACGCCGGCCACAGTCGGCGTGCTATTTTAGTCGGTTCGAGTTAGACATAACCTCCCCTTCCAGCACCGGCAGGAGGGTATCTGTGGGTATTTCCACACAAAAAAAAAAGAAAAAAAAGGGAGCCGAATTGGTCAAGGCATTCCCCTGTAAGGGAAAGACTGCGGGTTCGAGTCCCGCCCGAGAAGATTTATTTTCCCTATGTATTCGATTTTTTTCCTAGTTGGTTTTGAAGTCGGTTCAATTTCTTTAAGAAGACGAATAAGTTAAGGGAACTGGAAATTTTATGTGAAAGACGTCGATTTGAACAGGTTGGTGATTTCGCAGAAGGGGCTGCAGTTAGAATTTCACCAACGATCAAATTAGTGAATGACAACCACTCTAAGATGATGGCTCAAATATTTTACTGAGGATCTTGTCAACAGTGCAATGGGAATTGTTTTTAAGTTTAGATGGTCTGCTCTGCGTCGCGATTGGTCTGAATCCAGCGAGTTACCTGATGCAGTTTTTATTAAATGGGATGAAGAATGCTGCCGTTAATCTTGAGCTGGGCTTTAACGGTTCATAAGCTTCACGGCACTACATTAGGGGAAATGGAAAGTTTAAGACGACTATTGTAAGAACCTACTCCTTTTTTTAAGTCGGTTAAGAATATGTGCATACACGCCGTCGTAGCGGCGGTAAGACCCATCATGGGGGGAATGGTTAGAGAGGCCACATTGCAGCCTCTCGTATCAACTGACGCAGATTATCACCGGGCACGGGCGCTTCGGGCTGTGTCTGCGTCTGATCGATAAGGAGCCAACGTCCGGGTGCCATAACTGCGGCGAACGAGCGAGGACACGGGGTTGCACACGCTCAACTAGTGTTGAGCTCGGGCTGGACCGAGTTCTCACGCGGCGTGTGCGAAAGAGTCTCGCAGATCGCCCCACCCGCGTGCGCAGTGGGTACAGACAGACCTCAGTCCCCATTGATCACGGGCCTGGGGGTGACGGGTGGAGCCGCCTGTCATCTCAGCAGAAGCAGGCCACGAAGGTAGCGCGGGTAGGCGCGCCTCCCCATTCCGGGGGCGAGCCTTCCGTGGAGGGCCAGACCGTAAGGGATGGCCTCGGGCCAGCCGGGGTGCAAGGGATTTGTCGAAGACAACCTCACCTCCGGCCTAGCACTACGACCCTCAGTCGGCATAGGATTTTAGTCGGTTCGACTTCGACGTAACCTCCCCTTCCGGCTCCGGCGGGGGAGATATCCGAGAGGATTTCCGCACGATAAAAGAAAGAACACCTAAGGAGCAGATATACCTACCCTTTTATAAGCATACTTATTATTTTTATTGAGGAATTGTCTCGGTTTTACTGAGATTATTATATCTGTGAAATTCCGTGATTATCTCAGGAGTAGCACCTACCCTTACAAGAATCACGTTAGCCCTACATACTACTACCTAGTTCAAGTCGAATAATTGCCGTACTGTCCCCTAACTCCTAACCGTTAAGGAGCTCTGTAGCTTCACTACCAGCACAGCAGCATTAGATGCTGATTCAAGCATACCTCAACAGCAACACGTTAGCCCTACATACTACTAAATAGTTTCGATTGACCAATGGCAGTACTGTCTCCCAACTCCTAACCCTTAAGGAGTTCAGTAGCTTCAACATCAGCACAGCAGCATCAGATGTTGACACCCTGAAGCAGGTACCTAAGTAAGACATTATTACGTAACAAAAGCACCATATGCAACCGTTAAGAAGTTCTGTAGCTTCACTATCAGCACAGCAGCATCACATGATGATTCAAGCATACCTCATAAGCACCATGTTAGCCCTAATACTACTAAATAGTAAGCATCGACAAATGGCAGTACTGTCTCCGAACTCCTAACCCATAAGGAGTTCAGTAGCTTCAACATCAGCACAGCAGCATCAGATGTTGACACCCTGAAGCAGATACCTAAGTAAGATATTATTACGTAACAAAAGCACCATACGCAACCGTTAAGGAGTTCTGTAGCTTCACTATCAGCACAGCAGCATCACATGATGATTCAAGAATACCTCATAAGCAACACGTTAGCCCTACATACTACTAAATAGTAAGCATCGACAAATGGCAGTACTGTCTCTCAACTCCTAACCCATAAGGAGTTCAGTAGCTTCATCATCAGCACAGTAGCATCAGATGTTGACACCCTGAAGCATATACCTAAGTAAGACATGATTACGTAACAAAAACACCATACGAGCATACAATTTTCGATGGTTGCCCTCGATTTTTCCTGGATCCCATCATCAGATCCTGACCTGGTGAAAATGGGACTACCTTAGAAGGGAACTCTATCCAATAAAACAAAAAACTTGAAATCCGTCTATAATTGGCGGAAATATCGGTGAACATACATAATAAAAAAAATATTATGCATACAGACGAATTGAGAACCTCCTCATTTTTTGAAGTCGGTTAAAAACCGGCAACAATCAATTCGTAAGTTTCGGTAGTTTAGCCTTAGTTGGTCGCTCAAATGAGGCTTTCTTCATAATAGATAATTGAAAATTTAACGATGACTTAATACATAGGTTCGAGCTATCCGCAGACGAAGTTGCGGGCAACAGCTAGTATCCAATATATTTATATTTTGTGCATTTGTCTATGAAAACTGCACAGCCCGCCTATAGAAGTTTTCACTTCAATAACTTAAAATTGCATCACCATTCTTTTCATGTTTATCGACGGATAATGTTGCTGAAATTTACCTTATGCGCCCTCGATCTAATAATTTTACGACTACGCTTTCCGGGGTCGAGTTGAAGTCACCTGTTAATATTATTGGAAGATGACCTGACCTGAAATCAAAATAAAACAATAGTATTATTATTCCAAAATATGTACAATCTAGGACAAAAATACAAGAAGAAGCAAGGCATAACTCTTAGTTCACTCTGAGCTAATTCTGCCTAAATATTTACCCTAACAATTAAATAAAGTTCTTGGGTAGTTTGAGGTGGAGTGCCTGGGTCACAGAGACAACAGCGCCTCTCACTCAATGTGGGGGAATCGTTGCCGCATACAGCAAATTCTGACCAAGGCGTGTGCGGTCCTGTTAAGGGTCACTCGAAAACTTTCACGTGTTCCTCTGATAGGCAGATGGCACAGTGGAGAGCGGATAAATGGCGGGCGAATTTTCTGAGCCGCCGCACGTAGGACGGAATGACGAATTAAGCTAGCCAAGAGTCAAAATTCTTAAGTTGCGATATACTTTAAGAGACGTGCTCTCAAAGAAGTAGAGGACAAGTTTAGAAGCATTATATCCACACTCACACATCCCCATATTCATCTATATCCACACTGTACTGTTAGCATATATGCACAATTTGTTTCAGCACTCTCTGTGAAAGCAAAAGGAGATATGACCTAAATTCCAGTATACTGTATTTTTCTATGTCTAAATATAATTAATTATTAAGAAAACAAAAACCCCACTGCAAAGTAAAAATAGGGTGCGCATTGTCTTACATAACTTATTTTTCTTATTTATTTTTAACTTTGCAACTTTTCAACTCCTGTCATCGGAGGTCTAAAAATGTTTCTCATAACATTTAAAATTATAATGATCGTTATTCATAAAAATATTAATACTAAACATTAAAAAACATAATCACTTAAATTCATAATATCACAAATTATACACATCGTTGTTACTAATATTTGTTGTAATATATTTGTTTATCCTACTGATCGAAACTCATAATCATTCGAATAAATAACTATGATGTTCATAAAACGAGATGCTACCGGACAAGTAGGTTAGGTTAGGTTAGAACTGACCACAACAACGCGCAAGCCGAGCGAGCGAAGCGGTCGTGCTTCTACAGCGACCGGCGAAGCGCCAGAAACTATTTTTGTTAGAAAAGTAGACAGAATTTATGCAAGAAGAATTTTTGTTGAAGTATGTTCTTAGTAACAACATTATTAATTCAAGCAATATGATAATAGACTGTTATGAAGGTTATGGATTTAAACTGGTTCTTGGTAGTAACAGTAATAATAAAACAAATATAATCATTAATTGTAGTGAGTTCCGGTGATAGTAATAAAAATGTATGAATAAAAAAGTATGAAAAATAAAATTATGAAGAGTGATGATTATGAACACAAATCGATAGTAAAAAACAGTATAGGATTAAAAAATTTATGAGAGCCAATGTGGACCCCGTAAAATAAATTATCATAAATAAGAAACCCAACTGATAGATCTATCAAATTCCTCTCCAACCAAATAAATTGTTGGAAAAGTAACACCGCGACGTCTCTTCATAGATCGAATAAGAGATATGCTGAGCCTTTTTTATACCACTTAGGTGGCAGACAAACACAGGGCCCAACTGATGGAAAGGGGTTACCGCGGTCTAAAGACGTGTGCAACACCAGGGGAGTCACAGTCGTGCTGCCGACCCTGTAAGTGCCTTCGCTGCGTTAAGCGGGTGCGGGCGCGGATGACCGCGCCGAGCGCCCGCCTGCTCCGTCACGGGCGTCCGCGACGGACTCCCGTCTATCGCAGCGACGCCAGTATAATTTTGATCGCGTAGATGTACAGTCGATAACTATGGATTATTTATTGACAACTTAGCTAAAAGACGACGACGTGAACAAAGGCGTCAGCCAATCTGTCCATATGTCACGTCTCTATCCATAGATTGTTGTGTGGAGAATTTGCAACCAAGTTCTCATTATATTAAGAGAAAATGAGCAAAAAACTTGAAACATTTAAAATGTAGTTCTAATACGGTAAAAGTACACAGAGTATCCGTTATATTACCAATAGAAAGATTGGCTGTACAAGTAAGGCGCGTGCGACACGGATAACGCAGCGGCGCTCAAAGATTTTGTAGAAACAGATCCGCTCGCGTGCTCCGTGCGCATACACCCGACGCGTGCCCCGCTCCCCGCTCGGCGTGCCCCGCGGCCCGCGTCGCGTGCGGTGGTGTCCGCCTTACGCAGCGCTGCTCATGAAATTACTTGAAACAAGCACGCGGAGCGGACTTATGCGCCGTGCGCCCGCTCATCGCAGCGAAGGCACTAAGAATCGATACTATCTGTGCCATCAGTGCAGAAGATAGAGCAGGACAAGCCTCTGGTCTTCCCACTGATAGTACAAAAACTCTCCAGTGAGCCTGCAGGAAGGAAGGAACAGGAATATAACATTCATCTATTAGTAGGTACTTACTCCGGTCCATTATTATAATATGCGAATCGGTCAATTTCAGCGAGAAACACCTGCATTTGCGCGAGTCTCACGTCCGTTCTCTTCGGATTGTAGAGCAGGTGCGTGGTGGCCACCACCACCGTTGAATCTGGTGAATCTCGCGGCGTCAATTTGACCATAATACCGATATTGTCTCGGTTCAGTATCGGCAGCTCCGGCTGGTAGAATTCCACCTGCAATAAAAATAATGTAAATCAGTATTAGGTATTTTCTCGGGACACATGTATATTTTGGACCTAAAATGTGCTCTTTACGTGCATCTAAGATACTACCCTATGAGTCGGTGTAATGCCGGCGTGAGCTAGACGGCCACGACCGCGATCTCCACCACATGCGCTGCTACGATGCCATGCTACCTTGCGATCACCACAAAGGGAGGGGCACCCGCAGCGGCGTTACGCACCAGTGCCGCCGATCCATCCAGGATCGTATGCAGGATGCGGAACTGGGGATCGATTATGGAACCAACTCCGCATCCCGCTGCGAACTGATGGTGGAACGCCCGCCTCGCGGCTTCGGCTACCCTCCGGTGCAGGCCTTGCTGCCAACCCGATGGTCGGCCGGTTTGCCCTCCGCTGCACACCTAAAATATAGTGCAGCAGAGCCTCGCAAACACCGGCCCTGTGACCGGGCTGGCCACAGCGGAAGCAGCGGTCACCGACCGTCACCTCCGCCGTGCACTGCACCCCCACGTGCCCGGCCGATAGGCACCAGAAGCACCTAGCTAATAATTAAGATTCAATCAGTATTGCGATCAAGATTTTAATTTAATGGGTTAAATCATCAATCGAGAAGTTTATTAAGTATATTTTATTATTGTTTATTTAGTTTAATGTCTCTTGTACCACTTCTGAATAAAATTTAAAATAAGGGTAAATAAAAGTCATATTACCCTTTTGTTTTAACAACGTGATGGACATTTATTTCTCTTGTTAAATTTTACTTACGAGTTTTAAAGGGTCATAATGTTGTTCTCATAGATCTTCATTATCAGCAAACCTATTTTTTTTATATTTGCAAAGATTTTCTAAAATATTAAAATATTCAGCGTACCTTAACTATAACATAGCATGCATTTGATGTATTTATATGTCTAGCTTAAAATATATACTATTCTCGCAATAGTAGGTGATTTTTTTTTTCTATGCGAAGAATAATCTTGAGTAGATTCACCCAGTTGGGATGTTGGGAGGCTTTGGAGTACTGTTTTCAGGGTGCGGTGACCTGACGGGTTGGAACATGGTTTTATTTTAAGGTTTCCTTTTCTCGCAGTGATGTCGTCTGCGAATTTCTCCGTTACTGATGTCTTTAGACATCCCTCGGATGAGATGTGGTGGTGATGTTTGTATTTTTTTCTCGTCACCACACGGAAAATATAACAAAAACGAATACATGCGCAGAATTTCAAATCTGAGTTCCTTATCGGGAAACCGAGCGTATGCGCTTGGCCTAAAATGTATACTCGTACGGTAGGATTTGTACAAACGATTAGATAAGAATTTTCTAGTTTTTCTGGCTTCTTGCAACGCATTTAGCCACTATCAAGTTTAATGTTATTTTATATCATATTACTTTATAATAGTTAAAATGATTGTTATTGATGACGATAATCAATTAATGATGTTGATGATGATGTTGATGACGATGAATGAGATGATTTCTGCCTAGGTAAAGTAGTGGGGACTTTACTCTAAGCTCCCTGGGGAGATCTGCGTATGTACAGCGTACGTTAAGATAAATAATTGTCTTTTGACTTTCTTATTGTAATTTTGATCTAAATGAAGGGTAATTGGTAATGCACTCCGACTTGATCATCTCTCAATTCACACACACACTGCAATCAGTTTTGTAGGACTTTTAACGAATTTAATCCCGGACTAAACCGGTACACGGGCTGCGGTAATTATTTAAATAAAAATCATGCATTTCAAGGTTAAATCTTCTCACTCTTCTCCACGACGTATCGTACTATGCACCTTTGAAAGGCACATCCCTTGTATTATGCGCCTTTAATCGTACCTACTTATGATTAGGCTCTGATTCGAACATGCGGGGTGAGGAAATGAAATCTGCGCGGGGGTGGGAGCTTCCATTCTGTACGCTAGTACTATTATCTATTCTGTGCTATAGCTAAACTACTATCATCTAAAGAACGACACGATATTTTATTGTTTCACGCTAGTCGCCTTGTCGTTTGCTCAAGGACGTGAAATTTATTGTTTTTTTTTTATAAAGTCAAAACCTTTTTCTTTAAAATAAAAACTTGTTTTTATTGAAAACAAAAATCAGAGTGTTGCTAGGGATAAGTATAAAATTAAATAGTAATGTTAGGATATCGAAACATTTTTGTATAGGCCAGAACGATATAGTGGAAACGCGCTCTAAGATCTGAGTAATATACACACCACTACATATGCAAAAATTTCTCTGGACTAATTTCACTGTACATTATAGTGGCGCCACTGGCAACGTCACCAGGCTGTTAGAGCGTCCAGAAGCCACGTTGGAAGCTGTTTTTGATGGCCACACTTCCAATTTGGCGACTGCCAAACTGTCACCAAGTGAGTGTGGTACCGTGGCTGGCAACGTCAATATCATTTTTGAAATTACTACCACAATAATCATATGTTTTATTTTATACTTTATAGTTATGATATGACATGTATCTTTTTGTAATCTCCTTCTGATTAGCTTCATTTTGACACGCTACTCGATAAGTTAGAGTCAAAAATATTTTTAACAACATACGTTTTGGCGCCAAAAATCCACCATTTTGATTTTCTCCAATTTTTAATATACTTGGTGTCACTCACACAATCACGGCGTATCAAATGACACCTCACATGTCCAAATCCGTCAAGCCGTTCAGGCTGTAGGCTAGCTCGTTTGTTTGGTTCTTCTTCTTAATATTTTTTTAATTCGAACCCTTATATCCTGAGATTAGTGTATTGCATACATGTGCATGTATGTTTTATTACTATTTCTAGTTGGAATAGAGAATTCTTCACACTCTAGTACAGTTTCTAATAACCTAACATATAGATACATTTTAGAAAAAAAAACTTACGCTAATATGATCCTTCATTTCAAACAGTGTTCGTTTGAAATAGATAGCGCAGCCGTCTTGTCTGTGTCCTGTCTTTTGTTTGAAAATCCCACAATAACCGATCTCTTCAAACTTCGAGTAAAAACTGTTCAAATGCGAAGCCTGAACTTCTTGGAGGCATAAGATCTGAAACACAGAAAATATTTAAACTTGAAATAATCATATTGCAGCAACAAGACGGGTCCGGTCGAGTATAAACGAATGTCTAACCGTCTGTTTCCCAAGATGTCTGAATTCAATATGACTTAGGCCCGATTCGCCTGAATCCTAAAATGTCTTCTTCCCACTATGCCTGAAATTCCTAATGCCTTATTCATAAAATGACTGAAAATAATTTTTACATTTTTAATACAAATATATTTTGACAGCCTCTGTGGCGTAGCGGTGATGAACGCGCTGGCTGCGTAGGCGGTGCTGGTTCAATCCTCACTCAATGCAAATTTTTGTATGCATGAATATAGGTTAGACGGCAGTAACTTCACAGAAATTATCGAAGTTCAGCCAAATTCGCAGTTAGACGGACCACAGACTGAAAGCTTCGCATGAAGAAGAAGAAAAAGTTGACGTTAGGAAGGCCAGCAGGTCAACGTCCGTCACGCGCCGTAGTCCAAGACCCCCACATCTTATTTGCAGAGAGACGTTGAGAATCGACTAAGGAGTATCTCTCAAAGCGCTGTCGAAGGAAGAGACTGCATCCGGACAGAGCCAGGTTGGTGTAGTCCTCAGCAGGTACGTGATTTTGGGAACAGAAAAGCACATTCGCAACAGCAGTATAGCAACGTGTGCTGAAAGGTTCTTCAACTGTTCCCGTGCACCATGGAGAAGAAGCTGGCGTAAAGTATAGCCCGACCAATAAAATAAAAAACTCGTACTGGGGGCGCTATAAACGTCTATGATTATGGCAGCACCAAGTATAGTGATACACATGTGAAATGGCTAGTGTACAAATATCTTAGCTTATTTAGAAACTGTTGCAGACATAAAGTGTCATACACAAGAGCATGGCATTTATATAATACTAGATGTTGCGCGCAGCTCCGCCCGCGTGGATGTCAATTTTGTTGTCAATGTCCTTTTTCGCCATAAAAGGTAGCCTATGTCCGTTCCCAAACTAAATTTTATCAAGATCGGTTCAGTGGTTTATGCGTGAAAGCGTAACATCAGACAGACAGACAGACGAGAGTTCGCATTTATAATATTAGTATGGACCTTCACCCTCTTGGGCCACTCATTTTCAGCCTGGCAATACATCCTGTAATTCGGCAGCTAAATTCTAAATTTAACATATGGTATCTAGATGACGGGACCATAGGAGGTGACGTTAATACAGTTTTAAAAGACTTGGCTTTTATAAAAGATGAATTTAGATCTATCGGCTTACAATTAAACCCTACCAAATGTGAAATCTTCCTTGAAGATAACTTTGACAGTATTTCAACTCTATCAAAATTCAACGTTTTGGCTCCAAATTTGAAAATTATTCAAAAAGATTCTCTCCGTCTTCTTGGGTCTCCAATCCTAGAGGAAGCATATGACTCTTTCGTGGATAGTGTGATTCAAAACACACTATGTAAAATTCTAAATGTGGATATGAATGACCGAGTCTGGCTTCAGGCATCCATGCCTGTGCGTCTAGGCGGGCTCGGCGTTCGCAAAATTACCGACGTAAGTCAACCAGCATTTTTGTCTTCGGTGCATGGCATGGATGAATTAGTTAGAAAAATCCTAACCCCTAGCCTAACTAATTCGGAAGTGCCAGGCAAGGCCGAAACCTTAAGTGCTTGGAAAATGTTTTGCCCAAACACTAATTTGCCAGCCAACCCATCTTCCCAGAGACAATGGGACGTGCCGCTCTGCAACATGGTGAGTAAACATCTCATTTCTACTTCCACTAATGTTGCGGAGCGTGCTCGCCTTTTGGCTGGGGGGGAATGGGAATCTGGTGTTTGGCTTCAAGCACTACCACCTCCCAACATTGGTACCATGTTGGACGACAACACCATCCGTATCGCTGCTTGCCTTCGTTTAGGTGCTCCTTGCGTTTCTCCGCATCGATGTCGCTGTGGAGAAGAAGTTGGTAGCCTTGGACACCATGGTCTCTCATGCAGCAGGAGCGCGGGTCGGCTTTCGCGGCACGCGTACATCAATGACATATTATATTAGAACCTTCTGGTTTGGTGCGTGACGATGGCAAGAGACCAGATGGAATGTCATTGGTGCCTTGGAAGATGGGTAGGCATTTGGTGTGGGATGCAACATGTGTTGACACCCTTGCGCCTTCTCATCTTTCAGGTACTGCGGACTGTGCCTGCTTTGGCAGAGACCCTCAAACGGCGCCAATATAGTAGTTTAAGTAATAATTACATATTTGAGCCGTTTGGAGTCGAGACGCTGGGATCATGGGGTCCAAGTGCACGTCTATTATTATAAAGAAATAACAAAACGTTTAATAGACACTACCCGTGACCAGAGGGCTGGTTTATTCCTTGCGCAAAGGATTGCCATTCAGCGTGACAATGCCGCCAGCCTTCTGGCCACCCTCCCGGTTGACGTCGATGGGGAGGAATTTTTTGACGCCGGAACCTGCAGTTTTGCACATAACTCGATCTAGATTTTTATTTATAATAATTATTAAGTATTATTATTATTTAACTCGCAAAAGACCCTTAGTATGGATATATGTTTTAAAGTAGTGTGGTTAAAATATAATAATAAACAAGTTAATTATTAAGTACATATTTATTAATCACCAAACTCGGAATCTAAATAATTAGTTACTAATAATTAGTACGTAAAATAAGAAAATAGGCCAATTTCCATAGCGCGTAGGTACTCTATGACGTACCTACCCGTCATGTTGACAACGAGGTGATGTTATTTAGATCCTTCCGACTTTTTATCCAACAAATACTTAGTTATTTGTATATAACATTTTCATAACTGGCTTTTAATATTTTCGGCATATAAATAGCGCACTCAAATTCACAATCAATAACACGCACAATTGACACCACATTGACAGATGATCATAATGAGATCTTATAGATTGTTGCCATATGAAGAAATTAGTTCCAATAGTTTTCCGCAATATGGCGAGGTATTTTATTTTATTGGTCGGGCTTTAATGGCCTCAGAAACTGCCTGCAAGAGGCTGAAGGTGCCGGGAGTGAGTTTGCTGAGAACAGGAATGAGGGTATTGAAGTTTGTAAAGTGGTTGCGAGCTTCTTTGCTTCAGGAGAAAACCTCACACTTGGCCGGATTCACCTCCAGACCGAGGCACGGGGTCAAAACCTCAAAGTATCGGGTGACCGTCTCAGGCTTGCCGCCAATGATACCGTCATCTAGGTATAAAAGATTAAGGGGTTATGCAAGCTCAGAGACAAGCCCGTGTATGGCTAGGCTGAAAACCAATGGACTCGGTGGGTCCCCTGCTGAGCTCCCACTTGCGAATAATGTGCTGGTACGTAACTATTTCACGTTTATTTACCTTTCAAAAACGTAGTTTATTATCAAAGTATATGTTCAAATTAATCTTAATGCTTGAACAGACTATAAATTAGAAAGGTTCTATGACGATTTGGGCTACAGACGTTTTGGCATGAAGACGATTTGAATTTCAGGCGTATGAACGTCTCAGGCATTTTGGGAATAAGTTGTACTCGACCGGACCCAACAAGAGCTTATGGCTAAGTCAGGCTAAATGGTTACCGAAAAGGTTGCTTATTTCAATAACGTTGCTAGGAATACTATAGTCTGTCCATTATATTAATAGTCTTTTGATAGCTCGACGATTGACAAAGTTAGTGATGTACAAAAGTATCTCAAATATGATACCATTCCGATTGAACTAATATCATTATTCGAATTAGGTACGTAAACAAAATAAGCGATTTCGATAAACGTGCGTTTCGATTTATTATTCTCTAAGATTCCTTGTAAACAAATATAAATCCATTTATTTGCGTCTTTATTTATTAATATGAAAATAGATATTAGAAACTATAAAAATTGCATCGTAAAATTGTAAAACTATATAAGTCAACTTGCAACATTAACCAATCGTCCGCCCGGTCGCCATTTTAATGTGGTCTGTCCCTCACAACAAAACGCCCATCCTAATCACACGCATTTACGTTCGCTGAGTTTTCTTTCAAATTTGTTATAGCTCGAGTTGAGTAGTTTTATTTCTCGCAGAGTCGTGGGTCGTAACGTCTTTTGGGCGTAATCGCTTATACGTAGTTTCGTAGATACACACATCAAAAAAAGTTTGCGATCAATGGCATAAGCTCCTAGAATTCTTTAAATTTAACTTTATCAAGAAAAAATCTATGTTGTATGCTTTCTTTAAATAGGAATACCCTGTTTGAAATTAAAATATAAAACTATTTTTTATTATTTATTTTAAAAAATTGAGCCAATAATCATAATGCAATTGTGATAGAAATTTCATAGAAAGAAAAAGACTGTTCAATTGAACTTAAACTACAATTTATTATTAAAAGGTGTAAATTCAATATAAAATGGGCCCTGGCTCGAACACATGCGGAGATCCTCCTGGGCATGCTGAGGATCATGTTATCCAGCATTTCCTGGGATAACCTATCCCATTCTCAGCTCTGGAACTGTCTGGGGATGTGGCTCACGGTTCCATACAGCTCGTTTAAGAGCATCCCACGCGTGCTCTATTGGGTTTAAGTCGGGCGAGCCGGCAGGCCAGTCTAATCGTGTGATATCGTATTCTTGAAGAGCAGCATTGACTCGTTGAGCTCGATGTGCGAGCGCATTATCATCGACCAGTACATATTGGTGCCCATGGTTTACTCGGAATGGTTTGACGATATCATCAATAGCAACTGCTCTGTACATATCTGCTGTCATGAAGCCCCGATACGGGATCAAAGGCGTTCTAGCTCCAATCATAATGCCACCCCAAAAAGACACCGATTTTCCGCCTTGCTGAACTGTTCCAGTGGCAGTTCTTTGTCTTTCACGGTCGCCTGGTCTTCTCCAGACACGGACACGTCGGTTATCTGGATGAGTGGAGATTCGGGATTCGTCAACGAAGAGACAGTTTTGGCAAATGTTTTCTTCCTCACCTTCTTCATTTTGCCGAAGTCTAGCCCACTGCAATCTTCGTTGTTGACGTTGCCGGGAATTGAGCGGAGTTCGCCATGACCTCCGTGCTCGTAATCCAGCCTGGTGCAAGCAATTGCGAACGGTCTGCGTGCTAACTTCAAGCCCAGAGGCGGCCCTGACTTCTGCTTTTATTTTAGTGGCGTTGATTGTGGGATCACGGGCTACCAGCAATCTAATATAGCGCTTTTGGGTAGCTGTCAAAACAGTTGGGCGACCGCTGCGCGGTCGGTCAGCTAAATTCTCCATTCCGTGGTACCTCTGCAACGTAGCCACGACACAGGATTGGGATATAGCAAGTCTGCGTGCTATTACTCTCGTGGTGTATCCTTCTTCCCTCAACGTTACTATTTTAGCTCGTAAAACCTCTGATAATCCTCTTGGCATTTTTTCAATCACTACTTTCTAAAAAATATCTTGAATCGGTTATAATTCACTAAATCAGATTTCTGAATGAGCGTAAGCTAGGAATGAAAGCCTTTTTGTAAGAAAAAACAATTGAACGGTGTCATTGTTTTATGTTCTAATTCTTTATTTTTAAATAAAGAATCTAAAAAGAAGAAAAATCATAATATAATCTACAGTAACAAAAAAGATTTCAGTTTTTCAAAGTGATCCCAAACTTTTTTTGATGTGTGTATGAGTAACTATAATATTTTTCACGTAGCATGGGTACGGTGACATTTGACTAATTCCATTTCATGCATGATTCATTTCGAAACAATTTACCTAACGCGGAATACAGGAAACAACACTTAATACGAAGATAAAAAGAAAACTGTTTTATTTTGCATTTTTAACTTAAAACTATTTTTATTTCTCCGTAATTATTTAAACTTTAAATATAAACATTCCAAATACATAATTCTTGATGCGTGAATCGGAACAGGTTGCGTTAGAGATTGACATAGTAAAATCGTTATAATCGATAAATTGTCGAATAAAGTATCATAAATCGTTAGTTGTATTTTTAACTAAAATACGATTATAAAATATAATTATGTAATAATAAACTTTAAACAAAGCATTTTTGTCTTTGTGGAGCTTTATTATAATATAGCAACACTGCTTAAGCATGAGCTGGCAGCCATCTTGTTATATCAACTCAGTACGAGTGCGTCTGCCTTGTATGCGGTCTGTTTTCTTTGTTTTGAGCTTGCGTGGTGTTTTTGTTACTTGTTTTTGTTATTGACTATCGTTGTGCTTTGTTGTTTTCGTTACCGTTTTTTGTTATTGACTTATGTTTTGTTGTTTTTTTTGGCAAAATGCCAAAAAGAACGAAAAAGACTGTGCTTGGTAGTCAAGCCCGTGAATTTGTAGTTCGATTGCGGGATTACTTTGAGCGGGAACGTGAGAATGGCGGAACGCTATTGCCTGTGTCCAACGTTTTGGATCGAGTGGCAGATGCGTTAGACATTGGGCGGAACACGGTTTCTCGAATCACTCGAGAAAAATATGGTGCTCACGATACAGAAGAAAATAAGTTGTCCACCCCTAATAAAAAGCGAACCAAAAAGGCATCTGTAACAGATGTAGACAGTTTTGCGGCCGATGCTATACGGAGCCACATTTATAACTATTACCAGAATAAAGAATTACCGACGCTTCTAAAGCTGGTCAAGTCTTTAAAAGATGCTGATTTGTTTACTGGAAGTCCTACATCCTTGTGGCGCGTATTGAAGGACATTGGTTTCCAATTCAAAAAAGTAAACAAAAGAAAAATTGTCATGGAGAGGGGCGATATAGCACTTGCGCGGGTTACCTTTTTGAAAAAGGCTAAAGCGATTACCGATTGGAGCAATATCGTCTTCCTGGATGAAACTTG
Organism: Eilema sororculum; assembly: GCA_914829495.1. Lineage (NCBI taxonomy): Eukaryota > Metazoa > Arthropoda > Insecta > Lepidoptera > Erebidae > Eilema > Eilema sororculum. The sequence continues at coordinate 17,341,066 of OU618532.1, read as the reverse complement.
GCTGAATGCCAATCATACGGTCGGTAAAATGTGGACTGACGATACACCTCATGCCTCGACCAAAGTGCCAGAAGGAAAAGGGGAGAGATTGATTATTTGTCACGCAGGCACATCGAAAGGATTTGTAGAAAATGGGCTACTTGCTTTTAAATCGAAAAAGACGGGAGAATATCACGAAGATATGAATGCGGAAGTATTCACGGAGTGGTTTCAAAATATGCTTAGCAATTTAGAAGAACCCAGCACAATTATTATGGACAATGCCCCATATCACTCCGTGCAATTGAACAAACCGCCGACTTCTTCCAATAAGAAGAGCGAGTTGATCGAGTGGCTCCAAGCCAATAATGTGGAAGCCGATGAGACGAAATTAAAGGTGGAGCTAGTGAAGCTCGTAAAAATGCACAAGCCCCAAACGACATACAAATTAGATATGATGGCAAACGAATATGGTCACGAAGTCCTGAGGCTTCCACCGTACCACTGTCAGTACAATGCCATTGAATTAATTTGGGCCCAAATCAAAGGTAACTTGTTTAACCATAGTCTATTTACATACTGACAAAAATATGATTATGTTTATTACTTGAATTCTATGACTCAATTTGTTTTTTATCTTGTCTTGTCTTGTCAATTTTCAGGATACGCTGCACGAAAAAATACAGCTCCGCCTTTTACAGCCACAAAAATGATGGGGTTATTGAAAGAGGGATGCAAAAATGTCACTGGCGATGACTGGAAGAAAGTAGTGGAGAAAACCAAAAATCTAATCTTACATGACTGGGAGCGAGACATTAGAATAGACTGCATAATTGATTCCCAAATAATTATTCACGTCGACGAGTCAGATGACGATGATGATGATGATGATGATGAACATGTTTGATTTTTAATAAATAATTAAACAGGTTATCAATTTTGTTTTACTTTTTTTCTTCAAAATTATTAGTTAATAGAATCGATTTCTTCTTCATTAATAAATGATCTCGATAAGATATATAATCGATTTTATTTCATGCGATTTTATCTTGACTACATCTCTAGTAACTTCAAATCCCAAACGTCACAGTACCCATGCTACGTGAAAAATATTGTAGTTTCAAAACCGCTTATTTTTGTAACTTGTTACTTCTGTATACTACAGTAGGTAGAGTGTAGTGTTGGTAGTTTTGCGTTTATGTTATGATTACATAATGTTACAGGTTATATATATAGGTAGATATTGCAATATACAATATAAGTTTTACTTTTGTTTTGTGTTATGATTACGAATATGTAATAGTATATATGTATTGTATGTGTATACAATGCGGACTTATTCCACTAAGTTCAACTATAAGTTCAACTAGTTGAACTAATTGCACCAAAAAGTTCCAATTATTTCAACTTTGTTCATTTTGTGTAAAAGTTGAACTTTCTGGGCAAAAGGAGGACGGCCAGAGTCGGCTCTCTGCTGTGCAGCTTTTTCGTAGCAAAATGAAAATGGTTATAATCTTCATTTATTGTGAAATAATATTGGGCACAATATTGTAGTATCAAGCGAACCCACATTGAAAAAATATTTGGAAGTATTTAATATGATTGAGCACAATATGTTGTACATTCGTTATCAAAAAGTTAGTTAATGTTGCACACATAAAAATCTGTAGAAAGAATAAAATAAAACCTCCGACAAATAAAGAAAAATATAATTATCAAGATATTGTGAAAGACTGTAACACCCGTAAGTTATGATTATTTTTCATTCACTATCTAAATATTTTTTATTTGAGACCAAAATGTATGCCTAAAAATTAATTAAATTGATAAATTGTAAAGGGCATTGGTAGGTATTTTATTTTCTTACTCTAATAACACTCGACTACTGTTATGTCATTCGCTTGACGTGTGCGGCTGTTTTATTTCTCATTATTATTTGAATATTTCTGTTACAAAAAGGATTGCGATAACTCTTACGACGACTCTGGCTTGCTTTTGGACCCTGTATCTTCTTCAGACGTTGACCCTGGTAATTCTTTGGATACTGCACCCGCTCTACATGAAGACTTACGCTTGAACATGGATAACCCGATTTCTACAGTCTGGATGTGGAATTTATACATTGCTTTAATTGTGGTGCTGATGTGACCCATAGTAGAAGACATTCTAAAGCTAGATGAAGTGCGATATATAATTCTAGAATGCATTGTACCCCAAATAATATACAATAAGGAATATTATTGTAACTGCATTGTTGGCCTAAGGACAGTGGATTGTTGCTCTCGTATTATGTCTGTAATCTGGTACTTGGGTTGCCCAAGGTATGAAGTTGTAACTCCGCTAGCTAGGTTCCTCGGTAGTATTTTATTGGTGTACGTAAGTGATGAAGAACATTAAATAAAAATATTCACGTAAAATCACATTTTTTTTCTTTTTTTGAATTAGGTTCGTACTAAATCATTTATATTATCGGTTTATACATAGCTTCAGTTACCAAATAGCAGTATTTTTATTTAAATAAAAAAATGCACACGCTTGAGCCGGAGCTCCATACAGCTTGGCCGTCCTCCTTTATCCTATTAGTTCAACTTTCTATTTATGCAAGTTACTTAAAGTTCATCTTTTTATTTAAAAGCTAACGAACTACGAACTATGGCTACCTTTGTAATCTATAATATAAAAATGAATCGCTAAATGTGTTGGTAAGCGCATAACTCAACAACGCCTGGACCAATTTGGCCAATTCTTTTTTTAAAATGTTCGTTGAAGTTCACGGATGGTTTTTACGGCGGAAAAAAATCGAATAATTGCCGGGAACCGACATCCACGCGGGCAGAGCCGCGGGCAAAAGCTAGTCTATAATATAAAAATGAATCGCAAAATGTGTTGGTAAGCGCATAACTCACCAACGGCTGGACCGATTTCACTAATTCTTTTTTGTTGTGTTTGTTATTATCGGGAGAAGGTTCTTACGAAAAAAAATAATAAAACAGTTGTACAGAAAATTTCATAAAGAAACTTTTCTTTTTCTCATACAAACTTTTTCTATTATGTGAGAGAAGTTTATGTTTACGTTACGGAATTAGTATTTAGTAGTAGTAGGTAGTAGTAGGAATGGGAATGGAAATGGGAATGGGAATAGGAATAGGAATGGGAATAGTAATGGGAATGGGACTGGCTGCAAAATTTCATATTAAAGTTATTTATTTACACTACTGAAATGTCTATTTATGTACACTTAATGTTTATTTACTTACTTACTTACTTACTTCCACATCCACTTAATGTTTATTTACACTATTAATTATTTAACTTCCACTAAATATGCGAATAGGTATATTATGTACCTACGCAATTTTACAATCACAAAAAATATGAAACTAGACTATACTTAATCAAATTATTTATTTACACTACTGAAATGTCTATATATGTACACTTACTCTTTATTTACACAATTATTTTTAGTAACAATTACTAACAAAGGTTCACAAACTCGAGACAAATAACTTTCGTCACGTCAATCGTAAAACACTGAATTGTCTAAAATTCAAATAATAAATTAATAGGAACACGGTCAAGGTCGTCAATTTCTTAAAAAAAAAAAAGAATGGTACCATAATGAACTTAAGCCCTCTCCAATTGCATATAAATTTGCATGGGCATTAGAAATTTAAAAAGACGTCACTATTATCATATTGCTGTCTCTTTTGCGTGTAAGCAGCTTTACTCTCGTTGTGCGAGTCGTCTACTAATAATTATTACTACTAATATTGTGTATTACTAATCTGTTGGTAGAACGAAACGCTCACGTTATGTACGCGTCCACCGGTCATTGTGTGAGTGTAACTGCGTACATAAAATAGTCGTTACATTTGTGTCTACGAAACTAGGTACACGATTATCCGCCTCGTAACTAGTTATTGAATCCGATTACGTTATATAACGCTCACCTCTCAGTTTTTTGATCGTGAGAATGCCGGTGTGTTGAAAGGGCTATCGAGAGAATTAGTGCATAAACTTCATGATTACTTTGAGCAAGAAAATCAAAATGGCGGTCCGCTAATACCAATTTCGTTAGTGCAAAATTGAGTTGCGGCCGCGTTGGGTATCAGTCTTACAAGTGTAACTAAAATTACTACCGAAGCCTACAGCAAGAGCGGCTTAGAACATAACAAGCTTTCTACACCTAAAAGTAATCGCCAGCCTCGTGTTGTTACAAATGTTGATTTTGCCGCTGACGCCATTCGCCGTCATGTATATGACTACTATCCGAAAAAAGAAATTCCAACTTTAAGAAATCTTATTGTTTCTTTGAAAAGAAATGGTCTATTTCGTGGTGAAAAATCGTTTTTGGCCAAAGTTTTGAAAATAATTGTCTTTTCATTTAAAAAATCAAATATTAATTGAACGCACTGATTAAGAAATCTGGCGATTACCACGAGGAAATGAATGCGGAGGTGTATGAAGAGTGGTTCAAGAATATGCTTCTATCGTTGGAAGAACCATCAATATTTTTTATTGATAACGCGCCCTACCACTCTCGCCAAATTGACAAAATGCCAACACAAGCCATTAAAAACATGAAATTATTAATTGGCTACGCGATAAAGGAGAAAATGTAGACTATTCTATGGTAAAATAAGAATTATTAAAACTATAAAAACAAGAAGAAACCAAACCGGTAAATAATCGATGAAATGGCAGCAGAATATGGCCATATCATCCTTAGGATTCCTCTGTATCACTGCCTATACAACGCCATCGAACTTATATGTGCACAAGTAAAAGGGCATGCTGCAAGAAGCAATACAAGCCCCCCATTCTCAGCGAATAAAATGTTAACTTGATTGGTCCGATGTGGACATCGGACCAATCAAGTTCAAAGTCATGTTAATAAAAGAAATTGAAATGAATTTTTATTTTCCTTTCTGGTATTATGAAGAAATTTAGATTTATTCATAGCATTTATTTCTACCGATTATTTGTTATCTATGGCACAATCGTAGTAATCGTTAGATATGTGTATAGGTCTACCAGAATCTCATGGAATGATTTAAAAAAAAAATTACGATTTTCATATGGCAATGTTGATGTCATCACGCCAAATTCGACCATCTCACAGCGGTGAAACACTGAAAAGACTGAAATAACTTTGATAGCAGGCGGTACCCATTAATTTTCTTTCGGTTTATGATTGGCAAATGGGTACCGCCTGCTATCAAACTTATTTCAGTCTTTTCAGTGGCAGTCGGGTTTTTTTTTAATTTTTTAATCATTTGTTTTATTTTATACTTTTTAGTTATCATAATATGACATGTATATCTTTTTGTAATTTCCTTCATATGGTTTATGCTTGAAATAAAAACTTAAATCAATAAGTAAGAAAACTAGCGAGAATGATTATTTTGTTAAACAACTTTAAATCGTTATGTATCCTAAACTATTATTTAAAATGAAAAATGATAAAAGGAACCTAAAGATCATTTTAAATTACCTATTCAACGACACCCCACTTGACATAGTTCATCGACTTTTTTTTCATTTAGACAATATGGCTTCTGGTTGTGGTTGTGGTGAATTTTGATTACTGTCATGTCTTTAGTGACACTCGCAAGGTTAAGAGGAATCGATTGACGTTAGAATTATCAAAATCGGCCGATTAGTTTGGTCTCTAGAAGGCCACATAGAAGCAAACATACATACATACATAGACTGATAAACACATTACCCTCCTTTGCGTCGCGCAGTCGGGTAATAACATAAGACGCACATGCGCACAAGTCTGACCGGCATTTATTTATTTATTTATTTGGCACACAAAACAGAAAACAATCAAAAATGTTTACAAGATATTATATATATATATATTTCAAGGTTCGGTTCCCGATTGAGTTCCAAAACATGTGTACTCAGCATGACACAATTAAAAAGCGTGCATTAAGTTATACACTAAAATAATAATTATAAACTAAAAATTATAAACTAATTAAAAGATATTATGGTTTGATCTTGACGAGACGTTAATTTAGATGGTTTAATTTAGACAAAGTGATGTATCTCCGCAACAAAGTGACAGCAAATTTATAGCTTGTCTATAACCTGCTTAACAGTGTTCTTGTATGTTGAGAAACCCCGGCTGAATATATCTATCTCGTGGCTATGCTCATGTAACAGCTCATTATAAAGACGTCGCATTCTAACTATCGGGTTGTAAAAAGATTTGTTGTTGATGTGTACATTTAGTAAGAAGCTTTTGAGGTGGGGTTGACGATGTCGAAATTTAATATTAAAGTCTAATAAGGATTAAGGAATGAACAATCTTATAAAGGCATATAAGATCACTACACTTACGGCGATCTTCAAGCGATTGCAAATTAAAATAGTCGAGTTTCTCTGCATACGACTTCAGCTGTCTGTGTGTCCCCAATCTGTAGCAAGCAAAATAAAGACACTTCTTCTGGATTCGCTCCAGATACTCAATATGAACCTTATAAAAAGGTGACCAGATGATGGAGTTATATTCCAAGATACTGCGAATTAACATCTGATAGAGATATATCAGACTACATGGATTTTTGAAGTCTTTAGTTAGTCTAGATATAAAACCAAGTAGCCGCGTACTCCTACTAACAACATGGTCAATGTGTGCCTGAAATGTCATTTTATCGTCAAACAAAATTCCCAAGTCCTTAACAGCATTTTTTCTTTCTAGGCAGTGTCCATCAACGTTATAATTATACAATATCCTTTGACGTTTGCTTGTAAAAGATATCACACAGCATTTCTGAGCATTTAAACACATGAAGTTTTCCTGACACTATCTTAGAACCTTTTCCAGATCTGACTGAAGTTTTAAACAGTCTTGAAGATTGTTGACTACAGAGTAGATTTTCAGATCGTCAGCATAAAGCAAACAAGAGCTCTCCAATCTATCTATAAGGTCGTTGTTAAAAACAACAAAGAAAAGAGGTCCCAAATGAGATCCCTGGGGAAAACCTGAAGTACAGGGAGTGGGAGAAGATAAAGCGCCCTTGATAGTCACAAGTTGGCTTCTTCTATCCAGATACGACTGAACCCAACGAAGCAAATTCCCATGTATTCCGTAACCAGACAATTTTGCACAAAGAATGCGATGGTTTACTTTATCGAAAGCCTTAGAAAAATCTGTGTATATGGAGTCAACCTGCGACCTTTTCCCAAAAGCTGAGCACAAGTAATTTTTATACACCAGTAGGTTTGATAAGGTTGAACGATTTTTAATAAAACCATGTTGTCTAGATGAAAGCATTGGACTGATGTGGTGGTACAATGAGCCATATACTACTGATTCGAAAATTTTAGCCATACAGGACAAAATACTGATAGGTCTATAGTTTCCGCAACATTTTTTTTATCGCCTGCTTTGTGTATTGGTACTATGTGTGCCACTTTCCATTTACTGGGAAAGATCCCTGACTGGATTGATTTATTAAAAAGTATTGATAGTGGCACACACAAGTCCTTACCACATTTCTTAATGAGAAAAGGCGGAATTCCGTCCGGTCCTGACCCCTTAGAAGCGTCTAATTTGTTTATTTTATTCAGAACCTCCTGACTACTCACATAAACTGAACAAAGGGCCGACACCCCAACGAAAGGTATGGAATTTTCTTCATTTGCCCCTCCGCCCTGTTCAAAAACGGAACCAAAGTGTTGCGAGAAAAGAAACTTTACTGTATTTCATTGTTTGAGGTATGGCATTGCAATCCCTCTTACTATTCACAAAACGCCAAAAACCTTTAATGCCATCATCGAGGGACGACTCAACTGAAGAAATGAATATGTTATAGTCCTCCGACATTAATTTTTTACAGCGGGTACGAAGCATACTGAATGTGTTGTAGTCACGGGGATTAACGTACTTACGATATCGCCTATGATAGTGAAGTTTTTCTTTCATACTGCGCCGCAAAGCAGCAGAAAACCATTTGGGGTATTTATCGGGATGTCCTACCTTCACAGGCGTGAATTGAGCTATAATTTGATCGAGCGTCGCGTAGAAGGCGTGTAGGGATACATCCACATCATCAGCAGCAAGGAGACCAGGCCAATCGACCTTAGTTAACTCGGATCTAAGTGAAGGGTAGTCGCATTTGTAAAAGTTGAGCCTTCGAGGTCTTTCCGATTTTATAGTTTTCAAAATAAAACTCTCCAGACACAAGTTGACAACGAGGGGAGGGTGATGATTGTCCAATTTGCATAAAGGTTCGGCGCCATATACTTGAACAGTGGTCATGGTCGATAAGATGAGATCGAGGTAACGATTGTTCTTATTGGGAATGCTATTAAATTGATGCAGGCCACAAATAAACAGGGTCTCTTTGAGAACCTTCGCCTTACTATCCAGGGACGGACCAGGTAACAGGGAGTATGAAGTAGGACATCTTGTCTTGTGATGGAGTATTAAAGTCGCCTATGAGGATAAATTCACCAGAGGTACGATGTTCTAACATTATTTTGGCAGTTATTGTGAAACTTGTAAATTGATTCCATTGGTAGATCAGGAGGAAGGTAACAAACACAGATGTTTAATAAATTATTATTTGTTTTATCCCCTGTCGGAGAGATAGACAGCCAGAGATCCTCAACATCACAATCCCAGTTAATTTGCCGAGTAACTTGAAACTCTTTTTTAATAGCAACGAGTACACCACCACCCTCCGTTTTCTCTATAATTGAGTTGCTTCTGTCACGTCGAAACACAATGTATCGCGAGTCAAATAGCTCCGCGTCATATACACCATCATTCAAGTTTGTCTCAGTTATACATATCATATCATAATTACAGTTTAGAACACTAATATAAATATCTTTAATTTTAGTTCGCATTCTGTTAACTTTTTGGTAGAAAATTAACATTAAATAGTAAAGATTGTACAAAATTAATAAACCTAGAAACTTTAAGTAAAACAAAAGTAAAACTATATGGCGACTACAGTTTGTTTAAAGTGTCTATACTCTTAATATGAATGTGACTATCTCTGTCGTCCTTACGTACGTATACTCTGCCATATTTCACCCACACATACTTGTAATTAAGTTCCTTCGCTTTCATTCTTGCAGCGGCGAGGAGAGATTTACATTCGGGGGAAATATGTTCACCGACGTATATATTACATTTGTTCGAAGAAAGGCCCAAATGAGAGGAGTTCAATTGATCATCTTTGGAGATCTTATTGTGACGGCGGCAGGCTGATATTATTTGATCCCTTAGTCGTGAGTTGGACAGGGTGATTAGAATATTACGTGGACGGTCTCTGGATGCATCCAACTTCGCAACTCTGCGACAAGATATTATATTGTCATCATTAATCACCGTGTTAATAGTTTTGCATAGATTTTTAAACATCATCATTATATTTTCATGTTTACTTTCAGGAACAGCCTGTATTTCCAAGTTTTGATGCGAGTCATTCGCTCAATAGATGACAGACGACCGTTTAGATTGCTCAACTCCTTCTGCAAACGTAAATTCTCGGTTTCTAGATTTTTTAGGGTGTTCAAATCTACTTTCATCGTCGATTGGAGATCTGTTAACTGCGCATATATGGTCCGTTGTTTCCGTAAATTCATCCTGCAATTTCTTTACTATAACTTCCGTTTCCGACTTAACCTGATTTTTCACTTCTTCCTTTATAATAGAGCGAAACTTATTCATCCAGACAGATAAAGCAGCGTCAAGTTTTTGATCTAATAAATTACTAATATTATGCATGGTAACTTGGTCCGTAGTGCTAGGGTGAAATGATGTTGTCGAGTGACATATTTACTGACTCATCCGGCAAAGGTATCTGCGTACTCCGAACAGGTGTGTTAATATTCGATCTAGTGCGCCGTGTAATATTAATACATGACGGGCACTGCCATTTTGAACGATATTCTTCACACATACAGGAGATGCAGAGATAACTCGACTATTCGAATACCTGAGTCAGGCGGCAGATGATGCGCAGGAGCGGTTTCCGAACGCCGAATTGGTGTTTTTGGGGGATTTTAACGCCCACCACAAGATCTGGTTGGGCTCCGCCATAACAGACCATGCGGGAAGAGCCACTCACGCATTTGCCCTGGCGCATGACTTGACTCAATTGGTGCACAAGGTCACGAGGATACCAAGAGAGTCCGGCCTAGAGCCCTCTCTGCTAGACCTTCTGTTGACGAGTCACCCGGACCAGTACAGTGTCTCGGTGATTGCTGCTTTAGGTAACTCCGACCACTGTCTGGTCCGCTCCACCGTGCCCATTGTAGCGCCCCCACGACCCGTGCAGGGGAAGAGGCGGCTATGGCACAACTCGTCAGCGGACTGGGATGGATTGCGCGACTATTATGCGTCCATCCCGTGGGTTGAACGCTGCTTTGAGGGTAAGTTTGTGTACCGCGCCTGGGTGCGGGCGCACGCCACGCGCGATCCCAACGTGGGTCGCTTCAAGGCGGCGTACAACAGAGCCACAAAGGTCTGCAAGAGGGCATGCGTCAGGGCGGATGCCCAGCGCATAGCACGGCTCACGGTGGATCCTGTAGTATGAACTGGTTGGTCATATATCAAAATTAAAAAAATGTCGGTAGATATTTTTTTTTTCATCGATTTAGCAAATAGAGGGTATACCACATTTTTTTATGTAATTAAAGTAGTATTGGTTGTCTAGTATAATTTTTATGATAGGACAAAGTTGACCTAATTTCTATTTTCCTTGTAGTCAATTACGTTTTCTAAGTTTGGTGCAGTATTAAAACATTATATAACTTTAAAAGTAACAGGGTATATTTAATAAAAAAAAAATGAGTGATACTGAAGGTATGTAGTATTTAAAATAATATAAATTTAGTGCTTCACGATAAATGCTTCTTCATAATAAATTTTTATTTAAATACCACTTTTTCTTCAGAAGTGCAGTTTTGATTCTGTTTTTTTTCGAAAAAGAGCATTTTGTCAGGGTACTAATTAGTTTCCGATAACCCGTTAGTTAGTGTATTTTATATAATTGATATCAAAAGTTTTGACAAAATGCTCTTTTTCAAATGGCAGAGGTTTATAGTTTCACGGTAGTAGATTAAAAATATGAGCCGCTCGTGTTTCGGTTTGTTTTTACACTTAACTGTGAAAATTTTCGTATTTAACATCAATTTTGTTTTGAATTGTATTGTAGCCTAATTATATAGGTAATTTTTTCGCTTTTTTTTTCGTAGGAATAGTGGATTATCCGGTAAAAAGGAGAGATTTGTGTGACAAATTGTTTTCAATTCAATACAAGAAATTAGATAGCAAATTTTTAAAATTAGAGGAGATAATTATTGCAGAAACCAACTGCCTTGCTTCAGGTGTAACTTCCCTTAAAGAAAAACTGCATAACTTTCTTAAATCTTTTAAAATGAAATGGCTATCGTCGAAAAGAATCAAAGAAATGTTTTAAAAAAATAATTCAACGTGGCTAGATGAGACTTGCATTTAAAAAAAATATATTATTAAGCAAAGGGTCAGCCCAGGTAGGCCCCCGAAGAATTTTGAGCAGTGTAGTGACCGCAGTAAGCGTAGGAAGACCGAAGTTTTACGTGCGTCCGGTTCTGGCAGTGAACTTCTTTATTCTGCTCAAATGAATTTTGAAACTGAAGGCCACCATTCCCAATTAAATAAATTAAAAGATATTATATCACCGAAAACCACAGTAAAAGAACAAGAGGCAGTATCTCCTCAATCCGCTTTGTCTATGTTCACTGAAGCGAAATTAAGTAAGAAGCAGTATAACGTGGTACGAAGCTACGCGCCTCATATCTTTCCTTCTTATAAACGTTTGCAGGAGGCTAAAGGTGCATGTTACCCTGCTAACGTTAACGTAACTGAAACTACTGCTCAAGTACCGCTTCAAAATTTGCTCGACCATACCGCAAGTCGCTTACTTAAAACACAAGAAGAAGTGTTACAGTCAATATCTGAAACAGAATTAACTCTTCTAAGTGGGGTTTCGATGGTAGCTCAGGTCATAGTCAGTACATGCAAAAATTTCATTCAATGTCAAGTGATGACAAATTTGCTTTTTTAACATGCATGGTCCCTTTAAAACTGATCACCAACGAATTAGAAAGCAAAATTGAGTGGTTTCATTCCCAATCCTCATCGCCAAGGTTTTGTCGACCTCTAAGCATTGATTTTAAGCAAGAATCTGTAGAGCTTGTTAAAACCAAGAAGGAAGAGATAGATACTGAGATAAGACAGCTCGTTCCTAGTGTGTTAAATTTTAACGGCCGTGAATTTAAAGTTACACATACGTTGCTATTCACCATGATCGACGGTAAGGTTTGTAATAGCTTGACTGACAACAAATCTGCAATGAGATGTTTGTTGTGTAACGAGACCTCAAAATTTTTTAATAACATTGATGCCATGCTGTCACAGCCTATAGTAAATGAATCAGCGCTGTCATTTGGTCTGAGTGTTCTTCATTGCTGGATAAAGATTTTTGAATGTTGCTTACATATAGCGTATAAATTAACTACACAAGAATGGAGACAGTCTCAGGACACGAGGGTAATCATCGATGAAAGGAAAAGAGCCATCCAACGTCAATTCCGCAATGTTACCGGGTTTGTTTTTTTCCGTGCGGAAATCCCCCTCGGATACCCCCCTTCCGGAGACGGAAGGGGAGGTTATGTCGGACTCGAACCGACTAAAACCGCACGCCAACTGTGGGTCTTGATGCTTTTAATAAAGACAATTATGATAGTTAAGGAAGCGAAGATGTTCGCCGGGAGCGTTCAAGTGGAAATCAGTGATCTCTGCCTACCCCAGTAAGGAATAAGCGTGATTTTATGTATTTAGGTACGTATCTATGTATTATACACCTTTAAGACTTAGCTTTAGTCTCGGAACGTAGTTAAATAATATTGACCAACCACCCCATACATAGGATCCACCGTGCGGCTGGGCCAAGAGCTAGTGGCGCATCCCACGGGTAGTCGTGGCTACTGGCAACTGGCCAAAGCCGTGCAAGCCAACTTCTGCCAGCCCTCGCTGCCCCCGCTGAGCAATCCCGATGGATCTCTGGCCCATGAGCCGCAAGAGAAAGCAAATTTGCTGGTCAATCTCTTCGCGGCCAACTCCCGAGTCGATGATTGTGGTATGCAACCACGGACAATGCCCACTGGTGACCACGCAATGCCTGATATACGTATCAGGCAACGCGATGTCCGTGCAGTACTGCAATCACTCGATGTCCGGAAAGCCAGTGGTCCTGATGGTATTCCAGCGGTTGTACTTAAAAAATGTGCAGCGGAGTTATCTCCTATGCTAACGCGGCTGTACCGACTGTCCTACAGTTCGGGTACAGTGCCTTCGGCTTGGAAGGAGGCGAATGTCTAGCCGATCCCCAAGAAGGGGGATCGCTCGGACCCAGCCAACTATCGACCCATAGCCGTCACCTCAGTGCTGTGCAAGGTGTTCGAGCACATAATTAACACACAGCTCATGCGCCACCTAGAGGATCACTCCTTGCTTAGTGACCGGCAATACGGTTTCAGACCGAAACGGTCAACGGGTGATCTTCTGGCGTACATTACCCACCTTTGGGGTGAGGCTATGGAGAAGCACGGTGAGTCACTGGCAATTAGTCTTGACATCGCCAAAGCTTTCGATAGGGTATGGCACAAATCGCTTCTTTCCAAGCTACCTGCCTTCGGCCTGCCTCCTAGACTGTGTAACTGGGTTGCAAGCTTCCTGCAGGGGCGCCGTATTCGCGTCCTTTGTGATGGACGAGCTTCGGAGTTCTTGCAGGTAAATGCTGGCGTGCCGCAGGGTTCCGTTTTATCTCCCACTCTCTTTCTTCTGCATATCAATGACATGCTCTGTAACGGAAACATTCACTGCTATGCAGACGACAGCACCTTACACGGGAGTTATTACGCACATCCTGCGGCCAAGCAGTCTGATATCGCGGAAAAAAGGCAGCTTCTTGTCACAGAGTTGGACCGGATCCTGGACCACATTTCTCAATGGGGCGCTAGGAACCTGGTCGAGTTCAATGCCAAGAAGACCCAGGCATGTGCGTTTACAGCAAAGGTATCTCCTTTCCTGCCCCTTCCCACTCTTCAGAGCACACCACTGCCACTGCAGGATCACCTCACTATCCTCGGTATGGATGTTCGCTGCAAACTGAATAACAAAAACTATATCGAGAGTATCATCAAATCAGCCTCGCGTAAACTCGGAGTCCTGAACAGAGTGAGACGTTTTTTCACGCCGGAGCAGCGGTGTCTTCTATACAAGACCCAAATTCGTTCCTGCGTGGAATACTGCTCACATCTCTGGGACGGCTCCGCAAAGTACTTATTAGATGATCTCGACAGGTTGCAGCGACGTGCGGTCCGCATTATTGGGGATCCTGAGGTCACGAACACCCTCGAGCCCTTGCAGATGCGTAGAGATGTTGCGTCTTTGGCAGTTTTCAGTTTTCTCTACCATGGTGAATGTTCTGACGAGCTCTTCCAATTAGTCCCACCCTCCCCTTTCCTTCACAGGACGACACGTGCAGGGCTAAGATGTCATCCATTTACGGTGCGGAGTATACCTGCTAGAACCAAGCGTTTCAGTCTTCTCTTCTATCGTGGCGATGGCGCCTCGGCCCTCAAATTATCTTCTCCCAGTGTGCTGCCACCTGTATGGCGTTCTCGGAGGCGCACATAAGGTCCTGCGGTGTACATGTGTATGGGCATTTAGCACATGTCAACAGGTGGGCCATTGTCTGAGGAGTAACTTCACATTCACATCGCAGGTCCGCCCCCTCCGAGAACCCCCATCTGGCCCGGCATTCCTTGCTTCGGCCAACCCGAGTCCGGAGTCTGTTTAAAGACTTCCATCTGTTCCAGGGCAGATCATGTCCAGGCGGGAGTTCCTCTGAAAGCGGGACGAAAGGGGTTGGTAGTGGACCCTGTGCTCTCCAGTGTTCGGTTCTGGCTTGAGAGGGGTCACCGACAATTGGGCCAACGCACGCCCAGAAACTCCTGCGGCTTTTCAGTCTTAGTGGCACTTGAGGGTGACCGCTAAGGGGGTGTCGCCCGTCCGACTCCAGCTTGCCCCTCTCTACGGACGACGCCACGCATCTTCGGATATTGGGGGGTGCGATGCCAGCCAGTGGATATAGCAACCCTACCGGGGTCGGCTTGAGGCAGCCAGTTATTATCCGGCAGGTTTCATTTAGAGCTACATCCACTAGCCCAGCATGGCTGGATCGGCACCATACGGGGCAAGCGTATTCCCCCGCAGAATAACACAGTGCCAAGCCTGTTTTTCGCAGTACCCGTAGTGTGGCCCCCCAGTTTGTGGTCGTCAGCTTCCTGAGAAGGTTATTGCGTGCTGAGACCTTCTGCTTGACGTTTTCGCAGTTTTGCTTAAAAGTGAGGGACCTGTCCAGGGTTACTCCCAGGTATTTGGGGTACATGCAATGGTCAATGCTGACGCCACGCCAGTGTATGTTCAGCTTCCGTTTTGCCTGCCCGTTGCTGAGATGAAATGCGCACGACTGTGTTTTTGAGGGGTTAGGCTTCAGTGCGTTGCTCTCGTAGTAGGAGCTTAGCTTTTCGAGTGCGCCGTTCAAGTTTGCCTCCACCTTCTCAAAAGATCCCTGTGACGTGAGGGCCAAATCATCGGCATAAAGGAAGCGGTTCGTGCGTGGGCTCCTGGGTTGGTCGTTGGTATAGATGTTGAACAGTAGGGGTGCCAGGACACTGCCCTGTGGTATGCCATTTTTCTGCGTTCTCCAACGACTCTTATCGGAACACAGGTGTACCTGGAAGCGGCGATTCCGCAGGAGTTCACCCAGTACTTCTGCGAGTTTGTAGTCTCCTGTGATACTTTCAGTCTTCCAGAGCAGGCGTTTTATGTTGACTGTGTCGTAAGCTGCGGATAAGTCAACAAAGACGGCACCGGTCACTTTGTGTGTCTCAAAACCATCCTCAATGTGTTGAGTCAGGTTAAGGATCTGGCTACAGCAAGATTTTCCTGGCCGGAAGCCGGCCTGCTCTGGAATCAGCCTGGGGTCTAAGACGCTATTTAGGCGATTGAGAAGCATCCTTTCGAGAAGTTTCAGTGTGTGGCACAAAAGGGAGATTGGTCTGAAGTTCCTGGGATCGTCAGTGGGTTTGCCTGGTTTCGGGATTGCAATGACTTTGGCCTTCCTCCAGACACGGGGGATCCTAACAGAGGCCATGCAGGTGTTAAATAGTGTTAGGAGCCACGACACGGCGACAGGACCAAGGTGCTGGATCTGCTCCACTGAGATGTTGTCCATTCCGGAGGCTTTCCCCGGTTTCAAGTCCCTTATTCCGGCGATTATGTCAGGCAGCTCAAAAGGCCTACAGACAGAAGAGTCACTCGCCGTCTCCAGGAGCATCCGCTTCGGGACTCTACCAGGTCGGCGCGTGGGTTTCCCGTTCGCAAGAAGCTGATGAGCCACCTGATTTGCCGTCACCTGGCTTGGTGGCTTGGCTGACGGAGCGTCGCTAGTGAGCCTCCGTATGGTGCTCCATGCCTTCCTGCTGTTGTGAGTCAGGTTTATTCCACTAATGGAATCCATCCACCTGGCGCGACGGCTTTCGCTCACCTCCGAAAGTAGCCTCTCACCAGCCTCTATGGTGTCAGCTGAGAATGGGTCGCTATTGTACAGCTCCTGGTACTCGTTCAGGAGCCGGACGGAGTCGGTGGAGAGACCCGGGACGTAGTGCGTCCGACAGCCTCTTGGAATGCATCTACGGGACGTGCGGGCGACGGCATCAGTGAACTCGTCATAGTTTTGGGGTGTTGGAGGTATTTCCAGGAGGGCATCGTCTATTTCCGCTGCGAACCTTTCCCAGTTTGCTTTCCTATAATTGAAGCGGCGCCTGAAAGGTACGGCTATGGGCCGTACAATCGGCTCGACGCTGCACATCACTGGTCTGTGCTGGGTCCGAGGGATCGGCTGGCACATCGTTTTCTTGCACTGCCTGCTGATATTTGCGCTGACGAAAACCAAATCTGGATTATAACCACGTCGCCAGCGTCGGCTGCTGAAAGATGGTGGGTCTTTTGGACTGTGGATTAAAGTCAGGTCGTTTGCCTCCGCCCATTCCTCTACCGCATGACCATCCGCATTCGTGTCCCCGTAACCCCAGTTTATGCTGTGGCTGTTGAAGTCACCAATGACCACCTTGCTCTGTTGGTTGTTTGCGTTTTCGGGGCCATTGAACCGAAAAGTCGAGCCCGGAGGCTTGTACACTGAGCTTACCGTACAGGAGCCAGTGTCCAGGGTGATTATTTCTACGTCGTCAACAGATGTGCACTGGGCCGATGATATGCTTATGCCGGGAGCAACTAACACTGCGTTACCGTGTTTCGGATGACAGATCTCGGCGATAAGCGACAGTCCAGGAATGTATGGTCTGCTCTGGCAAACATCCCTGTGAGTTTCTTGCACGCAAAGGATGTCACAACGGGTGTTCCGGCAGAGACTAGAGAGTATCTCCGCCTTGTCTCGAGAGAACCCTTCTATGTTTATGGAGATGATGCGCAGAGCTGACTTTAGGTGTGGACTATCAGAGTGGCAGGATTTTCGAGGTGCCATCGTGGTGTAATAATTAGTTTCACGGCGTCGCCGCTACTCACGGAGAGGGCCCGAGCATAGGTGTCGCTCTTCGGGAAGGCTTATTACGTCCCCTCCGCGTTTCAGTGATTCATTCCTATGCCGCACCACTAAGACCTGGAATTCCCTGCCAGCTCACGTGTTTCCTTCTTCCTACAGTCCCGGGTCCTTTAAGCGGGGCGTGAAAAGGCATCTAATGAGGCCGTCAAGCTGAGTGCCACCACTGTTAACATGGTAAATGTTTACGATGGTGACCCCCTTTCCGAAACTTTGCCTTTAGCTTAACATCAGGCGAGGTGAAGTCAAATTGACGTGTACTGTATAAAAAAAAAAAAAAAAAAACTTAGCGAGGCAAATTGTTTATCGCTCATGTTTAAACATTGGAAATATTTTGCGCAACACTGATAGCACTGCAAACAGCTAGCAATGTCTATTTTGTGGTTACAAGCTAAACAAACCATTTTAAGAATAGCAGATCAATTCCAAAAAGTATATGAGGTTGGTGAGGATTGAACGCGCGACGCGATGAACACGGACAATATCAGACGCTTACACCGCTACGCCACGGGTACTCTTAATAGACTTGGTGAAATTTGGAATCACTATCTTATGTGTGTATCAATCTATTCAAAACAGGTTGCCAGCCCAGAACAGCTTCACAATATATCCTCGTTTAAACGCAATATCACAAAGTTTTTAGGGTAGTTCACAAATAAATAACGATCACTTTCGTTTTCAGATTGAAAATTACTCTGCTATTATCCTTTTAATGTTTAATAAAATCACTTAGCGCTGTTCCGAGTTAGGTAATGTATTTGATAAAGTTCTAAAAACTCCACACTGATAACTTTTACACTGTTTATAAATATACTATAGAGGTAACAGACATACGTCATGCACGCACAAGTCCAAGTTGGTTAGATGCATACAAAGGCATACAAAGTTCACAAAGTTTGACATTGGTATTGTTTGTGTGGTTTGTGAACTTTGTACCCTATCGAAATGTCAAATATATGATTGTTTCAAAATTTCTGGTCTTTGTAGCGGTTTGACCGATACTTTGGCTTGTACCATTTTGATACTTTTACATAGATTTTTATTCTTTGCTAGTTGTATTCTAACTTCTTTGTTTTTTTTTATCTAGGTCACGTCAATTTGACTTCACCTCACCTGATGTTAAGCTAAAGGCAGTCTCAAAGGAGAGAGGGTCACCATCGCAAACATGTACCATGTTAACAATGGTGGCCTCATTAGATGCCTTTTCACGCCCCGTGGGCTGGCAGGGAGTTCCAGGTCTAAGTTGTGCGGCATAGGAATGAGTCACTGAAACGCTTGGTTCTAGCAGGTATACTCTGCACCGTATATAGATGGCATCTTAGCCCTGCACGTGTCGTCCTGTGAAGGAAAGCAAAGGGTGGGACTAATTGGAATAGCTCGTCAGAATATTCGCCATGGTAGAGCCGGTAGAATACTGCCAAAGACGCAACATCTCTACGCATCCGCAAAGGCTCGAGAATGTTCGTGACCTCAGGCTTCACAATAATGCGGACCGCACGTCGCTGCAACCTGTCGAGAGCATCTAGTAAGTACTTAGCGGAGCCGTCCCAGAGATGTGAGCAGTATTCCACGCAGGAACGAATTTGCGTCTTGTATAGAAGACACCGCTGCTCCGGCGTGAAAAAACGTCTCACTCCTTTTATTCAGTTTGCAGTGAACATCCATACCGAGGATATTGAGGTGATCCTGAAGTGGTAGTGGTGTGCTCTGAAGAGTGGGAAGGGGAAGAAAAGGAGATACCTTTGCTGTAAACGCACATGCCTGGGACTTCTTGGCATTGAACTCAACCAGGTTTCTAGCGCCCCATTGAGAAATGTGGTCCAGGATCCGATCCAGCTCAGTGACAAGAAGCTGCCTTTTTTCCGCGATATCAGACTGCTTGGCCGCAGGATGTGCGTAATAACTCCCGTGTAAAGTGCTGTCGTCTGCATAGCAGTGAATGTTTCCGTTAGAGACAATGTCATTGATATGCAGAAGTCTAATCTCTCCCTGGGCTAAAATATGTGTAAGCGAATGCGTATGTGTATGTATATTACATTATACATGTATGTGTGTGCATAAATAATTATTTTTTCTGTTCTGTAATATATTTTATTGTTTTAGGTGTGTATGGTAAATGTAAGGGAACGTGGCAGTGTCGGGTTAACTGGAGGTGCGAACAATGTTGTGTCGGATTTGTTAATAATCGAGTTTGTTTTTGTGTTACCTGTGTCTTTTTCATCTTTTTGCTTTTCTGCTGATAGATGGTTGTGTAATTTCGTGTTTATTTAAAGGGAATAAGTGCGTATATCTGAGCAACGCATATACAGCATGCTGCCTGGTTTGGATGGGCTGCAGTTTACAGGTGGTAGAAATTTGATGGCACAAATTTGACACTTATTTCGACCGGGTTGGTACCACCGTGCGAAAAACCCTCCATAGTAATCCAATCTCGGTTGGATTGCGTTCAGGGATGAGCAAGTGCATAGCCGGGCCGAGGTGATAGTAGTCGCAGCACTAGTGGGACCGGTGGGTTTTGGCGTAGTCTGGCTAGTGCCTTTTAACGCATAATGACCAACACGCGCATTGACTAATCATATGGGGTATGACGCGGGGCGCCGCGCCGGGCAGGGAGACCCATAGAAACGGTGGTGCCGCTGGCCGCCCACGGCATAGTACTGGGGCCCAACTGGGACTAACCACCCTGGGAGGCTGCCCCACCAGGTCGCGCATAATCCCGATATGGCTCGTCGTGCCGGTTGAAGACCGGACGGGAGCCCGGCGACCATATTAGGGAGGGTACGGGGGCCCTTCCGTTCGGCGCGTCGGCTCTCGTCACGCCTCACATTCATAGATAAAACCAATCTCCCATGTTTTGTCACGCGGTGCTGCGGCGACAATCACCTCTTTTTCACGCCTTCCCTTACCCTTCACCTCATGGCAGCGCACAAAACAAAAACTGTTGAAACAGCGGCTAGGGACTCTCCCACAAAAACTCTATTTGAGGTGGAGTCCACGAACATCTGTGGGTTCCATAAGAACCTCAACGCCGTCCACCAACACCTGGAGACGGCGAAACCAGCTATGCTGTTTCTAACGGAGACACAAATACGCCGCCCTGACGACACGACCTACCTGCTTTACCCCGGCTATGTTATCGAGGAAAATTTCCGAGCAAAAGCCGGGGTGTGCGTGTTTGTTAGGGCGGATATTTGTTGTCGCCGTTTGCGCTGTCTAGAGGACCCATCCTGTGGGTACACGTAGACCATGGCTCCACGAGTCAGATCTATGTGTGCCTTTACCGTTCCCATACAGGAGATGCAGAGATAACTCGACTATTCGAATACCTGAGTCAGGCGGCAGATGATGCGCAGGAGCGGTTTCCGAACGCCGAATTGGTGTTTTTGGGGGACTTTAACGCCCACCACAAGATCTGGTTGGGCTCCGCCAAAACAGACCATGCGGGAAGAGCCACTCACGCATTTGCCCTGGCGCATGACTTGACTCAATTGGTGCACAAGGTCACGAGGATACCAAGAGAGTCCGGCCTAGAGCCCTCTCTGCTAGACCTTCTGTTGACGAGTCGCCCGGACCAGTACAGTGTCTCGGTGAATGCTGCTTTAGGTAACTCCGACCACTGTCTGGTCCGCTCCATCGTGCCCATTGTAGCGCCCCCACGACCCGTGCAGGGGAAGAGGCGTCTATGGCACTACTCGTCAGCGGACTGGGATGGATTGCGCGACTATTATGCGTCCATCCCGTGGGTTGAACGCTGCTTTGAGGGTAAGAACCCATCTGAGAGCGCTACTGCCGTCGCCAGTGAGATCGGTCTAGGTATGGAATACTATATCCCATACACCGATGTCACCGGAGTCCGCGGAGCGCGTCCGTGGTTCGGGCGCGAGTGCGCGGAGGCTGTTGAGCATAAACAGTTTGCGTACCGCGCCTGGGTGCGGGCGCGCGCCACGCGCGGTCCCTACGTGGGTCACTTCAAAGCGGCGTACAACAGAGCCACAAAGGTCAGCAAGAGGGCATGCGTCAGGGCGGATGCCCAGCGCATAGCACGGCTGGGCCAAGAGCTAGTGGCGCATCCCACGGGTAGCCGTGGCTACTGGCAACTGGCCAAAGCCGTGCAAGCCAACTTCTGCCAGCCCTCGCTGCCCCCGCTGAGCAATCCCGATGGATCTATGGCCCATGAGCCGCAAGAGAAAGCAAATTTGCTGGTCAATCTCTTCGCGGCCAACTCCCGAGTCGATGATTGTGGTATGCAACCACGGACAATGCCCACTGGTGACCACGCAATGCCTGACATACGTATTAGGCAACGCGATGTCGTGCAGTACTGCAATCACTCGATGTCCGGAAAGCCAGTGGTCCTGATGGTATTCCAGCGGTTGTACTTAAAAAATGTGCAGCGGAGTTATCTCCTATGCTAACGCGGCTGTACCGACTGTCCTACAGTTCGGGTACAGTGCCTTCGGCTTGGAAGGAGGCGAATGTCCAGCCGATCCCCAAGAAGGGGGATCGCTCGGACCCAGCCAACTATCGACCCATAGCCGTCACCTCAGTGCTGTGCAAGGTGTTCGAGCACATAATTAACACACAGCTCATGCGCCACCTAGAGGATCACTCCTTGCTTAGTGACCGGCAATACGGTTTCAGACCGAAACGGTCAACGGGAGATCTTCTGGCGTACATGACCCACCTTTGGGGTGAGGCTATGGAGAAGCACGGTGAGTCACTGGCAATTAGTCTTGACATCGCCAAAGCTTTCGATAGGGTATGGCACAAATCGCTTCTTTCCAAGCTACCAGCCTTCGGCCTGCCTCCTAGACTGTGTAACTGGGTTGCAAGCTTCCTGCAGGGGCGCCGTATTCGCGTCCTTTGTGATGGACGAGCTTCGGAGTTCTTGCAGGTAAATGCTGGCGTGCCGCAGGGTTCCGTTTTATCTCCCACTCTCTTTCTTCTGCATATCAATGACATGCTCTGTAACGGAAACATTCACTGCTATGCAGACGACAGCACCTTACACGGGAGTTATTACGCACATCCTGCGGCCAAGCAGTCTGATATCGCGGAAAAAAGGCCGCTTCCTGTCACTGAGCTGGACCGGATCCTGGACCACATTTCTCAATGGGGCGCTAGGAACCTGGTCGAGTTCAATGCCAAGAAGACCCAGGCATGTGCGTTTACAGCAAAGGTATCTCCTTTCCTTCCCCTTCCCACTCTTCAGAGCACCCCACTGCCACTGCAGGATCACCTCACTATCCTCGGTATGGATGTTCGCTGCAAACTGAATAACAAAAACTATATCGAGAGTATCATCAAATCAGCCTCGCGTAAACTCGGAGTCCTGAACAGAGTGAGACGTTTTTTCACGCCGGAGCAGCGGTGTCTTCTATACAAGACCCAAATTCGTTCCTGCGTGGAATACTGCTCACATCTCTGGGACGGCTCCGCAAAGTAGGTACTTATTAGATGCTCTCGACAGGTTGCAGCGACGTGCGGTCCGCATTATTGGGGATCCTGAAGTCACGAACAACCTCGAGCCTTTGCAGATGCGTAGAGATGTTGCGTCTTTGGCAGTTTTCTACCGTCTCTACCATGGTGAATGTTCTGACGAGCTCTTCCAATTAGTCCCACCTTCCCCTTTCCTTCACAGGACGACACGTGCAGGGCTAAGATGTCATCCATTTACGGTGCAGAGTATACCTGCTAGAACCAAGCGTTTCAGTGATTCATTCCTATGCCGCACTACTAAGACCTGGAATTCCCTGCCAGCTCCCGTGTTTCCTTCTTCCTACAGTCCCGGGTCCTTTAAGCGGGGCGTGAAAAGGCATCTAATGAGGCCGTCAAGCTGAGTGCCACCACTGTTAACATGGTAAATGTTTACGATGGTGACCCTCTTTCCGAGACTTTGCCTTTAGCTTAACATCAGGCGAGGTGAAGTCAAATTGACGTGTCCTGTATAAAAAAAAAAAAACTTGAAAACCAGCGCTACAGATTGTACCTACCCAATCTGTAGCATTAGCTGAACTGCGGCCTTTTGGACACACATTATACACTGACATAATACGAGGTGTAACGGGACTAATCTTACAAATGTTAACTATTTATTGTAAAGGTAATCTCTCATATGTTTGTTTTTTTTTTGTCTTGGAATATTTTCTTTTGTTAGTGTGTAGTGTAAGTGTTCAATAAACGAATTTTCTTTCTTTTCTTTCTTTCTTTCTAAGTGTAAATCAATCGCAATCTTCGATTTAGCGCATTGTCGATCTGACCGGTAATTTAGATTTTCGAAGAGATATCATTAACCGAGAAAAAAAAAAAGATGACATCAGGTACTCAAAAGTTAATTGATGACACTAGGCATGTCATTATAAGAATATTTGACTTTAGCAGTTCAGTATGTCGTTGATAATTTTTCAAGAACAAAAATAAAATTCTCTGAATTATACCTAAATATGTCTAGTGCTATTTAAAAAACCCAAATTAATAATTTGTTTTATTTTTATTATCTATGATGGTATGTATAATCACTGTGTATTGTTTAAAAATAAATGTATTTTCCCCACAATTTAAAAGTATCAAGATATTTAATCCAATTTCCCTAGTATTGCACTTTACAATTTTCAAATTTGCTATTTGTCATGAGTTGTGGGCGGTAACCGTCCATGCAGTACAATACTATTTGTTTGAAAATTTAACGTAAACAATACGAAACTACATGGGTGTGAGCTGTCAAAAAACGAATAATATAATGGACAGAGTAGGTATAGTCACGCTTTTCTTGGGATGAGTGACAAATAGTCAAGAAGCTCAACTAATACTGAAGGAGGCTCAGGCACCGTTGCATAATGGAGGCAAGAACTTAATGCAGAACGCCGTGTTCTATATATATATAGCGAAGTTTCTGTCCCTTGATCCCTAACACCGGTATTTTAGCCTGTGTACTCAATGCCGGTGGTAGTCTGTTTTTAATATAATGTTTTTTTTTATTTATTTATTTATTTATTTATTGATACACAACATGTTACAATCAAATACCTGAATTATACACATTGCCGGTAACATATACATATATAGGTACGGATAATATTGGAACCCGGACACAGCGTGTTGGCTGCGCCCTAGTCACCCTCGTCAAATTATAGGATATGTACAGATCGGACCGAATACAATTGGAAAATGTAGCGTTAGATGTACTCTTAGCCTAAATTTAAAAAACCCGCGTCGCACAAAAACCACCTCCAAAAAGTTGAAAATAAATGGAGTTGGCCTTTTAACTTTTGATATAGGTACTTAGTAATATTTTTAGTGTTAGTTTTTTTATTTATTTAATTTTTCAAGCTCTTTCATTTGATACGCATATTGAGTGAGTTATGAAGAAATATGTATTCCGAGATGTTGTGGCGGCGACCATCTTGGACCGATTTTTTTCAAACATAGCTAAGAACAGTTCCGACCAATATAATTATCAAACAAAAAAACTATATCCAAATCGGTTCATCCGTTTGGGCTTTGGGTGCTACGATGCCACAGACAGACAGACACACACACACAGAGACGTCAAAAAAAAACTTATAATAACCCGTCGTTTTTACACCGGGGGTTACAAACAACTCACGTCTGGTGCGTAGCTGGTGATCTCGTCATATAAGCGTGATGCCCTAATCTTCCATTTGAGGTCACGGGGAGCGCAATCCGTGTACAAATACGGATGGCTTTCTAATAGATACTGTGCCAGAACGTTGTACGAGAGTATTTTAAACCGGAACGGTGATCCTGAAAGGAAACAACCAAATTTTACTATTTGTTGTGCATAATATTTTTTCATTAAGAATTTGTCTAAGTGCAAGTCAGACTCGTACACGAAGGCTCTGTATTAGCGTCTAATGTCTAATTTAGATTTGAGTACATACCTACCTACATTACTTACAGTTCCATTATCAGGTTTACCTGTCATCTTATTTTTTTTTAACCACGGTGTTTTAAAAAACGCTGCGGTATAGGTAGTGTATTACTTCTTTGTATGGACATAAATCTTTATCTCGTGCCGGGTAAAAGTTATGGCGGTTTTAGTTATTACTATAAAGCACTTCAACTCAAAGAGCTATCAAATAACATTATTAATAAAATTCCATATCTGCATTATTAAACTTGTCCCTTTTTTATGCGAACAGTCTCGCTGGCAAGCTGGGGTATTTATGTCGGACTCTGTTATGTCGGTAACTGTTAATTAATTGGTTATACCACGTAAAGGCGGTAGAGGTTCTAGACAAAGTACACTAAATTACTTGTACCTTACGTAGTTACCCCTGAAAGTTACATTTTAAAGTGATAAAAGTGTTCATTTATTTAGTAGCTAGTAATTAATTAAGCTTATTAGCTTTCATTTAATTTACCATGTTTTAAAGAGATTTGACCCTTATGATTTGCACTATCGATCGTTGCCATAAAAATACAGGATATTATTATTTCGGATTTTAATCGGTTCGATTACCGGGTGTTGCAAGTGAGTTCTCGAAAATCTTTGACTGCAGTTTTTTATTCTTCTTAAAAATAAGGTAATGTTTCCTTTCTGTGATAGTCTCTATATCCAGTTCTGTTTTTAGTATTTGTTGTATTAGTGGTAATAGAAATACCTGTATTATCTGTGAAAATCTCAGCTTTCTAGCTAATATGGTTCTTTAGGTACCTACAGCCTCGTCAAAGACAAACTATAAAAAAACGTATGTTCTATAAGAGCCCCCTTAAATAAAATCGGAAATACATAATCGGTGAAAATCTCAGCTGTCAAGCTATCACGGCTCATTAAATACCGCCTGGTGAAAATCAAAACTCACTTTAACCACCGAATATTTGTTCACATCGCAAGAACTTATACGTAATAAAATATCAAGTCATCGTTAACACACACCCCGTCTAGTTACACTTTTCAATGGTAGTAATTTGATGGCACAAATTCGTCACTAATTTCGACCGGGTTGGTACCACCGTGTGGGGGCAAGTCGGGGACACCGTTGTCCCCCTCTCGAGGAGGGCCAGACCGTAAGAGATGGCCCTGGGTCAGCCGGGGTGCGAAGGATATTTCGATGACAACCTCACCTTCGGCCTAGCACCACGACCCATAGTCGGCGTGCGGCTTTAGTCGGTTCGAGTCCGATATAACCTCCCCTGCCGGAGCCGGAAGGGGAGGTTCCCTTCCCCTTCCCATTCTTCAGAACACGCCAATGCCACTGCAGGACCTACCTCCTAACCTCAAAATCCGCGGTATGGATGTTCGCTGCAAACTAAATAACAAAAACTACATCGAGAGCATCATCAAAACAGCTTCGCGTAAACTCGGAGTCGTGGACAGAGCGACGTTTTTTCACGCCGCCGGAGCAACGGTGTCTTCTATACAAGACCCAAATTCGTTCCTGTGTGGAATACTCTCTCTCGCTCTCTCTCTCGCTCGCATCTCTTACTAGAGGCTCTCGACAGGTTGCAGCGACGGGCGATTTTATGGAATCCTGAGGCCACGAACACCCTCGAGCCTTTGCAGATGCGTAGAGATGTTGCGTCTTTGGCAGTATTTTACTGTCTCTACCATGGTGAATGTTCTGATGAGCTCTTTCAATTAGTTCCGCCCTCTCCTTTCCTCCACAGGACAACACGTACAGGGCTTAGATGTTACCCGCATACGGTGCAGAATATACCTTCTAGGACCAAGCGGTTCGGTGAATCATTCCATTAAGACCTAGAACTTCCTGCCAGCTCACGTGTTTCTTTCTTCCTACAGTCCCGGGTCGTTTAAGCGAGGTGTGAAAAGGCATCTGATAAGGACGTCGAGCTGAGTGCCACCATTGTTGACGTGATACATGTTTACGATGGTGACCTTCTTTGCGAGACTTTGCCTTTAGCTTACCATCAGGCGATGTGAAATCAAATTGACGTGTCCTCCTATTTTAAAAAAAGCAGTTTTAATGACTTTTTATGTATCTACGTATGCCACAGATTGCTATTATTCTCGTTAACCCCGCCAGCCAAACTGAATTGCTTGTTAGGAGTGAATTCACGTCGGTGTACAGGTTGGAGTTTAAACATGCTAAATTACTAGTAAAGCCCTAGCCAAAACAGTGTTTCAAAGATATATATGCACCTTCTGTTTGTCTCCTACAGTTCCTCCTCATAACTGTCTCCCAAATCCTAAAGTTAGATGGTACTGTGAAATTTCTTTTCGTTTCATCTCCCTCTGTATGCGACCCCTGGGCAGTCTTGCTACGCCATCCGTCGAGGGGATCATCGTCATCGCTGGAACTAATAAGTACATGCAAGTACAAATGTATTTAGTTTAAAATTATCTACGAATATGCTTTAGTTGCATCAATATTTTGGGGGAATTGCTGAACTCTTAAGGACAGATATCTGATAGATATATATCCTCACGCAGTCACGCTTTCTCTCTCTTAGGTTAATCAGACATCAGCCAGCCATCTGCTTCAATTAAGGTTTGATCAAACAACTGGCGAACTGACGGGGCGAGCCGTAGACGCGCGACGACATGAAGGTTTGATCAAACAGCGAACGGGGTGGGATTGCGACGCAGCCTTAGCGGGACGTAAAGAGTTTGTTGTGATATATTACTTAAGTATATAATAGTCAGAACCAAGTAAAATTTGAGAATAGAGACCGTAATTAAGTAAGTAAAATCATATACATATATAAATAAAAATGAATTGGTTATAATGGTACCTAAGAGCAACTCTACTGAAAGGCTTGATCGATTTGAATGTTTTCTTTTTTAGTGTTGGAGGACAGTGACCTACTAAAGTTAAGCTACGCGCAAAGCTATACTTACGGTTAAAGTTCAAAATTTCTCTTTCTTTTCTTTTTGCAGAGTGAATGAAAAAGTGTAATGAAAATGAATGAATAACGAAAAAGAAACTTCATTTAATTTTGGAGATTAAGGGTATAGAAATAAAGTCTAAAATTTAATGCCATTTTTTGCAGTGTCTGTGGTATAACAGTGCTTTTGCTTTAGTAATTTCGAGGGTCTCTTTTGAGGGCAAAGCGAGAGGAAGAGCGTTGCGGTTTGACGATTTTTCCTCGCCAGCCCAGAGCGCTGGGGTGGCGGCGGCGTAGAGAAGGTGGCCGCCATGCTATGGAGGGGCGATCGGGGGAATCATCCTGACGCCCCGCGTAGTGGTGGCATGACGGTAGTGAACGCGACTGCTACGCAGGGGGCGCAGGTTCGTTTCCCACTCAGTGCAAATATTGGTATCTATTTGCATGGGTCTGGGTGCCTCGGAGCAGAGAGCACCTTAAGCCGTCGTCGGTCCAGGTTGCTATACAAACATGTATGGTAGTCGTTACGGGTAGCTGGAGCGCTCAAAAGTCCGACTACTCTAACTACAGAACTTCAATATTGCCAACTGGTTGTGGTGGTCAGATTAGCAGTCACTTCGCGGAAAATATCGAATTATCGAAAAACCCACTTTGAATGGCTTGACTATGACTAAAATGATTATACCTAAATGATTTTTTAATAAAAATATAGATAATAGCGTTAATAACAGTTAGTAACCAATTAATCAAATACATACACATCAAAATGTCCTCCATAGCTGGCATGATTAACAGTTGGTTGCAATGGATCAGTCATTGGCCTGCAAGGCTCACAATCTATATTCAGAGATGGTATCTTGGTCTTAAATCGTTTCTTCCCACCGCTGTGTTGTTTTTGGCACTGTGCACTTGTGTGAAGCCGTTTGGTGACTATTGTGTGAGTGCAGGCCACAGTGCATATACTCTTACAATTGAAATATGGAAATCTCGTCTCTTTGTCGACCTTCTTACATGTAAACGAAATACATCTGTAAAAACTGTTTGTCAATTTCAGCATAGCTTTCTTGTATTACTAATACGAATCATATTTTAAATTTCACAACTAGCCTAGCTCTAGGTATTTTAAACCTGTTTTGTACATGCATTAACATAATCCTCATTACAATTTATTATGCTTAAAATATTTTTATTGTAGCCATGGAATTTGCTCTGTTGGGTATCTATCCTGAAACAAAATTATTGTAATTTACAAAGAAATATTTAAAAGTATATAATGTTGCCCACATTTGCACAGTAGCCATGCATAACATACCTACACATTTCTGCAAAAAACATATGCTGACGTTACAAGACCCGCCCTTTGCATTAGACCCATGGAATTGCATGCATAGCAGAGCTCTATCTCATTATTTGGACACTAGTTACAAAGATTCCTAAGAAAATATATGTATAGATGGTGAACCACATACAAGAAATTAAATTGGAACTTCTTAAAAGCCTAAATTAGGTAAAAGGTACAAATAATATTTAAAATGGCCCATTGGTATTAGTGGTATTAATCCTCTGCATCATGGCGCCATCATAATGTCAAATCTCATACAACGCAATATTTTGTGAGTCAATCACTACAGACTAACCCTTTGGGTGCATAACGTTCAAAGCGCAAAATGGTAAAAGAGCAAAATGTTAAAGGAGCAAAATGGTATTTCAAAATTACTGCCTGCTTACTTTTTAGATATTTTATTATTATGAATTGTCTTTAGTCTAATTATTGCAAAGAAATATATTGTATGTAATATTTTAATATTATCTTTAAGTAACTGTTACATTATGAATTGTACAGTATATATTGCTACATGAACTTGTATGAATCTAAATAGTTGTTGGTGGACCTAAATAAGCCGTTTAATTAACCACCTACTTTACTAAACAACATGGTTCAATTAACAGCCTGAATGATTTTCAGCCATTTAATTCATGCTAAAATGCTTGGATCGATGATGTATAATTACTTGGTTCTTAAAAAAGCTAAGCAAATTACTTATTTTTGAGTGGTTATAAAAAAGAATATCCATCTATTCAAGTCAGATTGTGCAGCTTTCTCCATAAACCTATTACTCGTTATAGGTGAATGATCAAAAAAATTGTGAAAGGTGGATGAGCAAAACTAGACATAGTGGGCACAAAGGATCGTTCGTTATGGTTGGTATACAGATTGACATGAGTTTAACTGTTTAATTACATTAAAATCTTTAATGGGAACAATACATAATTAGTACACTTAAACTAAGCATTTATAAATACTATGTACTAGGTGACCCCGGTTTTGGTCATATCTCTGGTAAGTACATACTTAACCCATTGCAATCATCAAGCATCCGATTTAAGTCGGATCAAGACATGTTTATTATTTGGTTACGAACATATACACTCACGCCTTTATCCCCAGAGTGTTGGGTACGTAATAGAGGGTGAGCCTCTTGTCGCCTTCCGGGCACTATTGTTGACTCAAGCCGTGCATCCGAGGCTGAGTCTGGGCTGTATATATTTGTCTGATGTTAAACAGCCCTATCGCTTAGTCGCCTTGTACAACACCGCATGGGAAGAGATGGGGTGGATCAAATACTACTCTGCCAGGAACGACGCGGCTTTAGTTAAGAACACCAAATCAAAATAGCTTCAGAATTTTGTGTGTCCATTGCAAACAAGCGGACAAGAATTCGAAAGAAATATATTTAGGTTCATGGTCATGTATCCAATGAATATATAGTCCGGTATCATATGAGTCTTCCGAACACTGCCAAGGGTGGTAACTGGACAGAATTTTTTTCGTATACCTACCCGCGTTTAAAAAGCAATGCACTTGTGTTTTTGGAGCTCCTTAAAATAAAAATTTTATATTCATAATTAAAATCAGTTTATCGAGTTGTTTTATTGATAGTTATTGCACATATCTTCGACCCAAACAACAGTGAAAGTGTTATCTCACAACTAATCTCGCGATTAACAGCATTTTGTGAAAATTTAAAATCAGCTGAACTGCTGATTTTAAATTTTCACAACACTCAACTCAACACTCTTATCGCATCCGTCATCGCACTCAGTCGCATCTTTCAAAAACTGTTATATTTTTTTCACGAAATACCTACGTAAAACATGGTGTTAAAAAAGTGCACGATTTGTAATAAAAATATCACCCTAAAAGTGCCGGGACTTGAATGCAGCAGATGCCACAAATGTGTTCATGCTACTACAACCTGTGCCAAGCTGTCAAACAAACAGCTGACTGCTCTCCGTAATTCCGATGGACTCGAATGGAGCTGTGAAGAATGCCTGAAAAATATGACGAAGCGGTCGTCATTCTTTCTTCCAGAAGATTCCGACAACGAGGAGGATAGGGAGTGCGTGAACGTGTCTGGCTTTGATCCCAAGAAACTCCTCAGGGATATCAGCCGTGAAATAAGGAAAGTGGTGAAGGATGAGCTAGAAGAGCTAACCTCATCTATCAACTTTATGAATAGCCAAATATCTGATCTCGAGGACACCGTTAGGGAACAGGGTAACACAATAAAAATGTTGATTAACAAAAACACTGACCTCATCAACACAAATAAGAACCAGGATTTACGTATTGCTGCACTGGAACAAAGAGCGAGTGAATTCGAGCAAAAACTTCTATCATCTACGCTGGAGATAGCTGGCGTACCTGAGACTCCCAACCAAAACACTATTGAAATCGTTAAGGAAATAGCAGCAAAACTGAAAGTGGACTCGCAGCGGGTAGTCCGTGCTAACAGAGTGACTTCGCGTCGCAAGGAAAATCCGGGACATATCATGGTGGAGCTACAGACCTCGAGCGAACGCGAACACTGGGTGTCATCGGCGAAGAGCATGGAAATCCTGGCAGGCAATATCCTGACTAGTTTGCCAGCTGAGAAAGCGAGAAGCCGAATATACCTGCGTGCTGCCCTCACCCCCCTAACAAAGACACTTCTGTATAAAGCGAAGCAACAACTCAGTGACTCGTTCAAATACATATGGTGCAAGGAAGGAAAAATATATGCCAAGAAACATGATGACTCTCAACGAGCTAACATAATACGGTCCGAGCAAGATATTGAAAATCTGTGTAAATCATAAATCAGGTACCTACCTACCTACTTATCAACATAGTCACATTACAATCTTGTCTAGCATATATTTTATTTACAAATATACCTAAGCCCTACTAATATGACTGATAAAAGTAATGAAATTAGTAACTGCATCACAGTGAACTCTTTTATTAAAAACATTCCCGATGTCAATTTTAATTTATTCTGTATGCATGTAAACATTCGTTCGCTTATAATAAATTTTCCTAAACTACTTTGTGTAATGGACAGCTCTGTAATACCATTCGACTTAGTTATAGTCACTGAAGTGGGTATATCTACAGGTATACGCAATCTTTTTCAAATACCAGGATATAACATGCACACACAGTTACGTCAAAAACGCAAAGGAGGTGGAATAATTATCTATGTAAAAAACTGTCTAAAATTCACTATTAAGTTATTAAAAACAAACACTTTTGAAACTATAACCGGTACCTTAATTACTGCAAATAATAATGTACTAACTGTGTGTGCAGTTTATAGACCACCGTCCACTAACAAAACAATGTTTATCACTGAGCTATCCAAACTCATAACCTCAAAACGTACTCCACACATAGGGATTTATACACGAACGTACTATCCAAGAATGGTTTTTTATGTGGAATCTCAGACTATACCCGAATAGAGGCAAGGTCGAATCTGGTATCTAAGTCGTGTATAGATCACATTTTTACTAGACTAGCTAAATGCAACGCGTACACGGCGGCCATCGATACCGTTCTGGCGGATCATCGCATCACACTGGTCGCCTGCGCATCGAATGACGTGCAAACACACATACAGGATGCTCCAAAAAAAACTAAGCGATATTGTTATGACAGGCGCATCCTAAATAGGGAACTCAATTGTATAGACTGGTGTCTCACCGATACCATGAACTGCCCTGATCGTATATATAAATTTATTGAGAATAATTTTCATAGTGCTAGTAACAAAGCTCTTCATACCAATAATCTCCACAAGCTCACGCGTTTTAAACAACCGTGGATCAATGAGAATATTACTAACCTCTGTGAAAAGAGAGACAAACTGTTTGCACTATGGAAATCAGACCCCACTAATAGTTGCCTAAGACTACAATATAATAAATTGCGCAACAAAGTACATAAAACAATTGAATACCACAGAAACAATTACTATAAACATATTATCAGAAAAAATTATACTAATCATAAAAAACTCTGGCAGTTAATTAATTCCATTTGTGGAAGAGTCACACTGACTATTGATGAAATTATTTCAAAGGCTTTCAGTGAACACAATCTTTCCTCCTATGAAATAGCTAATAACTTTTGTACTGAATTTCAAACATCCGTTAATGCAATACTACCCAAGTGCAAAGTTCCTCTTCTAGACGCACGTGACTACTTTCAAAACGCTGACGTTAGCATGCTGGTTAAAAAAGCAACTCCATATAAGATAAACCAAATTATAAATAAATTGACGGTTTTTAAAGCACCTGGGAAAGATAGGATTAAAGTTCTAGACATCAAAAATATAAGTAAAAACATTTCGAAACCTATAGCCAACCTCATTAACACCAGTCTCGAAACGGGAAAGTACCCGAACGAGCTGAAGTGTGGTTGTATAAGGCCAGTATATAAAAAAGGCAAACATGACGACATGTCAAACTACCGCCCAATTACACTACTGTCGACGATTAATAAGATTGTGGAGAAATTCTTTAGTGAGCAAATACATACCTTCTACCGAGACAATAGTATTATCAGTAATAATCAATTTGGCTTCCAACCGAAAAAAAGTACTACAACCCTACTGACTAAATTTACAGACGAAATAAATTCATCCTTAAATTCGCGAAAACATGTTTTGGCACTATTCATAGATTTCTCACGGGCATTTGACACACTGAATCACACGACGCTATTAAAAAAGCTTGATAACTCTGGTGTTCGTGGACCTCTACTCAAGTGGTGTATAAACTATCTCCAAGACCGGTCATGCTGTGTTAACGTAAATAATACCCTAAGTAAAACTACTAACGTAAATGTTGGCACTGCTCAAGGATCTGTACTTGGTCCTCTTCACTTTGTCGCATATGTCAATGATATGAATAATGTCATCAACAACTGCAACTCATATCAATACGCTGACGACACCTGTTTGATTATCGCTGACCACGATATCCCAACCGCGCTCTCAAAAATGCAGCAAGATTTTGACAGGTTAAATAAATGGTGTCACGATAATGGCCTGGTGCTTAACGCTGCCAAAACTAAACTCCTTCATATTTTTTCTCCATATAGAAGAAACCCACCTGTCATTCGTGAAAGTCTAGTAGCTCACGATCATAGTTGTTTGCACAAAATTAGCAATACTGGTTGTAACTGTCAAAAAATTGAGCTCGTCGACGAGCATATGTATTTGGGTCTCGTAATTGACAAAAAATTTAATTGGCTACCGCACATCAATTATATATGTGGAAAATTAAGAGCCTTTCTTGCCAATTTATATATCATTAAAGACAAAATACCGCATAAGGTGAAACTAATGCTATATAATGCACTCGTGGATTCAGTAATCGGATATGGTATAACGAGCTACGGCAGGACGTTCAAGTCCTACCTTGACAGAATCCTCGAAATTCAAACGAGGATACTAAAGAAAATTGTTCCTTTTAAGATCAAAGAAAAGTTTAGAAATAATGAATACGAACTTTACAAATTTTGTAATGTACTACCTATACATGTCATGTCTACTTATAGTCTCCTTAAAGAACAGTTCTTTAATAAAAGCTGCCAAAATGAAATATCGCATAAGATACAAACGCGTCAGAAAACTAACAAAAAACTAATCACAGTCAGGGCAATGAATGTGTACGGTGAGAGAACCACAATGTACCTTATTCCACGCTTGCTAAATAAGCTAAGTCCATCCTTTGTACAAAGCATCACAAGAAATAATATTAAAAACAAATTAAAACATTATTTTCTGAACAGCCTGTAGATGCTCCTTGTAAACCGGTTTCATATGCGACCGTCGGCTCGGGCGATAACGTGGCCGCCCGGCACTAAAGACTGAATGTAAATATGCAAAGTTTTTATATTGTATAATTGTTTATAATTGTTTAGTTATATTGTATAATTGTTTATAATTGTATAATTGTTTAGTTATAAGACGGAATGCATGGCACTCCGTACAAACCCTTTGTGGTTTTTGGTGTGCTACAATAATTAATATTATTTGTGTTTTGTATGATAATAATAAATAAAAAAAAAAAAAAAAAAAAAATTATAAATGGCCGTGTGTTTAAAATGTGAAAAACTGTATCTACCTACTGTGAACGCTAAGAATCCTAAAATCAAAGGTTACAGTTGCGAAAGGCAAATATGTGTTAAGTGTAGAGTGGTAGTGTTGCAATCTCCTACATTGAAATATTTGTGTACTGATTGCGAGTTAGGAGTACGTCAATTACCTGCATTGATGAATATGGTTACCCAACTAAAAGCTGAGGTAGATAATCTAAAGTCCAAAGAAAACCGAGCTGGTGAGGTGACATGGAAACTATTCTTTCGGAACTAGCAAGGAGGAAGAAACGAAGTGCTAATGTCATCATGTTTGTCATCAAAATCGATTTAGTAGTTTTGGAGAAAATTGGCAACATTGATTTGCAATAAAAATGCTTTCTGTAGCGCCCCTGTTAAGTTATCATTGTAACACCTATCTAAGAACATGCTCCAATTAAAGCCGAACCCATAACTGAAAACTACATCAAAATTGGATTGGAAGTTTCGGAGAAAATGGCAATATGGATTTGCACAAACAAACAAACATCCCAAACACATACTGTCTCTGTTCCGTCGTGGGTAATGAAAACTGCATCAAAATTGGGTTGGTAGTTTCATAGGTAATTAGTGTGTACCAATAACACTCAAACATTGTAAAAGCTTGCACACATATAATGTAAACAGTTAGGAGGAATAGTGGGGCGCATCTTCGTAGATTGCACAGTAGTACAGTAAATAGTAACATAGACCAATTAGTATCAAATATAACAAGGAAGCGGAATAATGAGGAATCCCTATTGGAGTTAATCTTTTGTAATGAGGAAAATCTGGGTACTAAACTAGAATATCACTCTAACATAGGCAAGAGTGGTCATCTTTTCTACTTAGCCACAGTGCAAATACAAAATCAACGGCCTACAAAGCACCTCAAACATTCACAAAGGCGCAACTTTTTCAAGAGCAATAATGAACAAATGAGTGAGACGATTATACAAAACAATGTTATTGGCCTGGAGTAAATTCACTAAGATTACCCATGATGAAATATGTCCATACATAACATACCTCTAACAAGAAAATGGTTGAATCGAAACATAAATAAACCATGGATGAATCACCATGTCTTAGTTGGTTGATATATAGTAAAAAGGATTGTGGAAAGTATATGTATCACACAAATATTACCATAGAATTATAAATAATATAAATGTGTCTTTAGTTAGGAAGTTAAGAATGGAATTTGAAAGAGAGGTTGTGAAAAGCGGACCTAGATCCTTTTACTCCTACATATACCAACAACTTTCTTCAACAACAGCAGTACCCCAGTAGGGATGTTGTACGATAAACTCCTCCTGGAACTCAATCTAACCACACTGGAAGAGAGAAGAAAGGAGAGACAAAATCCTTAGCAAATATAACAATGTATCAATCATTGAAAACATCTACACCATGAACTCCAACAGACCTCTGAAAGGCCTCTCACTGAAATTAAGTAAGCCTTGGTGTGCCAGCAACCCTAGGTATAACTTCCTACCAAATCGCATGCAAATGTAGAATACTCTACTGGAAAGTGTAATATCTGCTCTTAACATGAACATTTTAAAAACAAACAAATTTGGTTTTGCACATACATTATAAAAATTTAAAAATACAAGGTAGTGATATACATGCATCAGCTTAGGCTGCTAGTGTATTAATTGATAATAATAATAATTTATTAAAACTGAGTCCCAATAAGCAACATATCACTATAAGTGAAATCATTGTATATGACTAAGGTTTTAATGAATAAATAAATAAATAAATAAATAAATAAATAAATAAATAAATAAATAAATAAATAAATAAATAAATTTGTACTTAGAAAATTTTATATGAAAATTCTGAAAACTGATTCCAGTACAGCTATAAAAATTCTTGGGGATAGTGGATTTATTTATATTGGTCAATAGGTATAGGCCGATTCATAAAAGGTATACATTGTTTGAGTATAATTATTTTCAGATATAGCTATACTTCATTTGTTTAGGTATTTAAAAAAAGGTAAACAAATCATAAAAAGGGTTCTTCTATAGGGGCATTTTTCGTTCCGAAATAAAAAGAAACCAAAATAAAATCATTTTAGAACTTAAAATCCATTTCTGTCTTATATTTTTCTATATTTAACTACTCGGTTTAGTATTAAGTTGCAATTATTATTTCCTAAGCTGAAAAACTATAATAACTACATTATTTAGAATGATTTTTAAAAACTATTGCACTGTGCCTACCATAAAGAAACTAAAAAGACAGATATTCAAAACAGTTTTTTCCAGATCGCGCCATACGTGCGTGACTGTCAAAGTCAATTCGCAGTTTGTAATTTGTATTTATTGTTATTATTCGGTACCAAAAAGAGCTGCGAAGAGCATGTACTGAAAGAAGTGGAGGAGATGTCATCTCTAGATAAGATATTGACGACACCTATGATCGCTTTGTAATTAGTGTTGGTGATAGTTCTTCGGACTCAGACTAATATTTTATTCAGTGATTGAATTTGAAATCACTTTGATTGTTATTATAATTTTGTGAATGTGTTGAATGTGTCAGTTTAATATTATAAATTTTAACATTATTTAATAAGGTAAATATAGTCTTTATGTTCCCCATAAACATGCACAAAAATACTTAATTGTCATTGACGGTTGACTATCTCTGAAAACCACAATTTTTCTTGTTTACCTTTTTTTAAGTACCTAAACAAATTGACTATCTCTGAAATCCACCATTTTTCTTGTTTACCTTTTTTTAAGTACCTAAACAAATGGAGTATAGCTGTAACTATGCCATCTGTAACTAGTTATTTTGGACATTAATTTTAAATAGATGTGGGCCACTGTGTCAATCTTCTCATGAAAACAATACTTATACTCCATCCATTATATTATTGTATTTTAGACAGCTCACTGACAGTAGCCGGTTTAACTCTGTTCTAGCGTCAACACCTGAAAATCCTAACAAAAATTAGGCACCAATATGTCATTTCTCATTGACAACGTCACGTCAGCCAGAAAACAATTTTAGGGATGTAGTTAGTCCATCAACTGTTTTTTTTATTATAATAACTTGAAAATGTCACAATCAATATCAACTACAGAAAATAATTCTTCTAAAAATATTACTTATATGGCCATTTTGAACCGATTTCTAATCAACAATTCGGATGTTTATAATTTTTTATATTTGTATGATTTTTACGGAAAAATAATTTTTGTAACTCTGTCATAACGTGGACAGATTGTCAAAATTCTTTTTTATTTGTAAGAGGTATACTCCAAAATGATCCCATTTAAATTGCATAAAGATTTGATGATGGGTTACAGAGACAAACCACAGAAGTCTTCAATAAATACCAGGGAATCAGCATGTTGGAATGGTCAGTTGTTTTGTTTTGGAGACTGGCGTGTGCGTTTTGGCCCACAATCGTTTTATAATACATTTGTAAATTGTAGGTTTTTAACTTCGTCGATATTTTAAATTTTCATGCAATCATTACTTCCATCTGTCTTAAATACAATAATATGATGGACGGGGTATAGTTATGAATTAATTTCATTAGTAGATTACATTTAAACTAAGCATTTATATTCTGTACTACAAGTAAACCGTACAACGGTTTACTTCTAGTAAAGAATCTAGTAGGTACCTATCTAGTATAATAAATACCCGTAATGTGTTCATTACGATCTATAACAATCAATGTGAAACAAAGTTGAATAAAAATAAGAATTTTTGGCCAATAATTGTTTGTTTAATATTTTATTCAAGTGGTACCGCATTTATCAATTATATAACTTAATTTTCGGCAGACTTAACAACAGAAAACAAACAGTAACACGAGAATACATCATAACATTGGTTACAAACATTTTAACCTGCCGCAAAATATTTAGAATGTGAACAAAATTAACTCACATGCATAAAAACAAAATCATGGTATCACAACGTACAATAACAAAGAGCAAAAACCATGACGGACATCTAAAATCTACAATAAAAATACAGTTTTACTACTGACCCATCGACCTTTCGTAACGTATCGTATCTCTCGTTTGTCATTTTTGACAACATTGTATTTTTTGTTTTTTTTTTTTGTTTCTTCCTTTCAGAACCGGCTAAGGTACTATAACCGTGCTACCTTGACATCAGTTATACTTATATTAGTATTTTCTTCATTGAAATGATTGTGGTTGATGTTAATGATTATGAGTTGATGATATTGATGATGATGACGATGAATGATGATTGATGCCTCAGTAAAGTTGTGGGGACTACACTAAAAGCTCCCTAGGGAGAGTTGGAATTTACACGAAGAGTAAAAAAATAAAATAAAAAAAATAAATAAGAAAGAGAATAAAATATATGAGAAAGAGTGACAATCCACTGTAAAATATTATGCCACTTTCTTACCCTTGTGTGCGTTATCCCAGGTGCTATGACTAAAATCCGCCATTATTAAATATAACAGCTCGATTTCACAACAATTTTGGATAGTAAAATAAAACAGCGAGTATTATGTTCTAAAAAGGAAAGTTGGCAGGAAGCACAGAAGACTGCGTTCCCGCTTTCCTTTTTTTTGCTTTTTAGTTCTTTCAGTGCTAAGGTGCTATGACGACGCTGCCTTGTCAGTAGTGTTTAGATGGCCCTGAGGTGCGAGGGATATTTTGAAGACAAACTCACCTTCGGTATATAGCACAGCGATCCACAGATGGCGTGCGGTGTAGCCGGTTCGAGTTCGATATAACCTCCCCCTCCGGCTCCGATTGAGGGGGCATTACCAACAGTGATATATGCTTTGACATTTTTTTATTATCGTGCGATAAATCCCCACGGAGCCGGTGGAGGTGGTTAAGTCGGACTCGAACCGACTAAAACGAACGCCACCTTGGGTCCTTGGTTGCCGGAGGTGAGATTGCCAAAAGCATATCTCTCGCACCCCGGCAGATTGCTTTGACATAATCCCTCAGACTCGGCTGACCCTCGGCCATCGAATACCCCTCAGGTTTTAGATTACGGAGTCCCCCTTGGATGGCTGTAGTACAGAGCAATCCCAGTGCTTTTGTTGTGATAGTTTTACTTTGCGATTACGTCTGTTACACGAATCGCGAAAGCGACTTCCATTTACTGATCTAAAAAGAATGTCACACTTGAATTGCAATGCTATATACCATAAAAGTGTACTACCTCATGTTATGTTTAAAAGACATCCAAAAATACAGTAGGGTCGAGTAGTTCAGGCTCAAGGTCAGTCCGCTTGACCGTAACCGTAGAAAGTTTGAACTGATCAAAACCACGCGGTAGAAAGAGCGATAAACGGACCCCTGAGTTGCATTGTGCCGCTGCCCATGCCTGCAACTAGGACAACAGGTGTTATTCTCAGGCTTGTGCTCATAGAGGACGGAGCAACATCTGACGTCTGAACCATCTCTACTACGTCACGAACCTTTCGCTAGTTTGGTGGACTATAGTCTCTCTCAGGCCTCCTCCGCTGTCTCATTCATTAACGAGTATAACTTACTAGCAGAATAGCAGCCTACACACTCGCATTCTTCACCATAACTGTGGGCACGCTACGAGGCCACGAGTCAACGCCACCCACGCCACGCCGGGTACTCCGTCAGTGTGTCGCTTACAATGAAGCGAGGGTAATCAGGTATTAACTCCTT
Source organism: Eilema sororculum (assembly GCA_914829495.1). Classification (NCBI taxonomy): domain Eukaryota; kingdom Metazoa; phylum Arthropoda; class Insecta; order Lepidoptera; family Erebidae; genus Eilema; species Eilema sororculum. The sequence continues at coordinate 17,299,463 of OU618532.1, read as the reverse complement.
CTTATTCCAAAACAGGTGGTCCCCGAAGCAAACTATCATGAAGATCACCTGCGTCAGTTCAGTTGGAAGAGCATTCCCCTGTAAGGGAAAGGTCGTGAGTTCAAGACCCACTTGAGTTCTTCTTTTTCCCGATGTAATTAAGATTGATTGGTTAACCATTGCCGTAAGGTAGATATCAACAAGAAAAAAACAACAAAAAATAACAAACCACAAATACGAAATCGAAAAAATATGCATCACTTCGAATGCATTCTTTAGGAATGTACCTACACAAAATTCAAAATGGCATGCCAACAGCTGACAACTGCGGTACTGACCGCTTTCCTGTACCATACCATGAAACACGCAACGACAGCTATCATCACATCACCATTCCTGCGTACCAGTGACAAGGACAGGGCGCCATTGATGCGTACCTACGTGTGATAAGGACCACAGATTAGAAGATATGTACTACGTACAGATAAAGACAGTCTCTGAACAAAAACTGAATCGTAAGGAGCGGGTCCCATAGATATAGGCGGGTCCGCATCGCATACCATCATGTCATATTGACGTGACGTGACGTAGATTTAAAAAAAAAGTGAGCTGCGTGTAGGGCAGGCCATATTCATATTTTTACCTAATAACGATATCGATAATAGTGATGTCGTTAGTCGATAGCCCATTCTATGTTGGGGTGTTGTATGATTTATATTTTTATATTTGGTACTAGACACAGAATGAAACAATAGTTTATTTTTTATTAATTCTATATTTGGAGAAGAAACGGCGCAAGAAACACACTAGCATTTTACAGACATCAATTTACAAAAAGTGATATCTTAACACTAAATATGGACGAATGTACATTTGTCTCGTGTTAAGATAATTAAAGTATATAAAAAGACTAATAACAAAATAATTAACCTTAACAAAAAATAAAGACTAAGAAGTTCGCGTGCATAATTAAGCACTATGCCGTAATTACCTACAGCAATTTAGGAGGGGCCTGCACCATGCTCAACCTAGACATTTTTTCATTTTTTTCAATAATCTGCCTTTTGGGGACAAACATTTAATACTGCTTGTCAAACGCACTCTTCTAGACTTCACAGCTGAAAAAAAGTTTAGCTTTAGTAATATAATATTTCACCACACCTTAATGACTCAATTGGTGGCTATCACACTAGGCAATCTCTTGGAATATCTTTCACAACATGGGACGGGACGGAGATTAGTAAGTAGAGATATATAATTATTACCCTTAAGCAGTGCAGTAAGATAACATGTAATAGAAGATTAACAAGTTATAATAAAAACAATCAAAATTTATGAACAATCTCATGTCAGTAATATTATGTACGTTGATAAATGTAGTACAAATATTGCACAAATTATAAACAATTTATTCTATGTGATTTTACTTATGTTCCAAGACATTCTATCATTGTTCTGCTTTTGATAACTCATTAATTTAGGGAGGTTATAGGAGAAATTGCTTTACAATATCCATGTAAAGCAATTTCTCCATTCAGCTTTTTAATGTTATTTTAATTACAATACATCCATATCGTAATTGTTAAACTGAAGATAAATAAATACCTATTAAGAATCTTTGGTTGTAGTAACCACTTTACCTACAGCCTCCGTGACGTGGCGGTAGTGAACGCGGCCGCTACGCAGGAGGCGCGGGTTCGATCCTCGCTCAGGGCAAATATTTGTATGCTTATATTTGACTATTTGCATTGGTCTAGTCGTGCCTCGGAAAGCACGTTAAGCCGTCGGTCCCGGTCGCCATACGAACATGTATAATGGTAGTAGTAGTAACAACTTTACCTATGGTAGACCATAGATATGCTGATAAGATGAAGATGCCATCCGTATATGGATCAGGCAGTCATGCTGAGTGTCACCACTGTTAACATGGTACATGTTTACGATAGTGACCCTTTTTTCCAGACTTTGCATGTAGCTTAACGAGGTAACGACGTAACGAAAAATTAACCAAAAACTTTTTTTTTTTATACTGGACACCTCAATTTGACTTCACCTCGCCTGATGTTAAGCTAAAGGCAAAGTCTCGGAATTCATTCATATATATATAATAACGACAAGAAGTGAAGAGCATACATACTGATGTAGAGGGCAAGGTACAGTCTTGTTCTGAAACATTTGTTATTTTGGGAATTTTTGCAGGTTGTGGGTAAGAATCACTCGATGACGGCCTCTTGCAATATGTGTGATCTAACATTGTTGACATTTTCACACAAGTGTGATCAGTTTCAACTGAAATTTAACAATTATAACAATCAGTGCTTTAATTTGTGACAAGCCAACAATACAAAAATTGTAAAAAGTATTATTACAAGAGGTAGGTTAGTACCTACCTAACTCTAGTGAGTTGTATAGGTTATTCAAACAACTAACCTGGCATGTCTAGCATTATAAAGTCTTTTCTTGCCAATGAGACATTTTGGTTCAAATTGTCTTGAACAAATCTTCCTTTCTCTAAGTCAACTGTACAAGTCCTGGGCAATATGGTGCGAGCTGATTGAGCCACTTGCGTTGTAATGTTTCATTTCGAGGTAATCGATACAAAGTTTAAAATCTATTGCGGTAGTTATCTGGCCCCCATCATGTTGGGCAGCAACCGCGCCAGAGCGTCAGCTACGCCTTGAGCATATAGCTAGAGCTCGAGCTCTTGTTCACGAATGAGAGTTCAGATATTTTATTTGAATCCCACTACGGGACTTGGAGTCGAGAGCCCTTTCGCTACTACCTCGATGGTGAAAGGCGGCGCCAAAGCGGGGACGGGAACCCAAGCCCAAGCATCAAGAAATTGAGACCGTGTAGTCCCAGCTCCACCAGGATATTGTAGTGGAGTGAAAGGAACGTTCTGGGTGACCGAGGGTAGGGTACGCCGTAATAGCGGTGGTAAAACCCATAAATCATGGAGGACTAGAGAGGTGAAACGGGGGCCTCTCGTTCCAGCTGTGTCGCGACGTTCGCGAGGAGTGATAATTTTACTTATGGCAACTCAGAAACTCTTCGTGTCACGACGACCGCGAGTAATGGTTTTTATGACTAGGAAGTCAGAAATTAATTTTTCCCGCTAATGTATAATATCAGAACTAAGTTTAAACTAATGACAAGTTTGGTGAATTCTTTTATTTGTTATTATTACAAGTCAAGTTTGTGTGTTGCGGGATCAACATCTATTTAAAGCCTAAGCCTAAGTACCAACCTAAGTACCAACCTAAGTGCCAATCTAAGTACCAACTTAAGTACCTAAGTAGGGGCTAAGTATATAAGTACCTACCTAAGTAGCTAAGTATTTAAAGATCTGAGTGGTTCAGTCGTCATTTAGCCGGGGTCTGCTTTGTGTTCGCTTGGAACTTGCATGGAATTTGGGTTGGGAGCTGTGGAGGGCGATGGCTCCTCACAGGTTGTGCTCGTGGGAGCAACCATTTTAGGTTCGCTACACGAGTAGGAACTTTGTTTATCCTGACAGGTTGTGCTCGTTTGAGGCAACCATTGTAGGTTCGCTACGTGAGATAGAAACCTAGTTAATCCGGCTGGAAGAACCCATGCTTGCATGGGTTTACTTTGTTAGAGCTGTATCACTGGTTGGTAATTTATGGCTAATTGTTTCGTCCTGTCATCCGCGACTGTGGTCCGCGTTGTGGTTCGCCACGACGTGTAGCCATACCAGGGACAATGGCACCGTGGTCGGCACACAAAAAACACTGGTAAAAATGGCCGCAATTTTTTTCCTCCGATAATTTTTTCGCAAAATAAATTTATTTGTATATATATTTCGGCACAATACATATTTACCTCCATTAGATACTTATATAACATTTAAATATAAAAAAATAGAAGCGCCTAAGATCTGCGCGTGACAACTCCCGACGGCACTGAATTTTCCGCCCTGAAGCCTGTTGGTGTCAAGATTAATCCCTTCAAGTCAAGTTCGATTTCTTTTTACCCGACTACGGCGAAGCCAAAAGGAGGGTTATGATTTTGACAGGCTGTGTATGTATGTATGTATGTATGTATGTATGTATGTATGTATGTTCATTTGTTCCCATATAGCTCCTCAACTACTTATTAGAACTGGACAAATGAGGTACCGTTACAAGCGGCTTGATCGTCCGATGGCTATAGGCTATATGACGTGTCACTCAATCTTGTGTGGCGCCCTCTAGCGCTCACAAGGTACTGTGTTGAAAAATAAATTTGAGATAAATATGCCGTGTTTGGTATCAAATGAAAGTGCTTAATGAGCACATTTCAAATATGTAAAAATTATTAGTTTTACCTTGCCCCAAAATAATTTAAATAAAAAATAAAGTTTAAAACTAAAACCCGACTACCGAAAAATCACGCTCTAAAAAGTGGCAAACAAGAAAATATCAAGGATAGCCGTGGTCGTATGTCACTTGCTCTAGCAAAACAATATATTCTAGGTAAAAGTGGCATAGGTACGACCACGGCTATCCTTGATATTTTCTTGTTTGCCACTTTTTAGAGCGTGATTTTTCGGTAGTCGGGTTTTAGTTTTAAACTTTATTTTTTATTCTACATCACGGCGCGGTGGGACAGGACGCATAGGACGCCGCTCCCTAGGCAACGGGAGGCTCCACGGCAACGTCAGCCAAATGCCAACGCGCCTGTCAGTGACCGTGAAACCCGTGTAAAATATTTTTATGTTTATATTTTTAGTGCTTTTTTTTATGTACAGTGTTTTAGTGTAAGTTATAGTTATGAACATTTTTTATTAGTATATACTCGCACGAGCTATATTATCTAGATAGCTCGTGCGTGTTAACATGGCACCTGGCCTTGCAAACAACCCTCCTCCCGCTTCTCCACGCGATGCCCCGCTCTCGTCCTGCAGTAGCGTCCGCATCGCAGTGACTGTTATACATTTTAATTTCGTAGTTTTTATGATCAGATTTTGTTGAGTTTTGTTATTGTTACGTTTGGAACATTTATATTGATTTACTTTATTGAGTTTTGTCATAATACTTTATAACATACAGATTTACTGTATTCTGCATTTATAATATTGGTATGGATTTCTTAGCTTTTTTGAATTGAATTGATTGGATTATGAAGGATTCCTTTTCTTTTGAAAAAGCAATACAAACTAGTATTTTATTATTTATTTACAGGTTAATTTAATATATAGGTATATTATTAAAATAAAACTAATACTAAATAAAGTAAAACTAAAATATATATTTACAAATTGTACTAAAACATTATTAAAATGCGTCATGAAATTCCTCCGCATCGCATGCCTCTTGCGGTAGCGTTCCCAGAAGGCTGGCAGCATTGCCACGTTGTATGGCAATGCTTAATCTCTGACCTAAGAAGAGGCCAGCCTTCTGGTCACGGGAAGCGTCGACCATACGCTTCCTTTTTTTTATTTCTCTATCTCTGCTAATTTTCATCCAGATTCGTTCTACCGTTGTGTGGTTTGATTAAATACCTAACAAACATGCATCCACGCTTTCAATAAATCTTATTATCAATATAGAATCTTATTACAACGGTGGTAATCATCACCGTAGCAAAAACTAAACTAATCCATCAATATTATACCTACTATAAAAATAATGAATAGGATTTTTTACCTCTCAGTATGCACGTGTACTGTCATAATTCAGGCAGTTAACTACCACTAAAGGAGCTGACGGCACCAAAAATATTATGTCCTCTTTGAATTTGGCATGTTTAGTCATCATCACATCATCATCATCTCTGCTGTGATCTCCTTTGATATCCTTTCCAATATTTACTTGTCTCCTGCGTAGCGGCACAGATTACCTAAACTAAAGCCGCTTAAGTTTATAGTTACGTACTGTTATAGCAAACGATATGGGGCTCGGGTTACCTTATATGTATAAGTAGGTAATATAAGTCCTAGGTCAGATCCATGAAAAAGAAAATGATCATGAAGGCAATCGAGTAACGAGCCTTCCACACATCAAATGACTCATTTGGTCACCAACTAGTTCTAGCGAAACGTCCGGCGTCCTTGCATGCTGCTGTCATTTGAGGTCAAAAATTCAACGATAAAAATAGCTTTACCTGGTTTAAGAATAAGGGGTGCGGTACGAGGATGTACCAATTATACAGTTAAACAATCGAAACATTTTGCGATAACATTTCATCAATATATTTACATTAATATTTCCATTTTTAGAAAAAGGAAGTCTAAAAATGTAGATTCACCTACAGTGTACCTATTAGTTATGCTTTCAGCTTTACAAAATGTATAACACAAGCATATCATAAGAAAGATATGGCATGAATATTGTTTATTTTTTAATCTAAACGAATCTAACGAATAGAAATCTATTTAGGTAATTATGATAATTAATATTTAAGAATTTAAGAAATTAATAAAATAAAATATGGCACTCTCGAAAATTCAAAATTTCTTTTGCAGTCAGTACTTTTAACGTCAATGGTTTGAGCCAGGTGCCATGTTAACTCGCGCGAGTAGTAAGTGCATGTCACTCCAAAGCAGCGATGTGGAGGTAAGTCAACCTACTGCGTCGTTATTAAATCGAGTGCGATGCCCTCACTATTCCCAAGCCCGTTTATTTAATGGCGAGAGAGGCTTGAGAATACATGTCGGGAAAGTACAGTACACAAACCCCGACATGTGTTTTCAAACCCTTCTTTGCCTACCTTTTTTTTTTTTTTCGTACGGAAATTCCCTCGGATACCCCCCTGCCGGAGCCGGAAGGGGAGGTTATGTCTGACTCGAACCGACTAAAACCGCACGCCGAATGTGTGTCTTGGTGCTAGGCCGGAGGTGAGGTTGTCCCTCGCACCCCGGCTGACTCAGGGCCATCCCTTAAGGTAGGTCTGGCCCTCCTCAGGAGGGGGGACAACGGTGTCCCCAACTCGCCCCCGGAATGGGGAGGCGCGCTTCTCAGCGCACCGCCGCCGTGGCCTGCTTCTGCTGGGGTGACAGGCGGCTCCACCCATCACCCCCAGGCCCGTGCTCATGGGGGACGGAGGTCAGTCAGTGCCCTCCGACGCCCGAGTTGCCTGCGCGCGTGGGCGGCGCGATCCGCGAGTCTCTCTCGCTCGCGCTGCCTCTCCCGTTCCGCCGTCTCCTTCACGACCATTACCTGCTCGCTGAAGGAGACGCCGGCCGCCCACGCGTCCGCGCAGCGGACCACTGCTGTAAGCAGGGTGGCGAGGGTGAGAACTCTCACTCCCAAGGCCGCCACTAGCTCCCGCTTCGGTCCGGCCCAATCCGGACACTCGGTGAGCGTGTGCAGCCCTGTGTCCTCCCTCGCGTCGCAGTGATGGCACTCGGACGTTGGCTCCTTTTCGATCCGACACAGATATCGCCTGAAGCACCCGTGCCCGTTGATAATCTGCGTCAGTCGATACGAGAGGCTGCCATGTGGCCTCTCGAGCCATTCCCCCATGCCCTTCTTTGCCAACCGGTACTGCTACCGTCTTCGACCACAGTCAAATGGAAATTCCCTTGTGGCAAAAATTGACTCAATTTAAAAATTTCGTTCCGATTTTAAAGAGGATTCCTCGTGGTGCAAGACCTACCGTTGCGAAAAGCTTATAGCAATGCATAGGTCTTATAGTTCGAGAAAACTCTAAAACGACTTGGGAGCAGTTACTCACCTTCCCGTGCAAAATTTTACACGTCAGGACAGAAAATCGATCAGCTAGAAATTCACTAACATCACAAATTAAAATTAATTGCAACGATTCTCTCGACAATTTAGACCCAAAATTTTCAATTTTTCGCAAAAGTAATGTCTACAATTTAGTGGAATCTAAATTAAGGGATGGTGACATTAGTGGTGCATCGAGACTACTGTTTAGTAACGACGTAGTGGCACCTTGCTCTCCGGAAACTCTTGCTGGTCTGCAGAGTAAGCATCCGGCGCCTGCAGATGGCCTTTCTTTTCCTGAGACGCCTGACGCTAACCCTGATTGTCTGTGTGTAACAGCCAAGGAAGTGTTGGCAACCGTAACCTTCTTTTGAAGTGGCTCTGCCGGCGGCCTCGACGCATTGACCCCACAACATTTGAAAGATCTACTGGGGCTGAGTGCTGGGGAGGCTGGCGAGGCACTTCTGAAGGAGCTTACGGCGCTTATGAATATGATGCTCTCCGACAGTGTGGACGATGCCATCATAGACATTCTGTATGGGGCTAATTTGTGTGCCCTACACAAGGGAGATGGTGGCATTCGTCCCATTGCCGTGGGATGCACGTATCGCCGTATGGCAGCCGAACTTTGCTGCCGATATTATAAAAATGACCTGGCCATGAATTTCCAGCCCCTCCAACTTGGTTTTGGCTCCAAGGGGGGCTGTGAGGCTGCCATACATGCGTTGTCAACCTACCTTGACTCCGGGAAAAGTGAGGTAATTCTCAAGGTTGACGTGAAGAATGCTTTTAATTCGGTGAACAGGGATACCTTGTTGACCCAAGCTAAATTAGAAACCCCCAAAATTTACAATTTCCTTTGGCAATGCTACAGGTACCCCTCTGAATTATTACTTATATAAGTACAATTTTTTAGAATCTGCTGTTGGCTGTCAACAAGGAGACCCTCTTGGACCGGTAATTTTCAGTCTGGCAATTCAACCAATTATTCGACGGTTAAATTCAAAATTTAATGTATGGTATCTAGACGACGACGGGACTTTAGGGGGAGACGTGTAGACAGTTCTACAAGATTGGGCCCTCATTAGAATGAATTTAGTTTAATAGGTTTAGAACTAAACGATAACAAATGTGAAGTTTTTTTAAATAACCTTTCGGACAAAATTGCTACTATTTCTAAATTCAATTCATTAACTCCCAACATTAAAATTATAGAAAAAGACTCTCTACGCCTCCTCGGGTCCCCAATCCTAGAAGATGCCTATACCTCTTTTATAGAGGAAAAAATTCAAATTTTTAGTGACATTTCGGACCGCTTACTCAAAATTAATATGCATTCGGCTTTCACCATTCTTCGGTATTGCCTTTTTGTACCTAAATTCGCCCATGCCCTCCGATCCACACCATTTTAGAAACATTTAAGAATTTTGAAAATATGGACAAAATTATAGAAGATACCCTCATAAAAATTTTAAACGTGACTTTGGATGACCGAGCTTCACTACATGCGTCTCTACCGATCCGCTTGGGTGGACTCGGTATTCGCAAAATTTCAGACGTCAGCCTGCCAGCGTTCCTGTCCTCAGTCCACAGTACGGAAGAATTAACTAGGAAAATTCTTGCACCTACACTAGTTAATTCTGAAGTATTGTGTAAGGCTAATGCAGTGAATGCTTGGAAAATTGCATGTCCAAACACCGATCTCCCAAGGCTTTTCTCACAGCGCCAGTGGGACGGGCCGCTCTGCAGCTTAGTAAGACAAAATTTACTAAATACATGTTCTAATGCTGTTGAGCGTGCCCGTTTGCTGGCGGTTGGAGTGTGGGAATCGGGTCTTTGGTTACAAACTCTTCCGTCGTCTAACATAGGAACTATGTTAGACGACACTACCTTCCGCATTGCAACATGCTTACGGGTGGGTGCGCCATGTGTTTCTCCGCATCGATGCCGTTGTGGCGAGGCTGTTGACCGACTCGGACACCATGGCCTGTCGTGCTGCAGGAGTGCGGGGCGATTTCCACGGCATGAAAGTCTTAATGACATAATCCGCCGTGCTCTTGTCACCGCCGGTGTGCCAGCTGTGCTAGAACCTAACGGTTTGGCGCGCGACGATGGCAAGAGACCGGACGGCATGTCATTAATGCCTTGGAAGATGGGTAGGGCTCTGGTGTGGTACGCAACATGCGTTGACACCATTGCCCCTACAGGTATATACCTGGCACGGCTGGCTGTGCTGGTGCTGCCACAGCTTCTGCGGAGGCTCTCAAGCGGCGCAAATACTCTAATCTTATTGGAGATTATGCATTTGTGCCGTTTGGAGTCGACACGTTGGGGTCATGGGGTCCGAGCACCCGCAATCTCTTCAGGGAGATTGCGAAGCGTATGGTCGATGCTTCTCGTGACCAGAAGGCTGGCCTCTTTTTAGGTCAGAGATTAAGCATTGCCATACAACGTGGCAATGCTGCCAGCCTTCTGGGAACGCTACCGCAAGAGGCATGCGATGCGGAGGACTTTCATGACGCATTATAATAATATTTTAGAATTATTTGTAAATATGTATTTTAGGTTTACTTTATATATCTAGTTTTAGTTTTATTTTAATAATATAGTTATATATTTCATTAACCTGTAGATAAACGTATGTCTTAATAAAATAAATAAATAACTATATTATACTGAGTTATTGAGTCACAATATAAATCACTTCAAATTTCCCTTCTCTTTATATCCATTTTTAGGACGACGGTGGGTTCAAGTCCCACTTGAGTTCTTTTTTTCCCCGATGTATTTCAAATTTATAAGTTAGCATAATAAATGCTATGAAAAATTTCATTCAATCAATCTTAGTTGGCGTTACATTGGCCTACTTCTTCTGGGATTTATAGGTGTAAGTATACGGATAGGATGTCTGTATAAATGATCTTTGTCTAATACTGTGAAACTTTTTAGATGAAAACAATTTTTTTTTTTTACTCTTGAAATAAAATTTTCTCTGTGCAAACAACGTTTTTGCTTCCATATCATAGATATAGGAAGAACGCTCGCGCGCTTAGTAGATAGGCCATACCTACAGATTAGGCGTGTATACCTACGTTCCATTTTCGTGAATGAACGTATGGTATAGCCGACGGTTACTACGTTAGGGCTGTAGCTTCTAGTATCGTAATATTTGTCAATATCTTATATTTAGGAGTATAGAAAAATGCTAGGCGCATGGTATCATCATGACGGCTTATGCGAAGAAAGTACCTAACAATAAAAATATTATAAGCATTTATTATTTAAGTATTTTCGATGTGACAGCTTATCGCCTTGTGAACGATCGTGGTGTCTGAACCTGATGTCTAGAAAAGTCTACAGACTTGTACATGTAATACATTACATGTACATTAAATTAAAAGAAACTTGTGATTAGTGCTATGTGTTGCATCAGAATAGGAAAAAATATTTTTTATATCATAAAATTCACACATAAATTTAAATATATATAAGTAATAACTTTCGGGAGTTTTCTTGTTTATCAGGTGCATTTTAATTAATTTTTCTGTTTTTGTGTTATGTGTATGTTTACCACGCTCGATGAGGCGTATATAACGACGGGTCCTACGTATACTGGTACAGCCAGCGTCAGAGAAAACAGACCCCCTCAATACTTAAAGAATATCGCCGCCTGCGCCGACCGCGTCACATGACTCACGAATGACGTCACGTGATGCGATCGTCGCAGAGCTGCGAACGAGCGAGCAGCTTCATCTGCCTTTTATTTGCATGTTCATATTTGTAATTTTCTGATATTTTTCGTCTTTCGGCTCAATTGTATACCATGACACAATATACTCACAAAAAGATTACCACTGCCGCTTGAGGATACGAACCCGCATCCCCAGCGCCAGCCAATCACTTAGACCGTGCCTTATACCACTAGGCTATCGGTTCACTTAATAATAATGACGAAAATATGAATAACATTACTCCTTTTATCGAACAAAGCTGATTACGGTGTAATTTTCTAGACCTTAAGGTTTAAATTTCAACTTCCACCATATTTAACAATAATAATTACTCAATTGACTAAAAGATAAGGTTGAAATTTGTATAGATTTCTTTTTTAGTTCAATAGATTACGCTTGATACAGCATGTTGCACTACCGTCATGTTTTACTTCAAAAAAATATCTGCTATATGAGCTGTGGCTATAGTATTATAATATCTGTTACAGCGCGCCAAAGTTGCAATTAGAATACTTCTTTGCCTTATTTCCTAAACTGTGATTGAAGGTAACTTTATAATTCGTAGTAATTTGCATTGTTGTATTAATCCTCCTCGTAATATTATTCAATTTATTAAGTTTTTGATCAGTTTTATGAGTAAATTGAAAGTATGGTTCGATTAACAACATTTATGAAAGCTAAAATTGTTGTTCTCTGGGAGCAAGAACAAAGCATAAAGAAAATAGCACGAGATATGGACAAAACGGTAAGAGTTACGATAAAAAATACCTATATTATATACCTATTTATATTGCTTAATCAATCATGTTATATTTTCATTTACAAGTTAGTTTTTTGGAGTTTCTTTCATTTATTATCATTTTCATTACAGAGAAATACAGCGCGTAGATGGATGCGAAGGTATCAAGCGACGAGTGATATAAATATGAACGCCAAGGACCTCGCCCAGTTGCTTATACTCATGAATCAGAGCGGCACCGTGATATTGTGGACATCCACGCGAAGATCCATAATTATAAGCCAGCCAGAAAGATTCAACTTACTGACGATCATCGCACCAACCGAGTAAATTTTATCACTCGTTATTTAAATTCCGACTGGGAAAACGAAATTGTTATATTTACCGACGAAAAATGCTGCGGTTAACATTAGGTAAGTAAATGATTATATTCTGTAACAAATAAATATGTATAAATAAACACAAAACTTGTTTATTCTAAATTATTATTCTCTACCCCGAAATAGATATATACATATATATATATATATATGTATATATATATATATATATATATATACATCTTGAAGGACATGTTGCGTCCTACATGGCGTTATTTACCAATGATGCTGCGTCCGACTGACTTTGTGCGTCCGGAATACGGACGCAAGATTGACCGACCCTCATTTTTAGCCCAATGGTCCCTTATGATCCTTAGAATGCAATGGCGAAAAATTGGCATGGACGTAATTCCATCACTACAATGCCTTTTAGCGTATAATATAGTTCCGCCATCGTCCGACTGAAATTTGGAGGACACTAGTGTTCAGCGTATAATTTACCACGTATACTTTGAGTTCAGTTCACCGATCTTATCGTGTCCATTGAATATCGTATTTGTAAAGTTTTTATCATGTTTTCGTGACAACAATCTTGCGTCTCTTAAACATCCTTAAACGGGCACTAGGTACGGTGTCTGAGGGGCCTCCTCGGGGTTCACGAGGGACGCATGGCGCGGGGCGCGGAGCGGCAGGCTTTAGCGCGCTCGCGTACCGAAGTTTGTAAACCAACAGACATGTGCCGGCCGTGATGTAAGCTTATCTGTTCACACCAGCCTGTGCCTCTGAGCTTACCGGTTTATACATTTTTTTTATAGTGCGCTAAATCTCCACGGATACCACCCCCACGGAGACCCCCCCGACTAAAACGCACGCCGTCTTGGGTCCTTGGTTGCCGGAGGTGAGATTGCCGAAAGCATATCTCTCGCACCCCGGCAGACACTTCGGGCTGTGGGGACCTCGGTGTCCCCATCTAGCCCCGGGTACGGGGAGGCGCACTTGGCGGCACCGCCGCGGCCTCCTTCTGCTAGGGTGACAGGAGACTCCGCCGTTCACCCCTAGGCCAGCGCTCATGGAGGACGGAGGTCGTTCCACGACGACCGGTTCGCCTTCCCGGGCCCGTAGTCTAGTCCGGACCCGACCGGCCGCCTCCTTCTCGAGCATTAATTGCTCGCAGAAGGAGGCGGCCGCACCCCAAGCGTTTGCGCATCGTACCATCGCTGTGAGCAATGTGGCGAGTGTGAGGACTCCCACCCCCAGAGCCGCCACTAGGACCTGCCTGGGCCGCCGTGTCCCACGCCGGGCACTCGGTCAGCGTGTGCAGCTCTGCGTCCTCGCTCGCATCACAGTGATGGCACTCGCACGTTGGCTCCTTCCGCATCCGACACAGGTAGCTCCCGAAACACCCGTGTCCGGTAATCACTTGCGTCAGCCGGTACGAGAGGCTGCCGTGTGGCATCTCTAGCTATTCCTCCATGATGAGTTTAACCGCTGCTATTACGGCGTGCCCTGCGCTTGGTCACCCAAGTCGTAGCTCCCACTCAGGGTGGAGATGGGACCTCACGACCCGAATTTCTTCAGGCTCGGGTTCCCGGCTCGGCTCCCGCGCCTCCTTTCGGTACCGAAAGGGTTCTCGCATCCAAGTTCCACGGTAGAGATCCGGCAAGGAGATTCGCCGCCTCCAAGGATATCGTGCGGTACCCCATAATGTCCCTGCTGGCCATTGCACGCTGCGGCCCACGCAGCAGACGCGCATTGTGGATCGTCAGGGTCTCCGCCCATATCGGGCACCCATATAGGGCAATGGACCGCAGGACTCCTGCGTAGAGTCTCCTGCAAAAGTCATCCGGCCCCCTTTTTTTATACCACTTAGATGGCAGACAAGCACACGGCCCACCTGATGGAAAGTGGTTACCATGGACTATGGACGTATGCAACACCAGAGGCGTTACACTCGCGCTGCCTACCCTGAAGAAACCTTCTAATGCCCCTCTTGAAGAACCCCATATTGTAGTCGCTTGGGAAAACCGTGGCAGGGAGTTCCTTTCATACCGCACGGTGCGCACCGTATTCGGATGCAATGTGTGGGGATGAATTCCCTGTCTATGGCGAGCGGTGCGATGATAGAATGTAGCTGTGGGCATCATGTCAAATAATTCATCTGAGCACAAACCATTATATAGGCGGTAGAAAACACACAGTGAGGCAAAGTCCCTCCTGAGGCTGAGAGGTTCCACATCGCCTGCGAGTATGGGACTGTCGACGAGCCTCAACGCACGTCTTTGTACCGAGTCGAAAGGGTTAAGCTGGCGTGCGGGCGCTCCGGCAAAAAGATGACAGCAGTACTCCATGTGGGGTCGAACCTGTGCCTTATAAAGAAGGAGTCGCTGCCCCGCAGTGAAGTACTGCTTCGCCCTGTTAAGAACTCCAAGTTTCTTTGATACCAGCTTAACCTTGTCCTCTAAATGACTGCGGTACTGGACGTCACTTGAAATGTCGACGCCTTTTTTTTTTTTTTTTTTTTTTTTTTTTTCGTGCGGAAATCCCCACGGATACCCCCCCTGCCGGAGCCGGAAGGGGAGGTTATGTCGGACTCGAACCGACTAAAACCGCACGCCGACTGTGGGTCTTGGTGCTAGGCCGGAGGTGAGGTTGTCAAAGACATATCCCTCGCACCCCGGCTGACCCAGGGCCATCCCTTACGGTCTGGCCCTCCTCAGGAGGGGGGACAACGGTGTCCCCAACTCGCCCCCGGAATGGGGAGGCGCGCTGTTCAGCGCGCCGCCGCCGTGGCCTGCTTCTGCTGGGGTGACAGGCGGCTCCACCCGTCACCCCCAGGCCCGCGCTCATGGGGGACGGAGGTCAGTCAGTGCCCTCCAACGCCCGAGTTGCCTGCGCGCGCGGGCGGCGCGATCCGCGAGTCTTTCTCGCTCGCGCCGCCTCTCCCGCTCCGCCGTCTCCTTCACGACCATTACCTGCTCGCTGAAGGAGACGCCGGCCGCCCACGCGTCCACGCAGCGGACCATTGCTGTGAGGAAATGTCGACGCCTAGGATCCCGATACTCGGGGCAATGGTAAGCCGTGTGCCCAGGAATTGCGGCGCTACAATATATGGGGTTTTCTTAGCGGTGAATACACCCCTTATGTTGGGCAGCAGCAAGCGGCAGCTATGTCCTTCAATTTGGGGGCCAGTCTTCGGCGATGCTCCCCGAAGATCCACCGGCCGTCGAGCACGAGCCCCAGATAGTTCATCTGGGGCTTGATGCCGATGGAAATGTCTCTCACTATGAGGCTGGAATCTTCCGGTGGCACGCGCCGAGGCCCATGAAAGAACATGGCCTCGGTTTTATACGGAGCCACCTCCAGACCCAGCCGCCGGATCCGCTCCACGACTTGGGCAACCGCGGTCGTGGCCTTCATGGTCGCTTCGCGGTATGTAGCCCCGCACGCCGTCACCAGCGTGTCATCCGCATAACACGTGACTGCCTCACTGTGCCATGCTCTGGAGCAAAAGTGCCTGAGCATCAACACAGTGGTTCGCATTCGTCTGCAGGACGCGGAGCTGAGGATCCATTATGGAACTGCCAACCGGCTTCGGCCTCCCCGCGGTGCAGGCATTGGCACCAGCCCTATGGTCGGCCGGCTTGCCCTCTGCTGCACACCTGAAGCAGTGCAACGGAGCTTCGCAACTACCGGCCTTATGATCGGGTTGGCTACAGCGGAAGCAACGGTCACCGACCGTTACCTTCGGAAACTGGCCTCCACCGTGCACTGCACCCCCACGTGGCTCACCGTACCATACCATACCATAGGCACGGGAAGCACAGTGCTGGTCGGGCCTACCTGCACCATCTGGAAGCCGCCAATAAGCAGGCCCCGCCCATCGGCAACCTTTGGGGCTGCCGCGATGGGGCTCTCCGACGCCTTCGCCGTCAACGTAATGACGACGGCCGTCAATCGTGGGGCGCGGAGCTTCCTCGGCGCTGTTGCCATCGCGGCAGCCTTGGCCCTTCTGGCCATTTTGGCTGCCTTTTTGGCGGCGTTCCGTCTCTGCTTGGCGGCTCCAGCTACCTCCCAGCCCCCTTACGGGGGCTCGGGGATTCACCCAGAGCCGGGCCGGGGTCCGGGGTTGCCCTTCCCCTTATCCTTGCCCTGAGCGCGACCCACGATTCTGGCTCTGCTGGTCGAATTGGCGGCTTCACCGGTTGCGCTGTTTGCGCTGGCCGCTCCGGCTGCACCGGCCGCCCCGCCAGAGCAGGGTGCGCCGACCGCTCCGGCTGCGCCTTCCGCATTGACCGAGTCGCCACTCCCAGCAACTCGGTCCCTTCTCTTGAGGGCCTCCAGCTCCGCCGTAACTTTTTGGAGTTGGCGTCGGGACTCGGCCTCCCGCCGCTGTGCCTCAGCCTCCCTCCTCGCCTGTTTTGCCATCTGGGTGGCCAGACCCTCACCGGCAGCTGCGATCTGCTCTACGCATAAGCAGAACCTACAAAACTTCGAGCTAGCGTTGAATGGTGTTGCAATAAGCAGGGACAGTCATATTCGCTTCCTGGGTCTCATATTAGATGAACACTGTAACTGGAATCTGCATGTAGATACAGTATGCAAGAGAGTAAATAGATTCGTGTTTGCTCTACGCCAGCTTAGAAATACAACTTGCGAAAAAGCAGCTCTTATGGCGTACCACAGTCATGTTGGCTCAATCTTAAATTATGGCATATTACTGTGGGGTAACTCAACCGACGTAGACAGTGCCTTCATAAAACAAAAACTCGTCAAAAATGATTATATTGCTTTTTAAGATTTTGTTGACCACCAAAGTGAAAATACCTACGCTATACATTGTCACTTTTGTATGCTAACTATTAATTATATTTATTATCTATGCCTGGAGTCATTATAAACCCTTATATAGGTAGAAGCCTCTTGGCTGATAAGCTGGATACAATTATTCAAAAACAGTATTCGGAACCAATCTGTATTCAATAGTAGATGGATGTCATTTAGTTATTATAATCATTATGATATATGCAGAGCATTATACGGAATTGATTTAAACATACATTCGGATGGAGGCGGGAATGTGCATGCAGTGTTTAGTAGGTATACGCAGGTATTCAGTGTGCAAGAAAAATTTAAGAGTGAACGGACGCACAAATTCAGCTAGAAATATTTAATTTGAATATCACCATTTAATGTTTAAATTAAATTTGACGTCGACTACTGATATGATACTGATGAAAACATCTTACATACGCATTGAAAACATTAAAAATCTCACTACATTCAGTGGACGCCGCAGGGTGGTAGTTTGTAAAGACGCAAGAAGTCCTTCGCGATTTATATATATATATATATATATGTATATTATATATATATATATATATTTTAATTATTATTGCTGCTGATATTGTTTTACATATTGCAACAGATTTGAAAATGTTTATTATTTTAGGTTACTGGGGATGGATGTCTTCAATGGGCCCCGGCGAGCTAGTGGAAATAGGTGGCCGCATGAACAGTGAGCGATACCTTGAAGTGTTGAAAGACGTAATGCTGCCTTCAGTGCGGGTCGCATATCCAGAAGGACAAATTTACCTGGTTCAGGATATCTCTTCAGTGCATCGGTCCCGAATTGTGCAAGACTGGCTAAATGCACAAGAAGATATAACGGTGTTTGAGTGGCCGGCTAAAAGCCCGGATCTTAAGGACCAAGTCCGCGGAGCGCACGACTCAAAATCTGTCAAAATACAGACACAGCCGTGCACGCACACATCACCGAGATGCACAGTGGGCTGCAAGACGCTCTTTACCAGTCAAAATACTGGTGAAAATTGTCTTACCAATGATGAAAAAACTATTTTAAGCCTTGTGGTTAGAGTGCATTTTTGAGTAATATGATTTATTGTGACGTATTACGTCTGTCAATTACATTTCGTATCTCTTTTCTTCTTATACATTCATCCCTGTCATATTATGTTACGTGACGTCATTGGCATGTCTTTTGTTTCAGTGTCATACATAGCATGTTAAACTCTAAACAGAGATTATGAGATTTCGAACAAAATAAGGCTGGGGACATACCTACACCTAATTGTTGATATCTGAGGATACTGAAAATACTCTTAAAATTAAAATGCCCACCGCGTAGACGGACCATACTTGCCAGTTACGTACAAAAGAAACGATATTTAAAAGCCCGAATTACAAAATTCCGAAGTTCAAACCTGTACGAAATATCAAACTACGAGATACCGAAGATCACATTAGTTTATATTTTATGTAGGTATAGAGCGCGCATATTAATAAAAATGTATAGGGGCCGAGATAAGATAAAGCTAAAGTGTCAAGAAAGGGCCACCATTACAAACACGTACTTATTTAACAATGGTGGCACTCAGCTTTACGACCTTACTAGATGCCGATCCGATTGTCGTTTAGTGGTAGTGGCGTGGCCTGTAAGTCTCTATCTCTCACGCCGCCACTCCCGTTCCGCCGTCTCCTTCACGACCATTAGAAAGAAAAAAAAAGGAGGACGCAGAAGGAGACGCTGGCCACCCACGCGTCCGCACAGCGGACCATCGCCGTGAGCATGGTGGCGAGGATGAGAACTCTCACTCCCAGGGCCGCCACGAGCTCCCACCTTGCCGGCCACTCGGTGAGCGTGTGCAGTCCCGTGACGTCACTCGCGTCGCAGTGATGGCACTCGGACGTTCGCTCCTTATCGATCAGACGCAGATTGACGTGATCGTACCAACGACGTTTTACTGGTGGTAGAAATTTGGCACAAATTTGTCACTAATTTCGACCGGGTTGGTATCACCGTGCACAAGTGCGAAAAACCCTCCATAGTAATCCAATTTCGGTTGGATTGCGTTCAGGGATCAGCAAGTGCATAGCCGGGCCGAGGTGATGGTAGTCGCAGCACTAGTGGGACCGGTGGGTTTTGGCGTAGTCTAGTGGGGTGTGACGCGGGGCGCCGCGCCGAACAGGGAGACCTGTAGAAACGGTGGTGCCGCTGGCCGCCCGCGGCATAGTACAGGGGCCCAACTGGAACTAACCACCCTGGAAGGCTGCCCCACCAGGTCGCGCATAATCCCGATATGGCACGTCGTGCCGGTTGGCGACCGAATGGGAGCCCGGCGACCATATTCGGGGGGGTACGGGGGCCCTTCCGTTCGGCGCGTCGGCTCTCGTCATGCCGTCACAATCATAGACAAAACCAATGTCCCATGTATTGTCACACGGTGCTGCGGCGACAATCACCTCTTTTTCACGCCTTCCCATCCATTCCTTTCCATTTACCATGACAGCGCACCAAAAAGATAGTCAGAACAGCGGCTAAGGAGTCTCCCACAACACGACTATTTGAGGTGGAGTCCACGAACATCTGTGGGCTCCATGCAAACCTCAACGCCGTCCACCATCACCTGGAGGCGGCGAAACCAGCAATGCTGTTTCTGACGGAGACAGAAATACGCCGCCCTGACGACACGACCTACCTGCTTTACCCCGGCTATGTTATCGAGGAAAATTTCCGAGCCAAAGCCGGGGTGTGCGTGTTTGTTAGAGCGGATATTTGCTGTCGCCGTTTGCGCTGTCTAGAGGACCCATCCTTTTCCATCCTGTGGGTACACGTAGACCATGGCTCCGCGAGTCAGATCTATGTGTGCCTTTACCGCTCCCATACGGGAGATGCAGAGGTAACTCGACTCTTTGAATACCTGAGTCAGGCGGCAGATGATGCGCAGGAGCGGTTTCCGAACGCCGAATTGGTGTTTTTGGGGGATTTTAACGCCCACCACGAGATCTGGTTGGGCTCCGCCAAAACAGACCATGCGGGAAGAGCCACTCACACATTTGCCCTGGCGCATGACCTGACTCAATTGGTGCACAAGGTCACAAGGATACCAAGAGAGTCCGGCATAGAGCCCTCTCTGCTAGACCTTCTGTTGACGAGTCGCCCGGACCAGTACAGTGTCTCGGTGAGTGCCGCTTTAGGTAAGTCCGACCACTGTCTGGTCCGCTCCACCGTGCCCATTGTAGTGCCCCCACGACCCGTGCAGGGGAAGAGGCGTCTTTGGCACTACTCGTCAGCGGACTGGGATGGACTACGCGACTATTATGCGTCCATCCCGTGGCTTGAACGCTGCTTTGAGGGTAAGAACCCATCTGAGAGCGCTACTGCTGTCGCCGGTGAGATCGGTGTGGGTATGGAATACTATATCCCATACACCGATGTCACTGGAGTCCGCGGAGCGCGTCCGTGGTTCGGGCGCGAGTGCGCGGAGGCTGTTGAACATAAACAGTCTGCGTACCGCGCTTGGGTGCGGGCGCGCGTCACACGCGATCCCATCGTGGGTCACTTCAAGGCGGCGTACAACAGAGCCACAAAGGTCTGCAAGAGGGCTTACGTCAGGGCGGATGCCCAGCGCATAGCACGGCTGGGCCAAGAGCTAGTGGCGCATCCCACGGGTAGCCGTGGCTACTGGCGACTGGCCAAAGCCGTGCAAGCTAACTTCTGCCAGCCCTCGCTGCCCCCGCTGAGCAACCCCGATGGATCTCTGGCCCATGAGCCGCAAGAGAAAGCAAATTTGCTGGTCAATCTCTTCGGCGCCAACTCCCGAGTCGATGATTGTGGTATGCAACCACGGACAATGCCCACTGGTGACCACGCAATGCTTGATATCCATATCAGGCAACGCGATGTCCGTGCAGTACTGCAATCACTCGATGTCCGGAAAGCCAGTGGTCCTGATGGTATTCCAGCGGTCGTACTTAAAAAATGTGCAGCGGAGTTATCTCCTATGCTAACGCGGCTGTACCGACTGTCCTACAGTTCGGGTATAGTGCCTTTGGCTTGGAAGGAGGCGAATGTCCAGCCGATCCCCAAGAAGGGGGATTGCTCGGACCCAGCCAACTATCGACCCATAGCCATCACCTCAGTGCTGTGCAAGGTGTTCGAGCACATTATTAACACACAGCTCATGCGCCACCTAGAGGATCACTCCTTGCTTAGTGACCGGCAATACGGTTTTAGACCGAAACGGTCAACGGGTGATCTTCTGGCGTACGTGACCCACCTTTGGGGTGAGGCTATGGAAAAGCACGGCGAGTCACTGGCAATTAGTCTTGACATTGCCAAGGCTTTCGATAGGGTATGGCACAAATCGCTTCTTTCCAAGCTACCAGCCTTTGGCCTGCCTCCCAGACTGTGCAACTGGGTTGCAAGCTTCCTGCGGGGACGCCGTATTCGCGTAATTGTGATGAACGAGCTGCGGAGTTCTTGCAGGTAAATGCTGGCGTGCCGCAGGGTGGCGTCCGTCTTATCTCCCACTCTCTTTCTTCTGCATATCAATGATATGCTCTCTAACGGTAGCATTCATTGCTATAGACGACAGCACCTTGCACGGGAGTTATTACGTAAATCCTGCGGCCAAGCAGTCTGATATCGCGGAAAAAAGGCAGCTTCTTGTCACTGAACTGGACCGGATTCTGGACCACATTTCTCAATGGGGCGCTAGGAACCTGGTCGAGTTCAATGCCAAGAAGACCCAGGCATGTGCGTTTACAGCAAAAGTATCTCCTTTCCTACCCCTTCCCACTCTTCAGAACACACCACTGCCACTGCAGGATCACCTCAATATCCTCGGTATGGATGTTCGCTGCAAACTGAATAACAAAAACTATATTGAGAGTATCATCAAATCAGCCTCGCGTAAACTCGGGAGTCCTGAACAGAGTAAGACGTTTTTTCACGCCGGAACAGCGGTGTCTTCTATACAAGACCCAAATTCGTTCCTGCGTGGAATACTGCTCACACCTCTGGGACGGCTCCGCAAAGCACTTACTAGATGCTCTCGACAGGTTGCAGCGACGTGCGGTCCGCATTATTGGGAATCCTGAGGTCACGAATACCCTCGAGCCTTTGCAGATGCATAGAGATGTTGCGTCTTTGGCAGTTTTCTACCGTCTCTACCATGGTGAATGTTCTGACGAGCTCTTCCAATTAGTCCCACCCTCTCCTTTCCTACACAGGAAGACACGTGCAGGGCTAAGATGCCATTCATTTACGGTGCAGAGTATACCTGCTAGAACCAAGCGTTTCAGTGACTCATTCCTATGTCGCACCATTAAGACCTGGAACTCCCTGCCAGCTCACGTGTTTCCCTCTTCCTACAGTCCCGGGTCCTTTAAGCGGGGCGTGAAAAGGCATCTAATGAGGCCGTCAAGCTGAGTGCCACCACTGTTAACATAGTACATGTTTCCGATGGTGACCCTCTTTCCGAGACTTCGCCTTTAGCTTAACCTCAGGCGAGGTGAAGTCAAATAGTCAAATTGACGTGTCCTATATAAAAAAAAAAAAAAACGAAGGCGGCTCTCTTGCGTATCTGCGACATTGTGATACATAAGGCTTCTAATCCAGTGCACCAGGTCTACTGGTGGTCGCACTAACTGATACCCGCGACTCCTGCGACTCTAGTGCTGCTGCTAAATATGAATCAGTATCTTTAATATAACATAAGCCAACGAAACTTTTTTTAATACTAATATGTACGGAAACAGCTACTTTACAATATACATATATACTTACCTATACAATCATATAAAATAGACCATGAAGTTAGTATCTAATTATAATTTCATTACAATAGAACCTAAAAATATTGTTTCTACAAAAAATATTTTAACTAGGTATATCCCCAACTTTACAGTTCAAACCTTAAAGCAAGTATGTCAAAATCTGAAACATTATGCTATAAATGTACCAACGAAAGTGTGAAATGGCTAAAATCGGAACTATGGTTGTCACTGTAAAATGCATACTATTTTATTGACGTCCAAATGATTAATGAAGACGGTGGCGCCATTTTTCATTTCATATATTTCTTGGTAGGCCTATTTGTGTATGCATGAACTGTCATCACGCGCCAA
Source organism: Eilema sororculum (assembly GCA_914829495.1). Lineage (NCBI taxonomy): Eukaryota > Metazoa > Arthropoda > Insecta > Lepidoptera > Erebidae > Eilema > Eilema sororculum. The sequence goes on along the minus strand of OU618532.1, from coordinate 17,276,098 downwards.
AGAGACGTGCTCCTGCTTCGAAGGCCCGTGGGCGACTGACGGGCGATGAGAAAAAATATGGCAGAAAAAAGACACTATTTTACGCGTTTTTCAGTAACTTTGAAGTGATTTTTTAGATTGATTGCTGAATGTATCATCAAATAAGTTTTGTCTTCCCTATCAAGAAGTCTTTGACTTTCAAATGTATACCGGTTCCTTGCTAAAAGCACTTATTTTCAATATGAATTTACTCAAAAACTGGAGCCTATTTCACTTAGCCTGTATGGAGAATTTACGTAAAACATATCTAGATTTTAGGGCTTTAAAAGAGGAAGTCCTTGTTTGTAAAAGTACTAAAAACGTACACGATATATTTTATTGGTTTCTTCAGTGTTCATAAAGTGTTTCTTTTTATCAATTTGTGTTGATTTATTGGGTTAAATCTGAAAAATACGAAGGCATGTTTTTGCATTTTTTCTCAATTTTGTGCGTTTGTTGACGTTTATTATATAACAACTATTAGGTTTTAAGAGTTTAATATAAGCCTACCATAATTTTTGGTCTTTGATTGTAATATATACAAAGTATCATTGATATCAATCATATCTAAATAGGTTAAATATGAAAAATTGTAACACTCTTTTCGGTGATTTTCACGATCTGGCCCCTCTATAGAAAACTTGTGGGGTCAGATGGTTTTAAACTGGGACTCAAGTGAAATAAAGTAAAAAAAAAAATGGATGAAGAGGTAAACCGAACTTGGGAATTAATGCGAAATAGTGCCGCATGCATAAAGGGACAAATCTTTGTGTGATGAACACGATTATTTGTTATATGTCTGGGTGTAATTTATCTAAAATAAGTATTATATCAGTTGTCTAGTATCCTTATCAGTTATCACATTAAGGTGCTATTTTGGGCTAGATGACGCTGCGCTGTTTATAAAGTGTCCTAACATTCATAATAATAATAGTATATTATTAATATTCCATTACTCTTGTTTACAAGTTTAGTAATCTTCTAATGTGTTAACGATGCACCATCTGACCTCACATATTTTTCTAATGTTGTGTTAAAAGGGTTACTTATCAGAAAATGTGATCAAAGAGGAAGATGTATATTGCTATCCCGTTATAGTTTAGCATGTTGGTTCTTTCTTTGTGATTCACAGGCACAAATGACATTTCATTTTTCAACCATTCTTTTATTTTCGAAGATTATTCAGAGCGTAAAAAATTTATGTTGGCAACTTTAAATAAATATTGTAGTTATGTTTCTAGAATTATCTAATATTAAACATTTCATACTTCAATTAGGGTATTGTGTTTTGTCAATAAATTTAGGTCAGGTGAAAAATAAGTAACCCTAATTTAACTCAGATAGAAAAACTGTATACTCAACCAGGAAATGACCTCCATGTAGTCCTAGAAATGTGATTCGAGAAATAAATTAATATTGTTTATGCAACAAGCCTATTTTTTCTTACAAACCTCATACCTACTATAAAATTTGATTCCTTAAATAATGATTAACAAAAAGTGCTTAAGAGACTAAAAAAATAATTACATATATGAATACAAAAAGAACTTCGTGTCCGAGGATTTGAACCCCTGCTCACCGTATACTCAAAGCGTCGGTCATAACCACTAGACCAACATACCATATACGTAATGAATCAAAAAACTTCAATGCTTTCATGTTATTATCAAGGGGGGTTCCTTTTCTCTGAAGCTTACTGTACAAGTGCAAAAACACAAGTTTACAGGAGAGCGATTTAAAGGTTCTAAAGCTTGTAACTTTGTCAAAGTTCAACAGAACTATCTAAAATTTTAATATGTTATACCTGAAAATAAAAGGAAAAAGACTGCATATTTACTTTTTTATACATACATACATAAACTCACGCCTGTATTCCCCGAAGGGGTAGGCAGAGGTGCTAGCACCCACATTTCGCCAGTTTATGTTTTTGGTCCCAATGTAATAGGTGGTGAGCCTATTGCCATTAACCGGGCACTTATAAACCTGCGATAAATACACACATAACTTCGAAAAGCATCGAAAAGTCATTGGTGTGTGCCATGGTAAACCTGGGATTTTATATTTCTTTGTATTTTAGAAAATAGCTGTACTTGCGTTTGTTTAGGTTGTTTTCCTCAATGTATCCATACACGTATACTGTTACAAGTGGCCACTTGTACTAGTTTACAAGTTCCGCCAATTTTTTAAAATAATGAAAATAGAAGAAATGCCCATTATTTAACATACATATGTGTGTATTTTGTAAATCATGTGACCTCGAGATTTATGTAAAATTTCTTATTTATCTACTTTTAGTACTTGTACTAATTTACACGGTATTGAGAAATTACTTGTACCAGTAATCTGTGTAGTGTTGGGGTCATGAACCTGTTCTTTTTATGATAAAATGAAACAAACAAGTATCAAATAGTTAGTAAATCACGTTTATTTTGACACATTTGAAATCTATACCATTTAACAAATAGAATATCAAAAATATGACATAATTCTCCCTTAGATAGGTACTAAATATCTTCCTTATTAGATTAATGAGATCGTTAATTAATAAATCAGTCTCTAACAAGTTATAAACTAAAAAGAAATATATACATCGCTTCTTTTTTTTTAGTAATATTCATTGGTTAAAGTAATCAGTGCTTTCTTATTTATTCTATGTTAGTAAAAAAAATATGAATCTTTAAGAAAATGTTCCATTATTTTTAGGAATTGTACGACTACTAAGACTAATTATATAATTGTCTTTCAGACTTATCAAAATAAAATATAGATTGAACAATTAAGTACCACAACAACAATCAACGAGTGGTATAAATAAAACAAAACAAAAAGAAGACAAATTTTCACAAAATATAAACCTATTCAGATACGTTTACAGTATCCTCCAACCCAGTTTTTAAATTAAGGTAATAATAATGGTATGGCTCCGGAATCACATTGGATTTACAAAGATCTTGAAGATCTTTGAATTTTTTTCTGTCAATGGGCAACAGACTTTTGTAAGCTATATCCAACATATCAAATCTTATAATAACATTTTGTATACTGGTTCGTGTGTTACTTTTCAGACAATTTATAGTTTTGTAAGAATCTTCTTCAAAAGTATATTTATAATTAATCGTAAATAGTTCTTTAGATTGTACATTAACTTCACAAATTTTACTCCACATAACGAGGTCTCCAACTAAGTTCTTCTTCCAGTTATCAAAAATAGTAAGACAATGCTTGAAATCGAAAACAAAAGATTGAGTGACTTCTTTTACTATGTATTTTTTCGCATTAGCTGTGGCCATTTTGAAGGCCAGAATCCATTGATCTGGAGTATATATCGCAATATTTCGGTTTTCTTTTCAATCACAGAGTGAATGCTGTCACCCTCATTTTGGGTGTGGCCAACAACAAGAAATCTATGTGTAATGTCCACTTTAAATTTCCAAGAACAGTACATATACATAAGAAAAATGATTCTATTGCGATTCTGGCCTTTATTGTCTTTTATTGTCTTCAGCGGACTCGGCATTGGCTGTGAATAAGAGTAAGAAGCGAAATGGATACAAAGATATAAATATGACCAAAGTTACATGCTTTAAATGTGGAAAGAGTGGACATAAGAAGCCGGACTGTCCTGAAGGAAAGAAAGCGGGTTCGATCTCCAAACTGAGTGACATTGCGATCGTGAGCCTGTCTTCATTCAGCACCGACTCCTTTAATCCGACGGAGTGGTACATCGACAGCGGGGCTTCATCACATATGTCTTTCCAGAAACATTGGTTTAAAAAAAGATTTGGTTATGAATGGTGGTATGAGTAATGTGAAATGTGCGAACAATGATAAGATTGAATGCAAGGGTAAGGGTGATATCATGGTGAGTTTGAAAGGACGAATGCTTGCTATGAGGTATGTACCTGGTTTACATGTTAATCTGTTATCAGTGTCTAAGTTAGTAGAGAAAGGATGGAAGGTGAGTTTTGACAGAGATGGGTGCAAGCTAATTCACCATTTAGTTCCAGGTCATTTCAAGGGAAAGCTTCTGGCTACCGCGAGTGATGTCTCAGGAATCTACAAGCTTGAAGGTTTTCAGGTGGTTGTAGATGGGACTGCGTTGGCGTCGTCAGTGAAAGCAGGTAATCCTTTGATGTTGTGGCAACGGCGGCTTGGACACGTAAATGAGCGAGATTTACGTAAGCTTCCGGGTATGGATTTTGGAAAGAGCGTAATCGAGCCTTGTGTCGCCTGTATTAAGGGGAAGGCACATCGTTTACCTTTTCCAGTTGGTGAGGCTAAGAGGGCAGTCGAGAAATAGCAACTGGTTCACGCAGATATCTGTGGTCCAATGTCTGAACCCACGTACGGTGCATCTCGGTATATGCTAGTTATTTTAGATGATTTTACACGTAAATCTTTTGTATTTTTACTTAAATCAAAAGATCAGGTTCTCGATCATTTTAAAGTTTTTCTAGCTAGTGTAGAGGTTGAAACCGGGTTGAAAGTAAAGTGCATACTCACGGACAATGGAACTGAATTTGTGAACAAGAAGTTTGATGGGTTTCTACGTCAAAAGGGTATAAAAATCAGTTAACTGTTCCCTACACTCCAGAACAGAATGGCGTAGTGGAGCGAGCAAACCGCACTATTGTGTAGATTGCTCGTACTATGTTGGCGGAAAAGGTCTGAGTATGAGACTGTGGGGAGAGGCATGTAATACGGCTGTTTATACGAAGAACAGGCTGCCTCACAGTGGTAATAATGGTAAGATTCCTGAGGAGTTGTGGACAGAGGAGGATCAGTCGTTCGATCATTTCAGAGTTTTTGGAACGAAGGCGTTTGTCCACGTGCCCAAGGAAACTCGGAAGAAATGGAGCCCTAAACAGTAGAACATATCTTTGTTGGTTACTGTGAAGAAATCAAGGGATATCGTTTCATAAATCCCAATAATCCTCCCGTCATTGTTAGAGCAAGGGATGTAGTTTTCTTAGAGGACTCTACAGTAACAGTTTCAGAGGATCCTAGTCAGCTCGTAGGTAACGGTGACAAAGGTACTGAAGTAATCTGGGAACTTGCAAAAGTAGAAGGCCAGTCAGGTTCTGTAGATTTTGGCGCAGGGTTTCTTGCGCGAGTGGATTGATTAAAACCAACTACATCTTGTTTATGAAAGTGTCTATTATAAATCACAATACAATCACAATTATATTTGCACATTTAACTCAAATTGCTCGTAATTCGCGGATTGTCCACTTCGCGCGTGTCCTCCCGATGCGTAACCATTTTTGACTGCCCGCTCTCTCCTGTCGCTTTCTTTTCAACCCCTCACGTCGCTCCCCGCGTCTCCCCCTCGCATCGTTCGACTCGGCGCGTACGCCAATCAAAGGTAAGTAGGTAATAGGTACAAAGTGTGACAAAATTCAGATCGGTTGCCTACATTTCCCACCCTCCTGTGCCTGAACACAATATTAAACACTATCAGTAGGCAATACAATAATTTTAGAAACAGGTCTGATCAAAAGCCCCTTAGAGGTTTTTACAGTCACAATTCTCACGTGGCCGTCACGGCCCGAGTGTACAGCACTTATCACGCCCCTAGGTCAAACATTGCGCGGTACATACTCATCATAAACCCAGTATAACGTCACCTACTTTGACAGCTGGCGTGGGAGTCGACCACTTCTGATGTCGTTGGAGTGTGGGAACGTACTCCTTAAGCCACCGTTGCCAGAACATGTCAGCGATGGCCTGAGCCTTTCACCATGCCTTTCTTCCGTTGAGATCGGACGCATCAAAAGAGCCTAGACTAGGTGCCCCGGTTGCCGTTCCTAATAATAAATGATTAGGCGTTAACGCAATAGGTTCATTCGGATCATTATTTACAAATGTTAGTGGTCTACTGTTTAGCGTCATTTCGACTTCCGCTAAGACTGTCGACAGAGTCTCTTCGCGTGGTGCACGTTCTTTCAGTACGACCATTAACGCCGCTTTAATCGTTCTAATAAGCCTTTCCCAGCTGCCGCCCATGTGAGGGTATGCGGGACTGTTAAAACGCCACGTAATACCTTTTGCCGTAACGAAATCTTTAAGCTCGCCCTGGTTCATAGCCCGCAATGCAGCTCGTAGCTCTTTGTCGCTATACATCACAGATGGCACACCTCGTCGCGCAACAAATCGACGGATAGCCATGATGGCCGAATCAGCTGTAAGGGTAGCTGCTAAATCAAGCGACACTGCTCTAGTTGCTAGTAAATATTACGCCCCATCTCTTTTCGTGACGCCTACCTATAGCTACTTGCATGGGACCGAAATAATCAATACCGCAATGGACGAACGCTCGCCGCGTATTTGTTAATCATACCGATGGTAAATCTGCCATCTTAGGGGGAATAGGCATAGCTCTACGAATACGACATAATTGACAGGACGCTACAACAGCTTTGACCGTTCGACGAAGTTTCGTAATCCAGAACTTCTCTCTTATCGAATTGAGAACGGTTTCCAGATTAGCGTGATGCAAACGTTTATGAAAATCCAATATGATGAGTCGCACCGTGTAACTCTGACCGCTAAGTACAATCGGATGCTTTTCACTAAAACTCAAACCAGGTGCATCACCTAAACGTCCTCGAACTCGCATCAGATTATCACCTTCAAACAAAAATGGGTCTAAATCGCGGATGCCACTACTTTTTATCCTTCATAAGGAAAATCTTCCGCCTGAGACTGCTTAATAATAAATGTTTCCGCGTCGCGTACATTCTCACCTGTCAAACACACAGGCTGTATCTTTCTACAAATGTTAATGAATGCGAACACCCGTTACATAACTCGTACCGCTATTATCCACGACGAATAACGGCTTATGTCAATTATCGGCTCATATTTCTTTACGACATTGACCTTTTCTACACGTTCCAGGTTCACCTCGATGTCATCTTCAAAATCGTTGGCCGACCATTGGTCAGATGTAAGTTTCAAAAACGAAGGACCTGAAAACCATAATCTAAATTTTGTGGGCCAATAAGCCTTCGTCGCCTCGTCCGCTGGGTTCTCAGCTGTCGGTACCCACCGCCATTCGCTAATTTTACTTTTGTTGTCTATTTCCGCTAATCTGTGTGAAACAAACTTTTGGAAATCTCGCGGGTCTGAATGTATCCATTTCAGTACAGTTTTAGAGTCGGACCACAAAAATCTACGAATGATATTGATACCTAATTCCTTTTGAATCATGTACGCTAGGCGACACGCTAAAACACTAGCCTGGAGTTCCATTCGTGGTATAGATATAACTCTCAGCGGGGATACACGAGCCTTACAACCTACCATAGCTACAAGTGGGTTTCCGTACGAGTTCCGGCCCACCAAGTATGCCACTGCTGCATATCCGGACGCACTGGCGTCACCGAATACGTGTAGTTCAACCTCTTCTAAACCTAGACCATACCAACGTGACACCCGTAAACTCGACAACTGACATATATCTGTCAACCATTTACGCCACTCCGCTGCGTCTTTATCAATCAGCTGATCGTCCCAGCCAACTCCCGATTTCCAAATACTCTGAAGTATGAACTTAGCTTTTATAGTAAAAGGACACAACAAACCTAATGGATCAAAAACGCTCATAACAATCCTTAAAAATTCGCGTTTTGTTGGAATCACTCTACCTTCCACTATTTCCGTAGGTATCTTTTTAAACGATAAATCGAAAGCCAGCTCATCCGACTCTGGCAGCCACAGCATACCTAAAGTACGTTCCCCCCTACTGGGCAACTAAAAGGCAACACGATAATTATGACGAAGTGAATGGTGCAATCAAAAGAGTGGTCCATTGGTTTAATATAAATAATCTTTGCCTTAATGAGAATAAAACTAAATGTATTAAATTTACTCTGCCTAATGTTGCACAGGTAGAAACCAATGTACAACTCAATGGACAATTGTTGAGCCTTGCGGAATCGACAGTGTTCTTAGGTTTGAGTATTGACGCTAAACTTCAGTGGGCTTCACATATAGAAAAAATAGCTAGTAGATTAAGCTCAGCTTCCTATGCTGTAAAAAAGATTAGGACTTTAACAGATGTGGATACGGCTAGAATAGTTTATTTCAGCTATTTTCATAGTATTATGAGCTACGGAATTCTCCTTTGGGGTAATTCCGCAGATTTAAACACGATATTTGTCTTGCAAAAGCGGGCTGTGCGAGCTATTTATAATTTGGGCCCAAGAGTCTCCCTCCGAGATAAGTTTAAAGAGATGAATATTCTAACCGTAGTGTCACAATACATTTTCGAAAACTTAATGTATGTCAGGAAAAATATTGCAAAATTTCCAAGACTTTGTGACAGGCACAATATAAATACTAGAAATAAAAGCAATCTTGTAGTTTGTCATAGCAGACTCCATAAAATAAGTAATTCTTTCCAGGGCAACTGTATTCGCTTTTTTAACAAGCTTCCTAATGAAATCAGAGATTTACCTGTTAATAAATTTAAAAATACAGTAAAGAGCAAACTGTGCCAGAAAGGCTATTATAAAATCCAAGAATATTTAAATGATAAACAAGCTTGGAAATGAGCTGTTCGCTCTGCTGTGCTACTCAAGCATAACATTGTATCTAGACCATAAGTTTTAGGCTAAGTAAATGTTTTGTAAATAGACCAAAAAAAAAAGCCCGCTGAATTTCTTGCCGGAGTCTTCTCAGGTCTGGGCCGCGTTTCGAACCGGTGCGGTGGTCCATTTACTAGTATTAGTTAGTATTTAATGAATAATTTAATTTAATGAAAATATAAATAGATTTAATGGTCTATGCAAAATAAATTATTTTTGAATTTTGAATTTTTTTGAATACAGCGCCAGTGACGACGGCAGGTAGCTCGCTGCGCAACGTTTATGAGTTCGTCACCCACCCTCGTATCTCGAACCCACCAGCGGCATGAATCATGGATACCGCGCGTATCAATTGCCGTGCTGCGTCGACCGAATGTGTACTGTCTAAATAATCATCCATATAATGATTTTTGTTAATGGCCTCGACGGCATCCGGATGTGAACCTATAAACTCACTCGCATTCTTACGTAAAATGTACGTGGCCGTAGTCGGTGACGCTGACGACTTAGCTCCGAAAATCATTGAGTCCATCACGTAGGTATCTGGTTCCCGAGTACGGTCCTGCCCTCTCCATAAGAACAGTTGAACACCCTGATCCTCTTTTCTAATTTTAATCCTCATAAAACAATCAGCAATATCACCTGTAAACGCAATCGGACCGAGGCGAAATTTCAATAGAACACCTAGCAATGAATTCAATAGATCGGGCCCAGTTAACAAAACATCATTCAAACATACATTATTACTTTTCGCAGCACAGTCCCAAACAAGTCGGACTTTACCCGGTTTATTGACATTATCGACCGCAAAATGAGGTAACCACCATACGGGATTAGTATTCACCGGCTCTCGTAATATTATTACATACCTTTCATTCACTAAACGCTCGATCTGTTTTGTAACCGCTGCTGCAAACGACGGATCGGATATCATCCATCTTTTTCTCGACATTACGTTACCGCCTAAATGCGTAATTATAATTATTTGGTAAATATATGTCATCCCGTGCCCACAGCAAGCCTACTTCCCGACAAACGTTCGCCCCGTCCACGCGCTTTCGACTCGTGGCCGCTAAAATGTCGCACGCTCTCTCATGACATAAATTTTTACGTGATTTCTCTACAGCTTTACCGACTGGTCCGTGAACAACCCAGCCTAATTTAGTATGTGACGCTACCGGTTGCCCCGATTTGCCATGACGTATCTGCTGGTTAACAATTAATTCCCAGTTAATTGCATCAATTAATAGCATCGGTTTCGCGTTCGACATAGACGAACAGTCCAGATCTCGAAGATATTATAACGCTGTAAAATTTCATCTGACATGGTCTGCGACGGTAGGCTAATGTTATAAATGGTACGTAAATTTATCTCGTGGGGTATACCATTAGGACCTGTGATCTGTGCTGCAACCCTACGCGAGGCATTATCTACGATTTCATGACCACTTGCACTAATAACTTTAAGCGGCATTTTAGTGCCACTGCTATTACATACTAAACTACTGTCTACTAACGAAATAGTAGCGCCATCGTCCAATCGGCGTGTAGTATGTCGTCGCGCGGCAAAGATGAGTAAGAAACTCGAGGACGACATTCATATTAGGCGATATTCTGAGATCTTCGCAATATCTCGTCTTATCAGTTTTCATTACGAATTCACCGTACTGCGAGCTGTAACGCGGGCCCACCAAATTTGGGTTTTAAAAAAAAGACGCGAGTGTCCTTGAGTGATATTTATTAAATTCAGTACACAATTAAAATTGAATTTTTTTGGACGGAACTGGAAGCACTACCGTATGCTCTGGATGTCGCGGGAGGTCTAGCGTGCAGGTGTGGGGTGATGTCGCCGGATGGATGGAAGACGCTGACTAAGGCGTAAAGATGGGCTGAGTGGACAGAAAGACCTAGGGTTGCCGGTGTAACACCTCCCCGGCCAAGAGTAAACTTACCATTGAAAGGTGAGTTTACTGAAAAGGGAATGTTGAAAAGGTATGAGGTTAGTAGGATTCGCAGGAGGTTAATTTATTCTATAATTCTCAATCTGGGACGCGTAGGCAGTGCTACCGGTTCATCAGGGGTTACATTAGAATCTTTCACAATATTTTTATTACCTTTCTTAATTATATATTTCCTATATCTAAATATAACGAATAGAGATGCCAGAATTAGTATAGTTATTGAAAGTGAGAAGCGTATTTGTAGGATTAATATCTAAATTGTTTAGAGACACGATGTTTTCGTCTGCTAAACTTTTGAGGTCTTTTAGACCTTGCAGATCGATATTATTTATAATTGAATTGGAAACATTGACTTTAAGTTGCTTAAATTTGCTTAATGTACAGCATTTGTCATTTATTAAATTGAATTCTAAATTAATTTCTTTTATTGGTATATTAAATACTATTTCTGACATTGACATTAATTTCATATTTTTACAGAATGCAGTGCAGTGTGGTTTTAGGGAACGTTCATATCTGACGGAACTTGCGTCGCGTATTATCGGTCGCGTAACGCCAGAACAGACAAATGTATGGAAAAACTGTAACTAAGGCGATTGGCACACTGCAACGCTCGACGCGGCGTCGTTCGTCGACGCGCGTGGACGCGAGAGAGCTAGTATAGTCCGAGAGATATTAGAATTTTTTTGGTAGGTAGGTGTGTGAAGTAATCTAAAATTTTGAGAAAAGTAAAGTAAAGCTATTCGACCATTAGCTTGATAGCCCAGACTATATTAAGAACGCTAGAGATGAAAAGAAAATGATTAGAAATGCAAGCTATTTTCGACTTATTGACATGACATAGTAACTTTTTTTTTTTCTTATATTCTTGATCAGCGTCATCTATTAACGCGAAAAGAGACGTAACTAAGAAAATGCCATTTAGGTTGAAAGTCGCTTGCAGTCTCTGCGTGTTCCGATAACGAGCCAAAACAGTGGTGTTGGCTCCAATAGGTACCCGATATTGGGCATCGATATTTGACTTCCTCCGATCTCGGATGTCAGATATTGGATATCGGACGTCAGTTGATGTGAAAGCGCTCTAAATTTGACGTTAGATAGTCATGTTGCATTGCAAAAATGGGTATTTCTTCGAAATTTCATTCTTCAACTGATTCATCTGGCCGAAATTAAATTTCACTATCAGTTTTGTAACACATGTTCATATGAAAATATGGATTCTAAAGAATATATATTTGAATGAGGGACTCATTTTTATACAGCAGTTTTCAAGATATCGACATTCAAATATTTTGTGCCCAGATGAATCAGAATTGGTGACATATAAATTAGAAACAAAAATTTAAATTAAACAACTTTAATACTTAATCAATTAGACAAACCTTTTACAATTAAAAAATCACAGTACTATACTACGTATGTCAAACATTCCATATAATTAACTACTTTAATTATATGGAATGTTTGACACCAATCGTATTTCCAACTATCAAAACAAACGTACACAAGTAAGTCAAGTATAAGTTAATAAAATTACTAAAGGAAATATTTTCTTGACTTTTTGCAAGGGAGCGATCCGCTTTCAATTTCCTCAAAGAGTTTTTCCTGAATTTTTGGATTTTTCTTATGTTTTCCATCTGTATGCGCTCAGCCAGTGTCTTTTTCTTCTTCTTTTTATCTTCAGGTTGTGGCATTGTTGTAAACTACAATATTTAAAAAAATCTATTGCCATTTTATCAATTGCGTGATAGTATACGTTACAGTACAATGTAAAAAAATGTAATTCAATATTTAAACTAAATACATATTATGAAAGTATGTATAGCAGCTATATACTTGTAGCAGCTATACTTTAATATGTATGTTACAAATAAAAGCAAATTTGCGCTATAAAACCGCTCTTTTCTAATCCATATGGTGTTTTGACCATATGAAGCAGGCACAGATGAATCAGGATTTTGCCTATAATTATGCATAACTCCATATTCATACAGGCTTCAGTATTCAAAGTTTTCCACATTAAAATATTACCTAAAATAATCACAGTAAACGCAAATTGAGGTTTTAAAACAATAAAATAAATCTTATAAAGTAGGCTTTGTAATCAGAATGCCACCTGAACCAAGCACAGATGAATCATATATTTACCCTCGTAATACTGGGTTTTCTGGCTACCAGCGGCACGTCCACCTCCTAGCTTGTTCGTTGCACGACTGATTCCCTGCACGCGCAAAATCAGTATCCTAACTGTATTACCCGGTCAACTATGGTCAAGCGCAGCTTACACCATATTAATCAGTATTATACGCCGGACACATAAGTTTTACTTATTTATAAAAAAAGTATTAGTAGTTATACCTACCACGCATTATTTTGTAAAAGAATAAGTCATTTCCTTTCAATAAAATTATTATTTATATGCATTTATCAAAAGAAAAACGCCACATCAAACATTTTCTTTCGGAAAATGGCAAACGGACGCGTTATATGAATCAGAAGAACATACTTCAAATATTTTTATTTTGTACCTAGACAGCAATTATTCCAAAAATATCATTTGACCAAGTTAGGGACAAAGCTAAAGTATCCAAAACAAAAAATTACAGGCAATTATGTTAGTTGGTTACAGAAATATACCCATAGAAATAGAAAATTTTGTCTTCGAAGAACTACCCAAATATTAATTTAAAATTCGTCTCAAATACCTACACAGAAATTTCTAACAGCTCTCGGACTAAAACTCCCTCGAAAATCACGCGCGTGATTGCAGATTTCAGTGTGCCATACCTCGCGTTTTGTTCTTGTACGCGCGTATTCTGCGGCAACGCGCGTGATTGCGTTGTCAGTGTGTGGGACCCCGCGTTGTTCTATACAAAATGAGCTCCGTAGAGGCGACGAGCGCGACGCCGCGTCGACGCAACAACGCTCGACGCCGCGTCGCGCGTCGCAGTGTGCCAATCGCCGTAGTGATTATTGTATTTAAGGCGATTGGCTCGTCGCCTCTACGGAGCTCATCTTGTATAGAAAAACGCGGGGTCCCACACACTGACAACGCAATCACGCGCGTTGCCGCAGAGTACGCGCGTACAAGCAGAAAACGCGAGGTATGGCACACTGAAATCTGCATTCACGCGCGTGATTTCCGACGGATTTTTAGTCCGAGAGCTGTTAGAAATTTCTGTGTAGGTATTTGAGACGAATTTTAAATTAATATTCTTGCAATGCAACATGTATTTAACGTCAAATTTAGAGCGCTTTCACAACAACTGACGTCCGATATCCAATATCCGATATCCGAGATCGGAGGAAGTCAAATATCGATGCCCAATATTGGGTATTGGAGCCGACACCACTGTTTTGGCTCGTTATCGGAACACGCAGAGACTGCAAGCGACTTTCAACCTAAATGGAATTTTCTTAGTTACGTCTCTTTTCGCGTTAATAGATGACGCTGATCACGAATATAAGAAAAAAAAAATATATATGTCATATCAATAAGTCGAAAATAGCTTGCACTTCTAGTCATTTTCTTTTCATCTCTAGCGTTCTTAATATAGTCTGGGCTATCGAGCTAATGGTCGGATGGCTTTACTTTACTTTTCTCAAAATTTTAGATTACTTCACACACCTACCTACCAAAAAAAATTTAATATCTCTCGGACTATCGCGCCAACGCGCGTCGTCGCGCGACGCGGCGTCGAGCGTTGTTGCGTCGACGCGGCGTCGCGCTCGTCCCCTCTACGGAGCTCATTTTGTATAGAAAAACGCGGGGTCCCACACACTGACAACGCAATCACGCGCGTTGCCGCAGAATACGCGCGTACAAGCAGAAAACGCGAGGTATGGCACACTGAAATCTGCATTCACGCGCGTGTTTTTCGAGGGATTTTTAGTCCGAGAGCTGTTAGAAATTTCTGTGTAGGTAATTGAGACGAATTTTAAATTAATATTATTGCAATGCAACATGACAAATTTAGAGCGCTTTCACATCAACTGACGTCCGATATCCAATATCCGATATCCGTGATCGGAGGAAGTCAAATATCGATGCCCAATATCGGGTATTGGAGCCGACACCACTGTTTTGGCTCGTTATCGGAACACGCAGAGACTGCAAGCGACTTTCAACCTAAATGGCATTTTCTTAGTTACGTCTCTTTTCGCGTTAATAGATGACGCTGATCACGAATATAAGAAAAAAAAATAGATAGTAACTATTTTCATGTCAATAAGTCGAAAATAGCTTGCACTTCTAATAATTTTCTTTTTATCTCTAGCGTTCTTAATATAGTCTGGGCTATCGAGCTAATGGTCGGATGGCTTTACTTTACTTTTCTCAACATTTTAGATTACTTCACATACCTACCTAACAAAAAAATTCTAATATCTCTCGGACTATACTAGCTACCCGCGTCCACGCGCGTCTACGAACGACGCTGCGTCGAGCGTTGCAGTGTGCCAATCGCCTAACAATGAGTTTACGGAAAATAAGTAAGCGGTTCATATGACGTAAGGCGATTGGCACACTGCAACGCTCGACGCGGCGTCGTTCGTCGACGCCGCGTCGAGCGTTGCAGTAATCTAAAATTTTGAGAAAAGTAAAGTAAAGCCATCCGACCATTAGCTCGATAGCCCAGACTATATTAGGAACGTTAGAGATGAAGAGAAAATGATTAGAAGTGCAAGCTATTTTCGACTTATTGACATGACATAGTAACTAATTTTTTTTCTTGTATTCGTGATCAGCGTCACCAATTAACGCGAAAAGAGACGTAACTAAGAAAATGCCATTTAGGTTGAAAGTCGCTTGCAGTCTCTGCGTGTTCCGATAACGAGCCAAAACAATGCTCCAATACCTGATATTGGGCATCGATATTTGACTTCCTCCGATCTCGGATGTCGGATATTGGATATCGGACGTCAGTTGATGTGAAAGCCATAAAATTTGCCGTTAAATAGTCATGTTGCATTGCAATAATATTAATTTAAAATTCGTCTCAATTACCTACACAGAAATTTCTAATAGCTCTCGGACTAAAAATCCATCGAAAAACACGCGCGTGATGGCAGATTTCAGTGTGCCATACCTCGCGTTTTCTGCTTGTGCGCGCGTATTCTGCGGCAACGCGCGTGATTGCGTTGTCAGTGTGTGGGACCCCGCGTTTTTCTATACAAAATGAGCTCCGTAGAGGCGACGAGCGCGACGCCGCGTCGACGCAACAACGCTCGACGCCGCGTCGCGCGTCGCAGTGTGCCAATCGCCTAAGAACGATATTTATTGAATGTCATTACAAGGCGTGGTACACGAGTTGTATACTAGATGTCTATACTTTACATCTCCCTTTCTTTATAACAAACTAAAATAATTGTTTTCTAAACTTACAATTTTTCAATACAATGTACGTAACATTAAATGTGTAAACTATTATGTTGATGGTTAACTAAATTATGCTTATTATCATGAATTGAATGGTACAACTTATATAACTTACTTAGACAATATTGTAATTTCTGATTTATGTATTATTAAAGATCAAGTCTATTTATGGGTTTAATTATTCTACCATATCTTGATGATCTAAATGAACCATCGACAGCTGCTAGATCCATGTTTGACTTCTGTGAATGATCGGAAGTGTTTGGTGACGAGCTTGTCGATGCTGGGAGTGACTCAGGAACCACTGGTGATTGATCTTGTGCTGGAATCTGTTGTACTGCTGGTTTGTCTGTGTATTTAGTTTCAGGAACCACCACTCTGTTGCTGGTAATGTCTGCTTGTGTCTTATGTAGATGACTGAAGTTTCTACGCAGGATTTGGCCTTGATCAGTTTGAATGATTACAGCTCTTGGTAGACCTTCTGGCTTTTCTACCACTTTTGCCCCTTCCCATTGGCGATGAGCAACTTTGTGTCTCACTTTCTCATTGACTTCAAAATTGTCTGGTCTTTTAGTGTGCTTATTACTGTAGTTGGCTTGTTCTTCTCTTAATCGTTTTAGCTCAGCTGTGACTCCTTGCATTATTTTTGGTTTTAAGTTGCTGTCTTTTATAGGTAATGGAGATCTGGTTATTCTGCTGTATAGACGTTGGTTGGGTGAACCTAAAATGTCATTTCTTGGTGTATTTCTCCAGTTTAATAACGCAAGTTGAACATCGGACTTGTCAATGCTACATTTTTTTATTATGTTCTTGGCTACTTGTACTGCTTTTTCGGCGAGCCCATTGCCTTGATGGTGATGTGGACTGGATGTGACATGGTTAAATTTCCACTCTTTTTGAAAGATCTTAAATTCTCTAGACATATTTTGTGTTCCATTGTCGGTTTGCAGCTCTTCTGGTATTCCATGTACAGCAAACCATCTTTTCAGTTGTTCTATAACTTCATATGAAGACTGACCTCTTAGCAGTTGAAAATCTAAAAACCAGAGTAGCTGGCACAGATTACGAGGTAAGTTTTTCCTTTTAATTCAAATAGATCAGATGCAACTATTTGCCATGGAAGCGTAGGAACCTTTTTAACTAACACTATATCTTTAATATTGTTTTTTGGTGTTTGTTCACAGACAGAGCAGGTTTTAACTAGTTTTATAATGTCATCGTATTGTCCCTTCCAGTAGAGAATTTGTCGTGCTCTTCTTAAACAGCTGTGTATACCTACATGTCCTTGATGAATATTTTTTAACATTTTAGGTATCAGTGATTTTGGTACTACAATTTTATTTCCTTTGAAAATTATTCCTTTGAGATAGCTTAATTCCTCTTTGAAATTAAAATAGTGTTGTAGTTCTGTTAGAAGTTCACTGACTTTTTCTGGAAATCCTTGTATTATTGTCTGCAGTAGTAGCTGTAAATGTGGATCTTCCTTTGTAGCTGTAATTAACTCCTCTTTTGCATCAAGTGACATCTATCTATACATATAATAAATCTGTAAACGATCGCTGTCTGTACATGGAAAGGAAATGAGAAAAACTGTTATAGGGGGACTTTGTAAACGTAATAGAAGCTAAAACAACGTTTTTTGGAATTTTTGTCTGTTTGTCTGTTTGTCTGTTTATCTGTTTATCTGTTTCTCTGTTTATCTGTTTCTCTGTTTGTCTGTGAGTTTGTGCACGCTAATCTCAGAATCAGCTGAACGGATTTGGTTGCGGTTTTCACTAATAGATTGTAATAGGCTTCACTTAACATTTAGTGTTTGTTTTATTGAAATCGGTTCATAAATAAAAAAGTTATGTCAATAATAGTAAAACACGGCTAACAATTTGTGATTGTGTGAATAGATCGAACCAATAAAGAAGCAACAATGCTTATAAGAAGATATTATTTTGGTCATAGGAATCTGAAGAACTTCGAGAGGTCAGAGTTACTATATCTCAAGTAAATCAGGTCAGGTTACTGCAGAATCTTCGGCACAGCAAGTGTCTCGATAGAATTCACATTGTTCTCGAACGATTTTCTCTCGAATCCGACATATTAGTGAGCAGCTGGTTCGGTAAAAAGACTCCTGTCTTTCATAATTAATATCATCACGCTATTATAATAAGGAATGGGGCAGAATGTTTTTCTTACTTAAGTATGTAAACGTCTATTTCACACTATTATTTCATGGTAACTGTGGCTCAATACGTCTGCGGTGGACTTACATCTTAGCCGAGTCGCGTTCGAATCCATCTTAAATGTAATTTTCCTTTTTTATGGTTTTTTATTTACTAATGTTAAACTTTTTTATTTTTTTGTGTATTTGTTGTATTTTATGCTTATTATTCTATAGGTAGTACATAAAACTAGGTTGTGTGACAGTAATAGTGGAACTTATTATATAATATTCTTAGATCTTTACAAAATTCTTCACTTCGGAGAATGAAAAAGTGGTTCCACCAGCCTGAGAAGTCATAAAACTGAACCTGGTATCCCCCATTGATACCGATTCCACCACATCGGGGCAAGCGCAATACCTATTGGAATCAAAACCATTAAAATTTAACAAAGGAGATGAGGCATTGGGGCGTATTCTGGGGTTAGGTACCCCAGTATACCGGCCGTGGTTACCTATCATAAATAGGCGGTCTCAACGTGAAGAGCAGGGATTACTTCGGCTAGGGTGATGGGCAGCCTAAGCCATCACCATCAAAGCCCCGCTCATGGAGGAAGTAAATCGTTGCACCTTCTCTGAAGCACATTACGTATTCTGGGAGATAGTTGTCCCTATCGTATTACCGTCTCTACCATGGTGAATGTTCTGATGAGCTCTTCCAATTAGTTCCACCCTCTCCTTCCCTACACAGGACAACACGTGCAGGGCTCAGGTGTCACCCACATACGGATCAGAATATTCCATCAAGAACCAAGCGGTTTGGTGACCCATTCCTATGTCGCACCATTAAGACCTGAAAATCCCTGCCAGCTCCGGGGCTTAGGTACTTCTTCCTACAGTCCCGGGTCTTTTAAGCGGGGCGTGAAAAGGCTTCTGATGATGCCATCAAGCTGAGTGCTACCATTGTTAAGATGGTACACGTTTATAATGGTGACCCTATTTCCGAGTCTTTGCCTTTAGCTTAACATCAGGCGAGGTGAAGATAAAATTGACGTGTCCTATTAAAAAAAATCCGGATCTTAAAAAGAAGAAAACACATGTGTATGTAGAGCGTAGATTTCTACCGTATGTGAGTGACTGAAGGAAGGAGAGATTAGTTGAAAGACTCCTAATAGGCTCTTTCACTCGCCGTAGTGCGGTAGAAATAGTAAAATACAGCCAGAGATGCAACTGCAGACATTATACAATATTAGTGACCTGATGACTACCAACGCAATCCTAGACAGAATCGTATAATCGTAAGTATCTAATAGTAAATACGTAAATCTATCCCAGAAATGATAACAGTAGGTACGCCAGGAGAAGCCAACCTATGTATTAGGTATATAAAAGATACCGCTGCTCCTATTATATAGAAGAGACTGAATGTGTGCAGAGAAACACTCAGTTCCAGTAAATTTCATCAGACCAAAAAATTCTGCCGCGTAGACATCAACTCCAGTGTCAATATGGAAGTATCTACATCATCTGCTGGACAAAAGCTTACCAATACAAGGAATATATAGCAAAATGCGGCTATATGACCCAGTCAATGCTGTATTTGCTCTCTTGCCCACTGCGCCCCTCTTCTCTACCTGTGCGTAAAGCAACGAACAACGATGTGACTGGTGTCGATGGAATTTATCATAAAACTGGAACTACCCACCATTGGCTCGGCAAAGAAGAGGACCACTGCTCACTGCTCAGGGTGTGCAAGGCTCTGGGTTTTCTTGATACTATTTTGTGTGATACTTGATGTATTTTAATTTGTTCAGTTCGTAAGTGATGACAGCATGTTTTGAGAATTCGGGAGGAAGGAAGAATATTTAAATCATTAAAACTGATGAACATTGCAAAGTCCACATTTAACAATGTTCATCCACATACTTGATAAGGATTTCGTCAGCAAAATATTGAACTTTTCAAAATCCTTCCGCAGTATTTGCCAAGCCCATAGAAAAAGTCTGTCAATTTTCGTAGTTTACAGTCGTTTAGCCCTGTATTTGTAAGTCAGTCGTTCAAAAAAGACTATCTACATAATATTTAATTTAAAAATACAAGGTGGAAGATATCAAGCGAGTTTTCGAAATGATTTGAATACAGTTTTGTTTATTTTTTAAAATAAAGGAATTTCTCCTTTGTGTAAAATTCACTATTTCCAGTATTTCGAGTACTTCCGTTCCAGTTGGGATGAAAACCTTCCATCATGTGTAATGATGAGTTTGAGCTATTCTGAACTTAACGCGGACGAAGTCGCGGGTAACAGCTAGTAGGTAATATTACTGCAACTTTTAAATTTTCTTCTTGTTCATATTTCAGATTAGATGCATCACAGTCTCGACTAAGAAAGTCTGCTAAGGGTATTTCTGTGCCTTTTTTAAATATAACTTTTGGTGCATATGGTGCAAGGTTATATATTATGCGTTGCAATCTTGCTGGAGCAGATTGTATATTTTTCTTGAAGATTGTCTCAAGTGGCTTGTGGTCTGATTCCACTGTTAGTTCTTTACCGTAAACATATTCATGAAACTTTTTACATCCAAACTGTATAGCAAGTGCTTCTTTTTCAATCTGTGGATAATTCTCTTCGGATTTGGTTAACGCTCTTGCTCCATAGGCCTCTATGAGGGCGTGGGTTCGAATCCCACTTCTGACACCATGTAACGTAGTGATTATTGTATTTAACAATGAGTTTACGGAAAATAAGTAAGCGGTTCATATGACGTAAGAACGATATTTATTGAATGTCATTACAAGGCGTGGTACACGAGTTGTATACTAGATGTCTATACTTTACAAAAACACTTGACCGTTCACACTCGATGCACTAACGTAACATCGGTTGAGTGTGAACGGTCAAGTGTTTTTCTATACATTTGTCTGTTCTGGCGTTACGCGACCGATAATACGCGACGCAAGTTCCCTTAGGCTTAACAGACCCGTCCCACTTATAATAGTTTCTGTGACATTAGAATTACATTGAAGTGACAGTTTCGTCATTTGAGATAATACAAAAACCCATTTATTAGTTCCAAGGTTTTGCCAGATGTTAACATTATACCGTAAATGAATTTAGTTTCACATTGATACGGCAAGTCTTTAACAAATTTTGTTAAAAGTTCTATTTCACAGATGGGTTCAGAACCAACTAGTAGAATTTTAGAAACATCACAAATTAAATTGCTTTTGTCTAATGAAATACAGGATGTTGTATCTCTTAGAGTACAGTATGCTGATTTTTCTTTATTTATGGCAATATAATTGTCCGTTGGGACAATCATTGCATAGGAATTTGGCAAACTAGTATTGTGGGGTACAGGTATTGGTATTATTTGATAAAGATCAAAATCGGATCTATATACTAGAGGCATATTTATTACAAATATAATCTTATTATTAATATAATAGGGAACTAATTCAGAAATCCTTAGAAGTAAGATTACATTATTTATTTCCAGGGTTACCGGGAATTCACTATATTTAGGTAAGTTTCTATAGTTTTGCTCTAACTCGTAAAACAATTGTTTTGGTGTTATAATAGCAGGATGCAAAGTGTTACTACGAGTACCAGCAGAGATGATGGAGTTAACAATATCTTCGACCTTAAAGGATAAGGTAAGTAAACTTGCATGTAATACATTGATAATTTCGTTAATCCTATTTCTTAACATTAATTCATTAGTAGCTACTGTTACATTTTTAAAACTTAAGATTAATTTATCCATGACGTCATTCAAATAAGCTTCGTTTTTAGAAACAGTGTAAAGAGTATCATTAAAGTTAATGATTGCAGATTTGGAAAGTAAAATATTTTGTTTAATTAAAGTTTTTAGTTGTTCTTCATTCGAATATAGGTTTTCAATGGCGTCATTAATTTTTTCAGAGTCATCCTCATCCATTGTACCAAATATTGTTTTTTGTACCTATTCCAGAAATCCACGCTGATCTTTTAGATTTTGGTGACATTAGATGTGATATAGAACCATAATCGCGACCAACGTCGTCATATAATGAGGTAAGAGGTTGGAGCATGTTTTGGCATTGAAAATCGTTCATGGTTTCATTGTGATGACATAGAAATCTAGTCGTACTTAAAATACTATTTATATTATCTAAATGGGGTTTAATAAAACTTAAATCTACTGGAATAACCAAGTAAGCGCGGTCACTGATTATTCTCATATTACTAATAGGGTTAAAATATATCCCCGGGCTTTTGTCCAGTTGTTGAACAAGCTCTTAGCTGGAGAAAGACGCAGTAGGAAATAGTAGAAGAGCGGTTCTGAAAATTTGAAATGTACTGTTACTTATTATACGGAATTAGGTGTTGCTAGTTTTATTTGATCGAAATGGTGTGTAATGTGTCGTCTATTAATAAGTAAGGTTACCGTATTGTTGTCATGAACTTTGATTACCTTATAAGGGCCTTTCCATATGGGTGAGAGTGCTTTTCTTAATCTTAAATGATTTCGAAGGTAAACAAGATCTCCGACCTTATATTTTGTCGGCCTTGTTTGAGCATCGTAATATCTTTTCGATCTCTCCTTAGAATTATTAATGTTTTCGATAGCTTTTTGTCTAGTGTGTTTAAATCGATGCATTAGCATTTTCAAGTACTCAGGATAAGTGGCGTCAGGTGAGCAGTCGTACTATGAATCTGGTATGAAGGGTTTGTGTCCGTAAAGCAATTCGTATGGTGTGTAGTTGGTTGTACAGTGTACAGTGGTATTATAAGTTAGAATAGCAGTGTAGACGTAACGGTGCCAGTCATCTTGGTCGTCACTTACGAATGATTTCAGGTACTCTTTTAGTGTTGAGTGACTGCGTTCTAAAGCACCTTGTGTTTGGGGGTGGTAAGGACTGGACCATAATTGTTTGATTTTTAAGGAGTCACAAGTCTTTTTAAATAATTCGGCAGTGAAGTTTGTACCTTGATCGGTAAGTATGGTTTTCGGGATACCGAATAGGGCAATGAAGTGTATTAGACAATCGCTAGTTTCTTCTGCAGTAGTGGATCGAATTGGATAAGCTAAAGAGAATTTAGTTAGGTCATCTTGAAGGGTTAGTATGTATTTTAATTTTGCAGGAGTTGTTTCAGACAGTGGACCGACTATATCTAAAGCGACGCGTTGAAATGGATTTGTGGAAGTTGTGGTGATCCTCATGGGTTCACGATTTATTCTTCGGAGCGCTTTATTTTCCTGACATAGTTTACATGACTTGATGTATTTTTCAATGTCACTACGCATACCTTTCCAATGGTATTTTTCTTGGATTCTTTTGAGCATTCTTATCCTATCCCATTCTGTTCCTAAATGACCTGCTATGGGTAGGTATGTCATGATTCTCTTTAAGTACCTATTTTCTTAATCTCACTCAACGATGGAAATATAATAACGTTACGATGAATTGTTATAAATGAATCGACATTAAGAAATAGGTATAGTATTATATTATATAACTTAGTATATGAGTGAGATTCGAAAGGATTTCTAAAATCTGTAATACTATAATCCGCACGCCGAATGATGATCCCTATGACAGTTCGTTAGCGCTTAACATTGTACTGACGTCCTATCACATCAAATCCTTTAGAGGTCCATTAAAAAGACGAAAAAATCATAATTGTGTACAATTGTAAATTATAAAAATGAATATTAAGAAATTATTACGTAATGTTCGGAAATAATAGAAAAAAACTCAATGCAAATGTACATGGTGCGTGCTGCAAAAGTTACGTCGTCAAGCTGTTATCGACTAAGAAGGGACACAACGATAAACAAAATATCGATAATTTGTTGGAAATATAAAACAAATGCTTTGAGTTTGTATTTTATTTATATCAATCTGAATCTGATACAGGGTCAATCGGATCTTCAAAATCTGAGTCTGAACTGCAGCTATCCGTGACGTTTATTATTAACGGTTGGTCAATGATATTGCCGTATTGTACATCTCGATCCCAGTCTTGTAAGCAAATTTTCTTCGTTTTTTCGACCACTTTTCGCCAATCGTCAGCTGTCACTTGAGCGCAAGCTTCTTCCAATACCTAAAACCATCATTTTATTTGCCGTGAATGGCGGAGTTGTGTTATGCCTAGCTGCATGACCTGAAAATATTTGTACATTCAGTAATTATTTTTAGAAATATATGCATATACATAATATTATATAAATAAAAAATATAGATACCTTTGATCTGCGCCCATATCAACTCGATTGCATTATATTGGCAGTGATAGGGCGGTAACCGAATTACCGTGTGTCCATTTGATTTGGCCAATTCATCCAAAAAATATGATGGGTGCGTCTGTTGTTTGTGAAAGTTCAACAGTCTAACCAACTCTTTTTTTAACATCTGACTGTCAGTTTCCACACCATTGCCGTGTAACCACTCTATAATTTCAGCTTTTTTGTTATTGCTGCTGGGGGGTTTGTTAATTTGAACTGAGTGATATGAAGCATTGTCCATTAAAATATAGTGAGGCTCATTCAAATTTTCTAATAGTTTTATAAACCATGTCTTAAAGTTTTCGAAATTCATTTCCTCGTGGTACTCCGTTGTTTTCACTGACTTAAAAGCCCACAGGCAATTCGGCACAAAACCTGTAGCTGTGCCAGCGTGGCAAATGATTAAGCGCTGGCCCTTTCCTTCAGGAGTTTTTGTGCTGGATTTCGCTGTGTCATCCGTCCATGCCTTACCTACAGTATGATTGGCGTTCAGCCATGTCTCATCAAGGTATACTACCTTCTCCCAGTTATCAATTTGTTTGATTTTGCGAAGAAAATCGCATCGTAGTAAAGTTATGTCAGTACGCTCCATTAATATTTTTCTCTTGTCACATTTTTTATAGCGGAATC
Source organism: Eilema sororculum (assembly GCA_914829495.1). Classification (NCBI taxonomy): domain Eukaryota; kingdom Metazoa; phylum Arthropoda; class Insecta; order Lepidoptera; family Erebidae; genus Eilema; species Eilema sororculum. The sequence continues at coordinate 17,251,100 of OU618532.1, read as the reverse complement.
CACATTTTTTCAAAACAATTCTAAGAGAAGTAGCACCGCCTTTGAAGAGTTCTGCAGCTTTTAATGAAGATAATAACTTCTGGCAGGTCGGTAGTTCACCTCGTAGGTAGTAACCATAAATATGATTGCGTATAGCATCTAAATCAAATTCATCAGGTTCTGTTATATGACATAACCTTTTCTTTTTCTTTGGTGTTAATAGTTTATTGTCCTCCATGGACGACTCCCCAAATTTTTCCTTTGTTATTCGAGAAACAGTAGCCTTTCCGATTCCTAGAGCATCGGCTACACGATCGCGAACATTGTCAAGCGGTAACAAGGGTCCGCCATTTTGTTGTTCACGAGCAAAATAGTCTTGCAAACGAACTACAAACTCGCGAACTTCACTGTTGAGAACAGTTTTCCGCTGTCTTTTCGGCATTTTGCAAAACCGAAAATCAACAAACAGGTAACAGAAAATCAACAAATAACACAAAACAGCGAAAACAGAAACAAAACTCAGCTAACAAAGAAAGACGTGGCGCATACAAGGCGTTAGAGCACTCGTATGACGCGATGTGATGCGGTGTGACAAGAAGACAAAACAGACTGACAAGACATGACATGACTGAATTAAAAAAATACGGTAGGTCTATGGCCTCCATTTAAATACTTTTCCATGTAATCCATAATTGCCAGCTAATTATGAATTCTTTAAAATGCAATTCAAAAAGAATTTTAAGTTCTTTAAATTATGCAATTTGAATAAAAATTAAAGTGTAGTAAAATAAAATATAATAAGGCTGTTACTTTTTTATCTAGTGTTTTATGTCCATCAATGCGCGTAGTCTTTTTTTCAAAATAAATAAATATTGCTTATTATGTCGAATGACCTGGCTGAATGACATGACATTTGCCTGAAAAAACAGTATTTTATCGAAATTGTTTCGCGTAACTAATACAACTGTCAGTTGAAACGTCATAGGCATCATCATTCGGCGTGCGGAGTATAATGTTTGATGGTGATGTTATGACTAAGTCATTATAGCCCGACCAATAAAATAAAATACCTCGCCATATTGCGGAAAACTATTGGAACTAATTTCTTCATATGGCAACAATCTATGAGATGTCATTATGATTATCTGTCAATGTGGTGTCAATTGTGCGTATTAATTATTGTGAATTTGATTGCGCTATATAAATGCCGAAAACTATTAAAAAATATTTACAACATAACTAGGTAAGTATTTGTCGCATAAAAATTCGGAAGGATCTAAATAACATCACGAACATAGTTGTCAACATGACGGGTAGGTACATCATAGAGTACGCGAATTGGAAATTGGCCAATTTTCTAATTTTACCAACTGTACCTAATTAGGTATTTCGATTTTGAGTTTGATCATTAATAAATGTGATGAGATGAAAATAAATTGTTTATTTTCTATTTTAACCGGACTACTTTAATAAATACTGGGTGTAAGGGGAACGCTCCCGAAGCCGAAAACCCCTAGTTGTACTCCAGGTACATAGCACATTGGCATAAAAATAAAATCGATTTGGACAAAAACAATTTTTTTTTTCTATTCTTTTTTTGTTTCTATTTTTATTTTTTTATTTTGCATTACTAACTCTCCATCGCGTTAGTAAAGCTAAATGAAACGTAATTTCATAAAAAGAACATCACTACAAAAAAATACAAATAGCTTGGCGCTATTTGTATTTTTTTGTAATTCGCGTGCTTCTTTGTAATAGTGTTTTTTTTTTATGAAATCACCGTTTTACTAACACGTTAAAGAGTAAATTTTGCAAAATAAAAAAAAATTAGATTTTTTTTTGTTGTCCACATCGATTTTATTTTTATGCCAATGTGCTATGTACCTGGAGTACTACTAGGGGTTTTCGGCTTCGGGAGCGTTCCCCTTACACCCGGTATATCCATACTTATATTATAAATGCGAAAGCAACTCTCATCTGTCTGTATGTTAAGCTTTCACGCCTAAACCACTGAACCGATCTTGATGAAATTTAATATAGAGATTTTGGGAGTTTGGGAACGGAAATAGGCGGTACTTTTTATCGCGAACAAGGGCGTTAAAGGGAGAGAAATGGGGATGACAGTTTGTATGGAAGTACGTTATTTTTATCGATAATTGATATCCACGCGGGCGGAGCCGCAAGCAACAGCTAGTATTATATAAATGCCATGCTCTTGTGTATGTCTCCTTTATGTCTACAACAGTTTCATAAACTAAGATATTTGTACACTAGCCATTTCACATGTGTATCACTATACTTGGTGTTGTCATATTCATAGACGTTTATAGCGCCCCCGGTACAAGGTTTTTATTTTATTGGTCGGGCTTTAATATGCCACTTTCCTACATTCGTGTGCGTTATCCAAGGCGTTAACACACAAACAAAGTATCAATAAAAGACGAGAATGTCAGCAAATATCAGGTTTATTTGACAATTTTGTTTGTTGTTGTGTTTTTTTTTGCCGTCGGTAAATGTCTGTTCGTAGTTAGCGGCTGGTAAATAATTATTTTTGTACTTTCACATGCTTGTTTTTTTATTTTCCAGTATGTATTTAGAACCTCTAGACTATTTAAAATTATAAAATATAGGTTATCGATTTACTTTTTATACTAAAAATATCTAAAGTTGACGTATCAACATTTTCAACTATCGTCAATGTTCACAGCTGTTTATAATAAATTACACCATAAGTAGGTATACACAAACATGTAATTGTAATAGGAAGAATGGTTCACTGCTGTCTTATCGCCGATTCATACCAGATTTCTGAAAAATAGCTAAACCTCTTACACAACTACTAAAGAAGAATGTACCCTTTCTATGGGAAAATCAAGAACAGGTTGCATTTGACGAACTAAAACACAAACTTACCTCTGCTCCTGTCCTGATATATCCAGATTTTCCCTTCCTTTTATATTAACATGTGACGCCTCAAACTATGCCATCGGTGCTGTTTTAAGTCAAGGCTCAATCGGTAAGGATAGCCCAATAGCTTATGCGTCACGAACACTCAACAAATGCGAATGTAACTACAGCACTACAGAAAAAGAACTCCTCGCTATTGTGTTTGGCTGTAAAACCTTCCGACCATATCTTTATGGTCGAAAATTCCAAATTATTACCGACCATAGACCATTAAAATGGCTCTTCAATCATAAAGATCCGAGTAGTAAATTACAGAGATGGCGACTAAAATTAGAAGAATATAATTACGAAATCGGTTATCAGAAAGGAAAACTTAACGCAGCTGCTGATGCGCTCTCTCGATACCCTGTAAACCCTATACAAAACGATGGTATTCTTAACCTCGATCAAAATATCAGTCCATTTAACGATGATCTCAACCCTGACTAATCCAATCCAAAATCCTTTAGTAGAACCGCAACCTCCAGGTCCATCCTATCTAAATCCTGACTTACCTTCGATATCTTAGCCCGATCGTCTGCAACCTGAAATAGAACAGAATCCCCTAACCGAACTGCAACCCGTTCCAGGTCCTAGCTCTGCTCCAAGCATGTACCCTGAAATAACTACAAACCACGAATTCACTGACTCTACCACCGTCTCCTTCACTGAACTCACCTGAAATCATTCTAAACCCTCAAACTCCTCTAGATAACCCACTCGAAGTTCTTGATGTTAATGATGACAATTACTCCCAATTCCTAAGAATGATGAACAGTAAAAACTTTGAATCTAACGCCAAAGTACTAGAATCTAACTCGAGTATCCTAACTACCTCTGACAAAATAATGATTATCCCTACATATATTGACCTCGATGAGAGCAATCTACACGTCAAGGATATTCTAAACGAATTAACAAATAAAGAAGAAATCATCAACAAAGAAAAAACACTCCATTCATTTTTAAACTTTGAATATAAAGGCGCTATCGTTTACTTTTTATTTACTAAAGTCAACCACTTCGATAACGCTACCTACGAAGATCTTTATATTAGTCTTAAGAATGTACGTAAAGCCCGACCAATAAAATAAAAACCTTGTACCGGGGGCGCTATAAACGTCTATGAATATGACAACACCAAGTATAGTGATACACATGTGAAATGGCTAGTGTACAAATATCTTAGTTTATGAAACTGTTGTAGACATAAAGGAGACATACACAAGAGCATGGCATTTATATAATACTAGCTGTTGCTTGCGGCTCCGCCCGCGTGGATATCAATTATCGATAAAAATAACGTACTTCCATACAAACTGTCATCCCCATTTCTCTCCCTTTAACGCCCTTGTTCGCGATAAAAAGTACCGCCTATTTCCGTTCCCAAACTCCCAAAATCTCTATATTAAATTTCATCAAGATCGGTTCAGTGGTTTAGGCGTGAAAGCTTAACATACAGACAGATGAGAGTTGCTTTCGCATTTATAATATAAGTATGGATATACCGGGTGTAAGGGGAACGCTCCCGAAGCCGAAAACCCCTAGTAGTACTCCAGGTACATAGCACATTGGCATAAAAATAAAATCGATGTGGACAACAAAAAAAAATCTAATTTTTTTTTATTTTGCAAAATTTACTCTTTAACGTGTTAGTAAAACGGTGATTTCATAAAAAAAAAACACTATTACAAAGAAGCACGCGAATTACAAAAAAATACAAATAGCGCCAAGCTATTTGTATTTTTTTGTAGTGATGTTCTTTTTATGAAATTACGTTTCATTTAGCTTTACTAACGCGATGGAGAGTTAGTAATGCAAAATAAAAAAATAAAAATAGAAACAAAAAAAGAATAGAAAAAAAAAATTGTTTTTGTCCAAATCGATTTTATTTTTATGCCAATGTGCTATGTACCTGGAGTACAACTAGGGGTTTTCGGCTTCGGGAGCGTTCCCCTTACACCCAGTATTTATTAAAGTAGTCCGGTTAAAATAGAAAATAAACAATTTATTTTCATCTCATCACATTTATTAATGATCAAACTCAAAATCGAAATACCTAATTAGTTACAGTTGGTAAAATTAGAAAATTGGCCAATTTCCAATTCGCGTAGGTACTCTATGATGTACCTACCCGTCATGTTGACAACTATGTTCGTGATGTTATTTAGATCCTTCCGAATTTTTATCCGACAAATACTTACCTAGTTATGTTGTACCTAAATATTTTTTAATAGTTTTCGGCATTTATATAGCGCAATCAAATTCACAATAATTAATACGCACAATTGACACCACATTGACAGATAATCATAATGACATCTCATAGATTGTTGCCATATGAAGAAATTAGTTCCAATAGTTTTCCGCAATATGGCGAGGTATTTTATTTTATTGGTCGGGCTATAATGACTTAGTCATAACATCACCATCAAACATTATACTCCGCACGCCGAATGATGATGCCTATGACGTTTCAACTGACAGTTGTATTAGTTACGCGAAACAATTTCGATAAAATACTGTTTTTTCAGGCAAATGTCATGTCATTCAGCCAGGTCATTCGACATAATAAGCAATATTTATTTATTTTGAAAAAAAGACTACGCGCATTGATGGACATAAAACACTAGATAAAAAAGTAACAGCCTTATTATATTTTATTTTACTACACTTTAATTTTTATTCAAATTGCATAATTTAAAGAACTTAAAATTCTTTTTGAATTGCATTTTAAAGAATTCATAATTAGCTGGCAATTATGGATTACATGGAAAAGTATTTAAATGGAGGCCATAGACCTACCGTATTTTTTTAATTCAGTCATGTCATGTCTTGTCAGTCTGTTTTGTCTTCTTGTCACACCGCATCACATCGCGTCATACGAGTGCTCTAACGCCTTGTATGCGCCACGTCTTTCTTTGTTAGCTGAGTTTTGTTTCTGTTTTCGCTGTTTTGTGTTATTTGTTGATTTTCTGTTACCTGTTTGTTGATTTTCGGTTTTGCAAAATGCCGAAAAGACAGCGGAAAACTGTTCTCAACAGTGAAGTTCGCGAGTTTGTAGTTCGTTTGCAAGACTATTTTGCTCGTGAACAACAAAATGGCGGACCCTTGTTACCGCTTGACAATGTTCGCGATCGTGTAGCCGATGCTCTAGGAATCGGAAAGGCTACTGTTTCTCGAATAACAAAGGAAAAATTTGGGGAGTCGTCCATGGAGGACAATAAACTATTAACACCAAAGAAAAAGAAAAGGTTATGTCATATAACAGAACCTGATGAATTTGATTTAGATGCTATACGCAATCATATTTATGGTTACTACCTACGAGGTGAACTACCGACCTGCCAGAAGTTATTATCTTCATTAAAAGCTGCAGAACTCTTCAAAGGCGGTGCTACTTCTCTTAGAATTGTTTTGAAAAAATGTGGATTCCGCTATAAAAAATGTGACAAGAGAAAAATATTAATGGAGCGTACTGACATAACTTTACTACGATGCGATTTTCTTCGCAAAATCAAACAAATTGATAACTGGGAGAAGGTAGTATACCTTGATGAGACATGGCTGAACGCCAATCATACTGTAGGTAAGGCATGGACGGATGACACAGCGAAATCCAGCACAAAAACTCCTGAAGGGAAGGGCCAGCGCTTAATCATTTGCCACGCTGGCACAGCTACAGGTTTTGTGCCGAATTGCCTGTGGGCTTTTAAGTCAGTGAAAACAACGGAGTACCACGAGGAAATGAATTTCGAAAACTTTAAGACATGGTTTATAAAACTATTAGAAAATTTGAATGAGCCTCACTATATTTTAATGGACAATGCTTCATATCACTCAGTTCAAATTATCAAACCCCCCAGCAGCAATAACAAAAAAGCTGAAGTTATAGAGTGGTTACACGGCAATGGTGTGGAAACTGACAGTCAGATGTTAAAAAAAGAGTTGGTTAGACTGTTGAACTTTCACAAACAACAGACGCACCCATCATATTTTTTGGATGAATTGGCCAAATCAAATGGACACACGGTAATTCGGTTACCGCCCTATCACTGCCAATATAATGCAATCGAGTTGATATGGGCGCAGATCAAAGGTATCTATATTTTTTATTTATATAATATTATGTAACCTATGCATATATTTCTAAAAATAATTACTGAATGTACAAATATTTTCAGGTCATGCAGCTAGGCATAACACAACTCCGCCATTCACGGCAAATAAAATGATGGTTTTAGGTATTGGAAGAAGCTTGCGCTCAAGTGACAGCTGACGATTGGCGAAAAGTGGTCGAAAGAACGAAGAAAATTTGCTTACAAGACTGGGATCGAGATGTACAATACGACAATATCATTGACCAACCGTTAATAATAAACGTCACGGATAGCTGCAGTTCAGACTCAGATTTTGAAGATCCGATTGACCCTGTATCAGATTCAGATTGATATAAATAAAATACAAACTCAAAGCATTTGTTTTATATTTCCAACAAATTATCGATATTTTGTTTATCGATGTGTCCCTTCTTAGTCGATAACAGCTTGACGACGTAACTTTTGCAGCACGTACCATGTACATTTGCATTGAGTTTTTTTCTATTATTTCCGAACATTACGTAATAATTTCTTAATATTCATTTTTATAATTTACAATTGTACACAATTATGATTTTTTCGTATTTTTAATGGACCTCTAAAGGATTTGATGTGATAGGACGTCAGTACAATGTTAAGCGCTAACGAACTGTCATAGGGATCATCATTCGGCGTGCGGATTATAGGATCAACAATCATTTCTAAGAAAATAAATAAAACTGATGACAAGGCAGCATGGTCATAGCACCTTAGCATGTTCCGAAAGGAAGTGAAAGAACAAAAAAAATTGGAGGGAGATGTCAGAGACGTCAGGAATGTCAGGTTGTCAGGAAGAGGTAGAAAAATCGGAAGTGCGGTGTTTCTGTTTATATGTTTACAATTTATATCATCCTAAAATTGTATTTGTAAACTGCAGCAAATAATTTGAACAACACACTTAAAATTATTGTGACTTCTAATCTAAAGCAACATGAATGTGATTAACTAACAATAACTCTACCCGTGCTGTAACTTACAAGTAAGTGAAATGTGTTTACGAGTCCAATTTCGGCATGAAAATTTTGGGTTATTTACTTTAGTTTTCTATTAGTTTTTTTTTATTGCATGGTGCTAGCCATGGGTACAGTGTTCTCTCTCGTAAGCAGCCATCTGATTCTACGTATACGTGCACATAAATAAGTTCGTTAATCTTGCCCCTTCCGTAATAGGATCTTTATGGCTTCTTATCATCTTGGGCTTGCTGTTACAATCTTTAAGTTTTTAAGATATTTATTTACTTGCTTTATTTAAGTACATATTTTAGTTTAGATACATTGTGTATAGCTCACGTGATGACCTGGCGGGCTGGTGGATCGAAAGGGGCACTAGACTCTTATATTGACATTATCAGATTTACAATACTTGCTTACTTTGCAACCAATCTCAAATATGGTTGGTCATTGTAGAGAAGTATGTCTGTACAACTAAAGAACCTCAAGGGAGACAAACTTGCACTTTAGACACTCTACACTAAAGTTATTGGAATTTTGCAGTAACAGATGAAAAATGTAACATTGTTGGCATTGAAGCGATGAGAAGCACAAAAAGGAATAGAACATAGTCACAACTATAGCATGTACCACTAGACTATGGGGTGGGATTTCTACTGATGGCTCAATATCAAAACCATATATTATGTAATGGAAGTTATCGCCATATCAGATCAATTGGCTACACATGGATCTTCTAAACTACACACAATACTTGAATGAATTTTACAGCATTAAGTATGCTATAATAATAATATAAATCTAATATAATATAACTATAGAAATTGAATACATAGGGAAAAATTAAACTCTGAATGATGCCTTGAACAACTCGGCTACAGAGACTCGCCCAATGTGATTCAAATTTCCCTTCTATTTATCCATCTTTAAGGCAACGATGGAGTCATCTATTGATATTCCTACGAACTATCGGAATCAATGAATCAATTTAAAATATTGATTTCTGATAACTCTGTCCAAATACTTGAATGAATTTTACAGCATTAAATATACTAACTGTACAAATTGAATACATAGGGAAAAATGAAACTTCTCAACCGGGACTCGAACCAGCGATATATGTGGAATAAGAAAATTATATGATATATTATCTGAAACAGTAAGATGGAATGGAGAAAAAATGACAGTATCTGCCCTTGAAATAAACCTCACTAAGTTTACTGAAAAAAATCAAACGGTAATGTCAGAACTGAAATAGATAGGATGGATGTTTGCTGCAAACTGAATAACAAAAACTATATCGACAGCATCATCAAATCGGCCTCACATAAACTCGGAGTCCTGAACAGAGTGAGCCGTTTTTTCACCCCGAGGCAGTTGTGTCTTCTATACAAGACCCAAATTCGTTCCTGCATGGAATACTGCTCACATCTCTGGGATGGCTCTGCAAAGTAATTACTAGATGCTCTCAACAGGTTGCAGCAATGTGCGGTCTGCATTATTGGGAATCCTGAGGCCACTAACACCCTCGAGCCTTTGCAAATGCGTAGAGATGTTGCATCTTTGGCAGTAATCTACCGTCTCTACCATGGTGAATGTTCTGATGAGCTCTTCCAATTATTCCCACCCTCTCCTTTCCTTCACAGGACGACACATGCAGGGCTAAAATGCCATCCGTATACGGTGCAGAGTATACCTGATAGAACCAAGCGTTTTAAGTGACTCATTCTTATGTCACACTACTAAGAACTGGAACTCCCTGCCAGCTCACGTGTTTCCTTCTTCCTACAGTCCCAGGTCCTTTAAGCGGGGCATGAAAAGGCATCTGATGAGGCCGTCAAGCTGAGTGCCACCACTGATAACATGGTATGAGTATGAGACTTTGCCTTTAGCTTAACAACAGGCAAGGTGAAGTCAAAGTGATGTGTCCTTTATATAAAAAAAAAGATAGCAAATATACTAACAAAGGAAATGAAATGAAATGGAATGATATTCTTCTTATCTAGCCTTAGTATGACTAACAGTGATAAAATTTGCTCCTAGTGAAAAGTTCGTCTTTTTTTTTTCTTTTTTTTTCCTTCTATCTGCCATCAGCCTTATAGCTTTTATCAGCTTCATTAGATGATCGTGCTTAGGCATTTTGAGTTCAATTAAACTTTTTGTTTTTGAGGTTTATTTTAAATTCTTGCAAGTAGGTTTCTTTTCAATCTATTTTCGTTGTGTTTAGTATCCAACAAAGTTCTGGCAAGTTTGTTTTTATGTCGCCGTAGCGTGAGCTTATAGGCGTCAGATCGCTGTTGAATTTCCTCCTTTACGGTAGGGACTTATAGGTATTCATGTATTTCTATATTCCTCGTGAGTCCTGAACCAAGGCGCGCTGGCTAGCATCTTTAGCGTATTGTTCTGGAATCTTTGCAAGATTTCAACATTTGAATAGCTAGCTGAACCCCAGAGTTCTATACCATACGTCCACACGGGTTTTATAATACATTTGTATATCAGCAGTTAATTTTCAAGGTTGAGCGATGACTGTCTCCCTATGGCCCAGTGCAGATCTCGAAGTTTATATTTGCTGGCTGTCTTTTCGTTCTTATATGGTCGTGCCATGTTAGCGGTCTATCTAAATGCATACCCTAGTAAAATACCTATTTGACTGTGCTTTGATGTGGGAAGGTATTAAGTACCTTCCATTATTACGGGAGGGCAATCACCTCTTTTGAGTATGAAAAAATTTTGTCACTAGCCTTGATTCTCCACTTTTTCAGCCATAGTTCTTTTCTATTTTGGTGGTCTTGTAGTTTTTGTGAAGCTAACACAGGTATCACAGGTAGGAAAAGTTCGTCTTAAAAATAGTAATTCTGTCTTCAGAATGTTTCCCTGGCCATACAGAGGGGAAACGCCGCCAGCCTGATGGGCACGTTTGGACGAGGGGACATAGATACGACCTGATCCTCCGGATCAAAAATTTAAATGTATTTATTAAACATTATATTTAAAATTGATATTTATATATAATTTAAAATTCTGTTGAATAATAAAAGACGTAAGTAAAAAACCGGGCAGTTGATGTTAACTTAACGACAAAATTCTTCCTAGGGACAGTCGCGCCAGTGTTAATTTAACCTATATAAACAATTTTGAAAAAATTGAACCAACTTCAAAACCAAATAGGAAAAAAAATGTTTAAAATAACAGAATTTAGATAGAGAATTTAGAGATTTTCGATCTGTTAGAAGTCGGTGCCAACTTTGTTTGCTGTGCCGGACCTGATAATACCATTAATGTAGGGATAATGACTTGTTAAGGTAGGGGTGGCCTATCAGAATTAGCTATATTATTTTACCTGTTTGACTTGATACCGAATTTTGTATTGAAATGATCGATATTTCATTTAAATGCATCATGGCAGGTAATTCAGGTACAGCAAAGCGTTGGCACCGACTTCTAACAGATCGAAAATCTCTAAATTCTGTTATTTTAAACATTTTTTTCCTATTTGGTTTTGAAGTTGGTTAAATTTTTTCAAAATTGTTTATTTTTCCCTTTTTAGTGGGCCACGGTTTGCGTTTGTAATCCAAGTTTAATTCAGTCCAGCATGCCATCAACCACAGTTTTCGTCTTTTGGGAGCAATAAGTTAAGGGAACTGGAACTTTTATATGAAAGACGGCGAGTTGAACAGGTTGGTGATTTCGCAGATGGGGCTGCAGTTAGAATTTTACCAAACGATCAAATTGTTGAATGACAACAACTCTAAGATGATAGCTCAACTATTTTACTGAGGGTCTTGTCAACGGTGCAATGCGGATTGTGTGTATGTTTAGGTGGTCTGCTCTGCGTTGCGATCGGTCAGAATCCAACGAATTACCTGATGCAGTTTTTACTAAATTCGACGATGATACTATTGGCACTAGATTGAAAGGTAGTGACAGCTTAGTTGCAATTGCAACAAAAGGCTATGGGGATGTGGAGAGAAGAATCCGTTAATCTTGAGCTGGGCTGTAACGGTTCATTAGTTTCAGGGCACCACATTAAATAAAGCGGTAATTGACTTAGATTTTTTTTTTTGCTAGAGGTCAAGTGTTTGTTGCTTTAAGTGGACAAGACAAGTGGAGCCACGGCAGCAGCGCGCGTAAGCACGCCTTCCCATTCCGGAGTTAAGCCCCCTGCCGAGGAGTGCCAGACCGTAAGGGATATGTCGAAGACAACCTCACCTCCGGCTTACCACTACGATCCGCAGTCGGCGTACGGTTTTAGTCGGTTCGAGTCCGACATAAACCGTTCCCTTCCGGCTCCGGCGGGGTATCTGAGGGGATTTCCGCACGATAAAAAAGACCACCTCAGGAGTAGATATACCCTTTTTTGTTATTATTAATTGAGGAATGATCTCGGTTTCACTCTGAAATTTCGTGATTATCTCAGGAGTAGCACCGAACCTTATGAGTATCACGTTAGCCCTACATACTACTACCTAGTTTCCATCGATCAATTGCAGTATTGTCCCCTAACTCCTAACCGTTAAGGAGTTCTATAGCTTCACTCTCAACACAGCAGCATCAGAAGTTGATTCAAGCATATCTCACAAGCAACACGTTAGCCCTATTTAGTAGTATAGTAAACATTTATCATCCACCAATGGCAGTACTGTCTCCCAACTCCTAACCGTTAAGAAGTTCAGTAGCTTCATCATCAGCACAGCAGCATCAGATGTTGACACCCTGAAGCATGTACCTGAGTATGACATTATTACGTAACAAAAGCACCATACGCAAACGTTAAGGAGTTCTGTGGCTTCACTATCAACACAGCAGCATCAGAAGGTGGTTCAAGCATATCTCACAAGCAACACGTTAGCCCTACATATTACTAAATATTTATCATCCACCAATGGCAGTACTGTCTCCCAACTCCTAACCGTTAAGGAGTTCAGTAGCTTCATCATCATGCAACAGCAGCATCAGATGTTGACACCCTGAAGCATATACCTGAGTAAGACATGATTACGTAACAAAAGTACCATACGACCATACAATTTTCGATGGTTGCCCTCGATTTCTCCTGGACCCCATCATCAGAACTAATAACTAAGAAAAAACAACTATGGAATAGATACCGTTCCTCAGGGTTTGATGAAGATTATAAGGCATACCGGGACACTAGTAACAGGTGTGTAGCACTGGCAAGGAAGCAGAGAGCCCTGTTTGAGGCGCATATACTGGATGGCGGTGACAAAGCCTTCTACTCACACATCCGACGTAGCACCAGCACCAGGTTTAGCATTCTAAAGGCTATGCGAAATATTAATGGAGACCTTGTCACAGATTCAAGTGGTATAGCAGAGGTGCTTGCAGAGGAATTCCAGAAAGCTTACTCAGCTGAACCGGTCCTACACCAATTACCTAAAATAACTGGGATCAAGCGGGTGGAACACAGCTTGAGCGATATTGATTTCACACTTGAGGATGTGGAAAAAGCAATAAAAGGTCTACATGCTCACTTTTCAGCTGGCCCAGATCAGCTGCCAGGATGTATCTTCAAAAACTGAGTACATATACTAGCGCCCATCTTAACACACTTAATGAATGCATCCTTTGCGGCGGGATGCTTGCCACAGGACTGGAAATGCATGCCATAGTGACCCTAGTGTTCAAGAGGGTAGACAAACTACAGCTACAGGTAATTTTCGCCCCATCAGCCTCTCCAGTATTGTAGTGAAGATGATGGAAACAATTATTTCGCACAGCTTGACCGGGTTTTTGAGCCAATATTGAGGCTTAAAAATATGACGGACAATTAAATACGAAAAAAATCTATAGACTATTATATTTTATCACTAGAAGTGAACACAACAGCTTGTAGCTGCTTGTTCATAAATATATAAATAAATAAATAAACACGTAAAATAATATATCGACTGTGCCTACGTAGACCAATGCAAGTGCTAGATAAGTGATTTGCATGTTTTGTTTTCTTGACCTTAAAACACGCTAACCTATTGATCAGTTTAATAAACATAAATCTAAGATGAAAAATTGAACCTTAAATCGATGCACAACATTTTCCATAACTACAAAGTGCACTCTAATTTCAAACGTAGAGCAAGAGTAGTGGTAATTGAGTGATAATACGTGGGATGTTCAACCCCGCGCCTACCCTGCAACTGCCACTTCCGGGACAGTATGCTACGTACCTACCCTCGTACAATTCTGTAAATAGCAATTACGACTATGAGTAATTTAAAGAAAATTGCGTAAATAAACATAAGTACCACCAAGCTACTGTTTTTAGCGTTGATACAGTCATATAATTAAGTAAGTGACAAATTACATGTTAATAATTACTTTTGTGCACAATGATTCGTAAAATATAAAATATATACACACATCAAAAAAAGTGCCCGATTAATGGCAATAGGCTCGCCACCTATTACATTGGGACCTAAACATAAACTGGCGAAATGTGGGTGCTAGCACCTCTGCCTACCCTTTCGGGGAAAACAGGCGTGAGTTTATGTTATGTTATGTTATGTTATCAAAAAAAGTTTGCGATCACTTTGAAAAACTGAAATCTTTTTTGTTACTGTAGATTATATTATGATTTATTCTTCTTTTTAGATTCTTTATTTAAAAATAAAGAATTAGAACACAAAACAATGACACCGTTCAATTGTTTTTTCTTACAAAAAGGCTTTCATTCCTAGCTTACGCTCATTCAGAAATCTGATTTAGTGAATTATAACCGATTCAAGATATTTTTCGCAGAAAGTAGTGATTGAAAAAATGCCAAGAGGATTATCAGAGGTTTTACGAGCTAAAATAGTAACTTTGAGGGAAGAAGGATACACCACGAGAGTAATAGCACGCAGACTTGCTATATCCCAATCCTGTGTCGTGGCTACGTTGCAGAGGTACCACGGAATGGAGAATTTAGCTGACCGACCCCGCAGCGGTCGCCCAACTGTTTTGACAGCTGCCCAAAAGCGCTATATTAGATTGCTGGCAGCCCGTGATCCCAGAATCAACGCCACTAAAATAAAAGCAGAAGTCAGGGCCGCCTCTGGGCTTGAAGTTAGCACGCAGACCGTTCGCAATTGCTTGCACCAGGCTGGATTACGAGCACGGAGGTCATGGCGAGCTCCGCTCAATTCCCGGCAACGTCAACAACGAAGATTGCAGTGGGCTAGACTTCGGCAAAAAGAAGAAGGTGAGGAAGAAAACATTTGGCAAAACTGTCTCTTCGTTGACGAATCCCGAATCTCCACTCTTCCAGATAACCGACGTGTCCGTGTCTGGAGAAGACCAGGCGACCGTGAAAGACAAAGAACTGCCACTGGAACAGTTCAGCAAGGCGGAAAATCGGTGTCTTTTTGGGGTGGCATTATGATTGGAGCTAGAACGCCTTTGATCCCGTATCGGGGCTTCATGAAAGCAAACATGTACAAAGCAGTTGCTATTGATGATATCGTCAAACTATTCCGAGTAAACCATGGTCGATGATAATGCGCCCGCACATCGAGCTCAACGAGTCAATGCTGCTCTTCAAGAATACGATATCACACGATTAGACTGGCCTGCCGGCTCGCCCGACTTAAACCCAATAGAGCACGCGTGGGATGCTCTTAAACGAGCTGTATGGAACCGTGAGCCACATCCCCAGACATTTCCAGAGCTCAGGGAAGCCGCTATTGAAGAATGGGATAGGTTACCCCAGGAAATGCTGGATAACATGATCCTCAGCATGCCCAGGAGGATCTCCGCATGTGTTCGAGCCAGAGGAGGAGTTATTTTATATTGAATTTACACCTTTTAATAATAAATTGTAGTTTGAGTTTAACTAAACAGTCTTTTCCTTTCTATGAAATTTCTATCACAATTGCATTATGATTAATGGCTCAATTTTTTAAAATAAATAATAAAAAATTGTTTTATATTTTAATTACAATCAGGGTATTTCTATTTAAAGAAAGCATACAACATAGATTTTTTCTTGATAAAGATAAATTTAAAGAATTCTAGGAGCATATGCCATTGATCGCAAACTTTTTTTGATTGATGTGTGTACTAAATTTTGTAGTTATACATCAAGTAGTAGACAATATACAAGTCTTTGAAACTGTCAAGCGCTCTCCTGTAAAATTAGTAACTTGTAGTTAAGATGGTATTCGTAGGGACCGTCGATATAGTCTTAAATTCAACATGAATTATATATTTTGTACAATAATTGTCTCGCTGTTAGTGTTTTGTGGGATAGCTTCATTGTTTTTCATTTGTTCCAGTGTACATTTTCAGACTTTTCGTTTAAAGGACATTAGAACAGATTTCAGAAGAACACTGGAGACTTTTTCTGCTTTGTTTGCCCTATGTTTGACGACCCTCTTGAGCCCCGACTGAACGGGCTCCTCAACATAAATGCTTGGAGCAAGGCTACTTTCCGAAATTGTGAAAAACGGTGGAACTGGTCCTCATTTGAAAGAATAGGAGTCCATTCACCTTGTACATAGTGTAGTGTTACTTGGTGATGATCATGACTTTGAAGCACCTCATCAATTACTTCTCTAAAGTGGGCCCAGACATCCCAGATGGCCAAAATTGTCAGAGGAGCTCCACCATGGACCTCTTCATGCGCGTTAGGGCACTCGTGAAAGATCATAGAGTAACACCGCCAACGTCACATGTGGCGGTGGCCCTGGACATCATCAACCCGTTTCATCAAGAACCGTATGGCAATATATGGAAGGGGGCGCCGGTCCATTTTTAAGTAGTCAGGCTTAAGTTTTTTGTTCTCTAACATACAATTTGGTGTCGCCTACAGGCGCTTTCGCTTTTTAGCATTCCCTATTGGTCTCTCTACAGAAAATGTGCAATCGATTTATTTAATGCTTTTTCTCTCTCAATCAACTCAAATCAACAAATCTCAACTCAATTTCTAAACATGTTCAAAAGCTATAATCTTGAAAATATTTTCTGTGAACCAACCAGAATCACTGCTGAGACTGGCAGTTGTCTAGATATTCATCATTATAATAGTTTATTTAATAAATTAACAGACGCCTTTTCACACACATTTAAACAAAAAATCCAAAAACTTAGTACGAAATCTAAATTCTGTGAATGGGCTACTGTAGGCATATATAAAAGTAGACGAACGCTATTTGATCTATACGCCCAAAAACAGTACAGATTCGACAATAGTTTCATTGAATATGTTAAAAATTACTCAAAGTTATTCAAAAAGGTATGTAGACAAGCAAAGGCCATTCACATTAACATACGGATAATTGCGGCTCCTAACAAAATGAAAGAAACTTGGAAAGTTATTCACAAAGAGTCTGGTAGATGTAAATTGAGGGATAGTGTTCCTAAAATTAAAGTAGGAAACAAGGATATAACCTCCCCAAAAGATGTCGTAAATGCTTTTGAAGACTATTTCACCAATATTCCAGTTCAACTCACTTCCTCTATTAATTCAAGCGCTCACAGTGCTGTTGCCCTAGTTGAGAGTAATATTAGTTCTTCTAAATTTAACTTCCAACATATTGATCCTAATGACATATTAAAAGCATTTAAGAGTCTCAAAATCAAAATGTCTAAAGATTACTGGGGCATGTCAGTTAGTTTAATTAGTCATGTAATTAATATCATTGCACCTGATTTAGCACTAATATTTAATGAATGTGTAGATGAAGGCACGTTTCCTACCTTAATCAAACACAGTAAAATTATACCATTATTTAAGAAGGGATCTAAGTCAGAACTTGGAAACTATCGCCCCATCTCCATTTTGCCGGCTCTGAGTAAGGTTTTTGAGAAAGTGATGCTCAATCAAATGCAACGATACTTCAATACCAACAATCTTTTCCATAGCCAACAATATGGCTTTACTGGTGGAAAATCTACCACTGATGCGGGAGTTAGCCTAGTTAACCTAATCTACGACGCTTGGGAGGGATCACAGGATGCTATTGGGGTATTCTGTGATCTATCTAAAGCATTTGATTGCGTCGACCATCAGACACTTTTGCTCAAGTTACGTCGGTACGGTTTTGGCAACAAATCCATTCACAGAACTATTAGAATCTTACTTAACAGATAGGCTGCAGACTGTTGATGTAAATAACGTTAAGTCAAATGGGTCAAACGTCAAGATAGGCGTACCCCAAGGATCAATCTTAGGACCTTTTCTCTTTTTGGTATATGTCATTGACCTACCTTATATGATCGAGGCACACGCCGGAATAGTATTGTTTGCAGATGATACATCGCTAATATTCAAAGTAGATCGTAATAGTACAGATGCGAATAATGTAAATAATATCTTAAACGTCATTTCAAATTGGTTTTCTGCAAACAACCTATTGTTGAATACAGAAAAAACCAAATGCATTAAGTTTACACTGCCTAATGTGAGGCAAGCTCAGGTTGATATCGTGCTGGGGGAGCAAAGGTTAGAATTTGTAAATAGCACTACTTTTCTGGGAATCACAATAGATTCGAAATTGCAATGGGATCACCATATCACTGCTTTGGCCAATAAACTCAGCTCTGCTGCTTTTGCTGTCAGACGGATCAGGCAGTTGACTGACGTAGATACTGCTAGGCTGGTGTACTTTAGTTACTTTCATAGCTTGATGTCCTATGGAATACTACTTTGGGGGAATGCCGCAGATTTAGAAACTATCTTTATATTACAAAAAAGGGCAGTTCGTGCCATTTACTGTTTAGGTAAGAGAGATTCTCTTAGGGAACGATTTAAAGATATTAATATTTTAACTGTAGCTTCCCAATATACACTGACGGACTCATAAACTGCATCAAAGTAATAGACGACTTTGAAATAAATATTTTAACCAAGTATGCATACTTTCTATACAGATTTAAATTGAAACCTCTAGATTGGTTCGTGAACTTTAAAACAGCGTAGGGTCATATCTTTAAGTTTATGTTTATGTACCACGTCTCCTCCTGTAAGAACCTGTCTCTACAAACCTTCTGTATATTCTAGAAACCGTAGACTGGTTTAAATTTAAATTTCTACCAATCGTTCGTTGATCCAAGCCCTCCCGCACCAATGCTACAATTTGTGCCGCTTGTTCGGACGAAGTATCCATATTATGGTTCAAAAACTCTCGATGTGTTAAAAAACTAACCCAACAATTATGCTGGTAACAATAATTCAATTGACAAAACAAAAAAAATCAATGAGAATCAATTTAAAACTTTGCTATAAATAACACGCAAATCTGATACTACAAGTAAATTTTCTTTTCCCGGCTATATTCATTTGTTTTACTGCAGTTCTATTTTTAAATTTAATTTTTTTTTTAAGATTAAGAGCCAGTCTTTCCATATTTATATAATTTAATCTAAAAAGTTTGCATACTTATTATAAAAAATCCTTTTAGAGTAAACCTGAACTTTGATGCAATTTATGAGTCCGTCAGTGTATACTCGAAAATAAACTGTATGTCAGAAAAAATATATCTAATTTTACAAAAGTAAGTGACATTACAGACAGAAATCTGCGATATAAAAATAAACTGCCCCTTCCATGCTATCGGCTTTGCAGAGTTATTAGTGATTCTTTTAGGGGGGATGGTATACGTTTTTATAATAAATTGCCTGAATCAGTCCTTGGTATGCCTGACAATAAATTTAAAACCTTTGTGAAGACCACCTTACGTAAAAAAGCATACTATAGGACAGATGATTACCTTAAAGACAAAAATGTCTGGCTTGAGCATGGTGCAGGCCCCTCCTAAATTGCTGTAACTACGGCATAATGTTTAAATAGGAACGCGAACTTCTTTATTCTTTATTTTTGTTAACTTAGGTTAATTATTTTATTATAAGTTTTTTTTTATATACTTTAATTATCTTGACACGAGACATATGTACATTCGTCCATATTTAGTCTTAAGAACTTACTTTTTTATGTAAATTGACGTCCAGAAAATGCTACAGTGGAGTTTGTTGCGCCGTTTCTTCTCCACTGGTGCCTAGGAAGCGGTGGTAAACTTAGTTTTAAGCAGAATTTGACGTCAAAAAGCTGTAGTAGTGCTACACAATTTTGAATAAATACCTTGAGTTTGAGTTTGAGTTTAACACATAACTAGTAGCTAAATTTGTGCATGATGTGCAAATGTAAAACTTAAGTTATCTACAGACCTGAGCCGGCGGCTCGCCGGCACGAACCCGGCGGGCTTACGTGTGTAGATAGTTAAAACCAGCTAAAACATTACAGTACCTACCTATAAAAACTATTAGGTCATTACATATGAAATTGGCGTTTTGTATGGGAGGAACAAAATGTCGAATATTTTTAAATATAATATATTTAATTAATCAAAGTATGAACCATTGTTTTCTATGCACTTTTGCCATCTCATAGGTAGTTCATTGATCCCTTTACTAAAAAAACCAGTCGGACGGGAATCAATAAAATCTGTGAAGGCGATTTGGACTGCCCCATCAGAGTTGAATTTTTTCCCTAGCAAGAAGTTGTCCAAATTTCGAAAAAAATGGTAACCTGTTCGAGCAAGGTCCGGGGAGTACGTGAATCCCTCACGTCACACTGCCGTCATGGGCCTGCTTCTGTAAAGACGGTGAGCAGCCAACTCACCGTCCTCAGGCCTCCGGTCATGGAGGCCGATGGTATTCGGCGAAGACACGTCGGCGGCCTCTAAGCCGCTGACTGCGGAACTCGGGTGGGAGAGTTTTCTCCCGCTCTCGCCCCGCCGCCTCTTTCACGAGCATGACCTGCTCACAGAAAGAGGCGGCGTAGTCCCACTTACTCCCGCTGGAGACCATGGCTCGCACCATGGTCTCGAGCGAGAGAGTCCCAACGACCAGACCCACCACGAGGACCTTGCGCTGTTGCGCCCACGCCGTGCACTCGGCCGTGGTTTCCCGGTGTCTTCGCCACAGATACCTACCGAAGCTACCATGCCCGGTAAGTATCTGTGACAACCGGTAGGAGAGAGCACCGCGTCTCCTCTCCAGCCACTCCCCCCTTTGGTTGCTCAAGTCGCACCTTCCATGTCTCCACGGTTTCCTGGTAGAGCTGGGACCGCTGGGCCTCGATTTCTCGAGACGCAGGCCATTGGCCCCGCTCTAGCGCCTCCTTGCCATATAAATAGAGACGCAAGGGCTCTCGCTTCCAGGTCCCATGGAGAGGTCCCGGCTAGAGGGCATGCCGCCTCACCTGAGATCGTGCGGTATCCTCTTATCACCCTGACGGCCATCGCCCTCTGTGGGCTCAGCAATCTAGCCACATTACTGGCCGTCAGGTTCTCTGCCCATACGGGGGCCCTGTATAGGACCATACTTCGCACGATCCCCAGGTAAAGTCTCCTGCAGGGGGCGTTGGGTCCCCTGATATTGGCATTAGCCGTGCGAGTGCGGCTGACGCCCCCTCAATAACATAGCCTAAAATCTAATATATAAAATGCTCGTGTCACAGTTTTCGTTGCCATACTCCTCCGAAACGGCTTGACCGATTTTGATGAAATTTTTTGTGCTTATCCGGCATCTATGAGAATCGGCCAACATCTATTTTTCATCCCCCTAAATGGTGCAGCGGGAACGGGATCTGACGCGGATCGCGTCAAAAAAATTGGCGGTACGAAGTTCGCCGGGACGGCTAGTATCTTATACAGGTACCAAATTATAATAAGTTTATTACAAAGTTTTTGTAACTGACTGTACACAAATACGTCAATTTTTACAATCGCGTGAGTTGACGGCAAGAAAATAATAAAAAATTGAAAGTTGTCATTTCGCGGTTTCCCGTGAGTTGATGAATGACTCGATGCAAACTACCTAAATTTGTTAATAAGGATAATAAAAAGAATTTCCGGGCTTTTTTTTTTTTCTCGTGCGGAAATCCCCTGCCGGAGCCGGAAGGGGAGGTTATGTCGGACTCGAACCGACTAAAACCGCACGCCGACTGTGGGTCTTGGTGCTAGGCCGGAGGTGAGGTTGTTATAGACATATCCCTCGCACCCCGGCTGACCCAGGGCCATCCCTTACGGTCTAGCCCTCCTCAGGAGGGGGGACAACGGTGCCCCAACTCGCCCCCGGAATGGGGAGGCGCGCTATTTAGCGTGCCGCCGCCGTGGCCTGCTTCTGCTGGGGTGACAAGCGGCTCCACCCGTCACCCCCAGGCCCGCGCTCATGGGGGACGGAGGTCAGTCAGTGCCCTTCGACGCCCGAGTTGCCTGCGCGCGTGGGCGGCGCGATCCGCGAATCTTTCTTGCTTGCGCCGCCTCTCCTGCTCCGCCGTCTCCTTCACGACCATTACCTGCTCGCTGAAGGAGACGCCGGCCGCCCACGCGTCCGCGCAGCGGACCATTGCTGTGAGCAGGGTGGCGAGGGTGAGAACTCTCACTCCCAGGGCCGCCACTAGCTCCCGCCTCGGTCCGGCCCATGCCGGACACTCGGTGAGCGTGTGCAGCCCCGTGACCTCGCTTGCGTTGCAGTGATGGCACTCGGACGTTGGCTCCTTTTCGATACGACACAGATATCTCCCGAAGCACCCGTGCCCGGTGATAATCTGCGTCAGTCGATGCGAGAGGCTGCCATGTGGCCTCTCGAGCCATTCCCCCATGAAAGCCATTCCCCCATGAAACCATTCCCCCATGAAACCATTCCCCATGAGGCCATTCCCCCATGAGGCCATTCCCCCATGAAGCCATTCCCCCATGAAACCATTCCCCCATGAGACCATTACCCCATGAGAGGGGGTAGCTATGTATACATAGTTTATAATTAATTGACTTTTGTATTTTGTTTCAGTTATATCATGCTTCTCATGTGGATTGCCAGCTGCTGAATCAAAATGTTTAAAATAGAATCATATGTCACTCCTATTCTCTTGAGTTATGTGGACAAGTATGTGCGAGATTTTAACCCTGCCAATGCTCAGGTAACTTTATTATACCATTTATAAACAAGAATTGTTATTATATTATTTTTACAATGATGTCATACCTGTATTAATGTCAGTGGTAAACATTTTGAAAGCTTACTGTAATTAATTTACTAAGCAATTAATAATAATGCCCAAAATTTCGTTTTGTTTTCATAATTTTGATTTTTCATCACTTATCACATCCTCGGAGCCTTTTCAAACGCTACTGGGCTATATTTGGTCTATTTTTGCAAAGTAACTGCGGATATTCTGTGATTTTAAAGAGTTGTCATGGATAGCCATGCTTCTTAGGTTTTTTTTTTATTTTTTTCATTTATTAAAATATATATGTAGCAATCGAACAAGCAACTATGTTACGGCTCTCCATTGGGCGCCTCTATAACGCCTCTATAACTCATCCCTGTTGAGCGCCCACACTACACAATCGTAATCGTGAATGTGCTATAGCAAACAATAAACATTATCACTTTTTGAGTTCCCTTAAACTATCCTAGAATATGTCTATTCTGTTATGTACCTCATTCAGAACTCGTATTGTAGCGGTTAGCGGATTTTTTGCACGTAAGTTAGTCCTAGCTGCTGGTACACGTAACAGCTGTGGACGTCTACGTTTAGACACATATCCGTCCGGCACGTTAAACTGAAGGTGCTTCAACACTCCCGCGTTGTGCTCTACTCCCCGTAATATTCTCTCTTCTTCACCCCGTAAATTTCTCGTAATATTCTGTGTGTACCCTAAGTTGGTTGTATCCCACCATACCCAAAACAAACAACGGTGGATACATTCATGGATAAAAAGGGTACACTCCGTATAATTTAAAATATACGTGTCTGAAATACTTATTTTGAACGCGTTCTAACATAATACAGTATTTATCTTCACAAGGAGACCATATGACTGCATTATGTTCCAGATGACTCCAGACTAACGTGTCATACAGCACTGTTACTGTAGTTATGTTAGTGAAACCACTGGACTGTCTCAACACAAAACCTAAGTTTCTTTATGCTTTCTTGCATATCCTAATAATATGCTCCCGGAACGTTAGATGTGGAGTGACGATCACAACCAGGTGTCTTACCTCTTGTTACCCGCTGAATCTGTACGTCGTCGTCCACCTTGTACTCGTACTGTATAGGGTTATGTGCTCTGGTGAATGACATAGTTGAGCATTTAGAGACGTTAAAGGAGAGCTTATTACTCTGATTCCACTCTATCACTTTATTTATGTCATCTTGGAAGCGTTCACAATCCGACCTATTCCGAACCTCGAGTAGCAACTTAAGGTAAAGAGTTAAATTTAGTCATTATAACTTAGTAAAATTTAAATTGTAACAATGGAAAATATAACTTTCAGGAAGACTTATATCAACGAATAATTAAGACAGCAAAAAATTTCAAAAAATCACCCAAAAATCGCATAACTAAAGAATATGTAAACGGTAGGATGGAAATTTTAGAACAACTTTGGTTTGAGTTTTTAGCTGGACACAAAGATCTAATGAGAAATTATGCAGCTAAAGATATTAAGGCCTCGTCAGATATAAAGGAAGAGGTCTATGATAAAGCAGAAAAAATATATTTAGATTTTTAATGTGAACTCAAAACTTCATGTAACAAGCCCTTTGAATCTAATAAGACTAATGAACCGATTTCCTGCTCTTCTAGTAAAACAAATGCGAATTATCCAAAAATAAACATTCCGCAATTTTCTGGTAACCATCAGGAGTGGACGTCATTTAGATCTCTCTTTAAGTCTCTTATTATAAACAAAGAATCTTTAGACGTCGTCCAGAAATGACATTACTTGAAAGCATATTTAAAAGCTATAGAAGAGGGTAATTTTGATCGATGCTGGGACATTATTAATGAAAGATACAATGACAAAAAATGGTTGTGCCACAACGTTTTAAAACGATTCATGAGTCAGAAAAACTTGACTGCAGAATCTGGCAATGGGTTAAAAGATCTGGTCGATACCACCAACGAATGTCTTGCATCGTTGGAAAGTTTAGGTGTGAAAACTAGCGATTGGGACGTCATTGTTATCCACATTGTAAATTTAAAATAAGACCCAGAGACACGGCGACTGTGGGAATTCCACGTCTCCGCGAAAACAACTGCTACTGAATTGCCTACTTACCAATTATTTGAGAGCTTCCTTAAAGAACGATTCTCCGCTATTAACCGCCTAGATTAAAAAAAACAGTCAAATAACAAATCCAATGTAACTGCTAAGATAAAAACATTACACATTGCAACAAATTGTTGTGCTTTCTGTAAAAATGAGCACAAAATTAATCAATGCACTAATTTTCACAAAACAACGGTGGATGACCGCCGCAAAGGAGACTGAAATGATTACATACAATCTTGGGCCTAGTTGTAAGAAGATGAAAGTGGTGTCAATTAATAGCTTATATATTATCAGCCTTTCACTGAAAATTCTGCGGATTTTGTCAATCTGGGAACAGAGATATAAGAGATTATGTAAAAGTGAGGTTATGTCACAATCTTTATCTAACAGCTGATTCCTGAAGTGCAAAATGTGTTCTTTTGCACTAATAGTTATTATATTTACTAGAAAATGTTTGAAAAATCATATGAATGAACGTCAACGACTTCAAGCGATAGGTAGGTAACAGGTAAGGAGATAGGGAAAGGATGTCTAAAATAAAATAAAAAATCATTGAATATAGTGTTTTATTCACCTTCTATTAAACACATTTTACATTTTAAACCTGCCAGGATGGTAGCTGGTTAGATGAGGTTACAGGTATTTACTTACAGACTGAGGTGCAAGCCATTGCCGAATCACTGACAGAATTGTTTCATCGTGTAAGGGCCGTCGGCCCAGTGTATTGCAGTGACCAGTGGATATACCACAATTCACACAGCGATCCATAGTTTGAATAATATCCAATCCACAAGCTGGCGGTAAAATGCAAAATAACAATTCCAAGTCAAACGTGTGGGCGATCTTCGGTGTCCAAGGTGAAAGCAAGGGTCGTACAAGGTAGGCAGGGTCAGAATCCGTAAATTACAAAGCAGTTGTCGTAAAAAATGACGAATAATCGGGAAAGCACTCAAAACGCATCGGAAAACACGAAACGATGAGCAAACAAAAACAGTCAGCAACTGTCTAGTGTCAATGTTAGTCAGCTGCCATGTCAGTGACATAGACTACAAATATATGAGAGATTTGAATCGATATGAAATCGATAATCATTAATATTGGTTTTTCAGTAATTAATTCATATTTGATTTAATAATATGAGTGTAATTATATGCACTATAGTGCATGTAAGTATATATAGTGCATTTAATTACTTTGAGATAATTATTTACAGCAAATATTTTAGTGTAATCGATTACTCAATTGATAATCTCACGAAAACTATTTTCTCATATTTCTCCGCATCCAGATTGAGAATTGAGGTGATTTTTCATATTCTAAGATAGAAAAATATGACTAATTTTTTAGATCATATCTCAACTTATTACATTTGGGCCCACCATTTTCCATCTCCTTTGTTTTGGAAAATAAATTGTGTTTCAATTGTTTGGGCGGCAATCACTCTGCAAAAGAATGCCGCAGTAAAGTTAAGTGTAGAGTGTGCAAGCGCGCACATAACTCACTCTTGCATCCCGGAAGCAAGAACCCAACCGTAAAGAGCGATACAGATGAGAGTGTTGCCTCTTCCAGTCAGACTTCAACACAACTAGTCTCATGCGTGGCATCAAGTAGAATCATGCACCAGCGGGTACTACTTCCGACGGAATTAGTCGGGGCAGCTTCTCGACGCAGACGTCATACTACGAGCCTTGATAGACCAGGGCTCACAAGCCTCGTTCATCACCGAATCAACGGTACAGTACCTGGGGCTGAAAAAGGTGCCAGCTACAGGACGGGTATCAGGCTTGGGTGGTGGCGCAGCCGTCGTTTCCAAGGCCATAGTTGACATTCAACTAAGGTCCCTTCATGATCCTAATTTTACCATGACTGTGAAGGCATACGTGATCAACAAGTTCATCGCCTCCTTTCTACCCAGCAAAAGGGTAGAGATCCAACAATGGGACGAACTACAATCCCTAAACTTTGCAGATCCTATGTACCATACACCAAATAGGGTCGACATACTTTTGGGCGCAGAAGCGCATGCGCAAATCATTCAAGACGGTATAAAAAAGGGTCCACTTGGTACACCACTTGCTCAAGCCACAAGCACACGTCGGAAGCTCTCGACAAAATGTATGAAAAATTTGAATTGTAATTACAACATTCATAGATCGTGCACATGCACGGTAGTGTTGATGTGTGGGAGACTTCAAAATGTTAGGGTTGGCATTATTTGAAATCGTAACCAATATTTGAGCGAGCTAGCATGATTTTTCTCGCTCTATCCCTTAATGTCATGACTTACGTCACATCCGACAACGGTGCCAATCCTGTTGTTACAAACGTATTCCATCTTTGTCTACAATTCGAAAAAAAATTGATGCCGATACATTTTAGTCCCCTCAAACCACAGAATCAGCACCAATAACAAAACACTATTACAACGATATCTTTATAGAGTAGTTAAAACCGATTGTGTCCATGAAAGACTAACTATTGCTCGCGACTTCAGATGCATAAAATTTTCATCGGACTGAGATCTGATCTTATGACCCACAATCCTATTTCTGGGATAACATATAGCCTATGCTATGTTATATCAGGGGCACTATTCACTATACACTAAAAAATATATGTCGTAATTTGATGGCAGAAAACGTAATTTCTGTTAGTAGCCAAAATGGGTTTAAAATACCATTAGAATCAGAAAAAAGATACTGCGTCAAATAATGTGGGTCTCATTTCGATATCTTAAAAAAATACTTACGTTGCGTTGTCACTGTTAAGACCATTACCCCTGTCCATTTGCTGTGCAATAATCTCGTCTTGGACTTCTTTTTCTACCTCATAAACTTATAGCATTTAATATTCTGTTTCTTGTATTTAATAACGTAAAACCATCGATGTTAGGCCTCGCCATACACCTGTTCACAGCTTATGACATTTTACGTTCCGAAAATAAAAACTGAATTGCTATATGTGACCAATATCCTGTTAATAACAACTTTAGCAATTATTTGAGAATTTCATTTGAAGGATAAGAATAATTCCATCATCTACCTGCGATTAATAATGATTTTTTTAGTTTTTCAAAAGATTTTCGGCTTTTCTGAAAAGTTTGACATCTGGTACTTAAAACAATTACGTTTTCTGCTATAGAATCATGATTCAAAAGTTTTATATAATTTTAATAATTATAAAATAAAAACACAACTGCCGATTGAAACAAGTTTGATAGCATGCGGTAGTAATTTTTTTTCATTCAGTTCATAAGGGTATTTACATGTACATTCCTATTAGCTACCACATTTTCACATTTTATGTACGTTCTTAGGTACATATTTTTATTATTATTGCATGGATGAAAATAACTTATGCGCTGAATACCTTTAATTTGAGACATCAATAATTCGAAAAACATCGGAATAGATGAAACGCTCAAGTGAGACTTGAACTCACGACCTCCCTTACAGGGGGAATGCTCTTCCAACTGAGCTGTTGAGCCACACCTGAATCATTTAAAATTTTCCTTCTTTCTTTTTATATCCGTCTTTAATGGCGACGACGGTGGAATTTTTCCGATGTTTTTCGAACTTAAAAGTTAGCATAATAAATGCTATAAAAAATCATTCAAACATCAATAATTGAAATCCGTAAAATGGTTCTGAAGATAATATGGTAATAAGGAATTTACAAACATACCCATATAAATGCATACACACAAGTCGCACGCAAAAAACAAAACCCTTCTTGACTTTGGGATAATGTGCTACATTCTAAAACCGTATTTTTATTTAAATTTTTTATTGATGCAAACGGTTTTACTACTCTATACCTTGCAAAACTCACGTCTATAAAGTTTCGTATTTATTTTGGCAGAAATGTATTACAGATAATGTCGTACTTTATTGACGGGTAATATAACCCTTCAATGCACACTCATTTACTGACGTGGAATTGCAGTAGGTATTTATTTATAAATGTTAACGAAACGAAACTACCTATATATTATCATTTTCAATGAATTTTCATTATTCGCACACTATTTGAATTATATTTTCTTCCAATGTGGGTTTAATGCTTAATAAAATTAAAAGAAATACCGAAAAAATACCTACATAAAGTAAAAATACGTCTTGTTGGTTAGCCCTGCAACTTTGATAAAAGTATTTCGTAATACACTGACGGACTCATAAACTGCATCAAAGTTCAGGTTTACTCTAAAAGGATTTTTTATAATAAGTATGCAAACTTTTTAGATTAAATTATATAAATATGGAAAGACAGGCTCTTAATCTTAAAAAAAAAAATTAAATTTAATAATAGAACTGCAGTAAAACAAATGAATATAGCCGGGAAAAGAAAATTTACTTGTAGTATCAGATTTGCGTGTTATTTATAGCAAAGTTTTAAATTGATTCTCATTGATTTTTTTTGTTTTGTCAATTGAATTATTGTTACCAGCATAATTGTTGGGTTAGTTTTTTAACACATCGAGAGTTTTTGAACCATAATATGGATACTTCGTCCGAACAAGCGGCACAAATCGTAGCATTGGTGCGGGAGGGCTTGGATCAACGAACGATTGGTAGAAATTTAAATTTAAACCAGTCTACGGTTTCTAGAATATACAGAAGGTTTGTAGAGACAGGTTCTTACAGGAGGAGACGTGGTACAGGCAGAACTCGAGCAACCACAGGTCGTGATGACCGATTTATTGTTATAACTTCCCTGCGAAATCGTTTCCTCACGTCAGTTAACATCAAAACCGAGCTTAATGAAGTGCGTGGAGTAAACGTGTGTGCACGAACAATAAGAAGAAGGTTAAAGGAAGCGGATATCACCCCTTTTAGACCAGCAAATGGTCCAAAATTGTCTACAGCTCACAGACAAGCTCGCTAAAGATTTGCGCGTCATCACCTGAATTGGACAGAAGAGCAGTGGGCCTCTGTATTGTTCACGGACGAGTGTAGGACATGTTTATATGGTGCAGATGGTCGCAGAAGAGTCTATCGTCGACGTGGGGAGCGATATGCTCAAAGTTGCATTGAGGAGCGTGTTCCTTTTGGAGGCGGTTCATGTATGGTCTGGGGTGGCATATCGATGAACGGGCGAACAGAACTTGTGTTCATAGACATGGTCCGTCAAAACGGTAATAGAGGGGGTTTGACAGCACATCGCTACATAACAGAGATATTAGAAGATCACGTGGTGCCTTACATGGGATTCATAGGCGAAAATTTTACTTTAATGCAGGATAATGCCCGGCCGCATGCAGCTGCACAAGTTCAACATTATTGCGAAGAGGTTGGGATACGTACAATGAATTGGCAGCACGCAGCCCGGATCTTAATCCCATCGAGCATGTTTGGGACAATTTAAAAAGAGCTGTATATGCGAGAAACCCTTCGCCCACGACAGTGGCAGCACTAAGAACAGCACTTTCAGAAGAATGGGACAATATTCCGCAAGATCTTTTAAAAACCCTTATAAAATCTATGCGGAACCGATTAGAATCCGTAATAAGGGCACGTGGGGGTAATACACCTTATTAAAACACAAATAAACCCTTGCATAAAGTTTGTCTATTGTTAAAACCAATTTTTTAATTAAACCAATTTTTCTTAAATTTCTGTTTTTTCTTCAAAAAAAGTCTTAAGGTCCTTTCCAGTACATAAACTTAAACTTAAAGATATGACCCTACGCTGTTTTAAAGTTCACGAACCAATCTAGAGGTTTCAATTTAAATCTGTATAGAAAGTATGCATACTTGGTTAAAATATTTATTTCAAAGTCGTCTATTACTTTGATGCAGTTTATGAGTCCGTCAGTGTATTTTGAGCCAAGCGTCGCCGTGTCGGGCGACTTTTGGCTCCTTGTTTACATCAAGGAGTCAAATATCCAATGTCAAATGAACGTATGTATGTTGCAACTTTTCAACGTTTTGTAAAATCCGTTTTAATGGTATATACATAATTAATGATTTTTGACGTTGACTACAACTACAATAATTCAATAACAAAATAGTAAGATTGAATTGTGATATTGTGATATAATTTATCTATTTTAGAATTCATTAAAATCTACATCTCCACATAAGATATATTATCCCAGAAATACACACACACAGACCCAGAAACACATAGACATAGGTAATATTTTCTATTTATTTTAAATTTTCTGATTCATGAACATGTAGTCTCCCAATGTGCGCTATTTCTCCCGAGCCACCGCCTTCTGCATCCAGTCAGTATGTTACAGTGAATGTCCGAAATGCAGCGTATGTTAAGATAAATAATTGTCTTTTGACTTTCTTGTTGTATTTTTTGATGTAAACGAAGGGTAATTATTGGTAATGCACTCCGACTTGATCATCTCTTAATTCACGACTCACACTGCAATCAGTTTTGTAGGACTTAACGAGTTTAATCCCGGACTAAACCGGTACACGGGCTGCGGTAATTATTTAAATAGAAATCATGCATTTCAGGGTTAAATCAAACTGTGGGTTGTGCGATAGAGAGGAAGCTTTACAAAATCGAAATAAGCCGATCTTCTCACTCTTCTCCTCGACCATGCACCTTTGAAAGGCACATCCCTTGGATTATGTGCCTTTAATCGTACCTCTGATTCGAACGTGCGGGGTGAGGAAATGAAATCTGCGCGGGGGTGGGAGCTTCCATTCTGTACGCTATAATAAGCTCGGTGAATGATGATCCCTATGACAGTTCGTTAGCGCTTAACATTGTACTGACGTCCTATCACATCAAATCCTTTAGAGGTCCATTAAAAAGACGAAAAAATCATAATTGTGTACAATTGTAAATTATAAAAATGAATATTACGAAATTATTACGTAATGTTCGGAAATAATAGAAAAAAACTCAATGCAAATGTACATGGTACGTGCTGCAAAAGTTACGTCGTCAAGCTGTTATCGACTAAGAAGGGACACATCGATAAACAAAATATCGATAATTTGTTGGAAATATAAAACAAATGCTTTGAGTTTGTATTTTATTTATATCAATCTGAATCTGATACAGGGTCAATCGGATCTTCAAAATCTGAGTCTGAACTGCAGCTATCCGTGACGTTTATTATTAACGGTTGGTCAATGATATTGTCGTATTGTACATCTCGATCCCAGTCTTGTAAGCAAATTTTCTTCGTTCTTTCGACCACTTTTCGCCAATCGTCAGCTGTCACTTGAGCGCAGCTTGCGCTCAAGTGACAGCTGACGATTGTTCCAATAAAACCATCATTTTATTTGCCGTGAATGGCGGAGTTGTGTTATGCCTAGCTGCATGACCTGAAAATATTTGTACATTCAGTAATTATTTTTAGAAATATATGCATATACATAATATTATATAAATAAAAAATATAGATACCTTTGATCTGCGCCCATATCAACTCGATTGCATTATATTGGCAGTGATAGGGCGGTAACCGAATTACCGTGTGTCCATTTGATTTGGCCAATTCATCCAAAAAATATGATGGGTGCGTCTGTTGTTTGTGAAAGTTCAACAGTCTAACCAACTCTTTTTTTAACATCTGACTGTCAGTTTCCACACCATTGCCGTGTAACCACTCTATAATTTCAGCTTTTTTGTTATTGCTGCTGGGGGGTTTGTTAATTTGAACTGAGTGATATGAAGCATTGTCCATTAAAATATAGTGAGGCTCATTCAAATCTTCTAATAGTTTTATAAACCATGTCTTAAAGTTTTCGAAATTCATTTCCTCGTGGTACTCCGTTGTTTTCACTGACTTAAAAGCCCACAGGCAATTCGGCACAAAACCTGTAGCTGTGCCAGCGTGGCAAATGATTAAGCGCTGGCCCTTTCCTTCAGGAGTTTTTGTGCTGGATTTCGCTGTGTCATCCGTCCATGCCTTACCTACAGTATGATTGGCGTTCAGCCATGTCTCATCAAGGTATACTACCTTCTCCCAGTTATCAATTTGTTTGATTTTGCGAAGAAAATCGCATCGTAGTAAAGCTATGTCAGTACGCTCCATTAATATTTTTCTCTTGTCACATTTTTTATAGCGGAATCCACATTTTTTCAAAACAATTCTAAGGGAAGTAGCACCGCCTTTGAAGAGTTCTGCAGCTTTTAATGAAGATAATAACTTCTGGCAGGTCGGTAGTCCACCTCGTAGGTAGTAACCATAAATATGATTGCGTATAGCATCTAAATCAAATTCATCAGGTTCTGTTATATGACATAACCTTTTCTTTTTCTTTGGTGTTAATAGTTTATTGTCCTCCATTGACGACTCCCCAATTGCCAGCTAATTATGAATTCTTTAAAATTCAATTCAAAAAGAATTTTAAATTCTTTAAATTATGCAATTTGAATAAAAATTAAAGTATAGTAAAATAAAATATAATAAGGCTGTTACTTTTTTATCTAGTGTTTTATGTCCATCAATGCGCGTAGTCTTTTTTTCAAAATAAATAAATATTGCTTATTATGTTGAATGACCTGGCTGAATGACATGACATTTGCCTGAAAAAACAGTATTTTATCGAAATTGTTTCGCATCACTAATACAACTGTCAGTTGAAACGTCATAGGGATCATCATATAACGCTCGTAGTATAGTACTATTATCTATTCTGTGCCACAAGCTTAGGGTGGATCATATCCGGTGTAGTCAACGATTCTGAAAATGCAAGTGCTCAGTTGAAAACATTTCATTGTTATAGCACCTCAAATGACGACAACAATTTCTTAAAGAAGTTTTGGGAACTTGAGACCGATATTCCAATGCCTAAGCAACGATTGTTTACAGACGAAGAACAATATTGAGTAGAACACTTCAGAAAAACAACTCGCAGAGATGCTGACGGCCGATACATCGTTAGGCTACCATTCAAAACTGAAGATCCCCAGGTCACGTCGTCGTCACGAGAAATTGCAGAAAAAAGGCTGAAATCATTAGAAAACAAATCAAACAAAGACGAAACTTTAAAAAGCAAATACACAGAAGTAATCGAAGAATACATAGCACTAAATCATATTGAACTTATTCCAGACAATGAAATTGACACAGAAAGGGCAATTTATTTACCTCATCATGCAGTCGCACGAGATGATAAAACTACGACAAAGGTGAGAGTCGTGTTCGACGCCTCCTGTAAAAGAAAAAACAACTTGTCACTAAACAATCAATTGTTAGTTGGAGCAACTATTCAACCAGAAATCAGACACGTCATCATGAAGTGGAGAATGTCACCTATTTGTCTGTCAGCCGACATCGTCAAAATGTATCGGCAAGTGAAAACAGATGAACGAGATAACAACTATCAGAGAATCTTATGGAGAAAAAATCTTAACGAAGAAATCCAACATTACAGACTTACTAGGGTTACATTCGGTACAGCTTCCGCACCATACCTGGCGGTTAAGGCACTTCAACAAGTCGCTCAAGATCACGGTGATGAATACCCTGCCGCAGCTCAAAAAACATTAAGTGATTATTACGTAGATGACCTTATGACGGGAGTTCAAAGCGTAAATGAAGGGATCAAGCTATTTACTGAAATGAACGAACTACTAAGCAAAGCACGATTTGAACTACAGAAGTGGAATACTAATAATGATGAACTCATGGAAGCAATGAAAGGGAAAGGAATGGATAAAGTGGCAACAAAAGGAAAGGATAAGGAAATAAGAGAAGATGAATTAATGAAAATTATGGAACTTACCTTTAACCGCAGCGAAGGCAACTTCCGTTTCGTCGCAAATCTTCCTCCATTACTGGAACCTGTAACGAAAAGAAAGGTTATATCAGACATAGCACGTCTGTACGACCCACTAGGATGGGTAGGACCTAGTATAATATTAGCAAAAATAATGATACAAAAGCTATGGCTTGCAGGTATAGGCTGGGACGAAGTCGTGCCAGACCATTTGTTAAAAGAATGGTTAACTTACCGTGATGAGCAGATAAAATTTTGTGAAATTCGAATACCCAGACGGGTTAGCGCTTCCAACAGCGATCGCGTAGTCGAATTGCATGGTTTTTGTGATGCGTCTAAGTCGGCTTTCGCAGCAGCTGTGTATATTCGAACTATTAATTCCGAAGGCAAAATCAACGTTTCATTGGTCACTGCTAAAACCAGAGTAGCACCTGTTAAACAAGTGTCAATACCAAGACTTGAGCTGCGCGGTGCAGTACTACTTACCAAATTGTTGATGGAGGTCGCAACCTTACTAAACATCCCCAAACCCAACATACACGCTTGGACTGACTCGATGGTAGTTCTGGCATGGTTAAACAAACATCCTAGTAAGTGGAGTGTGTTTGTCGCAAACAGGGTTTCAGAAATCGTAATTAACTTAGATCCATAAAACTGGTCCCATGTCACTTCAAAACATAACCCTGCAGATTGTGCATCGCGAGGTTTACGTCCTTCAGAAATGTTTAACAATGCAATGTGGTTCAATGGACCAGAATTCTTGTATAAGGACACTATAATCTACAGTAAATCTAAATCAATGGATACAGAACTTGAAGCTATAAAATAGCATTGCACTACTTTAGAAGATGACAATTCATTGAACAGATTTTCAACGTTAACAAAAGCGAGTTATGGCTACAGTCCTCTCACAGATAGAGGCCTGCCTCAACTCGCCCGCTGTCCGTTTTCATGGACGACCCAGAAAACTTAACCGTTCTGACACCCGGGCACTTCTTAATCGGAGAAGCTCTCTTGACAGTGCCCAACCGAGGTTTTGAAAACTCAAACGTGAGTTCGTTGAGAAGATGGCAACACACTCAACGTGCATTCCAATCGTTCTGGCGACAATGGTCTCATGAATTTCTCACTAAGTCCTTGCAGCGGTACAGGTCAAAGTCGATAAACACACATCAAGGTCGGCGACATAGTGGTTATAAAAGAGGACAACATGCCTCCATGCCGTTGGCTCTACGGCAGACTGACTGCCGTCCATCCGGGTTTAGACCAAATAGTGCGAGTAGTCACTGTAAAAACCAAATCGGGTTCTTTTAAATGGGTCATTTAAAAGAACCCGACATGTAAATTGTGTATCTTGCCAATTTCCACGAAATGATACACAACATCCTTATGCTTATTCTTTTGTTAAATAAGAGTTAAGAAACTTTTAAGTATGTACTTAAACATTTTTTAGATTATGCAGCTTGCACGATAGATGTAAGCTTTATACTTTTATACAGTCCATTTAACTTTAAGTAATCTATGGTGTAAGGCCAAAGGTCAACTTTGCCCTTGGTGGGCGGTATGTATAATTAATACTAATTTATATTATTTGAGTAATATTCTCAAACTAGCTTAAGTAAAATTATACTCCATTTGTTTAGGTATTTAAAAAAAGGTAAACAAATCATAAAAAGGGTTCTTCTATAGGGGCATTTTTCGTTCCGAAATAAAAAGAAACCAAAATAAAATCATTTTAGAACTTAAAATCCATATTTTTCTATATTTAACTACTCGGTTTAATATTAAGTTGCAATTATTATTTCCTAAGCTGAAAAACTATCTATACATATAATAAATCTGTAAACGATCGATGTCTGTACATGGAAAGGAAATGAGAAAAATTGTTATAGGGGGCCTTTATAAACGATATAGAAGCCAAATCAACGTTTTTTGGAATTTTTGTCTGTTTATCTGTTTCTCTGTTTCTCTGTTTCTCTGTTTCTCTGTTTCTCTGTTTCTCTGTTTCTCTGTTTCTCTGTTTCTCTGTTTCTCTGTTTCTCTGTTTCTCTGTTTCTCTGTTTCTCTGTTTCTCTGTTTCTCTGTTTCTCTGTTTCTCTGTTTCTCTGTTTCTCTGTTTCTCTGTTTCTCTGTTTCTCTGTTTCTCTGTTTCTCTGTTTCTCTGTTTCTCTGTTTCTCTGTTTCTCTGTTTCTCTGTTTCTCTGTTTCTCTGTTTCTCTGTTTCTCTGTTTGTGAGTTTGTGCACGCTAATCTCAGAATCTACTGAACGGATTTTGTTGCGGTTTTCACTAATATATTGTGGTAGGCTTCACTTAACATTTAGTGTTTGTTTTATTGAAATCGGTACATAAATAAAAAAGTTATGTCAATAATAGCATATCAAGGCTAACAATTTGTGATTGTGTGAAGTGTGAATAGATCGAACCAATAAAGAAGCAACAATGCTTACAAGAAGATATTATTTCGGCATAGGAATCTGAAGAACTCCGAGAGGCCAGAGTTCTACATCTCAGCCAAGTCAGGTCAGGTTACTGCAGAATCTTCGGCACAGCAAGTGTCTCGATAGAATTCACATTGTTCTCGAACGATTTTCTCTCGAATCCAACAAATTAGTAAGCACCTGGTTCGGTAAAAATACTCCTGGCTTTCATAATTAATATCATCACGCTATTATAATAAGGAATGGGACAGAATGTTTTTATGACATAATATGTAAACGTCTATTTCACACTATAATGTCATGGTAACTGTGGCTCAATACGTCTGCGGTGGACTTATAACTTAGCTGAGTCGCGTTCGATTCCATCTAAAATGTATTTTTCCTTTTTTATGTTTTTTTATTTACTTTTGTTTGACTTTTTTATTTTATTGTGTATTTGTTGAATTTTATTGTATTTATAGTTTTATTTGAAGTAAAATATAAATTCTATGCTTAGTATTCTATAGGTAGTAGATAAAACTAGGCTGTGTGACAGTAATAGTAGAACTTATTATATAATATTCTTAGATCTATACAAAATTCTTCATTTCGGAGAATGAAAAAGTGGTCCCACCCGCCTGAGAAGTCATAAAACTGAAACTGGTATCCCCCATTGATACCGATTCCACCACATTGGGGCAAACGCAATATTGGAATCAAACCGATTAAAATTTTGCAGAGGACTGGGGCATTGAGGGTATTCTGGGGTTAGGTACCCCAGTATACCTGCCTTGGTTACCTATCATTAATAGGCGGTCTGCGGACGTGAAGAGCAGGGATTGCTTCGGCTAGGGTGATGGGTAGCCTAAGCTATCACCATCAAAGCCGCGCGCATCGAGGAAGTAAATCGTTGCACCTTCTCTGAATACACATTTACATTTACACTTTACGTATTCTGGGAGATAGTTGTCTCTATCGTATTACCGTCTTTACCATGGTGAATGTTCTGATGAGCTATTCCAATTAGTTCCACCCTCTCCTTTCTCTCCTACACAGGACAACGCATGCAAGGCTCAGATGTCATCCACATACGAATATTACATCAAGAACCACGCTGTTTGGTGACTCATTCCTATGTCGCACCATTAAGAGCTGTAATCCCTGCCAGCTCACGGTTTACTTCTTCCTACAGTCCCGGGTCCTTTAAGGGGGCCGTGAAAAGGCTTCTGATGATCCTATAAAGATGAGTGCCACCATTGTTAGGATGGTACACGTTTATAATTGTGACCCTATTTCCGAGTCTTTGCCCTTAGCTTAACATCAGTCGAGGTGAAGTTAAATTGACGTGTCCTATATAAAAAAACTCCGGATCTTAAAAAGAAGAAAACACATGTGTGGACATAGCAATACAGTTCTTAACCGCCTGATAAAGAAATGAAGTTCCGAACAGCTTGGTTCCAGGTGACTTTATTTCTACCGTATGTGACTGACGGAAGGCAGGAGAGATTTACCGCCAATTTTTTAGATCCCGTTCCCGCTGCACAATTTAGGGGGATGAAAAATAGATGTTGGCCGATTCTCAGACCTACTCAATAAGCTCACAAAATTTCATGAGAATCGGTCAAGCCGTTTCGGAGGAGTATGGCAACGAAAACTGTGACACGAGAATTTTATATATTAGATTATATATTAGATCTAAATAAATCTTTCAGGTATACTTTTTGTTTTCAACACACAATACAATAAGCTAAAATTCTGAATTAGTGAACATTCTCCATTGATCCAGGTATCACTATGGGGAGGTGGCGTTGCACTACACAATCTGGTGCTCAAACCAGACGTGCTGCAGCAGGAGGTGGCACTGCCCTTCACTCTTGTCTCTGGCCGTATTCACGAGTTGCTCATACAGGTTCCGTGGACCAAGATCATGTCGGAACCCATCATAGTAACCATTGATACCATTGGTAAGTATGAGCATAGTTTTCTTTCTTTAACTGATATCTTCAAACTGAGGTCGCAGCCTATTCGTCACCGTGGGCCACCAGCTGCTCGCCGCAGGCAGGCCATGTGCGATTTTAATTTGTTTCCGTTGCTCTACTCCCGCACATGCTCATCGAACACCAGCACCACAACATCGTAAACGAATGCCTCTATGTGAATCGCGTTTAGATACTCTAGATTCTAGAGTTCATTCTAGAATAGGGAGTAGACAGAGAGAGTAGGGAAATCTGTTACTGGGACGGTATTTAGAGTTTAGATTATTCACCAAAGGGACTCGTCTTAAATTCGCCGAACACTTTTCCGCTGCAAGTCTCACCTTTATGACCGGTCACCGTGCGCTATCGAAGGCGTCTTCTATGTCCAGGGATAGGTACCATGAGGACTATTCTCTTCTCAACGAGTTTAACCCTTATGTGACCCATAAGGTCATAAAGGCTGTCTTCGGTGATTATCACCCGACTGCGCGACGCAAAGGATTGGTAATGTGTTTATCAGCCCATGTAATGTATGTTCCTTTGATGCACCATACAGAACAAATGACTGGGCCGATTTTTATGTTTTACACGTCAATCAATTCCTCCAGTCTGGCGAGTATCACTAAAGACATGACGTTACTGAACATTCAATATGGCGACTACTGGACGCCATATTTTGAAAATGAAAGACAACATGAAATTGAATAGGTATGATTGATCGACTGACCGTTTGCATTCGATTTAAAGTTGCGTAGCAACAATTCTCACTTATGGATTTTTAGGCAGTAGAAATTCATTCAATTGTGATGTAGTTACTTATGCTGAAACTAAAAAAACTACGTTAAAAAAATAAAGTTGAAAACTAAAACCCGACTACCGAAAAATCACGCTCAAAAAAGTAACAAACAAGAAAATATCAAGGATAGCCGTGGTCGTATGCCACTTACTCTAACACAACAATATGTTCTAGGGAAAAGTGGCATACGACCACGGCTATCCTTGATATTTTCTTGTTTGTTACTTTTTTGAGCGTGATTTTTCGGTAGTCGGGTTTTAGTTTTCAACTTTATTTTTTATTTATATTGTTTTGGGCAAGGTACTGACAGTAGTCAGTATAACTTTGGTTTAGCGTCAACACCTGAAAATCCTAACAAAAATTAGGCGCCAATACGTAATTTTTCATTGACAACGTCACGTCAGCCAGAAAGCAATTTTAGGGATGTAGTTAATATTAATGGACTGTGTTTTTATTATAATAACTTGGAAATGTCATAATCGATATCAACTACAGAAAATGTTTTTTTTATATTACCTATATAATTGGCGGTTTTTAACCGATTTTTAAACAACAATTCGGATGTTAATATTTTTTTAATATTGGTATGATTTTTACGAAAAAGTGATTTTTGTAACTCCGTTATATGTACGGATTGCCAAAATTCTTTTTTTGTTTGAAAGAGGGCTGTTTCTAAATGGTCCCATTTAAATTGCAAAAAGATCTGATGATGGGTTTCAGAGCTAGACCACGGAACTCTTTAATAAATACGAGGAAATCAGCCTGTTGGAATATTCTTCTAGAAGTCAGTTGTTTTGTTTAGGAGATTAGTGTATGCGGTATGGCCCACAATCGTTTTATAATACATTTGTAAATTGTACAGACACGAAATATCTACTGCTTTGTTATCATGCATAGAAAGATAATAGATTATACATTTCACATGAAATCATATATTTATGTATTATAATATTTTCATTTATCGATTAATAAATTTTTATCGATGATTTTACTTAGGTAGTCGATATTTAAAAAATTCATGCAATCACTACTTTCATCTGTCTAAAATACAATAATATAATGGACGGGGTATAGTGATTGCTCGGTGGTACAATTCGACCATAAATAATTTAAAAAATATAAGTTTGAACATAACATATTAAAGTTTTTATATAAAGAAATTTCCTTTCAAAAAGAGCGGTATTCAAAAAAATATAATTATAATTACGTCTCAAGTTGACCACAGACTAACAATACAGGTGTAGGAAATTTCTTCTTCTTCTTTCTTTTTTATTTTTTTAACACAGTACTCGTACCTTATGAGCGCTAGAGGGCACCGCACAAGATTGAGTGATACGTTATCCATCCATCGGACGATAAAGCCGCTTGTAACGATACCTCATTTGTCCAGTTCTAATAAGTATTTGAAGAGCTATGAGGGAACAAATGAACATACATACATAATAGCCTGTCAAAATCATAACCCTCCTTTTGGCTTCGCCGTAGTCGGGTAAAAAAAAGTATATAAGTATGCTTATCCGCATTCTAGATTCCATAACACAAGCTTTAAAGCTTATCCTGGCTCTAGATAGCGTTGTGTAGAATGTTGTGGAATTTACAGGGTGTTACAGAAGGGTGTAGTCATAATTAAGGGTCGTTACACATGCCTGATAACGAGTTCCTGTGCACTATCTAAAGTACAAATAGTCCTAAAGTGACGCATAGTTTATTATCATACAAACTTTTAAAATTCGTAAATTATACGATAAATTAGTAAAATGTGTAGGTCACAACATTATTGTATTCTGCCCTTTCAGTTGTACGCCTGGTATCATTATCACTTCACAAACACGACACAAATAGTCTTGACTATCACTTAAGTACGTCAGTTTCGGTTCACCATCTTCCTAAAACACTCCATGAGGGAAGTCACCGTCGCGTCGGTCAGTCACCCTCTGGCCTTCCGTCCACAGATCTTTCACTGTATAGCCGATGAGCTTCTCGCAAACACCAACACAAAGCATCATCTCATAATATTCGTTGTTACTAAAATCAACAATTTTTTACTGCAAACAGAACGTCAGTTACAACGACTTTGTCACGCGTCACATTTTCTGAGGTTCTGATTTTATCACAATAAATTAGGTAATATATGTAGGTCGTACCTATACCAAGATTGCAGAAAATAGTTGTGACTATAGCAAAATTTATGTTACCCTGGTATTGGAATATGTTTTTTGTTCTTGTTAGTTTATCCTTCACTTGTTAGTTTAATATTTTAAAATGTAATACGGAGCGTGCCAGGGATTAAGCAATCTATAATAAATAAATAAACCATAAATTAGGTAATGTAGTTGTAGGTTATATACCGGGATTGCAGAAAATAGGTAATTGTGACCATAGCAAAATTTATGTTGCCCTGGTATCGGAATATGTTTTTTGTTCCCTTTACAAAGGATAATGTGTTAGTTTTGCATTAAATCGTATAGGTACGAAACCAATCATAATAAGGGGCGTGTCGGTTTCGAGTGAAAGAGAAGATATTTTATTATTATAAAATATTTTAGGGTACCACAGTGAATGTTACTTTAACGAACACTTATAAGGACCTCCCACAGCCTATGTTATCCGGGTATAATAAACATGATATACCTAGAAAGTTCTTTGTGCACCTTTTCAAGATAGTTCGATGTCTACCTGCTATTTGCCAATGGTGTGACGAACTGCTATCTTTGTATGACGTTTCAATAAAAAAAAACGGAAATAATGCATGCAGAAGGCGGTATATAACGTGCCATGGTGCACATTGAGAGTATTAAATTGGGTACGGAACCAATTTTAAAATGTTAAATATTATAGGGTGTACCAGGGATTTCGGTGGTCCATGGCTCCTGGTATTGAATGTAGGTTAACCTTAAGTGAAGGAAATTTTGAGACAAGTCTCACATTCAGCATGAATGATTTCAGGCACAAAAAACTTTTTCTTATTGCATAAATTGAATTTATTATCACTAACATACTTAATAAGCGGTTTCATAAAAGGTTGCTCAGCTAGAAGGTGAGCAGGATGATAGTGGGACAGGGCCTTTCCACTTAGATCGTGTGGTAAACCTACTCGGGTTCAAACCGTTGAGTTCATTTGTAAGCGCGCTCCAGCTGCTGGAGGCCTGGTTATTTCTTAGTGTTGTGCGTTTATCGGCAATTTCCACGAGTTTAAACATGGTCGATAAAAAAGAAAATGATTTTTCTACGTCATAGCAAGTAAATCGGATTTGATACCCCCACCGATATATTATTTATATCGCACGTAATGCGTGCCCCGAATATCACC
This sequence comes from Eilema sororculum, assembly GCA_914829495.1. Lineage (NCBI taxonomy): Eukaryota > Metazoa > Arthropoda > Insecta > Lepidoptera > Erebidae > Eilema > Eilema sororculum. The sequence goes on along the minus strand of OU618532.1, from coordinate 17,207,824 downwards.
ACACCTTTCTGTAACTCTCTGTATATTCTCCGTCCGCGCAATTTTCGTAAGAAGAGGAACAAAGTTTGAACTTTACACTGTTTCACATATTGATTTATCAACAGTAATAATTATCAACAATAACAAATTACAAACTCCTTTTACAAATTTCTCCTTTAGTATCTGACTTGAGCAAAAGTTGACCACAGACTAACAATACTCGTAATTAAAGTTTTGGGAAATTAAATACTCCTCCGTTCGCGAAATTTTGGTAAAAAGAGGCACAAAGTTACTTACCTATTATTAATTTATCAATATAATTATATTAAGTTCAAAACTCCGTATTAATTTCTTATCAGGTGGTAATCATTTGCAAATTATAAATACGATAGAAATATATGGGCACCACCTGCTATCAAACGTGTTTCGATCTTTTCAGCATCAGTCGTGTTTCTTTTTTATAATTATTTTTTTAATATTCTTGCCCATACCGTGTTCATAAGCTCACCGCAATTAGGCACGTAATGACACCTTTTTAATCTATTATTTAAATCAACCAGTTAGCCTATTGCAGGCCACTGCAGGACAAAGGCCTCTCCCACTGTGCGCCATTTCGGCATTTGATTTATTTTTAAGTTATTATTACCATTTGGTTTTCAATCTGAATTGCAGAATGCGTCCTAAACCTAAAGCCGCCAGTGACCGCAGATGAGAGCCCACCGCCAGCAACCCCGAGGTATGCCGAGTGATTATTTTCCCGATCTGTTGCAAACTATAATTATTTAGACTAATATTATAAAGAGGAAAGATTTGTATTTTTGTATGTAACGAATAAACTCAAAAACTACTGGAACGATCTCAAAATTTCTTTCACCATTAGAAAGCTATATTATCAGGTACCTACATAGATCATATAATTATTATCATCATGCTACTATCAGCGATGGACGGGCTTAGAAAATCACGCGGGCAAACCGCAAGCAACAGCTATTGAAATATATAATTTACTGGCTTTTGCCCGCCACTCCGCCCGCGTGGATGTCGGTTATCGCGACCTAACATAGCCTATGCCCTTTCTCATGGTCTCATCTACTCCTATAATTTTTTTTATCAAAAACGGTTCAGTGGTTTAGGCGTGAAAACGTAACATACAGACTGACAGAGTTACTTTCGCATTTATAATATTAGTATGGAGTATGGAATGATTAACAGCTGGCGTCCACGATCTGATGTTTGTATTATTCCGGCTTTTATGAGAGCGACTACGGTCTGACCTTCCAAACTAGGGAGAAAATCCTTTTTTTTTTCGTGCGGAAATCCCTTCGGATACCCCCCTGCCGGAGCCGGAAGGGGAGGTTATGTGCCAGTGACTTATCCGTCAATCAACAGGTATGCTGGCTTGCAGTTGAGGCAGCCGCCTTGGACTAACCCTATTGTATTTTTTGTATTGGCCAGTAACAGGACACAAGTAGTGGAGGCACCGCCGGGGTATATGCAGGCGCTGGTCCGGCGCATCGTCAGCAATATCGCGCTCCGAGTGCATCATCTGATTGTGAAGTACGTGCAAGACGACATTGTCTTGTCGCTCAACGTCAAACACCTTTTTATTGACAGCGCTGCGGTCAACTGGGAGCCAGCATTTGCAGGTTTCTTCAAATTTATTCGTTCTAAATTATTATAGATGGTATTTAAAAGTACTTCAATATATTCCCATTTCATTCAACTAATTTTACCTTTGTTCCGCCAAATATACTGAATGTGCACCAAAATAATATTCACTAATATATTTCATAATGAGCACCTATTTACGAATTGTTGTAAATTTGTAAAAATAGTAATACACCTAATTTTAAAAACCACTAATCTAATCTAACCTAACCTAAATATTTGGTGCACAATCAGTATTTTTCGTGAAAGAATGAAATAATTATAGTTACAATAGAATATTTGTACTCATATGGGGAACTCTTCAGGGGTATTAGTACCTAATGGAGATGACCTTTTCCCCCAACCAGAAGTATGGAAAATATAATAAACCAGATCCATTGTATTTTCCTGACTTCTATTACAACCTATTCCCAATATGCTTGACTGCACTATAAACTATTATCAAATCGTCTGTTCCCGACGCCCGATTTGACTGAATCTTAAAGTGTCTTCACCCCACAATGACTGAAATCCGTAATGCCTTATTCATAATGACTAAAAATATTTTGAGATGCGACAGCTATATAATTAAAAAAAATGTGTTAGTCGCCTCCATTTTCGTATGAACTCTTTGTGTTTTTAAACAATTTGGTCAAGTGCGACTTGGACTCATACACGAAGGGTTCCGTGCTATTATATATATATCTTACAGATATCGACCAAACTCAGCCGACGGTGAGGAGGCTTGTGCGACTAGACGACCTCACTTTGTGTCTCGACAAAGCTGATGCTGATGGCAAAATACGTTACTATCAGGAACCGCTGCTGTATAGATGCCAGCTGGATCTTAGGTAGACATTCCATGTTCTATAGTTCCAGGCCATGGCGCCATGCGAAATTTGTATATTTGCAATGGTCTGACTGTTTCTTACTATTATATAATAGTTCTTTAATAGTTTCTTACTATTATATATGTACATTCTGTCTACTAAGTATCGGGAATTTGTCAATAAAACAAAAAATACAAATTATTCATCTAAATTTATTATATCGCCTTCAAAGTAGGCCATACCGCCTATTTGCGGTATGGCCTTTAGCTCATTCTGCGTATTTTCTTTTATGGCTTCTATCGACTCAAAACGTTTTCCTCGAAGTGGTAATTTTAACTTGGGAAATAAAAAAAGTCAGACGGAGCCATATCAGGTGAATACGGTGCTTGGTCGAGAACTTTTGTTGAATTTTTCACTAAAAACTCTTTCACTATAATGGCTGTGTGTGATGGTGCATTATCATGGTGCAGCATCCATGAGTTGTGTCGCCACAAATCTGGACGTTTTCGGCGAAATACTCTCACGCAAATGCTTTATGACGCCTAAATAATGTTCTTTATTCACTGTTTCTCCCTCTGGAAGGAATTCGGAGTGAACCACACCACGGTAGTAAAAAAAACTGTCAGCATCACATTGATTTTAGAGCGACTTTCCCGCGGCTTTTTGGGTTTCGGCTCGTTTTGTTCGCTTGTTTGACTGTTAAACCCATGTCTCGTCGCCAGTTATTATACGTTTCATAAAAGTCGGATCCGTAGAAGCTCGGGAAACCATGTCTTCAGCGGCATGCTTTCACTGCGCTTTTTGAACAAAATTAAGCTCTTTTGGAACTAGTCGAGCGGCGGACGCGTTTCATGCCTAAAATGTCAATGAGAATATTGTGGACGGACTTAAAAGATATGTTCACCCCACTAGCCAACTCTCTCAGACTCATACGTCGATTTTCGAGCACTAGCTTCTTTATTCTGTCGATGTTTTCTTTGGTCGTAGCGGTTGAAGGTCTACCAGAACGAGGCAAGTCTACTACTACTTCTCGGCCTTCTTTAAACGCCTTATACCATTCATAAGCCCTTGTTTTCGATATACACGATTCGCCATAAGTATTTCGCAACATTTTTAGTGATTCACCACATGAAATATCATTCGAAACACAATATTTAAGGCGCACTCTTTGTTCAACAATATTTTCCATTGTAAAAATCGCCGAGGACTCAAAACTATGAACAACAAAAAGTGTAGTTTAAAACAAATTAAATGTCAGATCCCGCTCAAATTTTGCGCGCTAAATCGGTACGGTGCTACCAAAATGCAGTAAAAAAATTAGAACGACCTCTTCTACGCGGGTCTTTTTATTGACATATTTCCGATACTTTTTACACAGAGTAGTATATATTTTCCAAAAATTAAGTAAGCCACTACTTGAAATCAGTTTGAATGCGCCCTTAAAAAGAGAAGTGTACAAGGATAGCCTACCCCGAAGCTTTGTTGTATTAATTAGGTGGCCAGATATTCAATATTTATATCATGTGTCTTAAATGTTATTACTGGCCTTCCACCCGCGGCTTTGTATGCATGGAACTCTTATCTCCAGTGCTACTCAAACGATTGCTATCAAAGAAACGTAAGTCTAACCAAGCCCATTCTGACAAAAAACCGCAGCGGGTCGAAATCCGTTCTGAAGTTTTTACATCCAACGCGAATAACCATTTCCAATTTACAATTATACAGGGTGGAAGATTATCACCCCCCTTGGAGGGAAAGTTCTCAAAATACTGGAGATAGAAAACTTCACTCAGAGGGAACATTCCTTTATTTATTTTTTTGAATAGAATCAAAACTGCATTCATCTATTTTCGAACTCGCTTGATACATTCGGTAATCGAACCGACTAAAACCCGAAAAAATGGCTTCAATCGATAGTGGCATATATGCGTATAATTATTATTTCCAGAGTACTAACAAGGCTTGTGTCAGCAAACACTCGCCGCGCTTCGAGCTTGAGCGTAAGCCTGCGCTCGTCTAAGCTAGCGTTCAGCGTGACGAGTGACCAGTTGGCGCTGTTGCTGCGGCTGATGAAGGAGCGCGTGCAGACAGAGTCCAAGTCGCAAGCTTCCTCGCCCAAGCCCAACTCAGCATTGAGCATGACCGCCCGTAAGTTACCTTTTTTAATCCGCTCACCTAACACAAATGTTTCATGTGTTTTTTTTTATTTTTTTATCGTGCGATAAATCCCCACGGATACCACCCCCACGGAGCCGGTGGAGGTGGTTGTGGTGTCGGACTCGAACCGACTAAAACGCACGCCGTCTTGGGTCCTTGGTTGCCGGAGGTGAGATTGCCAAAAGCATATCTCTCGCACCCCGGCAGACCCAGGACCATCTCTTTCGAGATGGCCCCCTTCGGGTTGTGGGGACCGCAGGGTCCCCATAACCCGAAGTACCATCATTCCAGCATTCGCGCATCGTACCATCGCTGTGAGCAATGTGGCGAGGGTGAGGACTCCCACCCCCAGAGCCGCCACTAAGACCCGCCTCGGCGTGTCCCACGCCGGGCACTCGGTCAGCGTGTGCAGCTCTGTGTCCTCGCTCGCATCACAGTGATGGCACTCGGACGTTGGCTCCTTCCGGATCCGACACAGGTAACTTCCGAAACACCCGTGTCCGGTAATCACCTGCGTCAGCCGTTACGTGAGGCTGCCGTGTGGCCTCTCTAGCCATTCTTCCATGATGGGTCTTACCGCCGCTATTACCCAAGTCGTAGCTCCCATTCCGCTACCATGTCCCTGTGGAGCTGAGACCTCACGGCCCGAATTTCTTCGGGCTCGGGTTCCCTTCCCTGCTCCCGCGGCTCCTTACGATACCGATATAGCATCGAAAGGGCTCTCGCATCCAGGTTCCACGGTAGGGATCCGGCAAGGAGACTCACCGCCTCCAAGGATATCGTGCGGTACCCCCTGATGGCCCTGCTGGCCATTGCTCGCTGCAGACCATGCAGCAGACGTGCACTATGGACCGTCAGGGTCTCCACCCATATTGGGCACCCATATAGGGTCGACTCCTGCGTCAGGAGTCATCCGGCCCCCTCATGTTGGGCAGCAGCCTCCCTAGAGCGGCAGCTGTGTCCTTCAATTTGGGGGCCAGTCTTCGGAGATGCTCCCCAAAGTTCCACCGGACATCGAGCACGAGCCCCAGATATTTCATCTGGGGCTTGATGCCGATGGAAATGTCTTTCACTATGAGGCTGGAATCTTCCGGTGGCACGCTCCGAGGCCCATGAAAGAACATGGCCTCGGTTTTATGCAGAGCCACCTCGAGACCCAGCCGCCGAATCCGCTCCACGACTTGGGCAACCGCGGTCGTGGCCTTCAGGGTCGCTTCGCGGTATGTTGCAGCAGGATATCGTTCTTCCCACACCAGAGGGCCACACCAGAGCCGTAGATGGCCCGAGTTCAGCCAGGATGCGAGGAAATTACCGTACACTCCTTTACCTTATTAGGTTTACCTTATACTCCTTTAACTTGGTGCGGGAGCAGGGACGGGAACCCGAGCCTGAAGAAATTCGGCCCATGAGTGAGGTCTCAGCTCCACCAGGACATGGTAGCTGAGTGGGAGCTACGACTTGGGCGACCAAGCGCAGGGCACGCCGTAATAGCGGCGATAAGACCCATCTGGAATGGCTAGAGAGGCCACACGGCAGCCTCTCGTACCGGCTGACGCAGGTGATTACGGCCCACGGGTGTTTCGGGAGTTACCTGTGTCGGATGCGGAAGGAGCCAACGTCAGAGTGCCGTCACTGTGATGCGAGCGAGTACACAGAGCTGCACACGCTGACCGAGTGCCCGGCGTGGGACACGCGGAGGCGGGTCTTAGTGGCGGCTCTGGGGGTGGGAGTCCTCACACTCGCCACATTACTCACAGCGATAGTACGATGCGCGAACGCTTGGGGTTTGGGGTGTGGCCGCCTACTTCTGCGGCAAGTAATGCTCGAGAAGTAGGCGGCCGGTCGGGTTCGGACTAGACTCCAGGCCCGGGAAGCTCGCGAAGAGCGAAGGCGAACCGGACGTCGGAGGTCAAAGAACGACCTCCGTCCTCCATTAGCGCTGGCCTGGGGGTGACCGGTGGAGCCGCCTGTCACCCTAGCAGAAGCAGGCCGCGGTGGCGGCGCAAATTGCGCCACCCCGTACCCGAGGCTAGATGGGGACACCGAAGTCCCCACAACCCGAAGGAGGAGGAAATCTCGAAAGAGATGGTCCTAGGTCTGCCGGGGTGCGAGAGATATGCTTTCGGTAATCTCACCTCCGGCAACCAAGGACCCAAGACGGCGTGCGTTTTAGTCGGTTCGATTTCGATATAACCGCCTCCACCGGCTCCGTGGGGGTGGTATCCGCGGGGATTTTGCGTACGATAAAAAAACCCCTTTAACTTAGTTTGATTCCGACATAATCATTTTGAAGTAGGTTTGGAGTCGCAGTGTAGTCTTTGTAGGTGTAATACGAAACACTACGTTACGTACACAGAAAGTGCGATTCCCATCTTGTTCATCGATTGGTAACTTTCTCCCTGCGGTGAAAGTTGTACTATTAGTCTCTCGAAAGTACGCCACTCTGTTAGGTCAATCCATAGGTATATCATATACATACAAAACGCCGTAAAAAAAGGATTATCTTATAGATCGCCTTAGCTAGCTTCGAAAGGGGGACAGTAATTTAATTTGTTAATTCTTGCAAACGTCCACAGAACAATCAATAAATACGAAGTCGAATTCATTGGAGTCTGCGCGTTCATCTCATAGTTGGAGCGAATGGGCATGGTCTTGGTTGCCCACGTGGACGGACAAAGAGGGCGGCCTAGAAGACATTCCCGTGTCTCCAACGCCATTGCCGGTTTGCTTCGATGCTTTTATAGATGATTTGTCGCTAGTGTTCAAGGTATGTATGGCCACGTTTAACGACTACATAATCAACTTAGATATATTATTATCTACAGTTTCACCGTTACCGCTGTACCGCGCCTTAGGTATATGTAGGCGAGACGGAGGGGAATATCGGCCGTTTCATTTGGTCAGTCCTCCGCAAACGCTTCTCTCTCAAGTACTATTACTTAAAAAAATATCAAGTCATCGATATAGGCCTACGAGAATCTAAAGAATTACGATTTTCATATGGAAATGTTGATTTCAAAAACGATCACACAGATGTGAAACTCTTGTACAACTATTCGTATATAGGAGACAAGCTTTTGCACGCGGCTCCGCCCGCGTGGATGTCGGTTATCGCGACCAAACATAGCCTATGTCCTTTCTCATGGTCTAATCTACCCCTGTTCCAAATTTCGTCAAAATCGGTTCAGTGGTTTAGGCGTGAAAGCGTAACATACAGACATACAGAAGTAGAAAGACGGGCCAATGCCTCCCTCGAACGTGTTCGGGCGTGGGGTGTCAAAAACAAACTTAAGTTCGCGCCACAAAAAACGAAAGCCATGGTCATAACGAACAGAATTAAATATGACAACCCACGCCTGACCATGGGCGGGGTGGACATTGGCTTGTCTAAAGAGATTAAACTTTTAGGCCTAACTATCGATGAGAACATCAATTTCAATAGCCACATAAAGAATGTATGCACAAAGGCAATCAATATTTATAAGAAATTGGCACGGACGGCCCGGATCACCTGGGGGCTTAACCCCGAGGTGATCCGGACCACCTACACGGCAGTGATCGAGCCAGTAATATCGTACGCAGCTAGTGCGTGGTATGAGGCGTCGGACAAGATATACGTCAAGAAGAGGCTGAACGCGGTCCAGCGGGTGTTTGCTCAAAAATTAACTAAAGCTTAACGTACGGTCTCCCTGCACTCGGCACTGCTGGTGGCTGGGATACTCCCTCTGGACCTCCGAGTTCTGGAGGTGGCCTCACTATATGAGACCAAGAGAGGAGTATCCCAGCCGTGGCTTAGGGGCAGGAGGTCGAGCGGCTGGCACCCATTTTGGCGGCCCCGCATCTCGCGGAGCGAGTACGTCTGGAGTTCGACAGCGTGGTAGACGAGGTTCAGTATGACAACGTTGAATCGCACGATATTCGCATTTTTACTGATGGGAGCAAAATTGAGGGCCAGGTCGGGGCTGCTGTTTCTGTTTGGAACAGTCAGTCTGAGACAAAAGCAAGTTTGCTCTCTCAGCGCATTGTACCAGGCGGAACTCTTGGCCTTGCGCAAAGCGGCATGCGAGGTAGAGTGACACAGCGCAGCCACGTTTGGCATTTTCTATGACAGCAGAGCGGCTCTCCTCAGTGTGGTCAATCCCCACTCTCACCACCCTCTCTCAGTAGAGACCAGGGACGCTCTTGGCCGCTATCGGCAGCAGGGCAAGGGCGTCTCCCTCTACTGGATTAAGGCTCATGTCGGCCTCGAGGGGAATGAGAGAGCGGATTGCCTAGCTAGGGAGGCCGCCTTAAGACTTAAAAGGCCCCCGATTACGACCAATGCCCTGTTTCTTTCGTCAAGCGAATCCTACGACAGGGCTCCCTTGACGAATGGAACAGAAGATATAAGGACGGCACAACCGCCTCTACCACTAAAATGTTCTTCCCCTGCGAATAACAATTAGGTGAATAACAATTACTGGTCTATCAACCCAGTTCCTTACGGGGCACGGTGGGTTCTCCTCATACTTGACTCGTTTCAAGCTTAGGACCGACCCATCGTGCGCCTGTGAACCAGGTATCCCCGACACCGTGGCCTCACCTCCAGATGTTTTGCCCCATTCACGCTAGAGACAGGCTCGATTTAGAAATTGCCACTGGAACCAAAATCGACTCGGATAGCATCAAATTACTGATCGAAACACACACCAAAGAAATGATTGAGTACGCTGTCAAAATTGTAAGAACGGTCAATCTTAGGAACAGGACGTAAAGACTAACTGGGCACATTAACTAGGCGTAATGACTCGTCTAGTATAGTCAACCAAATTGTATAAGTTACTAGCTTTTGCCCGCGGCTCCGCCCGCGTGGGGGTCGATTCCCGGCAATTATTCGAATTTTTCTCGCCGTAAAAACCATCCTTGAACTTCAACGAACATTTTAAAAAAAGAATTGGCCAAATTGGTCCAGGCATTGTTGAGTTATGCGCTTACCAACACATTTAGCGATTCATTTTTATATTATAGATTCGTGCAGGATTAAGTAAATAAAAAGTTAGATAAGAATTGATAATATTAAGATTATGGGAATCCGCACATATGTATTAGAAATACCTAGTAATAAGTTTAGTAATCTAAGATTAGCAGAGGTGTAGGTACAAAAAAAAAACATACAGACATACAGACAGACAGACAGTCAACTTACAACCATTTATCCGTAACAAAAACACAAATATATTAATTTACATTATTAGTAATACTGGCTGTTTTTGTACCTTTGCCTAAAAAAAAACGTTGATGCGCGCGCATCGCTTGTGTGTGGACAAGTAAAAATAATTCCGCGCGCTTTTTCTTTTCGCTGTATTGTTTTTATTTGAAAATGTCGTCAAGTAGTGATGTATTTATTAATTTGACACCGCCACAAGTCTTAAACGCGGCGAAAAAGGCTACTCTAAGCCTCTTGCCTGAAAATTCGACCGATAGATACTTACAAGCCTCTCAAAATTTCATCTTATGGAAAACAAGCCAAAATGTAAATTCATTTTCAGAAAATGTGTTTTTGCCTATTTCATGGAACTTTCTCATAAATATAAGTCAAGCTCATTGTGGTGCTACTATTCAATGCTAAAAAGCACTATAAAAACAAACCATGGTATTGATATCAAATCATACTCCAACTTGCTAGCATTTCTAAAAAGACGCTCAGATGGCCATATGAGTAAATAGTCGAAAGTATTTTCGGCTGACAATATCAAGACGTTCCTAAAAGAAGCTCCGGATGGCCGATATTTAGCAACAAACAATGATATTACATACAAAAAAGAGGCAGATATGTTATTAGACTGCGCCTGGTGAAGACGCGAAAACGTCCCAATTGGGACGTATCGCATTTAGTATATGTCTGGCAAACGCCGAGTTGTCACGTATGTAAGCGCATAATAAAATGGCAATAAAAATGCCACCGTGTATTTTTAAAAATGTACAAATTACGACACTAAAATCAATAAAACACGAAGGACCTTCTATCACATGTAAGTACATACAATATTACCGATTTTTTAGTGTATTTCATTAAAATTAGTTTAATAATATTTTTAAAATAATGGCGGCAAAGAAAAAGGACAGAAATACTTTTTGATATGAGCACGACAAGGACACAACAACACGGCTTGCATAGATTATCAGAACAGATGCGACATAGGGTAATTTTCAGTTTACTGCCTACTAAAGTAATAATTTTGACCTGCTGTTCAGTTTTATTTGTTATTTAAAATTGAGTAACATAATTTTTGTTTATTTGTTGTCCTTTAAATAATTGTAATAACCTAATTTTTTTTTCAAGCTTTCCGACTAATGAAGTTCGACTTCAAGAGTGGATTGCAATTGTTAAAGAACAACGAAATGAGTTTGACCCTCAAAAAGCAGCAGAATTTGTAGCAATAATTTTGAAGTCACTGAGAGATATACTTCGAAAAAAGGAACATTGCTCAGGAAGAATATAAATAACTGACAAATATACCACTGTTCGGCTTCATTCTGCTCATAAAAATAATCCCAAAATAAAAAACTTTCTAAGAGGCAGAAAAGAAATAAATTAAATTTATTTGAAGGAGTTTAATTTTTGATTATAACGTCAGTACGGCACTATGGTTTTATTTTCGAGAAGTTTCCTAATTATCTTTTTGAATTATTATCATTTTCCGAAATAAATAATGACGTATTATTTTTTCATCAAATTTCATTTCTTGCCTACCAAAGAAATACCCCTTCTGTTCAACAAAATCATAATCTATGCTAAAAAGCCATCTTAGAACGAACGAGACGATTGCAGTCCGAATCATTCCGAATTATAGCTATCTTTTTTACTCACGTGCTTATCCCATCTTTCGTACTACTTTAACGCTAATTGTCAACTATTGTGCACTAACAGACTGCTGGATCAGATTTGAGAAGTCAGTTACTATGAACGTAACATATCTTGTATAAAATATCATTGGCAACAAAGGTCAGTTGAAACTAAATAATTGTGATTAATTTCTTTCACTTTCGTATTTCTTTACTATATAGTTGTTTATACGTTATTTTTTTCTCTTTTCAGGTTGCATTAATATTCAGTATAAATGGTGCATGTAGACGTCAAGAATTGGTAAACATCACAACTAATGATATCGAGAACCATGGGCGAGTTCTTCTTGTCCAGGTTAAAAACACAAAAAATAAAATTCCAAGGTCGTTCACAATACAGGGCCCTTTTTACGACGTAGTGAAGAAATACGAAGCGCTTCGTTCAACAAAAGCTAATTCCAACAGATTTTTTCAAAATTACCAAAATGGAAAATGCACTAAGCAACCCATTGGCATTAATAAATTTGGAGCAATGCCGAAAGAAATTGCCACTTTCTTAAATTTGCCTGAAGCTCATGAATACACAGGGCACAGTTTCAGAAGGTCCTCGGCTACATTGCTTGCCGATTCAGGTGCGGACTTATTAACACTAAAACGCCACGGAGGGTGGCGGTCGAGCAGTGTAGCCGAGGGATACATAGATGATTCGATAAGGAATAAAGAAATTAGCTCTCGCATTACAAGGAACATACATTTGGAGTCAAGTGTTGACTTTCAACCATCTACGAGCACACACGCGTACATTCCACCATCGTCGCCGTAGCCGCAACCGCCTCCGCCGCCGCCACCGACGACTGCAGAACTCTGTGGTCTCGTTTCTCCTACATTCACTCAAGAGAGTGAGAGAGAAACTCGGGAAATTGTAACTAATAATAATAACTTGACAACATTAAAAGTGCCAACTGGCAACGAAACAATCACTTTTAAAAATTGTTCAAATTTTTATAACTGCTTTAACAATTAATTAAAGATTTATTCGTTTAACAAAGTCAAAGTTTTATTAATTTCCTCGTAAATATGTTATAAAACGTCGTATGACATACGTGCGCTTTGAAAATTACAGCCTCTGCTTCCTTATAGCCCTCGCCGACGGCTCGGGCTAGTAATATCGCCTCGGCTGTAATTTTCAACTTACCGCACTTATATCATAATGTTCTATTATAGTTTCCGAGTTACAGGTCTATGTAGCCGTTTGACCACTAATTTGGTTTGTACCATTTTGATACTTTTACATATACTTTTATTCTTTGCCATTTATATTATCATTTTTTTTTGATGATGGTGATGATATAGTTGTAGCGATTACAGATTAACATACAATAATTTTAATCATGTTCTATAGATATTATTGTATATTTATTTCAACTTATGCTGGGAATTCCATAACGCATTCAAGGTTTAGTTTAATTTGGTTTGTATAGGTTTTTTAGTTGGTTTTTATTAATATATTGTTCCTGTGTAAGCCCAACGTAGACCATTCAACGGTTCTCGTAACTCGCACGAAACACCCGGTAGTCGAGCCGACTAAAATCCGAAAAATATCATGTATTTTTATAGCATCAATCGATAGACTGTGGTAACCATAAGGATCAAATCTCTCTAACAAACATGGTAAATTAAACTAAAAGAAGTTCATAAAATCTTAACTTATAAACATTATATAGAGCCTCAAATAACTTTGGAATGACGTTCCAGAAACCATCGGAACTCTATAAACATCTAAGAGTAACCAAAATGCACGTCTTCCGGAACGGAATCGTGCAAGCTCTTCCAAAAGACCAAAGTACTTCAGAGCTTGAGTCACGCCTCCAATTCCATAAAAAATCATGATAGGCTCGCAGACTGGTAGAGTAGGTGTGGGTAATACTAGGAACTAGGAGGCAGTCAGACAAAGACATAACAAAATCTTTTCTTCAAGTAGATGAAAATAATACCTACAAATTGCACGCAATGAACCTAGAAATACAAAACGAATGGTTAACACTAGGTGAATTTTAAAATGGCGTATCTTAATATACGACTGGTCACCGGCTCTCCTTAAATTCTATCTCAATGCATTCCAGTTGACCCTCCCCGACCAAAGCAATCTAGTCAGATGGGGAAAAGACAGATAAAACATGTAACTCATGTGATGGAGCAATTGTTACTGCTAGGCACCTACTGGTGGGTTGTAGGACGCTAATAGACCGGGGCTATTACTCGCGCTGACATGATAAGGTATTAGAAATCATACGTGAGGCGGTAAGTTTGGCGGTAGCTAGAGCGAAAAAGAGTTTAACCACAAACCAAAGAAATGACGTCGCATTGGAAAAGGAAGGCTGCTCAAAAAAGACAAATCAAAAGCCGTACTCAATTTTGATAGCAGCTGCTGATTGGACATTACTCGCAGATTCGTATGAGAAACACTATAAGATACCGGAGGACGTTTGTGCCTCGTCATCCAGACCCGATATATTTCTGTTTTCTAAAAAGCAAAAGCGTGCAGTAATAGTAGAACTCACAGTACCTTGGGAAATTAACATACCTAAAAACCACGCTATAAAAATAAACAAATACTTTGACTTGACCAACGAGTTAACCAAAAATGGCTATGTGGTTAAACTCTACGCCGTAGAAGTAGGAGCAAGGGGCATTCCAGCTAAATCCGTGTATAACTTATTTAAAGACCTCGGATTGCCAAGAGCTTCAGTAAGCTCTTTACTCAAACGAATATCTAAAACGGCGTTGATAGGAACTTACCAAAGGAGGACGGCCAGAGTCGGCTCTCTGCTGTGCAGCTGTTTCGTAGCAAAATGAAAATGGTTATGGTCTTCTTTTATTGTGAAATAATATTAGGCACAATATTGTAGTATAAAGCGAACTTGTATTAAAAAAGTATTTGAAAGTATTTAATATGATTGAGCACAATACATGTTATATATTCGGTATCAAACAGCACATAATGTTGCACACATAAAAAATCTGTGGAAAAAATAAAACAAAACCACTGACTAATGAATAAAAATATAATTATCAAGAGTGTCAAAGACTGTAAAACTCATAAGTTATGATTATTTTCAATTACTATCAAAATATTTTCAATTTGAGACCAAAATGTATCCCTAAAAATAAAAATAAATTGTAAAATTATAAAGCGCATGGGTATTCGATTTTCTTACTCTAATAACACTCGACTACTGTCATGTATTGTCATTCGCTTGACGTATACAGCTGCTATCATTTCTCCGTATTATTTGAATATTTTTGAATAATTCCAATACAAAATGGATTGCGATAACGCTTAATACGCTAATTAATGCTCTTAAGGCAACTCTGGCTTGTTTTTGGACCCTGTATTTTCTTTAAACGTTGGCAATTCTATGGAGACTGCACCCGCTCTACATGAAGTCTTACCTTGAACATGGATAACCCTATTTCTAGTGATAATGTGGAATTTGTATTATGTTGGTACTAAACTATTTATATTATCGGTTTATACATAGCTTCAGCTACCAAATAGCAGTATTTTTATTTAAATAAAAAAATGTTTACGCCTAAGCCGAAGGGGAACACGATTGACGGTGGAGGTGAGCGTTGATGCATCACAAGGTGGCCACCCTAAACCTGCACCTGGGTCGCAAGTCCCAGGCTTCGTCACAGTGTTCCCCTCTGTACCACGCCATGGACCCGGCGACGGCACGGTGAATTCATGGAATGCTGAGAACCGGATCTCATCTCAATGCCAACAGACACAGCCCTTTCCTCAAGGGTACCTTATCAACAATACATTTATTTATGAAGCCAAATATTTATTAAAATGACTATATATATATATAATAAAATGACTTAACGACTGAACTTTTTTCCGGTTTAGAATATAACTTTATTGGGTAACAGCATGAGATACAAGTAAATTTGGAGTATCTACCTACGTGATTGGAAACCTTTACCCGATTCGATTTATAACTTTGAGACCTGAGGCGGCTTGCAATTTTAGACGGCTTAAATCCGACATAAATACCCGTGCTGACCAGCAGGGGTAACAGCACGAAAAATGGGGTCAAGTAATAAAATATGGAATATTATAGTTAATATGCTATGAGATGGAACTTTGAAACAACGCACATGACTTTAAAAAAAGCTTTAAATCTATTTGTACGGAATATTTCAGTTTTTTATACCTTTTAAGTGGCAGACAAGCACACAGCCCACCTACATGGAAAGTGGTATTCATTATGTTTATAAGGTGATCATTTTTCAAGAATAAAAAAACATGTCAACATCCCTAAATAATATCTAAGTATTTCTACTGCTTCTTCTTCTTCGTGTCAATGGCTCTTCAATCTCTTAAATTATGTCGGCGCAATACCTGGCCACGGCCACAGCATTGTCCGTTGCCCTGCACAGGTCTGTGATGGTACCGGTGGAAGGGCACAATGGGCAAGAGAGTAAATGTGGCATGGACTGGGATGGGGCCCTGCAGTCGCAGGGTGCTTGTGACTGTTCTATATAGCCCCATTTTGCCAAATTTGCCTTACACCGGCCAACTTGGGTCCGTAGGCGGTTTAATGATTGCCAAGTTGGCCACGGGAGGCAGGTTTTCTTTGGGTCTTATGAAACCAGCCGGAGCTGGGTGTTTGTTGCTCCACATTTGCTCTCTTGCTAGCTGGGGAGGGCTATTTGTAGTGAAGGTGGTTCTTAAAAAGCTCCGGCGGCTTTTTTTAAACTGGCGGGGGGGAGGGGGGGATTACGTAGTTGTGAGGTGGGTGTCAGGGTCTACTGCTATGTAAGGAAAACCAATTGAAAATTTATTTTATTACATATAATGTTCATTATGGAGTGTGTTGTTTAAAAGTAAATATATTTTCCCCATAATTTAAAAGTATCAGGGGACTTTAATTTTTATTTTGCTATTTGCCATGAGATACTTTTGTAAGAAAAACTATAAAACTGCTCTAAATGCTGGAGATAGCGATTTTTATGACAAAAATCGATAGTGTAAATCATAAAGAACATTCTCTCTAAAAAACATGGTAAATTATATGAAAGGAAGTTCATAACATCTTCACTTATAAATTCAACGCTAACAGACACTGCACTTTTACCTGGTCAAGAAGCCATCGGATACCTTATCAACAATAAAGTTATCTTTGTCGCCATTTATTTATTAAAATGATTTAAAATGAGTATCTACTAAATGAATGAATTTTGTTGCAAGTTTAGAATGTAATTTTATGAGGCAACTACGTGAGGTACAAATAATTTCATGTACTTGGTCTAGAACTCTAGAGAACCTCTACCGCATCTACGCGGTGTAACCAATTAATTGACACTTGAGATGAGGTGCTAGGCCGGTCGCCTAGCACTTTCTCTGCTGGAACTTCTGTTGACGAGTCGCCCGGACCAGTACAGGGCCTCGATGAATGCTGCTTTAGGTAACTCCGACCATTGTCTGGTCCGCTCTAACGTGCCCATTGTAGTGCCCCCACGACCCGTGCAGGAGAAGCGTAGTCTTTGACACTACTCGTCAGCGGACTGGGCTGGATTATACGAATATTTTGCGTCCATCCCGTGGGTTGAACGCTGCTTTGAGGGTAAGAACCCATCTGAGAGTGCAACTGCTGTCGCCGCCGCCGGTGAGATCGGTTTGAGTATGGAATACTATATCACGTTCACCGATGTCACCGGAGTCCACGGGGTACGCCTGTGGTTCGAGCGCAAGTGCGCGGAGGCTGTTGATCATAAACAGTCTCCGCTCACCTGCGCCACACGCACGGGTGCACGCCACACACGATCCCAACGTGGGTTACTTCAAGGCGGCGTACAACAGAGCCACATGAGACTACAGGGTTAAGTCATCCGTCAGGGCGATGCCCAGCGCATAGCACGGCTGGGTCAGGACATAGTGGCGCATCCCACGGACAGCCGTGGCTACTGGCGACTGGCCAAAGCCGTGCAAGCCAACTTCTGCCAGTCCTCGCTGCCCCCGGTGTGCAACCCTGATGAATCTCTGGCCCACGAGCCGTAAGAGAGAGCAAAGCCGTAAGAGAGAGCAAATTTGCTGGTTAATCTCTGTGCGGCCAACTCCCGAGTCGACGATTGTGGTAAGCAACCACGGACAATGCACGTCAGTGAACACACAATGCCTGATTTTCATATCAGTGCAGTCACTCAATGTGCGGAAAGCTAGTGGTCCTGTTGGTATAGCAGCGATCTTTTTCAAAAAATGTGCAGTGGAGTGGTCTCCAATTTTAACGCGGCTGTCCACCGGCAGTATTCATTGCTATGCAGACGATAACACCGTACACGGGAGTTATCACGGACTTTCTACGATGCAGCAGACTGATATTGCGGAAAAGGCAACTTCTTGTCACTCGGTGTTTTGAAATAGTACATTATGATATAAGTTCGGTAACAGGGCTATAAGGAAGCAGAGGCTGTAATTTTCAAAGCGCACGTATGTCATAAGACGTTTTATAACATATTTACGAGGAAATTAATAAAACTCTGACTTTGTTAAACGAATAAATCTTTAATTAATTGTTAAAGCAGTTATACAAATTTGAACAATTTTTAAAAGTGATTGTTTCGTTGCCAGTTGGCACTTTTAATGTTGTCAAGTTATTATTATTAGTTACAATTTCCCGAGTTTCTCTCTCACTCTCTTGAGTGAATGTAGGAGAAACGAGACCACAGAGTTCTGCAGTCGTCGGTGGCGGTGGCGGAGGCGGTTGCGGCTGCGGCGACGATGGTGGAATGTACGCGTGTGTGCTTGTAGATGGTTGAAAGTCAACACTTCACTCCAAATGTATGTTCCTTGTAATGCGAGAGCTAATTTCTTCTTTATTTCTTATCGTGTCATCTATGTATCCCTCGGCTACACTGCTCGACCGCCACCCTCCGTGGCGTTTTAGTGTTAATAAGTCCGCACCTGAATGGGCGAGCAATGTAGCCAAGGACCTTCTGAAACTGTGCCCTGTGTATTCATAAGCTTCAGGCAAATTTAAGAAAGTGGCAATTTCTTTCGGCATTGCTCCAAATTTATTAATGCCAATGGGTTGCTTAGTGCATTTTCCATTTTGGTAATTTTGAAAAAATCTGTTGGAATTAGCTTTTGTTGAACGAAGCGCTTCGTATTTCTTCACTACGTCGTAAAAAGGGCCCTGTATTGTGAACGACCTTGGAATTTTATTTTTTGTGTTTTTAACCTGGACAAGAAGAACTCGCCCATGGTTCTCGATATCATTAGTTGTGATGTTTACCAATTCTTGACGTCTACATGCACCATTTATACTGAATATTAATGCAACTTGAAAAGAGATAAAAATAACGTATAAACAACTATATAGTAAAGAAATACGAAAGTGAAAGAAATTAATCACAATTATTTAGTTTCAACTGACCTTTGTTGCTAAATATCGGCCATCCGGAGCTTTTTTTAGGAACGTCTTGATATTGTCAGCCGAAAATACTTTCGACTATTTACTCATATGGCCATCTGAGCGTCTTTTTAGAAATGCTAGCAAGTTGGAGTATGATTTGATATCAATACCATGGTTTGTTTTTATAGTGCTTTTTAGCATTGAATAGTAGCACCACAATGAGCTTGACTTATATTTATGAGAAAGTTCCATGAAATAGGCTAAAAACACATTTTCTGAAAATGAATTTACATTTTGGCTTGTTTTCCATAAGATGAAATTTTGATAGGCTTGTAAGTATCTATCGGTCGATTTTTCAGGCAAGAGGCTTAGAGTAGCATTTTTCACCGCGTTTAAGACTTGTGGCGGTGTCAAATTAATAAATTCATCACTACTTTACGACATTTTCAAATAAAAACAATACAGCGAAATGAAAAAGCGCGCGGAATTATTTTTACCTGTCCACAAATAAGCGATGCGCGCGCATCAACGATTTTTTTTAAGCAAAGGTACAAAAACAGCCAGTGTTACTAATAAAGTAAATTAATATATTTTTGTTTTTGTTACAGATAAATGGTTGTAATTTATTGTCAAAACTAATTAAATTAAAGAATTAAATGTTTATTTGTTATATTTTATTTCCCAAAGTTAATTTTATTCATAAAATATTGACCACTTTCTTGACATAAAACCTTTTTGCTAAGATTTTTAAAAGTATCGTTCATTTTTAGACGGAGTATCTTAAAACTTTATTAAAAAAAACACGTGCCTTTTACATTATATTATCGCACAAGTCCGTAATGAGATACATTACGATATTAAAATTGGTGTAATTACAACCACTTTACGAGCAAATATGTTATAAAATAAATATTTCAGGTGATGGAGTTAGTCGACGGATTCAGTCGTAAACGTTCGCGCAGCGTGATAGAAATAGGTGCTGCGCACGCCGCTATCAAAAGTTCAGCGTGCTTCCCCACTACGTTCTCCGTACGCTTCGGGGCGAGGGACCTCGTGCTACGCTCGCATGGGAAGTGCGTGTGCGGTGTAACTAATTTTGATGCAGTGAGTTTCATATATATAGTAAATCTAAAAACGGATAAATATTAATAGGTCCGGTCTGCTGTCAAACTTGTTAAGATCTATTTAGCAGCATTTGGGTTTCAATTTATTTAATAATTTATTTTATTCTAACTTTCTGTATTAGTTTCAACCAGTTTTATTGTTTGCTCTAAGAATGCAGATTTACAACCAAAATAACAAATTAATAGGCAAAACTTGTTGTTTTAGTTGTAAATCCATAGACGTGTTACAGACCGTGTGATATGTATGTTCACGAGTATTACTTTATTATCCTTATGACTGAAAGATTTTGGCTTGTATTGTATCAAACTGTCTGTTTCAGTCGAATGACCAACCAACGATGTATTTAAAGAGAGTAGACTTTACGGAAACAGCGGAGCCGTGGACGTGGCCCACGGAGACATTTGCAGAACCGACTATCGCCGAGTACAGGGTTGAAGTGGCACAAGCTGTCAGCGAGGAGTATCGCGCCCCGCCGGAAACGGTTAGTTTTGTTTACTGCTGCTAGTTTTGTTTACTGCTGCAGTAGTAACACGGGACAATTTTCAATCACTACCAGTAGTAACACGGGTAATTATTTTTGCCCGTGTTACCACTAACAACTGCAGTAGTAACACGGAACAATTTTTAATTCCCATATTACTACTGACCAATGTCATTGTTAATAACTTCTGCCTTTTTACAAAATCATTGACATTTATTCCATTATTAAAAGAAATATAATAATAAATGACGTTTATACATGATTAATTTATTATTAATTTTTTGAGTTGTCGTTGCTTCAAGATTATAAAAGACCAGTAAGATTATTAGTAGAAAGAAATACCAGTAGAATATGTACTGCAGCTGTTAGTAGTGTTGTAAAACGCTCGAGTTGGCGCTCGAACAGTTTGTAATTGCTTGAGTCGGCATTCTAGTCGGGTCTAAAACGCACTTTAGTAAAAAAACTCATTCGGAGCTTCGAACTCGACGCTTCCACGCTCGATTCGAGCTTGAGTTTCAAACGAGAAAATAATTTTAAGAGAGTTTTATTCGTATTTATGTTATATTTAATGATATAACTTTACAATTAAAAAAAATCTCCATGTATTTGATTTCAATAGTTAGCATACTTAATGCTATAAAATTAATTCTAACTTCACAATAAGTTCCCTTATCTCTCTTGTAAGAAAGGAAATTATTTACCAAAAGTTTTCAAAAGTAATGGGTACATGAATGGGTTGCTACTAAATATACCGTTGTCCATCGGCCGTTCTATCTCATCATGGAACCACATGTACATCTATGGGGTTCACACACCTTGCAGTTCAAGCGGAAGGCCACCACCACCCGCAAACATTTGCCATTCAGTAAAGTGCCCAAGTGCGGAGGATCGGATGAAATGGCGTACATTGGGAGAGGCCTATGTCCAGCAGTGGATTGCGGTGGGCTAATTGATTTATTGAAAGTGCTCAAGTGAGGCGAAGGCAGCGCGTGCAATCATGCTCCTGATACCGGCTGTAAAACTGCCCGGAGGATGGCCAAATCTGCGCCCGTTGCCCCCTTCACCTACTGATCTCTAAGGCTGTCAGCGATGCTTTCATGAGATACCACCTGGTGACAGACAAACAGACAGATGGACAGTGGAGTCTTAATAATAAGGCCGACCTATTACTAAGACTCCACTGTCCATCTTCCCAGGTTCAGGGTCCCATCGTATCGGTACGTTATTTATTTTATTTATTTTTATTTTATTTTACCTAATAAAGACTTTTGGTGGCGATAACCGATATCCACGCAAGTGGAGCTGCGGGCGAAAAGCTATTATTATTATATTGTGTGACCGACTAACCATTCAACCTGCAAAAAGTTACTGTCACAATATTCTATTCTAATATTTAATTTTTTTTATTTCTTTTTTGAATTTTGATTTTTTTTTCGAATTTAGTTTTTTTCTTAAATACCCACATTTAAAAATTATAACGAACGCTTCGTTCGACGCTTGAGCTGGTAGCTCGAGCGTTTAAGTTGCGAGTCTTACCGCTCGCAAACGTTCAACGTTTGAGCGTTTAACTCTTAAAAGCGTCGACTCAACGCTCAACGCTCGACTCTCAGCGCTTATATTTACAACACTAGCTGTTAGTAGTAACACGGGCAAATAAAATTACCCGTGTTACTGGTAGTGATTGGCAGTAACACGGGTAACGAAAATTGTCCCGTGTTACTACTAATGCAGTTACTGGTAACACGGGAAAAAAAACTACCCATTTTACTACATTTCGGAGACCGCGCCTCCCCCTACCTCGCCCTCCGTTTGTGTGCAGACGGGTTAATTAATGACGTGGAAGCTATCCGCTCTCACCGTGGAACCACAGGTCCATCCATTGGGTTCACACAGTCTGCAGCCCAAGCGGAGTGCCACCAACACACGCAAAGAGTTATCTTCTAGCATGGTGCAGAAGTGAGGCGAAGGTCTCTCCGCTCCCAAACTGCGGACCACCCAAACTGACTCGGCATCAGCTGCAAAAGGCGCTCGCGCCCTGTCATCGTTAGAGCCCAGGATTAATGTCAATGACAAGGCCCAACACCCCATGCACCGTCGCCAAAAAAGTCGGGACGCCCACATCCAGAGCGCATCGGGCCTCCGAACCTACGGGGCTTAACCAATGATTGACTCAATGATCGACCTCAGGGTATCATCGAACTCCGCCGTATTATTGCACTAGCTGATCTCCCCGGCTTCGTCCGTGGCATACTTTGCCACCCCTATGACCTCATTAAAAATCATACATGCCCGCACTTTTTGAATTTTCAAATAATAATGTATGACAATTTGCCGGAATTTATAGCCGTGTTAACCGAGTTAACCGTGGCCTCGGATGCAAGCAGGAAAACACGCCTCTATGGGATGATGATGAATCTGGCAGATATGTTGTTTATTGTCAATGCTCCACTCCCTTGAGTAGTAGCGCGGTGGTATTTATTTAGTTAAATAGGCTATTCAACACAAAAATAATTTTAGTTCCTGGAATTAGTAATTCAATCCAACAAACAAAAAAATCTTTACCTTTATAATAATTGTATTGAAGTACCGATTTACCATCAATAATAGCCAAAATAGCCCATGAAGCATATACCTATGTGACTAACTTTTGGATTGTTTATAAAGTAAACAGTGGTCATTTTACGTTCAAATCATTTTATAACGTAGTAATTTCATGTTTTAGTCTTTCTAGTTGGCTAAGAGAGTAAATCGACTTACTCTAAAACGGCATTCTGAAAATGAGTCTTTTAGCGATTTAGGCATCTTGCTTCATAGGCGAATTAAAAAGTAGTCACTCTTTCTTGGAGGCAATTAAAATTTGCTTTTTAGGTAATATGTTTAGAAAGCAAAATCTCAGAAGCACCGGGACCGGGAAGTAGGTCAATTTTTATATGCAAGATTCGAACAGAACATCAGGGTGAAAATAAATAAAATCTTGTAATAAAATAAAAATTCAGATGAAAGCTGTCTTGTTATGAAAGCCATTGTTTCCTACAACGGTATAACGCAATAAATAACAAGAATATTGATTAATGTAGGTACATGCTGTAAAGTATCACTATTAAGCCTATGTTCAAACTGTAGTTGGCTACTTGAATGATTGATCTCAAACCCGACGAAATAAAACGAAATTTCAGGCACACTTAAGATTGTTTTGTTGATAGACCCCGGAAGTAAGACCTGATGAAGTAATAGACCAACCGCCACCAGACCACCATGACGAACCCCCAGAGACGTCAGAGCAGGTCGACATGTTCTGGATCAAACTGTGCCCTTTGATCTTTGTGGAATTCACGCATGAGCGTTCTCCACCTTCGCCGAATATGAACCCATATGATAATCCGCCCAAAGATTTTCAGTACAGGTATGTGATAGCTTTTTTGCGTTACCGACCATTTCTTCTCTAAAAAGTTCTTGGGACTCCATTCAGCTGCAAATTGACCACTTGCTGTCGGCCAGAATTCATTCATGTGTACATTTTATCAAGAGTGTTCGTTCATCATAACATGATGAACGAACACTCTCGGGTAGGATATATCGATGGCAGAAGATGTTGTTCCCGCCACTGTCGATATGTGGTGACGACGGACACCGTGGTGGTTTAGTGGGTAGTCTGGCTTAGGCTAGGAGTCCCACACGAAACCCATCCACTGCCCCCGTGGGGGGAGATAAATTGCTTAAACGCATTCCACCATGTAAAAAAAGAGGTAGGATATATTGTTAACATGATAATTAGAATTAAAGGGCACATAACTGAGGAGATGATGTCTCAGAGACAGTGATATTTTTCTTCGAGTCCACATTGTACAAATGTAGACAGATGATGTGTATGGACTGGAGTGAACTGACATACTAATTTAACCTATTACTTACAGTGATTGGGTCGAACAGTGTCGCATTAAGATCAAGATAGAGCCGCTGGAGGTACGAGTATGCATGGGACTCATACATCGACTCATGGCGGTTCGGTCGATATTTAAAGAAGGGGATTATATACCGACTGGTAATGTATATTTTTTTTAGCTGAACCGGCTCAAACGTATTTCTATCGTATATAAAAATTAGGTTGCAGAAGGGTGAAAATCATACAAAAAAGATGAAAAATATCAAAACATGCTGCCTTCTTACTTATGGCACATTCGATCAAACTTGACTAATGTTTATTCCTAGAATAAACAGCCAATATCTCCCACATATTGGCTGTTTATTCTAGGTATACACTTTACTTGCCAAATAAATACAAAAGAATCAAAGGAATAGTTCAATCCTTTTCGGAGGAAAACCGAATCGAAAAAAATCTATGAACATTCTGCCAAAAATAAATATTTAGACTTATTTTTGTAAAATGACTACTTACATTTTATAATTTTAAAGGGTTCTGATGGAATGCGAGGTTGCTAATACAGGAAACAGTTCACAAATATTTTGACAAATCGTTGAACGTAATAGGGTAGTTGACAGTAAAAAAAAGATTTTTGTTTTTTATAATTGTATAAGGTCTAAAAATGCTAAAAAATATGTCTAATTAATTAAATAAATGAAGATTCAATAATATTTTTGATAAATAAAATTACGAAATTACGGCTATAGTCACGTGATATTAAACGCCAATCGAGGCGCATGACGTCATAGTTTGTAAAACAACATAAACGTCATTTTAAAACTTGTTAGCACACTTGCCGCACTGATTATATGTTTTGCAGACTATGACGTCATTCCAGAAGTCATGACAGTTTGACACGTTTTAGTTGGGATATGTCAAAAAGTTTCGAAAAATGTTGAATACAATAAGATAGTCAATGATATTTTATACAAGATATGTTACGTTCATAGTAACTGACTCCTCAAATCTGATCCAGCAATGTGTCAGTGCACAATAGTTGACAATTAGCGTTAAAGTAGTATGAAAGATGGGATAAGCACGTGAGTAAAAAAGATAGCTATAATTCGGAATGATTCGGACTGCAATCGTCTCGTTCGTTCTAGTATGGCTTTTTAGCATAGATTATGATTTTGTTGAACAGAAGGGGTATTTCTTTGGTAGGCAAGAAATGACATTCGATGAAAAAATAATACGTCATTATTCTTCGGAAAATGCTAAAAATTAAAAAAGATAATAAAGAAACTTCTCGAAAATAAAACCGTAGTGACACAATGACGTTATAATAAAAAATTAAACGCCTTCAAATGAATTTAATTTATTTCTTTTCTGCCTCTTAGAAAGTTTTTTATATCGGGATTATTTTTATGAGCAGAATGAAGCCGAACAGTGGTATATTTGTCAATTATTTATATTCTTCCTCAGCAATGTTCGACCTTATTTCGAAGTATATCTCTCAGTGGCTTCAAAGTGATTGCTACAAATTCTGCTCCTTTTTAAAGGTGTCCAGTCAAACTCATTTCGTTGTTCCCTAACAATTGCAATCCACTCTTGAAGTCGAACTTCATTAGTCGGAAACCTTGAAACAAAAGTTAGGTTATTACAATTATTTAAAGGATAACAAATAAATAAAACAAAAATTTTGTGACTGAATTTAAAATAACAAATAAAACTGAACAACATGTCAATTATTACTTTAGTACCTAGACAGTAAAGTGAAAATTACCCTATGTCGCATCTGTACTGATAATCTATGCAAGCAGTGTTGTTGTGTCCTTGTCGTACTTATATCAAAAAGTGTTTCTGTCTTTTTTCTCTGCCGCCATTATTTTAAAAATATTATTAAACCAATTTTAATGAAATACACTGATAAATCGGTAATATTGTATGTACTTACATGTGATAGGAGATCCCTCGTGTTTTATTAATTTAATATCGTAATTTGTACACTTTTTAAGAAACACGATGGCATTTTGTTGCAATTTTATTATGCGCTTACATACGTGACAACTCGGCGTTTGCCAGACATATACTAAATGCAATACGTCCCAATTGGGACGTTTTCGCGTCCCAGCCACACTTTAATAGCACCAGGCGCACTTTAATAACATATCTGCCTCTTTTTTATATGTAATATCATTGAAGATAGTGTTTGTTTTTTATTGAAATATTAATATTTTGGGTAAAATAGACCATAAGACAAATATAAACCAGTTTCTGAAAAATTGTCAACTACCCTTCGAAGGATTTAAAAAGTTTAATAAATTAAAAAAATAGAGGTGCGTCTTTTTTTTCGAGTAGCCATAAGCAAGTCTACCTTCTGGTTATCCTTGTATTATCCTTGAATTTTGGGCAGAATTGTAAAAGCCACCGGCCTGACTTCGTCTGAAAATGACTTGTTGCATGCTATAATTAGGTCTTTACCTATGAAATTGCCATTCTGCAGTAGGTACTTCCCATTTCAAATCAAAATATATTTTTTTTGGCTAAGATTTCTAATTTCATAATTTTTTTTACATCTTTATTGTATGAAGAGGGTTTTATCATGATGATAATGTCACCCTCATAGGTGGTACACAAAAAAAAAACTTATCATCTATTTCTAACTACAGCCATAAACATGTTATAGATAACTTTGGCTCTTCTCGATTGAGGAAGTGACAAAGCCGTGAAGTATTCGCCCACATTTTCACTATTGAACTTCAGCACCTCTCTATCGGCTGCGCTCCGGACACATTCCATGAGTATGTGATGGACATCCTCTATTGTACCACATGCGGTACACATTGGTGATGCGACTTTGCGCATCATGTATGCGAAGCTATTTAAGGGAAGTGTCCTGAGCGCAGCCTCAAAGCTGTGACTATGCTGTGCCTTCTCATATCAGACCCTTCAAACCATAGTGAATGCGGTAGGTTTGGTTGGATTACTTTGTACCAAATACTTACTCAGTGATCGCTCATCAAAGTATTCGGCCCACATATTACGGCAATCGAGTCGAACTTCTCGTAGCAAATCGGTATAGTAGGGAAGATAGTCAGTCAGGAAGTCTGAACAGACTGCTCCCTTTGCCAGATGATCAACTTGTTCTTTATCCGGGATTCCGATATGGGAAGGTATCCATTGGAGACGAATATTCCTTTCCTGTTTCATTAGAGATAATATACTTTCTAAAATAGTATATGCCACTGGAAAGCCCTTAAAATTAGAAAACCCACACTGAGATAAATGTTGGAGTGTGCTACGAGAGTCGGAAAAAATTACAACGTTCTTGGAAAAAACATTTTGTACGTATGACAGAGCCTCTGATATCGCCACTAGTTCTGCATGCATAATCGATAACTTTGGGCTCAAGCATAGCTGGACATTATCTCCTGATTGACTATCAAGTAGCGCAGCTCCCACTCCGTCACTATTCCTGGACCCATCCGTAAAAATTAAAAAAAAAAAAAAAAAAAAAAATTGCTGACATGCTGTTCTTAGACAACTAAAATTGTAGGTACGTTTCGGTTTAGTTATTGAGGTTATATCTAGGTGAATAACATTCGATAAGTCCACACGGCCAACCCATACGTCTAGTGAAAATATATTCTTTTTCGTTTTAGTCTGAGTTAAAGATTTTAATTTTTGGATTATTCTAACTAATAAAGGCTTCTCTTTACGTCTCCAGTACATTGTCTGTTCTGTTAATAATGATAGTTTATGCAGGTCCTTGACCACATCACACTGCTCACAAGATTTTAGTTTTAGGTAGTACTTACAAGCCAAAAAATATCTACGGATATAGAGGGGGGGGGGGGGAAGCAACAAGTCTGACTCCATGACGTGTATTGGGGTGCTCTTAATGTATCCCCCTATGACGCGCAGACACCGGTTCTGTATTCTAGTCAGCTTACATAAGTTTGTAGCACAACTGTTACCATATATTTGACATGCATAATCCAATCTACTGCGAATAACAGCAATATGTAGTTTTCTTAATTGTAACGGATGTATGCCCCAGCCAGGGCCAACGAGTACTTTGAATATATTAAGATATTTAGGTATATCACTCTCTACCTCCACTAAATGCTTTCTAAAACGTAACCTTCTATCTAACCAAAAACCCAAATATTTGACACTATCAACGACAGGAAGATTAAAGCCATTGGTACTTAGTTTTAAAGGTTTCCTCTTTTTTTTTTCTTCGCTTGTTGGTAAACACACATAGTTGACACTTATCAGCTGACAGGTCTAAACCCAGATTTTCAAGTAGGCTCTTTATCCTATCTAAATATATTTGCATTTTCTTCGAACCAGTTCTAATATCCGTGCAGGTGTGATATAATTATGACAAAGTCGTCTGCATACTGGGAAATAAACACATCTTTTTCTAAATGCTTGCAAATATGAATGGTCACAGCATTAAACAAAAGAGGTGACAGAGGGTCTCCCTGTGCCAAACCCTTTCCTGCAAACCTAGTCAGATAATCGTCCCCCACCTTTATTTTAAGGTATCTCTCTTTAAGAAAATTCCAGAGGTACGTGCAAATTTTTGATCCCACGTTTAATTTATCTAATATTGATAATAAGGACAGGATATATCCACATTGTTATAAGCGCTATCAATATCCAGAATGCACCCTATTGTTGATAGTCCTTCCGAAAAACCGATCTGAACTCGCGTGACTAATTGAACCAAACTATCTAGACAAGATCTACCCTTTCGAAAACCTATGACATTTTGTGAGAATTTATTTTTCCTTTCTAAATACCATTCTAACCTCCTGTTAATTATGGAATGAAATACCTTACAAAGACAGGACATCAAGGATATAGGCCTATAGGTCGATATCTGTAACGGATCACGTCTGGGTTTTGGTATCGGTACAATTAAGATTTCTCGCCATTGTTCTGGGACAAGATCTGTTGACAGAAAGCGGTTATATAGTGATAATAGCAATCGTTTGCCACTCTCGGGTAGATGTATAATTATTTTGTATGATATGTCATCACATCCAGGAGATGTATCCTTGTGCCCGATACATCTATTTAACTCCTGCATGGAGACTTCAATTTCCAGTTCAGGGGCAGAAGATGAGTAGTATGGTTGAGCTGGTACGGTATGGTCTGGTGATAGTGAGTGGAGAAGCCCATCAGCCATTTCGGCATCAATCATTTGTCCCTCGCTTCTACGTCCCTTCATCCATCTCATTTTCTGCCACAACACCGCAGAAGGGATAGGTTCGTTAAGCGAAGAACAAAAATTTTGCCATTCAGTGTACCGCGCGCGGCGTATCTCACGTTGTGCAATGGCTATTTTTTGCTTGAGGATGGTATAATTTTGAGGTGTGGGATTGGCTCTAAACTTGGACAACGCTAGTCTTCGCTCTGCTACCAACTTAGACAGGTTCGCGTTCCACCAAGGCTTGGGAAGAAACTTGGTAGCAGGATTCTTGTTAATTTTTATTAATGGAATATTCAAATGAGCTGACATGTTTATATAAATCAGTAAAAATGTTATAATCTCTTTGCGGATTCTCCGATAGCTGATAGTGATAAAATAATTGGCTCAAACTTGTCCTGTACGAATATCAATCTGCGTGTTTATAATTTCGTTTATTTAAAACGTTAGTTTTACTACGATAATTTGTTGAAATTTTTATACATAAATGATCGCTGCCGAGGGATTCCGTTAGTACCTGCCAACTGAGACCCAGTGCGATATCCGAAGTAGATAAAGATATATCGGGTGAAGTTTTTTGTAGAACGCCGTTAACTAATTTAATCCGCGTTATATCCCCATTATTTAATATTATATAGTTGCTACACGAAAGGGAATCAATCAATTGATTACCTCTTTGCTCGGACTTATAAGACCACGACGAATGGTGTGCATTAAAGTCCCCCATAATAATAGTCTTATCGGTAAACATAGATAGTAGTTCATCCCAGTCACTTTGTACGGTGTGGACCGTCGACGGACAGTAAACAGACACGATATATTTAATTTGCGGGCAGTTTAACACTCGGACACACACTGTCTGAATACCTGTGTTACGAAGTTGTAACGACGCGATCTGAGTACGTAGTGAGTTATGTGTGACTATGGCCACGCCCCCGTATGAGTCACTTCTGTCGCGGCGATACAAACAATAATTGTTTATCGTAAATAAGCTATTAGGGTCTAGCCATGTCTCACTGAGGGCGGCTATGTGGACCTTCTCCTGTATCAACAATTGCTCGAATAACAGTTTTTTGGGCCTAATACTTTGGGCATTCCATTGGAGTAAATTTAACTTTATATCAATATTAGTGCTAGCCATTAGAACAGAAATAATCAACAATGATCTTCAGTAAGGGCCAGTCCGATACATAATCTACTACAACTAAAATTAACCATTCTAAGCAACACTTAATCACTCCGTTCATTTTCGCTTCTACACCGGCACCTCTGAGGAATATGACTTCCCTCAGCCTGCTTAATAGTTCATCAAAGTGTACGGTCTTTTGGGGCCGCTGCTCATATGTCTCGCTATTTGGTTTTGGTGAAGACGAGGGGAATTCTAAGTCCGGTAAATTCACTTCCTTATTATGTTTAACTTCCTTCTTCCTTAAGGGTGAAGACTTCATGTTGTGTTGTGTGCGAGTACTTAGTGTTGTCTTAATTATCTCCGCGAAAGTAGGTGTGCTATCTGCATATGGTTCGAGCTGCGGTTGAAGGTGTGTGGCAGCGTGGGGTACGGGGCAAGGTCGTGAGTGAAAAGTAGGCATCTCCGTAGTTGGAGGCGTAGATACATACATAGTGATTGCTCTTCTATATGTACAGTTGAACTCTGCCATAAGGTCTCTTAGTTTCTTCTCTTTGTGGAACACTGGGCAGGATTTTTTCAGCACTGAAATATAGTTACCGCCGCAGTTGACGCATCTATAGATACGCGTTTCACAATTTTGGTGATTCGCAGTGCATTTGGGACAAACAACATTCTTGGCAGGGCACTGTTTCGTCATGTGACCATACTTCCAGCACTTGGCGCACTGCGACACCGGAAATACATACGGGGTAACTTTTATACTCAAACCATCAACATACACACGTGGAGGTATGTATGAACCTTTAAAACACACTCGTACCGCTTCACTCGGTGTCCAGCCTTCTTGTTCACGGTCTCGTCTCTTCAGGCGATATATACCTACTATTTCTGCAGGATTTGCACAGGAAATATTCTTCAAAATCTCCTCTTCCGATAGGTCAAGGTCGATATCCTTTATGACCCCGTATGATAAGCTCTTCTCCATTGCCCTTTTTATCCTCCAACTCTTCTGTGTGAACTCTTTACACTTCTCTAATTTCTGCGCATTTTCTTCCTTCACATCAACCCGGATTTTAAACGAGTTTATATATTTTACAGAGGCAATCCCACTTAAGCCATTTCTACTAAACAACCTAGCTAGGGCAAACTGCTTAGGGAGTTTTTCGTTGCTTGATATATATATTTGAACTTTATCTGGTTTCAATTTTTTCTCCTTCCTTGTTATATCATTCCATTCTCCTTCATCATTATCTTCGTGCCTGTCTCTTTTTCTAGTCTCTTTCATGTACTTCTACCTCTACGTCTATTAAGTTCTTTCTCGACTCGTCTTCCATTTCTACTTCTGACTCCTGTTCGCTTAGCGGAAGTTCAAGCCTAATGCCATCTTCCAAGTCAATATTTACTACCTCCATTGGCTGCTATTGTTAGATCGGACGACCGTAGGTAGCCGCATAACGGTACCTTAGTGCGACCGAGAACAATAGGGTGCGGGCGCGCACTTCGACGATAAACAATTAATACACAGAACTAGTATGCACACGTCTATCTCGATCGAATACCGAGCGAGCACTTCCTAATTTCATATTAATTTTATTTTAAAAATATGGAATTATTTTTCCAAACGTAGTCTTTTGTTTATTGATTAGTGTTACATTTCCATCGCATTTCAATCTTTTTCGTCATCATACGTTAAAAATTCGAATAATTATGTAATAGAGTACCGTCGTGGCAGCAACGCGGCACAAGCGGCACGCAACATCAATGACGTTAGAGCTAACACTACAAACCAACGCACCACCTGTTACTGCTTTGCTCGCTTCCGTTCTGGAAATTTCGGCTTGAAAAATGAACCTCGCGGTCTCCTAAGACTGGTCGACAATGATGAATTAAAGGCGATTGTGGAAGCTGATGATACACAATCTACGGCTGAATTAGCAGCAGCTTTTGACGTTAGCGTCAAAACAATATTGGTCCATTTGCGTCAAATTTTCAAAGTAAAAAAGCTTGATAAAAGGGTGCTCCACGAACTCAATGATCGCGAGCGCGTAGTGCGCGTCGAGACGTGCCTCGTCGTGCTCAACAGACACACAAATGAAGGAATTTTTAACCGCATTGTTACCTGCGATGAAAAATAGATTCTGTTTGATAACCGCAAGCGCTCAGCAAGTTGGTTGGATCCTGTTTCAGCACCTAAACAATGCCCTAAGCGAAAATTTACCCCTAGAAAAGTGATCACTGTTTGGTTGTGTAGCGCCAGTCTGATTCATCATAGCTTCTTACCAAACGGGGAGAGCATTACTACAGATGTGTACAGTGAAGAACTGAACACAATGATGGAGAAACTGGCACATCTTCAACCAGCATTGGTTAATCGCTCGTCTCCGCTGCTCCTACACGACGATGCGCGACTAAATACTGCACAGCAGACGGTCTCCACCTTGCAAGAACTGGTGTTGGAAGCTCTCCGTCATCCGCCCTACTCACCAGACCTTGCGTATACAGACTACTTTCTCCAAAATTTGGATAACTTTTTGGCGGGAAAAAAATTCAATACCCGAGAGGCAGTACAAAATGCCTTTGAAGAATTTGTTGCCTCCTATCTAGCTAATTTCTTTAAGAAGGTCATCAATAAACTGCCACTGCGTTGGCAAAGATGCATTGAGCCATCAGCCATCGCCCATGCAAGGGCGATTACTTCGCGTAATACAAATAAAAAATACCTGAAAAAAAAATCATTTAAGGTTTTCTTACAAAACGGCAATTTCATAGCAAGCTGTGTCTATTGGTATATGGTCTAAGGTTATTGGTAAGCAGCAGAAGCAGCTATATGAAATTTCATACTTCTTACTTTAAAAGTAACTATTTTTTCAGACAACAGTTTATTGCCTAACCTAGTAGTCCGGTCAAATTAGACCAAAAATAAGAGTAAAGCTACCTAAATTCCCACCAAGCTGAAAATCGGTAAGATCCCCCATCCCCTATCTTTCCCCTGTAAGGAAAAAAAAATATTCAAGGTCAAAGGTAAAAAAAATGAGTTTCGCGATTTTCAGCAAAACGGTACGTTTATCATAAAAGTACTTTATACAAAAATTGTAGATTATAAAATTATCTATAAAAAATGTATCAACTAGTGTTGCAAAGGACTCGACTCAAATATGCAAGACTCGGTGCGCTTAAAAGGCTCGAAGTCTGAAGTCACACCGAGTTCGAGTCATTTAATGGCGACTTGAGTCTTAAAAAAGGACTCAGTCTTAAAAAATTAAGTTTAAAACTAAAACCCGACTACCGAAAAATCACGCTCTAAAAGTAACAAACAAGAAAATAGCCGTGGTCGTATGCCACTTTTCCCTAGAATATATTGTTTTGTCAGAGTAAGTGGCATACGACCACGGCTATTTTCTTGTTTGTTACTTTTAGAGCGTGATTTTTCGGTAGTCGGGTTTTAGTTTTAAACTTAATTTTTTATTTATATTATTTTGGGGCAAGGTAAAGCTAATAATTTATACATATTTGAAATGTGCTTATTAAGCCCTTTCATTTGATACCAAACACGGCATATTTATCTCAAATTTATTTTTTAACATAGTACCTTATGAGCGCTAGAGGGCGCCACACAAGATTGAGTGACACGTCATATAGCCTATAACCATCGGACGATCAAGCCGCTTGTAACGATACCTCATATGTCCAGTTCTAATCAGTAGTTGAGGTGCTATGAGGGAACAAATGAACATACATACATACATACATACATACATACATACATACATACATACATACATACATACATACATACATACATACATAGCCTGTCAAAATCATAACCCTCCTTTTGGCTTCGCCGTAGTCGGGTAAAAAGGACTCAAGTCTTAAAAAAGACACGAGTCTTAAAAAAGAACTCGATTTTTAACAAGAACTCGAGTCTTCAAAGAAAACTCAAATAAAAGTTCCTCTGTGGCGTGGTGGTAATAAACGCGGCCGCTAGGTAGGAGGCGCGCATTCGATTCCCGTATAGTGCAATATTTGTATGCATAATATAAGATATTTCTATGTATATGTATATGTTTACGAAATAAATAAATAAATAATAAATATTCCACAACGTTCCACACAACGCTATCTAGATCCATGGTAAGCTTTTATAGCTTGTGTTATGGAATCTAGAATGCGGATAAACATGATTTCGATTTCGATTTCGATTTCAATTTCGATTTCGATTTCGATTTCGGTTTCGGTTTTGGTTTCGGTTTTGGGGTTTGGATTCGGATTCGGATTCGAATTCGAGTTCGGATTCGAGTTCGGATTCGAGTTCGGATTCGAGTTCGGATTCGAGTTCGGATTCGAGTTCGGATTCGAGTTCGGATTCGAGTTCGGATTCGAGTTCGGATTCGAGTTCGGATTCGAGTTCGGATTCGAGTTCGGATTCGAAGGCGAGTTCGAATTTCGATGACATTTCGCTTATCGCTGGGATCGCTAAATGATGATAAATTCGTAATGAGCGACCCCCAAAAACCCCGAAAGCGATATCCATATCGATTTTGGGGAAAATTGGAAATATGAGTCGGGCCGTGTATCTTGGACCTAAATCGCGAACCTATGTTTGGTGAATTTGATCTCGTCCACCACAGTGTAGCACCCCGTGCTATCTTCAAAGTATAACCAAGAAACGCGTACTGCACGTAAAGAGTACTTTTGAGCACAAGCTGGGTCCAGGATGTACGGATCGAGCTATTTTTGAATGTAATGCATACATATATGCACTAGAATGTGTTGCATTTTTCACAAGCCTCAGTGTTTTTTTTATGCACGCGCTTAATGCCATGTATTTATATGTATTTTTTTAATAAGTTAAATAAATGAATAAATAAAAAAAGATGATATATTCGTAATTAGCGACCCCAAAAACCCTGAAAACGATACCCATATCGATTTTAGTGGAAATTTCGAGTCCGCCATCTTGGATCGCCAAATGGATGATATATTCGCAATCAGCGACCCCAAAAACCCAGAAAGCGATACCCATATCGATTTTGGTGAAAATTTCGAGTCCGCCATCTTGGATCGCTAAATATAGAAAACGAAAAAAAACAGTTCTAAAAAACAAAACGAGGCATGAAAAAAAAATTAACACGTGATTAGTGTGATTACAAAATTAGACAGCCCTGAATCCTTAGTACCGAGTAAAATGTATGGGCGTACCGAGTGATACCCCGTCCCCCACAACTCCTCTCCCCCCGCACGATAGCTCTGTCTAGACGGCTTCGTTGACAGACCTATATCACAGTCTAACGATTCATACTACATACAGTCGGTCAACGAAGCCGTCTAGACAGAGCAATCGTGCGGGGGGAGAGGGGTGGTGGGGGACGGGGTATTACTCGGTACGCCCATACATTTTACTCGGTACTAAGGATTCAGGGCTGTCTCATTTTTGTAATCACATTAATCACGTGATTTTTTTTCAAGGCTCGTTTTGTTTGTTAAAATTGTTTTTTTTTTCGTTTTCTATATTTAGCTATCCAAGATGGCGGACACGAAATTTTTACCAAAATCGATATGGGTATCGTTTTCAGGGTTTTTGGGGTCGCTGATTGCGAATATAACGTCCATTTCGCGATCCAAGATGGCAGACTCGAAATTTTTACCAAAATCGATATGGGTATCGTTTTCAGGGCTTTTGGGGTCGCTGATTGCGAATATAACATCCATTTGGTGATCCAAGATGGCGGACTCGAAATTTTCACAAAAATCGATATGGGTATCGTTTTCAGGGTTTTTGGGGTCGCTGATTGCGAATATAACATCCATTTCGCGATCCAAGATGGCGGACTCGAAATCTTTACCAAAATTGATATGGGTAATGTTTTCGGGGTTTTTGGGGTCGCTGATTGCGAATATAACATCCATTTGGTGATCCAAGACGGCGGACTCGAAATTTTCACTAAAATCGATATGGGTATCGTTTTCCGGGTTTTCGAGGTTGCTGATTACGAATATGTTATTCATGTAGCAATCCCAGATGACTGGATGGATGATATATTCGTAATTAGCAACTCTGAAAACTGGGCAAAATGTGGCTAGCACCCACATTTTGCCTCACCTCTGCCTACCCCTTCGGGGAACACAGGCGTGAGTTTATGTTATGTTATGTTATGAAAACCTCCAAAACGATGCTCATGTTGACTTTGTGGGAAATTTCAAGTCCGCCATCTTGGATCGCTAAATGGATTTTATTATACGTAATTAGTCACCCCGAAAACCTCGATTTGTTTTTTTTTTTAATTTCAAGTCCGCCATCTTTGATCGTCGGTAACATGGTCGTCAAACCCGATAGCAGACAATTGCCGGCAGGCAATCATACGATGGGAAACTGTCGACTTCCAACTGATCGTGTGTAGCCGCAAAACTGACAGCAGGGCATGGCCACCAGGCCAAAATCGCTTTCGTGTGTGGGCGCTGTCGACTTAGGACTGCAGGCCGCCCGATACGATTTGAAACTGCAGGCGAACTGATCGTGGATAGGCTCCTTAAGAATATATCATCAATTTAGCGATCCCGGCGATTAGCGAAATTCTAATTCGAATCCGAATCCAACCCCGAACCCGAACCCGAATCAATATCCAAATTCAAGTCGGAATCGAAATAGAAATTCGAAATCGAAAACGAAATCGAATTTGAAACCGGAATCGAAATTGAAATCGAAACCAAAATCCAAAAACTCAGACTTAAAATATTACGTTTGCTTGATCATAATTGGTTGAGTAGAACCGGAGATATAACCAAAAGTCGCAATAGCCGACATCCATGCGAGCGGAGCCGCGGGCGTCACCTAGTAATGTAAATTAGCGTGAGTTGATGTGCCTTGACAGAACAAAGAGAACGAATAGGAGTTATATATAGAATATTACAGAAAAATTATTTATAAAAACTGAAGTGACAACCCTGACAAAACTGCAAAAGGCGGCATTTCCGCAAACATCAAACGCGATGAACTACTGTAAGATCTCTCGTTATACTGTGCCTATATTATGTATTTACTTGGATGTCCGAAATTCGTCGTGGGACGACGCGTGACGGTAGAGCCATCCACCGAAAGTAATGTCTGGCGAGGCAGGCGTGCGATTTTAGTCAGTCCGAGTCTGACATAACCACTACCGCTGGCTCCGTAAAAGAAAATAGAACAAGACTGTATTTTCGTCCAATAGAGCAACAGAGCAGAGCAAGTATTACACACTTTCTTATGTCACGGTAACTATTTTCAATTAGGTGGGCCGTGTGTTTGTTTGCCACCTAAGTGGTATAAAAAACGTTATAGGTATCAGCGTGTTCACGATTCGTCATCCCTTAAATATAGTATTTTAAAGGTTAGACTCATACATAAAAGGACTCAAGTCAGACTTGCAGCAAAAAAGGACTCGAGCTCAAAAAGAGACTCGAGTCCTTTTTTCACATTAAAGAGCTCGTAGAGAATTTAGTTCTTTAGTCTTGGAGTCCTGTTGAAATGAGTCGAGTCTTATAATACATCAACCAAGTCCTTTTAAAAGGACTCAAGGACTCGAGTCCTTTGCAACACACTATCAACAGTTTTTTCCTACGAGCCACCGTTTCTGAGATATACCGTGACTTTCTTGACGGAATCAGAGATGAATCAAATAATTATTTTATTTGGATTGTCACAATCATTCACTTTGTGAAAACACTATTTTTGTTTCATCAAAAACTGACAACCTAGTAAACGTCAGCCCACTTTGTCCAGTAACTAAAAGTTCGACTATAATAGAAATTTTCTATCGGAATTCGTTGGGGGAGGTCAATACAAAAATCAATGTATTACTTATTCCACGCGGCCCAAACCTGGGAAGACTCCGGCTAGAAACTCAGCGGGCATTTTCATCAACGTAGGGCCTAAACCGCTAGACTAGCCTAGTCGTAGTAGCTTACAAAATTCGTTGATGGGGATTCTAGATTTCGTTCTTAGGTGTATTCGGTTCTTAGCTGTATCCGCCAGTTTGAATTCAACGGTGAACTTTGTTTTGCTGACTAAGTCCTTTGTTATCGATTTTACACAAGTAAATATCATAAACAGAGTTTGAAACAACTTTGAAATGAAATTTCCTATATGTTTTTGGGATATTTTTAAATGCACATCTGTATAATTTTTCAGCACACTAGGTAACTCCACTAATTAACTGAATGCATACCAGAAACATGAATGCTGTGCAAAAAAACTAATCGATTAACTAAACATGCCCTACAAAAAGAACTAAAAAATCACACAAAACGAGACGACCTATTTTATCGAATTTACATAAAAATGTGGTTTGTACATTAGATATATGATTTATAAACCAAAAATTCGAATTGTTTATCAAAAATACTAAATTGCACTCCACTCAATTGTAGAATCTTACAACGGAATTTCTAAAACTGTTAACTTATGGCGTGCCACTATAAAGTAAGTTTACATTATCAAAACATACTCTACAACTTGACTAATCGTGCAACTAAAATACATGAAACATAACTTTATTTAGTTTTTGTTTATTTGTTTTACTGAAAAATATTTTGGCGCCTGCACATCTAACGCCGCGCGCGCTCTTTAGCATCTAATGACCACAATCTAATAATGACCACCATAAAATGCCACTTCAAATTGTATTCGAACACCAAATGTAGTAAATGATCACCAAATCTCTGTGAGCAAATCAATGTATATTGATATTAGTGCGATATGGTTTATTGTATATAATTTTTTTATATTTTATACCCCCTAGAATAGCAAGATGTTAAAACTTTGGTTATAATTTTACATTAAAATGCTGGTTTAATTTTCGTGATCATTTACTAATTTTGGTTTATTATATCCATACTAATATTGTAAATGCGAAAGTAACTCTGTCTGTCTATCTAGTGTCTGTCTGTCTGTCTGTATGTTACGCTTTCACGCCTAAACCAATGAACCAATTTTGATGAAATTTTGGGATAGGGGTGGATTAGACCATGAGAAAAGACATAAGCTATGTTTGGTCGCGATAACCGACATCCACGCGGGCGGAGCTGCGGACAAAGGCTAGTTTTACTATATCTGGTAGTAAGTTAAATATAAGCCTTTCTAAACTCCTAAGTATTGTACCTAAACTGAGTTAGCGCTCAGTGAGCCTGTTATTAGTGCATGTTATACTCCATCCATTATATTATTGTATTTTAGACAGCTCACTGACAGTGGTCGATATAACTTTGTTCTAGCATCAACACCCAAAAATACGAACTAAAATTAGGCGCCAATACGTCATATTTAATTGACAACATCACGTCAGCCAGATAGCAACTTTAGGGATGTAGTATGTCGATCGACTGTGTTTTTATTATGATAACTTGAAAATGTCACAATCGATATCAACTAAAGAAAATATTTTTTTTATTAACTTCAAAACAAAGAGGAGATTCTCAATTTGGATGTTAATAATATTTTTTTTTAAATATTTGTACGCGCATGGTTCCCTCATATGTAGACGAATTTACAAAATTATTTTTTTGTTTAAAAGAAGTTGATTCCGAAATGGTTCCATATAAATTTTACCAGGCAATCAGCTGCTGTTCTAGAAGAATTGTAAAAAGTGTTAAAAAATTGTAACAACAAAAAAAATTAAAAAAAATTGTATATAAATATTTATAATTATTAATGTTGATTAATGTTTTTTTTTAATCGTAGTTTTATAACTTTATCGATATTTATAAATGTTATGCAATCACTATTTCCATCTGTCTAAATTACAATAATATAATGGACGGGGTATAAGTGAGCACTTGTTTATTTTTTTGTGTACTTCATTATGTAAAGATAACTGATTAAATTGAGTTTAATTCAAAATAAACGATGTTTCCAAAAGTAAATTAAATGATGGTTTTCGTTGAAAAAGTTTAACTAAGTTTGTTGAACTAAGGAACTGCTAGATTAACTGTTTTTATAATAGTTATTCATTCAGTAAAACAGTTCTACAAATATCATTAAACAGTATATTTATTTTGATTTAGTTAGTGTGCATAATTAGTGTGCTAGTCATTATTTTTGGTGTAAGCATGACATGTTTTGTTCGAAAAAAAGGTATATACAGATATCGATTTAAATACATAATTATGTTTTTAAAGTATTCCTGTAACTAAGCTACTTGAAAACCTGATTCATGAAAGGATGGACATCAGTAGGTATCTGGGGCAACATTTCAAGTTTTTGATATTTTTACTTAATATTTGTTGGATAAGTTGTTGTGATTACGTGTAGTAAATTTTTTTGGTCCTGATGTTATTTTATATTCCAGTTTCATGAACCTGAGCTCTATTAGTACAAAACTACAAAATGTTCACTTTCGTTACAGAATTACCAATGCGGGTTTTAACTATCGAAGAATGCGATTCTTTAATGGACAACCTACCAGAACGGCGGATCACACTTGAAGGTCGTGGATTGAGAATACGTTTGGTTCCATGGAACCACTACTTCACTGGAAAGCCCATGAGAGCACCAGTCGTTTTAGGCATCGATCTACCAAATACGTTCTTAACTATCAATGGTCCACTGTACCCACACAGGTAAATAAAACTCATAATCGTCATAATCTTAGCGTTGTTCTCGAGTAATCTGCGGTTTCCACATCTGTTTCATGTTCTGGTATATCCTCCTAGAATACTTTTATGGTAGCGACTGCCGTCTCACTGTAAAACTATGAAAGGAAAGCTTCCAGATAAGGTTGATTTGGGCCCATTAGATCTTGATTTATTTTCACTTTTTTTAATGATCATGTATAGGGCTTGGTAAGATGACTATGATAAATCAACTAGATGCATGTACAATGAAACAAACTATACTCTGTCCATTATATTATTAGTTTTTTGACAGCTCACGCCCATGAAGTTTCGTATTGTTTACGTTAAATGTTCAAACAAATAGTATTGTACTGCATGGATGGTTACCACCCAATTAGTGATGATAACACATAACGATTACTACGATTGTGCCACAGATTACAAATAATCGGTAGAATTTTTTATTTTATTTTTTTATTATCAAAACATAACAATAGATACATTATAATAGGTCAATAATAGCAACAAAAAACCACGAAGGTTTATACCTGTGCTATTGTGAGTTATCGTACAAAAAAATTACACACACTACCTTACATAAATCTACTATCCATACTTCCATACTTCCATACTAATATTATAAATGCGAAAGTAACTCTGTCTGTCTGTCTGTCTGTCTGTATGTTACGCTTTCACGCCTAAACCACTGAACCGAATTTAATGAAATTTGGTGTAGGGGTAAATTAGACCTTGAGAATGGACATAGGCTATGTTTGGTCGCGAAAAGGGGGGTTAAAGGGGGGAAATAGGGTTTGAAAGTTTGTATGAAAGTTTGTCATATTTGAAGATAGCGTGATGAAATTTGGTACAGAGGTGCATTGGAGCTTGAGTACGGATATAGGCTACCTTTTATCCTCAAAAAAGGGTAAAAGAGGGGGGGGGGGGGGATAGGATATGAAACTATATGAAAGTTCGTTATTTTTGAAGTAATCCTAATGCAATTTGGTACAGAGATGGATTACATATCGGGAATGGACGTAGGCTACCTTTCAATGAAGGAAAAGAGGTTAAAGGGGAGAAAATAGGTGTTATATAATTTATGACATTAATGAAAATAGCCTGATTAAATTTGGTAGAGAGGTGGATTAGAGTTTGGGAATGGATATAGGCTAGCCTTGATGCTAAAAAGCATTAAAAAGAGGTTGGGGACGAAACTTCGTAATTTTTGAAGATATCCTGATGAAATATGGTACTTAGATAAAGCTACGTTTTGTTTATGACGATGGTATGAAGGGTTTGGAATGAGGAATGAAAGTTTGTGTGAGAGACTGTTTAGAATTTACACACATTACAAACATGGATGTGTGTATTATTAAATTGATCAGTAAAAATACGGTCTAAATATATTTATGCTAGCAGTACCGCACAATCATAGCATAGGTAGGTAGGAATGGTAGTAGTGGGCTTCCATGTTCAAGTAGGTAGGTACAGTTTTGTTTATAACTAAAATATTGCGTAGGTTAATTTATAGGTAGTCACAACTATTTTGTGAATTTATTTCTTTACTAGCTTTTGCCCGCGGCTTCGCCCGCGTGTATGTTGGTTATCGTGACAAAACATTTCACAAAAGATGTAGGTGTACGAAGTTTCATGCTTCTAACTTTGAAAATGACGAACTTTCCATACAAACGTTTATCACCTATTTTACCCTCTTAGTAGCTAAATTTAGAAAAATGCCATCCTTTTCCATCCTTTGGGTACACGTAGACCATGGCTCCACGAGTCAGGTCTATGTGTGCCTTTACCGTTCCCATACAGGAGATGCAGAGATAACTCGACTATTCGAATACCTGAGTCAGGCGGCAGATGATGCGCAGGAGCGGTTTCCGAACGCCGAATTGGTGTTTTTGGGGGATTTTAACGCCCACCACAAGATCTGGTTGGGCTCCGCCATAACAAACCATGCGGGAAGAGCCACTCACGCATTTACCCTGGCGCATGACTTGACTCAATTGGTGCACAAGGTCACGAGGATACCAAGAGAGTCCGGCCTAGAGCCCTCTCTGCTTGACCTTCTGTTGACGAGTCACCCGGACCAGTACAGTGTCTCGGTGATTGCTGCTTTAGGTAACTCCGACCACTGTCTGGTCCGCTCCACCGTGCCCATTGTAGCGCCCCCACGACCCGTGCAGGGGAAGAGGCGGCTATGGCACTACTCGTCAGCGGACTGGGATGGATTGCGCGACTATTATGCGTCCATCCCGTGGGTTGAACGCTGCTTTGAGGGTAAGAACCCACCTGGGAGCGCTACTGCCGTCGCCGGTGAGATCGGTCTAGGTATGGAATACTATATCCCATACACCGATGTCAACGGAGTCCGCGGAGCGCGTCCGTGGTTCGGGCGCGAGTGCGCGGAGGCTGTTGAGCATAAACAGTTTGCGTACCGCGCCTGGGTGCGGGCGCGCGCCACGCGCGATCCCAACGTGGGTCACTTCAAGGCGGCGTACAACAGAGCCACAAAGGTCTGCAAGAGGGCATGCGTCAGGGCGGATGCCCAGCGCATAGCGCGGCTGGGCCAAGAGCTAGTGGCGCATCCCACGGGTAGCCGTGGCTACTGGCAACTGGCCAAAGCCGTGCAAGCTAATTTCTGCCAGCCCTCGCTGCCCCCGCTGAGCAATCCCGATGGATCTCTGGCCCATGAGCCGCAAGAGAAAGCAAATTTGCTGGTCAATCTCTTCGCGGCCAACTCCCGAGTCGATGATTGTGGTATGCAACCACGGACAATGCCCACTGGTGACCACGCAATGCCTGATATACGTATCAGGCAACGCGATGTCCGTGCAGTACTGCTATCAGTGCTGTGTAAGGTGGTCGAGCACATAATTAACACACAGCTCATGCGCCACCTAGAGGATCACTCCTTGCTTAGTGACCGGCAATACGGTTTCAGACCGAAACGGTCAACGGGTGATCTTCTGGCGTACATGACCCACCTTTGGGGTGAGGCTATGGAGAAGCACGGTGAGTCACTGGCAATTAGTCTTGACATCGCCAAAGCTTTCGATAGGGTATGGCACAAATCGCTTCTTTCCAAGCTACCAGCCTTCGGCCTGCCTCCTAGACTGTGTAACTGGGTTGCAAGCTTTCTGCTGGGGCGCCGTATTCGCGTCCTTTGTGATGGACGAGCTTCGGAGTTCTTG
The DNA here is from genome assembly GCA_914829495.1 of Eilema sororculum. Taxonomy (NCBI): domain Eukaryota; kingdom Metazoa; phylum Arthropoda; class Insecta; order Lepidoptera; family Erebidae; genus Eilema; species Eilema sororculum. The sequence continues at coordinate 17,163,363 of OU618532.1, read as the reverse complement.
CAGGTAAATGCTGGCGTGCCGCAGGGTTCCGTCTTATCTCCCACTCTCTTTCTTCTGCATATCAATGACATGCTCTGTAACGGAAACATTCACTGCTATGCAGACGACAGCACCTTACACGGGAGTTATCACGCACATCCTGCGGCCAAGCAGTCTGATATCGCGGAAAAAAGGCAGCTTCTTGTCACAGAGCTGGACCGGATCCTGGACCACATTTCTCAGTGGGGCGCTAGGAACCTGGTCGAGTTCAATGCCAAGAAGACCCAGGCATGTGCGTTTACAGCTAAGGTATCTCCTTTCCTTCCCCTTCCCACTCTTCAGAGCACACCACTGCCACTGCAGGATCACCTCACTATCCTCGGTATGGATGTTCGCTGCAAACTGAATAACAAAAACTATATCGAGAGTATCATCAAATCAGCCTCGCGTAAACTCGGAGTCCTGAACAGAGTGAGACGTTTTTTCACGCCGGAGCAGCGGTGTCTTCTATACAAGACCCAAATTCGTTCCTGCGTGGAATACTGCTCACATCTCTGGGACGGCTCCGCAAAGTACTTATTAGATGCTCTCGACAGGTTGCAGCGACGTGCGGTCCGCATTATTGGGGATCCTGAGGTCACGAACACCCTCGAGTCTTTGCAGATGCGTAGAGATGTTGCGTCTTTGGCAGTTTTCTACCGTCTCTACCATGGTGAATGTTCTGACGAGCTCTTCCAATTAGTCCCACCCTCCCCTTTCCTTCACAGGACGACACGTGCAGGGCTAAGATGTCATCCATTTACGGTGCAGAGTATACCTGCTAGAACCAAGCGTTTCAGTGATTCCTTCCTATGCCGCGCCACTAAGACCTGGAATTCCCTGCCAGCTCACGTGTTTCCTTCTTCCTACAGTCCCGGGTCCTTTAAGCGGGGCGTGAAAAGGCATCTAATGAGGCCGTCAAGCTGAGTGCCACCACTGTTAACATGGTAAATGTTTACGATGGTGATCCTCTTTCCGAGACTTTGCCTTTAGCTTAACATCAGGCGAGGTGAAGTCAAATTGACGTGTCCTATATAAAAAAAAAAAAATACACGTGTTCATTTTCTTTAAAGGACACAGATTAGCAGGGACGGGAACCCGAGCCTGATGAAATTCGGGCCGTGAGGTCTCAGCTCCACAGGGACATGGTAGCGGAATGGGAGCTACGACTTGGGCGACCAAGCGCAGGGCACGCCGTAATAGCAGCGGTAAGACCCATCATGGAGGAGTGGCTAGAGAGGCCACACGGCAGCCTCTCGTACCGGCTGACGCAGGTGATTACCGGACACGGGTGTTTCGGGAGTTACCTGTGTCGGATCCGGAAGGAGCCAACGTCCGAGTGCCATCACTGTGATGCGAGCGAGGACACAGAGCTGCACACGCTGACCGAGTGCCCGGCGTGGGACACGCCGAGGCGGGTCCTAGTGGCGGCTCTGGGGGTGGGAGTCCTCACACTCGCCACGTTGCTCACAGCGATGGTAAGATGCGCGAACGCTTGGGGTGCGGCTGTCTCCTTCTGTAATGCTCGAGAAGGAGGCGGCCGGTCGGATCCGGACTAGAGTTCGGGCCCGGGAAGCCCGCGCAGAGCGAAGGCGAACCGGACGTCGGAGGTCGCAGAACGACCTCCGTCCTCCATGAGCGCTGGCCTGAGGGTGACCGGTGGAGCCGCCTGTCACCCTAGCAGAAGCAGGCCGCGGCGGCGGCGCCAAATGCGTCTCCCCGTAACCGGGGCTAGATGGGGACACTGTGGTCCCCACAACCCGAAGGGGGCCATCTCGGAAGAGATGGTCCTGGGTCTGCCGGGGTGCGAGAGATATGCTTTTGGCAATCTCACCTCCGGCAACCAAGGACCCAAGACGGCGTGCGTTTTAGTCGGTTCGAGTCCGACATAACCGCCTCCACCGGCTCCGTGGGGATTTTTCGCACGATAAAAAAAAAAAAAAAAGGACACAGATTTATGAAAATTTGTGCATCTAGCTCTGACAATGACGGACTTTCATACAAACTTCCATCTCTTATTTTGGGCAAATAGGGGTTGAAAGTCCTCAAAAAAGGGTAAACGAGGGTGGGGGGGGGGGGGGGATAGGGTATGAAACTATATGAAAGTTCGTTATTTTTGAAGTAATCCTAATGCAATTTGGTACAGAGATGGATTACATATCGGGAATGGACGTAGGCTACCTTTCAATGAAGGAAAAGAAGTTAAAGGGGGGAAAATAGGTGTTATACAATTTATGACATTAATGAAAATAGCCTGATTAAATTTGGTAGAGAGGTGGATTAGAGTTTGGGAATGGATATAGGCTAACTTTTTTCCAGGACCGAGATACGGTGTGGTTAGCGTTGAGCCATGTTTCATCCGTAAAGACAACATTTGTCCAATATTGTTTTTTTTTTGCCTCTTATAAAAGTCACATGGTGCCAAAGCAATATCAGTGCGTTTCATTAATATTTTTCTTTTATTTGACTTTATAAATGAAAAGCCAATAATAAGATTTCTTAAAGTTGGAATTTCTTTTTTTTTTTTTTTTTTTATTTCTTTTTTCGGATAGTAGTCATATACATGACGGCGAATGGCGTCAGCGTCCAAATCGTCAACATTTGTAACAACACGATGCTGGCGTTTACTTTTAGGTGTAGAAAGCTTCTTATGTTCTAAGCCGCTCTTACCATAGGCTTCGGTAGTAATTTTAGTTACACTTGAAAGACTGAAACCATTGATATACAAAAAACCCTAGATACACAGTCTCGAACTAAAGTAACATTCGAATCTGTCTCCAATCACACATAAGTAGTTATAGTTATGTTATAAAGACATTTTTGCAAATTCAACCTTATGCACATGACTTAAAGCTCTTACAACAAAGGAGTGTACAAAAAGCAATAAAATTTTACGACCGAAGTCGAGTCGGTAGGACAAGGCACCTAATGGAGACTTCACATTTTTATAATTTTGAATTTTTGTACTACGTTCACTTAGTATTTTAATAATTTATAAAAGTGTGTTCTCAACATATAATTATACTTTTATCTGAGGGTAAATATGTTTTGGGTAGAACATATTTTAATCAATGAAACCAATATTAGCTTATAAAAAACAGTTATTTATATATTTGGTTGAAAAGGTACCTATTGTACAAACTAAGTAAAAGCTTTTTGAATTTTGGTAACATGCATCATGAAAAAATCGGTACAAAATGGCCGTCGCTACAAAATGGCGGCGTAGATAAAATTAAAAACATGAGGACTGTCGACAGAAGTGAAAAGTTTTAAATTGTCACCACGAATTGTCACATTGGCACTACTGTCATGTCACTTTCGCCAACCCATCAGTTGGTTCCAAAGTAATCGTTTTTTTTTAAATAGTCGACATAATTACCTCTTCAACTTTTGAAAGTAGATTTAAAACTATGTTATTTTATAGTGTGATATATAAATATTAGTTAAACATTGAACTCAACTAAAGTTATAACGTGAACAAACTTATTATAAAAAAATAAAAAGTCAATATTAAAAATCGACTCCATTGAAAAAAGAACAGGGTCATTTATAATATGCGACTAAAATAAAAGGACTTTGTAATGCGTTGTTTTTACACTGATACGCGCCTATTGAAATTTGCTGTACTATAATGGACCGTTGAGCGAAGATTTTTGAAAAAATAAATCAAAATCACCTAATACTTGCTATATTTAGTCATGAAAACCATAAAAGCAAATCAATAAACTATTTTACTTACCGAAAATAAGATATCCCATCCTTTTTTAAAGTTTTTGACGTATTATTTCTGCAATTTCTCATAGAACACTTTGGCATTTTTGACGTGCGTGCATAAACACGGGCGATGCGAGACTATTTCAAATGAGCGCTATATTTGGAATTTAGCGCTCTTTTTATGCGGACGGTTTTGAAACCCTGACTGTGCATCTTGGGTTTTTTAGTATATCAATGACTGAAACCCAACGCGGCCGCAACTCAGTTTCGTACTTGCGAAATTGGTGTAAGCGGACCGCCATTTTGGTTTTCTTGCTAAAAGTAATCATGAAGTTTAAGCACTAATTCTATCGATTATCCTTTCAACACACGTCCTTTCGGCATTCTCACGATCAATGAACTCTGCGAGAAATAAAACTACTCAACTCGAGGTATAAGAAATATGAAAGAAAACTCAGCGAACGTAAATGCGTGTGATTAGGACGGGCGTTTTGTTGCGAGTGACAGACCACGTTAAAGTGGCGACCGGGCGGACGGTTGGTTAATGTTGCAAGTTGACTTATATAATTTTACAATTTTACGATGCAACTTTTATAGTTTGTAATATTTGTTTTTATATTAATAAAAAAAGACATGGATTTATATTTGTTTACAAGAAATCTAAGAAAATATTAAATCAAAACGCACGTTTATCGAAATCGCTAATTTTGTTTACGTACCTAATTCGAATAATGATATTAGTATAATCGGAATGGTATGTCAATCGTCGAGCTATCAAAAGACTATTAATATAATGGACAGAGTATAGGTGCGAGTTCAGACAGAAGAAGAAAAATGCTCGCTTCCTTTTTCGACGCAGAGTGACTACACTTGCGTTCGGTGGAGGGGGCAATTTACCTACATATAAAGATAATACAATCAATCATCAACGAATTGCTTTTACAGGGTGTGTTCGGCTGCTTGTCAAATGCCAAATGACGAAGGCATGCTGTGGCATGCGGCTCGGATGCACGTTAGAGCCGTGGTGAAGGATGTTCAAGTGATCTTAACTACAATGGACTACTCCCATCAACGACCATGCGCACGCGCTCATATTCACTTAGTAATGCATGTGTTACTAAATAAGCAGTTTTTCAACAAGAAAGAGTCCATACTTATCAGCCATTCGCTGAAAATTTGTAAGTGTATCTCGTATACCTGCAGTTTACCTTGTAGATCAAGATAATATAACTAATATTATCAAGATCTACAAGTTCGATTTTGCAGTATTTTAATCGTTATAGTGAGAGTTCAACGTCCTCAGGAAAACATGGCCTATCATACTTAGCTTACCTGCTTTTTTTTTACCTGTTTGACTTGATACCGACTTTTGTATTGAAATGATCGGCATTTCATTTCAATGCATCATGGTAGGTAATTCAGGTACAGCAAATAAAGTTGGCACCAACTTCTAAAAGATCGAAAATCTCTAAATTCTGTAATTTTTTTTTCTATTTGGTTATGAAGTCGGTTAATTTTTTTTAACCAAGGTTTGCGTTCGTAGTCCAAGTTTAATCCAGTCCAGTATGCCATTGATCACAGTGTTCGTCTTTTGGGACCATAATACTTCCAATAAGTTAAGGGACCTCCATCCCCCATCAGCGCGGGCCTGGAGGTGGCCATTCCGGGGACGAGTCGTGGACACCGTTGTCCCCTCTCCTAAGGAGGGCCAGACCGTAAGGGATGGCCGTGGGCCAGCTGGGGTGCAAGGGATATGTTGACGACAACCTCACCTCCAGCCTAGCACTACGACCCTCAATGGGCATACGGCGTTAGTCGGTTTGGGGCCGACATAACCTTCCATTCCGGCTCCGGCGCGCGGCGGGGGAGATATCCGAGGGGATTTCCGCACGATAAAAAAAGACCACCTCAGGAGTAGATATGCCTTTTTATAAGCATATTTATTATTTTTAATAATTGAGGAATTGTCTCGGTTTCACTGAGATTTTTATTGCGACATCTCTGAAATTTCGTGAAATCTCAGGAATAGCACCTATCCTTACAAGTATCACGTTAGACCTACATACTACTACCTAGTTTCCTTCGACCTATTCCAGTACTGTCCCCTAACTCCTGACCGTTAATGAGTTCTGTAGCTTCACTATCAGCACAGCAGCATTAGATTTTGACTCAAGCATACCTCACAAGCAACACGTTAGCCCTACATACTACTAAATAGTTTCCATCGACCAATGACAGTACTGTCTCCCAACTCCGAACCGTTAAGGAGTTTAGTAGCTTCATCATAAGCCCAGCAGCATCAGATGTTGACACCCTGAAGCATATACCTGAGTAAGACATTATTACGTAACACAAGCACCATACGCAACCGTTAAGGAGTTCTGTAGCTTCACTATCAGAACAGCAGCATCAGATGTAGATACAAGCAAACCTCACAAGCAACACGTTTGCCCTACATACTACTAAATCAAGCATCAGATATTGACACCCTAAAGCATATACCTGAGTAAGACATGATTACGTAACAAAAACACCATACGAGCATACAATTTTCGGTGGTTGCCCTCGATTACTCCTGGATCCCATCATCAGAGCCTGACCTGGTGAAAATGGGACCACCTCAGAAGTGAACCCTATCCAACAAAGAAAAAATACTTGAAATCCGTCTATAATTGGCGGAAATATCGGTGAACATACATAAAAAAAAATATTATGTATGCAGACGAATTGACAACCTCCTCCTATTTTGAAGTCGGTTAATAAAATAAAACATTTATATGTATTTACAGATAACCAGCCATTTCTATTATAAGTCACTTAAGGTTTTTTTATTTATTTCAATACTTTAATTTGACACATCTTAACGTAAATTATGATTTTGTATGTATTGTGAATAAGTATTGCACCCTAACCAACGTAGCGTGCACCACAGCACCGCCCCGCGTGAGGTTTATTGTGAGGCGTGCTGAGTGAAAGCTTGATCACTTTTGTGGCGTGGCGGTAGTGTATTCGAAAGCTACGCAGAGGACGTGATTTCGATGCTCGTCTAATATAAATATTAAGTGTCAGTGTGTTTTTGTGCCTCGGAGAGTACTTCAAGCCTTGGAGAGTACATCAAAACAAGTGAAGCCCAAAGACCACATTGCTTAATTTTCGAATAAACTTAATCCTAAAACTCTATATAGCAAGTTTTTACTATATCTACAATAACACAATTCGTCCACAGCTGAGATGAATATAAGTGGCTCATCGGCTCGCTTGCAGGCAGCGTGGTGTGCCTTGGAGAGCTTGCTCAAGGACCAAATTTCCGTCGTGCTTAAGCACTCCTCGATAGCTAAAGATGCACTGAATGATGAAGGTAATCGTTATTGTTATCAATTTTATTGTATGCTTTCGCAATAAATGAGTATTAATTAATGTTTATAAATTTAAGTCATTGTGAATACCTTATCCGAAGAATTTTAGACCTATTTTGGTTTGTTATTAAAATAGTTGAATAATGGTAGGTACAGGATAGATACTTTATTAGTAGATTGTACACCAAGGGGATAAAGCACTGTATTATGTCACGGGCGCAGAAAATTTGCATCGACTAGAGCGTACGTTATAAAGATCACGAAAATCTACGTATCGATGTTTGGCTCTATTCTTGTCTCGGTTTGTTGTTCAGTTCGAAAAGTTTAAAAACGGTGAATGCTCGATTTTCTGTACAAGTGAATGCTTAAGTCTATCAGCAGCTATAGAGTATCACGTAAGGAGATTAGTAAGAGTAGTACATGCATAATTGGCGTTTACCAGATGCTGTAGTGGTGGACTTTTCATTTGAGGAGTTAATCTGCCGCGGGTACATCACCAAGAATATCAAAACGTTCATCGTCTCGCTACAGTCTGCCAGGGCTACTGCTTTCCATGAGCCCAGTAAGTATTAAAATTATTTTCTTTGATTTCAAATGTTAGCAGGTCTGTATGTTATTTTAAGAAGGTTAAATCTCAGATCCTTGTCGAGTTAGGTAAATGAAAAATTATGATCACTTTTCGTAAGTTCCGAAAGTTCCATCTTTTGAACATACGAAAAGAAATTGCGAAATGTCAGCTGCACTCGCACGGCTGATGCCCAACATCAGGGGACCCAACGCTACCTGCAGGAGACTGTACCTGGTGATCGTGCGAAGTATGGCCCTATACGCCCCGTATGGGCGGAGACCCTGACGGCCAGTAATCTGGCTAGATTGCTGAGCCCACAGAGGGCGATGGCCGTCAGGGTGATAAGAGGATACCGCACGATCTCAGGTGAAAGGGCATGCCTCCTAACCGGGACCTGGAAGCGAGAGCCCTTGCGTCTCTATTTAAATGGCGCAAGGAGGCGCTGGAGCGGGGCCAATGGCCTGCGTCTCGGGAAATCGAGGCCCAGCTCTATCAGGAAACAGTGGAGACATGGGAGATGCGACTTGAGCAACCAAAGGGGGGATTCGCCACAATCGCGGCCGTCAGACCGGTCATGGACGAGTGGCTGGAGAGGAGACATGGTGCTCTCTCCTACCGGTTGTCACAGATGCTTACCGGGCACGGTAGCTTACCGAAGCTACCGTGCCCGGTAAGCATCTGTGACAACCGGTATCTGTGGCGAAGACACCGGGAAACCACGCCGAACCACGATCGAACCCGAACCATGGGTCCCCGCTAGACGAGGCCGCATTGTAGCCGTGGGTCTGTTGGGAGCGCTGGGACATCCTTCCGAGATTACAATTTTGTTGTTACTAGTGTTATAATTACAGAATAAAGAATCAAGAGGTAGAAGCCCTTAAACTTTGTTAGTTTTTATATTGGTGTCGAAAACAATCTACGGTTGAGAGTGATATAGATTATATACTATCAACTTTGGAATGTGTGCCCTCTAGCTGTACCTCGAGCTGTATATTAAAATAAGACCTCATATTTGAAATAATTTTTATAGCATTAGATATGCTAACTATAGGTGCAAATCGAATACATCAGCAAAAATGAATCGTCTCGGGCGGAGGTCCCTCATTATGCATTCTAATATTTGGGCGGAGTTATCATAACATACCTAACAATTAAACGATATTTATTTGTTTAATTATATACCATACATACGTTCAGTTAAGTCTATTGCCCATAATGTTTTCAGTTTAAGAATAATATATGACAATGTCGTTTGTATTTCTTTCAGCGCCTGGTATAGTAAAACAAGCTTGGCTCTTCTCTGCACCAGACGCTCCGACCACTACGTAAGTTTTAGGGTTATAGTCTGATTGACGAACGATTGAATGGTCAACTTGAAAGCAAAATCCATGGTCAGCACGGGGCGGGGGTGAAAAAGCGTTAAAAAAGGTCGTACAAAAATATTATTTTCAAACTATTGCGGTTTAAATTCATAATTTTATAATGTTTCGGGGGCTTATCGCGAATTGATTTAAAGTAAGTTACATAAGTTGCGGATGTGTTGAAGTATCAGTGTTTATGACTTGATTGATAAGTTCTATAATTTTATCGCGTTAAGTCCCGAACCGTTATTAAGTTATAATTTGTACAATGTTCCATTTAAAAATATGTGTTCTTAAAAACACATGAACTGATGACAATTGGTTTCCATTAATTGCTCCACGTACGATGACGATAATATCCAAAGTATATTGGACATTGGACATGTATATTGGACATTTATGACCCTCACTACTGCCTAGGAAACAATATAGGGCTTGTGCGGCCATTCAACAACAGCGTTAATCTCGATTGTATACAAAACTTGCCATTTGGAGCCCAGGCCAGCTCTTCTGCTCTTTGTGGTGTATCATAGCTTATTAGGAAGCGACTACTGATTCAGTCCAAGCCCCGGAGAGAAAGTTTGTGCTAGCAGGTGTACCTACCGACTTACAGGTGAGGTTGGTATAAGTGCCAAAGATTTTGTAGTGAGACCATACAGCCCCGGGCATACGATAGTACATATTTACATTGATATTCCAGAACTTTCCCATTACGCATGTTAATCATATTATTGTACTCTCGATTTTTTTCTTAGCCCTTACCTCCGCATGGCACTTCAGTGGAGTAACGTGGCTTCACCCAACTTCTTCGACTACCTGGGTTTCTGGGCAGAACCTACTGCCGTATCCATTGATCCGCTACTTATCGCATGGCTGGCATATAAGCCTGTCATGAAACCTATTAGTAAGTATTTAGTTAGACTAGCTAGGCGCTTTAGCTAGGCGCCAATACGTCATATTTCATTGACAACGTCACGTCAAGTAAATTTAGGGATGTAGTTAGTCGATCGTCTGTGTTTTATCTAGAAAATGTCATGATCGATATCGACTATGTACAGAAAATAATTAAAAATATTACCTTACTTTGTACGCGCATGGCTCCGCCAAAAATGTAGACGGAGTTACAAAATTATTTTTTGATTTGAAAGAGATTTATTCCAAAACGGTCTCATTTAAATTTCATAAAGATCTGATTATGGGTTTCAGCGACCGACCACGGAACTCGTTAATAAATACCAGGAAATCATCCGCGAGTGCTGCAATCGCATATTATATGCTATTATTCAAACCACAGCGCTTGTATATCCTTCGAATGGGTACGCAGAGGTGCTTCGAATATTCAGCGATATTCCCGGTGTTTATACTCGTACATCGATTCTAAAAAATATTTTAGTATTAATTTTAGTATTGCTGCTTTATTATTATGTATAAATGGGTAATAATTTTACATTATACCTTATTAATACTTACCTATATTTACATTTATCGATTAAGGTTTTTTTAATCGGGGTTTTTAACTTAATCGATTTTTTAAATTATCTTGCAATCACTACTTCCATCTGTCTAAAATACAATAATATAATGGTCGGGGTATAGCAAATAATTGAGCTATGTTGGTTCTATCTATCTACTGCGTTCATAAATATGCAGCAGCATATGTATGAAGGCAGTAGATAGATTGATTTCTCACCAATCATAAGTTCATGAAGATACTGGCTAAGAAGTAATGATATATGATTGTAGTGGTAGGTATCGCAGAGCACTGTGATATCGGGTCAGGTTAATCAAAGTCAAAAATAGTATCCATACTAATCCATACTAATATTATAAATGTGAAAGTAACTCTGTCTGTCTGTCTGTATGTTACGCTTTCACGCCTAAACCACTGAACCGATTTTGATGAAATTTGGTATAGGGGTAGATTAGACCATGAGAAAGGACATAGGCTATGTTTGGTCGCGATAACCGACATCCACGCGGGCGGAGCCGCGGGCAAAAGCTAGTATGAAATAAAAGAACCAAGCATAGAAAACGAAATAATGACAGGTGCATAAAAACTCGCAAAAGTTATATTTGTTGCGGCAAATCTACTACTTACGTGTATTTGCAGTGTGTGAAAGTGGTCAAAAATTAATAGAAATTAACTTGTTGTATGACTTACAGATTTGAACGCGACTTCGCTAACAAACATGCCAAGAGGTTCTGTACAGTACTTCACAAGAAGGAAATTATCGGTAATTTTGTTTTACTTAAAACTTTACATTATCTGTACCTACATCAATTATATGATATAATGATTCATATAATAATATGAGTACAGTACATGACAGACAATATTATAAAGAATGACTGGTATCGAGAAGTGAATAACAATTATTATTCAGCAATTTGCAATGTATTGTAGTGAAGAGTTGTAGAATGGATGTGAAAGCAACTTTAAACGTAGCTGTATATAACATATACATCCCTGCGTTCATTATCGTGATTGATTGAATATACATACTGTTGCTTTATAGCTTCTTACTCTTCATAAATCAAATCCGTTAATCTATTAGGGGCCTATCACTATAGATGCTATATAAATATTAATTTTATAGTCACAATAAATATAAATAAATAAATAAATATTTCCCAACATTCTACACAACGCTATCTAGACCCATGATAAGCATAGCTTAACTAGCTTGTGTTATGGAATCTAGAACGCGGATAAACATACTTTTTTTTTTTTATAAATACATACATATTATACATAGAAACACCCAGACCAATGCAAATAGCCATATTCATGCATACAAATATTTGCACTGAGCGGGAATCGAACCCGCGCCTCCTGCGTGGCAGTCGCGTTCACTACCACCACGCCACGGAGGCTGTCATTAATTAATTTAAACAATATACCTAAGTAATTGTTTCATGTTCAGTGGTCAAGCGGAGTAGGCGGTCGTGGGACGACAGGAAATCGGCCTGGATCGGGCGCAGAACTTGTGCACATGCGGCCCCGTAATAGTTTGGGTTCCAGCAGCGAACCCAGTGATAAAAAAAATCCTAAAATTACGGTAAATATGCATTATATAAAACTTCACTACTCCAAACTTCTATTTGTAAACATAGAAAAATAATCATTCGTAAATTTTAATGTAAAAGACAAAGTTAATCGTTGATAAAAAATAACGCTTACATTCGGATGCCAAAAGAAACCATCCTCAACACCATTATTGACGCAGTCAATAAAACGCCCCTCTGTCGCTCCGACCCTGTATTGGGTCAATACTTCATCGCTTTTAAGCACGTCACTATATCACCCGAATGAAAAAATTGCGACGCAGTATCGATGCGGTCACAAAAAAATAGGTTACCGAAGCTAATAGTAACTCCTTCCTCCGTGTCTATTGCCGAACCAGTTGAGGTTGGGTCTCAGTATACTTAACTACGAAATGCCCGAACATTGATATTTTCCGTGAAGCGACTGCCTTTTGAGTGCCAATTGGTGGCATCAAGTACATGGTCTATGAGACGCAGAATTTCACTCATCCTAAATAGTTAGTATTGCTAACCTATCCTGTTAAATTTCCACTAAGCCCGTTGGGTCCTGAATGTAGCAGGTTTCGTTTATTATATGGAATATTGTATACTAGTAGTTCTGTCAACTGTAGACGTCGCGAGCCTTTCCACATTTTTCTGGTGCCCTTTATCAAATCTGGCATGCTAAAAAAGTACGACACGCATAATGCTATATAAAGTTTCCACTTTTAGTAGTGGGGGAAGAGTATATAATAATAAATAAATACATATATCATCCATCTTGCTTAAAGTTTTGTATTATTTTTGTCTTATATAATGTTTTTAGTTATTCTGGTTTGTTTAACTCTCAAAAAACAAAAAAAAAGCGTTCGAGTAAATACAGAAATATCTCTCTCTATCGAGGAATTTGTCAATATACAACTAGCCCTCCCTAGCTTAATCTGACGCGCTGGACGCGCTACCGAATTTCCTTCTGCTATGGCATGGTATGGTGGATACGGACAAAAGCAAAATCGGCTAACTTGTCGAAATTCAGACTCTCGGTCGCTTCGGGTTCGCTCCCTCATTATGTCTACGATTTACAGATAACATTACATTATGAAATTAATGACTTAGTGGAATTTAATAGGGGCAGAGCATGCACTGGTGGTACGGCGACAGACTCGTGACCCTCCATCAACGTCTACGTGAGATATTGATCCATGTGGAGTTGGGACTGATACAGGTATATGTCACCATGAGCACGGCGTCCGCGGTCGACTGCGTCACGCTCCGTGACGCCATGGAACGCCACGCCGTTGGGTCTCACAGAGTTTTAGCGATCAGGTCAGTAGGTATAGCAGACGCCCACCAAATAATTTCTAAAAGAACCTTTTTTATATTAATAGATTGATTTGAAAGTATTGTCATTATGGAGAATGTTACTATACCAGTAGAACCAATAAGTTAACTTTTGAAGTTTCTTTGTAGTAATGTCCCAATGAGTGACCTATACGTACGATTTTGTATGACAATCGACTTTTGTTATGAACAAGTTTCAATCGATTAAACAAATACAAATACAAACAAAAACACAAACACAAACACAAACACAAACACAAACACAAACACAAACACAAACACAAACACAAACACTAACACAAATACGGACACTGACACAGCTGCAGATGCAGATGCAGATGCAAACACAAACACAAACACAAATAACACCATTCTATACAACGCTATAATATACCCATTGTAAGCTTAATCTAGGGCTGGTAGACTAAAACACATAAGTAAAAAGGTCAACTTTTCAGGAACTACAACAATTTTTTTTATTAATTATTAGTAATTAATAGGAACCAACAAAAGCAGTTCTAACATGCATGCAAACATTGATAGTATTGTGAATTATGTTATTCAGCTTATGCATCTTGCTGAATCTGTACTTCTGACTTACGTTTTTATGAACTAAAAATGAATAATACTAAACTCTGATAAAATGCTACTGAGGAAGTTAGTGCTGGTGTAGGTAAACGTAAATGTAAATCGATAACACATTATAATCCGTCCATTATATTAGGTCCTTACATATGAAATTGGCGTTTTTCGTACTGGCCACTTTAATCACGATTTTCTCCTCTTTGGTAAAGAATTCCAAATTCAAATTTGTACAGCTATTTACTCATGTATTTGTGCTTCGATGACCGTCATTCATTTGTTTTTTTTTTCTTCTGTTTTTTTTACTGTTTGCGTCATTCATTTCACAAAATGGAAAACTTAAAATATCGTATTATTTACGAATACGAGTTTCGCCGTGGCACTAGTGCTGCGGAAACGATTCGAAGGGTGAATGATGTTTATGGCGTTCATGTTGCAAAAGAAAACACAGTTCGTTTTTGGTTCCAACGTTTTCGTTCTGGAAATTTCGACCTACAGAACAAGCCCCGTGGACGGTCTGAGACCCAAGTTGATAATGAAGTATTGAAGGCTATTGTGGAAGCGGATCCATCGCAAACCACGTCCGAGTTAGCTGCAGGTTGTGGTGTTTTTTTTTTTTCGTGCGGAAATCCCCTCGGATGCCCCGGTGCCGGAGCCGGAAGGGGAGGTTATGTCGGACTCGAACCGACTAAAACCGCACGCTGACTGTGGGTCTTGGTGCTAGGCCGGAGGTGAGGTTGTCATAGACATATCCCTCGCACCCCGGCTGACCCAGGGCGCAGGTTGCGGTGTTAGTGATAAAACTGTTTTAATTCACTTGAAGCAAATTGGGAAGATTAAAAAGCTTGAAAGGTGGGTACCTCACGAATTGACTGAAGCAAACCGGCAAACGCGCGTCGACTGCTGCGTTACATTACTGAACCGGCACAATAATGAAGGTATTTTAAACCGAATCATTACCTGTGATGAAACATGGATTCTTTACGATAATCGGAAGCGCTCAGCGCAATGGTTGGATCCTGGCCAGCCAGCCAAATCCTGCCCCAAGCGAAAATTAACCCCAAAAAAGTTACTTGTGAGCGTTTGGTGGACTAGTGCCGGTATTGTTCATTACAGTTTTCTCAAATCTGGCCAGACTATTACGGCTGATGTCTATTGTCAGCAATTGCAAACAATGATGGAAAAGCTAGCGGCTAAACAACCTAGGCTGGGTCAATCGCTCCACGCCACTGCTGCTTCACGACAACGCTGGACCACACACCGCACAACAGACGGCTACCAAATTAGAAGAGCTTCAATTGGAATGTCTTAGACCTTGCTCCAACAGATTACCATTTTTTTTCGAGATTTGGACCCTTCTTGCAAGGGAAAAAATTCAACTCTGATGGGGCAGTCCAAATCGCCTTCACAGATTTTATTGATTCCCGTCCGACTGGTTTTTTTAGTAAAGGAATCAATGAACTACCTATGAGATGGCAAAAGTGCATTGAAAACAATGGTTCATACTTTGATTAATTAAATATATTATATTTAAAAATATTCGACTTTTTGTTCCTCCCATACAAAACGCCAATTTCATATGTAAGGACCTAATATTATTGTATTTTAGACAGCTCACTGACAGTTGTCGATATTACTTTGTTCTAGCGTCAACACCTAAAAATGCAAACAAAAATTTGGCGCCAGTGCGTCATATTTCATTGACAACGTCACGTCAACCAGAAAACAATTTTATGGATATAGTTAGTCGATCGACTGTATTGTGTATGTGTGTGTGTGACTGTCGACGCGCCTCAACGCACGTCTTTGCACCGAGTCGAAAGGGTCAAACTGGCGTGCAGGCGCTCCGGCAAAAAGATGACAGCAGTACTCCATTCTGTACGCTATTTAACATGGTGACGTCTTTTACAGTTTGGGACGTCTAGCAATGCATTCCAACTCAGCAAATAAGCATTTATGGCAGGAAATTCGACATGATGGACCGACCTTTGTAAGTCAAAGTAAGTGTTGTCTGATAGTTTTTCACGCTCTCCTTTTTTGCTATAATCACAAAAGGAAACGTCACGTTCGTGCATAATAAATTATCGGAGTGCGATGGTTTTTTTTGTATAAGTGTGTACAGAGCAAGAGCCCACGACGAACGAACCATCCATACAAACATTCATCACTTATTTTACAGCGTTCATGGAGGACGGAGGTCGCAGAACGACCTCTATCATCCATGAACGCTGGCCTGGTGACCGGTGGAGCCGTCAGTCACCTTAGCAGAAGCCGGCCGTTACGGCGGCGCAAAGTACGCCTCCCCGTAACCGGAGCTAGATGGGGACACTGTGGTCCCCAAAACCCGAAGGGGGCCATCTAGAAAGAGATGGTCCTGGGTCTGCCGGGGTGCGAGAGATATATGCTTTTGGCAATCTCACCTCCGGCAACCAAGGAGCCAAGACGGCGTCCGTTTCAGTCGGTTCGAGTCCGACATAACCACCTCCACCGGCTCCGTGAGGGTGGTATCCGTGGGGATATATCGCACGATAAAAAAAATACCCCGATGAATAGCGATAGCAATTCTTTGAGAGAGGTAAAGGCATTCAATTAAATGCTTCGCTATACCTATGGAAAGCGCGTGCGCAATTGGACCCCACGAACCCAACGTTTCGACTCCAAACGCTATGCTAAGTTTCATGATAGCGCTTTGTGATAAAACAATTTATACCGGAAAAAATTAGGCCCTTGATTAATTTATTTTATTATTTTGAGTAATGAGTATCTAAGGTGTCTATCCGCATTCTCCTTGCCGGATCCCTACCCTGGAACCTGGATGCGAGAGCCCTTTCGATGCTATATCGGTATAGAAAGGAGGTGCGGGAGCAGGGACGGGAACCCGAGCCCGAAGAAATTCGGGCCGTGAGGTTCGGGACATGGTAGTGGAATGGGAGCTACGACTTGGGCGACCAAGCCCAGGGCACGCCCCCCCGCCCCCCCAAGACCCATCATGGAGAAGTGGCTAGAGAGGCCACACGGCAGCCTCTCGTACTGGCTGACGTAGGTGATTACCGGACACGGGTGTTGCGGGAGTTTCCTGTTTTGGATCCGGAAGGAGCCAATGTTCGAGTGCCATCACTGTGATGCGAGCAAGGATACAGAGCTTCACACGCTGACCGAGCGCCCGGCGTGGGACACGCCGAGGCGGGTCCTAGTGGCGGCTCTGGGGGTGGGGGTCCTCACACTCGCCACATTGCTCACAGCGATGGTACGATGCGCGAACGCTTATAGTAATGCTCGAGGAGGAGGCGGCTGGTCGGGTCCGGACTAGATTCCGGGCCCGGAAGCCCGCGCTAAAAAAAGAAACCGCATTCTAGATTACATAACACAAGAAAGTTAAACTTATCATGGGGACTAGATGGGGTTGTGTAAAATGTTGTGGAAAAAGAAAAAATCTTTTAGAAGTACATTTTTTGTTAAAATTATCATAAATTCTAACCATATTATAGAAAATGAACTGTGACTGCTGCTTCGCCTGCGTGGAATTTTGGTCTTGTTCCCGTAACCTATTTATTATTCCAGAATATAAATCAATTCAGTTTGGATCAGCCGTTAGCAAATATCCAAACATCTTCACAAACTTTAACATTACAAGTAGAATAATAAGCATATGTGGTTTAATCGAACACAATATTGTTGGTATATTTTCCTTCATCTTAGCGTTAATCCCAGTTGTATCCAAAGCTTTCAGCTTAGTGTCTGGGGTCCGCTTATCTAATCTCATTGTGAATAAGGCTGAACTTCGATATGTTCTGTGAAGTGACTGCCATATGACCTCCTCCACAATACAAAGGTTATAGATCAGTTGTTAGACTTTTTAGGGCTCCAACTGCCCGTAACGACTGCCATAGATGTTCGTATTGGAACCGGGACCGACGGCTTAACGTGCTCTCCGAGGCACGACCCAGACCAATGCAAATACCCATATTCAAACAAAAAAATATTTGCACAGAGCGCCTCCTGCGTAGCAGCCGCGTTCACTACCGCTACGCCACGCCACGTTGGCTATCACGCCTGGCACTTGGCAAAAACATAAATAAATTTAAATATCTCGACAAGAAAACCTTAACGTTATTATTGTTTACAGAGCCTGAAACAGAATCCTTCCCATGGAAGATACGAATAGCAGACGTGTCCTGCTATACTTTGGAAGCGAGCGGAGATCGCGATCAGTCAGGCTCGGCTCTCCGTTCCACGCTCAAGGCTCAGGCTGGTTTCGCACACCCACGTACCGTACTGGAACTTGTCACCACCACTATTACTGTCTCGGTCGTTACCAAAATGATACAGATCAAGAACATAGAGCTGGTCCCGGAGGAAAGAAAGACCTCTTCAATAATACACCCTGAAAAGACGGAGGTACTTTCACTAAGTCCACTATTATGTTTAAGAGCACTAACACGCAGGTACTTACAGAACTTTAAACTGACCAGGTAATCCTGGCTATGGTCTCACATTGGCTCAGCGATGTCAGCCCTTCGTCGTCGAATCCGTGAGGCAGAATATTTTCTCATCCACCCGCACATTCTAGATGTTTTCGCAAGCTTTTGACAAGCTATACTTAGTTTGGGCCTAGATGGCGCTGTGTGATATATGTGCTAGAATATGATTGTGAATTTATTTATTATTATTTTCTTTCTGTCATGTACATTCACACCAGTGTCTCATTACTGTAAAACATCCTGAATATGGTATGATTATACGCTTGATATACCACTAACTATTGCTGAACTCTACCATAGTGCCCGGTTATAAGTACTCTTGGGAATGGAAATGGTAGTACTTAACCTTGGTGGAATACCACCAAGGTTAAGCACCGTCTACGTGGAATATTATAGCTACCACATTAATAAATGTGGTAGCTATAAAATTCCAAAGAGTAAATTACAGAGAACTGGTGGCAATTACTTACTGTACATCTCGGGCCTACTCTGACGTCATCACAGAAGCGTGGTCTTAGTGTAGTGGCGGTGGTCCTGTGGAGTTCTCTTAGCCTCAGTGTCTACAAATGCAATTCAACACAATGTTAAAGTAGGATTGTTAATCTCAGTCAGTAAAATGACAAGTGAAACTTTCACTGATACAAAAAAGGTGACCCGCTACAATAGTGATGTTCGACAATCAATAGACTTAGACATTTTGATCATTCTTAATTTTATTAGGAATGAAAACATTTTTTTAGTGTAATTATATTAATCAGTTACATTTATGATGAACGACGCGGGAGTCGTGCAGTCCATGGCCCAATATGGGTGTCCAATATGGGCGGTGACCCTGACGGCCGCCAATGCACGGATGCTGCTGGCAAGCAGGGCTATTAGGGCCACACGATATCCTTTAAGGCGGCGAGTCTCCTTGCCGTATCCCTACCACGGAACCTGGATGCGAGAGCCCTTTCGATGCTATATCGGTACAGAAAGGAGGCGCGGGAGCAGGGACGGGAACTTGAGCCTGAAGAAATTCGGGCCGTAAAGTCCCGGCTCCACCGGGACATGGTAGCGGAGTGGGAGCTACGACTTGGTTGACCACGAGGTCACGAGGTAATAGCGGCGGCAGTAAGTCCCAACATCGGGGACTGGCTAGAGAGGCCACACGGTAGCTCGTGTAGGTGTTTCAGGAAATGTCTGTGTCAGATCCAGAAGGAGCCAACGTCCGAGTGCCATCACTGTGATGCGAGCGAGGACATGGACCTGCACACGCTGAGCGAGTGGCCAGCGTGGGACACGCTGAGGCGGGTGTTAGTGGCGGCCTTAGGAGTGTGAGTCCTCACACTCGTCACTTTGCTCACAGCGATGGTACGATGCGCGAACGCTTGGGGTGCCGCCGCCTCCTTCGACGAGCAAGTAATGCTCGAGAAAGAGGCGGCCGGTCGGGTCCGGACTAGACTCCGGGCCCGCGCAGCCCGGGTAGAGCGAAGACTAGTCGCCTTCGCTCTACATGGGCATCGAAGGTCGCAGAACGACCTCCGTCCTCCATGAGTGCGGGCCTGGGTATGATCAGTGGAACCGCAGTCACCCTAGAGAAGCAGGCCGCGGCAGCGCAAAGTGCGCCTCCGCATACCCGGGGCTAGATGGGTATATACACTATGGTCCCTACAACCCGATAGCGGCCATCTTGGAAGAGATGGTCTTAGGTCTGCCGGGGTACGAGAGGTATGTTTCCTACATTTTCGCCTCCGTCAACCAAATACTTAAAGACGAGAAAATATAATATAACTGTTTAATTCGGAATAACGCTGAAAAAATGAATGCTCAGACGGGACTTGAACCCGCGATCTTCCCCTTACAGGGGAAAATAGTAAAAAAATGAAATTGAATAAAAAATAATAATCTCGACTAACTTTTAATTGTAAAACTCTATTCAACCACATCACTATTTATTTCAGACAAAAAATCTGCAACACTGGAAATGTCATTTTACTGACTCGAATTAAAAATCATAGTATAGATAGATGGTCATTCGTCCTTGTTACATTTAGTGACATGTAATTTGATATACTCTGCAGTATCGTCGAAACACGAGTAAAATGAATTATTATGTTATCGACCGGTAGATAGAAAATTAAAATGTGGGATAAAACCCCCTTTTCACCACACCGCCGCGCCGCTAGCCCCGTAAAGTGTCTCACGTTCTTTTATAGGGAAATCTAATTACGACTACTTCCTTTATTTGCTGTGATTGTGTCACACAATCTTTAGATGCGGGGCTCTGGCTTTTTATTATTTACATGCCGTGAGCAAGATCGGAATGGTTAACTCTTAAAATGATTTAAATGTTTAACTGTTTTTGACTAGAATAATTAAATATTTTAGTTACGATTTTTTTTAATTGATGCTAAAGTGCTTTGTCTTTTTATTGTTTAACAGAAAACAAAGTATTTCACGGGCGGTTTAGAGTTTAAACCCACAACTTTGAAAGAGTTCTTCCGGGGTCCTCAAAGGTAACTAAATACTCATTATTTTTATTCGTACATACATACATACATACATATATACAATCACGCCTTTATCCCTGGAGGGTTAGGCAGAGGTGAAGTAACACATCAATTGAACAACTGTATCACATATATATTATGATTGCAGCATGATGATGAGCATGATATCCAAGCTTTAGACTGGCCTGCACAATCCCCTGACTTAAATCCTATTGAGCATGCCTGGGATATGCTTCAGTGAAGAGCTCTTAGAAATTTCCCTGAAGATATTGTGCATGAAAACCAGCTTTTCTTGCATCTTAGCAGACTTGGGACAGTATTCCACAACAGGATATTGACACCCTTGTTTTGAGTATGCAGAATCGCTGCAGATGTGTCAGGAGAGTCTTAGGTGGATCCACGGATTATTAATTTTAAGTTTTCAACAATTTTTATAAAACAATAGTTGTTTTGTTTAGGTTTTGATGTTTCAAAAATAAAGTTAAGATTGAAATTTTGTCTGAGTGTTTCCAATGTGCAAGATTTTGGAAGAGCTCGAAATAAACTCATTGAGTTACTGACTAGAAATAATAGTTAAATTATATTGAATAGTGGGTATAGGCATATTTAACCACAGAATCCATACGAATATTATAAATGCGAAATAACTCTGCCTGTCATAATCATATCAATCATAGTCATAATAACTCTAACGTCTGTCTGTATGTTACGCTTTCACGTCTAAACCACTGAACCGATTTTGATGAGATTTGGAAAGTATGGAAAGTAGATTAGACCTTGAGAAAGGACATGGCTATGTTTGATCGCGTTAATCGACATCCACGCGGGCGGACCCGTGGGGGAAAGCTGACGCTGACGCTGTTTCCAGAAGAATACAACTGTATTATTTGATTTTTCATTTGTTAACGGTTTTTAGATTTTTAAA
Source organism: Eilema sororculum (assembly GCA_914829495.1). Classification (NCBI taxonomy): domain Eukaryota; kingdom Metazoa; phylum Arthropoda; class Insecta; order Lepidoptera; family Erebidae; genus Eilema; species Eilema sororculum. Next base: position 17,141,501 of record OU618532.1, on the reverse strand, counting down.
GTATATTGGTCCAAACTATTTATCTAGATTCGAACGTTTGTCTATGATTACGAAAACGGCGAAATCTGTCAGTCGTCAACGAAAGGTCTTCGGAGTAACTTTAATGTTTCGTGTTCGTTCGGGTCTATGTTCGTTCGTTCGAGCGTTCGTTCGTTTTTCGGAGTAAGGCCCCTGTTCTTTCAAGTTTATTTTTAAATTTAACTTTATCTAAAAGTTTATTATCAGATTAGATAGGCTATTAAACAAGGTTTATTTTAATATGTAGGTGTCATAACAAAAAGTTAATAGAATCTTACTTATTTAGGTTTAATTGAAATATCCCTAGACCATGTTGATGTGTGTATTTTGGAAATTAGCGTGTGCGTTATGGCCCACAATTGGTTTATGATACATTTGTAAAATGTACACTCACGAAATATCTACTGCTAAAATTCTACATGAAATCATGAAATCATTTGCTATTATCGATTTATGATTTTATAAATCGAGGTTTTTTTAACGTAATCGATATTTAGAATTTTTGTGCAATCACTATTTCCATCTGTCAAAGAGAAAATAAAGAAATGGCCAGAGTATAACTGTTATGTGTTCCGATGATAGTAATAAAATGTATGAATAAAAAACTATGAAAAAATTAAATTATGAAGAGTGATGATTGACGATTATGAACACAAATCGGTAGTAAGAAAAAGTATAGGATTAATTTTATGTGAGCCAATATGGACCCCAACTTTTCACTCGATTCCAGTCAATTCCCTGACTTGTGGTGTAAAATTAATTGGTTCAATACAATAGATAATGCAACCCTACCAACAATAATTTTCGACGGAAGAATTATTCTTGCAATGCCGTGTGTCAAAAATCTAGGACTAAATATTGACTCCACCCTGAATTGGCAAGCTCAAGTTACAAAGATCTGTCAAGGGACGACTGGGATGTTGCGCAGTCTTTATCGCCTCAAAAACTTCTTGCCAACCAAAATCAAGGCAATATTTCCAGCCATCGACTATGGTGATGTGTGCTACCTCGACCTGAATGCAGATCTGCTCAATAAACTCGATCGCCTCTCAACAATTGCATTAGATTCACCTTCAACCTTAGGAAATATGATCACGTCTCAGCTCATCGTTCAGAGTTGGGATGGTTGCTGATACGCCAGCGACGCAGCTTGCGGGCGGTGCCAATGATTCATACATCCCTAAGTTCCCCTAATGCCCCCAGCTGTTTATCATCTCATGTTCAGCTACTTGGTTCTCAAAACAACAAAAATTTACGATCAGCTGACTACCGTCTTCTCCACTGCACTGAAAATAATTCAAAAAATGTTTACTGCAGCGCCCCCTAGTGGGTTGTCACCGTAACATGATTTTCACACCGTAACATTTGGGTTTGATTGGTGCAAAGAACATGCACCAATCAAACCCAAACCAATAATTGAAAACTGCATCAAAATCGGACTAGTATTTTTGGAGAAAATTGGCAACATTGATTTGCATTAAAAATACTTGCTGTAGCGCCCCCTGTTGGGTTGTCATTGTAACACCTATCTAAGAACATGCTCCAATTAAAACCGAACCCATAACTAAAAACTGCATCAAAATTGAATTGGTAGTTTCGAAGAATATGGCAACATGGATTTGCACAACAAACAAACACACAAACATCCTCTCACCCCAAACGCGTATACCGTTTCCGTTCCGTCGTGGGTAAAAAAGAATAGGATTAAAAATTTTATGTGAGCCAATATGGACCCGTCCTCGAGCCTATTTTAAATTAACCAAGCATAGATTATTACAAAACTGTCAGTGCGCGGCCGGGCCTCGTTTGTCCCGCGATTTAGCTTAGATATGTTATAGCTGTGATAAGAACTTGAATACGTATACGTAAAATATACTTAAAGTATGTACCTATTTTAATGACGTCACGCGATCTGTCAACTGATTCGCCCGCGTTTTGCTTTATGTAAAATACAGATAAAAAAATCGCAAAATAATTTTGTAAAAATAAAATATTAAGACTTCATCTTTGTGTGAAATACACTGACGGACTCATAAACTGCATCAAAGTTCAGGTTTACTCTAAAAGGATTTTTTATAATAAGTATGCAAACTTTTTAGATTAAATTATATAAATATGGAAAGACTGGCGCTTAATCTAAAAAAAAAAATTAAATTTAAAAATAGAACTGCAGTAAAACAAATGAATATAGCCGGGAAAAGAAAATTTACTTGTAGTATCAGATTTGCGTGTTATTTATAGCAAAGTTTTAAATTGATTCTCATTGATTTTTTTTGTTTTGTCAATTGAATTATTGTTACCAGCATAATTGTTGGGTTAGTTTTTTAACACATCGAGAGTTTTTGAACCATAATATGGATACTTCGTCCGAACAAGCGGCACAAATTGTAGCATTGGTGCGGGAGGGCTTGGATCAACGAACGATTGGTAGAAATTTAAATTTAAACCAGTCTACGGTTTCTAGAATATACAGAAGGTTTGTAGAGACAGGTTCTTACAGGAGGAGACGTGGTACAGGCAGAACTCGAGCAACCACAGGTCGTGATGACCGATTTATTGTTATAACTTCCCTGCGAAATCGTTTCCTCACGTCAGTTAACATCAAAACCGAGCTTAATGAAGTGCGTGGAGTAAACGTGTGTGCACGAACAATAAGAAGAAGGTTAAAGGAAGCGGATATTTAGACCAGCAAATGGTCCAAAGTTGTCTACAGCTCACAGACAAGCTCGCTTAAGATTTGCGCGTCATCACCTGAATTGGACAGAAGAGCAGTGGGCCTCTGTATTGTTCACGGACGAGTGTAGGACATGTTTATATGGTGCAGATGGTCGCAGAAGAGTCTATCGTCGACGTGGGGAGCGATATGCTCAAAGTTGCATTGAGGAGCGTGTTCCTTTTGGAGGCAGTTCATGTATGGTCTGGGGTGGCATATCGATGAACGGGCGAACAGAACTTGTGTTCATAGACATGGTCCGTCAAAACGGTAATAGAGGGGGTTTGACAGCACATCGCTACATAACAGAGATATTAGAAGATCACGTGGTGCCTTACATGGGATTCATAGGCGAAAATTTTACTTTAATGCAGGATAATGCCCGGCCGCATGCAGCTGCACAAGTTCAACATTATTGCGAAGAGGTTGGGATACGTACAATGAATTGGCCAGCACGCAGCCCGGATCTTAATCCCATTGAGCATGTTTGGGACAATTTAAAAAGAGCTGTATATGCGAGAAACCCTTCGCCCACGACAGTGGCAGCACTAAGAACAGCACTTTCAGAAGAATGGGACAATATTCCGCAAGATCTTTTAAAAACCCTTATAAAATCTATGCGGAACCGATTAGAATCCGTAATAAGGGCACGTGGGGGTAATACACCTTATTAAAACACAAATAAACCCTTGCATAAAGTTTGTGTCTATTGTCAAAACCAATTTTTTAATTAAACCAATTTTTCTTAAATTTCTGTTTTTTCTTCAAAAAAAGTCTTAAGGTCCTTTCCAGTACATAAACTTAAACTTAAAGATATGACCCTACGCTGTTTTAAAGTTCACGAACCAATCTAGAGGTTTCAATTTAAATCTGTATAGAAAGTATGCATACTTGGTTAAAATATTTATTTCAAAGTCGTCTATTACTTTGATGCAGTTTATGAGTCCGTCAGTGTACATTTGTATGGTAATGCTTTACGATTCTTCTATCTAACCTGACAACGTTCTTTATCGAACCTGACGTTTGAAAGACAGAAAGACAGAATGCGTGCTGCAAATATCCTCAATAGAAAGAGGATGACTACCTGAGGACGGTGAGTTGGCTGCTCATCATCCTTACAGAAGCAGGCCCATGACGGCCGCGTGACGTCACGGACTCACGCACGTCCCCTAAGAAGCGGGATGATACCCGAAAACCCCCCATAGACGCGGGATAGCACCCGAACTACCCCCTAGACGAGGCCGCATTGAAGCCGTGGGCCTGTTGGGAGCCCTGGGACAACCTTCCGAGGGCTTACCCGGGGCTCCCAACTATAGGCTGCTGGGCGATACCGTGGGGGTTTTTAGTCGGTAGGAGTCCGGTATAACATCCATGAAGAATTTTCCCCCACTGACTGACTGACTGACTGACATAGTGATCTATCAACGCATAGCCCAAACCACTGGACGGATCGGGCTGAAATTTGATATTCGGGTAGATGTTATGACGTAGACATCCGCTAAGAAAGGTTTTTGGGAAATTCTTTTACTAAAAGGGTAAAATAAGTGAGATGGAAGTTTGTATGAAAGTCCTTCATTTTCAGAGCTAAATGCACTAAATTAGGTGTATACTAGGTGATACACTTATATTTGGAAAGTTCGTCATTTTCAAAGTTAGAAGCGTGAAACTTCGTACACCTACGTCTTTTGAGAAATGTTTTGTCGGGACAACCGACATCTACGCGGGCGAAGCCGCGAGCAAAAGCTAGTATTCGAATAAAATGCCATTGGTTCGCGTAAAGCAAACGATGAACGGGAAAAGTAGAGCATGTGTATCGACTTTCGGTTGAGCCTCGAAAATCTTTCTGGTGGGTGTTGGGGGCTCCGTGGATATATGGCCCTATATATCGTTAACGAGGTTAACACGCGTATGAGCTCAGTAGGTATAGGTATATAGTGGTATGGGTCCCATAGGTATATGGGCTCTTGTAACTCCATAGGTGTATGGAATGCGGTAACGTATGAGTCCCATGGTTTTAGGGGTCTCATTGACCTATGGAATTTAGAGGTGTATGGACCCCTAACTTTTAACCCAACACTAACTTTTTGAATCTCCGTGGGCAAAGTGGGCGTTGCAATGCTTTCCGTTCTCAAGGTAGTCAGAAAATCGATACAGCTAATTGAGGTAAACACAGCATAACATCATTGATTCTAATTTCTAAGGCGAAACAACCTTTGCCGGGTCAGCTATTAGGTACTTTATATTAATGAAAGATTTAATTTGTTTTATTTTTTTTAATACATTGCAAGTCCTCATTTTTCTTCATTTTAATTGTTTATGACCAGCTGTTGTCCGCGACTTTGCTTGCGTGTAATTTCGATCCCTGTGTGTTTTTTATTAATACTATTTAATTTTATTGTAGGCGGAGCACGAAAAAGGATAGGAAGTCTGCAGATGTAAGTAATTTTTAATTTCTTTCTTTCTAAAGTCTTGAGATATCACGTCTGTATTTCGAACGTTATAGTTGTTGATAGCATCTACTAACCATACTCCTACTAAATAGTTACTAGTGCAACTAGTGAGCAAAATTGTTTTTTGCGCGAGTGGTGAGTTTTAGTCCCGTAGTCCCGTGCAAGCGAAGGATTCTAAGATTAAATCACGAGCTAGATGTAGAATCCTGAGCGTGGTGAGGGATTCGAATTCACGAAATGCAAATAATTTTGCTCTCGTGTGGCACACATTACTTTTCACTTCAGCAGCGAGAACACATAATGAGTAGGTACTAGTGGTCGCCCGATGCGATGGTCGAAACTCGACCATAATTAATTTAAAAATTATAAGTTAGGACATTATTAAAGTTTTTAAAAATGAGATTTTATTCCAAAAAGAGCTGTATTTCAATATATAAGACTATAGACAAATAATAATTATATTATATCTTAAGTTGACCACAGACTATCAAAACAGATGTTGTGGGAAATTTCGTATTCTCTGTCCGCGCAATTTTCTTAAAAAGAGGTACAAAGTTTTCGCTTCACCTATTAATTTATTGAATTTACCAGTAATAATATTAATTTAAAACATTATTTCATTTTTATATTATACATCTACTAAAGGAGGGTAGGCGTTTCGTCTTATATGTTGTAACACTTTTCTATGCATATTAAATGAAAGGTCGCAATAAGTCTATTACTTTTTTGTATGGACAATAATCTGTATCTCGTGCCGGGTAAAAGTTATGGTGGTTTTAGTTATAACTATAAAGCACTTTAACTCAAAGAGCTATCAAATAGCATTATTAATACAATTCCATATTTGAATTACTAGTCCCTTTTTCATGCGGACACCCTCGTTGGCCAGCTGGGGTATTTATTTTGGATTCCAACCGACTAAAACAACTGTCAATTAACAAGTGTCAATTAATTGCTTATACCGCGTAGAAGTAGTAGAGGTTCTAGACCAAGTACACCAAATTACTTGTACCTCGCGTACCCAAGACACTTACATTCTAAACTGACAAAAGAGTTAATTCTTTTAGTTTAGTAGCTAGTAATTATAAGTAGCTTTATTGTTTATAAGTTGATGGCTCCTTGAGTTGGTAAAAGTGCAGTGTCCGTTAGCCTTGAATTTATAAGTTAAGCAGCAGTGCATAAGCGTAAGCTTCTTCTTCATCATAGCGTTAACCCCAATCGCAACCAAAGCTTTCAGCTTGGAGTCTGGGGTCCGCTTTACCAGACTAACTGCGGATTTGGCTAAGATTTGCATAATCCTAATTTGTTTTTTAAATAATGCATTAAAATACCTTATTTTTGTTAGAATAATCGTTACGCACACTGAAGCCATTTCTCACACACACATATGCATGCCACTTACGTATTCATACTGTTATTTTTTAGGTACACATTACAGTCCTGTACATGTTTAAAATTTTCACAGCTGATGGATAAAAAAAAACAAATAATTGCAAGGAGGTTTTAACTTCATTAATACTGGAGGTTATAACTTAGTTAATAGGTGACTCTGTACCTCTTTTTATGAGAATTATAAAATTTCGGAAACCTTTAATTGTTGTAAGTCAGTTATCAACTTTTACTCACGTTTCGGGGTTTTGGCGCGAATACGAACTAGGATGCATTTTTTCGTGTTCATTTTTTTAGGCTTAGGTAATAACGCAGAGTCCCTTACCTATTTGAAATGTTCACAGCTAGCTGATTTCACCTGACCTAAATTTATTGACAAAACACAATACCCTAAGTGAAGTATAAAATGTTTAATATTAGATAATTCTAGAAACACAACTACAATATTTATTTAAAGTTGCCAACATTATTTTTTTACACTCTGAATAATCATCGAAAATAAAAGAATGGTTGAAAAATTAAATGTTATTTGTGCCTGTGAATCACAAAGAAAGAACCAACATGCTAAACTATAACGGTATAGCAATATACATCTTCCTCTTTGATCACATAAGTAACCCTTTTAACACAACATTAGAAAAATATGTGAGGTCAGATGGTGCACAATAAATCTGACGCTGGCTGTACAATATTAAATGTGGCCTTGAACGACCGAGCCGGTCTCGGCGTTCGCAAAATTTCAAATGTTAGCCTTCCAGCATTTTTGTCATCAGTCCACGGCACTGAGGAGTTAACCAGGAAAATTATTATCAACACACAGGTTAACTCGGAGGTGTCGTGTAAGTCCTATGCCATTAATGCTTGGAAGGTTGCTTGTCCCAACACCGAGTTGCCTGGTAACCTTTTCTCCCAGAGACAATGGGATGCGTCGCTCTGCAAGCTGGTAAGAGAAAGATTATTACACACATCTTACCATGTTTCAGAGCGTGCGCGCCTGCTGGCTGTGGGGGAATGGGAGTCAGGCCTGTGGATTCAGGCACTCCCATCGCCCAACATAGGTACTATGTTGGACGATACCACTTCCCGCCTTGCCACTTGCCTTCGCTTAGGAGCGCCGTGCGTTTCTCCCCATCGTTGCCACTGCGGTGAAGCTGTCGACAGCCTTGGGCACCATGGCCTTTCATGCAGCAGAAGCGCTGGGCGTATATCGCGACACGCCTGTATCAACGACATTATCCGTCGTGCTCTTATCACCGCTGGCGCACCAGCCATTCGTGAACCTAATGGGCTGGTGCGTGACGATGGCAAGAGATCGGATGGTATGTCGTTGCTACCTTGGAAGATGGGTAGGCCTTTGGTGTGGCACGCAACGTGTGTCGACATCCTTGCGCCTTCACATCTTCCAAGCACAGCAGGCTGTGCCGGCGCTGCTGCTGCATCTGCGAAAAACCTCAAACGGCGCAAATACTGTAACTTAACAGGTGATTATGTTTTTGAGCCGTTTGGGGTTGAAACGTTGGGGACATGGGGCCCAAGTGCCCGTTTTCTTTACAAAGATCTAACAAAGCGGCTGATCGACGCCACACGTGACCAGAAGGCTGGTTATTACCTTGCACAGAGGTTAAGCATTGCCATTCAACGTGGCAATGCAGCCAGCCTTCTGGGTACGTTACGGGCCGGTGACGATGCGGAGGAATTCCACGACTCATTATGTATGTAAATATTTTATTAATATCTTTATTTTCTTTAGTTTATTTTGTCTCTAACACCTTGTATGATTGAATAAAAATGAGTTTATCTCGTAAACAGACTTATAAAATTAAAATGTCAAATGATAGCAATTTGGAAATCATTGTTAAAGATATAAAAACATATAAAAATTTAATTCAAGAATAAAAATAGAGGAAGTAATACATGATTGAAGCCAACTAACTAAATGCAATGAAAAATGAAACTAAGGTATGAAAATATACGATACTTTGGTAAAAGTGTTAGAAAACATAGCGTAATAATACAGTAGCCATACTGGTTCTCGAAACAACATATTGCACGATTAAAAGAAAAAAATCGGTTAAGATTAGTTAAGTGAGTTAAAAAATACAATAATTTTATGGACGTAATCTAAATCTCTTAAAGAAAAGATGCGAAAGTATGTCTATTTCTTGTTATAACACGTAAATTAACAACATCCTGGACAAAGTGAAGTCTAACAGTAAACACTTCTGGAGTTACTTAAAAGTTAAGAGAGGTGGAACCAGCAAATATCCCCCCTTGTTTCTGCGAATAGGCTGTCGTTTCCCTGAACGTTAATCTTCAACGGATCACTGCGACAGGGCATCTTCCCACTCAAATAGAAAGAAATTAAGCATGTCCCAATTTTTAAAAGTGGCGACAAGTCTAACGTAACTGACTTTTGACCGATTGCGGTGAGAACACTATCTAGGCTCTCTGACCGAAGTGGAATAAATAAATTAATTATTTTCCTTGATTAATATGGGAAAATGTTATTATCTATATTTATGTGTATATTATAGTGGTATCGCCGAATGATGATCCCTATGACGTTTCAACTGACAGTTGTATTAGTTATGCGAAACAATTTCGATAAAATACTGTTTTTTCAGGCAAATGTCATGTCATTCAGCCAGGTCATTCAACATAATAAGCAATATTTATTTATTTTGAAAAAAAGACTACGCGCATTGATGGACATAAAACACTAGATAAAAAAGTAACAGCCTTATTATATTTTATTACACTATACTTTAATTTTTATTCAAATTGCATAATTTAAAGAATTTAAAATTCTTTTTGAACTGAATTTTAAAGAATTCATAATTAGCTGGCAATTATGGATTACATGGAAAAGTATTTAAATGGAGGCCATAGACCTACCGTATTTTTTTAATTCAGTCATGGCATGTCTTGTCAGTCTGTTTTGTCTTCTTGTCACACCGCATCACATCGCGTCATACGAGTGCTCTAACGCCTTGTATGCGCCACGTCTTTCTTTGTTAGCTGAGTTTTGTTTCTGTTTTCGCTGTTTTGTGTTATTTGTTGATTTTCTGTTACCTGTTTGTTGATTTTCGGTTTTGCAAAATGCCGAAAAGACAGCGGAAAACTGTTCTCAACAGTGAAGTTCGCGAGTTTGTAGTTCGTTTGCGAGACTATTTTGCTCGTGAACAACAAAATGGCGGACCCTTGTTACCGCTTGACAATGTTCGCGATCGTGTAGCCGATGCTCTAGGAATCGGAAAGGCTACTGTTTCTCGAATAACAAAGGAAAAATTTGGGGAGTCGTCCATGGAGGACAATAAACTATTAACACCAAAGAAAAAGAAAAGGTTATGTCATATAACAGAACCTGATGAATTTGATTTAGATGCTATACGCAATCATATTTATGGTTACTACCTACGAGGTGAACTACCGACCTGCCAGAAGTTATTATCTTCATCAAAAGCTGCAGAACTCTTCAAAGGCGGTGCTACTTCTCTTAGAATTGTTTTGAAAAAATGTGGATTCCGCTATAAAAAATGTGACAAGAGAAAAATATTAATGGAGCGTACTGACATAGCTTTACTACGATGCGATTTTCTTCGCAAAATCAAACAAATTGATAACTGGGAGAAGGTAGTATACCTTGATGAGACATGGCTGAACGCCAATCATACTGTAGGTAAGGCATGGACGGATGACACAGCGAAATCCAGCACAAAAACTCCTGAAGGAAAGGGCCAGCGCTTAATCAATTGCCACGCTGGCACAGCTACAGGTTTTGTGCCGAATTGCCTGTGGGCTTTTAAGTCAGTGAAAACAACGGAGTACCACGAGGAAATGAATTTCGAAAACTTTAAGACATGGTTTATAAAACTATTAGAAAATTTGAATGAGCCTCACTATATTTTAATGGACAATGCTTCATATCACTCAGTTCAAATTAACAAACCCCCCAGCAGCAATAACAAAAAAGCTGAAATTATAGAGTGGTTACACGGCAATGGTGTGGAAACTGACAGTCAGATGTTAAAAAAAGAGTTGGTTAGACTGTTGAACTTTCACAAACAACAGACACACCCATCATATTTTTTGGATGAATTGGCCAAATCAAATGGACACACGGTAATTCGGTTACCGCCCTATCACTGCCAATATAATGCAATCGAGTTGATATGGGCGCAGATCAAAGGTATCTATATTTTTTATTTATATAATATTATGTATATGCATATATTTCTAAAAATAATTACTGAATGTACAAATATTTTCAGGTCATGCAGCTAGGCATAACACAACTCCGCCATTCACGGCAAATAAAATGATGGTTTTATTGGAAGAAGCTTGCGCTCAAGTGACAGCTGACGATTGGCGAAAAGTGGTCGAAAGAACGAAGAAAATTTGCTTACAAGACTGGGATCGAGATGTACAATACGACAATATCATTGACCAACCGTTAATAATAAACGTCACGGATAGCTGCAGTTCAGACTCAGATTTTGAAGATCCGATTGACCCTGTATCAGATTCAGATTGATATAAATAAAATACAAACTCAAAGCATTTGTTTTATATTTCCAACAAATTATCGATATTTTGTTTATCGATGTGTCCCTTCTTAGTCGATAACAGCTTGACGACGTAACTTTTGCAGCACGTACCATGTACATTTGCATTGAGTTTTTTTCTATTATTTCCGAACATTACGTAATAATTTCTTAATATTCATTTTTATAATTTACAATTGTACACAATTATGATTTTATCGTCTTTTTAATGGACCTCTAAAGGATTTGATGTGATAGGACGTCAGTACAATGTTAAGCGCTAACGAACTGTCATAGGGATCATCATATAACGCTCGTAGTATAATGTTATGCCTATACCTATACTTAGGTAGCGCATTGTGTTTATTTATTTTAATTGTTATCTCTTGATTATTTATTATCTATGTACACCAAACTACCCTGAAATGATTGTCTCCATTTTTCTCTCTCATGGTGCGAATCCAATAAAATGAGCTTAAATGTGAAAAAATGTAAACATATTAAATTTCCGAGAAAGGTCAATATAATACGGTCAAATTATGCATTAAACGGGGTAACAATAGACGAAGTCGATGACATTCGCGACCTAGGAGTCCAACTAGACCAAACGCTAAATTTTATTCAACATATCGACGCAGCAGTTCTGGAGGCCTTCAAAATGCTAGGATTTGTATTAAGAGAATGAAAAAAAAAAAAACAGAAACTAAGATCTTTATGTACAACTCACTAGTAAGAAGTCAGTTGGAGTACTGCAGCGTGGTCTCCTGGGTATGCCGTTCACGCTGATCGCATAGAGTGTTGCAAAAGAGGTTCATGTGGCACCTGACTTATAGTTGCAACATGTGAGTCTCAGTCTCTGAGTCTGAGAGTCTGAGTCTGAGTCTGAGAGTCTGAGTCTGAGAGTCTGAGTCTGAGAGTCTGTGTCTGAGAGTCTGAGTCTGAGAGTCTGAGTCTGATAGTCTGAGTCTGAGAGTCTGAGTCTGATAGCCTGAGTCTGAGACTGAGAGTCTGAGTCTGAGTCTGAGAGTCTAAGAGTCTGAGTCTGAGATTCTGAGTCTGAGAGTCTGAGTCTGAGAGTCTGAGTCTGAGTCTGACATTCTGAGTGTCTGAGAGTATTAGTCTAAGGCCCTATTCTAGAATGACACTCAGCCTGAATCTCGATTTGTCTAAGAACAGATTGTATAGACGATGTGTCACATCGATCAATCTGTCTACAATCTGTCATCAGATAAATCGCGATTCAGGCTGAATGTCATGCTAGAATACGGGCCTAAATTGAGTCTGAATCTAACTTGCATTTTTTTGGTCATTTATGCTTCATCTCTTTCTGTCCCATTGAGTGGTGTTGGTGTTCATTCGATTAGGTCACCTATTATTACGTTTAAAAATTTTAGGACACGAAACTGGATCCATCGGAGACGAAGAAGGATGCTCGTGAAAAGGTGACCGTGAAAGAAGGACCGGTTGTGTCGCTTGGAGTGCATCTACATGCTGACACTCCGCCAGTCATCGTTAAACTTGAAAAAGACCAGGTCAGTTATTACTATGATAACCAGTCAGTTATTACTATATAACTCTACCTAATTCTGACATGTAATAATAATACATACATAACACAGTGCGTTAATCTATGAAGGCTACTGCGGATGTCCCCGCCAAGCCTTTTGAAGCCAAGTCGATAACTGCTTTAGACGAACGCTATTTGATCTATACGCCCAAAAACAGTACAGATTCTACAATAGTTTCATTGAATATGTTAAAAATTACTCAAAGTTATTCAAAAAGGTATGTAGACAAGCAAAGGCCATTCACATTAAAAGAAAGATAATTGAGGCTCCTAACAAAATGAAAGAAACTTGGAAAGTTATTCACAAAGAGTCTGGTAGATGTACTTTGAGGGATAGTGTTCCTAAAATTAAAGTAGGAAACAAGGATATAACCTCCCCAAAAGATGTCGTAAATGCTTTTGAAGACTATTTCACCAATATTCCAGTTCAACTCACTTCCTCTATTAATTCAAGCGCTCACAGTGCTGTTGCCCTAGTTGAGAGTAATATTAGTTCTTCTAAATTTAACTTCCAACATATTGATCCTAATGACATATTAAAAGCATTTAAGAGTCTCAAAATCAAAATGTCTAAAGATTACTGGGGCATGTCAGTTAGTTTAATTAGTCATGTAATTAATATCATTGCACCTGATTGAGCACTAATATTTAATGAATGTGTAGATGAAGGCACGTTTCCTACCTTAATGAAACACAGTAAAATTATACCATTATTTAAGAAGGGATCTAAGTCAGAACTTGGAAACTATCGCTCCATCTCTATTTTGCCGGCTCTGAGTAAGGTGTTTGAGAAAGTGATGCTCAATCAAATGCAACTATACTTCAATACCAACAATCTTTTCCATAGCCAACAATATGGCTTTACTGGTGGAAAATCTACCACTGATGCGGGAGTTAGCCTAGTTAACCTAATCTACGACGCTTGGGAGGGATCACAGGATGCTATTGGTGTATTCTGTGATCTATCTAAAGCATTTGATTGCGTTGTCCATCAGACACTGTTGCTCAAGTTACGTCGGTACGGTTTTGGCAACAAATCCATAGAACTATTAGAATCGAATACATAGGGAAAAAGAATCTTCTCGGGCGGGACTCGAACCCGCAATCTTTCCCTTACAGGGGGAATGCCTGACCAATTCGGCTACCGAGACACGCCCGATATGATTCAAATTTCCCACCTTATACGTCTTTGAGGCGACGTAGCGTCATCTACCGGATGACGCTAGATGACGCTACGTCGCCTCAAAGACGTATAAGGTGGGAAATTTGAATCATATCGGGCGTGTCTCGGTAGCCGAATTGGTCAGGCATTCCCCCTGTAAGGGAAAGACTGCGGGTTCGAGTCCCGCCCGTGAAGATTCTTTTTCCCTATGTATTCGATTTGTATAGTTAGCATACTTAATGCTATAAAAATTCCTTCAACTATTAGAATCTTACTTAACAGATAGGCTGCAGACTGTTGATGTGAATAACGTTAAGTCAAATGGGTCAAACGTCAAGATAGGCGTACCCCAAGGATCAATCTTAGGACCTTTTCTCTTTTTGGTTTATGTCAATGACCTACCTTATATGATCGAGGCACACGCTGGAGTAGTATTGTTTGCAGATGATACATGGCTAATATTCAAAGTAGATCGTAATAGTACAGATGCGAATAATGTAAATAATATCTTAAACGTCATTTCAAATTGGTTTTCTGCAAACAACCTATTGCTGAATGCAGAAAAAACCAAATGCATTAAGTTTACACTGCCTAATGTGAGGCAAGCTCAGGTTGATATCGTGCTGGGGGCGCAAAGGTTAGAATTTGTAAATAGCACTACTTTTCTGGGAATCACAATAGATTCGAAATTGCAATGGGATGACCATATCACTGCTTTGGCCAATAAACTCAGCTCTGCTGCTTTTGCTGTCAGACGGATCAGGCAGTTGACTGACGTAGATACTGCTAGGCGGGTGTACTTTAGTTACTTTCATAGCTTGATGTCCTATGGAATACTACTTTGGGGGAATGCCGCGGATTTAGAAACTATCTTTATAATACAAAAAAGGGCAGTTCGTGCCATTTACTGTTTAGGTAAGAGAGATTCTCTTAGGGAACGGTTTAAAGATATTAATATTTTAACTGTAGCTTCCCAATATATATTTGAAAATATACTGTATGTCAGAAAAAATATATCTAATTTTACAAAAGTAAGTTACATTATAGACAGAAATCTGCGCAATATAAATAAACTGCTCCTTCCATGCTATCGGCTTTGCAGAGTTAGTGATTCTTTTAGGGGGGATTGTATACGTTTTTATAATAAATTGCCTGAATCAGTCCTTGGTATGCCTGACAGTAAATTTAAAACCTTTGTGAAGACCGCCTTATGTAAAAAAGCCTACTATAAGACAGATGATTACCTTAAAGACAAAAATGTCTGGCTTGAGCATGGTGCAGGCCCCTCCTAAATGTTTAAATAGGAACGCGAACTCCTTTATTATTTATTTTTGTTAACTTAGGTTAATTATTTTATTATAAGTTTTTTTTATATACTTTAATTATCTTGACACGAGACATATGTACATTCGTCCATATTTAGTCTTAAGAACTTATTTTTTGTAAATTGACGTCCATAAAATGCTATAGTGGAGTTTGTTGCGCCGTTTCTTCTCCACTGGTGCCTAGGAAGCGGTGGTAAACTTAGTTTTAAGCAGAATTTGACGTCAAAAAGCTGTAGTAGTGCTACACAATTTTGAATAAATACCTTGAGTTTGAGAGTTTGAGTTTGCTGATTAGTGGACAGGGTACTCTAGTACAGGTTTTCCTCTCGGGGTTAGGCGGCCAGACGGAAGGTATTGCATGTCTCATTAGGTTTAGCTTGAGGCACTTTGTAGATCAAGACAATAATAACTTTCAAAATATCCCAATCCTTGATGTAGGTACCATAATAATAACGAAAATTAACGCGATCACGGTATAGGTACAGATTACCTAATAGTTGGAACAGATAACTCACTGCCTGGAAATTAACAACCTAATTCGGTTAAGTACCTAAAGTTAAACCTACCTAAGGTAAAATACGAGTATGTATCTTAACTGTCAGCCATACGGTTCTATTACTTTGCAGCCAATCGGCCACAGCTCGGTGGCGTCATAGTGATGTACTAGCAAACTTAATGACGCTAGGGCTGACTTGCTTACTAAAGGAATACTGTTTCAATAGTTTGACATTTTTGTTACCTATTCATTGAATACCGATTAATAACCAGTATTATTGGACTTGGACATTAGTCATATAAAACAAACCAGTGCTGGGAGCCTCGCGCTACCATCCTGTCTATGATTTCTTATTAATTACGATTTATTTATCTATTTATTTATTGTTCATTATAAGCGATATAAGCTTACAGTTTACAACAAAGCGCTTATATGCTGTAGTTTATCTTACGCATTACACTACATTGCACTAAAATTAAAAGTACTTAAAGTTACATTCTTCAAATAATTACATAAACAATCATTCAATAAAAATAAAAAATAAAATAAAATGTCCGATACAATACAAATGTAAGGCAAGGATATCGAAGCAAATCACAAGAATTTTATGGTAGGTAAATATTATAGGTAATTATTAAATGTTAAAACAATAATGTCAGTTCGGACTAAATTGGAATCTACAATGTCAACATTCTTCACATAAATATCCCCTCACCCTTACACTATACTCCGTCCATTATATTATTGTATTTTAGACAGCTCACTGACAGTGGTCGGTATAACTTTGTTCTAGCGTCAACACCTGAAAATCCTAACAAAAATTAGGCGCCTATACGTCATTTATCATTGACAACGTCACGTCAGCCAGAAAACAATTTTAGGGATGTAGTTAGACTGTTTTTATTACAACTTGAAAATGTCACTATCGATATCGACTACAGAAAAAAAAAAAAAATTATGTAATTTATCTGGCGGTTTTTAACCGATTTCTAAACAATAAATTCGAATGTTTATATTTTTTTTTATTTGTATGATTTTTACGGAAAAAATTTGTGACTCCTTCATAAGTTGACGGATTGTCAAAATTCTTTTTTTGTTTGAAAGAGGTTTATTCTAAAATCATCCCATTTAAATTGCATAAAGATCTGATGATGGGTTTCAGAAACAGGCTACGGAACTCTTCAATAAATACCAGGAAATCAGCATGTTGGAATATTCTTCTAGAAGCCAGTTGTTTTATTTTGTAGATTAGCGTGTGCGTTATGGTCCACAATCGTTTTCTATTACATTTGTAAATTGTACAGACGAGCAATATTTATTACTGCTTTATTATTATGTAGAGAAACATAATAGATTATAACTCCACACGAAAAATATTTTCATTTATCGATTAATAATTTTTTTAATCAAGGTTTTTATCTTTATCGATATTTTAAATTTTCATGCAATAACTACTTTCATCTGTCCAAAATACAATAATATAATGGACGGGGTATAATGGCACTAGTCTTTTCATAAAATATGTCTACATCTGGATTCGTTTCTAAAAAGTTATTTAAGTGCTGAATACCTATAAAAGTTGGACTCTTCCATGCCAGAAAGCGCCACGCAGGCGGGCAAGTAAAAAGTTGATGCCGTCGCCTTCCAGCCCGCAAGTACCCGTCCGGCACATAAAAAAGGATGCACTCGGGCACCGATGGGTTATCCACCTTATTGTTCAGCAATAGACAGTAATGCATTATAAGTACAAATTCCCCTCTAAAGTGCAATGTATCTAGACCAATCATCCCAGTCACGAAAATGGAAGGATAAAGGAATGGATAATAACCATAGGCGGGCTTGTATAAGTAACGGGCAAATTTGCGCTGCATCCGTTCGACCATCAATGTATATAGCTGTTCTGTGGGATTCCATACTATAGCGTTATACTCAAGAACACTTCGAACATACGCATTGTAAAGCAAGTTAATAACTTCTATATTATTAAATTTAGAAGAGGTTCTAACTATAAATCCCATTGATTTATTGGCTTTTTTACATACGTGCTTGACATGTTCATGGAAATTTAACTCACTATCCATAATAGCACCCAAGTCGCGTATTGTGGTTACACGCTCCAGTGGTGTTCCTGTTAGCTCATATTTTGCCACTACTGTAGTACGGGATCTAGTGAAGGTAATTGTCTTCCACTTGGAGACGTTAAAGGACAATTTATTTCTAATGCTCCACGAAACAATAATATCTGCCTGCAGTGCCATACAATCCGTATCGCTAGTGACAGGAAGGAAGAGCTTTAGGTCGTTAGCAAACAGGAAACAGTGAGTATTGGTAAGAACCCTAGGTAAGTCATTTATCATAATTAGGAACAGAGTGGGGCCCAGATTACTACCCTGACTTACGCCTGACCTGGTATAAAATTCACTAGATTTATGATGCCCAATCTTAACATATTGCCTACGATTGCGCAGATAATCAGCCAAGAACTTAAGAAGCTTTATACTGAACCCTAAGGATGCAAACTTCACTAAAAGGACATCGTTATCCACGAGATCAAAGGCTTTCCTATAATCAAAATATGCTGCGTCTACCTGGCAACCTGTCGTTACTCGAGAGCGTACATAGCCTACAAACGTTATATGGTTTGTCAGGGTAGAGCGTGCGGGGCGAAATCCATCCAAAGATCTTCCCAAAACTTGACAATACGGCTATAGATCTAAAGTTAGTTATATCGGTCGAAGAACCCCCTTTAGGTATCGGTGTTATTCTAGAGACCTTCCAGTCACTAGGATAGACACAGTGCTGGAGTAATAAATTATATACAGGGTGTATTTTTGAAACGGGGCAGTAAGGGCAAGTACCTTAACCGTTGCAGTTACAGCAAAACGTTCTTAGAAGACCTTCCCTAACTTTTTGACATATTTTGAACTGCATTCACAGATTTTGTAAAAAACTTACAGTTGGCAAAAAAAATGCAAAAAGTCCAAAAATTTTTTTTTATGCCAATCGATTCTATTTCATGTGGGGATCAAAAAGCTCTATGAGACCATTTTAGCTTTCAGTACTAGGAAAGACAGAAATCGCCAAAAACGTTTCCCATACATTTCGGCAACAGAAACAAAGGACAACCCCAACTCTCATACAATCTTGGGCCCGCATGTACAGGGTTAAAAATTAGGCAATATTTAGATCATGTAAGGACATTTTGTTTGCCTAATTTTCACGACGATTCACAATGGCCAAGTTTGTTAAATCGAGCATTGTTCATAGGTTTTTAGGTTATGTTGTAATACATAATGCGGTCAAACAGCGTCTTATGTTGTGTTGTGTGTGATAGCTACACAAGTTATTCACGTATCGCTTTTATTTGTAAGTAGGTTAGCAGGTTTTATTAGTATAGAAAAGGGCAGGTCATTAATATTTTTAGTCATTAATGTGGAATGGTCAACTATATGCTAAATAATAAAACTGATATGTCGAAGCAAAGAAATGCTTTAGCTATTTTTATGTTGCACGATATTAAACCTTATAGTTTTATGATATGCAACACTCTAAAGGTGGTAAAGCAATCCTTCCCTACCCTCACTTCAGACGGCAACATCTGAGTGACATCCTTTAGCTATGGTTACCACTTTCCACAAGGCTGTATACATACTTGTTTGCTGTAGTAATATAGAATTAATTATATAAGTAGGTAATAAAATAAAACAACATTATTTTAAAGATAATTTTATTTTAAAAAAGTACTTAAATCTCTATCCCGGGTATCTTCCCATTTGGCTTTAGAAATGCTTACACTAGGACTTAGGTCTTTCCTCCCCTTTTTAAGCATCATCATAGTTTATTAAAATATTGTCAAGAAACTGTGCAGGAGGTGTTATATTGTCTTGGAACCGGGCCCAACCGAGAAACCATATTACACTGTGGGCACAGCACCCGACTGTTCTCTTACCTACAAAACAATTACAGCAATGCTGTAATATAGCATTCCTCCCGCTCAAAGAACTGTCAACTAATATATATACGTAATAAGTTCTACTACTTATATGCTTGGACTTTATTTTTCCTCTTAACAACCAAGTCGTTTGAGATATTGACAGTTCTTGTAGGAGGTCTCTATCCACCTCTCTGCACACTTCAATGACATACATAATACACACTTTTCTGTGCCCCAGCGGTGATTGTGCTGGTCTGTTCTCATCCAAACATGCACATTGAGCTTGAATCCAGCAAGATTCGCAAATGATGTCATTTGCATTCACCTTAAACAGAGATCATGTTATAAGCACTGAATATTCCATTACTCCTAAAGGCTAGTTCTTCATGAACGTTACACATATCAGTCAAAATACATTGTCATATACAAAAGTTGGCATAATTATCCACGGGATTAGGTAGACTCGTAGTAATTTCTATTCTATAGCAGCTATCACACAGCTTGTTAACGTTAATTATAATAACAATTTCAAAAGAGCGAGAAATAACGAATAGGTACTTACTATTTGTGGTGCGACCCATTCACGTATACAAGCTAGTATCCCTGCATCGTTCAATAAATGTCTGCCTATAATATTGCACCAATCGGTAGCGATTCCACAATTCACACAGAGACTCATTGTGATAGCTTTCAGCCGATGTGGTAAAGTCTAGTCCAGTTTTAAAACCAAGGTCAACAAATGTAGCAAATAACGGTGTCCGGTAATCAAGCAAGGGTGAATTAGTTCGAAAATCATATACAATTCACAGAGTAAAAGCAGCAAAACACATGATCCCAGGGAGCCGTAGGAAAGCGAAAGCGACATTTTCAATGACAGGAGTGAAAATGACATATGATGTTACAGATTATTATGAATTCTATATGATCGATTATTTACATAGACTTTGAATACACTACGATTATTTACAATCGATATTTTGACTTCCATTATGAAAGAGACATGTGTCTTTCTGATTAGTAAACTGAATAACGAAAATAAAGATGCTACATAGATATTTTGAAATCATTTAATAAAGCCACGAATTTTAAATTCATAGTTATTAGTTATCGATTTGATTTCATAATCGAATCGATAAAGCAAGCATAATCATAGCGCATTTACGAAGATCGGATTAAGTATTACATTCAACGTTTACGAAGCTTGTTGATTAATGAAAATCACATTTTTAAACTTTTGTCGCACTTGGCCATTGCTGATTGTAATGAAGTCTAAACAAAATTATAACACAAAATAGATGAATTTTTTGAGGTAGGTTTGATGTCTGTGCACTCAGGCCCAAAATGGGGTATCTCCTTTCTACGTTGGTCTAACTTTTTGTTATGGCCAGGAAGTGGGTAGAATTGACTGTAAAGTAAATAAAAAGAATTTTTACCCTCAAATTTCCAATTTGATTCGAAAATCTGTGTGTTATACTTAGTTTCAGCTGAGAAACTTCGTATGAGTTATTAATTAAGGATTTTCGCTAAAATGTCTTCTAATCGTGAAAAAATTGACTTATTAGAAGCGTATTTTGTCAATAATCGAAATGCATTAGTGTGGTACCGCAATAAGTATCCGTTGCGGCATGTGCCAACAAGAAAGGTTATTACAAATCTTTTGAAAAACCTGGAATTGTAGGGTTCTTTCAAAAGAACGCGGCAGCCTCGTGTGGACATGGACACGGAGATTGCGGTTCTGACTTATGTCGAAGCATATCCAGAGGTATCGTCCAGGCAAGTCGCCCTTGAAGTAGGTGTATCCCACTCCCTTGTGATAAAGATATGGAAGAAATACGGCTACAAGTGCTATCGATATGGGCGCATAGTTCAAGTGTTACATCCGGGTGATGATGTTCGAAGGCTTACTTTTTGCAGATGGCTAAGAGGAAAAATAAGCAGAGATCATGAATTTTTAAATTACATACTGTGGTCAGACGAAACGAATTTTTCCAATAACGGTATGTACAACAGAAGAAGTCACCACTATTGGTCCAAAGAAAATCCACTAAGAGTTACGGCAAGTCATAATCAGGTTCGCTTCTCATTCAACTGTTGGTGTGGTATAATGTCCAATCGAATCATAATGATGGAATTTTATGAAGGGAAACTGAATTCTGCCATGTATAATGAAGCCATTTTACACCATCTTGAAAACGAGATGGACGAATGGCCCCTGTCGGAATTGCGAAAAGTTCATTTTCAACAAGATGGTGCTCCGCCACATAACGTTTCACGTTCCAATTTGAGCCGCCTATTCGGTACACAGTGGATAGGTACACATGGTCCAACACAGTGGCCACCTCGTAGCCCCGAGCTAACACCACTTGATTTTTTTTTATGGAGCTTCGTGAAAAACGAGGTGTATAAGACGACGTACGCCAGTGTTCAAGAGCTCAAGGATGCATTAATGACCATTTTACGTAATATTCATCCCAGAACATTATTAGCCGCCATTCGTTCAGTGCAAAAAAGGATAGACTTATGTATTCGTGAAAATGGAAATCATTTTGAGCAATTTATTTCATAAACCAATTTCTTAAATGTTTAAATGATTTTTTTTATTTAAAAAAGTTAAAAATTTTACCTGACCTATGAGTTTCGAGTTGATTTATCATATTTCCGTACGAAATGTATGGGAAACGTTTTTGGCGATTTCTGCCTTTTCTAGTACTGAAAGCTAAAATGGTCCCATAGAGTTTTTTGATCCCCACATGAAATAGAATCGATTGGCATAAAAAAAAAATTGAACTTTTTGCATTTTTTTTGCTAACTGTAAGTTTCAAGTTTTTATTTCAAGTATAAACTATTTATGACGAAAATTAGAAGGAGATTACAAAAAGATATACATGTCATATAATAACTAAAAATTATAAAATAAACCAAATGATTAAAAAATAAAAAAAAACCCGACTGCCACTGAAAAGACCGAAATAAGTTTAAAAGCAGGCAGTACCCATTTGCCAATCATAAACCGAAAGAAATTTAATGGGTACCGCCTGCTATTAAACTAATTTTGGTCTTTACAGTGGCAGTCGGGTTTTTTTATTTTTTTATTATTTGTTTTTTTTTTTATATAATAGATGTCAAAAGATAAATTACGATTTGAGTCAATAAAGTTTGCATAGTTATTATTTTGTATGTACAAATTTAAGAAATTATTAAATCAATCTATTTTTAACCGACTTCGAAAAAGGAGGAGGTTCTCAATTCGTCTGTATACATTTTTTTATGTATGTTCACCGATATCTCCGCCAATTATAGACGGATTTCAAGTTTTATTTTTTTGTTGGATAGGGTTCACTTCTGAGGTGGTCCCATTTTCATCAGGTCAGGATCTGATGATGGGATCCAGGAGAAATCGAAGGCAACTATCGAAAATTGTACCTATGATCATATGGTACTTTTGTTACGTAATCATGTTTTACTCAGGTATATGCTTCAGGGTGTCAACATCTGATGCTGCTGTGCTGATGATGAAGCTACTGAACTCATTAACGGTTAAGAGTTGGGAGACAGTACTGCCATTTTTGGATGATAAATAATTAGTAGTATGTAAGGCTAACGTGTTGCTTGTGAGTTATGCTTGAATCAACTTCTGATAATGCTGTGCTGATAGTGAAGCTATAGAACTTCTTAACGGTTAGGAGTTAGGGGACAGTACTGCAATTGATCGATGGAAACTAGGTAGTAGTATGTGGGGCTAACGTGATACTCGTAAGGGTTGATTTTACTCCTGAGATAATCACGAAATTTCACAGTGAAACCGAGACAATTCCTCAATTAATAATAATAATAAGTATGTTTATAAAAGGGTATACCTATCTACTCCTGAGGTGGTCTTTTTTATCGTGCGGAAAACCCCTCGGATCCCCGCCGGAGCCGGAAGGGAACGGTTTATGTCCGACTCGAACCGACTAAAACCATATTCATTTATTGTGCCGTTGTTTTTACCAGCAGGTATAATCCATACCGATGTTATAAATGTGAAAGTAACTCTATCTGTAGGTTGGTGTTTCACGCATAAACTACAGAACTGATTTGACATTTGGCGCAGACATAGACATCGGCCAAAGTTCGTGAAAGGACTGAGCATTTTTACTCACATTAACGGACGTTCCCGCGAGTTGAATCGATCAGTCATTAGTTAGTGATTATTATATTTGTTAGTTCCCGGAAATTTTCTTCCTGTGAATGTCATAGAAAACAAGAAAACTAGAGCAACTTTTCATTCAATATTCGTTAATTGTTTGCTGTGATCTTTTCAGATCCATGTGGTAGCTGTGGCGCTTCACTGCTTCAGTCACATCATTACGTTGTTAAAACGAGGCCGTGCGGACGAGGACAAAGATTCACAATTCAACTTACAAGGCGCACCTGCCAGCTCGCAGAGATCATTTTTACCAAGGTATTGCATGTAATATTTACGTAGTACCTCGAAGGGAATAAGGCGTGGGTAAATAAGTATTTATATTATATGCAGGTAAGTTCATTGTTTACATATGTAAAAATTACGGACTAATTGAATTGATTTAACAATAAAAATACCACGAAGCACTGTGCTAACTCAATAATCGTCGCTAATCTTATTATTATTCTCTTTATTTCATTATTAAACTTATTAATTACATTTTTAAATACATATATAAAAAATAAAACATATATTTAAAAATATAAAAAATAGTGCTCCACGGGTATCGGATACAGGGACCAAGCTACCGGTGGTTAGGGCTCCAAAGAAAGGAACTTCCTCACGACGCGCGCCGTATCAAGGAGTACTGCCTTCTGCCTTATTATTATTCTCTTTATTCAATCATAAAACTTATCAATTACATTTTTAAATATATCGTAAAAAAAAAATATAAAATATATTTAAAAATATAAAAAATAGTATCCCACCGGCATCGAGTATAGGGACCAAGCTACCGGTGGTTAGGGCTCCAGAGAAAGGAACTTCCTCACGATGCGCGCCGTATCAAGGAGTACTGCCTTCTGCATCTGGCCCTTGACCCAACCATCCAACCCGAGCCTCTTCAGATGTTGGTCGAGGCTCTTTGCTATCAGTCCGTTGACTGATACGACTATCGGTACAATGATTGCTGAGTCAACATTCCACATGTCGACAACCTCGTGGGCCAAGTCCAAGTATTTAACTTGTTTATCTTTCTCAGCCTTCACGAGATTCTCGTCATGAGGAATGGTGACATCAACAATCAATGCTCGGCGTTCGGATCGGTCTATCACCACAATGTCAGGCTTGTTAGCTACAACAGTCCTATCAGTGATGATAGATCGATCCCAGTACAATGTGATATGGGTATTTTCTAGAACTGGCTCAGGAACATACCTATAGTACGGCACCTCAAATTCCACAAGGTTGTATTTCAGAGCAAGTCGCTGATGGATTATCCTGGCTACTTGATTATGTCTGTGCAAGTACTCGCCGTTAGCAAGACGAGAACAACCGGAAGTAATATGCCTGAGGGATTCACCAGGTTGGTGACACGCTCGACAAATGTCAATTGTGCCATCCCTCATTATATACTTCCGGTAGTTATTCGTCTTAATAACTTCGTCTGCAATTGCACAGACAAAACCTTCAGTTTCCCCAAAAAGGTCACTGAAACGTAGCCAGGACACGGACGCCAATAGATCTACTTCGGGCCTGTGTAGGGCCCGATAGAACCTGCCATGTAGCTCCTTACTCTGCCATACCTCCCTGCGGCTGTCAGTGCTAACTATTGTAGGCCTGCGCCAGTTCTCTTTAGCCAAACCGAGCGGGGTGAGCCCGGTATCTACGTTGACAACATCACGATGCATGCCCACGTTCGACTTAAGAAAGTAGTCTCTGAGATTGCACACCTCGCGATTATGAAGGGTCTTGGCATTTAAAAAACCTTGACCCCCACATTTCCGCGGGATGTACAATCTCATGACTGACGACCGTGGGTGGTGCATTCGGAATGCAGTCAACTGAGTCCGGACTTTCCTATCGATAGTATCGAGTTCAGTCTGAGTCCACTTGAGTATGCCAAAAGAGTACATCAAGAGTGGCATGACCCAACTGTTACAGGCACGCACTTTGTTACCACCTGACAAAAGACTGTTAAGTACCTTTTTCAGGCGGCCAAAGAAACGTTCCTGTAACATTTGTTTCATGTCGACCTCATTGATGCATTACGCCTGTGACATACCCAAGTATTTATAGGTCTCAGTTACGAGGAGTGATCTTAGGTTAGTGGAATCAGAGAGTTGTATACCCTCCGACTCCACCACCCGCCCTCGTTTTACATGAATGACTGCACATTTGTCCACATCAAACGCCATTTTAATAGAATTACTGAATGTTTCAGTAATCTTCAGTAAAGTTATTAATTGAGGGTTAGTGTGGGCGAATAGCTTTAAATCATCCATGTAAAAGAGGTGGGATACCATCTGACCCTCTCTTCGTAACCTATAACCTAACCCTGAATTCACTAGTAAAGTACTAAGTGGATTCAGGGCTAAGCAGAACCAAAGGGGACTCAGACTATCCCCCTGGAAAATACCCCGCTCTATTGTTATGGGCACGCCACCACCCAAAGCCTGACGACACCCTGGATAGAAAAGAACCGTCCTCCATTGCCCCATACATGACCTTAAGAAGGTACATAGAGTTGTATTGACTTTATACAACTCCAGCACCCTCAAAAGCCACGTATGTGGCACGGAGTCAAACGCTTTCTTGTAATCTATCCAGCATGCTGTCAGATCCTTACGATTGCGGCGAGCTTGTTGGCTAATTATGCCCGCATGACGTTTTCGTTGATAGAATTAGTCCATCGCATGCGGTGCACATCACCACCGGTAGCGGGGGCCCCATTCGAAGTCGGAGGGCGTCGGGGTCCCAAGCAGGTCGGTGGCCGGCCTCTCCCCGGCCGACGTACAGGTGTTGGCGACGTCGGCGGAGAGAAGAACTCGTCGCTCGAGGAGGAGCTCGACGCCGCTGGTTCCACTGCTGGAGGTTGCGCGGCGGAGCTTAGCGACGAGTCCGGAGATGTTATGGGTGCACTTAGTCCGGAGATGTTATGTTATGTTATTATTATTATTATTTTGTTTCTCTGTTCCGTGACTCTCGGGACTATGTAGTCCCGGGCCTTTGGAAGGCGTGCGTCGGGCCGAAGCCAAGACGTAGAGGCCCTTTAAAGAGAGTTTAATATGCTAGGGATAGACACACATGATGGATACGACCCCCGAGCGCACAATATGATACACCCAGGGATGGTCCCCGCCAGGTGCAGAGACTATTGGAATAATGGAAACTAGATTATGGGCTATGGGGTTGAGTATTGGATGGACTGGTGAATGGGCTATGGGGGGAGACTAACGGACGCCCGCCATGACAATAAGTCTCAAAATTGTTAAAAAGGCACGTGGTGACTCGCCGACTCATTGCATGGGCCCCATTAAAATAGCCACACATAGTGCGGCCATGGAGCAACACCCGTTGAGCGGCTAAGGTTGTCGAGATGTGAGTTTGCGGGGTGCAAGATCGCGATACAGAAGTCGGTCAGCAGGCCCCCGGCGTTATGACATTTTACACTTCCAACCTGGAGCATAGGTACCGCTCTTGCGACTCCACTCTTAGCCGGCCAATAAAGGCAAGCACAAGAGGCGGGGCGGAATAAATTCCAACCCTCGGGAGAATCAGGGTACGTGGTGTCGCCACTCACCAACAGCTCGCCACAAGCTGCCCCTTATTATTTTTAGCTTTTGCATTAGCATTATTGCATTAGCTATTGCCCGCGGCTCCGCCCGCGTGGATGTCGGTTCCCGGCAATTGTTCGAATTTTTCCCACCTTTTAAACCTTCCCGAGACCTCCATGAACATTTCAAGACCAAGATAAGATAAATCCGTTCAGCCATTCTCGAGTTTGTGAGACTAACGAACAGCAATTTTATTGATCTTTATACATATAGATTAAAAAATGACAGCTAACTCTTTAACTTAATTTATTCATTTAAGAAGACTAGTGGTCGCCCGGTGGTCGAAATTCGACCATAATTATTTTAAAAATTTAAGTTTGAACATTATTAAAGTTTTTATAAATTAAGATTTTCTTTCAAAAAGAGCGGTATTTCAGTATATAAGACTATATAGACAAATAATAATTATATTATGTCTCAAGTTGACCACAGACTAACAATACAGGTGTGGAAATTTCGTTTACACCGTCCGCGCAATTTTCATAAAAAGAGGTACAAAGTTTTAACTTCACCCTGCTTCAACTATTAATTTATCAATAATAATATTAAGATAAAAACTCCTTACAATTTTTTTGTGTTAATCCCAGACTCTTCCAAAGCTATCCGCTTGGAGTCTGGGGTCTGCGTTACCAGTGTATCTTTGGCTGAACTTTAGTGTGAGGCGACTGCCATCTGACCTGATAGTCCAAATACGATGTGTAAGCATAGCAAAAACTTAAGCACAGAATAGACAATAGTACTAGCGTACAGAACGGAAGCTCACACCCCCGCACTGATTTCATTACCTCAGCCCGTTTCATTACCGAACCCCACGTTCGAATCAGAGGTACGATTAAAGGCACATTAAACAAGGGATGTGCGTACCTTTCAAACGCGTCTAGTACGATATGTCAAGGGGAAGAGTGGGAAAATCGGTTTCCTCTCTATCGCACAACCCATAGTTTGATTTAACCATGAAATGCATGATTTTTGTTTAAATAATTTGCAGCCCGTGTACCGGCTTCGTCCGGGAATAAATTCGTTTTAAAAAACCTGCAAAACTGATTGCAGTGCGAGTCGTACAATACTGAATTGAGAGATGATCAAGTCAGAGTGTATTACCAGTTACCCCTCGTTTACACCAAGAAATAAGTTGTAGAATTGTTGAAGACACAACTTGTCAATTATTTGTCTTATACATACGCTGCATTTCGGAAATTCACTGTAACATACTGACTGGATGCAGTAGGAAGAGGTTAGAAATAGCGCACATTAGGAGAGGTAGTGTTGATGTGTGAGAAAATATTAAAAAATAGAAAATATTACAAAACATTACCGATTTTTGTGTTTCTGGGTCTTTGTGTGTGTATTTCTGGGATGAAATATATCTTATGTGCTATACCAGATTGTATTAATCGATTTTAATGAATTCTAAAATATTATACATTATAACACAATATCACAATTCAATTGGAATCACAAAAAACCTGGTATTCCGCTTGGATCCCCTATTTCGATCCCTCAGGGGATCCAAGAGGAATCACGATTCCACATCAATCCCCTGGGGATCGAAGTGGACTTTACTATTCCTCTTGGATCCCCTAACCCTCGTTTAGGGGATCGTATTAAACAAAACTAAAATAATCACTCCACGTGGGAGTGAATAATCACTAGTTTTTAGTATTCCTTTTTATTGGTAAAAAGATCAAGACAAGATAATATAGGACAAGAATGGAATGGAGTGGAATGGAATTGGATGGGATAGTACGGTATGGGATGGGATGGGATGGGATGGGATTCTTGAGCTATAATTTATAAATATATGATACGGGGCCCTACGGGGTCAAGGATGAAGAAAACGATTGGTACGAGATCTACAACTTTAATCCGTAGGTCCTGCTATACAATAATAAAAATACTCTAATTTAAGGTCGAGTGTCGGTTCGGGTACGCGTACACGTCACTATAAACGGTTGGCTGAGTAATGTACTCAACTTGGGGTTCCGGGCTGGCCCCGTGCGAGTGTGACGTTGTCTTCCCCTCAAGGTCACCAGGCTTCGCAGCTGCAAGTTCGATCCGCGGGGTCGTCGCCAAGGCCGTCTTCCAGACGGTACGGAGCGGGCAGGCAACCTCAGCTGGTTCGGAGGCGGGCCGGTACGGTGCGGTGCTGCTATTCCAGCCGGTATGCAGTTGGACACCGGTATTCCAGCCGGTACCAAGTTCTGGGGAGACAACCACACGATTAGGCACTGGTGCGTGAATCCAATGCACAGCGCCGGGCCCCAACGTATAATTTTCTACATGGGCCCTAAGGTCGGCGGCGCTGTACAATGGTAGGTACACATAACACAAATTACACAATAAACAAAGAAATAAAACTGGATTGTTCCGGAATTAATAATCGTAAGTACGTCTGTAACCCCGTTAACCACGGTTCAATCAACCATAAATAAATGGTTCAGTAATAATTAAACTATAATACCTATATATGCTGAACCGTGGATTTAAAACGAGATTAAAATTCGACAATTTACATATTTTAAAAATGTGGGTATCCATAGAAAATTATGGCGAGATATCACCGTGTTGATTTTTCTCTTAGAATATGAACAATCAAACATTACAACTAATTGAATAGTTCTTAAGCAATTACTATATTCGGCTGTCTGTCGACATGTATACTCGCGACATATATTATGGACACACTTCATACAATAACTTTCTTACAACATTTTAACGATTACGATGTTAATCACAGTTTACTTTAAATTTAATTTAATTACATTTACACGAAGGATGAACTACAGCTAGGTAACTACCGAACTCCCGACCGCAGGTAGGCAGGTACTAAAAATGAGCTATGATCACGCTTAGCTCCTAGGGGCTAAGCAGGAATGTTACACGCGAATGAAGATGTTATTTTACTTTATTATTTACGTGACTATCGTTTAATACTCGCGCACTGTTTATTAAGGACACTAGACTTACCCCTTATATTGGGAACTGCTATTATATTAACTAGCCTTTATGTTGGACTAGTAGACTACACTGTAGTACACTAGTACAACAGTAACTGGCAGAATCTAGACTATGTGTTATCTAGGTTTTAAGATTGACGTTCACGTTCAGATTATTACGTTCCGCCGTGAAGTCTCGCGATAGAATGAGGTCTGCCGTCTGCCTCGGCGCGAGCGCGGGGCGTGTTTTTTTTCTTGTTGTCGATTAGTGTTGTGCTCGATCGATTCTCCGTTTGACGGAATGCGCTGATTGGTTATCAATGCGTGTGACTCATTTTATATGCGCGTTAGCACGATGCATTACCTTAAAAGGTAATGACCGCGTTCACCACCCAGTGATGGGGGTACGCGCCGCAATCGCGAGCTACCGGTATTTACCGTTTATTACTGCTATGTTCAAATGTTTTCATTTTTTATTACCGGAACCAGTGTTCACGTAACATATAGGAAGGGTGAATAGAAATAAAACGGTTAGCTAAATTCTCTAGTTATTTTCTCTAATCTATATATATAAAAATCAATGCCACTTTTCGTTGTAGTGTTATAACTCAACAACGCCTTTACCGATTTGGCTAATTTTGGTCTTGAATTATTCGTGGAAGTCCAAGGAAGGTTAGTACGTAGAGAAAAATTCGAATAATTGCCGGGAACCGACATCCACGCGGGAGGAGCGCGGGCAAAAGCTAGTATAAAATAATACTATTTTCGTAAATTCGTAAAAAATATGTTAGTTTTGGTTGTTTTCCATTTCATTCCCATTTTTGGTTGAATCCATCCTCACTTTTACTATTAAAACAAACTATAAATTATTATGGAAATAATCATTAAAATGATTTTATATATCATTGAGTACATGATATTCCCTTTACGAATAAGAAAAGAGGGGATAAAAAATTGACCGGAAATTTACCTATTTTTACTTACCTTTTCTTGACAATACCAAACAACAAAAAAAGAATTAGTGAAATTGGTCCAGCCGTTTACGTGTGTGTTCTGTTCTATTGACCAAAATAAATAGGGATTCATTTTTATATATATTATTAGGTATATAGATTATAAGAAAATGGTGGAAATTTATCTTGATAGTAATGTACCCGCCACATTTGTTTTTTCTCCAACCTCTACATCTCCACAAAACATATTCATTCTTGTACATTTTCTTTTTGTGGTATCTGCAGCCTTTATGGATGAGAACAGTTCCTTTTCGGTTAATATATTTCAATTCTTCGTCAGAAATTTTTGCCAAAACTTAACGAAGTAACAATTTCCAATAACTGTGTTTAACACGCAATAGCAAATATATTTTTTATTTGTGTATATATTATTACATGCCAGTCCTATGAAGAGATATCAAATCTTTTTTATACAGTGCTAGCGATGCTCACATGCAAAACCTCTTGGTAGAAAACTTATTTTTAAATAGTTTGCATACGTACTTTGTAATTAAATTATTTTTTAAAGTATACTATATATATATTTGGCATATTTGGCTTTTTCTTCACTGTCTTTGTATTTTTTGGTAATTTATCCATGTTTTTATATTTTATCGAATGTAATTATTTTATTTTACTCGGCTACATAAGCAACACATAGATAATTATGTGTGAAAAGTATATCATTCCTGCACAAGGATTACCTTACCTTACCTCTAACCTTACCTCTAACCTTACATCTTATCTCATCCCATCCCATCTCATCTCATCTCATCTCATCTCATCTTATCTTATCTTTTACTAAAAATGAATCCATGTGGAAGTGATTATTTTTGTTTTGTTCGTAGTAGGTATATGTACTGTACATGTACAGTGTGTGTCGCAGTAAACGAGGGTTAAGGGAACCAAGTGGACGTCCACTTCGATCCCCCGCAAAAAACGAGTATGTAGGTACAATAATGGTTAATGCGAAAATATTTTGATGGGTGATGTTTAGTAAATTATTAATTGTATTCAAAGTCAACGTCAAAAATCATTTATTATGTATATACCATTAAATCGGAACTTACAAAACGTTAAAAAGTTATACTGTACCTTAATTTTTTATTATTACTTGTCAAATACAGGTTTTAGACCTTGGTGTAAACGAGAAGTTAAAGGTCCCCCGACACGGCGACACTTGACTCAAAATATTACGAGGTACTTATATCAAAGTTGCAGGGCTAAACAACAAGACGTATTTTTACTTTTTGTAGGTATTTTTGTCTGTATTTTTTAATTTTATTAATTATTAAACCAACATTATAAGAAAATGTGATTGAAATAGTGCGCGAACAATGACAATTCATTTAAAAATGATTATACATATTTTCGTTTCGTTGACATTTATAAATAAATACATATTGCAATTCCTCATCAGTAAATGAATATGCATTCAGGGGTTTACATTACCCGTCAATAAAGTACGATATTATCTGTAAAACATTTGTGCCAAAATAAATACGAACCTTCATAGACGTGAGTTTTGTAAGGAATAGAGTAGTTAAAACCGTTTGTATCAATAAAAAATTAAATTAAATAAAAATACGGTTTTAGAATTTGGCACATTATCCCACAGTCAAGAAGGGTTTTGTTTTCCGCGCGTAACTTGTGTGTATGCATGTTTATAGGTAGTTTACCTATCTTAATCCCGAATTTTAATATTCCGAATATCATGATCCTGAAAACGTTTGACCATTTTATTATCCCGTTCTTTCAAATTCCGAAGTTTTATTTGCCATATAATCGCAACTCCGAATTTCATTTGCCCATTTATTCATTTGTACGACGTTTTATAATCCAGACGAACGAGTTCCACACACACGAAATCTAATGCACAGAATCCAGATGACCGTAATCCATATGCACGAAAGCCGAATTTTTAAAACACACATTTTTGAAATGCAGTTAATTGATATCCAGACAAACCATAAACTATTGGAAAACTTGAAAGGTAGGTTCTTTTTCCTTTAGGGACTTTCTATCCAGTTTCTGGCTAGTTATAAATTAAATATTCTGAGAATCTGGTATGTGATGTTGGAACTATATTTGGTTTATGACAATATGGGAAACAAAAAAATACTAAGTATTTGAAAATTTGGTTTAATTTAGTGCACCTGGAAATTGATTCAAAGTTCTACCAACCGTTTTCGGGGTAACAGAAATTCGATATTTCAATAGGTATATTTGTAATATTCTTTAATACCATATCTTCAGAACCATTTTACGGATTTCAATTATTGATGTCTCAAATTAAAGGTATTCATCGCACAAGTTATTTTCATCCATGCAATAATAACAAAACACATTTTATGTACCTAAGAACGTACATAAAATGTGAAAATAAAATTATTAACAAAACAAAATCCCCACTGCGGTTGAAAATGATGGTCCCATTAGTCCCATATGAACTGAATGAAACTAAATGACTACCGCCTGCTATCAAACTTGTTTCAATCGGCAGTTGGAATTTTTATTTTATTTTTTTAAACACGTATGCGGGCAGAGCATTCCAGCTCTTTATCATGCGGCAGAGGAAAGAGCTGGAATGCACTACCCGCATACGTGTTTCCCTCCTCTTACAGTCCCGGGTTCTTCAAGCGGGAATTTTTTGTGTTCTTCTTCCGGGCGTGAAAAGGCATCTATCAAGGCCGTCAAGTTAGGGACCACCATTTTACGTCCAATGGAATGATGGTCTGTATCTTCTGGTCTGCACTTCAGCTTTGTTGCCATCCAGCGGGGTGCAGTCAATTGACGGACCAGATATAAAAAAACCACTGTGTTTTAATATATAATAAATATTTTTCCAATAAACTTCCAACTTTTTTTTAAATATTTTTTTAAAATGTAAACTTTCTTTAGAGACACCCTGTACTTTGTTATAATAATGCAATAAAATACATATTTTTTATTAAAATAAACTTTACGCACACTAAAGCCATTTTTCACACACACATACTGTAAGAGGAGGGAAACACGTATGCGGGCAGAGCATTCCAGCTCTTTATCATGCGGCAGAGGAAAGAGCCCCCAAACCGTTTAGTGCGAGTAATATGGATTCCACCGTGTGTGGATGGCACCGCAGACCAGCACGTCTTGGTCCGGATAGGAAGGGAGAGGGTGGGACCAGTTGAAATAACTCCTCAGAACACTCGCCGTGGTAGAGGCGGTCGAAAACGGCCAGAGAGGCAACCTCTCTACGCAACTGCAGCGATTCCAAGGTGTTGGTAACCTCAGGATCACCTATGATACGAACTGCACGTCGCTGCATTCTGTCAAGAGCGTCTAACAGGTATTGCGCGGAACCATCCCAGAGATGAGAACAGTATTCCACACAAGAGCGAATCTGTGTCTTGTACAAAAGACACCGCTGCTCCGGCTAGAAAGCGCTTCGCCCTCTTCAAGATCCCGAGTTTGCGCGACGCTGTTTTGATGTAATTCTTGTTGTTCAGGTGGCAGTGAACATCCATTCCGAGCATGTTAATGTGGTCCTGTAGAGCCAGCGGTGTGTTCTGGAGAGTAGGGAGAGGAAGGAAGGGGGAGGTCTTGGCTGTGAACGCGCACGCTTGTGTTTTTTTGGCATTAAACTCGACAAGATTCTCTGATGCCCATTGGGAGATGCAAGTCAGGACCCGGTCGAGCTCAACAACAAGCCGCTGTCTATTTGCGTCAGTGTCAGCCCGCTTGGACGCGGGGTGCCCGAAGTATCGCCCATGTAGAGTACTGTCATCTGCATAGCAATGGATACTGCCTACTGCTGGCATATCATTTATATGCAGAAGAAAGAGAGTTGGCGATAAGACGGACCCCTGAGGCACGCCAGCATTAACCTGCATGAACTCTGAGGCCCGGCCGTCACAGAGTACTCGGATACTATGCTCATGCAGGAAGCTGGCAACCTAGTCGCACAGTCAAACAGGCAGACCATAGGCCGAAAGCTTGGAAAGTAGCGAGCTGTGCCAGACTCTATCAAAGGCTTTGGCGATATCAAGACTGATAGCCAATGATTCGCCATGCCTGTCCATAGCCTCAAATCAAATCAAATCAAATCATATCATTTATTTGCATAATACAGGTATTGGGATGGTACAATATACATTTATATATGTGCATAGGTGCGCTGTACTATAACCTCTTAGTACAAGGTGTGCAAATATTTACATGCAACATGACAATTTTGGCATTCATAATGATTAGATAACATAACATAACATAAACTCACGCCTGTATTCCCCGAAGGGGTAGGCAGAGGTGCTAGCACCCACATTTCGCCAGTTTATGTTTAGGTCCCAATGTAATAGATGGCGAGCCTATTGCCATTAACCAGGCACTTATAAACCTGCGATAAATACACACATAACTTCGAAAAGCATCGAAAAGTCATTGGTGTGTGCCATGGTAAACCTGGGATCGAACCCGAG
This sequence comes from Eilema sororculum, assembly GCA_914829495.1. Taxonomy (NCBI): domain Eukaryota; kingdom Metazoa; phylum Arthropoda; class Insecta; order Lepidoptera; family Erebidae; genus Eilema; species Eilema sororculum. Next base: position 17,105,733 of record OU618532.1, on the reverse strand, counting down.
ACCTCGTCTCAGCAGTCCATTACCCATACCACTAGGCTACCGCAGAGTCTGAGTCAGAGCCAGAGTCAGAGAGTAATGATTAGAGATAGCAATAATTAAGTAATAATAATGAGAATTAATAATATAAGATTTAGTCATGTCAATATTAACAATGTCAAAATAATAAGGTTAAAAATTAACAATGTCAAAACAATCAATAAAGTCAAAATTAATAATGTCAACTATACTCCGTCCATTATATTATTGTATTTTAGACAGCTCACTGACAGTGGTCGATATAACTTTGTCCTAGCGTCAACACCCAAAAATGCGAACTAAAATTAGGCGCCAATATGACATTTCATTGACAACGTCACGTCAGTCAGAAATCAAATTTAAGGATGTAAGTTCGATCGACTGTGTATTTATTTTATAATTTGAAAATGTCACAATCGATAACGACTACAGTAAATAAAATTAAAAAATATATTACTGGTGGTTTTTAATGACTTCAAAACAAGGAGGAGATTCTCAATTCGGATGTGAATAACTATTTTTTTATATTTGAACGCACATGGCTCCGTCATATGTAGAAGGATTTACAAAATCCTTTTTTTGTTTAAAAGAAGTTTATTCCGAAATGCTTCCATTTCAATTTCATAAAGATCTGATGATGGGTTTCTGAGACAGACCACGGAACGCTTCAATAGATACTAGGCAATCAGCTGTTATTCTAAAAGGCTTTTTTTTTGTTTTCAGGATTAGCGCGTGCGTTATGGCCCGCAATTATTACACAAATATTTTAAATTTTTTAATCGAACATTTGAACATTATCGATATTTAAATTTTTTATGCAATCACTATTTCCATCTGTCTAAAATACAATAATATAATGGACGGGGTATAGATAAATTAAGAAGGATAATCACATTTTAATGTCACGAGTACCTATGAATCTAGGGAAAGTAAAAATAGGTAATTAAATACCTAATAACAATTAAATATTTTGAAACTAACAAATTATAATTTATCTTGGAGGAAGCTCTTTACGTCATAGTAACATTTGTCATTCAGTAGTTTTTTGAGATTATTTTTAAAAGTAGGTATATTTGACTCTTTTATGCTTTTTGGCAGTTTATTATATATTTTAGGAGCCATGGCGAAAACACTGTCATGCATTAAAGTAGTGTTAGACTTACATAGGCATAATCGACTCTTGTCTCTTTGCATCCGGCCCGACGCTTCGGACGCCAAAACAAATAAGTTGGGATTAAGTTTAACAAATAGAGCCACCTCGAAGATATAGAGGGACGGTAGTGTTAATATATTGTGTTTTTTGAAATAGGGCATGCAGCTGTCAGTTGATTTTAACGAGAACATTGCCCTCACACAGCGTTTCTGTACTTTGAATATTTTGTTTTTGTGTACAGAGTTACCCCAAAAAATTACACCAAAGCGAAGAACTGATGCCACCATGCCATGGTATGCAGTTAGAAGTGCATCTGTGCGGATAATTTGCGACAATTCATGTAGTGCGTATACAGATTTACTGACCCTCCTACATATGTGCTCTATATATTGTTTCCAGGTTAACTTGTTGTCTATTAATATACCTAGAAAGTTTGTATATTCTACTTGTTTTAGCGATTGGTCATTTGCGCATATCTGCAAATATTCCATAATTGGAATTCGCTGACTAAAATACATGAGCATCGTCTTTCCTATGTTGGCTTTTAGATTATTGATATCTAGCCAGTCCAGAACAGACCTCAATGCATTATTTATGTCACTTTCATAAGTATCTTTAGAGTTACATTTAATAGTGATAGTGCTATCGTCTGCAAAGAGAGCTATTGGGTTATCGGTTACATTAGGTAAGTCGTTAATATATAGCAGGAATAGTAGAGGTCCTAGTACACTGCCTTGAGGCACGCCATACTGTATAGTGCGTGTTTCAGATTGATAATCTTCCTCTGTTTTAGAGAAACAATTGAGTTTTGTAATCTGAGTATACTGAGTTTGACCGGTTATGTAGGATTCAATTAGATCTAGTACATTTCCTCTAATGCCATACATATTTAATTTGCTTAGTAGAGTGTCATGATGTACATAATCAAAAGCTTGGGTCATGTCCATATATATGGAGCAAATAGGTATCTTAATGTCAACACTCCTCATTATAATTTTCAAAAAATCAAATGTAGCCATATTATTGACTTATTACGCCTAAAACCTTTCTGTTCTTTTGCCAGGATATCATTACTTTCAAGATAGTCATTCAGTTCTCTATATATATATTTACCAATTATCTTTGAAAAAATAGGTACCAAGGCTCTGGGTCTATAGTTTTCTAATTTATCTCTATTTTCTTTTTTAAATATTGGTTTTATGATCACTTTTTTTAGGTCTATCTGGGAAAACTCCATTAGCCACACATAAGTTAATAATATGGCAAATATGATGACAAATATCACCTGCTACATATTTTATAACTTAAGTGCATATACCGTCATAACCTACACTGTTTGTGTTTTTTAAATTTCTGATAATGTGTAGAGTACCAAGAGGTGAGCAAGGTTTCAAAAACATAGACTTTTGTTTGGAAGTTACATATGAGGAAATCGGCAATTTATTTTTAGATGTATTTGGAATTATTCTATCAACAAAGTAATTATTAAAGGCATTACATATGTCAATAGGGCCCATTACAGTTTGATTATTTATTATTATACTATTTATTGATTCCATTGGAGTATTTTGTTTTACACTTTGTATGATTCTCCAAGCAGTTTTTGCTTTGCTCGTTGCTGTATTAATGGAATAGGTATTCTGTGCTCGCTGAGTTAGTTTAATAATCTTTTTATATGTTCTACAGTACTGCTTAAATTTATTTTTATTGACTTCGTTAGGCTTTTTTCTATATTGCTATAAGAGTGCCCGTTTCTTTTTCCTATATGCCTTTATTCCATGTGAGACCCATTTTTGTTTTTTATGCGCATTCACAGTTATTAGTTTGAGCGGGAAACAAAGATCATAAAACAGCCTAAATAAATCATGGAAGGTGGTGAAAGCCAGATTCGGATCCTCAGTAGTATAAATTTCAGAGAAACTCAATTGGATCACACACTCTTTAAAGTTCTTCAGGTTAGCTGAACAATAGTCCCTTCGCCGAATTCTCCACCGTTTAATGAGGCAAATTTTTTTAACACGACATTGTATTATTTGTGCTGTGTGGTCAGATAGTCCGAATTCTATTATTCTTGACTTGCAACCATGGGGGAGGCTATGAGCAAAATTATCTATGCAGGTCTGGGTAATAATTCTGGTAGGTTGCCTCAACACTAGTTTTAGGTTATAGTTAAGGAGCATACACTCAAATTCGGATGTTACTTTGTTCTGTTTCAGAATATCTATGTTAAAATCTCCCGCCAGTATGATGTTATGTTTCCTATAAGTCTTATTTATGTACATCAACACTCCATCCAGTCTATCAAAGAATATATCCAGGTTACTACTATAAGGAGTTCTATATATACACACAACGATAATACTATAATCAACCAGTTCGATGGCATTCAAAGCTTCCCGATACAGAAAAATTTACGATTTCGGGAATACTTTTATAAAGATGTCCTATTTTTTCTAGGATGCATGACCCTCCTCTACTAATACCACTCCTACTACAATACACTGCCAAGTAATAATTTCGAATCATACATATGTCCTCATGACCCGACATCATATTGTGCTGTGTTATACAAATTATATCTATATCAGTGCATATTTCTGACAGATCCTGTAAACAAACAAAAAGCTCATTTGATTTACTTCTTAGGCCCGCAATATTCTGATGTATTATATTCAGAAATATAATAATTTGTAGAAAAAGAAACGGTGCAGTGGTTTTTTAAAAACATAATTGTATATTTTGTCCGAATAAAAGGCTTTATTATTATTATTATTTGTATCTCTGATCCGTGACTCTCGGGACTATGGAGTCCCGGGCCTTTGGAAGGCGTGCGTCGGGCCGAAGCCAAGACGTAGAGGCCCTTTTTAGAGAGTTTAATATGCTAGGGATAGACACACATGGCGGATACCACCCTCGAGCGCACAATATGATACACCCGGGGATGGTCCCCGCCAGGTGCAGAGACTATTGGAATCATGGAAACTAGATTATGGGCTATGGGGTTGAGTATTGGATGGACTGGTGAATGGGCTATGGGGGGAGACTAACGGACGCCTGCCATGACAATAAGTCTCAAAATTGTTAAAAAGGCAGGTGGTGACTCGCCAACTCATTGCATGGGCCCCATTAAAATAGCCACGCATAGTGCGGCCATGAAGCAACACCCGTTGAGCGGCTAAGGTTGTCGAGAGGTGAGTCTGCGGGGTGCAAGATCGCGATACAGAAGTCGGTGAGCAGGCCCCCGGCGTTATGACATTTTACACTTCCAACCTGGAGCATAGGTTCCGCTCTTGCGACTCCACTCTTGGCTGGCCAATAAAGGCAAGCACAAGAGGCGGGGCGGAATAAATTCCAACCCTCGGGAGAATCAGGGTACGTGGTGTCGCCACTCACCAACAGCTCGCCACAAGCTGCCCCTGCGGGGTTATTATTATTATTATTATATATTCAGAAATTTATTTCCGAAAAAGCTTATTACTATGTTTACATATATTGTCAATTTCAGGTTGTTATATCGCTTGTGAAGTATTACAGACTGTCAGATTTTCTTTTATTATGTCTAATGTCAAGTTGCGGAGATCCTTAAATAATATTTTCATACTATTATTACTAAGGGCGCCTGATTTTCTAAACATAACATTGTCATAAATTAAATTGCAGTTTGAGTCTAAGATATAGGCATATTCATAAGTTAGATTGTCCATATATAATAATCGATTAAACATATCTATTCTAGAGTTATACAAATCACAGTATTCAGCAGTTTTAAATGTCGGCAAAGTAATAATAATGTTGGTGTGAGTATGTACTTGTAACATATTTCTAATGTTGGTTACAACTGCAATGTAGTTCTTTGTCATTCTAAAATCATCCTCGCCTATTATTATGTTACAGAAATCTTTCATAGTATTTTATTACTAATTTTATTTTATCTATACATATAATAAATCTGTAAACGATCGATGTCTGTACATGGAAAGGAAATGAGAAAAATTGTTATAGGGGGACTTTATAAACGTAATAGAAGCCAAGTCAACGTTTTTTGGAATCTTTGTCTGTTTGTCTGTTTATCTGTTTATCTGTTTGTCTGTGAGTTTGTGCACGCTAATCTCAGAATCGGCTGAACGGATTTGGTTGCGGTTTTCACTAATATATTGTGGTAGGTTTCACTTAACATTTAGTGTTTGTTTTATTGAAATCGGTTCATAAATAAAAAAGTTATGTCAATAATAGCATATCACGGCTAACAATTTGTGATTGTGTGAATAGATCGAACCAATAAAGAAGCAACAATGCTTACAAGAAGATATTATTTCGGTCATAGGAATCTGAAGAACTTCAAGAGGCCAGAGTTCTACATCTCAGCCAAGTCAGGTCAGGTTACTGCAGAATCTTCGGCACAGCCAGTGTCTCGATAGAATTCACATTGTTCTCGAACGATTTTCTCTCGAATCCAACTAATTAGTATGCAGCTGGTTCGGTAAAAAGACTCCTGGCTTTCATAATTAATATCATCACGCTATTATAATAAGGAATGGGACAGAATGTTTTTATGACATAATATGTAAACGTCTATTTCACACTCTGATTTCGTGGTAACTGTGGCTCAATACGTCTGCGGTGGACTTATAACTTAGCAGAATCGCGTTCGAATCCATGTAAAATGTAATTTTTCTTTTTTATGGTTTTTATTTACTTTTGTTTACCTTTTTTAATTTATTGTGTATTTGTTGTACTTTATTGTATTTATAGTTTAATTTGAAGTAAAATATAAATTTGAATGAATTTTTTTTATAGCATTTATTATGCTAACTGTTAAGTTCGAACGTAAAATATAAATTCTATGCTTAGTATTCTATAGGTAGTATATAAAACTAGGCTGTGTGACAGTAAGAGTAGAACTTATTGTATAATATTCTTAGATCTATACAAAATTCTTCATTTTGGAGAATGAAAAAGTGGTCCCACCCGCCTGAGAAGTCATAAAACTGAAACTGGTATCCCCCATTGATACCGATTCCACCACATCGGGGCAGGCGCAATATTGGAATCAAACCGATTAAAATTTAACAGAGGAATGGGGCATTGGGGGTATTCTGGGGTTAGGTATGTCATCCACATACGGATCAGAATATTCCATCAAGAACCAAGGGGGTTGGTGACCCATTCCTATGTTGCACCATTAAGACCTGAAATCCCTGCCAGCTCACGGTTTACCTACTTCTTCCTACAGTCCAGGCTCCTTTAGGGGGGGCGTGAAAAGGCTTCTGATGATCCCATAAAGATGAGTGCCACCATTGTTAAGATGGTACACGTTTATAATGGTGACCCTATTTCCGAGTCTTTGCCTTTAGCTTAACATCAGTCGAGGTGAAGTTAAATTGACGTGTCCTATATAAACAAACTCCGGATCTTAAAAAGAAGAAAACACATGTGTGGGCTGAGCAATATAGTTCTTAACCGCCTGATAAAGGAATTAAGTTCAAAACAGCTTGGTTCGAGGTGGCATTATTTCTACCGTATGTGACTGACGGAAGGAAGGAGAGATTGTTTAAAAGACTCCTAATAGGCTCTTTCACTTCCGTGGTGTGGTAGAAATGGTAAAATACAGCCAGAGAGACAACGTCTTTATACAACTGCAGACATTGTAAATGTTAGTGACCTGATGACTACCAACGCACGCCGCTGCGATATTATCGATTCCGTCTAATAAGTAGGTATCTAATAGTAAATACGTAAATCTAACCCAGAAATGATAACAGTACGCCAGGAGAAGCCAACCTATGTATTAGCTATATAAAAGATACCCCTGCTCATATTATATAAAAGAGACTGAATGTGGGCAGAGAAACACTCAGTTCCGGTAAATTTCATCAGACTAAAAAAATCCGCCACGTGGACATCAACACCAGTATCAATTTGGAAGTATCTACATCATCTGCTGGAAACAAGCTTACCAATACAATAGCAAAATGAGGCTATATGACCCCATCCCAGTCCATGCTGTATTTGCTCTCTTGCCCACTGCGCCCCTCTTCTCTACCTGTGTGTAAAGCAATGAACAACGATGTGACTGTGGTCGATGGAATTTATCATAAAACTGGAACTACCCACCATTGGCTCGGCAAAGAAGAGAACCACTGCACACCGCTCAGGGCGTGCAAGGCACCGGGTTTTCTTGAAACCATTTTGTGTGTTACTAGATGTACTTATTTTAATTAGTTCAGTTCGTAAGTGGTGGCAGCATGTTTTACGAATTTGGGAGGAAGGAAGAATATTTAAACCATTAAAACTGGTGAACATTACCAAGTCCACATATAACAATGTTCATCACATACTTGATAATGATTTCGTCAGCAAAATGTTGAAGTTTTCAAAATCCTTCCGCAATATTTGGCAAGCCCATAGAAGAAGTTTTTAATTTCCCAATTTTCGTAGTTTTCAGTAGTTTAGCCCTGTATTTATAAGTCAGTCACTCAAAAGACTGTCTTGATAATATTAAATTTAAAAATACAAGGTGGAAGATGTAAAGCGAGTTTTCGAAATTATTTGAATACAGTTTTGTTTCTTTTTTAAAATAAAGTAATGTTTCCTTTGCGAAAAATTCACTATTTACAGTATTTCGAGTACTTCCGTTCCAGTTGGGATGAAAATTTTCCACCATGTTTAATAATGAGTTTGAGCTATTCCGAACTAAACGCGGACGAAGTCGCGGGTAACAGCTAGTTACTAATATTCATTAACAATTGTTTTATCCCCACATTGGGTGTTAAGAAGTGACACACATTATATTTTTCACCAAAATAGCGTTTTGCCAGCGCTAAGATGTTATTATTCTTATTTGAGCTTATGAAATACATTTTATTTTGAGTAACTGGATTGTCTTGAGTCAGGTCCTTGCAGCCTTCATTTTGATTGTAGTTTGCATTCTGTTCATGTTGTAGGTATTTGGGATGAATGCGAGGAATCCTCACCGTTTAGTTTCATAATTTTGTGAGCAATGTGCGATGTGTTCTGTAAAGACAGGTCCAATTCTGTTAATCTCCTTGTGCTTGCGTCTATTTTTTTTGGTGTTTAAGTCATTCTTTCGTTGAAAACTCTTAATTTCGTCTCGCAATGCACCATTTTCGATGGAAAGCTTGTCTATTTCATCATTGGCACTGTTTAATTTCGATTTGAGAGTGTCGATTTCATCTTTGAGATTAACAATTAATTCTGTATCTTCGAACTCCGACATACATGGCACGCTATGACTAGTGCCATCTAGTGATCGGTCGGGTACACTGTCATTATTGTCTGATAGTGAGGAATGCATTCGGGTCTTCCTAAGGCGATTGCAGCACACAGAGACGCGCGACGTGGCGTCGAGCGTTGTTGCGTCGACGCGGCGTCGCGCTCGTCGCCTCTGCGGAGCTCATTTTGTATAGAGAAACGCGGGGTCCCACACACTGACAACGCAATCACGCGCGTTGCTGCAGATTACGCGCGTACAAGCAGAAAACGCGAGGTATGGCACAGTGAAATCTGCCATCACGCGCGTGTTTTTTGAGGGATATTTAGTCCGAGAGCTGTTAGAAATTTCTGTGTAGGTATTTGAGACGAATTTTAAATTAATATTATTGCAATGCAATATGACTATTTAACGGCAAATTTAGAGCGCTTTCACATCAACTGACGTCCGATACCCAATATCCGACATCCGAGATCGGAGGAAGTCAAATATCGATGCCCAATATCGGGTATGGGAGCCGACACCACTGTTTTGGCTCGTTACCGGAACACGCAGAGACTGCAAGCGATTTTCAACCTAAATGGCATTTTCTTAGTTACGTCTCTTTTCGCGTTAATAGATGCCGCTGATCACGAATATAAGAAAAAAAATTAGTTACTATGTCATGTCAATAAGTCGAAAATAGCTTGCACTTCTAATCATTTTCTTTTCATCTCTAGCGTTCCTAATATAGTCTGGGCTATCGAGCTAATGGTCGGATGGCTTTACTTTACTTTTCTCAAAATTTTAGATTACTTCACACACCTACCTACCAAAAAAATTCTAAATCTCTCGGACTATACTAGCTCTCTCGCGTCCACGCGCGTTGACGAACGACGCCGCGTCGAGCGTTGCAGTGTGCCAATCGCCTAAAGGTGAAGTTATCAAAGAAATTCATTTTGTCTTTTATTTAACAATATAATGTAATGGAAACAATCTCAAAAAGAACTTTCGGCCCAGCTGAGTTCCGAACCCCCGACGTAGGTTTTATAAGTCCGGTGCACTTCAGTACTAACTACGGATCGCTTAATATCACTTGTCGAAGTTATGCACTTCTATATAAGGATATGAATTTTGAATTGTGCAAATAAGTTATTATGAGTCATCGTTTAGGAATTTTTTTCACATTTTTTTACATTCCGCACAACTTGTATTTAAAACTGATAGGTCTACACTTTGTGTTTTCTTTAATAGTACCACTGTTTCTTTATGAAATTGTTTATAAATACTAGATATTAGTTGTTCTTATTTATTGATTCACCGTTACCAGTATATTTTTATTATTTATACACTTGAGTTTAGTTTCATCGTTTTTCGTTCATTTCTTACACAGTTATTATTCAAAACGTTTATACACCTTTATTTACTATATTTAAACTGTTTTATAGCAATTTTTGGTTGGATAAACACTGATAACTATTATTTAAATTAAATAAATACACAGAGCTCTTTTTAGTTGTTCCTTGCCAGACAGCGCCATCTACGTGATCCAGAGGTGCGTGACGTAAGTCAAAAGATCACCCGTTGACCGTTTCGGTCCGTACTGTCGGTCATTAATTAGGGAGTGATCTTCTAAGTAGCGCATGAGCTGTGCGTTAATGATATGCTCAAACACTTTACAGAGGACTGAGGTGACAGCTATGGGTCGGCAGTTCGCTGGGTCCGAGCGATCCCCCTTTTTGGCGACCGGCTGTATGTTCGCCTCCTTCCAAGCCCGTGGCAGTACTCCCGAAGAATACGACAATTGGTACATTCGCGTGAGCGCCGGCGTCAACTCCGCTGCGCATTTTTTCAGGACCACCGCTGGAATACCAACGGCGCCACTGGCTTTTCGGATGTCCAGTGATTGCAGGGTTTTGCGGACGTCGCAGTGTCTGTGCCTGATACGGATATCAGTATATGCTTTGTGGGCGCCTGCACACTACAGTTGTCAACCCGGGAATTAGCCGCAAAGAGGTCAACCAGCATTTCCGCTTGCTCCTGCGGCTCATGGGCCAGTGATCCGTCTAGGTATCGCAGCGGGGGCAAGGAGGGCTGGCAAAAGTCAGCTTGTACGGCTTTGGCCAGTCGCCAGTATCCACGACTACCCGCAGGGTGCGACATGAGTTGCTCACCAAGCCGGGCCACGCGCTGGGCATCCGCTCTGATGTAAGCCCTTTTTGCAGTCCTTGGTGGCTCTGTTATACGCCGCCTTGAGATGGCCCTCACTTGGATCGCGCATTGCATGTGCCCTGGTCCAAGCGCGGTACGCCAACTGTTTTTGCTGAACAGCAGCAGCACACTCACGATCGAACCAGGGTCGAGTTCTGCGGGCACTGGTGACCTCAGTGTATGGAATATGATACTCCATGCCCAAACTGATTTCACCAGCGATGGCAGATGCGCAATCTGATGGGTCCCCACCATTAAAGCAGCGCTGAGTCCATGGGACGAATGCAAAGTAATCTCGTAGTCCATCCCAATCTGCTGACGATTAGTGCCATAACCGTCTTTTAATCTCCACTAGTCTTGGGGGGGGGGGGGGGGGGGTAGCGATAGGCTCCTTGGCGCAGATCAGCTTGTGGTTGGAGGTACCCAGAGGGCCATGAACAGAGACACTGTACGGGGCTGGGTGGGTTGTCAGCAGAAGGTCCAGCAAAGAGAGCTGATGACCCGCTATATCTGGTACCCGGGTGGTTTCGGGTACCAACTGGGCCAAGTCGTGCGTAAGAGTGAATGCGTGGGCAGTCCTTCCAGCATGGTCAGTTCTGGTACATCCCAGCCACACCTCTTCTTAAAATCCCCCAGAAACACCGGTTCTACGGACGGGAACCGCTCCTGCGCTGCATCTGCCGCCTGACTCACATGGTCAAAGAGATGAGCCGTTTCCGAAGGTTCTCCCTTAAAGGGACTAAAGGGACGGTACACGCAGGCTTAGAATCGGCTAGACGTGCCGTGGTCCACGTGTAGCCACAGAACGGAAAGAGAAGGGTCCTCCAGGCAGCGTAAGCGGCGACAGCAAACATCCGACCTTAATATACACGCACACTTCAGCCTTTGCCATGAAGTTCTCCTCTATCACAAACCCGGGGTATAGAAGGTAAGACGTGTCACCAGGGCGGCTTATTTGTGTCTCCGTGAGGAAAAGTAGAGCAGGCTGACCTCATAGCCGTCCACCAACATCTTGAGACGGCACGTCTCAAGATGTTGGTGGACGGCTATGAGGTCAGAGTGGAGTCCATGAATGTTTGTGAACTCCACCTCAAATGGTATTGGTTTGATAGAGGAGGGGTTTGCCGCTGTATATCCTGCTCTTAATTTATGTGCTGCCATTATTGGATTGAGTGGAGGGGAAGGCGCGAAAAAAAGAGGTAACAACCCACGCAGCAGTATGTGACAAGGCGCGGGTATTGGTTTCGTCGGCGGATGTGTGGCCCTGTGGTGGCCGACCCGCCAGACGGAAGGGCCCCCGATAGTGGTCGCCGGGTCCATCTCTGGTCACCAAGCACGACGAGCCACATCGAGATTATGCGCGGCCTAGCGGGGCAGCCTCCCAGAGTGGTTAGGTCCAGTTGGGCCCGTGTACTATGCCGCAGCCAGCGGCACCACCATTTCTATGGGTCTCCCTGGCCGATGGGTCGACCCACACTATAACCACACTCGACCTACTCCACCATTATCCCACTGGTCGCAAGCCTGCTGCGTGAGCTGCCTCCTCGTCATCTCCGGCTATGCAGTTCCTGAACCTTGAACGCACCCTAACCGAAGGTAGGCTACTTGGAAAGTTTTTCGGAAAAGCACGGTGGTACCAACCCGGACCTAAATTGTGCCACCAGTAAATTACGCCAGAACCTCGTTCGTTAATCATGCACCAGCTTGCAGGTGAGGTTGACTTGGCCTCAATGGTCTTGGTAGGATCCATTTACAATCCAAATGTAAACCGTTGCGTTCACGGCATTCAGTTAAACGAGCACTAAAATTGCCTATGACGGCTCGGCAGTTACTCTCCGTGGTGGGTGCCATTTCGTGACGGATATTTTCTTTTAATTGTACCAGGGAAGTCGGTTTGTTGGTGTAAACTTAAGATTTGACATATCCCCACAGGGAAAAGTCCATAGGTGTCAAATCGGGACTATGTGCAGGCCAACTTATGTCACCTCTCCTAGAGATCAATTTGCCGAAAAAAATTCACGAACTCGCAGCAGAGTGTGTGAAGTTGCACCATCCTGCTGTAACCATGTTCTTTGGTTATAACCAATGCGCAATAATGACGATCTGTGCACGCTTAAGGCCACAGCACGCTTCCGAATTGAAAGGTTCGGATCGTCCCGAATAGACTGGGTGACACTGTCTACGTTTCGACGGTTCTTAAAGATCTTGGACGACCGGATTTTGGTTTGCCCAATGTTGAGCTGGTCTCTTCAAACTTCTTGACCCATTTTGTAATGATTCGAGTGCTTGGCGCATCATTCAAGTGACGAATATGTCGAATATTGCACAATTTTCTTCGCGCTACAGTCACCGAATTACCGTTTTTATAAAACTCTCGTACGCACAACGTACGGTCCGCTCCCTAGAAACGCTCCTTTGACTAAATTCCCAAGAACCAGGCTACCGATTGACACACCCCCGCACCCTACGAAATAGTTGCGTTCACGCAATAACCTAAACAAATGTGAACGTTCTTTTGAGACACCTGTTATTAGGCTTATGTACTTCTCTTCGGTATAAACTATCAATATGTCAAATTTCACCCTCCTACGTGCCCGCAATTTTCGTAAAAAGGGATCCAACACTTTCGCCTCACGTATTGATACAGTAAGGATACGACATATTGGCATTTACGAAAACCGCTAACCATCCTGGTCCGTAGGAATGTAACCAAACTAAATTTAAACCTAAATTCCCTAATTTAAGATAACCGAAATTTTCTAACAAAATAATTATCAAAGTTAATGTTGAAAATGAAACCATTCGTATAATGTACTTGATGACACAATTTCAAAATACACAATAGTTATGAAGAAAACACTCACACTGGATGGCACAACACGAAATAAATACTTACTATGATAATAGTTTTAAATAACACTATTTAAAAATACATAAAATTTAATTATAATAAGCGTCGGTAGCTTAGTGGTTAAGGAGTCGGCCTTCCTGCACACTACCGGCGTGAACCCACTCCTAGCACAAGCATTTTAGCTTAGTTAGAGGGGTTAGAGGGAATATTAGTAACTTCGGTTCTAATATTCTTTTTAAAAAAAGAAAAAAAAATTAGTGTCAATTTCACTCTAAAAAACTATGTCCAATAAATCTCGATGCGAACATGCGCGCGTGCTCTGCTGACGTATCGCGGTCACTGGCGAGCAAACGTCAGGGGAATCCCCGAATAAGATCGGTAGCGAACGGTAGGTACATTTTCAGGTGCATGATAAGGTAAACGCACCAACAACCACCATTCGCATATTATTACTTTTATTTTAGATTTTTTTACTATACACCCATATTGAAGTCTTTGATGAAAAATTAAATAGGTAGGTACAAATGTATGACACTAAATTAGCAAATAAGCTATGGGGTCCCACCAAGGTCTTCGGGACCCAAGCCAACCTCACCTGCATGCTGGTGCACCTGCTGGAAAATGGACGAGGCTCTGGCGCTGGGTTTCCTTTCAGGGTTAGAGGGTCAGACGGCAGTCGCCCCCGGAAAGGCCAAAACTTAGCCAAGTCGTAAATCAGGCGGACCCTGAGCTCCAAGGACACCGTGGCCTCGGATGCAATCAGGACTAACGTCTTTATGTAGATGATGATGATGACTAAATTAGCAAAGGTATTATGCGCGTTTTCAATTTTTCATTACATTACTTATTATTAATTATAATTAACGAATTTATTGCGGAATAAATAATTAAAAAATCAAATACAAAGCGTAAGTAATCTACGTTAATTGATAGGTATCTACTTATCAAATCGAATACCTTTTTATGTCATAATCATAATCAACGATTGTTCTTCTAGGATTAACAGACAGGCGTAAATATGGGTGCTTTACCCTTAACCTGGCGGCATTCAAAGGATTATTTCTCTCTCTTTTTAGTAGTAGTTTTACGAATTTGCTGAATGAATATTTGAATGAATACACAGTGCGGCAATGTTGCATTTTACAATTTCTGTAGGAATTAGGTTTTCCATATCTTGAATCAAACCAGGACAAGAAGTTTTTTACTACTAAGGTGGCAGACAAGCACACGGCCCACCTGATAGAAAGTTATTACCGTGGCATATGGATGTATGCAAGACCAATATCCTTTTTGAAGAACCTCATGTTCTAGTCCCTTGGGAGATTCATAGCAGGGAGTTCATTCCACAGCCTGAGCGTGCGTGGGATACAGTTTCTTACATACCTTACAATGTACACTGTTTCTGGGAAACAGTTTCAACGGTCCATCACCAAGCTATGCCGCACCATTAAGACCTGGAACTCTCTGCCAGCTCACGTGTTTCCTTCTTCCTACACTCCCGGGTCCCTTAAGCGGGGCGTGAAAAGACATCTGATGAGGTCGTCAAGCTGAGTGCCACCACTGTTAACATGGTACATGTTTATTATGGTGACCCTCTTTCCGAGACTTACCATCAGGCGAGGTGAAGTCAAATTGACGTGTCTGTTATTAAAAAAAACTCATTGGCGACAGCTACTAGCTGATGGACTCACATGGACAAGTAGGAGTGGTCATAGTGCTCTCCGAAGCTCCGTGACAACATTTTGGAGATGAAAGACTACAGCGCCCAACTTAGGGTCGTGACTCTTGAGGACTGCGTCGAAACTAGGATAAATCCGGGGAAACCCGGACGGATGGTAACCCTAATAGTAATACAAATTTTACGATTATCGTTTCTAATGCCGATTACACACTCGCTTACATTTTATTCCGTATTAATTCTGAATCGTAAATGTAGAAAGAAATTTATCTTATAATGTGTAACAATTTCGAGTCGGTCTTTTCCTGTATGTAAAGTTCAAAGTATTCATGATCAATAAACATAAACACTACTGGTGAAATTATTAAACATAAGCGGTTTACGGCGGTACAACATCGACCGCGAGGTCGAAAAATCCTGTCTCTGCCTGCCCCTTGACGCGGCCATGCCGTTCGCGCGGAGATGCGGTGCCTCACTCTGTGATCGAACTGGTCAATTCCGCGTTAATAAATACGGCACGCGCGCAACGCGCGACTATCGCCCTACAGCGTGGATGTCGAGTGTGAAAGAGTCCTTATACGTAGGCATACAATTGAATGAGAATTTAAAGTTCATTGAAAACTGCTATTCTACAGAGTGTTTACAGTTGATCAAAATTCACTAAATTAAAACTCTAGTTTCTGACCTTAATACTTGACCGATTTTGTTCAAACTTTGCCCGTTTCATGCTAACGGGGTACCGAGTATGTGACTTCAATTAATGCCTATATGTCGTATCCATACTGCATATAGATAATGAGCGACAAAAGTTGCATCTGTTCTTATTTTATCGTATTTATTTATAATCATCCACCAAACCAATAATGAGTACATTATGTTATTCAAACTTTTTTTTTCAGATCAGTATCAGAGCAGGAGCCGACTCATACTCCTTCAGAAGAATCCATGAGCAAGAGTTCTGAATTAATAGAAATATTCGATCGAACTCAGGAAGGTAAACATTAATTTGTACTTGTTATGGATCTAGTCTTCCCATGTAGGTATTCTCATACTGACCTTTTTCATTCGGACTTTAATCACGGTTCCTTCTGAAATGCAAATTTGTATTCGTCAGCTGTGAATATTTCAAATAGGTATAGGACTGTGCGTGATTACCTAAGCTTTTAAAAAAAGTATGAACACTTGAGTAAAAGTTGACCACAGACTGACATTAGGTATTAAAGTTTTGGGTGGTTGCAAACTACTCCGTTCGCGCAATTTTCGTAAAAAGAACAAAGTTGCCTATTAATTTATTAATACATGTATATTAATTTAAAATCTCGTTATTTTTTTGTATTCCTTTTTTTATCCGTCAGCTGTGACGTTTCAAAGAAATCCTTGGGGTGGTTACATAAGCCTAAAAAAATATCTGTATGAATACGTAAGTAAACATGTGTATGTGTGTGTGTGTGAAAAATGGCTTTAGTGTGCATAACGTTTATTTTAACAAAAATAATGTATTATAAAAAAAAATATGCACTTCTCTTCGGTATAAACTATCAATATGCCAAATCTCACCCAGGAGGGTGAGATCCCTTTTTACGAAAATTTTCGCTTCACGTATTAATATATAGATTGCATACGCGTTTTCTTGTGCAGGTTATTTTTTATTTATTAAGACTGAGCTGCCATTTATAATAAATAAAAATAATTTATTAGCGTTACAATAATTGGAAAATCTGAGAAGTCCTCCTGAAACTCGTGTTGATCGTTAATGTTATTGATAATTCGATATATCTTATTGTACATCGTTAATAAATAAAACAGACAGCAGAGGGCCGATGATGGATCCCTGTGGTACGCCAGATAACGCAACAACCTTTTCCGATTCGTATCCATTAATGACAACCTTTTATGTTGCATCTATTTGTAAATTATCAAAATTATCACCTTCATGCAAGTAACTACCTTCAAGAGCTCCATACAGTAATGGTTGGTCTTTCCATACAAGAAATAAGTGCTACTTTATAAAGTAGACATAAGTTAAAATGTCAAATGTCAAAGTGCCTTTAAATGCAAAATCTGCAGAACCAAGTAGGCCGTTGCAAGGAAAATATGGCAAAAGGGGACTATATTAAGCAGTTCCAAGTACCCCACGTCTGCGGGGTCCTATCACGGTCCATATCGCATAAATATTTTCTCTTGTCCACTATACCCCTTCACTTGTATTATTGAGGACATTTGCAGGACTACGAAATGCTCGACAAATTCTATTGAATATTATTAGCCATTGATTTGATGAAGAAAATCGACGTCACCTGCTTAAAATTGGTTTTCTATTACTACAGTGGCTCCGAGAAAACCTCTGACGACTTTCTTATGGTGCCAATGGGTTGTCAGTCATGCGACTGTGATAGTAGCATCGCGTACAGTAAAGTTGGCCTTCAACGTAGATGACATCATATCCACCGTGGACCTGCAGCCACATTACAACCAGCTGAAGATTAAAGTGGCGTCAGCGTCGGTCAGACATTACGAGCTGTAAGGATTGTTTAAATATTTTTATCATTTTGTCAAGTTACAACCCTTCACGGAACTGCTAATAATAAAGCTGCATTTATAAAATTTATATAGAATCAGAAAAAAGGAATGTACTTGTAATCACTACCATTATCTGACTTCAAAGAACTAGTTACAATTTGTATCTCCGTATTGAGAGCCTTGGGGCTGCCATCTAGTGGATTTGTCTTGTGGTTCTTTATCCAGAAAATTACTTCATTAACGCAGCACCATCTATTATTTGAAATGCGGTGGCTAATAGTTGTCTGAACTGTTGTATCAAGTTTAGAAGTCATATTTTAGATCAGAATTTTTGACTAAAAGTAGTCCTGAATAATGGTACATTAATTCAATGTTTGAATTTTGTAGAAACGAAAATGATGATTGGATTCCGGGAGTATTAGGAGGTCGAGTGTTAGAAGCCAGGGAGATGACCGGCACCAAGGATGAAGACCAGTTTCTCGCAGTCACCATTACTCAAGCGCAGTCAGTATCAACTTTTTTTAACATATTACTCCAGTATATAATTTTGCTATGTAGTAGTTATGCGTAAGTACACAGTACTAATACCACGCCATCTTTTCTCGTAGCTGTCGTGCCAAAGAACTAAGGAATAAGGCTATGCTCAATCTAACAGTTATCATACCGCATGATTATTCGACGGAAATAAGCGTCGGTAGCTTAGTGGTTAAGGAGTCGGCCTTACGATCGAGAGGTCCCAGGTTCGATCCTGGCCATTACACTACCGGCGTGAACCCACTCCTAGCACAAGCATTTTAGCTTAATTGGAGGAGTTAGAGAGAATATTAGCACAGTCTAACGATTCATACTACATACAGTCGGTCGACGAAGCCGTCTAGACAGAGCAATCGTGCGGGGGCAGGGGAGTAGTGAGGGACGGGGTATTACTCGGTACGCCCATACATTTTACTCGGTACTAAGGTTTCAGGGCTGTCTCATTTGAAATCATAACTAATCACGTGATTTTTTTTTTTCATGAACCGTTTTGTTTGTCAAAATTGTTTATTTTTTACGATTTCTATATTTAGCGCTCCAAGGGGGTATCGTTTCCAGGGTTTTTGGGGTCGCTGATTGCGAATATATCATCCATTTGGCGATCCAAGATGGCGGACTCGAAATTTTCACCAAAATCGATATGGGTATCGTTTTCAAAGTGTTTGGGGTCGCTGATTACGAATATATCATTAATTTAGCGATACCGGAGATTAGCGAACTTTCATTGAAATTCGAAGTCGAATCCGAATCCGAATCCGAATCTGAATCTGAATCTGAATCTGAATCCGAATACAAATCCAAACCCAAACCCGAATCAATGTTCAAATTCAAATTCAAATCGAAATCCAAAAACTCTGACTCAAAATATTACGTTTGCTTGATCATATTTGGTTGAGTAGAACCGGAGATATAACCAAAAGTCGCAATAGCCGACATCCATGCGAGCGGGGTCGCTGGCATCAGCTAGTATTTTATATTAGCGTGAGTTGTTGTGCCTTGACAGAACAAAGAGATCAAATAGGGGTTAGTATATAAAATATTACTGAAAAATAAATTATAAATAAAATGAAGTGACAACCCTGACAAGACTGCAAAAGGCGGCATTTCCGCAAACATCAAACGCGATGAACTACTGTAAGATCTCTCGTTATACTGTGATATTAGTATCTTCGGTTCTAATATTCTTCTTTTTAAATAAAAATTATTAATGTTGCACCCGTAGCTTAATTTAATATACCTACTAAATTAGAACTGTTATACTCACCTGCCTATTTGTACTTACGATGACCACTGTGTAGAACTTAAATAAAATATTTTTCTTTCTTGCTTTCTTTAATAAAATAAATGATTAGCATAACCACCCCAAGATTTTCAGAACCCAAGTCTCTTTCATTACGGTAAACCAGCTGGTTAATGGCTGATGCTTTGTCGTAGGTTTTACTTTCTTGGTTTGGGTGTTCAAATAGCAATTATTTCGGTGAAAGTCAAGATAGACTAAGTAAAGGAGAATTGGAGAGCGAAGCCTGGACTCTAAAGTTCGATCTTTGGTGATGTTGCTGATAATAATGAAAAAGAAATCATATGATGGCATGACTCTTGCCCCTTATTTCGTAGTACCAAAAGCAATTGAAAAGTGGATATTAATTCATCAGTATCCATCTTTTCGATTCTTTCATTAATTTATATATTGACTATAATCTGTCCATTATATTAATAGTCTTTTGACAGCTCACTGACAGTGGTCGATATAACTTTGATAAAGCGTCAATAACTAAAAATCCGAACCAAATTAAGCGCCAATAAGTTATTTTTCATTGACAACGTCACGTCAGCCAGAAAGCAATTTTAGGGATGTAGTTAATCGATCGACTTTGTTTTATTATAATAACTTGATAATGTCACAATCGATATCAACTACAGAAAATAACAATTTTAAAAATATATTACATAAGCTGTCCCGGCAAACTTCGTTTCGCCTTAGAAATTAGAAACAATTAGCTGTATCAAATTCTCCTAATTATTTTGAGAACGGAAAGCATTTCGATTCGGGCCCCATACGCCCACGGATCTCCCGACACTATAGGTCACCGGAGCCCACACTTACACCTACGGAACCCATACAACCATATACCTTTACGCTCAAGGGCGTTCATACTACCATGAACCATACATTTTTCGACCTTAATAAAAAAATAGCCAACATAAATATTTTCGCGGCCCAAGCAACGGGCATTTTTTAATTCAGAAGAATGTCTACTAATCACCCTCTGACGATATTTACACGCATTATGTCAATTCCATATCAAACGTCAGATAACATAGAAGAATATCGTACAGCAGTATTAGAATAATAAACACATTTTTTTCCAATTCGTATTCCAAATTCAAAATTTAGACATGGCGTATGTCGGATCAGCTATTTTATATGGTGGTTATGTATTCTTCAATTTTCTAATTTTCCGCGCAATTTTCTTCATTATTTATTTCATAAGAACCTTCTCCTAACAATAACGAACACAACAAAAAAAGAATTAGCGAAATCGGTTTAGCCGTTCAAGCGTGATGTCGTGACCAAGGGAAATAGGGGTTCATTTTTATATATATAGATAACTGGCGGTTTTTATCCGGTATATAAACAAGGAAGGGGTTCTCAATTTTTTTATTTATATATTTGTTCGTGGAAAATAGATTTTATTATCTCCGTCTTATTATTATTATGTTTCTCTATTCCGTGACTCTCGGGAGTATGGAGTACCTGGCCTTTGGAAGGCGAACGTCGGGCCGAAGCCAAGACGTAGAGGCCTTTATAAGAGAATTTAATATGCTAGGGATACTCACATGGCGGATACTATCTCCGAGCGCACAATATGATACACCCGGGGATGACCTTATTATCACAGTATAACGAGAGATCTTACAGTAGTTCATCACGTTTGATGTTTGCGGAAATGCCGCCTTTTACAGTTTTGTCAGGGTTGTCACTTCAGTTTTTATATATAATTTTTCTGTAATATTCTATATATAACTCCTATTCGTTCTCTTTCTTCTGTCAAGGCACATCAACTCACGCTAATTTATATTAGTAGGTGACGCCCGCGGCTCCGCTCGCATGGATGTCGGCTATTGCGACTTTTGGTTATATCTCCGGTTCTACTCAACCAATTATGATCAAGCAAACGTAATATTTTAAGTCTGAGTTTTTGGATTTTGGTTTCGATTTCGGTTTCAAATTCGATTTCGTTTTCGATTTCGAATTTCTATTTCGATTCCGACTTGAATTTGGAAATTGGTTCGGGTTCAGGGTTGGATTCGGATTCGAATTCGAATTTCGCTAATCGCCGGGATCGCTAAATTGATGATATATTCTTAAGGAGCCTATCCACGATCAGTTCGCCTGCAGTTTCAAATCTTATCGGGCGGCCTGCAGTCCTAAGTCGACAGCGCCCACACACGAAAGCGATTTTGGCCTAGTGGCCATGCCCTGCTGTCAGTTTTGCGGCTACACACGATCAGTTGGGAGTCGACAGTTTCCCATCGTATGATTGCCGCCATCTTGGATCGCGAAATGAATGTTATATTCGCAATCAGCGATCCCAAAAACCCGGAAAACGATACCCATATTGATTTTAGTGAAAATTTCGAGTCCGCCATCTTGGATCACCAAAAGGATGTTATATTCGCAATCAGCGACCCCAAAAACCCTGAATACGTTACCCATATCGATTTTGGTAAAGATTTCGAGTCCGCCATCTTGGATCGCGAAATAGATGTTATATTCGCAATCACCGACCCCAAAAACCCTGAAAACGATACCCATATCGAATTTAGTGAAAATTCCGAGTCCGCCATCTTGGATCACCCAATGTATGTTATATTCGCAATCAGTGACCCCAAAAACCCTGAAAACGATACCCATATCGATTTTGGTAAAAATTTCAAGTCCGCCATCTTGGATCGCGAAATGGATGTTATATTCGCAATTAGCGACCCCAAAAACGCTGAAAACGATACCCATATCGATTTTAGTGAAAATTTCGAGTCCGCCATCTTTCGCGATTAGCGACCCCAAAAACGCTGAAAACGATACCCATATGGAGGGATTTGGATCTGGCTCATGAGGTTATTGACATGTGGAATATTGATTCAGCAATCATTGTCCCGACAGTCCCCAGATACCCATATCGATTTTAGTGAAAATTTCGAGTCCGCCATCTTGGATCACCAAATGGATGTTATATTCACAATCAGCTACCCCAAAAACCCTGAAAACGATACCCATATCGATTTTAGTGAAAATTTCGAGTCCGCCATCTTGGATCACCAAATGGATGTTATATTCACAATCAGCTACCCCAAAAACCCTGAAAACGATACCCATATCGATTTTAGTGAAAATTCCGAGTCTGCCATCTTGGATCACCAAATGGATGTTATATTCGCAATCAGCGACCCCAAAAACCCTTAAAACGATACCCATATCGATTTTTGTGAAAATTTCGTGTCCGCCATCTTCGATAGCTAAATATAGAAAACGAAAAAAAAAAACAATTTTAACAAACAAAACGAGCCTTGAAAAAAAATCACGTGAGTAAAATGTATGGGCGTACCGAGTAATACCCCGTCCCCCACCACCCCTCGCCCCCCGCACGATTGCTCTGTCTAGACGGCTTCGTTGACCGACTGTATGTAGTATGAATCGTTAGACTGTGTTATCATTATAATAATATGCCTTCATTTAAGTATATTACATATAAATTACATTTAAATATATATTCTAAAAAACATACGAAATATGTTTAAAAATATAAAAAATAGTATCACACCGGCATCGAGTACAGGGACCAAGCTACCGGTGGTCAGGGCTCCAGAGAGAGGAACTTCCTCGCTTTGCGCGCCGTGTCGCGGTTTACCGCCTTCTGCATCGGGCCCTTGATCCAGCTGCCCAGCGCGAGCCTCTTACGGTGTTGGTCGAGGCCCTCAGCAATCAGCCCATGGGCTGATACGACTGTCGGGACAATGATTGCTGAATCAATATTCCACATGTCAATAACCTCATGAGCCAGATCCAAATCCCTCCATGAAGGATTTGGATCTGGCTAATCTGGCTAAACCTCATGAAATCCGAAAAAGATTAACAAATGTTTATATTTTTCGGCTTTCATGAGGTTTTCGTCATGAGGAATGGTGACATCAACGAATGGTCTATCACAACAATGTCAGGCTTGTTAGCTATAACAGTCCTATCAGTGATGATAGACCGATCCCAGTACAATGTGATATGAATATTTTCTAGAACTGGCTCAGGAACATACTCATAGTACGGTACCTCAACTTCCGAAGGTTGTATTTCAGAACAAGTCGCTGATGGATTAACTTGGCTACTTGATTATGTCTGTGCAAGTAGCAAGACGAGAACAACCGGAAGTAATATGCCTGAGGGATTCACCAGGTTGGTGATACGCTCGACGAATGTCAGTTGTGCCATGCCTCATGATATACTTCCGGTAGTTATTCATCTTGATCACTTCGTCTGCAATTGCACAGACAAAACCTTCAGTTTCCCCAAAAAAGGTCACTGAAACGTAGCCAGGACATGGATGCCAGTAAGTCTACTTCAGGTCTGTGGAGGGCCCGATAGAACCTGCCATGTAGCTCCTTACTCTGCCATACCTCCCTGCGGCTGTCAGTGCCAACTATTGTAGGCCTGTGCCAGTTCTCTTTAGCCAGACCGAGTGGGGTTTGCCCGGTATCTACGTTGACTACATCACGATGCATATCCACGTTTGACTTTAGAAAGTAGTCTCTGAGATTTCACACCTCGCGATTATGACGGGTCTTTGCATTTAAAAATCCTCGACCTCCACATTTTCGCGGGATGTACAATCTCATGACTGACGACCGAGGGTGGTGCATTCGAAAAGCAGTCAACTGAGTCCGGACTCTTGTATTGATGGTATCAAGTTCAGTCTGAGTCCACTTGAGTATGCCAAAAGAATACATCAAGAGTAGCATGACCCAACTGTGACAAGCACGCGCCTTGTTAGCACCTGACAAAAGACTGTTAAGTACCTTCTTCAGGCGGCCAAAGAAACGGTCTTGTAACATTTGATTCATGTCGGCCTCATTGAAGCATAACGCCTGTGACATACCCAAGTATTTATAGGTCTTGGTTACGAGGAGTGATCTCAGGTTATTGGAATCGGATAGTTGTATACCCTCCGGCTCCACCACCCGCCATCGCTTTACATGGAAGACTGCATATTTGTCCACACCAAACGCCATTTTAATAGAATTACTGAATGTTTCGGTAACCTTCAGTAAAGCTATTAATTGAGTGTTGGTGTAGGCGAATAGCTTTAAATCATAAAAGAGGTGGGATACCATCTGACCCTCTCTTCGTAACCCATAACCTAACCCTGAATTCACTAGTAAAGTACTAAGTGGGTTCAGGGCTAAGCAGAACCAAAAGGGTATTCAGACTGTCCCCTTGAAAAATGCCCCGCTCTATTGTTATCGGTACGCCACTACCCAAAGCCTGACGACACCCTGGATAGAAAAGAACCGTCCTCCATTGCCCCATACATCACCTTAGGAAGGTACATAGAGTTGTAATCACTTTATACAACTCCAGCGCCCTCAAAAGCCATGTATGTGGCACGGAGTCAAACGCTTTCTTGTAATCTATTCAGCATGCCGTCAGATCCTTACGATTGCGGCGAGCTTGTTGGCTAATAGTCATATCAATCAGGAGGAGCTCCGCAGTACCCCTGGACCCATTCCTACATTCATTCTGAGAGGCAAACATAATAGACTTATTGTTTATATAATTGTTAATCTTAGCTCTCAGGATGGATGTAAGAAGTTTATTATTATTACTATTATTTGGTACACTAACTAGATATGATATGTAGATGGATTTATAAAATTCTTGTATATTTTTGTTCTATTTGAAATAGGTATATTCCGAAATAGTACCTACCATGTAACATTCATAAAGATCTGATGATGGGTTTCAAAGACAAGACACAGTACTCTTCAAAAATACCAGGAAATCAGCTGTTCTTCTAGAAGTCAGTTATTTTGTTTTAGAGATGTGTACGTTATGGCATGGCCTACAATCGTTTTATAATAGGTACGGAGTCAAACGCTTTCTTATTTATAAATTGGTTCACCCTTGTTTCGCAGAACTACGTTTGGTCGAATGTTACTAATTCGAACAATGTTTGAGAAAATAATTGCTTTATATAATATCGATTGACGAAATTTTCATTTCATCTAATATTTATTTGCGATAACAACATTTGTGCTATTGATTGTAAAAAAGTATAATGCTTATTTCATGTAATGTTCAGTTGGTATAATATGTACATATTTCATCCTATATTCAATTGGTATAATGTAATGTAGTGTAGAAATGTGTTATTTATCTAGCACGCCGGCAGGTTTAGGTTAGGTTAGAACTGTGACCACAACAAGCACGGCCGCCGAGAACCAGACAAAAAACAAAATATGAAAAAAAAAACAATGAAACCACATCAGTTTATTGATAATGAAAGGGAACTCATTATTACCTAACCGAATATTCGATATGATTTCTCGAATATCTTTTTAGTCCAATGAAGCATTCATGATCATCATCATCAGCCCGCGGCAGTCCACTGCTGGACATAGGCCTCTCCCATGACACGCCACTTAGCCCGGTCTTCGGCTGTCCTCCTCCACTCTCCACCAGCCACTCTGCGTATATCGTCGCTCCATCTAGTCGCAGGGCGCCCCACACAACGTTTGCCGGTTCGCGGTCTCCACTCAAGGACTCGTTTACCCCAACGGTTATCGGTCCTACGGCAGATATGGCCAGCTAATGGCGAGATAACCATTCCAATACCGCGAAGCTAAATGCAACAGGCTGGTGACGGGCAGCAGCGTCACTGGTGCGAAGGGCTACGCTCTGCGCTCGCCAACCCGCATGCCCAGCGTGGCGAGTAGGGCATAACATCCCATGATTAGAAAAATTAAGCCACGACCCCTAGTTCCTGGCCGCCCCGCTATGCCTGGCCAAGGCGGCGGTCATGGCTTAGGCAGGGCAGGGGGTGCTAAGAATCCCCAGGATACGGAAGGCCGCCAGTCTCTTAACAAATTGACCCCGGGCTACTTATAATGGACGCACGATTCGGCTCAGTGAGCATCTCGAGCAGCTCGACAAGGCACTGGGATACGTGAGATGGCATATTTTGGGTCTATGCGAAGTCCGAAGAGAGGGCGAGGACACCGTAACCCTAGATTCAGGCCATCTTATGTATTTCAGAGAGGGAGACCGGGCTTCACATGATGGCGTTGGGTTTCTGGTCTATCGGAATCTCGTTGACAGCGTTGTAGAAGTGTCCAGTGTGTCGACAAGGGTCGCGTACCTCATAGTCAAGCTCACCGATAGGTACAAGCTCAAGGTGGTGCAGGTTTACGCACCGTGCTCGACAATGAAGCATTAACTTAAATAAAATTAGTGAAAATGAAAATTCGATGAAATGACATTATTCCAAATAAATAATTATGTTAAATAAAATTCTACCAATGAAATATTCGGTCAAATGAATAATTATGTGAAATGACTTAATTGTAACTGAAATTAGTCGAAGTGATTTTCGACCAAACGTTGTTCTGCCAAACAAGGGTGAACCTTATAAATTGTACAGACTGGAAATATATACTGCTTTATTATTTTGTATTGATAGATAATGAATTATATTTCCACATGAAATCATATATTTATCATATAATTTCATCTATCGATTAAATTTTTTTTAAATCGAGGTATTCATCTTAGTCGATATTTTCAATTTTCATGCAATCACTACTTCCATCTGTCAAAAAACTAATAATTTAATGGACAGAATAAATTATGTCTTTTCTATTTTCAGCATATCTCAGTTACCTGACAGTTGGAAACAAGAATTGCACCCCAAGTTGATAGAAAACAAAAATGTAAGTTTGCTTTAGTTAAGATACTACTGGCATATTGGTTCTATGATCGTCTTTTGCATAAACCCTTCAATATATTATAAAATCAGCTGTTGTCCGGGGCCCCGCCCGCGTGGAGCCTATATGTCCTTTCGAAAATTCAGTTTTTACTTTTTTGCAAGACGTTCCTGAGAACACTTCAACATGTTTTAAGCAAGTAATAATTGTTGAGTAAGAATGACAGGGACGGTATACGGAATCATTATAATAACCGCTACTGAACTGGTATTGCCTCCCTCCGCCATTCCGGTTGTTTGCTAACAGTGCCAACCTCCAGGAATGAAAAAATCGCGTGAAGAGGAAGAAAAAGGAATGATCAGAAAGTACCTAAAATCGTTTTTGCTCTCATACTGAAATGTTAACATTAAAAAATTAAAAACATCTTGAACGACGATCTTTACGCACAGAATATCAAAATAAATTCAAAACAGTAGTTTATGAAACTGTTGCATAATAAATTGGTCTTAAAATACAAGGGTGTTGAAAAAGCGTGTTCAGCAAATAGATTTTAGTGCTTAACTTTTCTGTCATTTTAAGCATATTTCATGAAAGTCTATTTCATGAGATTAGATAAAGAAGTGTATGAAACTGGACATAATTTGGTCTTAAAATACTCGTGTGATGTGAACCTACTATAAAAAACCTCGCCTTACGACTATTTTTTTTTAATTTAACTACTATACTTTGTCCATTATAATAATAGTCTTTTGATAGCTCGACGATTGACAAGGTAAGCAATGTACAGAAGTATCTCAAATGTGATACCATTCCGATTGAACTAATATAATTATTCGAATTAGGTACGTAAACAAAATAAGCGATTTCGATAAACGTGCGTTTCGATTTAGTATTCTCTAGGATTCCTTGTGAACAAATATAAATCCATGTATTTGCGTCTTTATTTATTAATATAAAAATAAATATTAGAAACTGTAAAAATTGCATCGTAAAATCGTAATATTATAATAAGTCAACTTGCAACATTAACCAATCCAATCCGCCCGGTTCCCATTTTGACGTGGTCTGTCTCTCGCAACAAAACGCCCGTGCTAATCATACGCATTTTCGTTCGGTCATAATGTCTGATTGGGACCGGGACATTGCATTTGATAATTTATGCACACAAGAGCTAATCATAAATATTACTAGAGACTCCTCATCGGACCAATCAAGTTTAAATGAAGTTTCTGACGAGTCATGTTATTAAAAGAAATTTAAATTTAAATTTTGTTTCCTTTCGGTCTAAATTGCACATTCCACCTTATTAATATACTAAGAAGAAATTTAAATTCATTCATAGTATTTTAGCCCGGTCAATTTAGACATTCGAAGGTACATAAATTCCCACCAAGCTGAAAATGAGTAAAATTGTTCAAAGGTCCCGAAAGGTCCCCAACATTCTTGTGTAAGAAAAAAAAAATTCGAGGTCAACGGTAAAAAAAAATAGTTTTTCGCGATTTTCAGCAAAATGGTAAGTTATAGAATTGTAGATGTAGATGTAGATTATAAAATTACCTATAAAAATGTATCAATATTTTTTCCTACGAGCCACCGTTTCTGAGATATAGCGATTCAAAAAGTTATAAAAGTTATTACCTAATCGTAACTTAAAGTCCTCGGTACACATACAGGCGTATAGCAGCCAAGTTGTGTTGTAGAGCATACAGAGAAACTCTCACCAACAAATTCCAGCCCCTGCAACTCGGCTTCGGCTCCAAAGGGGGCTGTGAGGCTGCTGTACATGCCCTTTCCACGTTCCTTGGCTGCAGTGGAGGGGAGGTTATCCTCAAAGTTGACTTGAGGAATGCCTTTAACTCGGTTAATAGGGACACTTTGTTGACACAGGCCAAATTGGAAACCCCCAAAATTTTTAAGTTGCTTTATAACCCTTCAAGATTGCTTTATAAGGACAATATTTCAATTTCAGTAATCAATTCAGCGGTAGGATATCAACAAAATGATCCCCTCGGACCAGTCATTTTCAGCCTGGCTATTCACCCCATAATTCAGCGACTAAATTCTAAATTCAACATTTGGTATTTGGATGACGGCACTCTTGGTGGTGACGTGGAGACTGTATTAAAAGATTTGGCTTTCCTAAAAGAAGAATTTAGTTCAATCGGCCTAGAACTAAATCCCACCAAATGTGAAATTTTCCTTAGTGATCAAATTGACAATCTTTCGGTACTTTCTAAATTCAATGCTTTGGCTCCAAATTTAAAAGTTTTACAAAAAAGTTCTCTCCGCCTCCTTGGGTCTCCAATCTTAGAAGATGCTTACAAGTCTTTTGTTGAAGAGAAAATACAAAATTTTTGTGAAGTTTCGGACCGATTATTCCAAATTAATATTCATTCAGCCTTCACCATTATTCGGTTTTGTCTTTTCGTACCAAAATTTACACATGCTCTGCGTTCAACTCAACTTTTTAAATGTTTGTCTCTTTTGGGTCGTGTGGATAGGGTGTTGCAAGACACCCTATGCAAAATTTTAAATATAAATTTGAACGACCGAGTGTGGCTTCAGGCGTCCCTTCCAGTTCGCCTAGGCGGCCTCGGCGTTCGCAAAATTGCAGATGTAAGTATGCCAGCATTTCTGTCCTCGGTCTATGGCACTGAAGAATTAGTCAGGAAAATTCTATCTCCTTCACTGGTTAGTTCGGATGTGCCAGGTAAGACCGAAGCATTAAATGCCTGGAAAATGACTTGTCCAAATGTCGCCATGCCCGCCAACCCATCTTCTCAAAGGCAATGGGATGAGCTGCTCTGTTTTGGTGTTAAAATCTTTTAATAAATACAGCTACCAGTGCTGCGGAGCGTGCTCGCCTTTTGGCTGTGGGGGAGTGGGAATCTGGTGTTTGGCTCCAGGCACTTCCGCATCGCGACTTGTTTACGTTTGGGTACACCGTGCGTTTCTCCGCATCGATGTCTATGTGAAGAAGCAGTCGATTGCCTTGGACATCACGGATTATCTTGCAGCAGGAGCGCAGGCCGCATGTCTCGTCATGCCAATATTAACGACATTATCCGTCGGGCTCTCGTCACCGCCGGCGTGCCAGCTATACTTGAACCTGTTGGCTTGGCGCGCGACGATGGCAAGAGGCCGGACGGTATGTCGTTGATGCCTTGGAAGATGGGCAGGCCTTTGGTGTGGGACGCAACGTGTGTCGACACTCTGGCGCCTTCCCATCTTCCAAGTACGATGAACTGTGCATGCGCTGCTGCTGCATCAGCGGAGACTCTCAAACGGCGCAAATATACCAATTTAACTGATAATTATATATTTGAGCCGTTTGGAGTCGAAACGTTGGGTCCGTGGGGTCCAAGTGCGCGCGCGCTATTCAAAGAGATGGCGAAGCGTCTAATTGACTCTTCCCGTGACCATAGGGCTGGCCTTTACCTCGCTCAAAGAATTACTATCGCTATTCAGCGGGGTAACGCCGCCAGCCTTTTGGGCACGGTTCCGGTAGAGGTCGATGGGGAGGAATTCTACAATGCCTAAAAGTTAGTCTCTTTCACCCCTGTTTTTCTTTTTCTTATTTTGTATATATTGTAGATTTAGATATAATACTGTACCTAATTAATTATATTACTATTCTACTTCAAATACATTCCACGTTCGTTTTATAATCTTAAAAACTTTAAAATATATATCTTTATATTTAATATCTTTCAAATTAATTTACATTAAGTTGTGATGATATGTTATGAATATTATGATTCTTGCTGTGGTTATTTCATGTTTTCTTTCTTTGTATCTGAATTAATGTTATTCTCTTAATCATCTTAATGTTGTTCTTACCTAAACGGGAGAGCGTTGGGATCTGTCACACAGTTCATACTAGCACAGACACCATCGTTTAACCTATCTTGTTCCATCTAAAATGTTATAAATTGTTCCAATAATTAATATATTAACTAATTATTGTAAATCAAACACAGTGTAATGTAGTTTTAATATACTTAAGATAGATAATGAGAAAAAAATATTGTAAATACTAAATAAATTTAATTGAATTGAATCTGTGGCACAATCGTAGTAATCGTTAAGTGTAGCACATCACTAAGTGGGCGGTAACCGTCCATGCAGCACATATTATTTGTTTGAAAATTTAACGTAAACGATACGAAACTTCATGGCCGGGAGCTGTCAAAAAACTAATAATATAATGGACAGAGTATAATACGAGTAAGGAACGGTTTCATAATGTGTACGCATTGCGCCGCGTCTCCAGATTAGGTAGAGAAAATAATGCATTGGACACCTTGTGTCCAGCTACTTTTCAACCCCCGACGCAAAAACAACGGGGTTAAGTTTGACGTGTGTCTGTGGCATCGTAGCTCTCAAAACGGATGAACCGATTTGGATTTAGTTCTTTTTGTTTACTAAGAACACTCCCGACTAATATACCTTATTTTAGCAATGTTTGATAAAAAAATCGGTCCAAGATGGCCCTAGCTACAAAATGGTGAACTAATTATCATTAGACAAGTCCCTCAATATGGGTACCAAGTGAAAGGGCTTGGCTAGTAGATCAATTTAAAAAGTATAAACTACTATAACTTTATTCAATGCAATTTAATTATGAATTTGACATTTCAATAGAATTTTCTTGTAATCATTTGTAATTCGACATTATTATTTTTCATTTGACATTTAAAATTATTTCTTGACATTATAATTCAAATGCAATTTTATATATTATGTAAATCATTTAAAAATTGTGAGGCCAAACTTATAATTATTTCCCATATTTTGGGGAAAAAAAATTTCACTGGTATACCGAATTTTAAAACTACCCACACATGAAAAAATGCAAATATTGTAGTGTTTCGGAACTACAAAGAGACGAACTCAAACAGTACTGTACCTTTATCTTCATCTGCCTACGGGGGGGAGGCGCGGCGGTCACGCGCAAGCTCGCGATGGCTATGTTTTGTGGCAAAGGGTCAGTGCGATTTCAATTCTGTTCTCGCCTCGTCTCGTCTCGCCACTCTGGTGGAAAATCACCATATGACTGTCATTAAAATTATGTTTTAAATTTTTTAATGTTTACATTTCAGTATGAGATTAGATAACTACAGTATTGATTACTAACTATTCAACTTTGTTTCATACGTGGATACGCAGGGCGAAGACGTCATGTGGGAGATTTATGCGACATTAGCACCGCTGGAGGCGATCGTTCAACCCCTCATACTGGACAATATCGCTTCACTCATCAAAGAACTTATGCCACGTGCTTATTGCCCCATTGAGGTTGATGTAGAAAAAAGGTACACAGCATTCGTTATATATAGTAGTATTTGTGTGATTAATGTTGACTTTATGCGTGTTTTTTTAGTTTCATGCTTTATGACACACGTGTTTCTATCGTGTGTACATTACGGGTTCCTTAAACAAAAAAGTGTAATATTAAAATATTCTTGCCGTTGTGCTGGTTTTATGTGATTAACAAAAATCTTAGAAACTATATTTATTACATTATGTTTACTAGTAGTTTTGAGTTACCTAGAATTGAAAATTGGTAATCATCTTAAGGGAAAATTGAGCAAATTGTATCGCCTTTTAAATCGTACCACGTATTGATTTCTCATTACTAACTCTTTTTTTTTCTACACTCCCAACACCAAACTATTGTTTAGTGTCGCCTCCCAACTACCCACCATTTTAAGTTGACCTCTAACGAGAATTGTGTCTAGGTGTGAAAAAGACGGATGTATTTGGTGGAATTTGATGTTAATTTTCATATTGTTTTGTAGGGTGATATAGGTAAACTATAATTACGTAGTCTACGTTTATAACTACAAATATTAGGTCCTTACATATGAAATTGGCGTTTTGTATGGGAGGAACAAAAAGTCGAATATTTTTAAATATAATATATTTAATTAATCAAAGTATGAACCATTGTTTTCTATGCACTTTTGCCATCTCATAGGTAGTTCATTGAATCCTTTACTAAAAAAACCAGTCGGACGGGAATCAATAAAATCTGTGAAGGCGATTTGAACTGCCCCATCAGAGTTGAATTTTTTCCCTTGCAAGAAGTTGTCCGAATTTCGAAAAAAATTATAATCTGTTGGAGCTAGGTCCGGGGAGTACGGAGGATGTCTTAGACATTCCAATTGAAGCTCTTCTAATTTGGTAGCCGTCTGTTGTACGGTGTGTGGTCCAGCGTTGTCGTGAAGCAGCAGTGGCGTGGAGCGATTGACCAGCCTAGGTTGTTTAGCCGCTAGCTTTTCCATCATTGTTTGCAATTGCTGACAATAGACATCAGCCGTAATAGTCTGGCCAGATTTGAGAAAACTGTAATGAACAATACCGGCACTAGTCCACCAAATGCTCACAAGTAACTTTTTTGGGGTTAATTTTCGCTTGGGGCAGGATTTGGCTGGCTGGCCAGGATCCAACCATTGCGCTGAGCGCTTCCGATTATCGTAAAGAATCCATTTTTCATCACAGCAATGATTCGGTTTAAAATACCTTCATTATTGTGCCGGTTCAGTAATGTAACGCAGCAGTCGACGCGCGTTTGCCGGTCTGCTTTAGTCAATTCGTGAGGTACCCACCTTTCAAGCTTTTTAATCTTCCCAATTTGCTTCAAGTGAATAAAAACAGTTTTATCACTAACACCGCAACCTGCAGCTAACTCGGACGTGGTTTGCGATGGATCCGCTTCCACAATAGCCTTCAATACTTCATTATCAACTGCAGAGAGAAAAATGGCTTGTGGAACTGCAGAGAGAAAAATGGCTTGTGGAACTGCAGAGAGAAAAATTGGTGAGCCCAACAGGTAGAATTCCGAAAGAGAAAGCTCCTTGAGGCCAGGTAGGATGGTACTTAGACGAGAAAAGCATGTTTGAGCCTCAGTGCCGTAGGAGAAAAACTCGCACTTCGAAGGGTTCACCTCCAGACCCAGGTCTCTGAGGCTAGGAACTAAGGCCTCCAGATCCTGTACCACGTCTCCCGGTTTGCCTCCAATTGTGCCATCGTCCAAGTACCAAACGTTTAGGGCAGATTTGAGACTTCGGTCCACCTTATGTATAGCTAGGCTTAACACAAGCGGACCAAGAGGATCCCCCTGTTGGGCTCCCACCTTTGAAAGAAGGAGGTCGTTTACTTAGAAGAGGTTAGAAGGAAGTCTATATACTTGGTGAAGAAAAGGGTAGAGAGAAGGAATTTTTTCTTTGACCTCATTCAACAGAACGTCTCTTTCTAGGGTGTTAAATGCGTTGCGAATATCTAGCTTCGCCGCCTCGTTCTTCGGGTCTTAATCTCGGTCTTAGTCTTCGGAACTTAATCTCGTTTAATAATAATATAATTACGACAAAAAGCCTAATTAAATACAATCATCATTAGATACCTAAGTACCTACGTAGGTATTTATGTGTAGGTATTAGTGTTATACAATATAATTATGTAAAGAAAAAGACTTATTTACTACGATTCCATTGGCCGATCCTTTCGATGCAGGTTGTAACATGCTCATTTCGATGGTCTTGCGTTGTTTAGGTTTTTAATTATTCAAAAATAGTTAATTGATACATACCTAAATGTAAATGCTCATTTTATGATTTTTGGAGATGCATTTTGGGTCTAAAAGTTGGTCGCAGACGTTTGTTGTCGTGATAAAAAATGTGTAAAAGATCATTTACCGTAAGTAGACACAGTTTTTTTTTTATTTTATTTTTTTATTTATTTCAACTTATGAAATGTACAAAGGTGGACTTAATGCCATAGGCATTCTCTACCAGTCAACCTAATAGGTGGTGCAGAGAACAACAGAGTAGGTGCATTATCGAAAGGTAAACTAGTTAAATACTTAATTAACATAAATAAGATAGATAGTACCTAAATAGGTACTAATATACGCATACATATTATAGCCAAATATAGTAATACATAGATACACTCAACTACCCATACATAAATATAAAATAAATATATATACATAAATGTATAAATAAATATAAGCAAATAACATGTACATACACACATATAAATAACCATTCATATTTACATGAGATGACTATCAAGTTTCCCCCAACTTTTCGAGCATGAGTTTCCGAACCCCCAGTTTGAACGTGCAACGGCTAGTGGCCCTCCTGATCCCAAGAGGCAGCTGGTTCCAAAGAAATATAGGCCGGCACTTAAATTTTTGGGAACATTTTGAATGATGTCCTTTAGCATATTGTCTTAATCATAAATAAAATTAGCATAATCATATTAAAGCCAAAAATTCATTAGCATAAAGGAGGTGGTAAAATAAAAAATAAAAAAATAACCACGAAGGCTAATTCTAACCCAACCTAACCAAGTCGGCTTGTGTAGTGACTGTCCTAAAACAGCCTTTAAAATTTATGCAACTCCTTCTTATGGCAAAACATATTAAATAAAAAGTATTTAAAATGTAATGCAATTCGTATTGCGTACACCGATAGGCCACGGTAACAACTTTTCACTAGGCGAGCCGTGTGCTTGTGTGCCACCTAAACGGTGTAAAAAAAGTTAGGTGACGTCATACATGCTTCCTATATTGCAACAAACCTTTTGTACCTACATATAACTTTGTATTGCAGTGTTTGTATACGGCAGTTGCCTTTCTGCTACCTGTCGGCTGGTGGAGTGCGGCTGCTGATCACCAGTCGAGACATAGCGGACGAGACTTCTGGAGACGATGACACTTTCATATTTACTGTAAGTTCATAGAATGTAAAATCAGAGGGATGATGAAAACGTCTCCGGATTCTTACCAATACTGCCAATGGGTTGGGTCCTGAGAAATATACGTTGTAAAATTAATATACCTATTGCTTAACTAAACTGAAACTACGACCTTATTACTTTTCCTCATAAAATAGATCAAAATATAAAAATTGCGGGCAAATTTACAAGAAGAAAGCCTGGTTTCTAAAGCATCTAAAGTTCTATCGTGTTGGAGCAAGACAGTCGTCTGTAAGTTCATTTCATTTCATTTATTGATATACATACATAGTTACAGGTAAAGTTATTACATGGTTATGTCTAAGAAAAGCTATGTTAGCTTTATTGCACAGTATTGACACATGTAGGTACTAATCTTGGACATTGTATCACATGTACCAGGGCCTTCCATTCGTGAGCCAGGATAGTAACATTACACAATAAGATTTTACAACATTACAATTCAAATTTTAAGTACATAATTTATTAGCTTTGTCACTGTATATTTCATTTTTCAATGTTGCCGTGACATGTGGTGGATGTATACTACTTTATTTATGCGGTTATATAACCGACACGTGTTTACATAGAAGCATCAACCTGCAAGGGCCGTTCTGTGGGGAACAAGTTCACATATCCGGTCCCTTCTGAGCTTACAGCTAAATGGGACCAAGGCATGCTTATGCAGTAATTGTCTGGAGCAATTAGAGCTGCCTTACCGTCAAGACAAAACTCTCCAAATATACTCCACGAGTTGGATATACAATAAGTCAATTCTGATCTCACGAGTGCATGGTACACAAGTTTCCGTACGTTTAGGATGCCAACAGATCTAAGTTTTGCCATAACGTACATGAATTTCCTGGTACGTGAGGCTAATGCATCTATGTGCTTGTATATGTGCATATGTTTATGTGTTGTATATATGGATATGTGTGTATGTGTTGTATATGGATGTTCGCTGCAAACTGAATAACAAAAACTATATCGAGAGTATCATCAAATCAGCCTCGCGTAAACTCGGAGTCCTGAACAGAGTGAGACGTTTTTTCACGCCGGAGCAGCGGTGTCTTCTATACAAGACCCAAATTCGTTCCTGCGTGGAATACTGCTCACATCTCTGGAACGGTTCCGCAAAGTACTTATTAGAGGCTCTCGACAGGTTGCAGCGACGTGCGGTCCGCATTATTGGGGATCCTGAGGTCACGAACACCCTCAAGCCTTTGCAGATGCGTAGAGATGTTGCGTCTTTGGCAGTTTTCTACCGTCTCTACCATGGTGAATGTTCTGACGAGCTCTTCCAATTAGTCCCACCCTTCCCCTTTCCTTCACAGGACGACACGTGCAGGGCTAAGATGCTATCCATTTACGTTGCAGAGTATACCTGCTAGAACCAAGCGTTTCAGTGATTCATTCCTATGCCGCACCACTAAGACCTGGAATTCCCTGCCAGCTCACGTGTTTTCTTCTTCCTACAGTCCCGGGTCCTTTAAGCGGGGCGTGCAAAGGCATCTAATGAGGCCGTCAAGCTGAGTGCCGCCATTGTTAACATGGTAAATGTTTACGATGGCGACCCTCTTTCCGAGACTTTGCCTTTAGCTTAACATCAGGCGAGGTGAAGTCAAATTAACGTGTCCTGTATAAAAAAAAAAGATGAGTATCAAATTGTACTCCAAGGTATTTTATACAAGGTGATACGGAAAGGTGTGGTCATATATAAGGGTCGTTACACGAATTCCCACGTACCGACCAAAGTACAGATAGTAATAAAGAGATAATTTACATACAAAATTTTAAAATTCAATAAATTATTCGTTAGATTAATAACTTACTGAGGTCTACTTTCAGCAAAGCGGTGTTGTGTCTAACCTAGTACTAATAAGTGTACAGGCATAGGAATGCACAATGCGAATGCGAAGGAGTTTTAACTATATCTTATGTTAGGTCACAAAAACAGTTCTCGAATGCGCCGAAAATGTTATGGATATTAACCCCTCTAGACTCGTGGTCCCCCTGTGATGTTCCCCTGGGAGGACCACAAGTAAATCGCATTCGCGCGTGGTCCCTCCGATTCACTCTTGACCAATTTTAAAGAATAAGAAGTAATATGGTATGTTACCGGCAGAATAATTTAAACATTTTCCCCCTGGACTCGTGGTTCCCCTTATCAGTTATATTTCCAAAAAAAGGAAAAAGGTAGGTAATAAAATTTAAAACTATAGTATAGTATGTTTAATAAACATAACTTAAACTCACGCCTGTATTCTCCGAAGGGGTAGGTAGAGGTGCTAGCACCCACATTTCGCCAGTTTATGTTTAGGTCCCAATGTAATAGGTGGCGAGCCTATTGCCATTAACCAGGCATTTATAAACCCGATAAATACACACACAACTTACACTATCTCGATCCACCAGTGGATTGAATAGCACGCCGGAGTTCACTGTGATCTACGGATTCTCTCGGTGGATCCTATGATACTTGCATCTCCTGAAATGCTCCACCAGTGGATCGAATGTAAATCAGGGAGTTTGGTAAGATCCACACCAGTGGATCGAATAGCACACCGAAGTTCATTGTGAATATTGGGATCCACCCATTGTCGCATTGGATCCTGTGATACTTGCGTCTTCTAAAATGCTCCACCAGGGGATCGAACGTAATTAAGGGAGTTTGGTAAGATCCACCATTGATCTCAGTGGAACCTGGGATATAATTTATATAAGTATATAGGGTCAACTGGAATCTGGGTTAGCCTCGGTAACTTAAGCCTGATTATGCCATGGATAATCATTTTTGGCATAGTCTGTACGCACGCGTATCTCCAAAATGGTCAGACCGATTTGGTTATTTTTTTACCCGACTGTCGAAGGAAGGAGGGTAATGTTTTTCGAGACTATGTATGTATGTCCATTTATTTGGCACGGCCTACAACCTGAACGGCTTGACGGATTTGGAAGGTGTCTTTGAATCGCCGTGATTGTGTGAGTGACACCAGGTATAGTAAAATTTCGAGAAAAGCAGAGTTTATTGTTTATTTTTTGATCAATTGTATTATTTTTACCTGACTACGGCGAAGCCAAAAGGAGGGTAATGATTTTGACAGGCTATGTATGTATGTATGTATGTATGTATGTATGTTCATTTGTTCCCTCATAGCTCCTCAACTACTTATTAGAACTGGACAAATGAGGTATCGTTACA
This sequence comes from Eilema sororculum, assembly GCA_914829495.1. Lineage (NCBI taxonomy): Eukaryota > Metazoa > Arthropoda > Insecta > Lepidoptera > Erebidae > Eilema > Eilema sororculum. The sequence continues at coordinate 17,066,641 of OU618532.1, read as the reverse complement.
AGCGTCCGATGGTTATAGGCTATATGACTTGTCACTCAATCTTGTATGGCGCCCTCTAGCGCTTATGAGCGCTAGAGGGCGCCACACAAGATTGAGTGTACTGTGTTAAAAAATAAATTTGAGATAAATATGCCGTGTTTGGTATCAAATGAAAGTGCTTAATGAGCACATTTCAAATATGTATAAATTATTAGTTTTACCTTGCCCCAAAGTAATTTAAATAAAAAATAAAGTTTAAAACTAAAACCCGACTACCGAAAAATCACGTTCTTAAAAGTGGCAAACAAGAAAATATCAAGGATAGCCGTGGTCGTATGCCACTTGTTTTAGCAAAACAATATATTCTAGGTAAAAGTGGCTTACGACCACGGCTATCCTTGATATTTTCTTGTTTGCCGCTTTTTAGAACGTGATTTTTCGGTAGTCGGGTTTTAGTTTTAAACATCCGCAATTGGGTATTGATGGAAAAGACATATTTTATGGGCGTTTTTAAATTATCTCTTATTTCGCTGGAGATCCAGATCACGGTTTCTTTAGAGAAATTTAAAATACTCTGTAGCACGTATTCTACAGAAATAATTATCAGGTGAATACTCCGACAATATGTCAAAATAACTTTACCAAATATATTTACATTCATACTAAAATGAAAGTTAATATATTTAGTAAAGTTATTAGAAAACCGAATTCATCCAACTTCAATAGTGATATAAATTAATTAATATTTAATCTAATATATAAAATTCTCGTGTCACAGTTTTCGTTGCCATACTCCTCCGAAACGGCTTGACCGATTTTGACGAAATTTTGTGAGCATATTGAGTAGGTCTGAGAATCGGCCAACATCTATTTTTCATCCCCCTAAATGGTGCAGCGGGAACGGGATCTGACGCCACGAGGGCAGGAAAAAATTGGCGGTACGAAGTTCGCCGGGACAGCTAGTTTAATTATAATAATCACAAGAACATCTATAATCAGCTGTAGTAACCAAGCAACCAACAGCTTATCAGCCACCGTCTTGCTAACCCCTCGAAGGAGCTGTGGTTAACTATTATGACCAAAGGTTACATATTTAACCACAGGTTGACGTAACTATGGATGAAAATAACAATTTATGAGAAATTTAACCATTTGTTACATTATTTTTATCACGTGATATATTCATAAGTGTTGCCAGTTATTTAAATAAATGGTTTGGATCGATTGGCAGAGCCTTGTATCGATTGGGAGAGCCAATGTTCCACCTTTTCATTGATTTTAATTAGAACATTATTTATTGACTAAGGCAAAGCCAAAGGAGGGTAATGATTTTAACATGCAAGTGTATAGGTCGAACCACATATCTTGGGCCTGAATCGCGAAATATAAAAGGTCCTAGCGCGCGCGAATTGTTTTGCAGTAATCTATAATTGGTGAATTTCAGCTCTTCCACCGCAGTAGCACCCCGTGCTATCCTCAAAATATATTCAAGAAACGTTTACTGCGCGTATAGAGCACATTTTAGGTCCATAACATATGAATCGAGCAATATTTATATATATGTTCATCTGTTCATGTGGTGTAGGTACCCTTCACCACTCACGGTTTCCTTTTGAGGGTAAGCCGGCAGGAATCGTTTTGTAGGTACCTCTCACCACTCACGGCTTCCCTTTGCAGGGTAAGCCGGCAGGAATCGTGTTGTAGGTACCCCTCACCACTCACGGCTTCCCTTTGCAGGGTAAGCCGGCAAGAATCGTGTTGTAAGTACCCCTCACCACTCACGGCTTCCCTTTGCACGGTAAGCCGGCAGGAATCATGTTAAAGGTACCCCGCACTACTCACGGCCTCCCTTGCCAGGGTAAGCTGGCAGGAACCGTGTAGAAAATACCCAGACCTATGCAAATTAGTCACATTCACGCAAACAAAAAATATTTGCACTGAGCGAGAATCGAACCCTTGCCCCTTGCATGCCATTCTCGTTTACTTCTGTTACGCTATAGTGGCTGTCTTAAAAAAAAAGCATGCAAAATATAGGCATTTAATTAATTCAATTATATCTAGGTGAAACTACTAAAGCTAACAACACTCAAAGATAGAAGAACAAGGGGTGACCTCATTGAATGCTATAAAATCCTAACAAATAAATACAACTTACCTAATATTGATGATATATTTGTGCGGCAGCGCAAGACTTACTCATCCCGTGGACACAGCCTCACTCTCTCACGCTCACATGCACATACGTTGACAGCTTACCACTCCCTAAACAACCGTATTGTACAAATCTGGAACAAATTGCCTGAGGAAGTGGTGTCAGCTACAACGCTAACCACCTTCAAGTGTCGCTTAGATAAATGGCTAATGAACAGTGAACAATAAAAGTGAAATGTACTGGAGTGAACTATACTCCAACACTATGAAGTGGATATATCAGCAAGTTGCTGCTCGTCCATAAATTAAATAATAATACTATTATAATGGGTTACTATATTTTATATTTTTAAATATATTTTGTATTTTTTAGGATATATTTAAAAATGTAATTCATATGTGTTATACTCGAATAAAGGAAATAATAATAATAATAATAGGTGACTTATTTGTGAAATTTCGTTGTAGGTGATATCATATTTACGCACACACGTTTGCACAGGTTGACTCGTTATAATTCCGTTAACAGTAGGGCGAGGCTCCATCTACACATTATATAGCTTAATCAAAGCTTGAAAAATGAACCTCGCGGTACTCCGAAGAATTTGTTCGACAATGACGAATGAAAGGCGATTGTGGAATCTGATGATACACAATCTACGGCTGAATTAGCAGCAGTTTTCGACGTTAGCGTCATTGTCCATTTGCGTCAAATTGGCAATGTAAAAAAGCTTGACAAATGGGTACTCCCACGAGACGTGGCTCGACGTGCTCAACAAAGACACAAATGAATGAATTTTGAACCGCATTATTACCTGCGATGAAAAATGGATTCTGTTTGATAACCGCAAGCGCTCAGCAAGTTGGTTGGATCCTGGTTCAGAACCTAAACAAGGCCCTAAACGAAAACTTACCCCTAGAAAAGTGATGGTCACTGTTTGGTGGTCTGGCGCCGGTGTGATTCATCACAGCTTCTTACCAAACGAGGTGAACATTACTGCAGAAATGTGTACTATTAAGAACTGAACACGATGATGGAGAAACTGGCACACCTCCAACCAGTATTGGTCAATCGTTCATCTCCGCTACTCCTGCACGACAACGCGCGACTTCATACTGCACAGCAAACGGTCTCCACGTTGCAAGAACCGGGGTTGGAAGCTCTAGGTCATCCGCCCTACTCACCAGATCTTGCGCCTACAGACTACTACTTTTTCCAGAATTCGGATAACTTTTTGGCGGGAAAAAAATCTATACCGGAGAGGCAGTACAAAATGCCTTTGAAGGATTTTATGCCTCCCGTCCAGCTAATTTCTTTAAAAAGGGCATCAATAAACTGCCACTGTGTTGGCAAAAATGCATTGATTGCATGGGTTAATCGAAGTAATTAATACAAATAAAAAATACATGAAAAGAATTCGTTTAACTTTTTTCATACAAAACGGCAATTTCATAGGTAAAGACCTAATATATTATTTTTTGTTACAGCTCGACAAGGTAACCATGAACCCGCACCCGGAAAATCCAATTTGTAGGTATGTAAATAAATGTGATTGTTTTCTGTATATGTCATATTTATGTAAATAATTGTTGTCTTATAGTAACTTTAAAGTTTTATTTTTATGCCAATGTGCTATGTACCTGGGGTACTACTAGGGGTTTTCGGTTTCGGGAGCGTTCCCCTTACACCCGGTATTTACATTCATACTAAATTTAAATTAAATATATTTAGTAAAGTTATTAAAAAACCTAATTCATCCAACTTCAATAGTGATATAAATTAATTAATATTTAATTATAATAATCACAAGAACATTTATAATCAGCTGTAGTAACCAAGCAACCAACAGCTTACCAGACACCATTGCTAACCCCTCGGAGGAGCTGTGGTTAACTATTATGACCAAAGGTTACATATTTAACCACAGGTTGACGTAACTATGGATAAAAATAACATTTCATGAGAAATTTAACCATTTGTTACGTTTTTTTATATTTATAATGAGTTTTTAAGTCTCGTCTAAATTAAACCATAATTAATATCTTATAATTAGTTTATTATTTTTAGTTTATAATTATTATTTTATTGTATCACTTAATGCACGCTTTATAATTGTGTCATGCTGAGTAGGTACATATGATTTGGAACTCAATTGGAAACCGAACTTTGAAATGATACCTATCTTGTAAAAAAATTGATTGTTTTCTGTTTTGTGTGCCAAATAAGTAAAAAAGTAAAGTCTTAAATTCACAAAAAACGGGTATATAAAGTGATAAAATAAGGCATGAAAATTTCCCTTCAGCCGTCTACGAAACCAGAGTAGTGTAGCTGTGCTAGTGTGCTGTAGCTAAGTTTCGCTTCACATGGTGCTGTTTTGCTTTGTAGGTCAAAGGATAACATATTTTTCTTGCAAATAAAGTTTGTTGACCTTTGTTGTATACATCCCTTTAGATCGTTTTCTGATAGAGAAACGTAGACATTCTTCTGAAAATTTACCGCAATGTACTTGTGTGATATATGTACATAGGTCGCTCCTGTAGCTATTTGAACTGGTAAGGGTATTGCTTGATATAAGTTGAACTCATCGTTTGATACTAAAGGAATGTGAGCCTCGAATATGAAATGTTGTTCAGTGACACGTGCTTTCACATTGATTATCTTGTAAACATCCTTGATGTTTTCTTTATAGTTTTGTACAGGTAGCGATAAAGTTTTCGGCAGGCTACCGGAAATTTCAGTCAACCTTTCCATTAGTCGAACAGGAGTAATCAAATGTGCGTCTACATGTCCTTGATAAATTGGCTCCTTTTTCCATAACATTGTTCAAACTGTAGCCACTCGTAGTTTTTTGAGACGCATTGAACACGACTCTTAACTTGGTTGTTGTAGACTGTTCACGTAAGACGCCGTGATGAGGCATATAGTAGCTGTCGGCTGGTATGTGAGATGCAAGTTTCAGATGTCCTAGTTCGGCATACTCTTTAATGAATTTTCTGTACATTAACGATAGCTTTTCGTTCTTATCTAGCCGTTTTTCCAACTGTAGAAACTGAGAAACAGCTGTCGATCTTGAATTGCCTAACTTTTCTTTGTAGTCGGGTAATAAAGGCATTCTCACAATGTACTTGCCATCAGCTGATCGTCGCACGTTATCTTTGTAAAATTGTTCACATTGCTCGTCTTTGGGAGTATCCTTAGTGTTCTGGATCTCTTCGTTTTCCCAGAATTTTGTCAACTCGTCTATGTTGAACGTAGTGACGTGGCAATCAAATGTTTGTTTTGTTTTGCCACATAAAATCCACCCAATTTGTGTCTGTTGTGCGACGGGGGATTGGGAGTTATCCTTCAGGACACCGTCGAGGATGATTTCTGAATAGACATCCGCTCCCAGTAAAATATCTATCTTGCGAGAAACATTGAAGTCAGGGTCCGCCAGTTTCAAGTTTTCAAGATGCGTCCATTGACCCTTTTCAAATGTTCTAGTGGGCAAGTTGTTAGTAAGCTTCGTCATAATGAGCGCTTCAGATTCGAAGCTGTAATCGGAGTGAATCGAACGACAAGAGAGTGTCACTTTACCCCTGCATTCTCTGGAAACAGAGCCGATTCCCGATATTGAGGCGTTTACCCCTTTTCTGTTAAGGCGAAGTGTTTGCGCTGCATTTTCCGAGATCAAGTTCACTTGCGAGCCTTGATCAAGTAGCGCACGCAATGTTACATAAGTCCCGTTTATGGACTTTACCCTCAGTAGTACAGTGGTTAGTAAAACCTCCATGTTGTCGTTTGACAAGTGGTTTGACGATTGGTGTTCTGTAGAGGTCGATGTTGAGGGTTCGTTAACGTGACCTCTCGTAACAGGTGAAGCCACGTGTTTTTTGTCAGGGTTGTGTAATAATGTGTGATGTCTCTGGTTACATTCTTTACACAATTTTGTTGAAGTACATTCGCTGTCTCCATGCGAATATAAACAGTTTTTGCAGAGCTGCAGTTTCGAAACTGTGTGTTTTCGTTTGTCAAACGTCATTGCAAGGAATTTGTCACATTGGCGTAATACATGACTTCCGTTGCAATGTGGACACTTTCCGCGTATGGTTACATAGTTATTCGTTTTATTATAACCAAAGCTTCGTTTCTTCATTTGGGTTTGCTTGTTGAAAGAATTTGTTAATTTTTCAGAAGCAGCTGAAGCGATACCCTTCTTAGCAGATTTCATCGTTTCATGAGCCATGAATTGCGTTTCGAGGAAATACAAAAAGTCTTGTAGGCTTTGTAGTTCTCTGTGATCCTGGAGTTCCTTCATGTAGTCACCCAGGGTGCAGGCATCCAGTTTTTGTGACATAATGTGCACGATAATAGGGCCCCAAGAAGATGTATCGACTCCAATGTTAGATATCCCGTTTAGGCATTCTGTTATGACGTCATGCATTTTTTTTCAGGTTAGACGAGTCCGGATTCTGTATAACCGGCAGGTTTAACATCGTGTTCATGTATGAAGTGAATTGTAGACGTCGGTTGTCATATTGTTGTGTCAAAATGTCCCAGCAGCAGTTGTAGTTCTCAGTGCTGATGGTCAGATGCTGCACTAAGCGTTCTGCTTCGCCTCTTAGTTTGGACTTCAAGTGTTGCATCTTCTGGGCATTGTTGATCATAGGGTTTTTGTGTATCGCTTCTAAAAAAAGGTCCTTAAATGAATTCCACTGACTGTATTTCCCCGAAAATTCAGGGATGTCAATCTTAGGTGCAGATTTTTGATAGTGAATCGACGACCAGATTTTTGAATTAATCTTCTTTTTCAGGTCATCATATTGTTGTTCGATGTCGGTGAACATTTGGGTATATTGTTGATTGGATCCTTTTAGTTGAAAATCGATACTCCAGTGAAGCTTGTCTATGGCGTCCCATTTCGATTTTAATGTTGATAAGTGGTCTTCCAGTTCCCACTTTTCAGAAATAGACGAGACGTCAACCTTCGAAATAGCACGTTGAATAGCGTTAAAGTTGCATTCTTGCTTGTCAAGCAGAATCTGCACACTCGATCTGTTGTTATCTTCCTCCTTCGAAAATTCACTCAAATCGAATCTCACTTCTCGTTGTTGTTTTTCAAAATGTGCTAATCTCGATGAGATATCGGTTTTAGTTGATACGTACAGGTCTTTAGTTTTTTCATAGGTGTCATCTGCAAAATAGGAAATAGACTTGTCTTTGATTTCCAGTAACAACTGAGCGTGGCTGTTGTCGAAATTCTTCCACTCGTTTTCTAGTAAAGCCAAGCGTTTGTTCAAATATTCCGCCGTTTTTCGCGTAGAAGAATCTTTGCGATAGTTTGTGCATATTGCTTTGATATTCTCGAAGCAATCCAACTGTTGGTCTAAAGTACTCATATTGCTTGTTTCTTATAGATGTTGTTGCTTCCAGAAGTTTCCACGTCGTCGACAGTGATTGGAGAGCGTTGTGAAGGTTACTGCGTTGCCGATAATCTTCACGGTTTCAAGTCTTGAAACTGTTATTTTTCAATTCGAAAAGTCGCTGTGTCTTCGCACTCAAGTGCTTTTCTCACGTTTCTCTGCGCCTTCTCAATCCGACCGGGGCGACCCGCTGGTGGGAGACCGGTCAAACCGATTCGCTAACGCGTGAAAAGCACTGAAGCACTGAAGATTGTTCCGTCGAAGGACCATAAAATGTAGAGTTTCTACACTTGTCTGCTTGTTAAGCTTGTTGTTGAGGAGTGCTTAGAGAAAGGATACCTTGATTCACACACACTTTAATCACGTAGTAATTAATGTAAAGGTTACAAAAATAAAGGCGAGTTGGCGTTTCCTTTCTCGATTGTGTTTACCGCGTGGCAGTAATTGCACTACTGATGTTTAATATATGAAAATATTATAATGACACAGGCAGGTTGCTGCGTCAGCCAAATATGCACAGTACCAGACTGTACACCTACGTAACTAGTTACTAACTAAACATAATTCGTCCTTGTACCATACCAGTTACGTACACATACGTTATTTTTCTTTAACGAAACTTGGTTTCATAGCAGGAAAATTGAAGATATGAAAGGGGACTTTTTGATTCTTCCGTAGTAACTCGTTCAAACCTCATTAAAGGCAAATTCTATCTAGACCTCGTACAGGACCGAAAACTCTTTCGTGCAGCACCGATCTGTGACAATTCCTATGACAATCTCATTGTTTAGAATAAATTCTTTGCTACACAATGGTTGCAGATACCACTGGAAAAAAGAATACTGCAACGGAAATAGTTTCTGGCTCTGTTTTAACAACAACGGTGGGTGTAAAGGCAATGTAAATCTCAATAACAGAAATGAACTTGTAAAAGCCAAAATACACCTAGATGAATCAAATCAAGATAAATTAAAAATTTAAAAAACCCCCGTCACAAAAAACACCTCCAAAAAGTTGAAAATAAATGAATAAATTTTAATTCAACGGTTGCCATGTCGGGGTACCTTAACCGGTTAAGTACTTCTTTATATTGTAAGGTCCCCCGACATGGCAACCGTTGAATTAAAATTTATTCATTTATTTTCAACTTTTTGGAGGTGTTTTTTGTGACGGGGGTTTTTTAAATTTTTAATTTAATTTTTATTCTACACTTTTTAAATTGATCTACTAGTCAAGCTCTTTCGTTTGATACCCATATCGAGGCACTTATAAAGAAATATGTATTTCAACATGTTGTAGCGGCGGCCATGTTGAACCGATTTTTTTTCAAACATAGCTAAGAACACTCCCGACTAATATACCTTTCAAACAAAAAAAACTAAATCCAAATCGGTTCATCCATTTGGGTGCTATGATGCCACAGACAGACACACACACACACACACACACACAGACACGTCAAACTTATAACACCCCGTCGTTTTTGCGTCATAACATAACATAACATAACATAACATAAACTCACGCCTGTGTTCCCCGAAGGGGCAGGCAGAGGTGCTAGCACCCACATTTCGCCAGTTTATGTTTAGGTCCCAATGTAATAGGTGGCGAGCCTATTGCCATTAACCGGGCACTTATAAACCTGCGATAAATACACACATAACTTCGAAAAGCATCGACAAGTCATTGGTGTGTGCCATGGTAAACCTGGGATCGAACCCGAGACCTCGTCTCAGCAGTCCATTACCCATACCACTAGGCTACGTCGGGGGTTAAAAATCATGCCATTAATAAAATTTTGAAGGAATTGGATTGCCTTAAAGAAAAAACTTGTCATAACTTTGAGTCAATTCAGAAACAATACGATGGCATGGTTAATAATCTTGAAAATGCAGGTATTGTTATTTTGCAAGAAATCGCCGCATTCGATAGTATAAAACGGGATTATATAACCATCGAAACAAAGTGCTAGGAGCCCCCAGCGTGCGCTTCAATTCATCGACAGAGGTTAATATACCTAAAAAATTCAATCACTTTCTTCTGGCACAATATGAAGATGACGAGAGAAGAAGAAAATCTGTTTAATAATGACGTTGTTGTTGTTGCTAAATAATGAGCTACCATAAGTCCATCTACTTTAGGTAGGTTATCCGATTGTGCTGTATTGAAGCTTTCATCCATTTTTATTAACAATCCACACACTTATGTAGAAGCAAAACAGAATAGTAAACACTGCGCGGGACCATTCACTGCTAAACTACAAACTAAGCGCGGACTGCACGGAGCGTTGGAATATGACGTCATCCGGTGTCGAGTAACTTTTGGTGGTGCAACAAATTTACACGAACTTTGAATGATTGTAAAATCAAAACTACTCGGTATTTTAAATAAAACAAAAGCTAGTGTATTTGTATATATAAAAGCTTTACTGTAATGAAGTTTCAAATGATTTTCATACCTATGAACATTCCTCATTCATGGTTATGATGAAAATTACGGGGTCAATTATTCCGTTGATTTACTGTCTGCTACCAAATAAAAAGTTCAAGACTTATGAAGTTCTTTTCAGATTATTATAAGTAAAATTTCCCACATGGCGGCCAAAAAAAATTACCATGGATTTCGAATCAGCAGCAATGAAAGCCGTTCAAAAAGTCTATCTAGAAATCAGCGTGAAATTATATTTTTATCATTTAAATAGATGCTTATACAGAAAAGCATTTTTTTTTAATATTAATACAACCGTAAAAGGAGACACGTAGCGAGATGTGCAGGACTAGCTCGCTTACCAAAACAATATTTTCGAAGCGGGTTACAGTACGTAATGCAAAAGAGCCCGCCTGGTGATGATATAAAAAAATTCAACTGTTATTTCGAAAAACAATGGTTGAAGAAGACAAATTTCAAAAGTTCTGCTGTTGCTCAAAGGAAAAAATCCGTACTACTAACAATGTCGAAGGATGGCATAGTAGACTAAATCGGTACATTGAGCGAAAGAAACCGACTTTGGCTCATTTACTAGATGTATTATTGTGCAAAGAAACAAAATTCATTGATATCTTTAAAATGAAAACCAAAAAGTCCAAAAATTATGAAGAAATCGACAATGAAATAAATCGCACAATGGCACAATTAAATGAAAATAATCTAACGGTTGGTCACTGCTCGTAATTTTATCTCCGTTTTCTTTTAAGTTTTAACCCTTTTCTTGGCATTGTGCATTTTTTCATAAACTGGTGGACCCGGCAAACTTTGTTTATTGCGAGGGTTTATAATAATATGTCATTGGGTATAGGGTTAAAATACAAAGTAAAGTCAAGTTTTATTATTTGATGTTATATTGGTTTTTATTAATAGTCCCCTGGTTTCCTTTAAGTAAAAAATATGTGTGGCACAAGCTCCGGTTTTGTAGGCTTTCTTACACTGTTACTGGTTACGAACTAATACTAAGTTTCCTTGAAGTAAAAAAACGTGTGTGTACGTATCTGGTATCGTACAAGGACGAATTATGTTTGGTTAGTCACTAGTTACGTAGCTCTAGTTTCGTAAACGGCCAAAGGGGGAAATATTTTTGTCAGTCCATCATAAGCAAAGACTCACGAATAAATTCACAATGGATCCGGTAGGTTGCACTGCAATCGGGTTGCATTACCTAATAATTTAATAGGTGCATTATGACAGATGCTCTAAGTCATAGAAGGTAACCTAGCACGATTGGGACTGAACATAACATCTATATTATATTGATACATGAAGCGAAAATTTTGGATTTTGGAACGAAAATTGCGGGCACGTAGAAGCGTGAGATTTGGCATATTGATAGTTTATCCGGAAGAGAAGTGCATAAACCTATTTTTTTTAATGGAATAAAATACATTATTTTTGTTAAAATAAACGTTACGCATGTTATTTACTTGTGACATACATTTTTTTAGGCTTAGGTCATCACCACAGTCCCATACCTATTTGAAATGTTCACAGATGAAGGGAAAAAAAATTTCAACAGAATTGGGTATCCTACTGACTAGTCAAATTTGTTACTTTTTACTAGACGTGAAAACGATAAGTTATAACGTAATTCGTATGGAAAAAGATTTAGTGACGTCATAAAATTTAGTCGAGTTAGATAAGAGTTAGTCGATAGACTGTGTTTTTAATAAAATAACTTGAAAATTTTGTACAATACTACCGGGTTTTTTACTAACATTTAATTGATTTAAGACCGATTGTTTTTTCGAGTTTATCGAATGTGCGTAATGTACAGACACGAAATATCTACTGCTTTAGAATATAATAGAATACTCTTTATTGCACACCAAACATAGAATATATACATAGGAAACAGCTTTATTATTATGTATAGATAGATAATTAATAAAATTCTACAAAAAAAACTCGATTTAAAAATCGATAATAGCAAAATTTCATAATTTGCTATTATCGATTTAAGATTTTATAAATCGCGTTTTTTAACTTAATCGATATTTTGAATTTTTGTGCAATCACTATTTCCATCTGTCAAAAATAAAATAAAAGAATGAACAGACTATAGACACAATGTTTTTTTTGTTTTTGATAACAAAAGCGAAAGTAGCACATGGAGTGAAAAATATAATTATTATTAATACCCTATTTATGAATTCCCTAACCCATACATATATCCTATTTTAGCATCAATTGTCGATATTTTAAAATAATTAATCGTTTGTTATCTGAATCTATTATTGTCACAGTCGATTTGAGACACCCCAACCCTAGACTACAACAGTACTGTATAATATATTATAGTACTCAGATTATTTTAACTTTCGTCATCATCACCATCATCCGCATAGGTGGTGAATTGGATAATAATGACCCTTATGCGATACGGGTAGAAAGTACCTAACGAAAAATTTTACAAAATTTGCATTTTGGCAACGATGTGATTACTCTTTTGTAACCAGAATCGATTATTGTAATAATTTGATTTAGTACTCTCCAACCCTAGACTATACTAGACCGTAATAATGCACCTATTATAGTAGATTGTATCATAAGGGAGCAAAATAATATTTTTACGGCGAGGGCGCTTTTTTGAATCTAGAGCGAAGTGAGGGATTCTAGAGTAGAATCCCGAGCGTAGCGAGGGATTCTTTAGTAGAATCCTGAACGTAGCGAGGGATTCCAAGTACGAGTACGTCGCCCGAGCCAAAAATATATTTTGCGCCCGAGTGATACACTCTACTTTTCATCACCCACTATGAGAAAATAAAAGCGCCTCATATTTTATTGTAATATTATTATTTAATAAAACATAGAGTAACAACTAAATTGAAATTAAATAGTATCCTTTATTAAACAACTAAAAACTTATATTTACATTTGAGACATTTTCGCAATTATGAATATTTATTGTTACAGTTTATTAGGAATAGAGATTGTTGTAGATTTTATATTCTGCGTGTTTGAAATGTCCGAATCTGGATCATTTTGAGGAAAATGTGACGGTGAATCTCGTTGTTTGGATGTAGATGGGCGCAGCGACAGTGGTATGGATGGATTAACTGAAGGTTGCAATTTAATGTTTTCCACGATGCGTTCAGATGTTTTCGCCTTGTTCTCAATGGAATCTTCTATATACCCTTCTGCTACAGCACTCGATTTCCATCCTCCATGTCGCTTGAGAACAGTTAAGTCCGCTCCAGTATCTGCCAAAAGGGTAGCAGAAGTACGACGAAAACAATGTCCTGTATACAGCTTGATATCTGGTAACTTCAAATAAGTAGCAATTTCTTGTGGCATTTTAGAAATTTTATTTTTTCCCATCACTTGTTTGAAGCACTTGCCATTTAGATAACGGATGAAAAACCGATTGGTCTTCATAGCAGCAGGACGCAGGTCCAGGTATTTCTGTACAGTAGTTTTGTATTCTCCTCGTATTACGAAGGATCGGTCAATTTTGGTTTTTGTATCGGTCAGCTTTACTAACAGTAAATCATCCGAGTGATTTTCGATATCATCAACAGTTATTTTTAAAAGTTCATTGCCACGACAAGCTCCATGTAATTCGAAAATTAAAGCCACCTGTAACAAAACCGAATGTGTATAAGACAAGTATCTATCAAAGTACAGGTTACAATAAAATGTGCATCTTTATACACTATGATTATATTTTACTAATCCACCGTAAACATAGTTACCTACTTACTTTTACGGCAAGAAAGACTTTGTCGGGTGCCTCATTAAGGAAAGTCTCCACGTTTTTGACTGAGAACACTTTGGATTTTTTAGGTTTAAATCCTGATGGATTTAAACCTCACATCCTCTTCAGGTACGCTATTAATTTCGAATATGTGTCCAGTTTTACATCGTTATTAGAACTGACTGTTGATTTTAGCATTGAGTATGTACTCCAAAGAGTGGAAGGTTGTTTAGTTTTGGCTAAGTACTGGAAGTAGGCCAAAAACACAGATTCTGAAAAATTCTTGGCGCTTCTTGCATTTCTCCATTCAATAAAATTACCGTAGGCTTTCATATATTTCTCCCGGGATTTTGCAGGTAATAGATTATCCATCACATTTCTTGCGTCAGTTCTAATGCTTTCAGGAGTTAATTCTATACTTTCACTGTCACTTGAAGAACTCATTTTTCAAAACAAAACAAAACAATGAATTTCTAACAATCCGTGAAAATATACGAAAACGCGGGCTGTAGTTCGCGCTTTTTTAATTTGTTTTTTTTTTTTCATTCATCCGGCGGCGTGACTATGGGCCGTTGTACCAGCCAGTCTTTATTCAAACAATATTTGCGTTCGATTTCTTTGGTGCTGAACACTAAGATGTTCCAAATTAAAAAAGTGCACGGCAAAGATAATTGCGGCGCACTTATAAAGAAGATTAAAAACTCATTACTGCCCGCTAAAAGTTTCTTATAGAAAATACCACCTTTGGGTGCACATAAAGGCGAATCAAGTCGGCCTTTTCGAATAGATGGGCTGAAAAATTATTTTAACTATAACTAAAATTATATACATAAAATGCATTCGTAAACACAGAATATTATTGTGTTGTTTGTGATTATGAGATTTATTTATATTTTCGTGTACAATTGAAGTGTCCTTATTGTAGACGACTAGTGAATGCGGGGGACAGCGGCTGGTTGGGAACGTCCACAAACTACGAGGGTCGCCAGTACGAAATAACTGTGAAAAACATCGAGCTACGAACCGCGCAGTTCAAACAACTTATTGCCGAGGTACTTTTACTCTCAAAAAATATAAACGAGAATATGAGTTCACAGGTTACCCGTAAGAAGTCTGAACTAGGCAATAAAAATCATAGTCTTTACCAAAACTAAGTAATTTATATTACAGACCTTATATATATACATATATATTCATTGGTATATATATATACAAATGAATTTATTCGAAAAAATCTTCCAACATTTGGAAGGTTTTTCGAATTTTTTTTTCAATTTATTTATTTCCATTTACAACACATAACTTAAATAAGTACATGGAAAGCAAACCATAAATCACTTGATAGAGGCTATCATATCATTGCGCATCTACGTGTTTTACCAGTTTCGTAAATAATTAAGTACAGCTTTGTTTCTTTTTAAAAATAAAGGAATGTTTATTTTGAATGAGATTCGCTATCTCCAGTATTTCGAGTGCTTTTCCTTCAGGTAAAGTGAAAATCTTCCATCCATCATCTGTATAGTAGTACTTCTTCAATTTTTTTGTAACACTAATTGTTGTTGTTCTCACAGGCGACTGGTGAAATAGAGAAGAATGTAAACTCAAATCCAGCTGTCAAGTGGAACCAAAGCATTGAAGAGCCGACTGTCACACCTCTCCTTTATTCGTTAGTATTTTACCGGAATATCTATATACTTGAAATCCGGTAATTATTAAGTACTAGCGGACCCGGCAAACTTCGTTTTGCCTTAGAAAGGGAAAAAGAAAAGGTTTTTTTAGGGTTTCCTCGGCAATTATTCAATTTTTTCTTACCTTTTAAACCTTCCCTAGACCTCCGACGACATTTTAAGACCAAGATAAGATAAATCCGTTCAGCCATTCTCGAGTTTTAGCGAGACTAACGAACAGCAATTGATTTTTAAATATACAGATTATTATTTGAAGTTGAAGGTTACTATCTTATTCGGGTTTGGGAATTGAAACAACTATACATTTGTACTGAAGTTATACGAGGGTCAAACTGAAAGTTCTTAGAACTGGCCACTTATAAACAATTAATAAAAAAATGATTCTAAAATTTGAAAATAGAACTCTTTGCCAATATTACTGAGTATATATTTCATTCATTTATCATTTGTTTTACGATTTGGCGGCAAATTGAAAATTGTATGTGTCACGTTAACATGAATTTAACACGAGAAAATTTTCGTGCAATGATTTTTTATGACTTTCGATGTCATTTAAGTCAACAAGAAAGTTATGATAGACTACGATTGGCCTTTCACGATGAAGCCCCATCTCGTGCGACTGTTTACAACTGGTTTAATGAGTTTAAACGTGGTCGCACTAATCTCACTGATGATTTACGTGAGGGACGGCCTTCTACGGCGACGACTGAAAATAACATCTGTCACAACACAGATGATAGAGATGGCGTATGATAGAGACTGACAAAAGAGTGACCTATCAGCAGATTCGGACAAGCTTAGGCATCGGTATGAGTCAAGTGCACAAAATCCTCCACGAACATTTAGCGGTCAGGAAGCTTTGCGCCCGGTGGATACCTCATAATTTGACTGAGGCTCAAAAACTCCATCGTGTGGATTGGTGCCGTAAAATGATTGAAAGATTTAACGGAGGTGAATCTAATGCTGTGTTCGACATACTAACAGGTGACGAAAGCTGGATTTACTGTTATGATCCTGAAACCAAAAGACAATCTGCTCAGTGGGTGTTTCCTTTCGAGGAGTTGCCAACTAAAGTGAAGAGAGATCGAAGTGCGGGAAAAAAATGGTGGCCTCGTTCTTTGGAAGGATAGGTCATTTCGCAACAATTGTGTTAGAGGATCAAAAAACAGTTTCTGCAGAATGGTACACTACCAATTGTTTGCCACTTGTCTTGGAAAAAGTTCGAGAGAAACGACCTCGCAGTAGGATCCTCCTTCACCACGACAACGCCTCGTCGCACACCGCCAAGCGAACGATCGACTATTTGGCGACATCAAACGTTGAATTACTGGGTCACCCGCCGTATAGCCCGGACCTCGCGCCTTGTGATTTTTATTTATTTCCAAAAATGAAAGAAAAACTTAAAGGAAAGCGGTTTATTAATGCTGAAGAAGCGGTGGCTGCGTATCACGATGCCATTGAAGAGACCCCTAAGGACGAGTGGGCAAAGTGCTTTTCCCAGTGGTTCCATCGCATGCAGCGGTGTATTGACGTGAATGGACAATATTTTGAAAAGATATAATAAAACTAATAACTGGCTAATGTAATCAGTTTTTTATTTTCTAAGAACTTTCAGTTTGACCTCGTATTGCGACTGGTTAGTGTTAGAGTGGAGCCCGAGCGCAGCCGGCGGTTAGCGTTAGGTACACACGTACGTATCTTATTGACTACGTTGCAGATTAATTTACAGTGTTGTGTCCCTACAGTATCTAACTGCTAAGCATTATTTGGAGGCGCGGGTTCGATTCCCGCTCAGTGCAAATATTTGTATGCATGAATATGGCTATTTGCATTGGTCTGGGTGTTTCTATGTATAATATTTATGTATTTACAAAAAAAAAAGTATTTAAGTATGTTTATCCGCATTCTAGATTCCATAACACAAGCTATAAAAGCTTACCATGGGTCTAGATAGCGTTGTGTAGAATGTTGTGGAATATTTATTTATTTATTATAAGTTTAGTGTAACTTAGAATATGACACCATTTTCCAGCCCTTTAAGTAAGGTACGCAAAGTCAATTATTAAGAAAACAAAAACCCGACTGCAAAGTAATATACAACTGAAAAGCAAATAATATAAATTTATAAAAAGCCCCGACTGATGCTGATAAGATCAGAACAAGTTTGATAGCAGGCGGTACCGATTTGCAAATCATAAACCGCAATAAAGAAAAAAAAGTGGATACCACCTGCTATCAAACTTTCGGACATCACCGAACTTCAACCTTACTTATTATATTTTTGCTCATATCTCCGGGTATCGATAACCTAATTAAAAAAGTGTTATCTTATATTAATTTATATTATATATTTTAACAATTTTATTGCAGACATAATAGTATTAAAAGTAAGAACAATGTAAATGAGTTCTGTGGTAAAACATTAAAAATTCAACCGAATGAAAACCTCCTCCTTTTTCGGAGTTGGTTAAAAAGTCTTGGTGAAATCATTAGCACACCATGGCTGTAATTAATACGGCAGTCAATGTTTATTTATTTATTCTTATTTCCTCACAGTCCACTTTTCAGCAGTTTGCTTGTTTACTACCTTAGTAGTATATGAAAGTACATAGGAAGGATATCCTTGTTATGCATGTACAATTTATAAATTGAATCAATAATAATGTATGAAAACGTAAATATGTACCTGTTAGCTCGCGTTCGGTGCCATCGTCACGTGTTATGCTAACGACACGCTCGTGACGGTGTGTGGCGCTACATACCGAGAGGTGACCCAGTGGGCCACGACCGCTGCTGCTCAAGTCGTAGATCGAACCCGGCGGTAGGTATCGAGGTGGCTCTGCTCAAATCCGAGGTCATTTTCTTTCATGGCCCTCGGCGCAGGCCAGGCCCGGGAGCCAGCCTGAAAGTAGGAGGTACTCCTATCGACATCAAACCCCGGACGGAGTGGTAGCGACGACTTCAGCAACCACGCGCAGGGCACGCCGGCGTATAGGTGGTAAGACCCGTCATGGGGAATGTCTAGGGAGGCCACATGGCAGCCTCTCGTATCGACTGACGCAGATTATCGCGGGCATGGTGTTTTGGGTGGCATCTTTTTTTCTTGTGGAAATCCCCTCGGATACCTCCCCCGCTGGAGCCGGAAGGGGAGGTTATGTCGGACTTGAAACGACTAATACCGACTGAGGATCGTGGTGCTAGGCCGGAGGTGAGTTTGTCTTTGACATATCCCTCGCACCCCGACTGACCCAGGGCCATCCCTTACGGTCTGGCCCTCCCCGGGAGGGCGGTCTTCTCAGCGCGCCGCCGCCTTGGCCTGCCTCTGCTAGGGTGACAGGTGGCTCCACCCGTCACCCGATATCTACGTCTGATCGATAAGAAGCCAACAGCCAACGTCCGAGTGCCATCACTGCGATGCGAGTGGCTGCACACGCTCATCGAGTGTCCGGCGTGGGCTGGACCAAGGCGGGAGCTAGTGGCGGATCTGGGAGTGCAAGTTCACACCCTCGCCACTATCTGCTCACCCCAAAGCTTTCCCCCTGTAAGGGAAAGGTCGTAGGTTCAAGTCCCTGCTGCCAGCTGCCAGGGCGCGCGGGCGGCGCGATTCGCGAGTCTCGCTCGCTCGCGCCACCTCACCCGTTCCGCCGTCTCCTTCACGACCATTACCTGCTCGCTGAAGGAGACACCGGCCGCCCACGCGTCCGCACAGCGGACCATTGCTGTGAGCAGGGTGGCGAGGGTGAAAACTCTCACTCCCAGGGCCGCCACTAGCTCCCGCCTCGGTCCGGCCCATGCCGGACACTCGGTCAGCGTGTACAGCACTGTGTCGTCGCTCGCGTCACAACGATGGCACTCGGACGTTGGCTCCTTTTCGATCCAACGCAGATACCGCCCGAAGTATTAACTACCTGTCAAAACACAGCTTGTTTTAAAATTATGTTAAAATTGTTTTGCAAAATGTAATTTATCTAAAAGAAGTTCAATACTAGTAAAATTTAAACACAAAAATTTAAAAATGTAAATATAAGTATTACATTCTCGATATAAATGACAGGCAAGAAATTAACTTACTTGCATAAATAATGTTTGTTTAACTATATTGATGTCACAGCTTGGACTTATGTTTGGTGCTCGCGCCAGCATTGTTCACGAGAGGCGTGCTGACCTGCGGACCCGCTATAGAAATAAACTTACTCACCGACTGCGTTTTAGAGGTCAGCGTCGAACAGATCATCTTGTGCCAGGAACTCGCAGCTGCTATGTATGCCGGCCTCACTGAAAAGTACGTCACAAAGAATCTAATGTTTACTGAAGCTTAGTAACAAAACGCAAACCTTCGCACCGTGAAGGCGGGCGGTGGTATCTCGCTCGCTCTCAGCTCATTCTTTATCTTTTTTACCTCGTCCCCCGCCACGCGTACCATGGCAGCGATACAGTGCTGGCGTTTAGTCTATACCGATTTCTGTGTGTATGAAAACACAGATATCGGTTTGTACAAAACAAACTTTCGTGCATTTAAGACTTTCTCTTTATTAATGAAATTAATAATACACTAAGAGTAAATTTAGTTTTGCATTACTTCTTAAAAAAATATGGTGTTGCAATTATATTTTCAGAGAAATTAAAGTGAGGGTGTTTGCGGATCACGACAAACTCGACGTCTGCCCCTACGCAGAAGTTCTCAAAATAGCTATGCCGGAAGTTAGTGATAGCGACACAACATTGCAAGACGGTAAATATGTAACAACTATAAACTACTAGAACACATGTAATAAGTGACGAAGTTGACAGCGCCGGCAGGCTAATGGTTATGACTAGGGCTCGGAATAGGTAGTTTAATTTTATGTTCTTGCGATTTTGTGCCATCAATAGTATGGATATGCCTGTGAAATCCCGGGGAACTTACTATTTTCAGAGATTGTAAAAATATTATATTGAACTTTCAAAATAGTATTTCATCTTTTAGCTTATTGTTGTAATAATAAGTTGTTAACATAAAATTTTACAATAAAAACGTAAAGAAACGAATAGCAAATAAAAACAGAAAATGGTATTTTATTTGAAATATGCTATCCTTCTTTTGCAACTAAAACAGTTTTGTAAAGCATTTATTAATAATAGGATTATTGTTTACTTAAAGCGCACAATAACGCTAAGGAATGCAAAGTATCTGACCGCTTGCGCGTGCGGTGCACGCGGCACGCTTTGTTTATTGCTATCTCTGTTTGATGCGTACTGCCGTCCTGTTCTATCATAGGTGTTATGTGACGTTGTTACCATCAGCGCAGTTGCATTTTGTAACTTGGAGTGTTCGTGCGTCTATTTCTGTGCTTTGTGTTTACTACCACCTTATTTGACTTCGGCTTGTATTTTTGGATTTGTACCTGTTCTACCTGATTACCACGGCATTGACAACGGACAACGATCTGTAATTCGCTTTAAATATCGTCAAACTTTGGATTTGGATAGTGTGGTAAGCCTCTCATAATATTTTATTTATACAAGCAGTATTAATTGCAAAAAATCATGTTTTAATTGTGTGTTTAACGCGTATGTATATATAGTTGGGATAGGAATAGTATTTTCACTATTTATAGAATAATACATACAACTCGTTATTTTTTTATTATTGTTTTCTAAGTTTTTTAAGCTTCCGTAGTTAAAACAAGTAACCCTTATTTTCCTCCGTTTGTCTGTCTGTCCGTCCGCGGCCTACCTTTGTGAGTATTAGTGATAGAAAGATGTAATTTTGCATAAAAATACATATTAACCACGCCGACAACTATATGGTGTGTGTCAACTGATTTGTCTTATTTAACAAAAAAAATTTGTGTTACGTACTTACTATTAAAATTTGTTCTTTCTTCTTCTTATTATTATTATTTATTTTAGGATTAACTTGAAAATGGCCAAGAGAAAGGAAGAGACGGTATTGAAGTGGATTGAAAATTTCCCAGAAATGCTTTACGAACATTCTAATGGTACCATTTACTGTTCGAAATGTCAGAGCCATTTCGATGCCAAGAAGAACATATTTTTGAGACATGTTTGCGGAGCCGTACACACTGGAAAAAAGCGAACCGTTCCTATAAATTTTTACTTTGATTTGATTCGGTTCTTGATTTTATGCAACATTCCCTGGTCACAGTTGAACAATCCTGCGTTTGGTCATTTCTTCAATAAATATATGTGCAAATGTACACATGAAGACAGAACCCTTCCCAGTGAAGCATTGCTGCGTAAAGTTTATTTAACTAAGCTATACGACAACAAGATACAAGAAATTCACACAGCTGTTGGAAACAATAAAATATGGATTTCAGTTGACGAAACGACAACATTCATGGGTCGAAACGTATTACATTTACTTGTGCGACCTTTATTTAGTGACATGCCGAAAAAACCTTATTTACTTGTTAGTAAAATATTAGATATTGTAAATGGGAAAAATGTAGCACAATTTGTCGAAGAAAGTTTGAGAAATATGTGGGGCAATAGTTTTGAAGAAAATTTACCTAATGTTTTGATGTTGTGTTCAGACAGTGCAGCATACATGCTTTCAACTGGACGTATTTTAAAAACTATATTCCCAAATATGAAACATGTTACATGCTTCGCTCATGCATTGCATCGTGTAGCAGAAAAAATTAGGGAAGAATACAGAAATGTGGACATGCTAATTTCCAACGTGAAAAAAATCTTTTTAAAAGCTCCCATTAGAGTCAAAATCTTGAAGGAACACTATCCTAGTATGCCCTTGCCTCCAGAGCCAGTTATAACTCGGTGGGGTACATGGCTAGAAGCTGCTTTTTACTATAAAAAATATTTTAATGAAATATCACATATTCTTTCTTTATTTCATGATGAAGAAGCACAATCTATAAAGAAAGCGAAAGAAGTATTGCAAAATCCTAACCTTCGACGTGATCTAACCTTTATTGAAGAACATTTTGGAATAATCAGTATTGCAAATTTAAAATTAGAAAACACAATGTTGTCATTAACAGAGACATTAGAAATATTTGACGAAGTACGAGCTGTCATAGGCTGGAGTTCGCATGAACCAATAATAAAAAAACTTGAAAATGTTATGGATCGAAATCCTGACTTAGATTTTATGATTGACCTAAATAAAGAAATCGAAAATTCTTTGGGCGCTAATTCTTTACAAAATTGTTATAGATATGCTCCCTTGACTTCTGTTGACGTGGAAAGATCTTTTTCGCTTTATAAATGGATTATGAATGTGAAAAGAAATTCCTTGACACCCAGTAATGCAGAGAAAATCATAGTATTATTTTATAATAAACATGACGATGATGATTATGTTGGCGATCTTCAGTTCGAAGACGAATAATTACACCATCGGAACTAGTGTCTAGTGCTTTAATGTTAATATAAATATATGTTTATTTTTAAATTTGATTTATATTGTAAACGTTGCAATAAATATCTGTAATATCTGAAAATTATTTTTTTCCTTCTACTCACTCCTATAAACCTACAAATAAATAATAAGTGTAATTTTCATGATTATGTAAAATGACATAAGTGTGCTTTGACATTGCATTGCATTATTTAAGGTCCCGGAAATCACGCTGATTTTAGGTTTATCCATGTTATGCTTACGTTGACTTTATTTCTGCAAGTACATAAAATTAAACTACCTATTCCGAGCCCTAGTTATGACATAGGGCTGGCAATGGAGTAATCGCGGGTTCGCAACTGTTGTCGACATAAACGCACTACTCAAAAAAGCAGTTTAATATACTTGTTAAAGGATTTGGTAATGATACTGGTCGTTTCGGTTAATATTGTTCGTATTAAAAAAAAACTACATCTTTGATTGATTGTTTGATTCTTTATATTTTGAGACATAAAAAAACAAGCCTTTTCAATAAAAGGCAAATTAATTATTTGACAGTAGTGTTAATCTAAATTGTTCCAAGAGTTGACACGGGTCGATTCCTTTGATTGTCAAATCGCCTCGTTGCAGGTCACGTAACTTGATTTTTCGAGATATCGTTGTAGGTATTAAGCGCATGTTCAGACACGGCGGGAACCGCGCGGTTCTTATTTAACCGCGTGATGGTGTGCCTATCAACAAATAATCTTTCACCGAGGGACGTTAAGAGCACGTATTCGTCGCTGCATGTGAAAACCCTCTTTGAAGATATATAGATTAAGATATTTTGGGTGCAATTCTTGAAATCTGGTCTGATTTGACAGACTGTAGTTAACACTGCTGCTACGTACGAGGTGTAGGTTCGACTCCCGCTCAGTACAAATGGTTGTATGCATGTTATTTGCATTAGTCTGGGTGTTTCTATGTATAATATGTATTTGTTTACATAAAAGTATCTACTTAGATACTTTTACTTTTTTTATCCGCATTCTAGAATCCAAAACACAAGCTAGTTAGGGTCTAGATACCTTATGTGGAATGTTTATTTATTAGATGCGCTTTGTATAAAAAAAAATCTAATTTTTGAACAGAACAAAGTCATCATAGCTTCGCCGCAGATTCAGGCGTTGAGACTGTTGCGTCTCAATCTACGTCAGCAAAAGGCAGGGCTTACTTTGCAGATGAAATGCCTTTAAAGAAATGTATCTCTATCGCATCATCAGATCAAACGTAAGTAAAGTTTTGATTTGATCATGTTTTTAAACCGGTGAACTCAGATAAAAGATTTAACGTTAGTAGAGGAAGCTTTTGATGTCTGTAAGAATAAAAACAGATGGCGGCCTTTGGTCCCAGTCCCAGTCTACTCCTGAAGTTTGTAACGATAGAAGTAGATGACAGACTGTCGTCCCTGCGTATCCCGGAGGGAAATGGACGTGAGCGTATTTATGTAGTATGTACATATGCAGTTACTGATGAATCTAATAAACACGGTTTCATGATAAATAATAAATAATGTAATTGTAATTGTTAAAATATCGTATACAGGTCGATACCATCGGATAACCTGGAGCTGTTTGTGACGATGGGCACCTTAGACCTGTCACTGTACGTGCAAGACGACGAAAGCCCTGAGGTGGCCCCTCTACGCATTCCGTTTTACGCGAAGAGCATCCACTCACCAATGCCTGTCTTCGGTCAATCAACGGTTGGTCTATAATTTAGTCAAATTATATCATGTTACTTTATTCTCTGCCGCACTCTGCGTTCTTGAAATGCTTGCAACACTGTCCTGGTCCTTTACTGAAAGAGAGAGTAAAAGAGGAAATGGTGTGAACTTTTGGTTTATGCAGATTCAACGAATGCTACTGACGTCTAATCCCTCAACCTCTAGAGAAAAGAGTACGCCAGATCCTCGTCAGGTCAATTAGCATGTGCTGTGCTTAAACTTAATATCAATTATGAAAAATCGTTATTAGCATAAAGGAGTTCTCGTTTTTTATCCTTGATAAAAGCCAGTAGCGATGAACCACATATTTTTGGATGTTCCATACAACTAATATTATCCATACTTAATATTATAAATGCGAAAGTAACTGTCTGTCTGTCTGTCTGTATGTTACGCTTTCACGCCTAAACCACTGAACCGATTTTGATGAAATTTGGTATGAGGGTAGATTAGACCTTGAGAAAGGACATAGGCTATGTTTGGTAGCGTTAACCGACATCCACAATGCTGCTTGCATTGTGCAAAACGCTCTCCCTTACGAGGGTAGACCATCTTCCTTCCATCATTGCCATGTAACGCAATTTTAGACTCATTAGAAAAGAGTTCACGGCTCCAAAGCTTTTGGTTGAGTCTAATTTAAATGAGTGCGCGCGAAAAGAAGACGCGCTGTTCGGTGGACTCGCGTTAGTTTGGGGCCGTTAGCTGGTTTGTGTGGTACCATATTGCGTTCTTTTGACCTTCCCCGAGCAGTTCGAGCTCTCACAGATACTCCGTGGAAGTCGCGAAGTTGGTTTTGTATCTCAATGGAGGTAAGGTGACGATTTCTCAAGCTAGTCGTCACGATGAATCGATCCTGCCTTTCAGTTGTGACCCGAGATCGTGGCCTTCCTTGGCGACGAAGAAAGCCGCCAGTCTCTAGGTACCTCTGATAAACATTTCGGAACGCAGATCGACTTAAATTAATTTAAGCACTCACATTTCTTTGGCTGTATCCGGCCTGGATAAGTGCCACAGATTGGGCAGCGACTTCAGGCGAAGTATCCATAGATTGTTGATAGAACCTCACCTTAATGTACAGATGCAGGCGCAAATATCTTTAGTCGGAAGTTGCAAGCCAAGTATATTTACTATATTAGGTCAAAGCAGAATTTAGTATATGCACATAAAGTGCACTTATGGAGGTACTTTATCAAACAATTTAAATAAATGTAGTTACAATATTTCATTATCTACTATATAAAAATAAGTCGGGTTTTCCTTCCTGACGATATAACTCCAGAACGCCTTTACCGATTTGGCTAATTTTGGTCTTGAATTATTCGTGGAAGTCCAGGGAAGGTTTTTACGGCGAGAAAAATTCGATTAATTGCCAGGAACCGACATCCACGCGGGTGGAGCCGCGGGCAAAAGCTAGTCTACTATGTAAAAATAAGTCGGGTTTTCCTTCCTGACGCTATAACTCCAGAACGCACGAACCGATTTGGCTAATTTTGGTCTTGAATTATTTGTGGAAGTCCAGGGAAGGTTTGTACGTTGAGAAAAAATCGAATAATTGCCGGGAACCGACATCCACGCGAGCGGAGCCGCGGGCAAAGCTAGTTTATTCATATATTTTCAACTTTTTGGAGGTGTTTTTTGTGACGGGGGTTTTTTTGAAATGGTGGTTTAGTATTCTTAAAGTTTCTAATTTTCCGGGCAATTTTGTTATTTTTTCTTTCATGGAATCCTTCTGCAGAGAATAACGAACACAACAAAAAAAAAGAATTAGTGAAATAAAATTGGTCCAGCCGTTAACGTGTCATCTCGTGACCAAGGGAAATAGGGGTTCATTTTTACCCGACTGTCAAGAAGGGTTATGTTTTTCGCGCGTATCTTGTATGTATGATTGTATTTTTTTTTATATTCCACAAATTCTACACAACGCTATCTAGACCCATGGTCAGCTTTTATTGCTTATGTTATGGAATCGGATAAACATACTTATATGTATACGTCTTATTTGTAAATACACACATATTATACATAGAAACACCCAGACCAATGCAAATAGCCATATTCATGCATATGAATATTTGCACTGAGTGGGTATCGAACTCCCGCCTCCTGCGTAGCAGTCGCGTTCACTACCGCTACGCCACAGAGGCTTCATATTCTTTATTACCTAGCACTTTAGTACCTTAGAACACATGGGCAATGAATACTTTTACTTTAATTTGAGACATCGATCATTGAAATCTATAGAGTGGTTCAGTAGATATGAAGTAATAGAGAATATAACAAACATGCAAATAAGATACGCGCGAAAAACATGACCCATCTTGACATTCGGGTAATAAATAGAAGTAAAAGGTGAGAATCGTAGCTAGTAGAAAAGTTAATCTGTTCGTAGTCTACGAACCTCAGTGGGAAAGGGGCGTGAGCATTTTCTATACATAATATAATAAATTATAAAGACAGTTTAATTTCGTTCTTTACGACAGCGGCTCAAAACAAGCTTCAGTGATACAAAATTAATGGAAGAAAACCTTAGCGCATCGTCAAGTAAGAGCGTCAAAGATACAAATTTACGTCGTGAACAGGAGGGCGTGTCTCAAGTCGAATTAAAAGTAAGTTTTACCCACACAATATAAAATTAAGAGCAAGTGCTCTTAAACCTTGTGTTGTGAAACTCTCACATGTTACAACTAATCACGTCACACAAAGTGACGGGATGGGCTAAAGGAATTTTGAACAGTGAATAACTCTTAAAGTTAAATATATTAACATGGAACTAATCTACACTACACGTGCGTATGCAATATTCCATGGTTTGCCCTTAATATAGACTCTTATTATAGTGTTACAGGAAAATAGTACAATGAGATAATTATATCTTTGCTTTTTCACTCGGTAAATGTTAGTTTAGAAAGAGCAGTTAGCTGGACCCGCAGCGATGAACACTTAGCGTGCAAACAAATTGTTTACTTAAGCACTTCAATCATCACCATCTTAGCAATAATCACAGTTGTATCCAAAGCTTTTACTTTGGAACCAAATAAAAGTTTTTTCGGTATGTTCGTCCGTCTATCAGCCCGCAAAGTTCTTGGTGGGTAAGAAGAAGAAGAATAATTTATGTATTCTTAAAAGAATACATAAATTATTCTTAAATTTCTTAACTGCCTCACAATTTGTACAATTTTCTGTATTTAATAGATTTATGTAGATTTCAATTATTGACGAGGTTTTTTAGCATTTCACAGGTTCAAGTAGCAGGAAGAATAATAGAAACATACCCCTGCTGCACGCCATACTGCAGCAACCCAACCTGTACTATTGGAAAAAGAAAGACGTGAAGAACTTTCAGGTGAATATGGCGAGCAGTTTTTATTCTTTGTTTGATTTTGTCACGGTCAAACAAGCATACAATATTTATAGTGCTTATACACTTCTCATCACAAAAATCGAAACACTTTGGTTTTTATGATATCTGTCCTAATTTAACACAAAAGAAATTTCATTCCATGAAAAAAAAACGGGATCCCTCCTCTTGGCATATAATTTTAAGGCTAAAATGGTTTGGCACAATGAATTGGCTTAATAATACTACTGCATAATAATCCTTTGGCATACTGCAAATGTTAGCATAACTATCAGTTAGTATAATATGTTTAGCCATAAGGAGTTGTATAAATTTTAATGGCTGTTATTAGTTCAGTCACTACACATCCCGACTTGGTTAGGCCTAACCTAACCAAGTCGGGTTATTTTTTTAGAAGTTTTTTAGAAGTTAGATGTGGTATTTATTTATTTCGTTCTACCACCCCATTTATGCTTAAATATGATTATGCTAATTTATGCTAAATTAGATAAGGATTAAAAAATTATGCATCATATCATTAGTCTAAATTACCATAATTATGCCAAAATATTCTATGGTTATTTTTTATACAAATTGATAGTGAACCAAAAATCACATGATTATAATAGCTGACAGTTTGGCCATTACAGTGGTAAGCGAAAATTCAAAATTCAAAATTAGAATTTCATTTGTTTGTCCTAAAAAGAAATGAATCATTGAATGAATTTTTCATAGCATTTATTATGCTAACTTTAAAGTTAGCTTATTAAATGCTATAGAAAACTCATTCAAATATTTGGGCGGACTCATCAAAATTCAATGTTTAAAAATGGTTGAAAAATCATTCATTGTTTTCAGCAGTTCGTAAGAATGTTGGTAGATGGCTCCACCGTCGCCCTTAAAGACACATATAAAAAGAAGGAAAATATGAAGTGATTCAGGTGTAGCGCAATAGCTCAGTTGGAAGAGCATTCTATCTGTAAGGGAAAGGTCGTGAGTTCAAGTCTCACTTGAGCATTTCATTTTTTCCGATGTTTTTCGAATGAATAATTGTTTTGAGACATATGTGTTTTTAGTGTTGGAGTACAGTCACTTTTGAAACTAAAAGTTAGCGTTTATCTTGAAATTGTTTACTGTGACTTTGGGACGTCTGAAAAAAAATATTTTTTTCTAAAACATATGTATACTTCGCCCGCAGAAGCCGCCCAAGTGGTGGCATTGCTGAATACTGGACTTAGTCAGCGTGTTGTGGCTGAAAGATTGCATCTAAGTCTGTTCTCTGTTCGTTGAGTCTACAAACGTTATCTAGAGACAGGTTTGTTCACAGGTCGTTCAGAATCTGGCAGAAATCGGGTCACTTCTAAGCGAGATAATCGATTTATTGTAACTTCTTCCTTACGAAATCGACGCCTTAACGCTTTTCAACTGCAGCAGCAGCGTAGAGTGGCTGTAAGTGACTCAACCGTTAGAAACAACGTGGACTGGCCAAGCCAGCAAATGGACTGAAATTAACTGCAGACCATCGGAGAGCGCGCCTTAACTTTGCACGGGAGCAACTAAATTGGTCATACCTCCAGTGG
This sequence comes from Eilema sororculum, assembly GCA_914829495.1. Taxonomy (NCBI): domain Eukaryota; kingdom Metazoa; phylum Arthropoda; class Insecta; order Lepidoptera; family Erebidae; genus Eilema; species Eilema sororculum. The sequence goes on along the minus strand of OU618532.1, from coordinate 17,037,188 downwards.
AGCAATGGAGATTCTCTTTTCTGATGAGTGTAAAATAATGCTGTATGGAAACGACGGAAGGAACAATGTCTGCAGAAAAGATGGAGAACGCTTTGCACAATGCTGCATTGAAGAAAAAGTCGGCTTTGGTGGCGGTTCGTGGATGGTTTGGGTAGGAATCAGCACTGACGGTAAGACAGAGCTTGTCTTCGTGTCTGGGCCACCTGCACTAAACTCTCATTGGTACCTCGAACAGTGTCATGAGCTTCGCGGGGTGGCCTATGCTCATTTTATAGGCCACGGCTTCATATTCATGCACGACAATGCTAGGGCTCACACCGCGGACGTCGTACGAGATTATCTTACAGAAGTCGGTATCTCCATTATGGAATGGCCAGCAAGAAGCCCAGACATGAATCCCATTGAATGTCTATGCGATTCGTTAAAGAGACGAATTCGTGCAAAAGATCCTGCCCCAGTAACACTTAGCCAGCTGCAAAATGCAATCCAAGAGGAATGGACTGAAATGCCACAACATGATGTAATCGTGACTCTCATCCGATCGATGAAAAACTGTATGGAAGCAATAACAAGAGGATATTTTTCTGATAATCCTCAGAAAACATAAACTTGCAAGGTGTTTTGATTTTTCTGATGAGAAGTGTATTTCTCAAGGGATATCGTTGAAATTGAACATCATATTCGTTCGTCATATTGTTACAATACTAAGTATTAAGCATACATTCGATATGTAATATTCCACTTTTTCAGATATCATTGTTTGATGCTCGCGCTGGCCTGGGCTTGGGTCGAGCTGACGAATACTGGAATGCTGTTTTACTGTCTACTGCAAAGGGATCCCCGGATCCCGTAACAGATATACCACCAGCGCTCGCCACTTTGAAGATCGTAGCACCAAATTCTAGTAAGTTTTTTATCATTCTGTTACCCGAGAATTCTAATTTCTTTCCGTTTGAAATATATACTAATCTATCACCGGACCAAACAGCCACATCCGCACTGTGACTGAGTAACAAATATCCAAACATTTCTTTCCTTTTCCTTGACAGCATATATTTTGGCGCCAAAAATCCAATATATAGGTTTTGAATACATTTTATGTATCCTATGACACTCAGGAGGTGAATACCTTTCATTTGAGACCCCAATCTTTGAAATCTGTCCAGAACCATTTTTCAAAACAGGCGGACCACAGATCTGAAGGCATGTTTCCTACGTGCTGATTGAACGCTACCACTGCCTCTTCGGAGTTGGTAAAAGTGAAACCTCTCTTCAAATCTTTGATTTTGGGGAAAATACAGAAATCATAGGGTGTTAGGTCGGGGCTATGTGCAGGATGGGTGACGAGTTGTGCTTTTTCGGAACCTAAAAATGACTTTGTTTTCTGACCGTGTGTGTGTCTTGATGTAAGAGAACGCGGCTTTTTGGTCATAAAAGCATATAATAAAAAGAATAGTATCGTATTTGTTACAGTTTTTGAAGTTGTATTGTGAGCTTGCTTACATCGTTATAAGGGTTTTATTTGTTGTACTTATGCAATAAACAGCAATAGAAAATTGTAAGGTAAAATGCATTTACTTTATGCATGAGTACCTACCTACACCCTGATTTTATAGTCATTTCGGACAATAAAAATGGATAGGTACAGTTTCGATTCCAAAATCTTCTAATAATTAATAATTTAAAGTTGAAAATTTTAAAGACGGGCTTCGCGGAGCGCACGACTCAAAATCTGTCAAAATACAGACGCAGTCGTGCACACACACATCGTCGAGATGCATAGTGGGCTGCTAGATGCACTTTGCCAGTCAAAATAATGGTGAAAATTGTCTTACGAATGATGAAAAAACTATTTTAAGTCTATAGTATCCGCAATACGAACTGGCACGTTGGGCCATAAGTCATCGGATTCATGCCATCTCTTTCGCATCTACACAGTCTTATGGAGCGGGACTCGCACCCATAGTGCTGTGCAGATAATCTTTTACGTATTCCATAATAGTATCGACAAAAGTAATGTAAACAAAAAATTAAATATGATTTATTAATTGTTATACCAGCATTGCTTTATTAAGACAAATGTATTAAATTAAATAAATGTATATTAAAATAAGTAGGTTGAGTAGGTGAATTACTAACTAAAAAAAATGAAATCTACAATCATAGCTCTCATCAAAATAATATTATAACTAATCAAAAAAATCAATAAACTATCAGGTATGGCTTTAATACTCGTCTTCACTATCACGTCGTCTTGTAGATTTATATCAAGACGGTGAGTGTCAATGAAGTGAGCTTTAGCCAGGTCTTCATTCTGGAGATTTTCAGCGTGGCGAACACATTTAATCCTGTCTTCAGTCTTCTCTTGTCACGTGTACGATAGCTTCATGCAGCAACTTCTCGATATCTGCCATTTTAAAGGTGGAATTTTTTGTAGAAACTTCTCCTTTGATTTGAGCCCATATTAACTCTATAGGGTTATATTGGCAGTGGTAGGGGTAGTCGAATAACTTCATGACCGTATTCATTTGCCAGTTGATCGACGGCGTATATTTTTTTTGTGTTACTTAACTTCACTCTTTGTAAGAGTTACTCTACAAAATCCGTTGCTAAGAACTCAATTTCCTTTTTGTTCAACCACTGTTCAATATCTTTTTTCAGCCATGTTCTATTAGGGATCGAGTGTAATACTTTTGTGTGGTAGCTGGCATTATCTAATATAATTACCGATGGCTCTCCCAATGATTTAAAAAATCCTTCAAACCACTTCATGTACGTTTCTGCGTTCATTTCTGAATGGTAATCAGCATTCGTCGATTTAATAGCTATGAATATTAATTTGGCTTCTGAAAAAAATACTGTTTTGGCTGATCCACCATGACACACAATTAATCTTCCAACTTTCCCAACTGGGGTATTAAATCCTCCGTTGTCTTTACTGTCTAGCCACATTCGCTTGCGAGAGTGATTTTGGTTGATCCAAGTTTCGTCTAAATAAAAACGCATTATTGAGGGTAGACCTCACATTATTTGTTTTTTGTTGTTGTTGTTGCTAATTATATAAGAAAATCTTATTCGCTGTTACATTCATATTTTTACAACTAAAAGCAAATTACCCACTTAATATCAGATTACGACATATCGACAAATTCTTTAATATTTTATCGACCTGGTTCAACCCCTACAGTAAGTGCCTAAAGTGCCAGTTCGTATTGCGGATACTATAGTGATTAGAGTACATTCTTGAGTAATATAATTTATTGTGACGAATCACGTCTATCAATTATATTTCGTATCTCTTTTCTGCTTATTCATTTATCCCTGTCATATTTTCTTACGTGACGTGTCATACATAGTATTATACACTTCACAGAGATTTTGAGATTTCAAAAAAAATATGGCTGGGGACATACCTACACCCAAATGTTGATATCTGAGTATACTGAAAATACTCATAAAAGTAAAATGCCCACGGCGTAGACAGACCATACCTATCGGTTACGTATAAAAATTACGAAATTTAAAATTCCGAATTACAAAATCCCGAAGTTCATCAACTGTACGAAATATCAAAATACAAGTTACCGAAGTTCACCTATGATATGTAATATGATGGTAAGATAAAGGCAAGGTCTCAAGAAAAAGGGTCACCATTACAAACACATACTATGTTATCAATAGTGGCACTCAGCTTGACGACTAGATGCCAATCAGACTGTCTTTTAGTGGTAGTGGCGTGCTCTGAAGAGTGGAATAGTGGAAGAAAAGAAAAGACCTTTGCTGTGCCTGCGTCTTCTTAGTATTGCACTCCACCAAGTTCTCAGAGCCCCATTGTAAAATGTGGTCCAGGATCCGGTTAATCTCAGTGATTCTTCTCACTTTTTCACCCTTTTTCATCGATATCAGACTGTGTAGCAGGATTTCCATGATAACTCTCGTGCAAGGTACTATCATCTGCATAGCAATGAAAGCTGAAGAAAGAGAGTAGGTAATAATCCATCACTGAGGAATCAAAGAATCAAAGAATCAAAGAATCAAAGAATCAAAGAATCAAAGAATCAAAGAATCAAAGAATCAAAGAATCAAAGAATCAAAGAATCAAAGAATCAAAGAATCAAAGGATCAAAGGATCAAAGGATCAAAGGATCAAAGGATGAAAGGATCAAAGGATCAAAGGATCAAAGGATCAAAGGATCAAAGGATCAAAGGATCAAAGGATCAAAGGATCAAAGGATCAGAGGATCAGAGGATCAGAGGATCAAAGGATCAAAGGATCAAAGGATCAAAGGATCAAAGGATCAAAGGATCAAAGCATCAAAGCATCAAAGGATCAAAGAATCAAAGAATCAAAGAATCAAAGAATCAATTTTAATTATTCAGTTTAGGCACTTGTAGAGCACATATGAACGTCAGAATTTTTACAAGTAATGTCAATCACAGAAAAAATAAATAAAATAAATCATTGGAAAATGATTCTTTCGCTGGTTCGGTAGGTGGTTCCACTGAGAAGAGACCAGCAAGAAACTCAGTGAACTCGATTATCCTCCTTTTTTTTTAAATATGGTTTTATTTATAGTAATTTTTTACAGCGCGAGCAAGAGATGAGATTAGGATGACCATGCATTTTTATCATTTAACTAATCGCCTAATTTATATAGCCTTTTTTTATTAAGCAATTTTTCACTTGAATTTTAATTTAATAAGTGGCATGTCTATCAGATCCTGAGGCATTTTATTAAACAATTTTATACAATTGCCTACAAACTGGCGACAACAAACAAAAAACTGGGGAAATGTGGGTGCTAGCACCTCTGCCTACCCCTTCGGGGAATACAGGCGGGAGTTTATGAGTTTATGTTAATATGTATGCCTATAAACGAATTACCAACCTTATGAAGCTTGAGTTTTGGCACTGCAAGTTTATTTTTGTTTCTAGTATTATAATTGTGTTGGTCAGAGTTTTTTTGAAGAGATCTAGATTCTTGCGTACGTATAAGATATTATCATAAATGTATTGGGGAGCACCTGTTAAATTATTAATTTCCTTAAAAACTTCTCTCAGCGAGTCACGGGGTCCGAGGCCATAGATTGCTCGTATCGCGCGTTTCTGTAATATGAAAATAGTCTCAATATCGGCAGCTGAGCCCCACAGCATCAGACCATATGACATAACGCTATAAAAGTGCTTAAATAAACTAATCGTGCCGTGTCCGTATTTTTCTAACCGCATAGGCAGCTGAGCTAAGTCTTCCTGCCAAGGTTGTGACATGAGAACCCCATTGCAGTTTACTATCAATAGTTATTCCAAGAAAAACTGTGGTATCAACTATTTGAACAGATTCATCGTTCATTGTAATACTAGTATCAACCTGTCTTACATTAGGCATAGTAAACTTTACACATTTTGTTTTCTTAGCATTGAGCAGCAAGTTGTTACTTGTAAACCAAAGCAAAATTTTAGAAAGGGTATTATTTACATCGTCAAGTACTACTGTTTGTCTATCACGTTTAAAAATTAATGATGTGTCATCAGCAAATAATACTATTTCACAAAGATCTTTACTGAAGTAAGGAAGATCATTTACATATATCAAGAACAAAAGGGATACTAATATCGAGCCCTAGGGTACTCCCATGACTAAGGGGGCTCCAGATGAATTAGTGCCATTAATGTTAACTTTTTGTACTCTGTCAGTGAGGTAAGACTTAAGCAAGCCAAATGAGCCGTTCGAAACACCATAAAAACCTAATTTTAGTAACAAAGTCTCATGATCAACACAATCAAAAGCTTTTGATAGATCACAGAAGATACCAATGGCATCCTGCTTTTTTTCCTATGCATCAAATATATGTTTAACGAGTTCAATTCCTGCATCTGTCGTATTTCTACCTTTAGTGAAACCAAACTGTTTACCATGAAGTAGCTTGTTATGCGTGAAATGTGAAAGCAGTTGATTAAATATAATTTTTTCAAAGATTTTACTAAGGTCTGGGAGTATGGAGATGGGTCGAAAATTTGATGGATCACTTTTGTCCCCTGTTTTGAATAACGGGATGATTTTACTATACTTCATGAGAGTAGGAAACTGTTTATCATCTATACATTGATTAAATATGAATGCAAGATATGGTGCAATAGCGGGCATTACTGATTTTATTATATTGGTAGAAATGCCCCAAAGATCCTCAGTCTTTTTTATAATTTAGTTGCTTAAAGGTCTCAAGTATGGTTGCGGAGTCAATGTACTGAAAATCAAAGTTAACACTAGATTCAAGTAGAATAGCAGCTGCGTTTGTTGAGGAATTTAATGTACTTGTAGTGGTAATTGGAATATTTGTAAAGAAAGATTCAAATGCATTGGCCACAGCAGAATCAGTATTAATGTGTTTATCATCTATTTTTAACTCAAAAGATCGATCACGTGACCTTGTTTTACTGGTTTCTTTGTTTATAACATTCCATGTTGCCTTAATTTTATTGTCAGTCAGTAAAGTAGATCAGGACTCCTCAAATATAGGGGAGGTGCTAGGTATAAAAAAAAAAAAAAAAAAAAACCTCTCCCTGTCGGCTTTTCAGCTTGGTCTGAGAAACCGGTGGACGCATGGGTCGGTGACAGCAGCGACATTTATTTTGTTTTGGCATCAGGTGTGAAGATCGCATCCTCGGCAGCCTTCGTGTCCGTGACATCCATACTAATATTATAAATGTGAAAGTAACTATGTCTCTCTGTCTGTCTGTCTGTATGTTACGCATTCACGCCTGAACCACTGAACCGATTTTGATGAAATGTGTTATAGGGATAGATTAGACCATGAGAAAGGACATAGGCTATGTTTTGTCGCGATAACCGACATCCACGCGGACGGAGCCGCGGGCAAAAGCTAGTAGCAAATAAAATGCAAAAGAGCCGCCATCGTTGGTACGATCACGTCAATTTGCGTCTGATCGATAAGGAGCGAACGTCCGAGTGCCATCACTGCGACGCAAACGACGTAACGGGACTGCACACGCTCACCGAGTGTCCGGCGAGGCGGGACTTCGAGGCGGCCCTGGGAGTGAGAGTTCTCATCCTCGCTACCCTACTCACGGCGATGGTCCGCTGTGCGGACACGTGGGCGGCCAGTGTCTCCTTCTGCGTCCTCCTTTTTTTCTTTCTAATGGTCGTGAAGGAGATGGTGGAACGGGAGTGGCGGCGTGAGCGAGAGAGACTCGTGCGCAGGCAACTCGGGCGTCGGAGGGCACAGACTGACCTCCGTCCCTCATGAGCGCGGGCCTGGGGGTGATGGGTAGAGCCGCCTGTCACCTCAGCAGAAGCAGGCCACGGCGGCGGCGCGCTAAGTAGCGCGTCTCCCCACTCTGGGGTGAGTCCTGGACACCGTTGTCCCTCCTCCAGAAGAGGGCCAGACCGCAAGGGATGGCCCTGGGTCAGCCGGGGTGCGAGGGATATGCCTAAGACAACCTCACCTCCGTTCTAGCACCACGTGCGGTTTTAGTCGGTTCGAGTCCGACATAACATCCCCTCCCGGCTCCAGCCGGGTAGGAAATGTAGGAAGAAGAGCTGCAAGACGAACCCTGAAACAGTGCAATTGGGTTGCTATGTGCCTGCTGGAGCGCCGTATTCGTGTCCTCTGTGATATTTCCTATTATATAGAAAGAGAGTGGGTAATATTATATATGATATTACCCACTCTCTTTCTTCAGCTTTCATTGCTATGTAAATGATAGCACCTTACACGAGAGTTATCACGGAAATCCTGCGGCTACACAGTCTGATATCGATGAAAAAGGGTAGCTTCTTGTCACTGAGATTGACCGGATCCTGGACCACATTTAGCAATGGGGCTCTGAGAACTTGGTGGAGTTCAATGCTAAGAAGACGCAGGCACAGCAAATGTATTTTCTTTTCTTCCACCATTCCACTCTTCAGAGCACGACACTACCACTAAACGACCATCTGATCGGCGTGTAGTAAGGTCGTGAAGCTGAGTGCCACCATTGTTAACTAAGTACGTGTTTGTAATGGTGGCCCTTTCTTGAGACTTTGCCTTTATCTTACCGTCAGGCGACGAGAAGTCAAGCTGTCGTGCTCGGCCCCCATACATTTAGATTAATATGTGCGCTGTATACATAAAATCTAAACTATAAGTGATCTTCGGTTTCTCGTACTTTGATATTTCGTACAGTTTTTGAACATCGGAATTTTGTAATTTGTATTGAATTTTGTAACCGTAGGTATGGTCTGTCTACGCGGTAGGCATTTTAATTTTATGAGTATTTTCAGTATACTCAGATATCAACAATTAGGTGTAGGTATGTCCCCAGCCTTATTTTGTTCGAAATCTCATAATCTCTGCAAAAAGTTTAACATGCTATGTATGACACTGAAACAAAAGACATGCCAATGACGTCACGTAAGATAATATGACAGGGATGAATGTATAAGAAGAAAATAGATACGAAATGTAATTGACAGACGTAATTCGTCACAATAAATCACATTACTCAAAAATGCACTCTAACCACAAGGCTTAAAGTAGTTTTTTCATCATTGGTAAGACAATTTTCACCATTATTTTGACTGGTAAAGAGCATCTAGCAGCCCACTGTGCATCTCGGTGATGTGTGCGTGCACGGCTGCGTCTGTATTTTGACAGATTTTGAGACGTGCGCTCCGCGGACTCCGTCCTTAAACCTGGCATACAGTAGTTAATTATGTTTTTGTTCCAAATATGAACTTAGCAACTGGCCCATTGATTTCCCCAATTCATCACAAAACATCACTATTTTTGATGGTACATTATTTTGTTCACTGAAGGAACTACTCGGTTTATTATTTGGCTCAAGTGAAGGGCTTTTGTGTGAAGTCAGCGAGGACTTACAGACTGGCTGAGGACTGAGTAAATTATTGTTAGATGTTAATGTGGAACTTGTACCTACTCATCAGATCCTTCATAGTCAGAATGTATTTCTGATACTCACTTTTAACATTACAATATTTGTCAGTCATTACGTCTAATGATTTCTTTAAGTTATTGATTTCTGTTTCTAACTTCAAGATGCTATTATTATGTTCTGAAATGTTATTTTCAATTACTATAGAATACTCGAAAAACATTGGAAAAAATGAAATGCTCAAGTGAGACTCGAACTCACGACCTTTCGCTTACAGGGCGACTGCTCTGCCAACTGAGCTATTGAGCATCACTCCAAATTTTTCTTCTCTTTATATCCGTCTATAAGGGCGACGGTGCAGCCATCTACCAACATTCTTACGAACTGTTGGAAACAATGAATGATTTTTCAACCATTTTTAAACATTGAATTTTGATGACTGCGCCCAAATATTTGAATGAATTTATTTATTTTTACATATTTCTTAAGTTTGTTCCTACTGCACTCAACTCTGCCCATCTTGGTGTTGGAATGACCTATTAAGGTATCATCATTTGTTAAATCTATTGTAATTGTGGGTTCTGCATTAAGTTCAGTAGAAACATGGCTGGGTACACTACCGACTAACTCCTCAAACAAGTTATGAGTATGGGATACTACAGTGTCACGTTTCTCAGCTTCAAGGTGGGTAATGTGGTGGTGGGCTTCCTGCAGTTCCTGCTCTAAGACCGACATGCGCTTGAGGCCCTGTTCGTATTCGTCGCTGCACTCCCTAAACCCAGCCACAATGTTGTGCACACAAAGGACACAAATACGGTGCTCCTGCAGGCACCTAGCTACCCAATTGCACAGTTTCAGGGTCCGTCTTGTGAGGTGGCGCCAGCGAGAGAGACTCGTGGATCGCGCCGCCCGCGCGCGCATGCAACTCGGGCGTCGGAGGGCACTGAGTCCCCCATGAGCGCGGGCCTGGGGGTGACGGGTGGAGCCGCCTGTCACCCCAGCAGAAGCAGGCCACGGCGGCGGTGCGCTCGGGGGCGAGTTGGGGACACCGTTGTCCCCCCTCCTGAGGATATTGATATTTCGATGACAACCTCACCTCCGGCCTAGCACCACGACACACAGTCGGCGTGCGGTTTTAGTCGGTTCGAGTCCGATATAACCTCTCCTTCCGGCTCCGGAAAGGGGGGGGGGTATCCGAGGGGATTTTCACACGAAAAAAAAACGGTTCGTCTTGCAGCTCTTCTTCCTACATTTCCTCCTCGGCTGGAGCCGGGAGGAAAGGTTATGTTGGACTCGAACCGACTAAAACCGCATGCTGACTGAGGGTCGTGGTGCTAGGCCGGAGGTGAGGTTGTCTTCGGCATATCCCTCGCACCCCGGCTGACCAAGGGCCATCCCTCACGGTATGGCCCTCTTCGGGAGGCGATACAACGGTGAGTGGGTGACTCTTCTCAGCACGCTGCCGCCGTGGCCTGCTTCTGCTGGGGTGACAGCCGGCTCCACGCGTCACCCCCAGGCCCGCGCTTATAAGGGACGGAGGTCAGTCTTTGCCTTCCGACGCCCGAGTTGCCTGCGCACGCGGGTGTGTGATCTGCGAGTCTCTTTCGCTCACGCCGCCACTACTTTACAATATACCTATATACCTACCTATAAAATCATATAAAATAGACCATGAAGTTAGTATCTAGTTATAATTTCATTACAACAGAACCTAAAAATATTGTTTCTACAAAAATATTTTAACTAGGTATAGCCCGAAATTTACAGTTCAAACCTTAAAGCAAGTATGTCAAAATCTGAAACACTAAGCTATAAATGTACCAACGAATCTGTGAAATGGCTAAAATCGGAACTATGGTTGTCACTGTCAAATGCATACTATTTTATTGCCGTCCAAATGATTAATGAAGACGGTGGTGCCATTTTTCATTTCATATATTTCTTGGTAGGCCTATTTGTGTATGCACGAATTGTCATCACGCGCCAAAGAGACGTGTTCCTGCTTCAAAGGACCGTGGGCGACTGACGGCTTGACAGAATTGCCGAAAAATGTATGAAAAACTCTCACCAAAATTAATTGTTAATAATTTACGACAGGACAGCAGTAGTTCACAACAAATAAAATGTATTCAGAGGTTGGTGTAACTCTTTATCTGCTATATTCAATAAATTATATCTTTAGAAAGTAATTTTTTAATACAAAAATGTGGCAGAATAAAGAAATTTTAGGCGTTTTTCAGCAACTTTGGAGTGATTTTTAGATTGATTACTAAATGTATCATAAAATAAGTTTTTTCTTCCCTATCAAGAAGTCTTTGACTTTCAAATGGATACCGGTTTATTGCTAAAATCACTTATTTTCAGTATGAATTTACTCAAAGACTGGAGCTTGTTTCACGTAGCCTATGTATGGTCGTTAAAAAATCCCCTACGAGTATTTAATATTTCTTATACGGCTAGCTACGGAATTCTCCTTTGGGGTAATTCCGCAGATTTAAACACGATATTTGTCTAGCAAAAGCGGGCTGTGCGAGCTATTTATAATTTGGGCCCAAGAGTCTCCCTCCGAGATAAGTTTAAAGAGATGAATATTCTAACCGTAGTGTCACAATACATTTTCGAAAACTTAATGTATGTCAGGAAAAATATTGCAAAATTTCCAAGACTTTGTGACAGGCACAATATAAATACTAGAAATAAAAGCAATCTTGTAGTTTGTCATAGCAGACTACATAAAATAAGTAATTCTTTCCAGGGCAACTGTATTCGCTTTTTTAACAAGCTTCCTAATGAAATCAGAGATTTACCTGTTAATAAATTTAAAAATACAGTAAAGAGCAAACTGTGCCAGAAAGGCAATCCAAGAATATTTAAATGATAAACAAGCTTGGAAATGAGCTGTTCGCTCTGCTGTGCTACTCAAGCAAAACATTGTATCTAGACCATAAGTTTTAGGCTAAGTAAATGTTTTGTAAATAGACCAAAAAAAAAAAGCCCGCTGAGTTTCTTGCCGGAGTCTTCTCAGGTCTGGGCCGCGTTTCGAACCGGTTTTCCATTTACTAGTATTAGTTAGTATTTAATATTTACTTTATGTTGACGTTTTGTAAGTTCCGATTTAATGGTCTATGCAAAATAAATTATTTTTGAATTTTGAATTTTGATGATTTTGCTATCGAAACTGTGTCAAAAATCTTTTTGTACGAAACGACTATAAAATCACTTGATATATAAATCTTCACTCATATCACAACAACAATACTCTAAGTCAACTTTCAATGGCTTCCATTTTTATTTATTTAATAAGCTATAGGTATTCCTTGCTGAAACAACTATTTATCACAAAGTCTAACCTTCTAATCACTGTTAAATGTTATTAAAGTAATGCTTAAGTAACCGAAATGGTGACTATTACTTAGCTAAGAATTCTAACGTTTGACAGTTCTTACTTATGTTAATTTCTAAACTATCGAATCAAAATCGTTACTTAAGTCATTACTTTTACTCAGGTTTAGTGTGCCCCATGTACAAACATATTCGTGCATACAAACATCTGCACTGAGCGGGAATCGAACCAGCGTTCGACCTCAAAGGTCGTCGGCTGAAGGCTGAGAGGTTCCAAATTACCTGTGAGGTTCCTCAGCGCCCGTCTTTGCACTGAGTCGAAGCGGTCGAGCAATGTCCTAGGACCTAGAATATTTTTTATTCCCACCTAACCGCCAAATTGATGCATCAAGAAAATAATTCTTACTTTCACTTTCAGGTAATCTATATACGTGTACTTCGAGCCCCAAGGGTTCAATCCGACTGGACGTGGAGCGCCCCGTCCAGGTGGAGATCTGCGCAGAGAGGGTGAAGCGACTCCTAAGTATAAATAAACTCGTAAGTACCGCATGAATCAGATCAGTATGGTTTTCTTACCTTTATGCGGAACTACTGACATGTAATCTCCTTTGTGATCTAATCACAAAGTGCTTTGTCTATTATGTCAAATAACATGCAATGTCTATCGTAAATTATTTTACTTATAACTTGTCTTCTTAAGTTAATTAAAGCCAATATATATGAGATTGGTATTTCCTTTAAATGTGTCAATTTAATTAACTTAAATACAATGTCTGAACCGAAGAAAGAAACTGATAAGATTCCAGCATGTTCTATAACCAGATACCTACGTCCCGACCGATTTGACATTGAACCAAACGCCCCCGGAGCAACAGAGCAGTGGGCGCATTGGTACCACACATTTTCTAACTTTCTTTCTGCAGAATTACCTGACGACATTACGGATGCTGTAAAATTAAAAATACTAGTTAATCACTTAACAACTAACATATATGTACATATGAAAAACTGTCAAACATATGACGACGCAGTTTCTGTTTTGAACAAAATATATCTGAAACCTCAAAATGAGATTTTGGCTCGCTTCAAACTCGGAGCACGAAAACAAAAACATGATGAAACGATAACCGATTACTGTCGCGCTTTACAACTACTCGCGCAAAGCTGTAATTTTAAAGCTGTCTCCGCCTGCGAACATAGCAAGCAAGCTATACGAAGCACCTTTATCGCAGGAATTCTGTCAACTAAAATAAGAGAACGATTACTTGAAAACCCAACACTCACGATGGACGAAGCGTTCACCCAAGCTGTAATTCTCGAAACTGCTGAAAAGGACTCCACGACAATGGAGGTTAACGTTCCAAGCACTCTCAATGCTCTTCCAATGCCTATTCCACGAATGGATCAACCACAGCACTTTGTACCAGCCCCAAAAAACGCCGTGATCCCGCCTTCACCTCAATCTACGGCAAAACGTTGCTTCTTTTGCGGCGGGAGAGTGCATCAAAGAATTAAATGTCCAGCTTTCCACGCTTATTGTCAACTATGTTCGAAGAAGGGTCACTTTGCTTCAGTTTGCCGATCACGAAGCAACTCTTCAACTAGTAATGCCGTCTCTTATGAAAATACTGCCGTTTCTGCCAAATACTCACAGTCAACAAGTCCTTCCGAAGCGATTAACACTGTTTACTCTGCAGCTTCTCCGTCCAGTTTAGAGAAAGCTACAATTGCCATTACTGTCAATCACACACGCGCCGATGCTTTGATCGACACTGGAAGCTCGGTTAGTTTCATTGATCAGAACATAGCTCGAATGATGAATCTCAAACCGCGACCTTGTAATCAAACTATAAATCTTGCATCGCTTAACCATACGTCACATGTTAAAGGGGTCTGCTTCGCTACGCTAGAAATCAATAAACATATATATAAGCAACGTCCACTTCTCATCATTAATAACTTGTGTGCTGACGTCATCGTTGGCCACGACATTCTTAAGGACCATGACAAGCTTGAATTCCAATTTGGAGGCACTAGAGAGCCTTTACAAATATGCGTAATGGAAGCTTCAGTACCACCTGCATCAGTATTCACTCATTTATCTGCTGACATCTCTCCTATAGCCATCAAATCTAGACGTCACGATGGTTACGAAGAAAAATTCATTCAGGCTGAAATATCAAAGCTTTTAGAAGATGGAATAATTGAACCAAGTATATCTCCTTGGCGCGCTCAGGTACTTATCACCGGAGGAGGATCTCATCGAAAGAGGATGGTAATTGATTACTCAAGAACTATCAATAAATTTACATACCTGGACGCTTATCCACTGCCAAATATTGAATCCATTGTGTCAAAAGTGGCTAAATATAATCACTTTAGCCAGATAGATTTAAAAAGTGCTTATCACCAAGTGCCTATCTTAGAAAGCGAGAAAATTTATACGGCATTTGAAGCCTGTGGCAAACTATATCAATTTAGGAGAATTCCTTTTGGCGTCACCAATGGAGTCGCTGCCTTTCAACGTACTCTTGAACACGTAATCGGCAAAGAAAAGCTTCAGGGTACATTTGCATATCTAGATGACGTCACTGTTTGCGGAAAAAATAAAGAGGAACACGACAAAAACCTACAACAATTTATGGCTGCAGCAAAGAAATATAACCTTACATTAAATGAACAAAAGTGTAATTTTAACAAAACATCCATTAGCCTCTTGGGGTATACAATTAAAGATAACATAATAGAACCTGACAAAGACAGACTCGAACCTCTTATAAATCTTCCACTACCACGTAACGCTGCTGAACTCAAAAGAAGCTTAGGGCTTTTCGCTCATTACGCAAAATGGGTGCAAAATTTTTCCGAAAAAGTACAGCCTCTTACCCATAATGTAACTTTTCCATTAAATGGAAATGCGAAACATAGTTTTCATCAATTAAAAGTTGACATTGAGAAAGCCGCTTTAGTAGCTGTAGACCACGAGGAAACTTTGACGGTAGAAACTGACGCGTCAGATTTTGCAATAGCTGCGACTTTAGCTCAAAAGGGACGTCCCGTCGCATTTTTTTCTAGAACCTTGTCTGATAGCGAACGCAAACATGCTTCAGTGGAAAAAGAAGCCTGCGCCATAGTGGAGAGTCTAAGAAAATGGCGCCATTACCTTATCAATAAACATTTTCTACTCATCACTGATCAAAAATCAGTAAGTTACATATTCAATCAAAACCATACCAGCAAAATAAAGAATGATAAAATTGAAAGATGGAGACTAGAATTGTCATGCTACAAGTACGATATAGTCTACAGACCTGGAATAGAGAATGTAGCTGCGGATGCACTATCTCGAGTCTGCGCGCTCTTAAGCAACAATAAATTATACGAATTGCACGACGCTCTCTCACATCCTGGGATAACTAGAATGTATCATTGGGTCAAACTAAAAAATCTTCCCTATTCTATAAACGACATCAAAGACATGACCGCTGCTTGTCGTATATGTGCACAAGTAAAGCCACGATTCGCCAAAGCAACCGGGACCTTAATTAAAGCAGTATCCCCTTTTGAAAGATTGAACATAGACTTTAAAGGTCCCTTGCCATCTAACACGAAAAATAAGTATATACTCACCATTATTGATGAATTTTCTCGATATCCTTTTGCATATCCATGTGCTGACACAACTTCAACAACCGTTATCAAATGTTTAAGGAATCTTTTTTTTGAATACGGTCTGCCTTTATATATTCATAGTGACAGAGGATCGTCGTTTATGTCTGAAGAAATACAAACATTTCTGAAGAATTGTAACATTGCCACTTCCCGTACAACTCCTTATAATCCCCAGGGAAACGGCCAGGTAGAGAGACTAAACGGAACGCTCTGGCGGACAATTCAGTTAAACCTCAAATCCAAAAACTTGGCAATTGAAAATTGGGAGCAAGTCCTAAAACTCTCTCTGCATAGTGTGCGATCTTTACTCTGTACGTCGATAAATGCAACTCCCCATGAGAAGTTGTTTAACTTCCCTAGACGATCGCCAGTGGGCGAATCACTTCCGTCGTGGCTTGTCCCAGGACCCATACTATTAAAGAAATTTGTCCGCTCGAAAACGGATCCCTATGTTGAGGAAGTTGAGTTGCTTCAAACAAATCCTAGCTACTCACATGTACGACGGCGTAATGGTCAAGAGACGACTGTGTCAAATAGGCACTTAGCTCCACTTCCTGCAACAATAGATGAAGAAGGTCCACTGGTGGATAATGAAGAGGCTTGTGATCCTGTATTAGAGAACAGGGATGAAATTGCAGAAGAAGATGTTTTCACAACACCGCCTCAGAACGTTGAGCCTCCGCAGATCAGAAGATCCACAAGGCCTAAAAGATTACCGCTACGATTCAATGATTACCTCCTTGGCGAAGAAACTATAGAGGAGGAGAATGACATGTAATCTCCTTTGTGATCTAATCACAAAGTGCTTTGTCTATTATGTCAAATAACATGCAATGTCTATCGTAAATTATTTTACTTATAACTTGTCTTCTTAAGTTAATTAAAGCCAATATATATGAGATTGGTATTTCCTTTAAATGTGTCAACTACCTACCTGCATTTCCGGAATGTTTTGATAATATCGTTGCTGTCTTGAGGCTTAGTGGTAATCGAGCAGGCTATAATGTAAAGCAATGTAAACCAGAATCGTCTTAGGGCGGACGACCATTCTCAACACATTGCGACCCTTCTATGCATCTCGGAATCTCATTAAACCGTCGGTATCGGTTGTCATATGAGCATCTATGACTGTCGTAACGGGTAGGTATATAGAACCCCTTACTTTCTTTCAATAGGACTTCAATATCTGAAGTTGTTTAGCTTCATGAAGAATACCGCCAGGTCATAGTTAGACTGAAAAGTGGAGTCCTAGTTATTTAAGGAAAGATAGTGTTACACAAAAATACAATTTTGGTATGTTTGTCCGCAATGTACGCATAAATAAATGAATGGCAAAAACTGAGATCCACGCAAGCAAAATCAATTTTATTTATATAACACCACCAGCTGCCCGCGGCAGTCATTTTTAGGACTTCTCTGTCCTTTATGTATCTTCTGTGGTCATAATGAAATGAAATGAAATTTATTCGTAAGAGACACGGTGAAGATAGAATGTTACATTTTTAGTTATTGATACAGCATATCTCGCCTTCATTTGGCATACGAATCTTGTACATAAATTATATTATATTATCATTCAATTACTTACATTTTAAATTAAATTCATTAAATTATTTTAAATCAAAATAAATAACATTGAATTGATATTATTAATTGGACGTAGTTATGCAAACTAGAACTAACCCACAACACATCACTTTCGAGATAATTGAGTTTTTGTTTAAAAAGTGTGTAGAAAAAAAATTGTAACTTTTAAAGGGTAAATAACTTATCAAGGTTATAGAACTATATTGGCACGAATATAGGATAACTAGATAATTCAATTTTATGACACATTAGTATTGTTTTTTGATCAAAAAACCAGATGGTTCCCATGAAAAAATTAACAATTTGTGGGTTAGTTCTGGTTAGCAAGTTCATAGACAAAAATGAATGAAAGATAATTTTTGGTTTAATCACATTTTAATGCAGTAATGAAATATAACATAATGTGTAATACCATTACCAAATAGTTTACATCAACCAAAGGTTTACATAAAACTCCTTAAAGTAAATCTTCTATATCAAATTGTTATTTTATGCAAGTTCGGGACTTCACGCGATTAAAACTTCCACTTACTTTTTGCCGACGTTTCGGGTGCGATGCTGCACCCGTGGTCACGACTTGACTGATGTTGAGTCGTTGTTTACCAATGTTCCCTTACAAGACTGTCTACGGATTATTGAAACCAAGCTAAAGGATAATGGTCTACCCGATAGTTATGCGACACTACTGCAGAGTTGCCTCGAAGGGAACTACTTCCTTTACCATGGCCAACACTACCTCCAGATAAACGGCGTCGCCATGGGCAGCCCTTTGGTACCAGTCGTGGCAAATATTTGGATGGAACACATTGAAGAGGAGGTGGCTCAGAATGCCCACGCCCAGATCAGGCTATGGAAAAGGTATGTAGATGATGTATTCTGTATATTCAAAGGCAACAGTGAGCAGGGGGTCCGCTTCACTGAGTGTCTGAACTCATTACATGTGAAGACACAGTTTACGTATGAGATTGAGAACCACAGAACATTATCCTTTCTAGACATCAAGCTAATGGTTAGAACCGATGGCTCCTTAGCCCACACTGTGTATCGAAAACCCACTCACACAGATAGATACCTGCACGCCTCCTCGCATCATCACCCACTTCATTTAAATTCTATAAGCTCGACGCTTATCAAACGAGCTAATGACCTGTGTGACCCTGAGCACCTACAACAGGAGTTAGATCATGTTCAGGAGGTTCTTAAAATGAATGGGTATGTTACGAGTTCTAGAAAGCCGCGACGTGCACCGAGGATGAGGTTGCCGGGAGTTGACCGCCAACCGGCATTCATGCCGTATGTGAAAGGAATAACGGACAAAATCGGATCTTGTTTACGGAAGTTTTCCATCAAGACCGTATTCAAACCGTTCGCCAGAAGTACGTGGGGACGTCGAAAGACGTCATACCTCTGCAAACACCGGGTGTCTACAAAGTGGATTGCAGCTGCGGTAGTTCCTACATAGGCCAAACCAAGCGAAGTATCGCGGAGAGGGTTAGAGAACATATCGCAGCTGCGAAAAATCGCCAGTTTAATAAATCGGCAGTTGCAGAACACCTTGAGTCGGGTACCAATCACTGGATTGAGCTTCATCAACCCAAAGTCCTCTCCACTGATCGCCACTACTATTCTAGGATTGTGCGTGAAGCCATTGAAATTAAAAAGTGTAAAAATTTCAATAGGGAAGATGGATTTAAACTATCCGGGACGTGGAATCCAGTGATAAAAACACTAAAACCCAACAACATTGTGCTGTCCAAAACTGACGTACCTAGTGAGTGTAGTGTGTCGCCAGCCTTACTTTCATTCTGAAAGTAACGGAGGGTAGACGCACAAAAAATGTTCCGCGCATACCGCGCGACCCTCGCCGGCCAGTCAAGTTGTGACCACGGGTGCAGCATCGCACCCGAAACGTCGGCAAAAAGTAAGTGGAAGTTTTTATCGCATGAAGTCCCGAACTTGCATAAAATAACAATGAGTTTACACCGCGATAGCTTAAAAATAAATGCCTGTCTAAACAATAAATTAATAAAACAAAATCTTTTAAGGTTAGAGTAACTAACTGAAAAATATTAATGTATTACTTACCAACATCGCTGTTGTTATCATCCAGAGCTGTTTTGTAGGCAAGCACTTCCAAGTGCTTTTGTTCGAGCACTCAACTTATTATTCATATTTTATTTGAATCACGCACAGTAGAAATGAATTTGCCAGTGTTACCAGCTAATATTTCGTGTTGCTATTTTAAAACCACGATAGTTTATAGTAGAAACTGTGGAATATATTTTTAAAATACCATCGTTACTGCAAACCCTGATAATACATACGTATCTGTCATGCGGCATGCGTAAATAATCATTATTATATTTTAGCAACCGAGGTAGATCATTTTTATTCCTTCCAAACATTTTTTTTGCCAAAACAAAACAAAAACGAGCTGCTTAGTTCAACATTTACTTCTGATATTTCAAAATATTCTCTTGGTTATTCCTTAAGTCAATTAGTTTGATAAGCAAAATAGAACTAAGCCACATGGTTAAAAAAAAAAGACAAATGGTGGGAACTATGTGGCATGGTTCTCTTATGCTTAATACAAATGGTACATTTTGTAAGTACTATGCCACATAAGTCTGTTTCACTTAAAATCATTTCTGAATCTTGGGTTAGTACCCTACGTGGGTTCTTTTTTTTTGCTTTGGGAATAGGTATATTGGCCAGGATTTTTTCTGAGAAGGTGCTAAATACCTTTTTTAGCCTATGTACATATATAACTCAATTTCACCCAAAGTGTGGGTTGGTTCTAGTTTGCATAACTACGTCCAATTGTAGAAAATAAATATATCGGTACGCCATTTTAAGGCTATGGGAATACAAAATTCACCTAGTGTTAACCATTCGTTTTGTATTTCTAGGTTCATTGCGTGCACTTTGTAGGTATTATTTTCATCTACTTGAAGAAAAGATTCTGTTATGTCTTTGTCTGACTGCCTCCTAGTATTTGTTTTTACCGAACCGATAGAATTTGATTTTACCGAATTATTATTAGGTAGGTACACTTTATTTTTCTACTTTATTGTTAGGAAATATTTAATAAACGTTGATTTTCTATCATACCTACCTAGTTGTATTATTTGTCTTTGTGGTGGCCTTGAGGACATAAAGTAACAAAATTTCCCAGTGTCCACCAGTGGTGGCCAACTATGTGGTGGCCAACGGGAACATTTCCAATATTTGATTCCCGCTGACCACCACTGGTGGCCATTGGGATAAAAAGTAATAAAATGTCCCAATGTCCACCAGTGGTGGCCAACTATGTGGTGGCCAACGGTAATAATCCTGTCAATAGATAAGGATTGTATTATATTAAGATTATAATTAAAATGTTCAACTTTAATTCAACATATTATTACCCATTAATTCCAATAGACTTTATATTCAATAATTTGGCTACGTACCCACTCGACCTCCAAGATTCGACCCTCTCACAAAAGTGCCCACTGGACCCTCACTTTTAGGTCCCACTGGACCTCCTTCAAAATATAATAATTCATGTGGCCACTCGACCTTTTGACAAGCATTTAACTGCATTTTACTGTATTCCCTTTTACAGTTGATGGAGAAATTAATTTTCGATGAAGACATGATGATATCAGACAAGCATGAGGATATCTCGCCTATGTACAAGTTACGACAAACTTTCCGTAAGTATTACTTCCAGTCGCGTTAAGTTAGGGCTCAAGGCTTTGACGCAGATGGATAAAACCTTCTGTAACGTCCCACTAAAGATTTTCTTAATATTCGATTACAGTAAGCGTCAGAACAGTCTTGACTATGAGACTTAAACTGATCTTAATAAGAATTAAAGGTGCTTACCAAATATCATACAGTAAATAGCAAGGGGGGGAACCAACCCTAGTTTGTAACCCTCACGCCTAGGTCCTAGGTTCGGCGACCGGTCCGCCCACGGATATCTAGGGATGTGTCATGCGCAGTGTGTGTCGCCGCGATGTGGTTGATCTCACCTTATGGCGTCCATTAAACGCTCATGCCAGCGTCATTCATGCCATTATTCATGAATTACGTTTGTATAATGGTTACAACAGAAATACTTCATTCAACCATCAGTCACCGCAACAACAGAAATATTTCATTCAACCATCAATCACCGCATTAGACGATAGGTTATTTGTCAATCTCGGCCCTGACTGTGGTAAAACTGCCAGCAAAACCTACCGTGTAATGGACGCCTGAAATCTTAAGACACGTAATATGTCTTACCATATTTAAATAGACAATTATGTAACAATTTCAAACTAGTGATCACCCGGTGGTCGAAATTCGATCATATTTTTTTGTGTAGGACACCTCAATTTGACTTCACCTCGCCTGATGGTAAAGTCTATAAAAGAGAGTCACCACTATATATACTTAACTTAAACTCAAACTCAAAGTATTTATTCAAAATTGTGTAGCACTAATACAGTTTTTTGACGTCAAATTCTGCTTAAAACTAAGTTTACCAATTATTAAACATGTACTATGATGACAATGGTGGCACTCATCCGTATTGTAAGGTTGGTGTAGCGGCACAATACGATGTTAGTACCGTTGCAGTGCGACACAACATCGAGAGCCTGACGGTGCACACGAGCCAGCTGGCGCTGGGCGGGGCCGAGGGCACGGTGGCGTGCGACGCGCTGGGCGCCCAGCTGGCCGTGAGCGCGCGGCCGCTGCGCGTGGCGGCGCGCGCGCTCGTCACGGCGCTCGTGGTGGCCAGCGGCGAGCCCGCCGACCGCCGCCACATCGTGTTGCAGCCGCTCATGCTGGGGTAAGCCGCTCTACCGAACTCTACCAACACCGCGTACGCACACCTACCGACCGAGCAAAACGTCAAGGTTTCCGTCACATCCACGACGGAAACAGCATGAAAGTAAATTGCACACTGTAGAAATATGAGGCTTGAGAAGTACAGCTAGTGTGACGTGGATGGGCCAAGTGGAAACAGCGCCTTAAGGATTTTGTTTGGTATGGGAGATATAATGACTGCATATTTTATTTTAAATGTTTTAATTTTAAATCCATACTAATATTATAAATGCGAAAGTAACTCTGTCTGTCTGTATGTTACGCTTTCCCGCCTTAACCACTGAACCGATTTTGATGAAAGCTGGCATAGGGGTAGATTAGACCTTGAGAAAGGACATAGGCTATGTTTTGTCGCGATAGCCGACATCCACGCGGGCGGAGCCGCCGGCAAAAGCTAGTTATATATAAATTGGATTTGATTGGTGATGGATTTAATGTACAACTAGCTGTGGCCCGGGGTTCTGCCCACATGGATGTCGATTATCCCGACCAAACATAGCCTATGCCCTTCTTCAAGGTATAATCTACTCCTATAGCAAATTTCAACAAAATCGATTCAGTTGTTTAGGCGTGAAAACGTAACAGACAGTGAGAGTTACTTTCGCATTTATAATTATAATAGTATGGATTAACAATAGAAGTAAAAATAAAAGAATAAATAAAAAATGTGCGAGTGTGGTGACGGGTGGCGTAGCGCGGAGATGGAGGCGACGTGGGAGGCGTGGCGGCGCGCGGAGGGCGGGCCCACGTCGCGCGCGCCCAGCGTGTGCGTGGGCGTGGAGCTGGGCTGCGTCAGCGCCGACCTGCGGCCCGCCGAGCTCGCCGTGTGGCGCCGCCTGCGCCGCGCGCTGCGGGACGTGGCCCGCCACCACCAGGTACCTACACCTGCCTTGTACCGTCAGGTATCTTACGATTAGTACAAGTGTGTAAACTTGGTGATTACCGCTGAGCCGCCAGGGGAGGGTCTTAAGAGAGTCGAAGCTGGTAATCCACAATACACACGTATACCATAATATGACGTTCTTCAAAGCACTTTGTGTATAAAATAATCCTAAATAAATTTTCTTCCAACTATGCTTCAATTTCGTCACAATCACACTAAAAACTCAGTACAAAGCGAGTCTTTGATGCTTTATAGCAATAAAAATGTATAAAATTTCATTATGGCACAGTTTATTTTTTAATCGCACCAAGAGGTGCCGATCTCAATGGATTAGCTCTCTTCAGCCAGCCGATCAATACTTTTTTTACGTACGTATTATTCGTCTCTATCCTACTTGATCCAAATTTAAAAAATGATTGCTGCTAACTCTGATTTAAAAATGAAAGAAATTTAACTGTTTAATATGAGTTTCTTTTATCTAGTATACCTATAAGTAATAGTTGAAAGAAAAGCAGATTATGCACTAAATCAGGCAACCGGCGCAATAATAAATTACTTTGTGCTCGATGCAATAATCTACTATTAATCACCTCTCATACTAAAATGTAAACATTAATGGTGGTCTTTAAATTTTTTTCTTTCTTTTGTATCTTTCGTAACAGGTATTATGATAATCTTCTTCTTCGTCCTAACGTTAATCCCAGTCGCATTCGAAATGTTTCAACTTGGAGTCTGGGGTCCACTAATACCAGTCTAACTGTGGATTTGTTCTGATTATTTTCTGTGAAGCGGCCATCTGATCTCAACAATCCAAATGCGACATCGAAGCATTGCAGCTAGACCAGCTGTTAGAATATTTAGGGCTCTCAACTACCTGTAACGACTGCATTAGATGTTCGTAAGGCAACCGGGAACGACGTCTTGACGTGCTCTCCGAGGCACGATTAGACCAATGCAAATATCCATATTCATGCATACAAATATTTCAATTGAGCGGGGATTTAACCCGTGCCTCCTGCAGATTGGCCGCGTTTATTACCACTACGCCACAGAAGCTGATCTACGCCGTGTGTAACACCCATTAATGATCACATTCCATCTCGTCATGATATAGCAGATTGCTTCCGAGGCATTTTTCCGTGAAGCCAGCTCTGCTTACCCCTCAAGCGGAGCCGTCCTTCTTTAAATTCGGCTCAGACAGCTTTTATAGCAATGACTGCTGTCTGACCCCTCAACCCCGAGAGGAAAGCCTGCGCCAGTGCCTCATCCTTCAATCAGCAGATGCACCGGCGTGAAGGTGAGCTTAGCTTAACTCGGCTTCCTCCTAACCTAAAACTTTAGGGTTACACCATTCCTTACAGTTTAGTTAGCGCCTAGTGCCGGGTCCAACAATTCTGCTATGCCTATAACCTTCACACATGTGTAATCAGTAAGTCGACAAAGTTTTATAGCAATCGCAAAATATTGATTTTAATGAAAGCATTTTTCTAAACATTTAGTAACCTCTTGTATGTTTGCATTCAAAAGAGTATACAAAATGGCAGTACGGATTCAATACCCAGACACCACAACTATATGACGCGTTCCGCGTTACGGCGGACCTGTACTGACTCCGGCGGTAGCGAGAGCAATAATCACTACTATAAAGATGACTTGAGGTAACTTTCAATGGAAACTCATTATTCTAATAATTACTTAGAGTAGAATAGCGTATTGACTGGTTTCTGAATTGAGGAAGTGTAGTGTTATATCGTCTTGCGCTCATTTTGATACTGCGCACTGTGCGCAAATAGGCTTTGACATTGACTCAACTGCAAGTACTTAATTCAGAAATCATTCATTATTTGTGGCATTTAGAATCAACAAGAAAGTCCACTAAAAAGTCATGGAATGAAGTAAAATGATTGTTAAAATAACCTGACAAGTAAATGACATACATTACGGTTACAAAGAAAGTCATTTCTTCATAAACTTTGTAAGAGATCCGGAAACCGTTGTAGTTAAGTACAGCAAAATGTCCTTAGGAGACCTTCCCTAAAAACAAACCAAGAAGTTTAATTATGGGAGAAATTTATTTTTCTTGCTGAAATGTATGGGAAACCTTTTTGGCGATTTTTGTCTTTCCTAGTCTACAAAGCTAAAATGGTACCTACTGTAGAGTCTTTTGACCTCCACATGAAATAGGATCGATAGAAGTTAAAAAAATTGGACTCTTAGCATTGTTCTTGCTGACTGTACGATTTTTTCAAAATCTATGAATGTAGTTTGAAATATCTCATAAAGTTAGGGAAGATCTTATAAAAACATTTTGCTGTAACTACAATTAGGGAGCTGCTGGAGACACTGGAGCGGGACCCATAGGGCGGCTTTACTGCTTGGTAAGAGGAAAGCTGTGCCCCCGGACCCCTCCGCTGACCCAGGATCTCGAGCCGGCTCTGCTTGGAGGAGTGGTAGAATCTCTATTCCCGGCGCGGGCGAAACCCGTTCCGCCGCAGATGACTCCGCCACCTCGGTTGCCTGTGGCGCCCAGCGTGGTTAAATGGTTATTGACGACGACGTGCCCGAGGTCACTTGGGTAGAAGTAGAGCTGGCGGTGCGACGGCTTAGAGCCAAGAAGAACACCGCCCCGGGACCCGACGGCATTCCAGGCCGTGCGTGGGTCCTAGCTCTAGGGGAAGACGGTTTCGAACCCTGACTGAGAGGGTTCCTCAGCGCATGCTTTTACTTCCTATATCAACCCAAAAAATCGAAAAAATAATTTACGAACTGTTGGAAACAATGAATGATTTTTCATTTTTTCCGATGTTTTCCGATTAAATTTTTTCCGATGTTTTTCCAAATAGTTGCATAATTTTTTTATAGCATAAAAAAATTATTAAAATTATGCTAACTTTTAAGTTAGAAAAACATCGGAAGACATTAATCGGAAAACATCGGAAAAAAGAACGAAAAAATGAAAAATCATTGATTATTTCCAACAGTTCGTAAATTATTTTTTCGAATTTTTGGGCGGAGTCATCAAAACTCAATGTTCAAAAATGGTTGAAAAATCATTCATTGTTTCCAACAGTTCGCAAGAATGTTGGTAGATGGCTCCACCGTCGCCTTTAAAGACGGATATAAAGAGAAGGAAAATTTGAAATGATTCAGGTGTGGCTCAATAGCTCAGTTGGAAGAGCATTCCCCTGTAAGGAAAAGGTCGTGAGTTCGAGT
This sequence comes from Eilema sororculum, assembly GCA_914829495.1. NCBI lineage: Eukaryota > Metazoa > Arthropoda > Insecta > Lepidoptera > Erebidae > Eilema > Eilema sororculum. The sequence continues at coordinate 17,010,735 of OU618532.1, read as the reverse complement.
CTCACTTGAGCATTTCATTTTTCCGATGTTTTTCGAAGATTTAGGCATAATATGTCCAAAAAGTCCTTATGCGAAATTGGCAAACAGCGCTATAAGTATACGTCCACTTAGGCTAAAAGCTATTGAAAATGACATTTCGACATAACGCGAGCTAGATGAACTGCGTATTAGACATACAGAGCGCAAAGGCTGCACGATACCCTTTGAAGCGGCGAGTCTCCTAGCCGGATCGCCACCGTGGATCCTGGAAGCGAGAACCCTTGTGGCACTGTATCAGTTCCGTAAGGAGGTGCGGGACCGGGGATACGATCCCGAGCCCGAAGACATTTGGACCGAGAAATCCCGGCTCCACAGGATCATGGTGGCGGAGTGAGAGCGACGACTTGAGCAACCACGCGCAAGGCATAGAGGCGCTAAGGCCCATCATGGGGGAATGGCTAGAGGGGCCATATGGCAGCCTCTCGCATCGACTAACGCAGATTATCACCGGGCACGGGATCGATAAGGAGCCAACGTCACTGAGTGCCATCACTGCGACGCGAGCGAGGACACGGGGCTGCATACGCTCACTGAGTGTCCGGCGTGGGCCGGACCGAGGTGGGAGCTGGTGGCGGCCCTGGGAGTGAGAGTTCTCACCCTCGCCACCCTGCCCACGGCGATGGTCCGCTGTGCAGACGCGTGGGCGGCTGGCGTCTCCTTCAGCGAGCAGGTAATGGTCGTGAAGGAGACGGTGGAACGAGAGCGGCGCGGTGGCGCGAGCGAGAGAGACTCGCGGATCGCGCAGCCCGCGTGCGCAGGCAACTCAGGCGTCGGAGGGAACAGACTGACCACCGTCTCCCTGCCTGGGGGTGACGGGTGGGGCCGCATGTCACCCCAGCAGAAGCAGGCCATGGCGGCGGCGCACTGAGGAGCGGGCCTTCCCATTCCGGGGACAACGTTGTCCCCCCTCCCGAGAAAGGCCAGACCGTAAGGCCCTCAGTTGGTGTGCGCTTTTAGTTGGTTCGAGTCTGACCTAACCTCCCTTCCGGCTCCGGTGGGGGAGGTATCCGTGGGGACTGCTGCACGAAAAAAAAAGTTGTTAAGGTACTGCCTTCACTGCCTCGTTTCAAAAATACCCCCTGTATATTGCAGGCGACCTTGCAGCACATTATATTGAAAATGTTAGATCGTAAGTAATACTTACGTGTGGAAACTAATCTCATCAGGATTTCTACACTCACTGCGGCTTCCGCAGTCGAATATATTACACCCAACCATGATTTCTAAAGGAGGACGGCCAGAGTCGGCTATCTGCTATGCACCTGTTTCGTAGCAAAATTAAAATCCATTTTTTTTTTGCTGCGTAATAATATTAGGCACTATATTGTAGCTGCAAGCGAACTCATATTGAAAAACTATCTGGAAGTATTTAATATGATTGTGCACAATAAATGTTGTACATTTCGTTATCAAAAATGCAGTTAATATTGCACACATAACCACTGTCTAATAAATTAAAATCTTTTTTTTTGATTATCAAGATATTGTCAAAGACTTTAACACTCATACACAAGTTATGATTATTTTTCATTTACTCTCAAAATATTTTTTATTTGACACCATTAGGTATGCCTAAAAATAAATTAAATTGAAGAATTATCAAGCCCATGGGTATTTTATTTTCTAACCCTAATAACTTCTTACTGTCAAGTCATTCGCTTATTTGATGGGTATGGCTATCATCGTATCGTATGACGGTGTTGCTATCATTTCTTGTTATTATTTTGGATAATTCTGATTCAAAATAGATTGCGATAACTCTTACGACGACCCCAGGGTCTACGATTAAAGAAGAAGTCCAAAAGTAAGCTGGCTTCTTTAATCGTAGACCCTGGCAATTCTTTGGATATTGCATCCGCTCTACATGAAGACTTACGCTTGAACATGGATAACCCGATTTATACTGTTAATGTGGAATTATTTTGGTACTAAACTATTTATACTAGCAGTTTATACATAGCTTCAGCTACCAAATAGCAGTATATTTATTTAAATAAAACAATGTCCACGCCTGAGCCAAATCTCCATACAACGTGGCCGTCCTCCTTTGGATCTCAGTATTAAGTTCGAAAATATAATATAAAATATGTAATATTCTAAGACTGAATCTGTCTGACAGTTTTTTCAGAGATCAATTATTTTTACGTTTTCAGGAGTGGTGCGTTCAAGATCTTGACAGGCGGTCAGTTGCCGATGGCGTACCAAATCATGCTATACGGTAGCACAGTGTCTTGGCGGTACCCACATCCGCGCGCCGTCACACGCATCGTAGCCTACCCCTTACCTGGAAAGGTATGACCCTCGTATAGTCAGCAGCAGATCGGTCATCACGAACAAAGTACTCAAAATGATCTTAATGCCTTGGTTTCTCACCTTTCTTGTCGAGTGATTGTTTTCATGTTTGGTACACATCTTTAGTTTAGACAATAATACAATTTAAATCAATAAAACAATTTAATTTGCTCTAAATACCTTCCTATTAAGATCATTATGAGACTTTGTAGACAAGATCCTTCTGACGCTGACTGTACAAGCCTGGGTTATAACTGCTAACATGGATACTGTTGTAGAATGGTGTCCATGTTGGGAGTCAGTACTGTGCAGATATCATCAAAACAAGTATAATAAATCATTTCTTGTTATTTTATGACTCAAGTCCTAAGAAGTTTTATCTGATCAATATCAAGATCTAATTTGATTATCGTTAATGATATAATTTGTGAACTGTTCTTAGGACCAGGAGACGGACTGTGTACTGGAAATTTACTCTACAATGCTGAGTGAATGGGAGCCTCACACCTACTTCAAAATTCCGGTCGGTGAACCTAGAGAGATCCAACTGCAGCATAATCCACCAGGTATGGTCATCTCCATAGGTTTTTTCACTATTTAGTATCAATAACCTATATAAACTCTGGACACTCCATTGGAAAGAGGCTTAACTATATACTATTCGACATTGTCTGCAGATGCAGTATTTGCTTCGGTATGGCGGTTCCGCGTTTGCTGTCTTCCAGAGCCGGCAACTGTACCCTATGATTTCAAAATTGAGAAGTTTATGCCTAAAGCAAATCCATTGGTAATATTTTAACCTTCAACCTTTTATAGGGAAAAATTTATATTGAAATATATCTTATTACCCGACTACGGCGAAGCCAAAAGGAGGGTTATGATTTTGACTGGCTAAGTATGTATGTCTGTATGTATGTATGTATGTATGTTCATTTGTTCCCTCATAGCTCCTCAACTACTTATTAGAACTGGACAAATGAGGTATCGTTACAAGTGGCTTTATCGTCCGATGGTTATAGGCTATATGATGTGTCACTCAATCTTGTGTGGCGCCCTCTAGCGCTCATAAGGTACTGTGTTAAAAAATAAATTTCAGATAAATATGCCGTGTTTGGTATCAAATTAAAGGGCTTAATTTTTAGCTTTACCTTATCCTAAAATAATATAAATAAAAAAGAAAGTTCAAAACTATAACCCGACTACCGAAAAATCACGCTCTATAAAGTAACAAACAAGAAAATATCAAGGATAACCGTGGTCGTATGCCACTTACTCTAACAAAACAATAATATATATTCTAGGGAAAAGTGGCATACGACCACGATATTCTGGCGCAGGTTTTTCTCTTGGGGTCAGGGGGCAGAGGGCAGAAGCATCCATACATTTGTTAATTTGAGTCTTCGTATTGTTAAAGTTTGCAGATCAAAGCATGGAGGATAGTATGCCCAAGGTAGTGGGAGGTGTGAGCGCCGAGCAGCTGTCGGGCGTGTTGCGAGTGGACTCGTTCTTCGCGCCGCAAATGCTGCCTCGCATCAAACTCGTTGTTCGCGTCGCTGACACTGAAGTGCACTTGCATAATTCCCTACCATCATTTACAAGGTAAGACGATGTTTGGCCGGTTTTTTACAATCATACAATTTAATACTGTTCGTGGCCGATAAAAGCGGTATAAGTGTTCAAGGAAACGAATAAAATGTAGTTGAGTAGTGATACAGTCAGTCATCATGATACCTATGTAGGTAATGTTTTCGTTTGTGAAGTTGTGCAACGATCCTGGAGGGCTACTACGTGTCGCGGCCGCTCATGCGGAGTCACCGCGTGCTGAGCTTGTTCGCGCGGAGCTCCAAGTGTCACGCGCGCCTCGGCTCACCTTCTGGCGTCTTGTTAATTGTCAATACCGCACTGTCGTGAGTGATTGATATGTTTTATAGTTAGGCTATCATGCCACACAGATCAATATACCTCGGAGGGAAATAGGCGTGAGTATAAATATAGATAGCGAACGCTTTGCAGCGCTGATATAGCGGAGTGCGCGACGGGCACCATGGAGGAGCTGGTGCACAGGTTCGTGCTGCAGGGGGCGCTGGCGAGTGGCGTGGGCGCGCGCCCGCGCATGCGCGTGGTCGCGTCGCCGGTGCAGGCGGCGCTGCACGTGGCGCGCCTGCGCACCATGCACGCGCTCGCCGCCGACTGGCGCTCGGCCTTCAAAAAGGTATTGTGCAAATAGCGGTGTGCTACTGCGGTGGGCGATCTCAAATGGACAAAGAATAGATTATTACAAAAGAATCCGCGCGCGCATTTGTCCTTTTATATTTCTTCAGACTCATCGCTAGACTTCCTGAAAAAACGTGTAAAAGTTAGAACATGTGCACTATGTGTGCGGACACGAGCAGAGCGATGGCGACAGCGACAAGGGGCGACGCGGCATTAGTATCACATCATTAATTTAAATCCTACTAATATTATAAACATGAAACTTTGTTACCCTTTCTTGTAAAAACTACAAATTGGATTTTAATAAAATTTGATGTAAAATTAGCTGGACACATAGGCTATGTTTGGCCGCGATAATTGCCATCCACGCTGGCGGAACCGCGGACAAAAGCTAGTTATTTAATATTTTAAAGACTAGGAGTAGGTGGACCCGGTCTCTGTTTTACGAAACAAGCGATGGCGGGTAGCAATGGCCCAAGCGAGACATCGCTGCCTCATCAGCCTCATCACTCCTTGCCGCGTCGCCCCTTGTCGCTGTCGCTATGCTCGTGCCCACACACTAACTGGGTAACCAAGCAAAGGACCGATCAACAAACGACGCGAGCAATTTTTGAGCCCGTGATTAGTTTATTGTATTTTTGTCACAAAATTTGCTGTATGAAGCCGTGTGCAATAGCTAATGCAAAATAAATAATGCAATAATATTTTTTCAGTATATAACTGATGAAAACTCTACAGTCGAGGAAGAACCGCCTGAAGAGCAATCTGCTCAAGAGTTAGCAGACCAGGCCGCACAGGCGCTCGAAGGTCGGGTGTCCCTGTGGATACATAATAGCTGCACTTCCGCCCTGAGGGTCGGCCAGGAGGGCACTGACGAAGTTGTGCCTGTGGGTCCCGGTGTGAGGCTCGCATACAGGTGAGTCTATTGCCTTCGATAAACTTTACTATTTAATTTATTAAACCGCGCCAAGTAATCAAGTTGAGGTGATCGTTATAAAGGCATCTCTGGGAACTGAGCTCGTTGACTGCAGACCAAGTGCTAAAAAGTGGTTGCTAAGATGAATTTGAGGCAATAAATATTAATAATGCATAATTGACAATCGACGATATACTACAGAGATATTTATTGAACTTGAAATAACTTGAAATTCGTGTAAAAATGTGGTTCCGAGTATCGTGATAAACAATGCTAAGAGTTTTAACTTGATGACTTATTGCAGATGGCGGTGTCCAACGTCGCCGAAAAGGTTACGTCTAGCACTTGCTAACCCGGCTGCTAACTGGATTTGGTCAACAAGTGAGTTTTATTTATGACTCTATCGGTTAGTAAAGGTAAACTTTATCAGGAACTAGCTTTATAGCCTTTGTCCTTTCTCAAGCTCTAATCTACCCCCATACCTTTTTTTCATCAAAATCGGTTCCGTCCTTCCCTTATCGATATCTTATTATCAGCAGGTACGGCTGGTAAATGAGGTTAGTTTGCCTCACACACTCCAATTGCTATTAAAATACTTCTGAGAAATTTTAATACAATATTTTTACTCGTGATATGCCTGCGATGACCGACTGTTGTAATGCTGACTGAAAAGGGAAAAAGCGTGAGAACAAAATTACTTGTTTAGGTGTACCATTCACGCCCGGCTCAACGCGAGTGAAGTTAGAAGACCCGGCTTTAGCGGAGAAGGAGGTGAGCCGTGGACATGGCATGTACGTCCACGTGAAGGTGGACGAGCTCGGCAGCAAGAGACACATGCATCTGTGCGGCCGACTCCTACTAGCGAACATGCTGCGGTTCCGCCTGCTCTACAAGGTAATACTGATGCTGAATATTGATTTACTTTTTTTTTACCATTGACAGTCGACAAAGGGCGCTTTGTTTCATTGAGTGAACTTTGAGTGAAACTCTCACTATTATAACGTAATAAAAACCAGCAAAACGTAATAACTGGCTGAAATTTGATTCGTAATCACAGAGTAATTTATTTTCTCGTAGTCAATGATAATATAAGTTGAGTACCTAACTCCGCTCCGCTCCTCTAGAGAAGTGCAATTCGTCGCCCGGCTTTTTGTAGAATAGAGTGATAAATGTATGGGGTTTGACGTTTTTGACATGCCTTGACGACTCAACATAAACCTCAAATCCCATACATACGTAATTATATTCTATCATACGGCCAACGAATTGCCTCGTCTTCAGGGGCAGGATTCTATTATAGAATCCCTTGGACACATGATTACCTTGTAGGCAAAAATGTCCAGGTTGAACATGGGGTTTAAACTTCTAAATTGCTGTAATTACGGCATAATATTGTAATAAGAACCCCGAACTTCTTTATTTTTATGTTAACTTAGGTTAATCATTTTATTATTACAACATTTTAGTATTTTTATATACTTTAATTATCTTGACACGAGACACATGTATATGTCAAGAAAGTCGTGACAATTGAGGGTGGCGCTGGTGCGCTTAGCATGGTATAACCAAACAGTCTTGATTTTCTTACGGTATAAAGCAGTATGATTTCATTATGATAATAAATAAATAAAAGTGAAAAATTTATCACGCCAGTTTTTTTTTTCATTTATTTATATCTTAAAACCGAGTATGGCCCAAGGTTACTGGGGTGCGAGGGAAATGCCTTATTTGTTAACTTTCCACCCCGGTAATTAAGCATAAAGGCGCACGTACGAAGACACGGCGTGTCGACGTTTTTAGGGTATACCTCGGGACACGTATCAAGGATCTAAATTGCGAGAGAAACGAGGCCCTGGCGCACGCAGATTGTTTTGTAATAATTTATTCTTGGTGACTTAGAGCTCGTCTACCGCCGCTGGCCACATTTCGAGCACATTTTCGGTAAAGATACATGTCCCGAGCAATACCTTACCCGAAGCACACACAAAGAATATAAACGGGATCCTATTACTTAGGTCTGTCTCATGAACCGTGATAGCTATGCAGTCGAAACTTTCATAGAGGATTTATAGTTTAAAAAAATGAGAACAAGAGATCTTTTATAAGAATAATTTATTGGTCTGAGTACTGAACACCTGAAATGCTGCTTGCAACGCCATGTGTTGTAATTAATCTATATTCGATAGTTCCCGGATCCACTGGAAATACGAGTATCGTGACATACTGAAATGATATGTCTTGAAATGTGCTTTTGAAAATCTGAAACAAATAAAAACGTACGGGATAATAAAAATTATGAATGATGATTCAATCTTTAAAAATGGTTGAAAAATCATTCATTGTTTACAACAGTTCGTAAGAATGTTAGTAAATGGCTCCACCGTCGCCCTTAAAAACAGATATAAAGAGAAGGAAAATTTGAAATGATTCAGGTGTGGCCCAATAGCTCAGTTGGAAGAGTATTCCCCCTGTAAGGGAAAGGTCGTGAGTTCAAGTCTCACTTGAGCATTTCATTTTTTTCGATGTTTTTCGAACTCAAGAGTTAGCATAATAAATGCTATAAAAATCCGTTCAAACATTTGGACGGAGTTATCAAAATTCAATGTTTAACCCATTGAGTGCCGACTACGTAATATTACGTAAGGTAGGTTAACCGGAGACGCCAACTACGTGTTAGTACGTAGATGTTTCTTATTGATTGTAGGGCGCTCCATACCGTTTGGCCTCCTGCAACGTTCGTTTTCATACTACTTGGCACCTCAAATAAAGCCCAATATACAAAAATAGTAACTTTATTGTTTCTAAAAATCTAAATCTAATATACTTTGGTATTATGAATTACACAGTCTACTCTTGAGATCAATATATTTCTAAATAATCATTATAACAAAAACACGTAATATTTGTTATTAAATCAACACTTATAGTGATTTAAAAAAATAATAAGCTAATTTAGGATCTGTGTGGTAAATTTTAAAAAAATTGTTTACACACAAAGCCGACTTTTCAGTACAGGTAGAACATACAAAAGATGATTCCTTCCGTATTTTATCTAGCGACAGTCTCTAAGCGCGTGCGGCGCATAAGACCCATCATGGAGGACTGGCTAGAGAGGCCACACGATAGCCTCTCGTACCGGCTGACACAGGTGGTTACCGGACACGAGTGTTTCGGGAGTTACCTGTGTTGGATGCGGAAGGAGCCAACGTCCGAGTGCCATCACTCTGATGCGAGCGAGGACACAGAGCTGCACACGCTGACCGGGTCCTAGTTTCGGTTCTAAGGGTGGGAGTCCCCACACTCGCCACTTTGCTCACAGCGATGGTACGATGCGCGAACGCTTGGGGTGCGGCCGCCTTCTTCTCGAGTATTAATTGCTCGCAGAAGGAGGCGACCGGTCGGGTCCGGTTAGACTCCGAGCCCGGGAAGCCCGTGAAGAGCGAAGGTGAACCGGACGTCGGAGGTCGCAGAACGAACTCCGTCCTCCATGAGCGCTGGCCTGGGGGTGATCGGTAGAGCCTGTCCCCCTAGCAGAAGCAGGTCTTCTATGCTTTCGGCAATCTCACCTCTTCGCACGATAAAAAAAGCGCGTGCGGCGCGACACTGAATGCTCACACATGTAATAAAAGTACGATTGAAGCTAAAAGAAGAGGGGTAGAACACGTGATTGCCATTTATACATGTTAGAACGGGATAGACAATAGTCTGTGTTCTATCAGGTATATACGCAGTATTACGTAGGTAGGCACCACTAAAATGAATTTTGCTAACTGTGCCTGTGTACGTAATACTGCGTATACGCAATATTACGAATTCTGGCATCCTACTATATGCTTATATACGTGATGCCAACTACGAATGATTACGTAGTAGACCATTTGTATGGCGGCCAGGTTTGGTCTGACGCTTAACTTCGGCATTCAATGGGTTAAAAATGGTTGAAAAATGATCCTTTGTTTACAACAGTTCGTAAGAATGTTAGTAGATGGCTCCACCGTTGCCCTTAAAGACGGAAATAAAGAGAAGGAAAATTTGAAATCAGGTGTGGCCCAATAGCTCAGTTGGAAGAGTATTCTCCCTGTAAGGGAAAGGTCGTGAGTTCAAGTCTATCTTGAGCATTTCATTTTTTTATAGCATAATAAATGCTATAAAAAACTCATTCAAATGATGAACATGGTAAAAATCCCGGTAAGTGTTACACTATTCAAATAAAGCAGAATTATACCCTGCGTAATTTTTTATTAGTACTAAGGGCCTTAGTGGTTAATACAAAAAAGTGACGCACTTTGATTTGTTATAATCGTAGGTTAATGACTTATCCACAACAAATGCAAAACAATACTTTACAAAATAACAATACTTTGAAAAATGTTTACTTACTTAAAACACAATTTTCAATAGATTACACTTCCCATACCGTGTTTAACATAGAAGTATAAGTACGACTAATTTAGCTGTTTAGCCAAAAACATAGTCCAAATCAGAAAGCAGCTTTCCGGCTTGAAATTCCGCCGTTATCATACTATATCCCTGAAATACTTGGAATACGACATGTCTCGCACAGCTATTATTCACATATCAATTCATTTTTTAACTGAGAGCTGTTACCCGATGAACAGTAATTAAATAAACGCAAACAATATACCAAACATCTCCAACGAAGGTATATAGGAATTGGCAACTGATTACTCAGTTTGGTAGTTATTGAGTGTTGCAAGTGCAAGTAAGAATTTTAGTTGCTCTAACATTAATTTCACGACTTTCTTGACGCACTATACATTCGTCCATATTTAATCTTAAGAAATCACTTTTTGTAAATTGACGTCTGTAAAATGCCACAGAGTGGAGTTTGTTGCGCCGTTTTTTCTCCACTGATAGCAAGCGGTGATAAACTTAGTTCTAAGCAGAATTTGTCGTCAAAAAGCTGTAGTGCTACGAGTACCTACATAATTTTGAATAGGTAAATACTATAACTTTGGCCTTGCTACGCACGGGATTCTGCTTTAGAATCCTTCGCTGCTCTCGGGATACAATTTAGTGCTTCGCAAATAATTTACCTATAATCAGTTGTTGGGTAATCTAATAATATTTTATTACTTACTTCTTTGTCAGCCGTTCATCTTTCCCGTTTATATTCAAAGCTAACACATTGGAGCCCGGGTCCGATTTCCTTTTTCTGCATTATTTTTTTACCTTGGCTGTTATGGCAGTGACTACCGCCTGACTCCTCAGCCCTGAGAAGAAAGAAATAAAATCTTAGTAGAGCCCATGTCC